>CM056720.1:121214516-122537140 GCA_029844215.1 Przewalskia tangutica
TCTTTTAAAAGATCAGTTTCTTTCACAAAAGTCACCTGATACAGTAGTATAAAAATAGAGTGATTATCTTTTGAAGTAAATCAAAACACTTCTCTTTGTAAAATTAAGTAACAACATTCTTTTCCCAACGTTCAAGTTTGCCTAATTTCAATGACTCAAGTTTCTCATTTTGAAAGGTTTAGTAGTTCATAGTTTTAATCCTTTAAAACAATTTGAGAAACATATATCCTATGTGTGAGTAGGTTATTATTGTTCATAACAATCTTATTCTGACCGTGATCTAGGAAATGTAATATCATTTTGTCTCATCTTAGCTCACATGGAAGTTTCTCTGGTTTTAATAATACATTATTAGTCAAAACATTTCCCTTTATTAAGCTTCTTTGTGGTTTGTTCGACATTCATTACGATTTAGAAATCGATAAAACAATTCCTTTGAAAACCAAAATACTCATTACTCACGAATGAGGTTTCACACTTTTTAACAAAATTCACATTAGTATAATTAAGTCAAGTCTCTTATTTTCTTAAATCAATAAATCATTCTTTTATCACTCTTAAGCCGTTATACCTAACTTCCCGTAAAGCTAGTATAACTCTTAAGCTTTAAAACCAAGTGTTACTCTTAAAAGGTTTCATAATTCTTTTGAACTACTTGATTCTTTTTATTAGGGCTTAAGTCAAAGACATTTCCGTAATTATTATTCGGGCTTAAGTCAGAAGACATTGCGTAATTATTATTCGGGCTTAAGTCAGAAGACATTGCGTAATTATTATTCGATTAACACGTCGTCACCGGTACTATATACATATTCTTTAAAATATCATGCTCGAGAGGATAGGAAGAATCACATACCTTCTCGTGAAATCCACGCGAGTTGAATATGTCGCGCTGACGGGAATCGACTATAGCGATCAAATCGTCTATCAGCGTCTAGGCCCATCTTGTCTCAAAGCTCTAGCGAGAGGGTTCGCTATTCTATGGACATTTGGGCAGCACTTCCCTACCGGTGATCTACTCAAGTCTCTTGTGAAAGCGATCGCATGTAAATCTGATTCTATTATTCTTTTAAACCGCCTTCTTGTGATATCAGTTCAATTCTATTCTTTAATATCCTTCTAAGTATTTATACTTATTCCTATACTTCTACAGTATGTATTTTCTAATTACAAAAGGAGGATAAGGTTATTTACCTCGGTAAGCCCAATAATATCCTAGATAAAAGTCGCTCCTGAGCAAGGTTTAGCTCCTACTCCCTTACGCTCGATGCGCTCCAAGAACACTTAGAAGTTGCTACACACTTCTACTTACTTAAATACTATAAGGGATTTGGGCTAGGGTATTTTGGGCATTATAACAATACTTAGAAGACAACATTTCTACCAAGGGAGGGGGGGTGGTGTTTCGGCTAGGGCTTGCTTTAGAGGGGCTCTCGGCGAGCCACTAAAGCTAGAGGGGGAGGGGGGTGTTGGACAAAAACATAACAAGAGAGGGGAGGGATTTTTAACACTTAGAAAATATTTGGATGAAGAAGTTCATCAACAAAGAGGGGTATTTATAGGTCAAGCATTGGCCAACCAATGGCCAAGATGATTCCAAGTGCAAGGCAAGTGTAGGGTGAGGATTTAGGCAAGTGTCCATTCTATCTACTACACAAAATATCCTACCAACTCCTTGACAAAATAGGCAACCAATCGTCCACTTGTTGCATGGCGTCCCTGATGAGAGGGTGACAAGTGTCGCCTCTCGTTGGTCCAAAATGTTTCGTCTCTCGGAAAAATCCATAAAAATTAGAAATGACATAGCAGTAATTTATCCTACGCGAGTTGTGTAAAGCGTTTAGTCGAAAAACGACTCCAATCGGGTGTTGTGCACCAAGTGAAATTCGGCCCTTGCATACTTTAAGCTTCAACTTTTCTACGTACGTCCTGACGTACATACTCTGGAAATACGGGGTATAACATTCTCCCCTCCTTAGAAACATTCGTCGAATGTTCCTTCAGAATCTCAAAACAAGCAGGCACGATATAGTCCTCACCGCTATACTTACGAAAACAACCATGCCACGCTGGCCACGAACACTGCGCAAAAACTTACATCCAATTCCGCGAGGAACCACCTCTATCATCACAAAAGCTCCTCCGGGGTCTAAAAGATACTTCCAACGCACCTCTTTTTACAAAGCGAAATGATCACATCTATGTCCTTACGTGCTCGCCTCTTCCCTTACTCGTTGTACCGCTTCTCGCACTCGAACTCTTTATCATAACTTACCACGTTTCGATGCGCTTCCACCGACTCGGTGCCAATAACCTCTTACGGATAAGCTCCACTTTATCCACGCGATGAACAAATGCGAACCAACTATCTCGCACCTTGCTTACATCGAATCAATCGATCGGCAATCTTACACTATCGACATAACAAGGCTCCAGCGGCGACACCGAATCACGAAGCGGTAGCTATATAATACATACTCAACAAGAGGCGAAGAGTCCTACGGTACCGAAATCCAACCACTTGCAGGGTGAATGCGACAGAGATTCACTGAGTTCCTAACCTTGCTGGTAACTCTTCCGAGAAAAGAAACAGTAGTAACTTGGACTCGGCATCGACCATAAGGTGAAGGTAGGCACCGTGCAGCCTTACAACCTTCACGAAAATCATCTCGCAACTTACTACCGAGTACGGTTTGACTAAAAGATAAGATGGTGACCTCATCGGCCGAGCTATCGATCGAATCGTCCACGAATTAAATGCGATGGTTAACTAAACTTGGGCCTAACACCCTCGTGATCGACACAAAGCGGGACCACCACAAATGACCCACCACCATACGGGCGGCGGTCGACCCGCCACATGGCCTCAACCCGACCGGAACGCGCAAACACTAGCTCACGATCGGAACAATCTCACTAATCACGTTACGAAAACCTAGCGGTCTTCTAAGCTCAACTACCCTCTTTCATTTCACATCACTCAGGGATTCATCTCACAAAAATATCTCACGCATACTATGCACCTCGATAAGGGTCAAACATGAAATAATTCTTTTACCAAAGATGGCCTCGCCTCTAAGGGCTCTACGTATATATTCTAAGGCTCACACTTTTTCTATCCCCTAATCTTTCCCGGTTAACTAACCATAATTTCTAATCACAATTAACACAATGCTAACCGAAAATAATACTTAAGATATTCGCATTTTACTATACATACAAATCTCTAGAGGGTTAAGGATATACCTGTATCTACGCTGCACTTCCCCTAGGTCGTTCTAATCACTCCCGCCCTGTTGGGCGCATAGCTGGGGAAGGTGATGAACTATCCACTGATCCCGAAGGCTGGGTCCCTACATCCCCGCCAACTCTGGTTGGACAATTTCATAAAATGGCCTGCGTCGCAAACATAACAATTGCCGCGAAGCGACACTCTCAAAATGACATCGACCACAATGGCCGGCAGAGGTGGGGTGGCCTCTCAGCTAACACCCTTCCTCTCCGCTGCTGAATCATGGCCCGATTTAGTAAGTGAGTCCTCCTTCTTGCACATTTTTTTGCCATATGGCCCTGACGGCCGCAAGTAAAACAAGAACCATCAAAGACGACATCCCCCGGGATGACGTTTTCCACACTGTGAACACTGAGGAAAAATGAACCACGTGGAGGACACTCTGCCTTTGGCGGAGGCGCATGTCTGTCTGCTTTAAGGCGGTCCGCCTCGAGAGTTACCAAATGATCACGCCAATCGGGCCCTCTTACGCTTATCTTGGTTAATCTGCCGATCTACATCTCTCGGCCACGCACATAATCTGACGCAAGCTTTGGCTCGTTCTCGGTGAAGAGCTACTTCTTCACAACCCTTCTTTAGATAATCATCAATATCCTTGGTATACCGGTACATAAAATACTCTCGGCTGCCAAGTCCCTTGCTAATGTGAGGCCGTCTCCTTCCAATCCATATTTTCGCTCCAAGACGTGGGCGAAGGTCCGGATGTCATGGCGCAGTAGGAAGCTGCCGCGTGCCAAACTCCTGCTTCTTTGGCGGCGTCTCGTAACTCCCGCATGAAGCATCACCCCAGGTGATGATTGGGCCTGTGCCCTTCTAACTCTCTGAACTCCACTCGCAACTCCCTCGGTTGCCTTGCCCTTCTGGGCCCGAGTTGTCTGGCGCGGAGGCATCACTGGTAAAGGAAAGGAATACGTTAGAGGTCCAGTGGTAACACAACTCTAAAGCACGATCTCGGAGTGAGAAGAATGGAAACCAATCATAAATATCCTATAGCCTCACGATTATTGGCGTGGTGCACAACACACCGATAATCAAGACTTACTAGATACGATCTCAGACACTTTCCGAGATTAATCGCTTCGATACCACTTTTGTCACGACCCGTTCAAGTGGCCAGTGCCTTACCGGGCACCCAAGTAGTCATACATCGAGAAATCGCGGAATATAAAACAACCAAGATATGAAAGCGGTATAAATAAGACACGGTTTAGGAAAAAGTTGCCTTCGGCATATATGTATATAAATACCCCAAAATGAGCGATTCATCCCAACGCACAGCGGTCTGGACCTAAGAGTTTAAACAACAATGGCGGGACGGGGGCGCCATACCTGAATGCAAATATCTACAACGGCGAGGACCATACCAAATGCTAAGCCTCGGAGAAAGCGGAGCTTTTCCAACGAAGCGGTGATCCTAAGAGCGGGGATCAACGGTAGAGTACTTCTACGGCGTGAACGCGGCCGAAGGAGGTCGAGACAACAGTACCAAGTATGTGGCGAAAATCGTAAATGAAATCATAGTAGTCTATATTAAAGCGGGAGACATGTATGATAACCAAAACTACGATTCACAATAAATAGCGATCGTCAAGTCGACTCACGCCTCAAAGTCGTCACTCAAATGTAACAATGGGTCTCACGCCACAACATCAATCATGCCCGTGGAATACCTTCCTCACTGGCGATCTATGATATAAAAGCACGAGGAATACACAAGAACACGAGTCCTACGGTGTCATCATAAACCGTCTGGGGTAATGCGAAGGCATAGCCGACTCCTAAAACCACGGTACAAACAAGGTCGTAAATCGTATCATGAGATCTGTCTAGGCCGTCACGTGATCAAAGCCGCCACTCGCGCGATATCTAATGTCGCGTCTAGCCACGGAACTTCCAGTAGCTCGCGTGGGCCACTCCAATGGCCCGCATGAGGTATTCCGCGTCGAGGTAGCTACTCCCGTCGTCTGGGCGCCGTCTGCGTGGCCATATAGACCGCATGACCACAAAGGCGCGCACTAACACGGAACTCCGCGATTCGCGCAAACCCACGGACGCATAAGGTATTCTCGAATCATAGGTCACACGAGACACTTTGAGTCTACCCGCGTGGAGGCGGCTTAACCGGAATCATGAGTGATATAATACTAACATAACGACTTATCGTTAAACCTAAGCACAACAAGGGAAAACCCCTTCACACAACATCACAAGATACTAACTCACGTAGCATCCTTACATGTTTACTTATCAAGTCAACAAGAAAGTATTACAAGACTATCACAAATCAATACAATCAAGTTATTCACACAAGGTACTTTCTACATTATGTTAATAAGTTCGGGTTTTTAGCCCCAAAGTACTTCATGTATTACTCTTTTAAAAGATCCGTTTCTTTCACAAAAGTCACACAATACCCGTAGTATAAAAATAGAGTGATTATCTTTTGAAGTAAATCAAAACACTTCTCTTTGTAAAATTAAGTAACAACATTCTTTTTCCAACGTTCAAGTTTGCCTAATTTCAATGACTCAAGTTTCTCATTTTCGAAAGGTTTCGTAGTTCATAGTTTTAATCCTTTAAAACAATTTGAGAAACATATATCCTATGTGTGAGTAGGTTATTATTGTTCATAACAATCTTATTACAGCAGCCATGATCTAGGAAATGTAATATCATTTTGTCTCATCTTAGCTCCTATGGAAGTTTCTACTGGTTTTAATAATACATTATTAGTCAAAACATTTCCCTTTATTAGCGCTGCTGTGGTTTGTTCGACATTCATTCTGATTTCCGAAATCAGTAAAACAACATTCCCTTTGAAAACCAAAATACTCATTACTCACGAATGAGGTTTCACACTTTTTAACAAAATTCACATTAGTATAATTAAGTCAAGTCTCTTATTTTCTTAAATCAATAAATCATTCTTTTTATCACTCTTAAGCCGTTATACCTAACTTCCCATAAAGCTAGTATAACTCTTAAGCTTTTAAAACCAAGTGTTACTCTTAAAAAGGTTTCTTAATTCTTTTGAACTACTTGATTCTTTTTATTGGGCTTAAGTCAAAAGACATTTCGTAATTATTATTAGGGCTTAAGTCAGAAGACATTGCCGTAATTATTATTCAGCTTAAGTCAGAAGACATTGCCGTAATTATTATTCGATTAACACACGACGACGTCTACCGTACTATATACATATTCTTTAAAATATCATGCTCAGAGGATAGGAAGAATCACATACCTTCTCGTGAAATCTACCGCCAAGTTGAATATGTCGCATGAGAATCGACCTATAATGATCAAATACGTCTATCAACGCGTCTGATCATCTGCAAAGCTCTAGCGGAGGTTCACTATTCTATGGACATTTGGCGCACTTCCCTACCCGGTGAGCTACTCAAGTCATCAGAAAACGATCTATGTAAATCTGATTCTATTATTCTTCTTTTAAACCCTTCTACTGTGATATCAGTTCAATTCTATTCTTTAATATCCTTCTAAGTATTTATACTTATTCCTATACTTCTACGATGTATTTTCTAATTACAAAGGAGGATAAGGTTATTTACCTCGGTAAGCCCAATAATATCCTAGATAAAAGTCGCTCCCGAGCAAGGTTTAGCTCTACTCCATGCCTCAATGCGCTCCAAGAACACTTAGAAGTTGCTACACACTTCTACTTACTTAAATACTATAAGGGATTTGGGCTAGGGTATTTTGGGCATTATAACAATACTTAGAAGACAACATTTCTACCAAGGGAGGGGTGGTGTTTGGCTAGGGCTTGCTTTAGAGGGGCTCTGCCAAGCCACTAAGGCTAGAGGAGGGGGTGTTGGACGAAACATAACAAGAGAGGAGGGATTTTTAACACTTAGAAAATATTTGGATGAAGAAGTTCATCAACAAAGAGGGGTATTTATAGGTCAAGCATTGGCCAACCAATGGCCAAGATGATGCCAAGTGCAAGGCAAGTGTAGGGTGAGGATTTAGGCAAGTGTCCATTCTATCTATTACACAAAATATCCTACCAACTCCTTGACAAAATAGGCAACCAATCGTCCACTTGTTGGCGTCCCGATGAGAGGGTGACAAGTGTCGCCCTCTCGTTGGTCCAAAATGTTTCGTCTCTCGGAAAAATCCGCAAAAATTAGAAATGACATAGCCGTAATTTATCCTACGCGAGTTGTGTAAAACGTTTCGTCGAAAAACGACTCAAATCGGGTGTTGTGCACAAAGTGAAATTCGGCCCTTGCATACTTTAAGCTTCAACTTTTCTACGTACGTCCCTACGTACATACTCTGGAAATACGGGGTATAACATATACGGTAAGTCAGTTGTACTGTTATTATCACCTACCCCCTTGACTGGTTATACCGAGGGCTTGCCACCCTTGATGCGGGTCTATACGGCCTATGCGATGCAGTGAGACTATGCGAGTGCGAGCTCCAAGATTGATCATTAGAGTGTTTTAGCCGTCACGGGGATGCCTATGCGATGCAATGTGACTACGCGGTCTATTGAGACTATGCGGTGCGGGAGTCGGGAGAATGCAGGGTTAACTACCCCGTCGCGAGAATACCTCGTGCGTGCATGTGTGACCCATGCGGACTGCGGGAAGTCCAGGACTAGGCACGCATAATGATACTATGGGCGATTGGCCTTGCCCGATCATTCGCGGCCTAGGAAAGACCCGATTCTGATATATCTATGTTGCTCTTGCTTATGTTGTGGCACTATGTGCAATTGAAGCGGTGTATTTGCAATGACTTTAAATACTTTGATTTCATTTAAGTACTTTCTGATTTCACATACTTAGTACTGTTGTCGACCTCCTTGAAGTGCGTTCATGCCGCGGTGAGCAAGCAGTGCTAGATCCACATCCTTAGGATCTCTTTGCTTTGGTGTCGGGAGCTCCATCTTCTCCGAGGCTCTACTTTGGGTATGATCTCCTGTATTGTAGATAGTTTTGTACATTCGGGGTATGGCGGGCCCTGTCCTCCATAGTTGTTTACTTCCAGAGGTGCAGTAGTCTATTATGCAGTTGGGATGTAGCGCAAAACTTGGGTTATATATATATGCCGAAAGGCAAGCTTTTCATCGAGATAAAGCTGTTTCTCTTTTCATAATGTTTCATGTCTTGTTTTTATATTCATTGATTACTACGATGTATGACTACTTGGGTGCGGGTAAGGCACGATCCACGAGCTCCGGGCAGTCGTGACAAAAGTGGTATCGAAGCGATTAATCCTCGGAAAGTGTCTACAAACCGTATCTAGTAAGTCTTGATTATCGGTGTGTTGTGCACACCAATAATCGAGGCTATAGGATATTTAGGATTGGTTTCCATTCTTCTCACTCGAGATCGTGCCTTAGTCTTTGTGTTATAAGTTGGACCCTCTAACGTATTCCTTTTACCCATGATTATGCCTCGCGTAAGGCAACCGGGCCCGAGAAGGGCAAAGCGTAGGGAGCCCGATGCGACACCGAAATTACGAGGCACGAGCCCGTTCTTACAGGCGATACCTCGACGGCGAGTTCCATAGCGCGCCCGGCCCCAGCGAGACCACAGTACCCACACCTCTGTCCCACGGCTGGGCGGAGGTTAGGTACAAGAAATGCCCGACTTTTGGCTAGGATTGTGGCGGACATGAGGATAAATTTGGATCTGGCGATTCTGTTCGGCCCGGTCGTACCCATGGTTCACCCGAGGCGAGCGGTTTGAGGCTACGAGATTTCTGAGTTGTAGCCCGCGAGTTTTACTGGTCGAGGCGGAGGATGATCGCGAGGAGTTCATCCGTCGATTCTGAAGGATTATGAGGGTGATCAGGGCGTCGGAGACCGAGTCCGTGATCTTCGGATCGCATCGGCTGCGTGATACCGTAGTCGATTGGTTTGATTCATTGGAGTTATCCCGAGGAGAGCATGCACCTCCAGCAGTATGGGATGAGTTTTCAGAGGCTTTTCTCACGCACTTCTTGCCTCCGCAGATGAGGAGGGCACGCGGTAAACAGTTTTATTGCGAGGCAGAGGGGCCTTGCGGTTAGGGAGTACAATGTCGAGTTCGATTCTTTGGCTCGATATGTCCCTGCATTGGTAGCGGATATGGAGGACAGGGTGCATCGCTACGTCACTGGGCTAGATGATTATATGGTCGAGTCTTGTGCGGGTGTGTCTCTTCAGCCATGCATGGACATTACACGTATGCAGGCTCATGCACTGGGATGCGAGGAGCGTAGAGACCGTCGGGTAGACCGCTATCAGCAGCAGAAGAAGGCCAAGACGGTCGGTTCTTTTGGTGGTTCTCGGGGTGGAAGGCCTCGTGATCTAGATTTGCACCCCAGCCAGCTCAGAGCACTCCCACATCATTGTCAGTACATCCAGTATTGAGGCGGTCGGGGCCCGGGACTTGATTTCGAGGGTAGCAAGTGCTAGCCGATCGAGGTCCGCTTCGGTGTGTCGGTATGGCGAGTTTCATTCGGGGTTGTAGTACTACTCGGGAGCTTGCTACGCTGTGGCGGCAGGTCATTTGCGAGTCTGTCAGAAGCGGCGTGATGGTAGGGTCGGCTGCGGTCGATTCGGTTCTTCATCCCAGCGATTACTCGCCCGGAGGCAAGGTACTCATGGGCGGCCAGTGTCGCGGCGAGGTCGTGGCGGGTCGATTCTAGCGGTCCCGAATCGCATTTATGCCTGTCGGTAGGCGGGACGGGAGGCCTCACTGATGTCGTCACGGGTACCTTATCGATCTCCGATTATGATGTATGCCTTGATAGATCCGGGTTCTACTCATCCTATATATCTCCCCTTGTTGCTAGTAGGATAGGGATGAGCACGAGTCCATAGACCACTTTCGAGGTAGCTACGCGATGGGTGATTCGGTGGTAGCTCGGCGGGTATATAGAGCTTGTCGGTGACCATATCTGATCGTCGGACCTAGCGGAAACTTGATAGAGTTGGATATGACTAATTTCGACGTGATCATGGGTATGGATTGGCTAGTTTCTTGCTATGCCCATGTAGAAGCTGCGAGGAGAGAGTAATGCAGTTCCGGTTTCTGAGGCCGGTTGTCGAGTGGGAGAGGAACAACTGACGCCAGGGGTAGGTTTATTTCTTACCTCGAGGCTAGGAAGATGGTGCGAAGGGTACATCTACCATCTCGTTGGTGTTTGATCCGAGGCTGCGGTGCGATTTTCGATCGATTCCGATGGTCGAGAGAGTTCCCAGGCGTGTTTCGGGCGACCTCAGAGGTATCCTCCCGAGAGAGATAGAGTTACGTATTGATGTCTTTGCGGACACTCGGCCTATTTCCATTCCGCCATACGAATGGCACCGCCGAGTTGAGAGAGTTGAAGGATCGGCTTAGAGATTTCTTTGGAGAAAGGGCTTCATCGGGCCTAGTGTTTCTCCCCAGGAAGCGCGGTATTGTTCGTGAAGAAGAAGGGCGGGGCCAGCTGCGCATGTGTGTTTATTCTGACGGTGAACAAGGTGACCATTAAACGAATACCCCCTTCCGGGATTGATGATTTGTTCGACGATTTGCGAGTGCGAGATGTTTCTCAAGATTGATCTGCGATCGGGCTATCATCAGTCACAGTCGAGGCGGATGTCGGGGTGCATTAGGACCCGATGCGAGCATTATGAGTTGAGTCATGTCTTTGGGTTGACGATGCTCGGCGGTATTCATGGATTTGATGAACCGAGTGTTCAAACCATTTTGGACACGTTTGTGATAGTGTTCATTGATGATATCTTGGTTTATTCGCTCGGGCGAGGAGCATGCGGAGCATTTGAGGCTGTCTTGTGAGTTCTCGGGACCAGTGATTATACGCCAAGTTTTCCAAATGTGAGTTTTGGTTAACCGGTGGCTTTTCTTGGGCATATTGCCGGGTGATGGCATTAGTGGATCGGCCAAGATCGGCGATCGAGGACTTGGCCTGCACTCTTACTCCAGAGGTTCGCGATTTTACGGGCCTTGCGAGTTATTATCGGTTCGTAGAAGTTTGCTTCTATCTTCGCACCATTGACTAGGTGACTCGAGCGGCTAAGTTTGATGGTGATGCGTGTGGCGGGGTTTCGATTCTTGAAGGAGGCGGCGGCCGCCCGTTCTTACTCTTCGAGAGGTCGACGGTTATGTCGTGTATTGTGATCGTCGGGCATCGGGTTGGGATGTGTGTTGACGCAGGGGCAAGGTTATAGCGTATCATCCCGACGGTGAAGAAACACGAGAGGAACTACCCCACCCATGATTTGGAGTTAGCGGCGATGATTTACGCCTTGAAGATGCGGAGGCACTATTTGTATGGGGTTCATGTGGATATTTATACGCACCACAAGAGCCTCGGTATATCTTCGGCCAGAGGAGTGAACTTACGGCGAGGCGGTGGTTAGAGTTGCTTAAGGATTACGATGTTGATATCTGTACCACCCGGAAGGCCAATATTGTGGCGAATGCTCTTAGTCGTAGGTCGATGGGGAGCCTATCCGATGTGCAGCCAGAGAGGAGGGACATGGTTCGTGATTCGCATCAGTTAGCGAGCCTTGGTATCCGTTTGATTGATTCTGATAGCAGTGGGGTTCGAGTTCGTGAGGTTGCGAGTCTTCCATCGTCGAGGTGAAGAGGCAATTCGAGGATCCGTTTTGACACGTTATCGTGTCTGACTCTTACGTGAGGGCAAGGGTCCTTTGAGGTAGCACTGATGGGTGCTAAGGTTTGAGGCGAGTTGTGTGTTCCGGATGTTTGAGGACTTGGCCGAGTTCTTGGGAAGCACCTGCGCGCGCGTTACTCTATCCATCCGTGGTCGACCAAGATGTACCACGACCTTAGATCGTATATTGGTGGGATGGCTTGAAGAGGGCGTTGCGAGTTCGTAGCTCGGTGCGTGTTGTCGGCGGTGAAGGTAGAGCACGAGGCACGGTGGTGCATTGCGACGATAGAGATCCCGACCGGAAGTGGGAGGTGATCAACATGGATTTTATCACGGGATTACCTCGCACTCAGGAAACATGATTCTATTTGGGTTATCGTCGGCGGTGTGAAATCAGCCCACTTTCTTCCCGTTAGGGCGACTTTTAGGTGAGGATTATGCGGACTTTACATCCGAGAGATCGTCGATCGCATAGTCCCTATTTCGATCATATCGCATGCAGAGCCCGGTTCGGCTAACTTACGGAGTCTTTCGAGAAGGGTTTAGGGGCAGTGAGCACGATCGCATTCCATCCATGAGCAGACGGACGGTGAGCGCACTATCCGGACTCTCGAGGATATCTTTGCGAGCTGTGTTATCGACTTCGTGGGTAGGGGAGGATCATTTGCCTCTTGAGTTTGCGTATAATAATAGCTACCACTCCAGATTCGGATGGCGCCTTATGAGGCCTTGTATGGGAGGAAGTGCAGTCGCGATAGGATGGTTCGATGTGGGCGAGTGCGATTAGTGGGACGGTTGGTGCGGCAGCGATGGATAAGGTGAAGCTTATCCGGAGAGGTTCTTGGCGACTCGAATCGGCAAGTCATACGCAGATCATCGCCATCGCGATCCGAGTTCGAGGTTGATGATTGGGTTTTCTGAAGGTGTCACCCATGAAGGTGTGATGAGATTCGGGAAGAAAGGAAACTCGACAAGATACATTGGGCCTATCAGTTATCGCGAGGTAGGCAAGGTTGCCTATGAGTTGGATCTGCCGTCCGATCTGGAGGCAGTGCATCCGGTGTTTCATGTTTCTATGCTGAGGAGATGTATCGGGGATCCATCTAGGGTGCACCCGATTGACGATGTCCAGGTGACCGAGGGGTTATCGTATGAGGAGATTCCCATAGAGATAATCGATCGTCAGGTTAGGCGTCTGCGGACCAAGGACGTGGCTTCCGTCAAAGTTCTGTGGCGGAACGAGCTCAGGGAGGAGATGACGTGGGAAGCCGGGGAGGACATGAGGCAGAAGTATCCTTACCTATTCCCCATACCTCCAGGTAATTCACTTTCCTATTTGTTGGTTTTTAAATTATCGTTTTTGCTTAAGTGTTATATTGTGGCCATGTGTGGCACTTGCAAACTGTTAAGTTGTGAGGTACTCTATCGTTAACTATCTTGGGAAGGAACATTCGGGACGAATGTTTCTAAGGAGGGGAGAATGTTATACCCCGTATTTCGGTATATGCGTGGGGCGTGCGTCTAAAAGTTTAGCCTTAGTTAGGCATTATGGACGAAAAAGTTTGTGCACAACTCACTAAAAGAATCGTTTTCCGACGAAACGTTTTACTAAACTCGCGTAGGGTAAATTCCGGCTATGTCATTTATTATTTTTGCGGATTTTTCCGAGAGACGAAACATTTTGGACCAACGGGAGGGTGACACTTGTCACCTCCGTTGGGCAACAAAAATGGGGCAAGTTGGCACGTTTTTTGTGCCTTGCACAAAGTCAAGGAGTTGGTAGGATATTTGTGTAGTAGATGGATAAGGACACTTGCCCAAATCTTGACCTTACACTTGCCTTGCACTTGGCATCATCTTGGCCATTGGTTGGCCACTTCTTGACCTATAAATACCCCCTTAAGATGAAGAGTTCTTCATCCACAAATCAATTTCCAAGTCTTGAAACTCCCGCCCCCTCTCTTAGAGCTTTTCGTCCAAGCCTCACTCCCTTGTGAAGGCCTTGGCGAATACCCCTCTAAAAGAATCCCTAGCCGAAACACTACCCCCCCTCCCTTGGTAGAAAAGTTGTCTTCCAAATACCCTAGCCCAAATCCCTTAGTACTTGGTAGAAGTTGTGAATAACTTCTAAGGGTTCTTGGAGCTATCAGAGCGTACAAATTAGGAGTTAAACCTTGCTCAGGAGCGACTTTTATCTAGGATATTATTGGGCTTACCGAGGTAAATAATCTTATCCTTCTTTTGTAACTAGAGAATACATACCGTAGAAGTATAGGAATAAGTATAAATACTTAGAAGGATATTAAAGAATAGAATCGAACTGTTATCAGTAGAAGGGTTTAAAAGAAGATTAATCAAACTATACTTACTTAGAATTTGTTTTCTGAGAGACTTGAGTAGCTCACCGGGTAGGGGAGTGCTGCCCGACTTTCCGTAGAATAGAGGACCCTCTACTTAGAACTGTTTACAGAATAGACTAGACGTTGATAGACATATTTGACTATTATAGGCTGACTCTCTGCGCGCGACATATTCGACTTGGCAGGTGGATTTCGCCGAGAAGGTATGTGATTCTTCCTATACTCTTGAGCATGATATTTTAAATATATATATAGTACGGTAGACGTACGTGTGTTAACTGAATAATAACTACGGCAATGTCTTTTGACTTAAGCCTGAATAATAACTACGGCAATGTCTCTTGACTTAAGCCTGAATAATAAAAGATCTTGAAGCATTTCAAAAGAATACTGAATCATTTTTAACAGAAGAAAAACAGTTGGTTTTTAAACAAAAGCTTAAGAGTTATACTAGCTTTATGGGAAGTTAGGTATAACCACTTAAGAAAGATAAAAAGAACTGTTTACTTAATTGCTTATAAAAACCTTGTATTCTGTAAGGTGTAGTAAGATTGTTTGATAAATAGACATACTATGATGCTATGTGTGTTAGTGTCTTGTGATGTTGTGAAAGGGGGTCATTCTTGCTGTGCTTACGTTGCTAGACGGTAAGTCAGTTATCTTTATTATTATCACCTACCCTCGATTTGGTTATACAGGGCTTGCCACCCGATGCGGTCTATACGGCTATGCGGTCTGTGAGACTATGCGAGTGCGGGATCTCGAGATTGATCATTCGGGTGTTTTAGCGTCACGGGGATGCCTATGCGATGCGTGTGACTATGCGGTCTATTGAGACTATACGGATGCGAGTCCATGAGGTGCAGGGGTTAGCTACCCGTCGAGAATACCTAAATGCGGAGTGCATGTGTGACCCGTGCGGTGCGAGAAGTCCAGGACTAGGCACGCCTAATGATACTATGGGCGATTGGCCTTGCTTCGATCATTCGCGGCCTAGGAAAGACCGATTCTGATATATCTATGTTGCTCTTGCTTATGTTGTGGCACTATGTGCAATTGAACTGATTGTATTTGCAATGGCTTTAAATACTTTGATTTCATTTAAGTACTTTACAGTTTCACATACTTAGTACCTGTTGTACTGACCTCCTTCGGGGGGCTGCGTTCATGCCGCAGGTAAGGGCAAGCAGGTGCTAGATCCACATCCTTAGGATCTCTTTGCTTTGGTGTCAGGAGCTCCATCTTCTCCGGAGGCTCTACTTTTGGGTATGATCTCCCTGTATTGTAGATAGTTTTGTACATTCAGGGTATGGCGGGGCCCTGTCCCTCCATAGTTGTTTACTTCCTTAAGTGCAGTAGTCCTATTGTACAGTTGGGATGTAACTGCAAAACTTGGGTTATATATATATGCCGAAAGGCAAGCTTTTCATCAGATAAACTGTTTTCTCTTTTCATAATGTTTCATGTCTTGTTTTTATATTCCGCTGATTACTCTGATGTATGACTACTTGGGTGCCCGGGTAAGGCACCAGTCACGAACCGGGCAGATCGTGTGATATTGTGACTTGTCTTGAAAAGTAGATATGACTTGATACTACGGTTATTAGTATCTTAGAAGTTTTATATGAAAAAGATTCATTTTTAAAAGAGTAAAAGTATGTAGCACTCTGGGTTAAATTCCCGGATTTTTATAATGACATGATAGTGCCTTAAGTAAACTAAAATGAGAGTGTATATGTATAAGACTAATAAGAAGTTAGGGGGATTTCTTAACTTGCTTATGTTATGTACGATAAACCGGTAGTGCTTATGTTATGTATGATAAGCCGGTCGTGCTTATGTTATGTATGATAAGCCGGTAGTGATTATGTTATGTATGATAGCCGGTTGTGCTAGTGATATTTTGTTCATTACGGGGTCATTCCCCGGGGTTATGACATTTGCATATTCCGTGGATTTGCTACCCATGATGCGAGGAATACCTCATGTGAGTCCGTAAGGGCTTTTGCGGGTGAAATAGTCCTATGCGGGGCGGACCAGTCCTATGCGAGGAATACCTCATGCGGGTCTATATGACCTAAGCGGGCGGATACAGTCTATGCGAGGAAGTTACCTCATGCGGGTCCATACGACCTTTGCGGGTGAAATAGTCCAGGAGTAGGATTGCTTAATGATACTACGGGCGGGTGGCCCTACTTGATCATGAGCCTCCTATTTTTATGCAGTAAAGTATACTCTTATTTACTCTCATTGTTAGTAAGGCACGATTATCGTTATTATTTGAGTTATCGAGACATGTCTCGGCTTTATTTTAGACTTATGATTTCATTACTGACTTTCGGTTTCACATATTTGGTACATGTTGTCTTGACCACGCCAGCGGCTGCGTTCATGTCGCAGTAGAGTATCTGAGTTCTTGATCCTCACTTTTAGGATCACTGATTCAGCTGTTGAGAAGCTCCATTACTCTGGAGGCTTATCCCTGGTATTGTCGGTTGTTGTACATTCAGGGGTATGGCGGGGCCCTGTCCCGTCACAGTTGTTATTATTAGAGGTTTGTAGTCATGTCTTGTGGATTTGGGTTGTAAGAAAAAAAAATGTAACTGATGTTTTTTAGTATGTGTATATTTTACGGAAGATGACCTTATCGGCTAGCCTGTTGTTGTTTATTGTCTAAGTATTTATACGTGTTGTGTATGTTCCGCTGCTATTCTCTGATGTATACCTGACAGGGGTGCCCAATTAGGGCACCAGTCGCGGGCCCGGGGTCGGGTCGTAACAAAAGTGTTATCAGAGCAGTTAGTCCTCGGAAAGTATCTACAGACCGTGTCTAGTAGAGTCTTGGTTATCGGTGTGTTGTGCACCACATCTATAACCAGGAGGCTGCAGGACATTTAGGATTAGTTTCCATTCTTCTCACTCTGAGATCGTGCGATAGGGCTGTGTGGTTAGGGTCGTCTCTCCCTAATAAGTTATGTTGATTGCAGCTACGAGAAAGGCAGCAGTGACCCATGAAAGATTATGTGGATTGCGTATCCAGGTTGGTAATATTTGTAGTGTAGTTGGTATTATGACATACAGCTATACGGATTTATGTATGAGGGTCACATATGGGTTGCCTAGAATGATTTTAGATTACCAGGAATTGGTAAGGACTAAATAAATGTCGGGAAGGTATGGAACAATTTAATGAACTCTCATCAAGGTTTTGCGTACTGATTTGAGATAATTAGGAAATGATGAGCTGCCTGATAGGGTAATGGACTCTTAAGAAGTTTAATTAAGGGACTTAATGAAAGACTATGTTAATAGATTAAGCTACGTGGTATGATTAAGAGAATGGTACGGATGAGACCCGTATGGAGTAAGTATGGTTGTTGTGATCAAGACAACACGATTAGGGTATTACGAGAAGTTTTTGTACCCGTTTACGGGGGGACTGATAAGGTAGGCTTGGAGTATGGGAATTGTGAGCCTAAGAATATGGATAACCGCCGAGAACTTAGGTATATAAGGCCTTCTCGGGTAGTAAAAAGTTAAGTCAGACCAATGATAAGAGTTAAGTACGACGCCGAGTCGGGTTGAGGAACTATTAAGGGTCTCCCCACAGCTTGTAATGGAACGGGATCAGTTGGTAGTACTCCCGCTACGTGGCAGGGTCACGAGGGTGCAAAGCCCAAGTCTAGTAAATCGTTTTACGGGTTCGTGGACGCATTCCACCGGAACCAGGTTGTGAGAGCCGGAAATGGCCTTATATTGTTTAATTTAGTAACTCCAAAGATTGAAGGCCAGATTTAGTATGGAAGTTATGTACGTATGCTAATATAAGTTTGGAAGTACGGAAAGAGTACCACCAGTGAAAAAGTGAGCAACCAAGTATAAAAGATAGAATCTGAATCCATGAGAACCTTTAGAGGTAACTACACCCGTGAGTGATGGGTGGTAGCTGAGCGGGTGTATAATAATTTCCCAGTGACGATACAGTCGTCGGACCACTATGAACCTAGTAGAGTGACATACGGACCTTGAAGTCATTATGAGTACGGGTTACTTGGCCTCGTGTTATGCCAACGTTGACTGCAGAGAGATTGGTTGGTGCAGTTTTCCGATGAAGGTTATCGAGTGGAAAGGAAGAGAAGTGGTGGTAACCAGTGAATTATCCTTCCTTCTTTGACATCGTTGTTTTTTTTATAAGTCTGTGTGACTTGTTTATTTGAGGTGAATTGAGGCAGAAGGTAAGAAGTACTTGAATTTGAAGGAGTTTATTTTAAATGCCCTAGGGGGTACTTGGAGTTGGGTTGGTGTGGCGGTCAGGGCCACGACCTTACGGATAATTTCAGGAAAGCGCGCAAGCAAGAATAAGATAAGTACGCGTGTTGCCTGCGGAAAACAGAAGACATCGTTGGTAGGTTTTGAAAATCTATACGATTATAAGGTGGCGCTTGGTGATTAAGATTATGTAAGGGAGATAAGTTCTCTCCCCCACATAAAAGGACAGTTTTACGTATTACGGGGATATGTGTACCCATGTTGTTAGACGAAGGATAGGAGACTGGTAAGGTCTTCAGTATCGTCATGCCATAGGTTACAATTTTAGATAACCGTGGGAAAAGTATTGTGTTGGGGTAATGGAGAACGACGTTAGGAAATGGTCGAGGAAGGTTGTAAGGATATAAATGCAGGTAGTACGCATGCATGAAACTTTATGATTATGAATCAAGATAGAAATACTTTTGCTAATAATAAGCATAAGGTAAGGTTATGACCAGAATGATAAAGAAAATACAACTATGGTTATGTAAGTTGCACAAGATATGATTACCCCAGACTAGTGTAAAGACCATTAGTAAATGATGGGCAGTAGGAACACTTCGAGGAAATGTGGTAACACCTGTACTGACGAGAAATATAGTAAGAAAATACGGAGGGGTAAGGGACCCCAGGACAACTTGAAATAACTTATAAAGGAAAGACGAGTAGACACTCGAACGATAAGAAATTTTGACAAGTCATTGGATTATGTAATACCATGAATTGAGGTTGAACACACGCTATTATCTGCAGTGGGAGCGAATGATAGGATTGCTACTTGACGAGATCAAGGAAGTCTCCCCCTAAATTGTGATTGGCAGGAAGTCTTATCCATGAGACAAGAAAATGAATCAAATCTAAGTATAGTAACCAAGTTTGGTTGCAACGGAGAAAGGGAAACAGGAACCATAATTGAAATTAAGGAGGCCCGAATATTCCGCAGAATGAGAAAGGTTTCTAGTTATTGGAAGATAAGTTGACCACGACTACAGTTATAACCTCTCCTGAGAGACTAGAGGGTTAGGTTGTTATTGTAACACGTTGGGTGTTGGACTAGGTTGTGTGCAGACGCAACACGATTAGGTTAGAGCCTATGTTTTCCCGGCGGTTAGGGAAGCATGAAAGGAAATACGCTACTCACGATTTAGAGTCGGCGGCAGTTAATCATGCCTTGAAGATTTGGAGGCATTCCTTATATAGACTTCGTGTGGATGTTTGTGCAGACCACAAGAGCCTCCGGTATATCTTCAGACAGAGGCAGCTGAATTTGCGACAGAGACGGTGGTTAGAGTTACTCAAGGATTGCGATATTGATATCCTATACCACTCGGGGAATCCGAGACGGTTACAGATGCTCTTAGTCGTGGATCTATGGGTAGTCTGTCAGATGGACATCCAGATAGACAGGACGTGGTCCGTAAGATTCATCAGCTACCAAGCCGAGGGGTTCGATCATTTATTTCCAAGGTTAATGAAGTTTAGATCCGAGAGGTTGCCGAGTCTTTCGTCGTTGAGGAGGTAAATAGGTGACAGTATGAGGATCCAGTTATGATACGATATCGAGATACGGCTCTCCGAGAAGAGAAGAGCCTGTTTGGGTAGCACCAGATGGGGTGTTGTGATATGAGGATAGATTATGTGTACCCGGTGCTGCAGCACTTGTCAGCAGGTTTTAGGGGAGGCACGCGGTGCTTATTGCTCTAATTGTTCGGGGTCGACTAAGTTGTGTCGTGACCGCAGATGTAGGTATTGGTAAGATGGCCTGAAGGGGGACGTAGCAGAGTTGTTGCTTAATTTCTGAATTAGTAGCAGGTCAATGTGGAACACCAAAAGCCCAATGGGCTACTACAGGCGATTGAGATCCCAACTTAGATAGGGAGGAAATTAATATGGATCTTGTTACAGGGTGGCATCGTACTCAGAGGAAGTGCGACTCCATGGGGGTCATAGTAAATAGGCTGGCGAAACCAGTTGTGTTCTTCCGGTTAGGACCACTTACTCGGCTGAGGATTATGCTAGCTTGTATAGCAGGGAGATTATGAGACTGCACGGAGTTCCTACGTTTATGATGTCAGACAGATGAGCTCGATTCTGAATAACCGGAGGTTTTCGAGAAGGGTTAGGGACAGGTGAGTCTCGGTGTTGCATTACACCCTCGGGCCAAGCGGACAGGCGAGCGTACTATCGAGCACGAGGATAGGTGGCGGGCTGTGTTCTTGATTTCGAGAGATAGCGGGAGGGTTATTTGCCTCTTGTTGAGTTACGTGCGATATGAATACCCTTCCGGTATTGGATGGCCCTGTATGAGGCCTTGTATGTAAGAAAGTGTAGATCGCCGGTTGGTTGGTTCGACGTAGGCGAGGTTCAGTTATTTGGTCCTGACTTGATTCAGCGGGATGTGGATAAGGCGAAGCTTATCCAAGAAAGATTATTAGTAAGCTAAGAGTCAGCAGAAGATTTATGCAGATAACCGACGTTGACACATGGGGTTCAGCTTGACATTTTAGTATGAGTATTGTTATGTGGTCACATGTGGCATTATTGGTATGTAGGGGTTGTAAGGAGACTATGTCGCTATCTTTAAGTTTGACTCCCAAAAGAACATTCGGGGACGAATGTTTCTAAGGGGGGAAGAATGTTACACCCCGTATTTCCAGGATATGTCTATAAGAACGTACGTAAGAATTCAAAAGTGTTAAGATTTGAGAATATTAAAAATTTATCAGAATTATGGAAATGTCGGGAAACGAAATATTGCGACGAACGGGAGGGCAACACGTGTCACCCCCCTTAGTGGTATTGGATGATTTGGACATGGCCAAAATGGTCATTTGACCATTAAAGAGATGACCAAGTCTTGTTAAGGGCTAAAGCTTGATATTGTTGACTTAGTCTAAGGGCCACTTGGACTTGATCCTTGTGAAACTCATCCAAGCCACACAATTGTGCTAATCTTGACCCTTCCTAGTGTTATATATGTATACTAGTAGCAAGACTAACTCCCACACTTAGAAAAAATTTCAAGAAACTTGGACGCCTTCAAACATTGCTCTCGGGTTTGAGGTTTTTAGAAAGGAAAAAAATTTATTTGTTGTCCAATAATCCCCATACTTTAAACCAAGGTTCCTAAGGGTATTGTAAGGGTATCTCAATAGAAAGATCCCGGAAAAGTGGCATTTTCATATTAGTCGCAAGGTGAAAACCTAGTCACTTTCCTAGGTTTGGATTGGAAGTTGAAGGAAAGTTGTTTGTAATTTTCTAAGGGCTTCAAGTGGCGGATTGGAGTGTCAAAGAAAGGCTCTAAGTTGCTAGGGAGCGACTTCGGATCTTGAAGTGGATTAAGGCTCACTAAGGTAACAATCTTGTTCTCTTAAGTGTATAAGATTACATATTGTTGTAGCCTTACATTATAACTAGCATGAAGTATATGTATATAAGATTGATAAGTGTTATGGATATTTGTAGCCTAAAATCTGAAATGACATGTTTAGCCATTTGAAATTGAAATACAATTTTGGTCGATAATTAGAATCGTCGCATGTTTACAAAGTTTTATATGAAAAATAGTCATTTTTAAAAGAGTAAAAGTACGTAGCACTTTGGGTTAAATTCCCGGATTTTTATAATGACATGATAGTGCCTTAAGTAAACTAAAATGAGAGTGTATATGTATAAGACTAATAAGAAGTTAGGGGGATTTCTTAACTTGCTTATGTTATGTACGATAAGTCGGTAGTGCTTATGTTATGTATGATAAGCCGGTAGTGCTTATGTTATGTATGATAAGCCGGTAGTGCTTATGTTATGTATGATAGACGGTTGTGCTAGTGATATATTGTTCATTACGGGGTCATTCCCCGGGTTTATGGCATTTGCATATTCCGTGGATTTGCTACCCATGATGCGAGGAATACCTCATGCGAGTCCGTAAGGGCTTTTGCGGGTGAAATAGTCCTATGCGGGGCGGACCAGCCCTATGCAAGGAATACCTCATGCGGGTCTATACAACCTATGCAGGCGGATACAGTCTATGCGAGAAAGTTACCTCATGCGGGTCCATACGACCTTTGCGGGTGAAATAGTCTCAGAAGTAGGATTGCTTAATGATACTACGGGCGGGTGGCCCTACTTGATCATGAGCCTCCTATTTTTATGCAGTAAAGTATACTCTTATTTACTCTCATTGTTAGTAAGACACAGTGTACTGTTATTTGAGTTATCAGACATGTCTCCAGCTTTATTTTAGACTTATGATTTCATTACAGTACTTTCAGTTTCACATATTTGGTACATGTTGTACTGACCTCCTTCGGGGGGCTGCGTTCATGCCGCAGGTAGAGTATACAGGTTGCTGATCCTCACTTTTAGGATCACTGATTCAGCTGTTGAGAAGCTCCATTACTCCGGAGGCTTATCCCTGGTATTGTCGGTTGTTGTACATTCAGGGGTATGGCGGGGCCCTGTCCCGTCACAATTGTTATTCTTAGAGGTCTGTTGTCATGTCTTGTGGATTTGGGTTGTAAGAAAAAAAAAATGTAACTGATGTTTTTTAGTATGTGTATATTTTACGGAAGGTGGCCTTATCGGCTAGCCTGTTGTTGTTTATTGTCTAAGTATTTATACGTGTTGTGTATGTTCCGCTGCTATTCTCTGATGTATACCTGACAGGGTGCCCAGTTAGGGCACCAGTCGCGGGCCCGGGGTCGGGTCGTGACAATGGGTACACATAGCCCCATAATACGTAAAACTATCCTTCTACGTGGGGGAGAGAACTTATCTCCCTTTCAAAATCTTAATCATCAAGCGCCACCTTATAATCATATAGATTTTCAAAACCTACCAACGATGTGTTCTGTTTTCCGCAGGCAGCACTCGTACTTATCTTATTCTCGCTTGCGCGCTTTCCTAAAATTATCCGGAAAGTCGTGGCCCTGACCGCCACACCAAACCAATTCCAAGTACCCCCAAGGGCACTTAACATAAAACTCCTTCAAATTCCAGTATTACTTACCTTCTGCATTAATTTACCTCAAATGAACAAGTCACACCGACTTATTAAAACAATGATGTCAAGGAAGGAAGGATAATTCACTGGTTACCACCACTTCCCTTCCTTTCCACTCGATAATCGGCTTACCGGAAAATTAGAATCGAACAAATCTCTCTCTGCAGTCAACGTTGGCATAACAAGAGGCCAACTAGCCCGTACCCATAATGTCCTCAAAGTCTGTCATAACAACTCTTCTAGGTCTGCTAGGGTCCGACGAATGTATCGTCACCGGGCAATTATTATATACCCGCTCAGCTACCACCCATCACTCACGGGTGTAGTCACCTCGAAAGGTTCTCATGGATTCATGCTCTATTCCTTTACACTTGGTTGCTCTCTTTCTCACTGGTCGTACTTTTTCCGTACCTCCAAACATATACTAGCATACATACATAACTTCCATACTAAATCTGGCCTCCAATCTTTGGAGTTACAATATTGAACAAAATAAGGCCATTTCCGGCTCTCACGACCTGGTTCCGGTGGAACGCGTTCACGAACCCGTAAAACAATTAACTAGACTTGGGCCTTTCACCCTCGTGACTCTGTCATGTAGCGGGACTACTACCAACTGGTCCCACTCCATTTCAGGCTATGAGGTGACACTTAATAGGTCCTCAACCCGACTCGGCGTCGCACTTAACTCTTATCCTTGGTCTGACTTAAATTTTTACTACCCGAGAAGGCCTTATATACCTAAGGTCTCGGCGGTTATCAATATTCTTAGGCTCGCAATTTCTATGCTCCAAGCCTACCTTATCAGCCCCCCGTAAACGGGTACAATAACTTCTCATAATACCATAATCGTGTTGTCTTGATCACAACAACCATACTTACTCCATACAGATCCCATCCGTACCACTCTCTTAATCATACCACGTAGCTTAATCTATTAACATAGTCTTCTATTAAGTCCCTTAATTATAACTTCTTAAGGGTCTATTACCTTCTCAGACAGTTCATCATCTCCTAATTATCTCTAATTAATACGTAAAAACTTGATGAGAATTCATTAAACTGTTTCATACCTTCCCGTTATCTATTTAATCCTTACCAATCCTTGGTAATCCTAAATCATTATAGGCAACACGCGTCTGACCCTCATACATAAATTCATATAGTTGTATATCATAATACCAACTATACTACAATTATTACCAACCTGGATACGCAATCCACATAATCTTTCCTGGGTCACTGTTGCCTTTCTCGTAACTGCAATCAACATAACTTGTTAGGGATAGACGACCCTAACAACACAGCTCTATCGCACGATCTCAGAGTGAGAAGAATGGAAACCAATCCTAAATGTCCTGCAGCCTCCTGATTATAGATGTGGTGCACAACACACCGATAATCAAGACTCTACTAGACACGGTCTGTAGAAACTTTCCGAGGACTAACTGCTCTGATATCACTTTTGTCACGACCCGACCCCGGGCCCGCGACTGGTGCCCTACCTGGGCACCCCTTTCAGGTATACATCAGAGAATAGCAGCGGAACATACACAACTCATAAAAATACTTAGACATAAAAAAAACATCAACAAGTTAGCCGATAAGGCCACCTTCCGTAAAATATACATAATACAACATAAAACAGTACATCTCTGTTCTTACAACCCAATCCACAAATATGACTACAGACCTCTAAGAATAACAACTGTGGCGGGACAGGGCCCCGCCATACCCCTGAATGTACATAAATCTACAACATCAGGGAAACCGTACCAAAAGACAAGCCTCCGGAGAAATGGAGCTTCTGACACCTGATCAGTGATCCTAAGAATAAGGATCCACCACCGCTTGACTGCGGCATGAACGCGGCCCCGAGAAAGGGGGTGATACACAATATACCAAGTATGTAAAACTGGAAAATACTGCAATTTACATCATAAGAGTGAACAAGTGTATACTTACTGCATAAAAATAGGAGGCTCATGATCAAGGTAGGGTCACCCGCCCGTAGTATCATTAAGCAATCCTACTCCTGGGACCATTTCACCCGTATAGGTCCTGCGGACCCGCAATGGAGCGATGCGCTCCGCATGGGACTATTTCACCCGCACATGACTATTTCACCTGATTAGGCCCGGTTGGCCCGCAATGAGTACAAACGCCGCACTCGCATCATGGGTAGAAAATCCATAGAATTAGTAGTAACCCGGAGCTTTACCCCGTAAGAATAACATAACCTAGCACAAGCGACTATCATACATAACATAAGCACTACCGGCTTATCATACATAACATAAGCACTACCGGCTTATCATAACATAAGCAAGTTAAGAAATCCCCTAACTTCTTATTAACTTTATTTATATATCCTCTCATTTTTGTTTTACTTAAGGCACTAACATGTCATTTTAAAAATCCGGGAATTTAACCCAAAGTACTATGTACTTCTACTCTATTAAAATGACTCTTTTTCATATAAAACTTCCAAGATACTAATAACCGTAGTATCAAGTCATATCTACTTTTCAAGACAAGTCATGATACCTTTTAGAAATACATTTATAGGCTTCTAAATCAAGTGACTTCTTTCTTTTAAAACCTTAAGCAATTGATGCCTTCAAATCAATTTGTCTTTCATTATTTCAAGTCATTTATCATTATTTACATTACTAGAGTAAACCACTCTTTCATCTTTCCATAAAGCTATTATAACCAACTTCCCATAAAGTCGTTATACTAACTTTATACTTTAGGCAATTACATTCTTCTTTATATTTAATAGACTTATACTTTCAAAACCAAGTATCATATACTTTTAAAATACTTCAAGTCTCTTAACTTTAGAAATCAAGTGTCTTAACTTTAGAATAGCTCAAGGAATCAATACTTTCCAAATCAAGTATTCTATACATTTTCAAGTAAAGAAATCTTTGTTTACCTTATTAGAATAAACCATTCTCTTTACTTTCCATAAATTTATTAACCAACTTTATGCTTTTGAAACCAAGACATTTCTATCCTTTAAAAACAAGTGAGTTAATTCTCTAACTCAACCAACTTGAACATCCTTAAAACAAGTCAAGGATATCAAATGAAACTAAATTCATTTAAATCTCGTACGTCTACCGTACTATACATTTACAACTACTCATGCTCAAGGGATATGAAAGTTCCACATACCTCTTCGGTTCAATCCACTTGCTAAGTCCAATATGCTGTACGTAGTATGTCAACCTATAATGACCATAATACGTCTATTAACTTCTAACTTCAAACGTAGAATATTCTAAGTGCAAAGTCACTAAATTCTACGGAAAATCGGACATCACTTCTTTTGTTTCTACATACTTTTCCACCTTTTTCAAGGCCCGAATTCAATAACCAAACACGCCACATTTAAGGCTCAACAATGTAGTTAACAATAGGGGATTACACGCCTAACAAGACGTGTAAAATTCCGCCCCACAATTGATATCAAACTAGTCCAAAAGACAATGTCATTTTCGGCAATTAGAGGGACAACAACACAAAGTCTTTTTCAATTCCTGTTCAATCCAAGTTGTTTAGTATAACATGTTATAAAGCCGCAATCGATTATAACAACTACAATCTTCAAGTAGATAACATGCGACGATTCTAATTATCGACCAAATTGTATTTCAATTTCAAATGGCTCACAATGTCATTTCGGATTTAGGCTTCCACTATCCATATCACTTATCAATCTTCAATACATATACTTCATGCTAGTTAAAATGTAAGGCTACAACAATATGAAATCTTATAACACTTAAGAGAACAAGATTGTTACCTTGACGAGCCTTAATCCAACTTCAAGATCCGAAGTAGCTCCCTAGCAACTTAGGGCCTCTCCTTGACACTCCAATCCGCCACTTGAAGCCCTTGGAAGATCACAAACAACTTTCCTTCAATTCCCAATCCAAACCTAGGAAAGTGACTAGGTTTTCACCTTGCGACTAATACGAAAACGACGCCTTTCCGGGATCTTTCTATTGAGATACACTTACAATACCCTTAGGAACCTTGGTTTAAAGTGTGGAGATTATTGGACAACAAACGAAAATTTTCTCCTTGAAACCCTTAGTGAACCCGAGAGCTCCCCTTTGTGTTCTTCAAGTTTTCTTCAAATTTGTCTAAGTGTGGGAACTAGTCTTGCTACTAGTATGTTTAAATAACAACATTGAGGGTCAAGATGAGAACAATTGGGTGGCTTGGATCCAATTCACTTAAAAATCTAGCCAAGTGGCCCTTTTGACTTAGTCAATATTATCAAGCTCTAGCCCTAGCAAGACTTGGTCATCTTAACCTTGGCCAAATGACCATTTGATCCATGTCCATTTCGTCCAAGACCAATTTAGGGGGGTGACACGTGTCACCCTCCCGTTCGTCGCAATATTTCGTTTCCCGACATTTCCATAATTCCGATAAATTTTTACTAGTCTCCATTCTTAACATTTTGAGTTCTTACGTACGTTCTTATAAACATATCCTGGAATTACAGGGTGTAACCCTTTCTTTATCATAAGGAATCATGCTAGAAGGAGAGGAGATGGTTCACATACCTTTTCGGCTTAATCCACAAGCTAAGTCGAATACTCCGCACGTAGAATTGTCAACCTATAATGGCCACAACATGACTATCAACTTCTAGTTTCTAACGTAGAATAATACTAAGTATACGGTCTTTTATTCTACGGAAAATTGGGCAGCACCTCCTTTGTTTCTACTTACTTTTCCACCTTTTTCAAGGCCCGATAATCAATAACCAACATGCCACATTTAAGGCTCAATACACCAACCAAGCAAAGGGGACTACACGCCTTACAATACGTGTAAAATTCTGCCCCACAATTACTACCAAGTAACTTCAATATTCAAAGCCATTCTCGGCTAACATATACAACAACACAAAGTCCTTTCCAATTCTTTTTCAATCCAAGTTATTAGGTCTAACATGTTATATATTCATAAACAACTTAACAACTACAATTCCTTCTTTATATAACATGCGACGACTAAACCAATAACCAAATTGAATTTCAATCTCAAAGGCTAAACATGCTAGTTTCGGATTAGGGTTCCAATATCCATAACACTTATCAACTTCATAATATATACATCTCATGCTTGCTAATATCCATAGCTACAACAATAAGTAATCTTAATTACTAAAACGACAAGATTGTTACCTTTATAAGCCCTTATAAATTCCAAGATTCAAAGTCGTTCCTTAGAAATTCTTAGCTCCTTTCCTTTACGATCCAATCCGATATTTGAAGCCTTTAGAAGTTCACAACCAACTTCTCTTCCATTTCCAATCCAAAACTATGAAAACGCCTTAGGTTTTCGCCTTGCGACTAACGTGAAAACATCGTTTTTCCGAGATCTTTCTATTGAGATATCCTTACAATACCCTTAGGGACCTTGGGTTAAAGTCTTGTGAATAAAGAACCAAAATTACAAAATTTTGTGTGGGAATAGTGACCAAACCCGAGAGCAACTCTTGAAGAACAAGAATGTTGTGAAATTTTCTAAGTGTTGAAGACTTGGTCTTGCACTAGGGTAGTATATATAACACAATAGAGGGCTTAGATTATAACATATGTGTGGCTAGGATGAAGAGTAATTAATGTCTAGCCAAGTGGACACGTTGACAAGTTGACTTGGTCAATTTTCTCAAGCTAGCAAGACTTGATCTTCTACATTGGTCAATGACCATAATACCCTTGTCAATTTTCGTCCAAGACCATGTGGGGGGGGGGGGGGTGCCACGTGTCTCCCTCCCATTCGTCCATAAAATTTTGTAACCCTTGTGGGCCCTACAAAACGTAAAATTTCTCGGGTGGGCCCTACGTGACCAAATCCGTAAAAATAAATTTTCATAATGCATAATATATTCTATATTCCTCAAATAATGCATTTTGAGAATCCAATTCTCCTTAACGAACATTTTTCCTTTCCGACGTTCGGAAGATTTTCCGTCGGAAAAACAATTCTTCCTTTCATACCAATTTTCAAGTCTTGTGTTCTCGCGTCTATTCTCTTACACATGTCCGGGAATTACGGGGTGTAACAAATTAATTACCAAGCAATCAAAACAATTATTGAATAAATCTCAACAATAATAAGAAGAAATCAAAACATGCATTAATTCATAAGAACGAGGTTCAAGCGATTCGACATGAAAACCCCTAAATTAAGTTAGTTCCTAGCCATATACATGCCAAAAACTAAAATAACATCCAACATATACTAAAAAGGAAATAAAATAAAGAACAAGAAATTACTCAAAAATAAGTCTCTAATCTTGATCCCCAAGTTGTGATGAATTGTAAGGTGTGGAACTCCTTCAAATCTGACCTAAAGGTCCTTTTTATATCACTAAAAATGTCTCAAACCTTTTCCTTCTTGGCCTTGGCCCATTCCTATTCGGATTTGTCAATTTTCCCGCGTTGGCCGCGACCAGATCAGCGCGCTGGCCAAACTTCGTGGCTCTCGCTTGGCGCGTGGCGCTCTGCTGCTACTGGTTGGTTGGTGCCACGGCGCCGCCCTGTTTCTCGCTCAGGTTGCCAACTTTTTAGCTTTTTGAGCTCTGGAATCTCTGTTTCTGCCCTCTTTTCGCTCCTTCTCGCCAATGTGTCACTTTAAACCACTGTGACTCAAAAGAAAGAAAATCTATCCTAACACAACACATATTTGTACAAAAATGGGCAAAAGACTAACTAAAAATGACTCAAAATGTGTATATAAAATACACTGATCAATTATCTACAGCGGTCTCTTGTACAGAAAGGACATGTTCAATATAGAGGCAAGATCCTGGAGGTAGTGAAAGACCAAGCATAAGAGAAAGGGTATACATGTACGACTGCCCCAGCATAGGAAGGCTCGGTTCCCTTGGCATGAGAAACTGTGTCTTTGAGGGTAGTCGATGATTGGTCATGCGAGTGCATGAGATCATGAGCCAGAGAAGATGATCCTCCAACATGAAGATAGGCATCAGACATTTTATGTAGTCATCTGTGCCTTATCAGTTGTGATCACTGGAGGTCAAACAAAATACATAATATTTGATAGCCGATGTGAATGTGTTTTAGCCAGTCGAGTAATATACCTCGATTTCCTCCTCTTCCACAACAGAAATAAGAACTCTAGGTATGTGGGGGTCTTCCTCACTATAATCTCGAATGACAACTCCTCCACCTCATCCGGGTTGCTTAGGCATTGGTTTTCTAGGTGATGGGGACTCGGTGTCAAAAGTGGTCTCTAGATCAACAAACACCGAAGGAGATTGGGCTGCTGAAATATACATAAGAGATGTTAGCTGAAAATTCACAAGAACAATCTGGCTGACACATATGTAGAATACAATTACCTTTTCTCTTTATCTGCCGCAACCGGACGGAAGACCTTTGTTACGACCGGAACCCCGGGCCCGCGACTGATTCCCTACCTGGGCACCCCCCTCTTATACCCTCACATCCCATACAAGACATAGGCTAAATAATAAATGAAAAACTGTATATGTAGCAACAAGGCAAGCCGATGAGACTGCCGCTATATATAAAGGGGAATAACCCGACAATACAGTAGTACAAATGACCAACAGTATATACAACTCCCGCAAGTCCATCCCACATATGAATACAAACCTCTAAGAGTTTGGACAGTAAACTATGACGAGAAAGGGCCCCGCCGTACCGCTGAATGTACATAAGCCTACAATACAAGGGTCCGTACCAAAATGACAAGCCTCCGAAATAATCGAGCTTTTCCAAAAACTGAGTAGAGATCCTAAGAGCGAGGATCACCAAACTGTGTACCTACACCTGCGACATTAAACGCAGCCCCCCGAGGAAAGTGGGTCAGTACGAAAGATGTACCAAGTATGTAAAACAATAAGTACTGTAAATGAGATCATAACAATCCAAAAGATAACATGAGCCAAGTATGATAATCAAACTACCAGTACAATTGTGTCTTATGAAAAATGAGAGTAATGAGAGTCAACTGTATCTTTTCAAAATACCATTTCAAAATATGAAATCAAGTGTACCATTTTAACATATGAAATCAATCGTACCATTTCAAAATATGAAAGTCATGTCAAAGTCAGGGACGCCTGCCCTCAGGATCAGTATGCATATCCTATTCATGGGACTATTTCACCCGCATGGGACTCGAACCCGCATGGATCTTGTTGACCCGCAATGAGTATATATATCCGCATCATGGAGAGCTAGTCCATGGAATATTCATGGGACTGTTTCACCCGCATGGGACTCGAACCCGCAATGAGTATCTATACACGATACCCGCATCACGGAGAGCTAGTCCACGGAATAATATCATGAGAGTTGAACCCATATGAGCCCTTTAGACCCGCAATAAGTATACCTACTCACGTCATGGGAGCTAATACATGAAATATATATATAATGTTGCCGGCCCTCTAGTGATGGACACGGTGATGTGGAAATATAACTGTCACGACCCGACCCCGGGCCCGCGACTAGTGCCCTACCTGGGCACCCTTACATGTATACATCAGAGATAATCAGCGGAACATACATAAACTTAACAAGAAATAAATAACAGGTTAGCTGATAAGGTCACCTCCCTGGATGTATATAAATACGTAAAAACCAAAAGCAGTTACCTTTTTTTTTTCTTTGTAAAAGCGACCCACAAGATATGACTACAGACCTCTAAGAGTTTTGACATAACAACTGTGACAAGACAGGGCCCCGCCATACCCCTGAATGTACCAAAAATCTACAACCTCGTGGAACCGTACTAGCAGACAAAGCCTCCGGAGAAATGGAGTTTTCCAAGAACTGAACAGTGATCCTAAGAGTGCGGATCAGCAAGCTATGTACCTCAACCTGCATCATGAACGCAGCCCCCCGAAGGAGGTCAGTACGAAATATGTACCAAGTACGTGAAATTGAAAATACTGTAATGAAATTATAACAGTCTATATAAAGCTGGAGACATGTATGATAACCAAAATAACGATGCGGTGCCTTGCAGTGAAAGTAATGAAAGTCGACTTTACCTTATGCAGACTATTTCAACACATGAACAATAGTCACGCGGGGCTATGGACACAAGCCCTCAAATATCATCACACGATCCGATGGGGTCGAGCCCACAAATATCAAAGCGTGCGTGGAATCCCATCACCGCTGACAACCGTAAGTGTAAATTATAGCGTGTGGCGCGGTGGCATCCTACATCACCGCTGCGTACATATACAATACATATATATATCTCCGCCCGTGGAATCCTCATCACGCCGGTAGTGGGTGTAAAATATAACCATGTGACGCCAGTGGCATCCTACTCACCTATTTGTAATACACATATACAATACAGAGATATATATATATATATATATATATATATATATATATATATATATATATATATCTCATTCTCGTGGAATCCCTCATCTCGGGTACATGACTTCATGGAGAGCTAATCCATGGGGTAATATTCGTATATAACATGCCCGTGGAATCCCTCATCTCGGGTATATGTCTTCATGGGGAGCTAGTCCATGGAGTAATAATCGTATATAACTTGCCCGTGTAATCCCTCATCTCGGGTACATGTCTTCATGGAGAGCTAATCCATGGAGTAATAATCGTATATAACATGGTCGCATGCCCCGAAATCCCTCATCGTATAAGCATGTCCATGGGGTAATAGAATAAATCCGGGAATCTAACCCGCCTCCTGGTCGCATGCCCCGGAATCCCACATCGTATAAGCATGTCCAAGGAGTAATAAAAACAATCCGGGAATCTAACCCGCATCCTGGTCGCATGCCCCGGAATCCCACATCGTATAAGCATGTCCAAGGATCAATCACATTGGAAGCATACCTGTGGAAGCCTCCGTCATTGTCGGTACGTCCAAGTAAGTTCACAACAAGATAGCCGACCCTCCAACTGAGAGTCACGGCAGCGTAAACATATAATACTTGCACTCAAGGCTATCACAAGCAAGCATAGGCAAGTTCATAAAATCTTTAGACTTTCATTATCATACAAAAATAAATTTCATTATATCAACTCAAGGCACTTTTCGTTTCACATAAAAATCCGGGAATTTAATCCAAAGTACTACGTACTTCCATTCTTTTCAAAAGACTCATTTTCATATAAAATCCAAGACACTAACACCTGTAGTATCAAGACATGTCTATTTTTCAAATTAAGTTACTAAACCTTTAGAAATTTATTTCAAGACTTTGAAACCAGGTAACTTCCAATTTCACAACCTAGGCAACTCATGCCTATCAATCAAAATAGACAACTCTCTTAACCTTCCATAAAGCCGTTATAACTAACTTCCCATAAAGCCGTTATAACTCTTTATGGTTTAGACAAATTCATTCTTTTTATGACCAAAAGACTTATACTTTCAAATCAAGTTACATAACTTTCAAAATACTTCAAGTCTCTTATCTTTAGAAATCAAGTTTCTTACTTTAGAAATGAAGTCTCTTATCTTTAGAATATCCAGTAATCAATAGTTTCCAAATCAAGTATTCTATACTTTTAAATCAAGTCATTCCTTCCTTTAAGAATCAAGTCCCATAACTTGAAAAATAAAGTCTCTTAACCTTTTAAGAATTTAAGGTTCATAGTCTTAAAACTTTATAACGTATACTCTTTAAATTAAGTAACATATACTTTTGTGCATTTTGAATAGGTTATACTTGTTTATAACAATCTTATTAAAGCAACCATGATCTAGAAAATGTTATACAATTTTGTCTTATCTTAGCTTCTATGCAGATGGAGAATTCTACTCATTTTAATTTAATTCATTGTCGATACATTTTCTTTTATTAACGCTGCAATGGCTTGTTCGATACTTATTCTCATTCGTGCAGTAACTTAGCAAAGTCAACTCGACTCCAAATACATCCTAACGACTCTTACCAACATCCCCCATAAGACTTGGTAAGAACTTAGGATAACTTAGACGTAACTTTTACATAGAGTAAATCAACATACGTACCTCTTAACTTCCAAGAGTAGAAGGAATCATGAAATAGCACCACATGCTATTCCATACATAGAATCATGGCAAAAGAAGGAAGAGGTTCACATACCTCGCGACGATTATCGACAAGTAGCAAAATGCTCCAAAGTACTTCAACCTTGATAGCTATTCCATCCTTCAAGTAGAATACGCTATACTTAGTACTTTAACCTATAATGGCCATAATACGTCTATTAACCTCTAGCTTCAAACATAGAATATTCTAAGTGTAAAGTCACCAAATTCTACGAAAAATCGTACAGAACTTCCTTTGTTTCTACGTACTTTTCCACCTTTATCAAGGCCCAAAAATCAATAACCAAACGCCACATTTAAGGCACAACAATTCAGCAAATACAAAGGGGATTACACGCCTAATAGGACGTGTAAAATTCTGCCCCACAATCAATATAAAACTGTTCATTCCTTAAGGCACATTCTCGGCAATATCAATATCCATAACAATGTCAATTGTCTTTTCAATCCAAGTTGTTATTCCAACATGTTACATACATAATAACAATTACACCAACTATAAATCCTTTCTTCCTTAACATGCGACGATTGTAACTATCGACAAATTGATTACAACATTAATGGCTAACTTGTCCATTTTTCGGTTTTAACATGTCGACATGATCCAAATCTTTTCAAACTTCAATATATATACCACATGCTCATTTCTTAACTACTATAACATGTAATCTTCAATTACATTAAGAAGATGAAGATTTTACCTCAATAAGCCCTAATAATGTCCAAGCGTAAAAGTCGATCCTTAGCAACTTTTAACTCCTCTTCTTATGTTCCAATCCGCTCCAAGCACTCCTTAGAAGCTCATGAAGAACTCCTCTTCAAGTTCCATCTTCAAAGTTGAAGAACACCTTAGGTTTTCGCCTTGCGACCAACGTGAAAACGTCGTTTTCCCGAGATCTTTCTATTGAGATATCCTTACAATACCCCTAGGAACCTTGGGTTAAAGTCTTGTGGCTAATGAACCACAAACGAAAATATTTTCTTGTTCTATGATGGCAAACCCGAGATCCTCTTCTCAAGAACATCAAGTTCTTGATTTAATTCTAAGTGTAGAATTGTCTTGCACTAGTATAAGATATATACAACAACCAAGGGCCTAGATTAAAACACTTGTGTGGATGAGATGTGGTCAATAATATCAAGCCAATTGGCTCTTGACTTGTCTTCATTTTTCCGCTCCACATGGCACTTGGAGGGTGACACGTGTCGCCCTCCGGTTGGTCTAAAATATTTCATCTCCCGAAATTCCGATACATTCTATAAGTCTCAAATATCAAATTCGGGAACTCAATTCTCATTAACGAACAATTTTCCTTCCCGAGGCTCGAAATAATTTTTCGTAGGAAAAAGCAATCCTTCTTTCGTTTCAATTTTTAAAGTCGTACTTTCTCACGTACATTCTCTTAAACACGTGTCCTGGACTACGGGGTGTAACAATAACACTTGCACGAATAGCTATCATGAGCAACCATATGCAAGTTGAATCATCTTTGACTCTCAATAGAACAAATATAATGAACTATCATTTTAGAAAAACCAAGCCACTATCACATCTTTCATTTTAGGAAACACCAAGGCACTATCATACCTTCCTTTTAGAAAATCCAAGGCACTATCATACCTTTCTTTTTAGAATAACCAAGACAATATCATGCCTTCCTTTTAGAAAAACCAAGACAATATCATGCCTTCCTTTTAGAAAAACCAAGACAATAACATGCCTTCCTTTTTAAAAAAACCAAGACAATACCATGTCTTTCTTTTTTGAAAAACCAAGGCAATATCATGCCTTCCTTTTTAGAATAACCAAGGCAATACCATGCCTTATTTTTTAGAATAAGATCCAATAAAACCATGTACGTCCGACGTACACTTACTTTATATAAATATCATGTAATATTAGGGACTTGAACCCAATAGCATCATGTACGTCCGCCGTACATCTTTTCTTTTATAAAATCCTAAGATACTAGCACTTGTAGCATCAGGACACTTCCACTTTTATAATCAAGTTACTTACACTTTTAAAATCAAGGCACTTACACCTTTAAAATCAAGTAACTTATTCTTTTCAAATCAAGTAAAGTTACAATGAAATCCGAATTCTTTTAAAACACGTACGTCCACCGTACACTCATTTTATAAGGTCCATGCTCAAAGAAAGATAGGAAGAGTTCCACATACCTCTTCGACTAATCCGCACGCTAAGTAGAATACGTCATAAGTAGTACTTCAACCTATAATGAGAATAACACTTCTATTAACTTCATTCTTTCTAGTGTAGGTTAATACCAAGTAATGGTTCTCTTTTCCCACAAAAATTAGGGCAGCACTTTCCCTGTTTATATGTACTTTTCCACCTTTCAAGAAGATCAATTTCAACAATAGCTAAGGCACCAATTAAGGGCACAACAAAACAACAACCAAGGTGATTCACACACCTATTTCTCACGTTAAAACAACCTCTTAATCACATAACACAGTCCACAAAAATCAGCCCACAATCCAACAACGACAAGGGTAAAATGTGAGGTCTTTTAACACCCTTCTACACCCTTATTCCTTTAGGACTTTCATTATAAATTACTATACTTAAACATGCATAATGGTAGCTGAATTTCCAGCATATACATGCCACAAAACAGTCCCTAAAACTGCACAACAATATCCAACAGTTTTACCACTGTTTCGGCCAACATCAAGACTCCAAACCAAAGCCCTTTTTCATAACTCTTATAATCCAATATAAGTTCAACACTTCATATAAACCATATCAACTTGTAATAACAACATTTCCTTCATTTTGACATGCAAGTAGTGACGTTCATAACAACAATAATAACCAACGAAATCCGACAACCAAAACTGCCCCAATTCGGCCAACACCTAAAAACTGTCACATGCATTTTTTATTCTCCTTTCTTCTTATCACAAGTTCATATATTAACTATAATAACATGTAACTTCCAATTACTTCAAAAGGAAGAAGAAATCTTACCACAAATTTAGCCAAAACAGTCCACAACGTCACGACCAACACTCCACTTTTGCACCACTTCTTCAAGTTACAATCACACACATGTATCCTCTACAAGCTTATAATCATCTTGCTTTCATGTTTTATTTCCAAAAAGTTCATCAACAAGCTTGGGGTTTCAAGACATTTTCCAAGTCAGAACCGTGACCCAACTATTGTGTGTGTTAACTTGGCTTAGAACTTGTTTAAGGTTCTTAATCTTGGATAATAACTTAGACTTGTTCTTGCACTTTGCTAGGGATTTCGAGACTTAGAGCTTAAGATAAGAGAGGAGAGAAAGCTTTGGAAGAGGAAGATATTGGTGTAATGAATAAGTCTTGCTATACACTTCTCTTTATAGATCATCTTTGCAAGACAAGTGGATGGGGGACCCATGTGGACCACTTGTCCACTTGTCTTCCCCTCATAAAATATCTTCCAACACTTAGCCAAATATCCCAATATTTTCGTTGGTCACACCCTATACCATGCCAAGACTTAGTAATTCCACACTTGGCCAATCTTGCAATACATATACATATAATTAGAGCTTTGTTACAAAAGTGGGGAGGAACACGTGTCACCCTCTAATTCGCCCATAATTCTCTTCACAAAAATAATTTCATACTTGGCTCAAAATTCTTAAAATTTCGATGGGCCCACAAAATTGTGAAATTTTTGGTAGACCTCATATTATCAATGCCAAGACTTCATAATACAATACTAAGTACATAAATCCATATTAGGAAATCTAACTCCAAGTTAATAAATTTTCGTCTTCACATTTTTCTTATCCAAAAATTTTCCATATCCAAAAATGTAAGTATACTTTCCTTCCAACCTTCACATCTTATTTCCTTACTTACGTTCTCACTTATATGCCCTGGAACTACGGGGTGTACCAACTTTGAGGCAACAAGTTTAGATGATTTAAGAGAAACAACTTTCAGAGTGGCTTCTTTTGTCCATAGTTTAGAAGTTTCCGGGTTCTTCTTTTTTTCGACAGAATCAGCCGATCACAAAAGACATCTAAAGGAGATTGAAAAATCTTTTTCTTAGTTGTATCCCACTAATCATCAAAAGTGACGGTAGTATTCGTTATCATGGGAAACAACTGACAGTCAAATAGGGTGAGCCTGTCAAGATTATGAACGACTATCTTCTTTGTTTGTTCTGCATCAAGAATGCAGCGTTGGGTTGATCTGATAATACTGCGATGGGCCACGACACGTGCTGAGTTAGGATGAATTGCCTTGCTACAAAGTTTGGCAGATAGGGTTCTGTGGTTAATTTATTGTTCCTAGAAGTGTGCTTCAAACCACCCAACAGGTCCCTAGCTACTTAATGGACCTACAAGGGTGGACCATCTCTCTAGGACCGGTTGACAATCTATGTAATGGTCTATAGACACACAATTCAGGGTGGATATTGTGGCAAAATCATCCTGGGCACAAGGGGTATTCTCCGAAGAGTATCAGCTAATACAGGCGGGTTCAATGGAAAAAGGCAGTCATCAAATTTATCAGGGATAAACTCAGGGAAATAAAGGGTGATCCAAAACTAAAGGAACCATGGGGGCCTAGAGCCATGTAAATATAGGTCAAGAGAGAGATGCACAACTGACGTCCTTCCAGAAATGGCTAGCACCGCGTAAATTTCCAGCTCTTTCACAACTGCACAAGAGCCCATACAGACAAAGTATCGGCTAAACCTATTACACCTCGTAATTCCAGGACATGTTTATAAGAACGTACGTAAGAACTCAAAAATGTTAAGATTTGAGACTAGTAAAAATTTATCGGAATTATGAAAATGTCGGGAAACGAAATTTTGTGACGAATGGGAGGGTGAAACGTGTCACCCCCTTGGTTTGTCTTGGTCGAAATTGACCATGGGCATAATGGTCATTTGACCAAAGTAAAGATGACCAAGTCTTGCAAGCTTAGAGCTTGAGTTTATTGACTAGTCAAAGAGCCCACTTGGCTTGATCTTTTAATGAAATGCATCCAAGCCACCCATTTGTTCTAATCTTGACCCTCCATGTTGTTATATAATAACACTAGTAGCAAGACAAGGCTTTCTACACTTAGAAAAATTTGAAAAACTTTGAAGACTCATTGAGGAGCTCTCGGGTTAGGGTCTTAGCAAGACAAAAAATTTCGTTTGTTGTTCAATAATCTCCATACTTTAAACCAAGGTTCCTAAGGATATTGCAAGGGTATCTCAATATAAAGATCCCAGAAAAGTGTCGTTTTTGCATTAGTCACAAGGTGAAAACCTAAGTCGCTTTCATAGGCTTGGATTGGAAATTAAAGGAAAGTTGTTTGTGAACTTCTAAGGGCTTCAAGTGGCGGATTGGAGTGTCAAGGAGAGGAGCTAAGTTGCGAAGGAGAGACTTCGGATCTTGAAGTTGGATTAAGGCTTGTCAAGGTAACAATCTTGTTATCTTAGTGTTATAAGATTACATATTGTTGTAGTTATACATTTTAACAAGAATGAAGTATATGTATTGCAGATTGATAAGTGTTATGGATATTGGAAGCCTAAAATCCGAAATGACCTTGTTAGCCATTTGAAATTGAAATACAATTTGGTCGATAATTAGAATCGTCGCATGTTATCTAATTGAAGATTGTAGTTGTTGTAATCGATTGCAGCTATATAACATGTTAGACTAAACAACTTGGATTGAAAAAAAAGACTTTGTGTTGGTGTACCTCAAATTGCTGAGAATGACATTGCCTTTGGACTAGTTTGATAACAATTGTGGGGCAGAATTTTACACGTCTTGTTAGGCATGTAATCCCCTTTTGTTAGCTACATTGTTGAGCCTTAAATGTAGCATGTTTGGTTATTGAATCCGGGCCTTGAAAAAAAGGTGGAAAAATACGTAGAAACAAAGGAAGTGCTGTCCGATTTTCCGTAGAATTTAGTGACTTTACACTTAGAATATTCTACGTTGAAGCTAGAAGTTAATAGACGTATTATGGTCATTATAGGTTGACATACTACGTACGTCATATTGGACTTAGCAAGTGGATTGAACCGAAGAGGTATGTGGAACTTTCTTATCTCTTGAGCATGAGTAGTTATAAATGTATAGTACGGTAGACGTACGGGCTTTAAATGAATTCAGTTTCATTAGGTATCCTTGACTTGTTTTAAGAATGTCCAAGTTGGTTGAGTTAGAGAATTAACTCACTTGTTTTTAAAAGGATAAGAATGCCTTTGTGTCTAAAGCATAAAGTTAGTATAACGGCTTTATGGGAAGTTGGTTATAATAACTTTATGGAAAATTGGAAGAATGGTTTACTCTAGTGATGTAAATAAAGATAAATGGCTTGAAATGTAGAAAGGCAAATTGATTTAAAGGCATCAATTGCTTAAAGTTTTAAAGTAAAAAGTCACTTGATTTAGAAGCCTATAAATGTATTTCTAAAAGGTATTGTGACTTTTCTTGAAAAGTAGATATGACTTGATATTATGGTTATTAGTATCTTGGAGTTTTATATGAAAAAGAGTCATTTTAAAAGAATAGAAGTACGTAGTACTTTGGGTTAAATTCCCGGATCTTTCATGATACGATAGTGCCTTAAGTTAAAAGAAATGAGAGTGTATGCTAATTAAGTCAATGAGAAGTTAAGGGGTTTCTTAACTTGTTTATGTTATTTATAGTAGCTGGTTGTGCTTGTGATATATTGTTCATTCCGGGGTCATTCCCCGGGCTTGTGGAATTTGCATATTCCGTGGATTTGCTACCCACGATGCGAAGAATACCTCATGCGAGTCCGTATGGCTCATGCGGGTGAAATAGTCCTATGCGGGGCGGACCAGTCCTATGCGAGGAAATTACCTCATGCGGGTCCATACGGCCTATACGGGTGAAATAGTCCCAGGAGTAGGATTGCGTGATAATACTACGGGCGGATGGTCCTAGGTTAATCACAGGCTTCCTATTTTTAAGAACCGGAAATGTATATTTTACTCTCATTGTTAGTAAGGAACAATATACTGTTAATTTGATTATTATACATGTCTCCAGCTTTATTTTAGACTTATGATGTAAATTGCAGTATTTTCCAGTTTTACATACTTGGTATCGACCTTTCTCGGGGTTGCGTTAAATCTTGCGCGTGTAGGGAGTAGCGGTGGTGGATCCTCATTCTTAGGATCACTGATCATGTGTCAGAAGCTCCATTTCTCCGTAGGCTTGTCTTTTGGTACGGTTTCCCTAATGTTGTAGATTTATGTACATTCAGGGGTATGGCGGGGCCCTGTTCCATCACAATTGTTATTCTTAGAGGTCTGTAGTCATATCTTGTGGATTGGGTTGTAAGAACAAGGATATAACTATTTTTATTTTTGGGTTATGTATATTTCCCGGAAGGTGGCTGTCACGACCCGACCCCGGACCGCGACTGGTGGGCACCCCTTTCAGGTATACATCAGAGAATAGCAGCGGAACATACTCAATACATAAACATGTTTAGACAATAATCATCACAGGCTAGCCGATAAGGCCGCCTTCCATAAAATATACATAACCAAAAGTAAAATAGTACAACTTTGTTCTTACAGCCCAAACCACAAATGTGACTACTGCACTTAGGAATAACAAGCGTGGCGGGACAAGGGCCCATACCCTGAATGTACATAATATCTACAACATCAGGTAAAACAGTACCAAAAAGACAAGCCTCAGGAGAAATGGAGCTTCTGACACCTGATCAGTGATTCTAAGAATGAGGATCCACCACCGCTTACCCACTGCGGCGTGAACGCAACCCCGAGGAAGGGGCGATACCTGATATGTACTAAGTATGTAAGCGGAAAATATTGTAATTACATCAAGTCTAAGACAAAGCCGGAGGCATGTATGATAATCAAATTACAGTACACTGTGCCTTACTAACAATGAGAGTAAATAAGAGTATACTTACTGCATAAAAATAGGAGGCTCATGATCAAAGCAGGGCCACCCGCGATATTATTAAGCAATCCTACTCGCAGGACTATTTCACGCATGGTCGTGTGGACCCGCATGAGGTATTCCTCGCATAGACTGTATCCGCCCGCATAGGTCGTTTAGACCCGCATGAGGTATTCCTCGCATAGGATTGGTCCGCCCCGCATGGGATTATTTCACCCGCATAAGCCCTTACGGACCCGCATGAGGTATTCCTCGCATCATTGGTAGCAAATCCACGGAATATGCAAATGCCACAAACCCGAGGAATGACCCCGTAATGAATAATATACGACTAGCACAAACCGGCTATCATACATAACATAAGCACTACCGGCTTATCATACATAACATAAGCACTACCGGCTTATCATATGTCACGACCCGACCTCGGGCCCGTGACTGGTGCCTTACCCGGGCACCCAAGTAGACATACATCAGAGTAATCATCGGAATATAAAAATAAGACATGAAACAATATGAAGTGAGAAAACAGTTTATCTGAGAAAAGCAGCCTGTCGGCATACATATATATACACTTGAACAGTTACATCCCTTTTACAAATCCTGCCCACGATGTCTGAGACCTCTAAGATTTTTACAACAACTATGACGGGACAGGGCCCCGCCATACCCCTGAATGTACAAGAACTTACAAACACGGGGAAAACATACCAAAAGATAAGCCTCCGGAGAAACGGAGCTTCCTAATCTGTTGGCGTGATCCTATGGCGAGGATCAACAACCGGTGTACCTCTACTGCGGCGTGAACGCAGCCTCAAGGAGTCGATAACAGTACCAAGTATGTGGCGAAAATCGAAAATGAAATCATAATAGTCTATATAAAAACAGAAGACATATATGATAACAAAACTACAGTTCATATCATAAAAGCAGTCATGTCAAGTCAGGGACTCACGCCCTCAAAGTCATCCCTCATGCCCGTGGAACTCCTTCCTCACTGCCGGCAGTGTAGGTATAAATCGTGTGATACGTATAACATGTCTCGGCCCATCTCATGGACTCGGTGTCGGATCGTGTGGAATACATTCCCGGTTCATCCCATGAACTCGGTATAGAATCGTGTGGAATACATTCCCGGTTCATCCCATGAACTCGGTATCGTGTGAAATACATTCCCGGTTCATCCCATGAACGCGGTGTCGTGTGAAATACATTCCCGGTTCATCCCATGAACGCGGTGTCGAGTGAAATACATTCCCGGTTCATCCCATGAATGCGGTGTCGAGTGAAATACATTCCCGGTTCATCCCATGAACGCGGTGTCGAGTGAAATACATTCCCGGTTCATCCCATGAATGCGGTGTCGAGTGAAATACATTTCCGGTTCATCCCATGAACGCGGTGTCGAGTGAAATACATTCTCGGTTCATCCCATGAACGCGGTGTCGAGTGAAATACATTCCCGGTTCATCCCATGAACGCGGTGTCGAGTGAAATACATTCCCGGTTCATCCCATGAACGCGGTGTCGAGTGAAATACATTCCCGGTTCATCCCATGAACGCGGTATAAAATCGACCATAACATCTAAACGCTCTTTTAAGACAGATTAAGACAATACCATGCTTTCCTTTTAAAACAACTAAGGCAATATTACGCCCTCCTTTTAAACCAAAACACTTTCCTTTTTAAAGTCAAGTAACAACATTCTTTTCCAAAAGTTCAAGTTGCCTAATTTCAAATACTCAAGTCTTTTAGTTTCGAAAGATTTCATAGTTCATAGTCTTAATCAAATAACGTAATCTTTTTTAAAACAATTGAATAACGTATGCCTTATGTGTGAGTAGGTTTATTCTTGTTTATAACAATCTTATTAAAGCAGCCATGATCTAGGAAATGTAATACAATTTTGTCTTATCTTAGCTTCTATGCAGATGGAGGTTTCTACTGGTTTTAATATAATTTAATTATTGTCAATACATTTTCCTTTATTAACGATGCAGTGGTTCGTTCGATACTTATTCGTTTCGAAATCAAGAAAACATTATTCTTTAAAACCAAGTACTCATTAGTCACGAATGAGGTTTCACACTTTTAACAAAATTCATATCAATTCAATTAAGTCAAGTCTCTTATCTTTTAAGATCAAGTCTCTTAACTTCTAAAATCAATAAACCATTCTTTTTATCTCTCTTAAGTCGTTATACCTAACTTCCAATAAAGCTGGTATAACTCTTAAGCTTTCAAAACCAAGTATTACTCTTCTTTCAAAAACGATTCTTAATTCCTTTGAAATACTTCAAGATTCTTATTATTTAAAACTCAAGTCAAAAGACATCGAAGTAAAACCACGTTAGGTTAACACACGTCGTCTACCGTACTATATATATTCTTTTAAATTATCATGCTCAAGAGGATAGGAAGAATCACATACCTCGCGACGATTCACGATTAGCAAAACGCTCCAAAATCGTAATCCTGCTAGCCTTTTCCACCGCCGAGTAGAATACGCCACTCGTGATCTTCAACCTATAACGGTCATATAAGTCTATCAACGCCTAGACTACTCAGTAGAATAATTCTAGATACAAGATTCCTTATTCTATGGAAAATTGGGAAGCACTTCCTACCAGTCAAACTACACAAGTCTCATCAGAATACGATCTATGTAAATCTGATTCGATTCTCTTCTTTTATACCATCCTTATATACGTCTTATACTCATTTCTATACTACTACAATATGTAATTTCCAATTACAAATAAAAGGACAAAGATATTTACCTCGACAAGCCCAAAATTATCCAAGTTTAAAAGTCGATCCCGAGCAAGGTTTAGCTCATATTGCATGCGCTCCATTCGCTCCAAGAAACCCTTAGAAGTTCTACACAACTTCTACTTAATACTTCAACCAACTATGAAGACTTTCCTAGGGTTTAGTTTAGTGACTAAAGGAAGTATAGTAGTATTTTAGGGCTTTTAGTAGAGGTAACTTTGGAAATACTACAAGGGATTGGCTAAGGTATTTGGGAATAGTAACAATAATTTGGAGAATATTTTCTACCAAGGGGGTGTTTGGCCAGAGCTCTAGAGGGAGAACCTTGGGCGAGAACTACAACTAAAGGGAGAGGATTTTAAGACTTGGAAAATGTTTTGTGGATGAAGAATTCTTCCAACTTAGGGGTATTTATAGGACAACCAGGGTCAAGATTAAGGCAAGTGGAGGTGTAGATTTGGGCAAGTGTAACCTTATCCATCTACTCCAAAAATATCACAAAAATATCCTACCTAACCTTGACCATGTTTAAGGCCTTTTTCATCAAAAAAACGTGCCAAGAATTCCATGCCCAAACCGTCCACTTAAGGGTGACACATGTCACCCTCTCGTTGGTCCAAAATATTTCATCTCTCGGAAAAATTCGCAAAAATTATAAATGTCATAAGTAATTTTCCTGCATGGTCGGAAAACTTTTAGTCGGAAAACAATTCTTTTAAGCTAGTTGTGCACAATTTCTTCCCTTATGCCTACTTAAGGCTTGAACTTTTATACGTCGCCCTGCGTACATACTCGGAAATACTGGGTATAACATTCTCCTCCTTAGAAACATTCGTCGAATGTTCCTTCTCAAGACAGATAACGATAAAGTTCCTCTTTAACTTAAGCGGTTTGCAAATGCCACACATGGCCACAATACAACACGCGCAAATACTTAAATCCAAGTCCACAAGAATCACCTCTAGCATCACAAAATCTCCCACGGTCTAAAAGATATTCCGCCAGCACCTTTACTTCACAAAAGTAATGATCATTTCTATTTTCTCAGCAGATGTTCACTTCTTTCCTTACTCGTCGTACTCTTCTCGAACTCTTGAACTCTTTCTAGTATACGTACCATACTTTAGTCATCACTACAGTTTCCAAAATCTTTGGAGTCACTACCTCAAACTTGGTCATCTTACTAGCCTCGAATTCCTTGAGGCCATTCCGGCCTTCACGATCGATTACGGTCGAACACGTCCATGAACTCATCGGTGGTTATCTAAACTTGGGCCTAGCGCCCTCGTGACCCTACCACTGGAGGACCACCTCGAACTGCCCACCACATTCTGGGCGGGTTGACGCATGTCGGTCCTGACGACCATTATCGAGCCAAACTCTTGTTCCCCCGATCCGGAACAATCTTACTAATTAAGTCACGAAAACCTAGTGGTCTTCTTAGCTCAACTACCCTCTTTTATTTCATACCACTCAGGGACTTATCACACAAATAAATCCACGTATACTATGCACCGATAAAGGTCAAACATAAAAATAAATCTTTTACTCGGATGGCCTCGCATCTAAGGTCTCTACGTATAATATTCTAAGGCTCACAATTTACCTGTCCCCAAATCTTACCCTTCTAACTAACCATGTTTTCTAAACACAATTTAACATAATGCTATCTGAACATAATACTTAGCACTTCATTATAACATCAGCATACTAGTCTCAGAGGGTAAGAATATACTGTATCAACTTCATTTTCCTTCGTCGCTCTAACCTTAATCACCTTACTGCCGCGCATAGCTATAGAAGGCGATGAACACGCCTGACCGGTAGGCTGCGTCATTCTACTGTACCCCTCCATAAGCCTGATCTCGTCACATGGCCCGACGGCGCAGTGAAACAAGTACGATAAAGACGACATTCCGGGATGGCGCACGCCGCATCGTGCGTATTGAGGGACATGAATCCTGCGGCTAGAACCATGTATATCGTAAACGAAGCCACAGGCTCGACCATCTCGAATACCGAGCGTCACGAAGGCGTGGAGGACCACTGCATCTTGGCGGAGGTACATAACTAACCTACTGCTGAGGCGGTTCGCCTCGAAAGTTACCAAAGGACCCTGCTGTCACGGCCTCTTCGCGATCTCGGTCATTTCGTCGACCTCTCCGCTCCTCACCCAGTGCATAAGCTGCGTGCGGGCAATGTCCATGCGGTGAAGAGCTACACGAACAAGCCTCTGCAGTAGTCATCGAGTCGGTGGCGTGGCGGTGTACTCTGTCCTCCATATCGGCTACTAACGCGGGGACATACCGAGCCGAGTCGAACTCCACGTTGTACTCGAGCGTCGCGGTCTACCTCAGCGTCAAAAATCTGCCGGCGAGCTCTTCTCTACGTGGAGGCAAGAAATGTGCAAGAAATGCCACGAGAACTTCGTCCCATCTGCTGGAAGTGCATACTCTCCCGGGACAGCTCGCGAATCAAACCGATCGGCTGCGGTATCACGCGGCCGATGCGAACCTAAGACCACCGACTTGGTCTCGAAGCCTTGATCACTCTCGCGATCCGTATCGCTGTCGGATGAACTCCTGCGGATCATCCTCGAGCCTCGACCGTAGAACTCGGCGGGCTCTGACTCGAAAGTCCCGTAGCCTCAAACTATCCGATCTCGGGTGAACCATGGGTACTCTGGGCTGGGCTGCTGCGTCCATCTTATCCTCATATCGGCCACGATCACGGCGATGGCGGGCCATCTCTTTGTACCCCCTCTGCTCCGGTGTGGGGTGGAGGCTCAGTCTTGTGGTCTCGGCGACCAGCTGCTGCGGCTCTAGCTTCTTTGAAATTTGGCGTCATAAAACTCGCCGTCTGAAGCACTATCTCAAGTAATGACTGGGCCTGCGCCCCCGTACTCCTGTGTATCCTACTAGCGGCTTGCTGCCTTGCCAATCTGGGCGGGTTGCGCTGCGGAGGCATAAGCGGTAAAACGAAATCGTCGGAGGGTCGACTTATAACACGGCTCTAGGCACGATCTCGGAATGAAAAGAATGAAACCAATCCTAAATGTCTGTAGCCTCACGATTATAGATGTGGTGCGCGACATCGATAATCGAACTCTACTAGAACACGGTGCGTAGACACTTTCAGAGGATTAGCGCTCGATGCCACTTTTGTCACGACCCGACCTGGGTCGTGGTCGTGCTTAGGGCACCCAGTAGACATACATCGAGTAATCGGCGGAATATAAAAACAAGACATGAAACAATATGAAGTGAGAAAGCAGTTTATACGAGAAAAGGTGCGTGTCGGCATACATATATATACACGAACAATTACATCCCTTTTACAAATCACGCTTGTGATTACTACAGACCTCAAGATTTTTACAACAACTATGGCGGGAGCCCGCCAAACCCACGAATGTACAAGAACTTACAAACTCGGGAAAACATACCAAAAGATAAGCCTCAGGAGAAAGCGGAGCTTCCTAATCTGTTGGCGTGATCCATGGCGAGGATCAACAACGGTGTACCTACACTGCGGTATGACGCATGGCCGAAGGAGTCGATCTACAATTGCAGTATGTGGCGAAAATACTGAAAATGAAATCATAATAGTCTATATAAAAACAGAAGACATATATGATAACAAAACTACAGTTCATATCATAAAAGCAGTCATGTCAAGTCAGAGACTCACGCCCTCAAAGTCATCCCTCATGCTCGTGGAACTCCTTCCTCACTGCTGGCAGTCTAGGTATAAATCGTGTGATACGTATAACATGTCTCGGTCCATCTCATGGACTCGGTGTCGGATCGTGTGGAATACATTCCCGGTTCATCCCATGAACTCGGTATAGAATCGTGTGGAATACATTCCCGGTTCATCCCATGAACTCGGTATCGTGTGAAATACATTCCCGGTTCATCCCATGAACGCGGTGTCGTGTGAAATACATTCCCGGTTCATCCCATGAGCGCGTGTCGAGTGAAATACATTCCGGTTCATCCCGTGAGCAGCGGTGTCGAGTGAAATACATTACGGTTCATCCCATGAACGCGGTGTCGAGTGAAATACATTCGGTTCATCCCATGAATGCGGTGTCGAGTGAAATACATTCGGTTCATCCCGTGAGCGCGGTGTTATTATACCCGTATTTCGGTATGTATGCGTAAAGGAATACGTCAAAAGTTTGGTCTTAAAGTTAGGCCTTGGGCGATTTTTAGGCCTGACTCATAGTGAGCGATTTCAGCGAAAGCGTTTCCACACTTTCGTGGGATAAATTCGGCTATGTCATTTCTAATTTTGCGGATTTTTAGAGGCGTAACACTTTGGACCAACGAGAGGCGACATTTGCCACCCTCTCATTGGTGGACTTGTCACGGCAATAGGGCGAATGGATGACCATCCTTGTCATAAAGTTGGTTAGATATTTTGTGTGCAAGTTGGCTCAGTACACTTGCCCTAATCTTGACCTTACACTTGCCTAGCACTTGGCTAAATCTTGGCCATTGGTTGGCCATGTCTTGACCTATAAATACCCCTCTTGAGATGAAGAGTTCTTCGTCCACAAAAGCTTTCAAGTCTAAAATCCTTCCCTCTCCCTTTGTAGCAATTCGTCCAACACACCCCTCCTTGAGAAGCTTGGCGAGGCTACCCCACCCCTAGCCTAGCAGAAACCTACCCCCTCCTTGGTAGAAAAGTTGCCTTCTTGTATTGTTATAATGCCCAAAATACCACAGCCCAAATACCTTAGTACTTAGTAGAAGTTGTGAAGAACTTAGGTTTGTGGAGCATACAACAGGAGCAAAACCTTGCTCGGTAGCGACTTTTCTAGGATATTATTGGGCTTACAGGGTAACTAATCCTAACCCTCTTTTGAATTAGAGAATACTTCTTGTTGTAGAATAAGAATAAGTATAAATACTTAGAAGAATATCACGGTAGAAGGGTTTAAAAGAAGAATATCTGACTGTACTTACATGGGGTATTTTCTGATGAACTTATATAGCTCAGGGTAGGGTTGTCTTTGTGACTTTACTGTAGAATTGAGGACCTCTGTTTAGAATGACCTGAGAATAGTCTAGACTTTGATAGATATCTGTGACTATTATGGTGATTCTCTGCGCGCGACATACTCGACTTGGCGGTGGATTTGGCCAGAAGGTATGTGATTCTTCCTAAAGCATGATATTTTACAATATGTATATAGTCTGGTGAGACATACATGTGTTAACTGAATAATACTTACGGCAATGCCTGGCTTAAGCTGAATAATCGTCTGGATGCCTCGAGCAACTTTGAATAATAAAGCGAAAACATTTCAAAGGACTCTTTGAATCATTTTCTGAGAAGAGAACTAATTGGTTTCTTAAGCGAAGCTTAAGAGTTATACTAGCTTTATGGGAAGTTAAGTATAACCATAAGATTGATAAAAGAAACAAGTTGCCTATGTATTTCTATGGACTTATATGAAATTGTGAAAAGAATAATAAGATGGTTTGATAAGTAGACATGACATGTTGCTATGTGTGTTAGTACGCATAACGTTTGTATAAGTGAGTATCCTTGTTGTACTTATGTTGTTTAAAGATAAGTCGTTATGTTAGTGTACTATCACTCACCTCTTGAGATGATACAGGAGGTTAAGGCGCCCTCCGTCGGGGTAGACTCGGTGATGCAGGACCGTGATTCGAGAATACCTAAATGCGGGTCCGAGGGCCTATGCGAACTACGAGTTCGGAGTTAGTATGCGGGGTTATGCCTCATGCGGTCTATGTGGCCATGCGGACGAGTCGGGGCGATGCGGGAGTAGCTACCGCCGATGCGGGGTTATACCTCATGCGGGCCCGTGCGAGTGGCCTATCACGGACTCGAGAGTCGAGATTAGGCTTGCGAGAATGAGGATGTGGCGAGTGGCCTGTTTGATCATTCGGCCTAGACAAGGCGTATTCTGATTACCTATTGTTGCTCTTGTTTGTGATGTGTATGTGCGGTTGCCTTGGTTGTTTCACATATTTGTAAGTGGTTTTAATAATGATATGTTTTCATTTAAGTACTTTCTGATTTCGCATGCTTAGTACTGTTATGCGACCTCCTTGAGGCTGCGTTCATCTGCGGTAAGGGCAGCGGTGCTAGATCCGCGTCCTTAGGATCACTACGTTGGTGTCGGGAGCTCAATCTCTTGGAGCTCTACTTTTGGTATGATCTCTGTTGTAGATAGTTTTTATGCGATCGAGGGTATGGCGAACCTGTCGCCATAGTTGTATATTTCCTTAAGTGCGTAGTCATGTTATGCGATTAATCGGATGCTTGCTAAAACATGATTATATATATATCTTAGAAAGGCGATGTTTTCTCATAATGTCGTGTCTTGTTTTATAAAGCATTTCATGTCTTGCTTTATGTTTCGATTACTCGATGTATGACTACTTGGGTGCCGGTAAGACACGATCACGGGCCGGGCGAATCGTGACAAAAGTGGTATCGAGCGATTAATCCTCGGAAAGTGTCTATGAGCCGTATCTAGTAGAGTCTTGATTATCGGTGTGTTGTGCACCATATGTCGAGGAGGCTATAGGATATTTAGGATTGGTTTCCGTTCTTCTCATTCAGAGATCGTGCTTTAGAGGCATGTTATAGGTTGGACCTCTAACGTATTCCTTTCTGTATGATTATGCCTCGCGTAAAGCGGCAGGGCCCGAGAAGGGCGGCGTAGGAGGCGCTAGCGAGACACCAGTCCACGAGGCTCGAGCCAGTCTATACGAGGCGGCGAGTTCTATGGCGCCGGCCCAGCGAGACCACGGTACCGCGCCTCGCATCCCGCGATGCAGGGGCGGAGGTTGAAACCTGAGAGATGGCCCGACTTTGCTAAAGTTGTGGCCCGATCTGAGAGAAATTTGAATCGGCGGTTCAGTTCGGCTCGATCTGCGTCGCGCCGTTGTTCACGAGGCGAGAGAGTTTGAGGCTCTGAGACTTAACGGCGTATGCCGCGGAGTTTTATGGATCGGCGGGAGGATGATCGCGAGTTCGTCCGTCGGCTTGGAGGATTTTGAGAGTGATCGAGCGTCGGAGGCGGTCAGTGATCTTTGGTTCCACGTAAATTGCGTGATACGCGATCGATTGGTTTGATTCATAGGAGTTATCGGGAGAGCCGCAGCGTCCCTGACAGGATGAGTTCTGAGAGGCTTTCCTCGCTCCACTTCTTGCCTCCGCGGATGAGGAGGCGCGGTGATAGATTTTACTGCGAGGCGAGAAGGGCCTTGCTTGTCGGGAAGTACAATGTCGAGTTTGATTCATTGGCTCGATATGTCCCGGCATTGGTAGCGAGATATGGAGGATAGGGTGCACGTATGTCAGGGCTGAAGCGACTATATGGCGAGTCATGTGCGGGGTTTCTCTCGGCCGGGTATGGGCGTTACCGCGTGCGGGCTCGCGCCGCTTGGATCACGAGGCGCTTGAAGGTCGGCGAGTGGGCGAACGGCGAGAAGAAGGCGGGGCAGGAGAAGTGCTTACGGTGGTTATCGTGGTGGCGGCCTCGGCGTGATCTGGGTCGCAGCCACGGCCAGGCCTGAGCACTCTGCACCGTCCTCGGCCTGACCACGCGGTTTTGGCGGACCGGGGCCCGGGGCTTGAGCGTCGAGTAGCGAGAGTGCGGCGATCGGGACCACCCGGTGTGGCGTCACGGTAGATCCCGATTCACGGGAAGTGTGGTACTACTTTTGGATCTTATTACGATTGTGGCCAGCGAGTCACTGCGGCTTGTCAGGCCGGCGTGGCGGTGGTAGGGCTCGACGCGAGGTTACATTGCGGCCGTCATCTCCTACGATTACTCGCCGGGCGAGGTGCTCGTGGGTCGGCCAGTGCGGCGGCCGTGGCTCGGTCGATTCTAGTGGTCTCGAGAACGCGTTTATGCTTTGTCGGCCAGCGGGATCGGGAGGCCTCGCTTTGATGTAAATCCGCGGTACCTTATCGGTTAGGTTTGATATGTATGCTTTGATAGATCGGGTTCTACTGCGTCTATGTATCTCCACTTGTTGCTAGTAGGATAGGGATAGAGCACGAGTCCGTAGACCGCTTCGAGGTAGCTACGCGATGGTGGTGATTCGGTGGTAGCTCGGCGGGTATATAGGCTTGTCTGTGATCATTTCGATCGTCGGACCACGGCGACTTGATAGAGTTGGAGATGATTGACCGATGTGATCATGGGGATGGATTGGCTGGCTTCTGCTACGCCAATGTAGCTGAGAGAGAGAATAGTCACGGTTCGATTTCTGAGAGGCGGTTGTTGAGTGGGAGAGCACGGTATCGTAGAGGGTAGGTTTATTTCTACCTCAAGGCTAGGAAGATGGTCTTGAAGGGTATATCTACCGTCTCGTTCGGGTGTTTGATCTTTGAAGGCTGCGGTACGGATTTTCCGTCGATTCGATGGTCGAGTTCCCGGGCGTGTTTCGAGATGACCTCCGGGTATCCCTCACGAGAGGAGATCGAGTTTTGTATAGATGTGTTGCGGATACTCGGCCTATTTCCATTCGCCATACGAATGGCACTGCAGAGTTGAGAGAGTTGAAGGATCAGCAGGGATTTGCTAGAAAGGGCCATTAGGCACAGTGTTTCTCCTGAGGGAAGCCGGTATTGTTCGTGAAGAAGAAGGGCGGGGCCAGCTGCGCATGTGTGTTGATCTGACGGTGAACAAGGTGACCATTAAACGAATACCCTAAGTTGATGATTTGTTCGACCGGTTGCGAGTGCGAGATGTTTCTCGAAGATTGATCTGCGATCGGGCTATCATCGGTGCGAGTCGAGAGGTGGATGTCCACAGGCGCATTCGGACCGATGCGGGCATTATGAGTTGAGTCATGTCTTTTGGGTTGACGATGCTCGGCGGTATTAATGGATTTGATGAGCGAGTGTTCAAACCATTTTGGAACGCGTTTGTGATAGTGTTCGTTGATGATATCTTGGTTTATTCGCTCGAGGCGAGAGCATGCGGGCATTTGAGGCTTGTCTTGTGGCCGATTATCGGGACCAGCCGGTTGTCGCCAAGTTTCCAAATGTGAGTTTTGGTTGACTTGATGGCGTTTCTTGGGCATATTATTCCGGTGATGGCGTTCGAGTTGTACGGCGAATCGAAGCGTCGGGACTTAGCTGAACCTGCTACTCAAACGAGGTTGCGATTTTACGGGCCTTGCGGTATTATCGATTCGTGGAAGTTTGCTTATCTGCACCAGGTGACTAGAGTGACTCGAAGGCGGCCAGAGTTTTGTGGGTGATGCTTGTGGCGGGGTTTCGATTCTTGAAGGAGGGCGGCGGCGCCCGTTCTTACTCTTCGGAGGTCGAGATGGTTATGCGTGTATTGTGATCGTCGGGCATCGGGTTGGGATGTGTGTTGATGCGGCATGGCGAGTTATAGCATATCGTCCGGCGGTGAAGAAACACGAGAGAACTACCCGCGTGATTTGGAGTTAGCGTTGTGATTCACGCTTTGAAGATGCAGGCACTATTTGTATAGGGTTGGCGTGGATATTTTACAGACCACAGAGCCTCCGGTATATCTTGACCAGAGGAGGTGAACACGGCGAGAGCGGTGGTTAGAGTTGCTTAAGGATTACGATGTGGACATCTGTACCACGAGGCAAGGCGATGTTGTGGCGGATGCCAGTGCGTAGTCGATGGGGAGCTATCGGATGTGCGGCTAGAAGAAGGGACATGGTTGCGTAATTTGCACGATTAGCGAGCCTTGGTGTCCGTTTGATTGATTACGATAGCAATGGGGTTAGAGTTAGTGAGGTTGCGAGTCTTCCATCGTTGAGAGGTGAAGAAGCGGCGATTCGAGATCGGCTTTGATTACGATATCGTGATCTGACTCTTACGTGAGAAAGGGTCCTTTTGAGTAGCTTTTTGATGGGGTGCTAAGGTTTGAAGCGAGTTGTGTGTTCGGTGTTTGAGGACTTGAGTTCTTGGGGAAGCCTGCGTGGCGTTACTATCCATCGTCAGTGCGACCAAGATGTACCACGACCAGATGCGTGTATTGGTGGGATGGCTTGAAGAGGGCGTTGCGAGTTCGTAGCTCGGTGCAGTGTTGTCGGCGGTGAAGGTAGAGCACGAGGGCACGGTGGTTTTATTCTGAGCGATAGAGATCCAGAGCACGGAAGTGGGAGGTAATCAACATGGACTTGTCGCGGGATTACCCATGCGCGGAGAGACATGATTCTATATGGGTTATCGTCGACGGTGGCGAAATCAGCCCACTTCTTCGTCGGGGCGACTTTTGGTGAGATTATGCGGACTTACATCAGGAGATCGTCGGCTGCATCGATCCCTGCCGATCATATCGGCAGAGCCCGGTTGCGGCTACGGAGAGTCGCTTGAGAGGAGTTTAGGGGCAGCGAGTGAGCACAGTCTGCATTTCATCCGCATGACAGACGGCGAGGCGGCTATCAGGACTGCGAGGATATCTTTGCGAGCTTTGTTATTGACCGATGGTAGTTGGGAGGATCATTTGCCTCTAGTTGAGTTCGCGTATAATATGCTGCCACTCCGGTATTGAGATGGCGCCTTATGAGGCCTTGTATGGGAGGAAGTGCGAGATCGCTTTATAGGTTGGTTGAGGTGGGCGAGTGCGGCTAGTGGGACGGATTTGGTCTGCGAGCGATGGATGAGGTGAGCTTATCAGAGCGGCTATTGGCGGCTGAGTCGGCGAAGTCGTATGAGATCATCGTCGTCGACATACAGGTTCTGCGATTGATGATTGGGTTTTCTGAAGGTGTCGCCCATGAAGGTGTGATGAGATCGGGAAGAAGGAAGCTTCGGCCAGTACGTTGGGCGTTTGATGTCGCGAGGTAAGCAAGGTTGCTATGAAGTTGAATCTGCCGTCCGTCGGAAGCGGTGCATCGGTGTTTCACGTTTCTATCTTTGAGAGATGTATTGGGGATCATCCCGGGTACATCCGATTGGCGATGTCGGTGGCCAGGGGTTATCGTATGAGAGATTCCATAAGCGATGTCGTCGTCGGGTTAGGCGTCTGCGGACGAAGGGCGTGGCTTCCGTCAAAGTCTTGTGGCGGAGCAGGCTCGGGAGGAGATGGCGTGGGGCCAGGAGGACATGAGGCGAAGTATCCTCGCTGTTCCCGCCTCCGGGTAATTCACTTTCCTACTTGTAAATCTTCATTACTCGTTTATGCCTAAGTGTTGTTTATAGCGTGTGTGGCTTTGCAAAGCCCATTTAAGTTTTGAAAGAACCTTATCGTTATACATCTTGGGAGGAACATTCGGAACGAATGTTTCTAAGGAGGGAGAATGTTATACCCAGTATTTCGGAGTATGTCGTAAAGGAATACGTCAAAAGTTTGGTCTTAAAGTTAGGCCTTGGGCGATTTTTAGGCCTGACTCACAAAGCGAGCAGTTTCAGGCGAAGCGTTTCCCTGACTTTCGTAGGATAAATTCGACTATGTCATTTCTAATTTTTGCGGATTTTTAGAGGCGTAACACTTTGGACCAGCGAGAGGCGACATTTGCCACCTCTCGTTGGTGGACTTGTCACGGCAATAGGGCGAATGGATGACCATCCTTGTCATAAAGTTGGTTAGATATTTTGTGTGCAAGTTGGCTAGGTACACTTGCCTAATCTTGACCTTACAACACTAGCACTTGGCTAAATCTTGGCCATTGGTTGGCCGTGTCTTGACCTATAAATACCACTCTTGAGATGAAGAGTTCTTCGTCCACAGCTTTCAAGTCTAAAAATCCTTCCTCTCCTTTGTAAGCAATTCGTCCACCTTGCCCATCCGCCCGAGAAGCTTGTGAGGCTACCAGCACTGCTGGCGAAACCTACCCCCTCACTTGGTAGAAAAGTTGCTGCTTCTTGTATTGTTATAATGCCCAAATACCTAGCCCAAATACCTTAGTACTTAGTAAAGTTGTGAAGAACTTAAGGTTTCCTTAGACATACAACAGGAGCAAAACCTTGCTCGGTATGACTTTCTAGGATATTATTGGGCTTCAAGGGTAACTAATCCTAACCCTCTTTTGAATTAGAGAATACTTCTTTGTTGTAGAATAAGAATAAGTATAAATACTTAGAAGAATATCACGATGAAGGGTTTAAAAGAAGAATATCTGACTGTACTTACATGGGGTTGTTTTCGATGAACTTATATAGCTCATGGGTAGGGTTGTGCTGCCGAACTTTCAGTAGAATTGAGGACCCTCTGTTTAGAATGACCTCTGAGAATAGTCTAGACTTTGATAGATATCGTGACTATTATAATGATTCTCTGCAGCGCGACATACTCGACTTGGCGGTGGATTTCGTAGAGAAGGTATGTGATTCTTCCTAAGCATGATATTTTACAATATGTATATAATACGGTAGACATACATGTATTAAGCTGAATAATACTTACGGCAATGCCTGACAAGCACGAATAATACGTGCGGCAATGCCTGCGGCAACTGAATAATAAAGAAGCCGAAAACATTTCAAAAGGACTCTTGAATCATTTTCTGAAGAGAACTAATTGGTTTCTTATGAAGCTTAAGAGTTATACTAGGCTTTATGGGAAGTTAAGTATAACCAAGATTGATAAAAGAAACAAGTTGCCTATGTATTTCTATGAGACTTATAAATTGTGAAAAGAATAATAAGATGGTTTGATAAGTAGACATGACATGTTGCTATGTGTGTTAGTACCTTATAACGTTTGTATAAGTGAGTATCCTTGTTGTACTTATGTTGTTTAAAGATAAGTCGTTATGTTAGTGTGCTATCGCTCGCACTTACTCTTGAGATGATCTGGGAGGTTAAGTTTGCCCTCCGTCTGGGGTAGGCTTCGAGCTGATGCAGGACCGTGGTTGAGAATACCTCATGCGGTCGAGGGCACATGCGGGCTACGAGTTCGAGGTTAGTATGCGGGGTTATGCCTGCATGCGGTGCATGTGGCCGTCGCAGACGAGTCGGGGCGATCTTGAGAGTAGCTACCCTCGTGCGGGGTTATACCTCATGCGGGCCCACGTCTGAGTGGCTATCGGACTCCAGGAGTCGAGATTGGAAGCTTGCGGAATGAGGATGTGGTAGTGGCCTGTTTCCCGATCATTCGCGGCCTATCTGAGGCGTATTCTGATTACTATTGTTGCTCTTGTTTGTGATGTGGCACTATGCGGTTGCGGTTGTTTCACAGCGTATTTGTAAGCTGGTTTTAATAATGATATGTTTTCATTTAAGTACTTTCTGATTTCGCATACTTAGTACTGTTATGCGACCTCGCGGGGCTGCGTTAAATCTGCGCGGTAAGAGGGCAGCGAGTCTTGATCGCGTCATAGGATCTACGTTGGTGTCGGGAGCTCCGTCTCTTAGGAGGCTCTACTTTTGGTATGATCTCGTTGTAGATAGTTTTTATGCGATCCGAGGGTATGGCGAACCTGTCGCCATAGTTATATATTTCCTGAAGTGCGTAGTCGTGATATTTATGCGATGTCGGATGCTTTGCTAAAACATGATTCATATATATATATATTAGAAAGCGATGTTTTCTCGCATGTCATGTCTTGTTTTATAAATGTTTCATATCTTGCTTTATGTTTGTGATTACTCGATGTATGACTACTTGGGTGCCGGTAAGAGCACGATCCGCGGGCCGGAGGCGGGTGTGCGGTGTAGCTGAAATTAATCTCGGAAGTGAGTGTCTCTACATTTTTGTAAGTCAGAATTGCTGGTGAAATACATTTGTCACCATATGTCGAGGAGAGCTATAGGATATTTAGGAATTGGTTTCCGTTCTTCTCATGAGCAGCGGTATATAATCGACCGTAAAATGTTAAGACAACGTATTCCTTTTAAACAACTAAGGCTATTATGCAACCGGGGAAGAGCGAGCGTAACTTTGCGAGACACAGTCACGAGTAACCCGATCTATACGAGGCAGTTCAGTTCTATTAGAACCGAGTGCTCGCAAATGTAATCTTTGAGAGGACATGATATGGAATCTTTTGGCGTAGGTTTATTCTGTGATAACAATCTTAGCGAGTTCCATGGATCTAGGCTCTTTAATTTTTCTTATTTGTTCACATGAGGGAGTTTGGTAATATAGAGCTTTGAATTATTATTGCAGGGGATTTTATTCGAGCGGGAGGATGATGGGGATTTTAATTCGGTTTCGAGTGATGGATCGGAGAGAAGTCATTGATCTTTGATGCAGTGCGATGATCCGATCGATTGGTTTGATTCGTAACCTTTATCGGGGACCTATCTCTCCATTTGCCAGGATGATTTCTCTTTCCATGACTTTACTTATTAATTGATCGCATCAAGTGAAGTACTCTTTTACGATTTCTTTTTAGAGAGCCTTGTTCGAGAATACTCCTTGAGTATTGTTCTGGTCGATATGTCGGCGGTAGTAAGAAATGGAGGATAAGTGCCGTATTTGCCAGGACTATATATGCATTCTTTTTGAATTATGTCGAGGATAGGAAGAATCACATACCGCTTGCGATCACAGGAAAATGCGAAGGCTCGAGATTGGGCCTGATTTCCGGCGGTCGGACGTGCGTCTTACTGAGTATAATCGTGGTGGCGTCTCAACTCGGCCAGTGAAATTAAGAGATACGATTCGAGCATTTTAGGAAATTGGCCAGATTTGAGTTGCTTGGGAAGCGTCGGTGCGAGTCTGGAGGGTCTCTTACTGTTACCGATCAGGATCTGTGCGTATGGTACTGGCTGTTAGTATCTGTAAGTTTTGTACTAAAGGACAAGCCGACAAGCCAAAGAATCAGTGAGTACTCGAGTTTGAGTTATGCTCTTATTGCACTCTATTATATGCCGGCGCAGTTTCGTAGGGTTTAGTTTATGACTAAAGGAACTCTTGTTTCGGTCTCGAGTTTTATTTATGCTTTGGAAATACTACAAGGGATTGAGGTACTATGTAAAATTGTGTTTGGCAGGATCCACGGGTTTGATGTTATGCTTCTGATGCAGATTTTAAGACTTGGAAAATGTGTTATATATCTCCCTTTATTCTTAGAGGATAGGATAGAGCACGAGTGGGCAAGTAGAGCTTTTCGATGGTACACAAAGTATCACATGGGTATTTAAGAGCCTTTTCATTCTGATCGTGCCACAGAAGGGCGATAGAGCTTGGAGATGATTGACATCACCGTGATTTAGATTGATTGGCTGTTTCGCTAATCAATGTTTTGAAGAGAAAACTTTTTCAAGGAACAATTGTTGGAGTTGGGAGCGGCCTTATCGTAGGGGTGGAGATTTTGAGTCCCTCGACGTAGGAAGCGAGGAAGGGTATAACATCTACATAAAGTCGAGTATTTGTACGGATAAGTACGTATTTCGATAACTTCTGTTATTAGTGGAGTAGACCTCATTTGTTTAGCTAAGATTATAAAGGAAATTGTACCAGAATGTATCACATACTTGACACTCTTTTAAATGAGTCTTTTATATAAAACTTTGCCGAATCGGAGTAAAGTAAATATGTTTCAGATACTGAAGAAAGGGATAATGGCTTCTAGTTATATGTTACAAATTGGTTTGAAAATCTGATCGGGGAGAAATCAATTGCTTTGACTCAGTCATTTATCACTTGATTTTTAAGATGAGAATCTTTTAAAGATTCTGAGCGGTATAAGCAAAGTGTTAATTATTAATGCTTACACCTATAATTGGGAGATATCGTTTAAGCGCAGTCTTAAATGAGTGCATTTACTCGGAAACTGCGTGATCATCGTGAAAGGTTGTAAGTCAGGTCTTACTATTTAAACAAGTAAGACACCGGTATCTCGAGATTTGTCTGGAGTTAATTGGAATTTTATCGATGCTTAGAATGAACTATATACTCGAGAGTGGCCGAAAACCATCCGGTGGGTACCTTTCGTAGAATTGTTGACGCCCTTAAAGCAAATTATGCCTCACGGCGTTGCAGAGTGTTTCTACTCGCAAAATGTTATGTCGGGTGAAATTATTTTTGGGCGTAGTTCCAATGAGGGTTACATACTTATTGGTGGCATGTGAGTAGGCGATACAATTCAACAAGGATTTAGCTTGAGTAAATTCACTTGAGTTACGCGAATCTAAGGACTTATTCGTGCAATATGGCGACTGGTTCGTAAATGATTAATCCAACATCATGTATGAGGCGATTATAACTAGTTTGTAGTAAGTAACAAGTGAGCGATGTTAACGCGGTCATATGATGAAGCATGTATTATCGATTTATATTACAAAAGTATAGTCCAATCGTTGATCGTGATGCTTAGTACTGTTAAGGTTGTGATAGCTTGTATGCTTAATAGAACAATGTGATATTATGCACAGTCGAGTGTTGAGAAATGCGTAAGCGGCTATAAGCATGTTTAACCTGAATACTAGCGATTTAAAGTATAGATTACAACAATCTTGCTTGATTTTTAGATCAGTGATCTGACCTTTTATGTATGAGCTATTGTGTGACAAACAAATTTTTTTACTTGTGAAATTGAATCAACTTTCGTTCTCGAGCATTTTCTATGGAAACTTGTCTGGGAAAGTCTATATAGTTGAGAATGTCTTCGTTGTACGATGTGTATCTTTGTGGAATTACCTCGTTGACAAGGTTTTGATGAAATTTCTATTGATATGTGACAAAGCGGTCGTAAAATGGCATCTTGAAAAGTTAGTTGTTATATATTTTTAGATCAGACGATTCAATTGTTAGCCCTCCGTTAGTAATCTCGTCTGTGATTACAACATTCGATGTTTACTAGTGCCGCGAATGTAACTTTAGCGGGCTTGTCGTGATGTCGTGACAATTAAGCCTTAAAGTTCATGGAGAAAATTGTACAACAAGTATAATCGGTAGCGAATTTTCCAGAGCCTTTGTCGCTGGGATTCGGCTATGTTTAGGATTAGTTTAATTTTTCGAGAGACGTAACATTTTGGACGGCGTTGGACCTTAGAAGTAATTACTTGTCTACCTGTCGCAGTGGAAGAGTTGGGCTGACAAGTGGCCGAAGCGGCTCATAGTTAAGGTAAGGAGATTCGAGGCAATGGATATTTGATAGCACTGATAATCGGAGACCTTAGTTAAATTTGTCGGGGCATCGAGAATCTCTATGCGCCGTTTGTGCGTTCCTTCGACTAAATATTTCAGTTGAAACATGTCGGTAGGAACGAACTTGGGTAAGCGATCCCCTACTTATGGATCTCACGGTGAGAGTTTACAAGTGTTGTGAGACACACCTTGCATCGAGAGGGCGTGTGCTCTTTGGACTATCTGAGACTAGCGAAATGATATAACTTGATCAAATAGTTTTAAGCGCGAGAATCTCCGGCAAGGTGAAATGAATTTCAAACACTGCAATGGTTACGTTTGAGTTGTTCGAGTTGCAAAACAAGTGAAGTGAGATGCATTATCAATCCGGGTTAGGCGTAGAATTCTAGTTGTGATGCCACTAAGCTGATTCGATGGAGTTGTCTTGGCAGTTGGTAACCTGGTTGCTCGGACGGTGTTGGATGCTAGAGCTAAGTATGGCTGGCGATCGACGTATAAGGATAATTTTGCCTTTGAATAGGGTTAAACCTCTAGAATTGGTTATTAGAAATATTATAATATATTACTGATATACAATAGCGAGATAGTTTAATGCCTTAAGCGAGAATAATATTGCACGATGTGTGAAGCAGGTTTACTTCGAAATGATGGGCTGAGTCGAAATTAAGATGGGGTAAATACGATGAGGCTTAAGTGAGACTGTGAGAAGAGCACCGTGGCCATCCCACAGATAGTATCTTTGGCAGTGTTTCGTAGGAAGATTGTCAGTTGTGCGAGGTGCGAATTGAATAGCTGAGTTTGATGTAAATAGGCGGTTTACGCGTGTTTGGAATGTGGCGTGTGTGCCTTCGCAGGAGTTTAGAGTAGGGCTTGCGTTTCGGGCGTGTTACCGTGAGATATTATTTAGTATTGTGGTGCGTGGGGATGTTACTTCTCAGGTTGGAGGCCTTAAAAGAAGACCTTTGTGAGATGTACCCCAATCGCGTTGGACGCGAAGATAATTATGTTTACATATAAAGTTGATCGCCAGCCCTAAACATCATTCCGTACCGTTGCGTTCTGATTTTCGATGATATGGAATATCAAGATCGCTCCAAATTTATCAGCGGAACCTCACAGTCCCACCCTCGCAGTTCCGGGGAGATTCTAATTTTTATGGATTTTTAGAGACGAAACATTTTGGACCAACAAGAGGGCTTACACTTGTCACCCTCTCATCGGGAACACCTTGGACCCGGCATATTGACGAAATGGGCTATGTAAGGCACGCTTTTTGTGCCTTGCCAAAGTCAAGGTTGGTAGGATATTTGTGTGTAATAAATCCTAGCCTCACACTTGCCTAACACTTGGTTTAATCTTGGCCTTTGGTTGGCCATCCGACCTATAAATACCTCTCCCTTTGATGAATTCTTCATCCTTTCCACAAATCTCTAAGTGTTAAAATCCCCTCTCTCTTGTTGTTCTCGTCCCTCCCCTGGCGAGAGCCCCTCCTGTGTGGCCTTGTGGTCGAGACTTCACCCCTCCTAGGGTGTTGTTCTCGATATTATACCCCCTTGGTAGAAATACTCTCAAAGTATTGTTATAATGCCCAAATTACCTTAGCCGTATACCTTGTTGTATTCTAAGGTTATACCTATCTGAAAAGCCAGAAAATACTATTATACTCCGTACCACAAACCGAAACCCTAAGGAAATCTTCACCCGTAGTTGAAGTCATAAGTAGAAGTTGGTTAGAACTTAAGGGTTGTTCGAGGCGGCCTGAGCCTTGAGTAGGAGCTAAACCTTGCTCAGGATCGACATTTAAACTAGGATAATTATGGGCTTATCGAGGTAATTATCTTGTCCTCTATTGTAATTGGAAATTACATATTGTTAGAATATATAGTTGAAGTATACTATATATAATCGAACGTAGTTATCGGCAATGTCTTTTGACTTAAGCTCCAATTTATAGAAGAATCAACTGTAATTACATAGGCTGTATTACGGTGAGACTTGTGTAGTAGTACCGTGAGTAGAATTGTACAGTTAGGGTTAGACGTATAACCCCCGGTTGGCTTGGTAGCGGCCTCGAGAAGGAAGAGATTTACGCTGTTGCGGGGAGCCGAATTTTGGTAGAATGTTCTACGATGAGATCTAAATGTTAATAAGCGCGTGGCCTTATAGGTTGAAGTACTACGGTGGCGCGATCTACTTGGCTTAAGGAGTAGCCGACGGTTGGAAGTACTTGGAGCGTTTTGCTATTAGTCGATACTCGTCGCGAGGTATGTGAACCTCTTCCTATCTCTTCTAGCATGATATGTGTGAACTATGTAGTACGGTAGACGTACATGTGCTAAACGTATTTGATTGATTTAAAACATAAAGTGTTATAACGGCTTTATGGGAAGTTGGTTATAACAACTTTATGTTGGTAAGAAAATACTTGTGGTCTTTAAAAGGTAACTGATTTGAACTATAACTGGCTTGTTATGTGTTAATAAAGAACTTGAAGTATTTCAAAAGATTTTGAATCATTTTGAAAGAAGAAGTAATACTTGGTTTTGAAAAACTTAAGAGTTATACTAGCTTTATGGAAGTTAGGTATAACGGCTTAAGAATGTTTTACTGATTTCGGAAATCAGAATGTGTATCGACAAACCACTGCAGCGTTAATAAAAGGAAATGTTTTGACTAATTAAGTATTATTAAAACCAGTAGAAACTTCCATCTGCATAGAAGCTAAGATGAGACAAAATGATATTTCCTAGATCACGGCTGCTGTAATAAGATTGTTATAAACAAGAATATCCTACTCACATATAAGACTTATGTTTCTCAGATTGTTTAAAAGAGAATTATATTCTTAAATGAATAAGACTATGAACTACGAAACCCTTCTAAAATAAGAAACGTGAACATTTGAAATTAGGCAAACTTGGACGTTTGGAAAATAATGTTGTTACTTGATTTTACAAAGGTAAGTGTTTTGGTTTATTTAAAAGACGATCCTCTATTTTATACTACTAGTATTGTGTGACTTATGTGAAAGCAACGGATCTTTTAAAAGATTTAATGTATGAAGTACTTTAGGGGTAGATACCCGAACTTGTTAGCCAAAGTACCTTGTGTGAATAACTTGATTGTCTGGTTCGAGATAGCCTTGTAAATACTTTCTTGTTGATGTGATAAGTGAAAATGTTAGGAGGCTACGTGTGTTAGTATCTTGTGTGATCGTGATGTAAGGGTCATTCTTGTTGTGCTTACGTTGTTAAACGTTAAGCCCGTTGTACTATTATTGTATCACATACCCTTTGACTTATTATACCGAGGGCTTGCCACCCTGATGCTGGTCTTACGGCTTATGCGGTCCTCGTGACTACGCGGAGCGCAGAGCTCAGGATTGATCATTGGGTGTTTAGCCCGACGCGGGGATTCCTACGCGGCCTGTTGAGACTACGCGGTCTTTTGAGACTACGCGGGTTGCGGGAGCCTAGGCGGATACCGAGGGTTAGTCGCCTTCGACGCGGTATACCTCAGCGTTGCGGGACCATGATTCGAGAATACCTCACGCAGGTCCGCGTGTGACCTACGCGAGTGCGAGAGTTCCAGGATAGACGCGACATTGATATTGCGGGCGAGTGGCGGCTTCGATCACGTGGTGCGGCCCAGAAAGACCTCGGATACGCTTTGGGTATTTTTGGGCGTGGGTCTTAGTAGTCGGCTATGCCTTCGCACTTGCCCCGCACGGTTTTATTGTGATAACTTTGAGGCGTGAGTCCCTGACTTGACATGCCTGCGTCGGTGTTGTGAACTGTAGTTTGCTTATCATACATGGCTCCTGCTTTATAGACTGTTCTGGTTTCATTTCCAGTATTTTTTAGTTGCACATACTTGCACTTTTGTAATCGACCTCCTTCGGGGCTGCGCTCATGCCGCAGTTGAGGTACACCGTTGATCCTAGCTCTCGGTCACGATTCGTTGGGAAGCTCCGTTTCTCGGAGGCTTATCGTATAGTCCTGTCGTAGTAAGTGTTTACATTTGGGGTTTGGCTGGCCCCGTCCCGCCGTGGATGTCATATCATTCGTAGAGGTCTGTAGTAATCTGTTGTGGCGTGGTTTGTAAAAGGATTAAACTGCTCATGTTGAAAAAGTTGTCATTTATATATATGTCGAAAGGCAAGTTTTTCTGATTATTGTTTCATATTTCATAATATGTCTTGTATCGCTTTATGTTCGTGACACTCGATGTTGTATCACTAGTGGTGCCCGGTAAGGCATCGCCACGGGCTAATCAGTCGTGACAAAGTGGTATCGTGAGCGCTTAATCCTCTGAAAGTGTCTCCGCTGCATCAGATGAAGTTCGATTATCGGCGTGTTGTGCACCACACCAATAATCGTGAGGCTATAGGATATTTTAGGATTGGTTTCTATTCTTCTCACTCGAGATCGTGCCTTAGAGTCGTGTTGTAAGTTGGACCTCTAACGATTTCTTTCCACCACTGCTATGCCTCCGCGTAGGCAACCCGCCCAGGAGGCAAGGCGGCCCAGGAGCCTGCGAGCAGAGTACGAGGGTTACGCGGGCACAGCCCAATCATCACCCGGTGGTGCTTCATTCGGGAGTTTTGCGACGCCACTAGCCCCAAAGAGTTTAGCACATGCGGCGATTCCTCTGCTGCCATGACATTTGAACCTTCGGTTCCACGGCCGGAACAGAGAATTTAGATCGCAAAGGCGACCACATTAGCTATAGATTTGGCTACCAGAGTATACCGATGTACTGCGAGTCTTGAGGACTATCTAAAGAGGTTGTGCAAGAGTAATTCTTGATTGGGCTTGAGCACGGCTCGTACGGGCTTATGCGCAGCAGCCGGTAGCGTAGATCGACGGGTTAACGGCGGCGAGAGAGGCCGAGCAGAAGGTCCTTTGGTAACTTTCGAGGCAAGTCGCCTCACCGCAGATTTGATATGCACCTCCGCGGCGCAGTGGTCTTCCACGGATATCGACGCTCGGAGTACGCAGAGTTGGTCGTAACTCCGTGGCTTCCTTCCGCGATGTGCACGCCATCCCGAATGTCGCTTTTAGTTGGTACTTGTTGCACTCGGCCGCCGTACCATGTGTCGAGAGTGTCCTTGTAGGAGGACTTAGCCTTCGATTGGTGGGTAGTTCGTCATCTTCCTTAGCTATGCGCCTACGGGCAGTTTGATTTGAACGACTAAGGAGTGAAGCAGATATAGATATATCTTTAACCCTCTAGAGATCGGTATGTGTGATAAGGTGAGTATACCTTAAGTGCTATGTTCGATAACAAAGTGTTAGTCGTGATTAGACTGGTTGTTTAACCGAGTAAGATTTTGGGGGATAGAGAAGGTGTGAGCCTTAGAGCTTTTACGCAGAGACCTTAGAGGTGAGGCCATCTCGAGAAAAGGTGTAGTGTTATGTTTGACCCTTATCGAAGTGCATAGTGCACGTGAGTTATGTTTGGGATAGGTCCTAGCAGTGTGGAATGAAAGGGGGTAGTTGAGCTAAGAAGACCGCTAGGTTTTCAAACGTGATTTGTGAGATTGTTCAATCGGGAGCTAGTATCGCGTGCGGGTCGGGTTGAGGCACGTCGCGGGTCAACCCGCGGTAGGTTTGGTGGTGGGGTCGGTTGTGGTGGTCCCGCCTGAGTTAGGTCGTGAGGGTGTTAGGCCCAAGTTTAGTTAACCAGTGCGAAGTTCGTGGATGCGCTCGACTAGTGGTCGGTCGACGGGGCAGCCCATCGTGTTCTTCGGGACCGTTTACTCGGCTTTGTTGAGTTATCGAAGGTTGTAAGGCTGCACGGGTGCCTACCTTCACCTTATGACAGATGGAGCCTGCAGAAATGTTGTTGTTCGGAAGTGTTGCCAAGGAGGTGTTAAGAACTCAGGGGAGTGTCAGACTCGCATTCGCCCTCGCCGTTGTTCGATTTCGCGGATAGTTGTGGGGATTGTTGTCTCCGTGGAGGTAGTGTTTAAGCCACCATTTCAGTGTTCGGATGTCGCCTTATGAAGCCTTGTAAGGGCGGAAGTGTAAGTTGCCGGTCGATTGGTTCGATGTTGGCAAGGTTCAGATAGTTGGTTCAGCTTGTTCAGCAGATCGTGGTTAGGGTGTGACGAGTTTTGGTATAACAAAGGAACTTAGCCCGTGTTACTGGGCCCTTGAGTTCATGTGAAGGATAGGCGGGTTGCCTATATGTTAGCTTTTGCCGTCCGACTTAGAGGCAAGACGTCCGGTCTTCGTATTATTATGTTCGAAAGTATCGGAGATCCATCCAGTGTTCGCTAATGATGACCACGTTAGGGATAGTAACCCAGTTTTGGAAGCGAAGCCGATCGAAACGTGGTAAGAGTTCGAGTGCACGACATCCTCGTGGATCGCGTGCAGCCCGCACCATTTGTTGGGTCGGAGCAAGGCTCGCGACAAAGTGACAAAAGTGGTACCATTTGTTGGGTCGCCGAGAAGGTTAATGCCTCGTGCAAAGTGACAAAGTGGTATCTACGACGAGTAAAGAGAGAAGCGAGCATGTATGGCGCAGCATAGGTGTGATCATTTCTTTTGTAAAGAGAAGGTCACGAAGGAAGTATATTTTAGACCCTGTGAAGTGTTTTGTGGTGATGATTAGAGGTGTTTTCTCGTGGACTTTGATGTAAGCATTTTGCGCGGATGGTTCGTGGCGGTATGGCAGATTGTTCTCGTAAGTATAGTAGAAGACTATACCGGCGTGTTTGTTTGAGACTTAGAAGGAACATTCGGACGAATGTTTCTAAGGAGAATGTTATACCGTATTTCCGCAGTATGTACGTGAAAGGACGACGTAGAAAATTTGAAACTTTGATTTGGCTTGGCGAATTAAACTTTGTTCACAACACGGTTAGAGTCGTTTTTCGAAGAAACGTTTTTACAGCTTTCGTAGGGAAAATTCCGGCGATGACCTTTTTAATTTTTGCGGATTTTTACGATAGACGAAACAATTTTGACCAACAAGATGGCGACACTTGTCACCCTCTCATTGAACACCTTGGACGGCATATTGACGAAATGGGCTATGTAAGGCACGTTTGTGCCTTGGCTAAAGTCAAGGTTGGTAGGATATTTGTGTGTAATAAATCCTAGCCCTACACTTGCCTAACACTTGTTTAATCTTGGCCTTTGGTTGGCCATCCTTGACCTATAAATACCCTCTCCCTTTGATGAATTCTTCATCCTGTCCACAAAGCTCTAATTGTTAAAATCCCCCCCCTCTCTTGTTGTTGTTCTCGCCCCTCCCCTCGCCGAGCCCTCCCTCATGTGGCCTTGTGGCGAGACTTCACCCCCTCTAGTGGTGTTGTTCTCGTATATTATACCCCCTCTTGGTAGAAATACTCTCAAAGTATTGTTATAATGCCCAAATTACCTTAGCCGTGATACCTTGTTGTATTCTAAGGTTATACCTATCTGAAAAGCCCGAAAATACTATTATACTCCGTCAAGTACAAACCGAAACCAAGGAAATCTTCACCCGTAGTTGAAGTCATAAGTAGAAGTTGGTTAGAACTTCGGGTTGTTTGAGCCGGGCCTGAGCACTAGAGTAGAGCTAAACCTTGCTCAGGATCGACATTTAAACTAGGATAATTATGGCTTATCGAGGTAATTATCTTGTCCTCTATTGTAATTGGAAATTACATATTGTTAGAATATATAGTCAAGTATACTATATATAGAATCGAACGTAGTTATCGGCAATGTCTTTTGACTTAAGCTGAATTTATAGAAGAATCGAACTGAATTACATAGGTATACAAGAGACTCGTGTAGTAGTACCGTGGAGTAGAATTGTACTGCTAGGGTTAGACGATAACCCCCGTTGGCTTGGTAGCCGCCTCGTAGAGGAAGAGATTCTGTTGCTGTGGGGAAGTCATTGCCAATTTCGGTGAGAATGTTCTACGATGAGATCTAAATGTTAATGCGCCTTGTGGCCTTATAGGTTGAAGTACTACGTGTGGCGCGATCTACGGCTTAAGGAGTAGCCGACGGTTGGAAGTACTTGGAGCGTTTGCTATTAGTCGATACTCGTCGCGAGGTATGTGAACCTCTTCCTATCTCTTCTAGCATGATATGTGTGAACTATGTAGTACGGTAGACGCATGTATTAGCTAAACGATTTGATTGATTTAAAACATAAAGTGTTATAACGGCTTTATGGGAAGTTGGTTATAACGACTTTATGTTGGTAAGAAAATACTGTGGTCTTTAAAAGGTAACTGATTTGAACTATAACTGGCTTGTTATGTGTTAATAAAGAACTTGAAGTATTTCAAAAGATTTTTGAATCATTTTGAAAGGAGAAGTAATACTTGGTTTTGAAAAACTTAAGAGTTATACTAGCTTTATGGGAAGTTAGGTATAACGGCTTAAGAATGTTTTACTGATTTCGGAAATCAGAAGGTGTATCGACAAACCACTGCAGCGTTAATAAAAGGAAATGTTTTGACTAATTAAGTATTATTAAAACCAAGAGAAACTTCCATCTGCATGTAAGCTAAGATGAGACAAAATGATATTTCCTAGATCACGGCTGCTGTAATAAGATTGTTATAAACAAGAATATCCTACTCACATATAAGACTTATGTTTCTCAGATTGTTTAAAAGAGAATTATATTCTTAAATGAATAAGACTATGAACTACGAAACCCTTCTAAAATAAGAAACGTGAACATTTGAAATTAGGCAAACTTGGACGTTTGGAAAATAATGTTGTTACTTGATTTTACAAAGGTAAGTGTTTTGGTTTATTTAAAAAGATACCACTCTATTTTATACTACTGTATCAGGTGACTTATGTGAAAGCAACGGATCTTTTAAAAGATTTAATGTATGAAGTACTTTAGGGGTAGATACCCGAACTTGTTAGCTTAAAGTACCTTGTGTGAATAACTTGATTGTGCTGGTTTGAGATAGCCTTGTAAATACTTTCTTGTTGATGTGATAAGTGAAAATGTTAGGATGCTACGTGTGTTAGTATCTTGTGTGATCGTGATGTAAGGGGTCATTCTTGTTGTGCTTACGTTGTTAAACGTTAAGCCCGCTGTACTATTATTGTATCACATACCCCTTTGACTTATTATACCGAGGGCTTGCCACCCTTGACGCGGTCTTTACGACTATGCGGTCCTCGTGACTACGCGAGTGCGGTAGCTCCAGGATTGATCATTCCGGTGTTTAGCTTTGACGCGGGATTCCTATGCGGTCCGTTGAGACTATGCGGTCTTTTGAGACTATGCGGTCGCGGGAGCCTAGGCGGATACCGAGGGTTAGCCGCCGACGCGGTATACCTCGGTCCGGGACCATGATTCGAGGAATACCTCACGCGGTCCGTGTGTGACCTATGCGAGTCGCGAGAGTTCCGTGGATAGACGCGACATTGATATCGGGCGCAGTGGCCGCCCGACATGTGGTGCGGTCTAGAAAGACCTCGGATACGCTTTGTGGTATTTTTGGTACCGTGGGTCTTAGTAGTCGGCTATGCCTTCGCATTTGCCCCGCACGGTTTATTGTGATAACTTTGAGGGCGTGAGTCCTCGACTTGACATACATCGCTATTTGTTGTGAATCGTAGTTTGCTTATCATACATGTCTCCCGCTTTATAGACTATTATGATTTCATTTACGTATTTTTAGTTTCACATACTGCAACTGTTATCGACTCTTCGGGCCGCGTTCACGCCGCAGTTGAGGTACACCGCCGTTGATCCTAGCTCGTGGTCACGCCAGCTTGGGAAGCTCCGTTTCTCCGAGGCTTATCGCCGTATAGTCCCCGTCGTAGTAAGTGTTTACATTCGGGGTTTGGCGGCCCCGTCCCCGCCACGGATGTCATATCATTCGTAGAGGTCTGTAGTAATCGCTGTGGTGGTTTGTAAAAAGGATTAAACTGTTCATGTTGAAAAAGTTGTCATTTATATATATGTCGAAAGGCAAGTTTTTCTCAGATTATTGTTTCATATTTCATAATATGTCTTGTATCGTTTTATGTTCCGCTGATTACTCTGATGTTGTATCACTAGGGTGCCCGGGGTAAGGCATCACCACGCCCGGAATCGGTCGCGATGTATAACCGCTCACAAACCTACGATAATAACCTGCCAGCCTTAAGAAACTGCGTACCTCGGTCGGAGTAGTAGGTCTCGGTCAATCTTTGTCGTATCAACCTGAACACCATCAGCCCCAATAATGTGCCCCAGGAATGCCACTGAGGCCAACCAAAACTCACACTTGGAGAACTTGGCGAACAACTGCCGGCTCCGGAGGACCCCAAGTACCGTCCTCAAGTGATCTGCATGCTCCAGCTTTGTACGCGAATAAACCAGGATGTCATCAATGAATACTATAACAAATGTATCCAAAAATGGCTTGAACACCCGGTTCATTAGATCAATAAATACCGCTGGAGCGTTGGTCAAACCGAAATACATCACCCTGAGTTCATAGTGCCCATACCGGGTCCTGAATGCAGTCTTTGTGATATCTGCCTCTCGAACTCGCACCTGATGATAACCAGACCGCAGGTCTATCTTGGAGAAACACCTTGCACCCTGCAACTAGTCAAACAAATCATCAATCCTGGGGAGGGGTATCTGTTCTTGATGGTTACCTTATTCAGCTTCCTGTAATCAACACACATACGCAGCGTCCCATCCTTCTTCTTCATAAACAAAACTGGCGCTCCCCAGGGAGAAACACTAGGCCTGATAAAGCCTCTTTCTAGCAAATCTTTCAGCTGGTCCTTCAGCTCCCTCAACTCAGCAGGTGTCATCCTGTATGGATGAATAGATATAGGTCGAGTGTCTGGCAACATATCAATACAAAACTCAATCTCCCTCTCAGGAGGGATACCCGTAAGATCGTCTGGGAACACATCTGGAAACTCCCTAACCATCGGCATCGATCAAGAACTGCACCTCACCAGACGAATACCCGGATGATAGATGTACCCTTTCTGCACCATCTTCCTCGACTTGAGGTAAGAAATAAACCTACACCTCGGCGATGCTGTGTTGCCCTTCCACTCGATAACTGGCTCACCAGGAAACTGGAACTGGACCAACCTGTCTCTACAGTCAACGTTGGCATAACAAGAATCCAACCAGTCCATACCCATAATGACGCGTCAAAATCGCCATCTCCAACTCTATCAAGTCTGCTAGGTCTCGACGATCAGAATAAACACCGCAACCTCGTACACCCGCCGGCTAGCACCGAATCACCCAGGCGTAGCTACCTCAAAAGGCTCTATCGACATCGGCTCTATCCCGATTCTACCAAAGAATAAGAGGGGACACATAGGACAAGGTAGAACCTGGATCTATCAAAGCATAAACGTCACAGCATGAAATCAATAATGTACCTGTGACGACGTCTGGGGAAGCCTCCTGATCCTGGCGGCTGGCTAAGGAATATATGTGGTTCTGTGGACCGCTAGAACTGGGACCCCCACCACGACCCCTGCCGCGGCCTGCCGGTCCGTGAACACCCTGCCCTCCGGGGCGCATAACCACAGAAGAAGAAGATCCAGCAACTGACCCTATCGGCTGAACCATAACACTCCCGCCGCCTCTGGTCGGACAATCTCTATTCAAATGGCCCTGCTGGCCACAAGAGTAATAAGATCCCGAAGCCATACGGCACTCGCCTGGGTGAGACCTACCGCATCGAACACACCGAGATGTGGGTGGTCTCGACGGTGACAGCCGCCTCGCAGAAACCCAAGTCCCGGAGCCATGACGCCCCGAATGACCCGACCGATCAACCCTCCCGCCGTAAAACCGAAGGGCACTCAGGCTGAAATGAATGTGGACCTAGTTCGCCGAGGCCGCCCGCCTAAACGCGCCGAGACCTGCTGCCCCGACCTCGGGCTGGCTCGAGTCAAGCTGATCCTCCCTCTCTCTATCCTCTATCCCCTGCGCATACGCCTGCATCCTGGCAATATCCATACCTGGCTGAAGGGCCACCCCCAAGCATGCAGTAATCATATGACGGTCTAGCCCCATCACATAACGATGAACTCTGTCCGCCATGTCAGCTACAATGGTGAGCGCATACCTGGCCAATGAGTCAAACTCCAGGCTGTACTCTCTGATAGTCCTCCCATTCTGCCTCAAGGTCAAGAATCTACTCACGCGGGCTCTCCTCATCTCAGGAGGCAAAAAGTGATCCAGGAAGGCCTCTGTGAACTCCTCCCAAACAGCTGGAAGAGCACCCTCACCTCTAGACAGCTCCCATGACTCAAACCAGTTCAACGTAATATCGCGTAACCGGTAAGAGGCTAGAATAACCGACTCTGTCTCCGAGGCCCTAAGCACCTGCATAGTCCGCTGTAACTGCCGAATAAACTCCTGAGGATCCTCCTCAGACCTCGAACCATAGAACTCATGTGGATGACAACCTAGAAAATCCCGAATCCGCAAACCGCATTTGGCTTGGGTTAGCTACTGCTCCTATCGGCACGCTCGCTACTATGCGGTCAATAACCGGACCGCTCTTCGTAATCTTCGTACTCGGCCGTGGAATGGAGGCTCGTGCTGGAACCTTCGTGCTACTGTCGCCTCGGCTCTATCTTGTCGGCGTGGCTGAACTCGCCGACCCGCCTACTACCTCAGACATAGTATGTGCCTGAGTCCTAGTAACCCTCTGAGTACCGCTAGCAGCTGTTGCCTTGCCCTTCTGGGCCCTGGTCGCCTTGCGTGGAGGCATAACTGATACATAAGAATAGGTCAGAGAAGATTCAACCTAATAAGACAGCTCTCATCGCACGATCTCGAGAGAAGAATGGAAACCAATCATAAATGTCCTGCACCTCGATTATAGATGTAGTGCACAACACACCGATAATTAAGACTTACTAGACACTGCGTAGACACTTTCCGAGGACTAATCGCTCGATACCACTTTTGTCACGACTCGACCCGGGCGCATCGGTGCCCTAGGCACCCCTTTCAGGTATACATCAGAGAATAGCAGCGGAACATACACAACACATAAACATGTTTAGACAATAAACATCACAGGCTAGCCGATAAGGCCGCCTTCCATAAAATATACATAACCAAAAGTAAAACAGTACAACTTTGTTCTTACAGCCCAAATCACAAATGTGACTACAGACCTCTAGGAATAACAACTGTGGCGGGACAGGGCCCCGCCATACCCCTGAATGTACATAATATCTATAACATCAGGGAAAATCGTACCAAAAAGACAAGCCTCCGGAGAAATGGAGCTTCTGACACCTGATCAGTGATCCTAAGAATGAGGATCCACCACCTACTTACCCCTACCGCGGATTGAACGGCCCCGAGGAAGGGGGTCAGTACATAATATGTACTAAGTATGTAAAACTGGAAAATACTGTAATTACATCATAAGTCTAAAACAAAGCCGGAGATATGTATGATAATCAAATTACAGTATATTGTGCCTTACTAACAATGAGAGTAAAATATACATTTCCGGTTCTTAAAAATAGGAAGCCTGTGATTAACCTAAGACCATCCGCCCGTAGTATTATCATGCAATCCTACTCCTTGGACTATTTCACCGACATAGGCCGTATGGACCAAGTGAGGTAATTTCTCGCATAGACTGGTCGCCGCATAGGACTATTTCAAGATGAGCCCTACGACCGTGAGGTATTCCTCGCATCGTGGGTAGCAAATCCACGGAATATGCAAAATGCCACAAGCCCGGGGAATGACCCCGTAATGAACAATATATCACAAGCACAACCGGCTACTATAAATAACATAAACAAGTTAAGAAACCCCTTAAATTCTCATTGACTTAATTAGCATACACTCTCATTTCTAGCGCGAAAGCTGTTACGCTTGAGTGTATGCTAATTAAGTCAATGAGAAGTTAAGGGGTTTCTTAACTTGTTTATGTTATTTATAGTAGCCGGTTGTGCTTGTGATATATTGTTCATTACGGGGTCATTCCGAGTGGCATTTGCATATTCCGTGATTTGCTACCCACGACGCGAGGAATACCACGCGAGTTCAGATGGCTCACGCGTGAAATAGTCCTGATGGCGACTTATACGCGAGTAAATTACCTCACGCGGTCCATACTACCATGTGAAATAGTCTATACCCGTATTTCAGTATGTACATGTGACGACGCACGAATTTTGAGCCTTAAGTTAGGCATGTTTCGAAATTTTGTGCACAACCCCCGTATAGAGTCGTTTTTCGACGAAAACTTTACACAGCTTAAGTTTGGAAAAATACGGCGATGTCATTTAGTATTTTTTCGGATTTTTACGAGCGACGGAACAATTTTGGACCAACGGGAGGGTGTCACTTGTCACCTCATTGATGGCAAAGAGGAGGCTTGGCCTTGGCCGATTGGTCCCTCCTTTTGTGCCTTGTTTTGTGGCTTGTTTTGTGGAGTGTTTTGTGGAGTGTTTTGTGGGTGCACTTGGCTTGATCTTGGCCTTACACTTGCCTAACACATGGATGGATCTTGGCCATTGGTTGGCCTTTGGTTTTGCTATAAATACCCCCTCTCTTTGAAGACTTCTTCATCCACTCTTCACTTGCCTAAGTCTTGAGAACCCTCCTCCCTCTTGTTGACTCTCGCCCAAGAGCCCCTCTCCCTTGTGAAGGCCTTTGGCCGAAACCTTCCCTTTGTGAGTTTAAAGCCGAGAACACCCCTCCCTTAGGGTGTTGTTCTCGTGTGGTACCCTTTTGTGGTATTGAAATACTCTCCAAGTATTGTTATAATGCCCAAAATACCTTAGCCTTATACCTTGTAGTATTCCAAAGTTACCTCTATACGAGAGTCCTAAATACTACCTTTTGTCCTTTTAGTCTCAAACCGAAACCCCAAGGAAACCTTCTGTTGGTTGAAGTTTTGGAGTAGAAGTTGGTTAGAACTTCTAAGGGTTGTTTGGAGCGGATCGAGCACTCGGAGTAGGAGCTAAACCTTGCTCAGCGACATTATACTCGGATAATTTTGGGCTTATCGAGGTAAACACTCATCGTTCTTCTATTGTAATTGGAAATTACATGTTGTAAGAATATATAGTTGAAGTATACTATATATAGAACTATACTTAGTATCGTGGCAATGTCTTTTGACTTAAGCTGAAGAATTAAGAATCGAACAGTAATTACATAGATCGTATTACGATGGGCGTAGTAGAATTGTACACGTCCCGGTTAGGCGTGTAAAACCCCTCCGGTTGGCTTGGTAGCCGCCGATAGAGAAGCGAGATTTACGCCATGGCGGGGAGGTCGCCAATTTTCGTAGAGATGTTCTACGTTAAGATCTAGATTTTAATAAGCGCGCGTGGCCTTATAGGTTGAAGTGCTACGTGTGACGTAATCTTCGGACTAAGGAGTAGCCGAAGCGGTTTGAGGTACTGAGCGTTTTGCTATTAGTCGATAATCGCCGCGAGGTATGTGAACCTCTTCCTATCTCTTCTAGCATGATATGTGTGAACTATGTAGTACGGTAGACGCATACGTGTTAATCGTGTTTGATTGTTATTAAAACATAAAGTGTTATATAGTATTTATGGGAAGTTGGTTATAACAGCTTTATGTAGGTAAGAAAATACTTTGTGGTTTTAAAAGGTAACTGATGTGAATTATAACTGGCTAGTTATAATAAAGAACTTGATGTATTTCAAAAGATTTCTAAATCGTTTTGAAGAGAGTAACACTTGGTTTTAAAGGTTTTAAAAAAGAGTTATACTAGCTTGATGGGAGTTAGGTATAATGTCTTAAGAAAGGTAAAGAAAATGGTTTATCGATGTTAGAAGTTAAGAGACTTGATCTTATAAGATAATAGACTTAACTTATTTGTTTTAATGTGGATGTTTGTGTGAAACCTCATTCGTGAGTAATGAGTACTTGGTTTTATTTAAAGGATAATGTTTTACTGATTTGGAAATCGAACGTATCGACAGCACCACCGCGTTAATAAAGGAAAATGTATCAATAATGATGAATTGTATTAAAACCAGTAGAAACCTCCATCCGCATAGAAACTAAGATGAGACAAAATGATATTACATTTTCTAGATCATGGTCGTAATAAGAATGTTGTAAACAAGAATAACCTACTCTCACGTGAGACTTATATTACTCAATTGTTCTAAAAAGGAATCAAGTGATTAAGTTTATGAACTCAAACCATTTGAAAATGAGAAGTTTGAGTAATTGAAACTAGGCAACCGGAACTTAGGAAAAGAATGTTGTTACTTGATTTTGAAAAGGAATGTGGGTTGGTCATTCTAATACTACGTATCGTGACTTTGATAAAAGTAATGGATCTCTTTTAAAGAATTTAACGACGTAGTACTTTAGGTTAAAACCCGACTTTGGCATAAAATGAAGGTACTTTGAGTGATGTGAAACTTACATGCTTGTTGTGGTGAAACATTCCTATGCTTGTTGTTGTGAAACTTGCCTATGCTTATGATGATAGCCTTTGTTGTTCAAGTTTGGTGTTTCTGTGTTTCAGCGTCTCTTGATAGAGGGCCGGTTGACTGGTTGAGGTTTCTTCGCTCGGCCCGGTATCCGGTGGTCGGCTCGTACTTGCCCCGCCTCGTGATCGATTCGCCTTGGTATCCGTAGTCACCGTGACTTGCCCTGCTCGATAGTGACGGTTTCGTGATACGCCTCGGTCCTCGTGGTCACCAGATTTCGCCCTTGCCACCGCGTGACCGCCTTGGTATCCGGTGAGTCGGCTCGCACTTGCCCCGTGACGGCCGTGTTTTGGTTGCATTGTATTATTGAATGCGGCCGGATTCGTAGTTATACTTGTCCTGCACGGTTTTTATAACACGGGTGGGACATGGTGTTCATGTATAATCCTTGGTATTGTTATATCATAAATCACGCAGATGAGGAAGAAATTCCACGCACGCAGTGATAATTTGGAGGCGTGAGTCCTCGTCTTGATGAATCGTTATATGTTATATATCGTAGTTTGGTCATCATACATGTCTCCCGCTTTATATAGACTATTATGATTTCATTTACGTGATTTACAGCTTCACATACTTGGTACTGCAGATCGACTCCTTCGGGCCGCGCTCATGCCGCAGTAAAAGGTACATCGGCCGTCGATCCCCGCTTTTAGGATCACCTTTCAACAGATTGAAAGCTCCGTTCCTTCGGAGGCTTATCTTTGTATGTTACCCCGAGTCAGATGCTTATACATTCAGGGTATGGCGGCCCCGTCCGTCATAGTTGTTGTAAATCTTAGGTCTCAGAGTAATCGCTGCAAGTGTGGTTGTAAAAGGATTAAACTGCTCGGGTTTTATGTATATCAAGGCAACCGCTTTTGGTCTGCTTATTTATCATGTCTCTCATTTCATGTTTAAAGTTTTTATTTCCGCTGGTTTTCTCGATGTTGTATCGCTAGGTGCTCGGTAAGGCACTACCACGCCCGATTTTCGGGTGTGACATAGTGGTATCGAGCGCTTAATCCTCGAAAAGTGTCTACGCACCGTGTCTAGTAGAGTCTTGATTATCGATGTGTCATGCACCACATCTATAATCGTGAGGCTATAGGACATTTAGGATTGGTTTCCATTCTTCTCATTCCGAGATCGTGCTCAGTGTGTGATAAGATCGACCCTCCGACATACTTTTTACCGCTTATGCCTCCGCGTAAGGCAACCCGCCCGTGGCGGCAAGGCAACAGGAGTGCGAGCAGAGCGGCAGAGACCACAAGACTGAGCCTCCATCCCCGCACCGGAGCAGAGAGATGAGTTACAAGGAGTGGGCCCGATTAATGGCGAGGTTGTCAGGCTGACTTGAGGATAGGCCGACGCAGATTCCAAAGACCAGTGGTTCACCCTAGATCAGATAGTTCGAGGCTACGGGATTTTCTGAGTTGTAGGCCGCCAGAGTTTTATGGGTCGAGGCCTGAGGATGATCCGCAGGAGTTCATCCGACAGTTACAGCGGATCATGAGAGTGATCAAGGCATCGGAGATCGAGTCGGTGGCCCTAGGTTCACATCAACTGCGTGATACCGCAGTCGACTGGTTTGATTCTTGGGAGCTGTCCAGGGGAGAGCATGCACTTCCAGCGGTATGGAACGAGTTCTCAGAAGCCTTTCTTGCACATTTCTTGCCTCCCAGACGAGGGCTCGGTAAACAGATTTTTGGTGTTACGGCAGAACGGCGACGGTTCGAGTACAATGTGAGTTCGACTCATTGGCCCGGTACGTCCCCGCGTTAGTAGCTTGTATGGAGGATCGTGTTCAGCTTTTTGTTACAGGGCTCGTTTATTGCATTGCAGAGAGTTGTTCGGATGTAGCTCTTCAGCCGGGCATGGACATTGCGCGACGCAGCGATACACTTGGATGTGAGGAGCGGATAAATCGACGGAATGACCAAAGTCGCAGAAGAGGCGAACAGCAGGTCCTTTGGTGACTTTCGAGGCGGACCGCCAGCAGACTAGTTATGTACCTCCACAAGACAGAGTGGTCCTCCCGCCTTTCGGGACCTTCGGGATATTCAGAGCGGCCTGGCTCGTGTTTCAGATTTTGGGAGCGGAGTGCTCGCGGACGAGGTTGCCCTTGTCTCGGTGTGGCCGGGAAAGCTTCATAAGGAGGTGTCGTACTAACTCGAGATTGTTATTTTGCGCCAACAGGCTATCCGGCAAGAGACTGTCCACTGGGGTAGCACTGGTAGGATAGCATGGACTACTAGATCATATGCGGGTTCTTCACCTTCCATAGCCAGTCAGGATGTTAGTACACGGAAGGCCCCAGAGGTCGCGGTGGGAGTTCCCAGTTTTAGCGGTCCTTGAACCGCCTAGTTTCAGGTATATCCTTAACCCTCTAAAGTTTTGTTTGTATTGATGTTGTTGATGTGTTTAATGTTATGTTTGGATAGCTTTGTGCTAAAATGTGATTTAGAAACCCGTAGTAAAAGGGTAAGTCCCGAGTAGTGTGAGATGGAAGTGGTAGCTTTCATGATGTGAAATAGTAAGATTGTTCCGGATCGGGAACAAGAGTTGGGCATGATTGGTCGGGTTGAGGACCATTTGCGGTCAACCCGTAACCCGGTTGGGGTGGGTCAGTTCCAGGTGGTCCCGCCAGGTGGTAGGGTCGCGAGGGTGCTAGGCCCAAGTTTAGATGACCATCGTATGAGTTCGTGGACGCGTTCGATCGACTGTTCGTGAAGGCCGGAATGGCCTTAGGGAAATCGAGGTTAGTGAGATGACCAAGTTTGAGGTAGTGACTCGAGGTTGGAAACAGGCGTTGATGAAGTGTGGTACGGATACTAGAACGAGTTCGAGTGTTCGTGACGCAGTACCACGAGAAGGGAGAAGTGAACGTGTGTTTTGTGGCGGGTGAGGCATGGTTGTTTTAAACGATAGCGTTGAAGACTATACCGACGCCGCTTGTTTTGAGATTGAAGGAACATTCGACGAATGTTTCTGGGAAGAATGTTATACCGTATTTCCGAGTATGTACATGTGGACGACGCGTGCAATTTTGAGCCTTAAGTTAGGCATGTTTCGAAATTTTGTGCACAACCCCCGTATAGAGTCGTTTTTAGACGAAACGTTTACACAGCATAAGTTGGGAAAATTCCGGCTATGTCATTTAGTATTTTTTCGGATTTTTCCGAGCGACGGAAAATTTTGGATTAACGGAGGTGACACTTGTCACTCATCGACGGCAAAGAGGAGGCTTGGCCTCGCCGATTGGTCCTCCTTTGTGCCTTGTTTTGTGGCTTGTTTTGTGGAGTGTTTTGTGGAGTGTTTTGTGGGTGCACTTGGCTTGATCTTGGCCTTACACTTGCCTAACACATGGATGGATCTTGCCATTGGTTGGCCTTTGGTTTTGCTATAAATACCCTCTCTTTGAAGACTTCTTCATCCACTCTTCACTTGCCTAAGTCTTGAGAACCCCTCCTCCTCTTGTTGACTCGCCCAAGAGCCCTCTCCCTTGTGAAGGCCTTTTGGCCAAACCTTCCCTTTGTGAGCCTAAAGCCGAGAACACCCTCCCCAGTGGTGTTGTTCTCGTGTGGTACCCTTTGTGGTATTGAAATACTCCTCCAAGTATTGTTATAATGCCCAAAATACCTTAGCCTTATACCTTGTAGTATTCCAAAGTTACCTCTATACAGAGTCCGGAATACTACCTTTTGTCCTTTAGTCTCAAACCGAAACCCTAAGGAAACCTTCACCGTTGGTTGAAGTTTTGGAGTAGAAGTTGGTTAGAACTTCTAAGGGTTGTTTGAGCGGATTGGAGCACTGAGTAGAGCTAAACCTTGCTCAAAGCGCGACATTATACTCGGATAATTTTGGGCTTATCGAGGTAAACACTATCTTCTTCTATTGTAATTGGAAATTACATGTTGTAGAATATATAGTTGAAGTATACTATATATAGAACTATACTTAGTAATCGTGGCAATGTCTTTTGACTTAAGCTGAAGAATTAAGAATCGAATCAGTAATTACATGTGATCAGACATGAGATCGTAGTAGAATTGTACACGTCCGGTTAGGCGTGTAAAACCCCTCCGTTGGCTTCGTAGCCCGATAGAGAAGGAGATTTACGCTATGGCGGGGAGAGTTGCCGAATTTTACGTAGAATGTTCTACGTTAAGATCTAGATTTTAATAAGCGCGCGTGGCCTTATAGGTTGAAGTGCTACGTGTGACGTAATCTTACGGACTAAGGAGTAGCCGACGGTTTGAGGTACTCGAGCGCTTTTGCTATTAGTCGATAATCGTCGCGAGGTATGTGAACCTCTTCCTATCTCTTCTAGCATGATATGTGTGAACTATGTAGTACGGTAGACGATACGTGTTAATCGTGTTTGATTGTTCTTAAAACATAAAGTGTTATAACGGCTTTATGGGAAGTTGTTATAACTTTATGAGGTAAGAAAATACTTTGTGGTTTTAAAAGGTAATCGATGTGAATTATAATCGGCTAGTTATAATAAAGAACTTGATGTATTTCAAAAGATTTCTAAATCGTTTTGAAGAGTAACACTTGGTTTTAAAGGTTTTAAAAAAGAGTTATACTAGCTTGATGGGAGTTAGGTATAATGTCTTAAGAAAGGTAAAGAAAATGGTTTATGATGTTAGAAGTTAAGAGACTTGATCTTATAAGATAAGAGACTTAACTTATTTGTTTTAATGTGGATGTTTGTGTGAAACCTCATTCGTGAGTAATGAGTACTTGGTTTTATTTAAAGGATAATGTTTTATCGATTTCGGAAATCGTAACGTATCGACAGCACTACCGCTGCGGCGTTAATAAAGGAAAATGTATTGAATAATGATGAATTGTATTAAAACCAGTAGAAACCTCCATCCGCATAGAAACTAAGATGAGACAAAATGATATTACATTTTCTAGATCATGGTCTTTGTAATAAGAATGTTGTAAACAAGAATAACCTACTCTCACGCGAGACTTATATTACTCAATTGTTCTAAAAAGGAATCAAGTGATTAAGTTTATGAACTCTGAAACCATTTGAAAATGAGAAGCTTGAGTAATCAAACTAGGCAAACCGAACTTAGGAAAAGAATGTTGTTACTTGATTTTGAAAAGGAATGTGGGTTGGTCATTCTAATACTACGTATCGGGTGACTTTGATAAAAAGTAATGGATCTCTTTTAAAGAATTTAACGACGAGTACTTTAGGTTAAAACCCGACTTTGGCATAAAATGAAGGTACTTTGAGTGATGTGAAACTTGCCTATGCTTGTTGTGGTGAAACATTCCTATGCTTGTTGTTGTGAAACTTGCTATGCTTATGATGATAGCCTTTGTTGTGCAAGTGTGGTGTTTCGTTACCGGCGTCTCGATAGAGGCCGTTGGATCGTTGAGGTTTCTTACTGCTCGCCCGGTATCCGGTGGTCACTCGCATTTGCCCTGCCTCGTGGTCGATTCGCCTTGGTATTCGGTAGTCACCGCACTTGACTTGCCCGCTCAAGATAGTGACGGTTTCGTGATACGCCTTGGTCCCCGGTGGTCACCAGATTGCCCCGGCCACCGCGCGTGACCGCCTTGGTATCCTGTGAGTCGGCCGTGACTTGCCCCGTGACGGCCGTGTTTTGGTTGCATTGTATTATTGATACGGTCGGATCTGGTAGTTATACTTGTCTGTGCACGTTTTTATAACACGTGGGACATGGTGTTCATGTATAATCCTTGGTATTGTTATATCATAACCGCCGCAGATGAGGAAGAAATTCCACGCACGAGTGATAATTTGGAGGCGTGAGTCCTGTCTTGACGAATCGTTATATGTTATATATCGTAGTTTGGTCATCATACATGTCTCCGCTTTATATAGACTATTATGATTTCATTTACGATTTACGCTTCACATATGGTACTGTTGTCTTGACTTTCCTTCTGGGGTGCGTATCTGCCAGTAAAAGGTACATCATTGTCGATCCTTTTAGGATCACCGTTCAACAGTATTGAAAGATCAGTTCCTTCGGAGGCTTATCTTTAGGTATGTTACCCTGAGTCTGTAGATGCTTATACATTCAGGGGTATGGCGGGGCCCTGTCCCGTCATAGTTGTTGTAAATCTTAAGTGCATAACCTTTGTGGGCGGGGTTGTAAAAGGATTAAACCGTTTCGGGTTTTATGTATATACCTGAAGGCAACTGTTTTGGCCTGTTTATTTATCATGTCTCTCATTTCATGTTTAAAGTTTTTATTTCCGCTGGTTTTCTCTGATGTTGTATCGCTAGGGTGCCCGGGGTAAGGCACCAGTCACGGGCCCGATTTTCGGGGTGTGACATAGTCACAGGAGTAGGATTGCGTGATAATACTACGGGCGGATGGTCTTAGGTTAATCACAGGCTTCCTATTTTTAAGAACCGAAAATGTATATTTTACTCTCATTGTTAGTAAGGCATGATATCGTTAATTTGATTATTATACATGTCTCCACTTTATTTTAGACTTATGATGTAAATGCGGTATTTTCCGCTTTACATACTTGGTACATATGTGATCGACTTTCTGGGGTGCGTTAAATGTCGCAGGTAGGGGTAAGCAGGTGGTGGATCCTCATTCTTAGGATCACTGATCAGGTGTCAGAAGCTCTATTTCTCCGGAGGCTTGTCTTTTGGTACGGTTTCCCTAATGTTGTAGATTTATGTACATTCAGGGGTATGGCGGGGCCCTGTCTCATCACAGTTGTTATTCTTAGAGGTCTGTAGTCATATCTTGTGGATTGGGTTGTAAGAACAAGGATGTAACTGTTTTTATTTTTGGGTTATGTATATTTTCCGGAAGGTGGCCTTATCGGCTAGCCTGTTGATATTTACTGTCTAAATATTTTATGATTTTTGTATGTTTCGCTGCTATTCTCTGATGTATACCTGTAAGGGGTGCCCAGGTAGGGCACCAGTCACGGGCCCGGAGTCGGGTCGTGACAAAACCAAAAAAGCATAAAAGCATGATGCTCGACATCATCGACTGGAAGAGGCGATATTCGGTGGTTGTTGGTCATAAACTGGTCATAGCCTGAAAAAGTCTTTGAGACTTTGATGCCTAAATCGGCAACATCTATATCTCTTAGGACAGGCGCCTTGGCTTTCCAGTAACGGAAGGCCAAGTATCATCGTCACATCAAGGTGTATGGGGGTTATCATTCCCCAAGGAAAAACAAAAGCATTGGCAGTGGTCGACCAGTAACCAAGAAATGCATATATAAGACTGATGTTGCAGAGGAAATCAAACTCCGACAGCGCAATGGCGTCGTAGATACCCATGCACCTCCATTCAGATTTGTTAGCTGACTTCACCCAGTCAAACAAAACAGAATAGTTGGTTATCTTGGCCGGCTAAGTACGCAGGCTAGCCAGACAATGATCGTCGGTGAACCAGTCACAGGTAATAGGAAGGTCGTAGTTCACCGGACTTAGATGCTGAGATAGAAAGAGGTTGCCTTGTTCAGATATACCAAAAGAGGCGAGAACCATTTGTTCATCTATGAAGGAAAAAGTGGGGGTTAGGTCATTAGCAAACTAGTGCTATCCGATCCCAGAGATAGAAAAAGAAGATGTGGTTTTTTCCTTTTCTGATGAAGAAATGGGGTTTTTTCTGAAGAAGGTGAAAAATTTGGGAATAGTCGAGAAGATCGAATGGAAAACCTTTTGGTGGGGATGTCTCTCCTAAGTATTTCCATTTTCTTGGAGATATGACTAACAACTGTTAGGGGTATTTTCTTTTAAAATGTGTGGCTAAAAATTTGTCAGAAGTTAACTGTGGAAGCTGAGACGTTTCAGTGGAAGGAAAGATTAAAGACCATCATTGCGTGCATTTAAGGCAAAAGTGATTGAAATGACACCTACGACTGTCACACGAAACGACGACCATCTTGGAATACATCAACTCGACAGCCACACTCGAGTTAATGTATGTGGGCAATTGTCAACACTCAAAAGTATTTAGCCGAATCGAGTGACAGACGAAGGTGGAGAAAGATTCTAAGTCGGTACACATAGGGTAATGCTCATTCATATTATACTTCTCTGATCCAAAAAGAGTCAGATACAAAGAAAAGAGTAGCACGCACAACTCCAACAAAACGATGCACGCAATTACAATTAAGAAGTGATTCTTGCAAATATCCCTTTGATTAACATTACTCATTTTGTAGATTACAACCGCATGAAGTTTTTTGGTAATGGAAACAGAAAGTAAATAGTTGGAAAGGATTGGAACCATCAGACATGCATTCTGCTACTCCAACTCTTCTTTTTTACCTCTACCTCCGAACACAGTTAGGCATTTTCCCGTACTGTTAGAAATCCAGAATCTGAACTCCCTGTGATTTTATTTCTTAGGTGGAGCTATTGATTTCCAGTCAGCTTCTGCTAAACTTCCCAGCGAGTTCAGCGAACGAAGTCTTACTTTGCCATGCTTGTCCACTGTGAGATAGCTTTGTCCCCCTAAGAATTTGTCCATGTAGTTCCTGAACCTGCCACTCATTCAATAGGAGTTCATCATTTATACCTGTCAAAATTTGTGTTTTTCTGTATTTTGTGGACAGGTTTAACATTCATGATTTTAGCAAATTATTAAGTAAAATTCTTGTCGCTAGTGCTGATAAGTGGAACAGTTAAAAGTTGGGTTGATTATCTAATGTATATTTACCTTCTTGGGCTGCCCTAAAAATAATATCCGAAAAATGTATATGTATTGTATATTAGGAATAATATAAATATACATATAATATACATATTATATACACAATCAGTGTATACGTTTGTATATTTTGGCTAGCGCCCATAATTCATTTCAGCCGACGGACCAAAAATGAATAAAGCCCATTACCTAACTGACATCCATTATTGCTTAGCAATGGGGACATTGTTTGCTTGGTGTTATATTATAAATGAAACTAACCTATGGTAACCAGAAGCTGAACCAGAAGTTGATTCCCATCCATAATAAGCAATATATTTTTCAGAATCATCGCCTTTGATATTTGGCACGAGTACACACCTCTATCGTTGGTGCTAACATAGTCAGATTGTAAGGCACCAGCCACAAGAGAGTCATCGAATGCAGTCATATGAGGATAAGCTTCACTTGGAGGGCATATGTTTGTGTCACATTTTGAACATTGGCTGCAGAGGAGTTTTCTCTTCAGTTCTCCGGTTGCATCTGAAATGACACATGTCATTACCAGCACCAGCAGAAACACCAAGCCACTATTTCCATCCATTTCAAATTGCCAATTCAACTTTTCGTCTTGTAAGATTTTATAGAAGGATTATATTAGTTTCTTACTACAAGAAAAATGATCTACGGTGACAGTGATAGTGTGACGGTTTTTGAAACTGTCACATAGTGTGACAATTTTTCCGTTAACTTCTCGATCAACAGAAACTTATGACATAAGTTTGACTGTTATAGAAACTGTCATAAATTTATGACAGTTATTTAGTGTGACTGTTTTTTTGCGTTGGGCCATTTTTTTTGGAGTTGACCCGACCAATTTCTCTTTCAAATCCGGCCGAGCCCAAGTCCAAAAGGACTTGACCCGGCCCATATCCTTGGATATTAGGGGATTTTCCCCCTTTGCCTTTTCATTTACGCCCAAAGGCTGACCAGGGCTTCAAACTCTAGTCACCGCCTTGCTCCTCTCTCATCTCTCTATTTGCTTCACCGTTTTTGACAAAGTTGTTGTGCTTGTGGTGTTGAGTTGACTACCCATGTGACCTAAAATGGTCGTAGAAACCTGTTTGTCCAACAAAGAAGAAACTGTGAGTTTGTCCAACTCAACACCAAAATGGTGTCTTCCCTATCGATCGTGCGCATCAAATTCCCAACACAATATTCTTCCTTGAATGTGAGATCCCTCTCGTCTAAGCTTCTAGAAGTTCAATAAACCTCCTGTCGCTGTCGCACGTCAGTTGCTGTTCGAAGGAGCTGTACATTCTCTGTAAGGAATTTATGGAATTTAACACTTACCGACATATTTTAGAGTCTGCAATGTTCTTTGCTGAAATCTATTGAAATCTGATGGTTGTTAGTTGTTATGTTGCGCTCATCCGATGCTTGTTGCGCAACGGCTTTCGCGCTAGGGAGGATTTCTATTCAGTTTATCAACTTTACCGGGCATGGAAGCACTCAAGCTAAAGCAAATGCACCTAAAGTGATACTTTTTCTATTACACATGTTTGCTTGCTACCCAAAAAAATTATTTGTGCATAACTGTGTCGTTTTGGTATGGTGGGGCATTGTGCATGTGAGTTGTTTGATAAAATCTGTAGCTGAAAATCTAAGTGTTAGGACTTATTGGATTAAGTTCTTATTCGGTTACTCTATCACTTGTTTCTAGCTTGTTTGGAAAATTTGCTAATATGGACGTCAATAGGAAGCCAAAATTTTGAGATGTAAGTGGTTCGAATCGATGTTATTTACTTGAATCAATTTGCGGATATTGTCTCCTTTATGCAGCATCTTGGGAATATTTGCGATGTGAAGTCTCCTAGAATATCCAACATTATGTCGTATGGTCTTGTTGTCTGTGTATGTCATTTTACACTTAATTGAACTAGTTGAATCATCTTAAGCCATAGCCTCTAGCTACATATCTTCTCTGTTGATAGTCATGGTCATGTAATGGCATATAGGGTGACTGAATACTGTAAATTCCAGAAGTTGACTATAAATGACTCAGATAGATTTTATGTGGTTAAATGTTTGTACTTCTTGTCAAATCATGCTCATATGTGCAAGTCTTTCACTCAGGATTATATGTTGTTTCATCTTGGAATATATTCTAATTCCTTTCCTTTCTTTTATTTTACATGAAACGCATCGGGAGACACGAAGAGTCTTATATGAAACTCGTTATGACTTCGCCAAATGAAGATCCACAATCCTGTTTCGGTTATATTTTGCGTGTATCTGAACTTTTTCTATTATATGGCTTTTACCAGTTGAAATACAATGCAAGCTTTGGGTTGTCTTAGCCTCTCTGATAGCCTGACATGCCTAAGGTTCTAGAAACCTTTTGATCTTGTTGCGGCATTGGAAATGGATGGCGGTAGCCCCCTTCACTATTTTTGTCTTTTAAACTTAATATTTGACATTTTGTTTAGGATCAATCTTGAATTTTCTCTTTTAAGTTATGTTGTATTTCTTTTAAGTTGTGACATGCCCTGTATCTCTTGATATCCTTTAGTCACTCCCCTTCAATCCTAAAATGATTGACTGAGCCACTACAAATCTTGAGCTGAACTTGGGAAGCATGTTTACTCTTTGAGGTAAGTGAATGTTTCCATCTATTTATGTCTATCTGGTTTGTCTCTGTACTTTGGAACAACTACTGTTGTATACCTACTATGAGTTATTGAGTTGCTTGAGAGTGTGTTGCAATCTTTGAGAATGGTTGTCTTTTGCATAAGCTAACTAAAAATAGTTGTTATGTTGTTGCTTATGGCTGTTGTTTGATGTCACTTGTTGCTACGGTTTGGGTTGTACTTTAATCTTTTGTGAGGCTCCAATATTGCACTATGGGTACAATAAATGTTGTGTATTTTAAGTGCATAACACTTGTATGAACTACTTTGCTCCATTCTTTGGGTTGTTCATTTGGAATATGGTAGCTGCACCTATGGCCTCACTATTGCTGTTGCATTTTGGGCTTTGGGTTCTAAAGAACAGAGCCTGCATTTGGTATATGATGCTTCTGTTTTGAGGATAATTGCTGTTATACCCCGTATTTCCAGAGTATGTACGTGAGGGCGTACGTATAAAAATTTGAGCCTTAAAGATTTGGCAAGTTTCGAAAATTTGTACACAAGTGCCGAAAAGAATCGTTTTTCGACGAAACGTTTTACTAGACTTGCGAAGGGAAAATTCCGGCTATGTCATTTCTAATTTTTGCGGATTTTTCCGAGAGACGAAACATTTTGGACCAACGAGAGGTGGCATGTGTCACATTGCAAGGAAGTGGGCGGTAATGGACGAAATGGACCACCTTAGTTGGTAGGATATATTGTGCAAGTTGGTGTGGTAGATGGATAAGGTACACATGGTTAAATCCTAGCCCTACACTTGCATGGCACTTGGCTTGATCTTGGCCATTGGTTGGCCATTGGTTGACCTATAAATACCCCTCAAAGTTGAAGACTTTCTTCATCCAAACAGGCATTTCTCTAAGTCTCAAACTACTCCCTCCTCTTGAGTTTCGTCCACCACACCCACCCCTCCCCTTTGAGAGTCCCTTGGCCGAGAGCCCCTCCCATGGCCGAAAGTACCCCTCCTAGGGTGCTAGCCGAGACCTACCCACTAGCCTCGTTGTTTTCGTAAAATACCCCATTTTGAGGTATCGAAATACTATTCTAGTATTGTTATAATGCCCTAATACCTTGGCCCAAAAACAATGTAGTATTCACAATGTTACCTCTATCTGGCTTGGAAAATACTATTATACTTCCTTTAGCCACAAAACGAAACCCTAAGGAAAACCTTCATAGTCGGTTGAAGTGTTAAGTAGAAGTTGCGTAGAATTTCTAAGGGTTGTTTGGAGCGAATTGGAGCACTCGGAGTAGGAGCTTAACGTTGCTCAGGAGCGACATTAAACTTGGATAATTTTGGGCTCATCGAGGTAAATACTACTGTCCTTCTATTGTAATTGGAAATTACATACTGTAGTAGTATATAAATGAATATAAGATTCATAGAAGAGAATTGAACTGTAATAGAAGGATATTACAGAAAAGACTTGAACTGAAATCACATCAGAAGAATATTAGAGTAGAAGATTAAACTGTACTTACATAGGACTGTATTTACAGTAGACTGATAACCTTTATTGGTTGAATGTGCTGCGAGTAGCATATACTACTTGGAAGGTGGACAAGGCTAGCCGGGTTATAGCCGTGGAGCGTTTTGCTTATAGTCGATAATCGTCGCGAGGTATGTGATTCTTCCTATACTCTTGAGCATGAAGTATTTTAAAGGAATATATATATGGTACGGTAGACGTACGTGTGGCAATGTATTTTGACTTAAGCCTGAACAATAAGAATCTTGAAGTGTTTCAAAAGTATATATATAGTACGGTAGACGTACGTGTGTTAACTGAACGTAGTTGTACGGCAATGTCTTTTGACTTAAGCCTGAATAATAAGAAACTTGAGTGTTTTAAAAGAGTTAAGAAACCTTTTTGAAAGAAGAGTAATACTTGGTTTTGAAAACATAAGAGTTATACTAGCTTTATGGGAAGTTAGGTATAACGTCTTAAGAGAGGTAAAGGGAATGACTTACTGATTTTATAAGTTAAGAGACTTGATCTTAAAAGATAAGAGACTTGACTTAAATGAATTAAAATGAATTTTGTGTGAAACCTCATTCGTGAGTAATGAGTACGTGGTTTTTAAAAGGAATAATGTTTCTTGATTTGAATCGAATGAGTATCGACAAACCACTGCAACGCTAATAAAAGGAAATGTACTGATTAATGAAGTATTGTTAAAACCAGTAGAAACCTCCATCTGCATAGAAACTAAGATGAGACAAAATGATATTACATTTCCTAGATCATGACTGCTTAATAAGATTTATTATGAACAAGAATAACCTACTCACATATAAGGCGTATGTTTCTCAGATTGTTTAAAAGAGATTTATATTCTTAAGTGAATAAAACTATGAACTATGAAACCTTTCTAAAATAAGAGACTTAAGTACTTGAAATTAGGCAAACTTGAACTTAGGGAAAAGAATGTTGTTACTTGATGTTGAAAAGGAAAGTGTTTGGGTTTACCTAAAAATGTGAGGCACCCTATTTTTATACTACGGGTATCGGGTGACCTTTATAAAAGAAATGGATCTTTTAAAAAGAATCTAACGTATGTAATACTTGGGGGTCAGAACCTGGACTTTGGCCTAAAATAAACTTGAGTTGTGTGTAACTTGCCTATGTTTGTGTTTGATAGCCTTGTTGTGCAAATCAGTATTTCCATACCACCGTCTCTCGATGGAGGCGGCTGATTTGTTATGAACGATTATTCACCGAGTCCCACGAGATGGGCCGGGACACGTATTTCATCTGATTATTCACCGAGTCCCACGAGATGGGCCGGGACACGTATTTCATCTGATTATTCACCGAGTCCCACGAGATGGGTCGGGACACGTATTTCATCTGATTATTCACCGAGTCCCACGAGATGGGCCGGGATACGTATTTCATCTGATTCTTTACCGAGTCCCATGGGATGGGCGGACACGTACTCGCATGATTCTTTCACGAGTCCCACGGGATGGGCGGGACACGTATTCCACACGATTTATACCTGGCTGGCGGTGGGAAGAAGTTCCACGGGCGTGAGGATGACTTGAGGCGTGAGTCCACGGCAGCATTTGCTTTTATGTTGTGAGCGTAGTTGGTTATCATACATGTCTCTGCTTTATATAGACTATTATGATTTCATTTCTGATATTTACTGTTTCACATACTTGGTACTGTTATCGACCTCCTTCGGGTGCGTTATCTGCCGCAGTAGAAATCATCGGTTGTAGATCCTCGCTCATGGGATCCAAGTGCGGCGTGTTGGAAGCCCCGTTTCTTGGAGGCTTATCTTTTGGTATGTTACCACAGTCCGTAAGTTCTTGTACATTGAGGGTATGGCGGGGCCACTCGCCATAGTTGTCATTTCATTCTTAAGTGCATGTAATCTTTGTTGTGGGCGGGGTTGTAAAAAGATTAAAGCGTTGGGTTTTTATATATATGTCTGAGGCAAGCTATTTTTTTGGTTGCTGTTTGTTTATCATGTCTCTTTTTCATATTTATGTTTTATGTTCCTGATTTTCTCGATAAATGACTACTTGGGTGCGGGTAAGGCACGATCCACGGACCGGATCGGTCGTGACAAAAGTGGTATCGAGCGATTAATCCTCGGAAAGTGTCTGAGGCCGTGTCTAGTAGAGTCTTGATTATCGGTGTGTTGTGCACCACATCTATAATCGAGGCTATAGGACATTTAGGATTGGTTTCCATTATTCTCATTACGAGATCGTGCCTTAAAGCCGTATGATAAGTTGGACCGCCGCGTGTTCCTTTCCTTTACGATTATGCCTCGCGTAAAGACAACTCGGGCCCCGAAGAGGCAAGGCAACCAAAGGGGCGTGAGTAGAGAACGGAGGTTACGAGGCGGTTTGAGACTACGGGACTTTACGAGTTGTAGCGCTTGATGTTCTATGGATCGAGGCGAGGATGACCTCGGGAGTTTATCCAAGCGACTCTACGGATCGTAGAGTGATCGAGTCTCGAGCGAGTCGGTGGTATTGGGTTCGCATCGGATCGTGATACTCTGATCGGTAGTTTGATTCGTAGGAGCTATCAGGGAGAGCATGCTTCCAGCCGTTTGGGGCGAGTTCTCGAGGCTTTTCTTGCACATTTCTTGCCCGGATGAGGAGGGCTCGGTAAACAGATTTTTGGCGTTGAGCGGGGCGGGCGGGCGGTTAGAAGTACAATGTGAGTTCGACTCATTAGCGGTATGTTCCCGCTGTAATGGCGATATGGAGGGCCAGTACACGTCGCGGGCTAGATGATTACTTGGCGAGAGGCTTATGCAGGTGTAGCTCTTGGCCGGGCATGGACATTGCCGCATGCAAGCTCATGCGGCTGGGATGTGAGGCACGGAGAGGTCGGCGGAATGACCGGAGATCAGCGAAGAGGCGAGCAGCGAGGACCTTTGGTAACTTCGGCGGGCGCCTCGGCGAACTAGTTATGTACCTCGCCCGGATGCAGTGGTCCTCCACGATCTTGAGCGTTAGGTATTCGGGGCTGATCGAGGCTCGGGGCTTAGTTCCGAGATATACATGGGTTCTAGCGATCGGGTTGAGTTTTCCTCGGTGTGCACAATGTGTGAGCGTCGTCGAGAATGTCGTCTTTCTTGGTGCTTGTTTTCTGCGGCCTCGGGGCCATGTGGCTGTCTAATAGGAAGGATGCGGCGGAATGACTCGACTAAGGTCGATGGCGAGTTCATCGCCTTACATAGCTATGCGCCTGCGAGAGGATTATAGTTAGAAGCGGCGAAGAAAGTAAAGCGATTGATCTGGTATATCCTTAACCCTCTAGAGTTTTTGCATGCATGATACGATGACTATTTGTTGAATACTTTGTTCAGATAGCTTTGGGTATATTGTGGTTAGAAAGCATGGTTAGTTGAAAGGATATGTATGGGAGCATGGAAAGTGTGAACCTTAAAATAATTCATGTTGAGACCTTAGATGTAAGGTCATCTTGAATAAAACATTTTACGGTTAGTCTTTGTTGAAATACTTGGTTTGCGTATTATGTGTTGTGGGATAAGTCCATGGGTAGTGTGAAATGGAAGTGGTAGCTTTCATGACCTGTATAGGTAAGAATGTTCCGGATCGGGAAGCAAGAGCTTGATGCGTTAAGTAGGTCGGGTTGGGGCCATGTTGCGGGCCAACCCGCGGCCTGTTTCGAGGTGGGGTCACCTCTGGGTGGTCCCGCCAGGTGGTAGGGTCACGAGGGTGCTAGGCCCAAGTTTAGATGACCATCATATGAGTTCGTGGATATGTTCGACCAGAAGCGGATCGTGAAGGCCGGGAATGGCCTTAAGGGAGATTGAGGCTAGTAAGATGACCAAGTTTGGAGGTGGTGACACCAAAGTTTTGGAAGCAGGCGATGGTGAAGTATGGTGCGTATACTAGAAGAGTTCAAGTGTTAGAAAGTGCGACAAGAAAGGAAGGAAGAGAGCGTGTGTTATTTTGTGGCGGTGTGGCATTGGCAACTTGTTAAGAAGAACTTCATCGTTGTCCGTCTTGAGAAGGAACATTCGGGACGAATGTTTCTAAGGAGGGGAGAATGTTATACCCCGTATTTCCAGAGTATGTACGTGAGGGCGTACGTATAAAAATTTGAGCCTTAAAGATTTGGCAAGTTTTGAAAATTTGTACACAAGTGCCGAAAAGAATCGTTTTTCGACGAAACGTTTTACTAGACTTGCGAAGGGAAAATTCCGGCTATGTCATTTCTAATTTTTGCGGATTTTTCCGAGCGACGAAACATTTTGGACCAACGGTAGGGTGACATGTGTCACCCTCACATTGGAAGGAAGTGGGGCGGTAATGGACGAAATTGGACCACTTTAGTTGGTAGGATATTTTGTGCAATTTGGTGTGGTAGATGCATAAGGTACACATGGTTAAATCTTAGCCCTACACTTGCATGGCACTTGGCTTGATCTTGGCCATTGGTTGGCCATTGCTTGACCTATAAATACCCCTCTAAGTTGAAGACTTTCTTCATCCAAACTTGAGCATTTCTCTAAGACTCAAACTACTCCCTCCCTCTTGAGTTTGGCCCACCACACCCCCATCCCCTTTGAGAGGCCCGGCGAGAGCCCCTCCCTTGGCCGAAAGTACCCCTCCTGGGGTGCTAGCCGAGACCTACCCCCACTGCTAGTTGTTTTCGTATAATACCCCTTTTGTGGTATAGAAATACTCTCTAGTATTGTTATAATGCCCTAATACCTTGGCCCAAATACCTTGTAGTATTCCCAGGTTACCTCTATCTGGCTTGGAAAATACTATTATACTTCCTTTAGCCACAAACGAAACCCTAAGGAAAACCTTCATAGTCGGTTGAAGTGTTAAGTAGAAGTTGCGTAGAACTTCTAAGGGTTGTTGGGCGAGTGGAGCACTCGGAGTAGGAGCTTAACGTTGCTCAGGAGCGACATTAAACTTGGATAATTTTGGGCTCATCGAGGTAAATACTAATGTCCTTCTATTGTAATTGGAAATTACATACTGTAGTAGTATATAAATGAATATAAGATTCATAGAAGAGAATTGAACTGTAATAGAAGGATATTACAGAAAAGACTTGAACTGAAATCACATCGGAAGAATATTAGAGTAGAAGATTAAATCAGTCTTACATAGGAATTTGTATTCTGATGAGACTAATAACCTTTATTGGTTGAATGTCTGCGAGTAGCATATACTACTTGGAAGGTGGACAAGGCTAGCCGGGTTATAGCGAGTGGGCGTTTTGCTTATAATCGATAATCGTCGCGGTATGTGATTCTTCCTATACTCTTGAGCATGAAGTATTTTAAAGGAATATATATATGGTACGGTAGACGTACGTGTGGCAATGTCTTTTGACTTAAGCCTGAACAATAAGAATCTTGAAGTGTTTCAAAAGTATAGATATAGTACGGTGAGCGTCGTGTGTTAATCGAACGCAGCGGTTATGCGGCAATGCCTTTTGACTTAAGCCTGAATAATAAGAAACTTGAGTGTTTTAAAAGAGTTAAGAAACCTTTTTGAAAGAAGAGTAATACTTGGTTTTGAAAACATAAGAGTTATACTAGCTTTATGGGAAGTTAGGTATAACGTCTTAAGAGAGGTAAAGGGAATGACTTACTGATTTTATAAGTTAAGAGACTTGATCTTAAAAGATAAGAGACTTGACTTAAATGAATTAAAATGAATTTTGTGTGAAACCTCATTCGTGAGTAATGAGTACGTGGTTTTTAAAAGGAATAATGTTTTACTGATTTCGGAAATCAGAATGAGTATCGACAAACCACTGCAACGCTAATAAAAGGAAATGTACTGATTAATGAAGTATTGTTAAAACCAGTAGAAACCTCCATCTGCATAGAAGCTAAGATGAGACAAAATGATATTACATTTCCTAGATCATGGCTGCTTAATAAGATTTATTATGAACAAGAATAACCTACTCACATATAAGGCGTATGTTTCTCAGATTGTTTAAAAGAGATTTATATTCTTAAGTGAATAAAACTATGAACTATGAAACCTTTCTAAAATAAGAGACTTAAGTACTTGAAATTAGGCAAACTTGAACTTAGGGAAAAGAATGTTGTTACTTGATGTTGAAAAGGAAAGTGTTTGGGTTTACCTAAAAATGTGAGGCACCCTATTTTTATACTACGGGTATCGGGTGACCTTTATAAAAGAAATGGATCTTTTAAAAAGAATCTAACGTATGTAATACTTGGGGGTCAGAACCTGGACTTTGGCCTAAAATAAACTTGAGTTGTGTGTAACTTGCCTATGTTTGTGTTTGATAGCCTTGTTGTGCAAATACTGTATTTCCATACCACCGCGTCTCTCGATGGAGGGCCGGCTGATTTGTTATGAACGATTATTCACCGAGTCCCACGAGATGGGCCGGGACACGTATTTCATCTGATTATTCACCGAGTCCCACGAGATGGGCCGGGACACGTATTTCATCTGATTATTCACCGAGTCCCACGAGATGGGCCGGGACACGTATTTCATCTGATTATTCACCGAGTCCCACGAGATGGGCCGGGATACGTATTTCATCTGATTCTTTACCGAGTCCCATGGGATGGGCCGGGACACGTACTCCACATGATTCTTTACCGAGTCCCACGGGATGGGCCGGGACACGTATTCCACACGATTTATACCTAGACTGCCGGCAGTGGGGAAGAAGTTCCACGGGCATGAGGGATGACTTGAGGGCGTGAGTCCCTGGCTTGACATGACTGCTTTTATGTTGTGAACTGTAGTTGGTTATCATACATGTCTCCTGCTTTATATAGACTATTATGATTTCATTTACTGATATTTACTGATTTCACATACTTGGTACTGTTATCGACCTCCTTGAAGTGCGTTCATCCGCAGTAGAAATCATCGGTTGTAGATCCTCGCTCATAGGATCCAAGTGCGTGTGTTGGGAAGCCCGTTTCTTGAGGCTTATCTTTTGGTATGTTACCCTGAGTCTGTAAGTTCTTGTACATTCAGGGGTATGGCGGGGCCCTGTCCCGCCATAGTTGTCATTTCATTCTTAGAGGTCTGTAGTACTGTTGTGGGCAGGGTTGTAAAAAGGATTAAACTGTTCGGGTTTTTATATATATGTACAGAAGGCAACTGTTTTGGTTGGCCTGTTTGTTTATCATGTCTCTTGTTTTATATTTATGTTTTATGTTCCGCTGATTTTCTCTGATGAATGACTACTTGGGTGCCCGGGTAAGGCACCAGTCACGGACCCCGGATCGGGTCGTGACAATTGCTGCACGTTGAGATCTTGTTGCTATCTGTCATTTTGAAAGATAAATAGATATTACATTAAAGTTAATGTTGCCAAGTTATTAGCATGAACAGTTGTTAAATTTTGAGCAGTTTGCTAAGATTTGAGTGCCCTTGTTGCATTTAAGTTGTTGAATATTGTGGTTGCTTGATGCGCCCTGGGTAAAATTACCTTCTTTCTTTGGTGAGAAAGGAACATATACTACATCTTGACATATTGGTTTGTGCTTAGGAGGGAAAAATATTATTATTGATGCTTGGTGGAAAAAACACATCGGAAAATGGAATGGTGTTGGCGTTATTACGTTAAGGTTCAAGAAGATATTGTATTTTCGTCCTTCTTGTTGGTCTTGACTTAGACCATGCATTTCTTTTGTTTTGGAAACATTTTGTTTTGTAAAAAAATTCATAAATGATTCAATATTGTGTATTAAAATGATTTGATTAATTAGTTACATTTTAGTTACAATATGCTATTTTCTCTCCAATTTAACTATTATTGAAAAAATAAAATAAAAATTAATTAAATTAAATTAATTTAAATTTAAATTTATTTAAAAATTTACCGACAAAAAATATATTAAATTAATAAAATTTAAATATTTACCGCCAAAATTTGTAAATTCTCGGGAAAAAATATAAAAAAATCGTGAAATGTGTGACGGTTTATGTCTGTCACACTATGTGACGGTTATTTAAATTGTCGCTGTAGGGAGGACCTACGGTGACACCAGCTATTATGACACTTAGAATAACTGTCATGCACCCCTACGGTGACATTTTTAGACCGTAACCGTAGGTAATTTTTCTTATAGTGTCTATATTATGCGCCCTTGTTCTTGAGTTCATCGTATTAAGGACTTTTTATAGGATCGGTAGCTTATACTTCATAGGTGGAAACTATATTTTATAAAGTTGTTAGCTTTGTACTTACCGGAGAGATTTACAACGTTGAAGTCTTCTCCTAGTTGCACCATGGTAATATTAATTATAGGGAAAAGGGTCATATTTGCCTCAACGTTTAGGAGAAGGTTTGTATTTACCTTTCGTTAACGTTTGGGGTCAAATATGCCCTCCGTTAATTCAAACCTTTTAAATTTACCCATTTTTAACAATCTGCCACGTGGCATCCATGTCATCGGTGACCAGTCACCGGCGATGCCATTACCTCGATGGGAGGTCGCCTGGTCACCGGCGACGTCATTACCTCGATGGGAGGTCGCCTGGTCACCGGCGACGTCATTACCTCGATGGGAGGTCGCCCAGTCGGCAGTGATGCCAAGGATACCGTCGGCTGAAGCTTCAACAAGCAACAATGGTGAAATTCGATTTAAGATGAATTGAGATACGGGGTTGGTTGCAAAATTTAGCTAAGACCAAGGTGAACTCAGGGACACTACCCACAGTCCTCGACGTTACTTGAGTTGACCGGAAAACGCACTCAAAATTTTGGGTTTTCCGATTTGGTCGACCCACGGCTTCGCGAAGAACTGACAGTGGTGGGTGGGTGTAAAATGACGGGTATAGGACGGCGAATCTAATGGTGCAAGCCCCGACCGTCGATTGTAGCCTCGGTGGCCGGAAAACCCGACAGTAGCGTTTAGGGTTTTAGATTTTTCGATATGGGTGTTCTGGCGATTTAGCAAGAATAGAGCAACATGGAGGTGTCTAAATGACGACGAGGTGACGGTGGTGATGGTGGTATACCTCACCCCCATCGATTCAATCGGAGTACGCTGAAAAATTCAAATCTCCGTTAGGGGTATATACGTCCAGAACTTTTATCACTAAATTGACAAAGTAAATGATGAAATCGACCGTAATGGGTAGTATATAATTGAAGAGGATGAAGAGACGAATCTTTCGGTATATCACACGTCATTTGGACTCTGAGTGGTTTGGCGAGAAATTTCATATTTCGTGAGGTATTATTCTTAGATGGTAATGGCGTCGCCGGTGACTGGTCACCGGTGATGTGGCAGATCCGTTAAAAATGAGTAAATTTAAAAGGTTTGGATTAACGGAGGGCATATTTGACCCCAAACGTTAACGGGGGACAAATACAAACCTTTTTCTAAACGTTGAGGGCAAATATGACCCTTTTCCTTTAATTATATATTGTATAGATTTTTCTTAATGATAGCAAAGATAAAAATACTAGGGGCTACCTTTATTTTTGTTCTTTGTGGTTCATATTGGAATCTAGTGGCATCATTGGCATGTGAAAGTTAGAGGTTCCTAGTTTTACCAGATATTGGAAACGACGTGTGCCTTTCTAGCAACCTGTCGGCGGATTGATGTTGCATCTGGATAGGTAGTCATGACTTTGAACCTTCCATAGTAGAATACCATCAGACTTACTTACTGCGCGGTGAACGTGATGTCTTGAACCGTCAGTGTTTAGTGTAAGCCAAGATAACGGTATCAACACAACAACTTTCATACTTTGTTCTTCTTTAATGTTTTATCCGTTGTGGCCGTGGACCATTAAAAGTTACCCCAAACCTAACCTCAACCGTTGAGGATCATTAAAGTTTTTGAAAACTTAACATTTACCCACACTGCAGATAGAACTTAATGTATATCACGGGAATGACCTTGAATTCATGTTTATTTACAGAAATCATCATCCAAAGTTCTCTTGCTTCCATCGAAGCGCTCAACTGAACCTTTACAACTTAATTTTCCCATTGAATCAAATTCTTGGGATCTCCAGTCAGTAAGGTTGGATATCCACCGTATCAGTTCTTATTGTTTGGGATTTAAGCCCATTCCCCTAGACGGGCAGACTGTCTAATCTGTGGGTATGCCCTTAGTCAAAGGTTCTGATGTGTTCTCCCTTGATTTTACATAATCAATGGAAATAATACCCATGGTGATCAGCTGCCGAACGGTCTTCTGTCTCCGTCGAATATGACAATATTTGTTGTTGTACATAGAACTCTGTTCCCTTCCTTGAGCCGACTGACTGTCGCAATAGATAATTACAGAAGGTACGGGTTTGTCCCAACACGGGATATCCTCTAAGAAGTCATGAAGCCACTCAGCTTCTTCTCCTGTTTTGTCTAAAGTGATAAACTCTGATTCCATCGTGGATCGGGCGATGCAAGTTTGCTTAGAGGATTTCCAAGACACAGCCCCGCCACCAATTGTGAATATATACCCACTGGTGGACTTGGTGTTCTCTATATCAGATATCCAGTTTGCATCACTGTACCCCTCGAGTACAGCTGGATATCTCGAATAATGTAACCCGTAAGCTAGCATGTATTTCAGGTACCGTAGTACCCGATTTAACGTTTTCCAATAATCATCCCTTGGATTATGGGTGAACCTAGCCAACTTGTTGATTGCATAAGCGATATCAGGTCGAGTGAAGTTTGTGATGTACATCAAACTACCAATCACTTGCGCATATCGCTCCTGGCATATGGGCGCACCACAATTTTTATCAATCTTTTTATTTATATCCAGTGGTGATGTTATTGGCTAACTGTCGAACATCTCAAACTTCTTCAACACTCCTCGATATAGTGAGATTGAGATAAGACCAGTCCGTCAGATGTCTTAGAGATCTTGATCCCTAAGATGACATATTCAATACCCATATCCTTCATATCAAAATAGTGTTTCAACATGTTCTTAGTCTCTATGATCAACCTAGGACTGCTCCATTTGATCAACATGTCATCTACATAAAGGCATATCATGACGAACGAGTCGACATTTCCTTTCGTGTAGACACATTTGTCACACACATTAATGGTGAATCCTTTCGATAGTAGAGTACTATCAAATTTCTCATGCCATTGCTTTGGGGCCTGTTTCAGCCTATATAGAGATTTGACAAGCCGACGGACTTTCTTCTCTTGCCCTGGAACCACGTACCCCTCGGGTTGGTCCATATAGATTTTTTCTTCAAATCACCATTTAGGAAGACTGTCTTGATATCCATTTGATGTATTTGAAGATCCTGCAAAGCGGCGATAGCTATGAATACTCGTATGGACGTCATTATAGACACCGGAGAGTAGATGTAAAAGTAATCAAGGCCCTCCTTTTGCCGATAGCCCTTGACTACCAACCTGGCCTTGTACTTGTCTATAGATCCATATGCTTTCAACTTCCATTTAAGTATCCACTTACAACCCAACGGTTTATTTCCCGGAGGAAGATCAATCAACTCCCAAGTATGGTTGTGCAGAATGAAGTCTATCTCACTCTCTATAGCTTCTTTCCAGAGCGGTGCTTCTGGAGTTGACAATGCTTCAACAATTGTCTGTGGTTCGTCATGAATCATATAAGCTACAAAGTCCGGCCCGAAAGGCTTATCCTTCCAGGCCCTTTTGCTTTGTCTTGATTCCATCTCTGAACCTCCAAGTCCTTAAAATCTGAAACACTAGATTCTAGATAATCAGCCACTTTGGAGTCCACTAGATCTGAACCGTCTAGATTCGGGCAGTCAACGAATCTTGGATGTCGAGAGTTTGGTTCATAACTTAGTTTGCGAGAGGTTATGTCTCTTTCCTTTCTAGGAAATAAGTCCTCAAAGAAACTAGTGTTCCTTGATTCCATGATTGTACCTACATGGATGTCTGGTACATCTGACTTATGCACTAAGAAGTGATAAGCACTACTATTATTTGCATATCCGATGAATATGCAATCTGTAGCTAAGCCCAATCTTGACCTGTTTTGGCTTAGGTACTTCAACCTTTGTCAGACAACCCCACACCTTCAAGTATTTATAGGTGGGTTTCTTTCCTTTTCATAGCTCGTATGGACTCTTTTCCTTACCCTTATGTGGGACTCTATTAAAAATCTTGTTAGCGGTAAGGACAACTTATCCCCACATATTTTGGGGAAGGCCAAAATTTATGAGCTTGGAATTCATCATTTCCTTCAACGTACAGTTCTTGCGTTCAACAACACCATTTGATTGAGGTGAGTAAGGAGCCATCGTTTGATGAACAATGTCTGATTGGGCACAATAACCTTCAAAATGCGTTATGTATTCTCCCCTTATATCGCTACGGATTGATTTATCTGTCCGCCTAGTTGGTAATCAACTTCTGCTTTGTAGCGTTTGAATTCTTCAAAGGCTTCATCCTTACTTTTTAATAAGTAAAGTTAATAATACCTTGTGCTATCATCTATGAAAGTCACAAAGTATTTGTTCCCCCTAGTTTGTGTGAACTTCAAGTCATATATATTGGTGTGAATGATTTCTAGAGGAGCGGTTTCCCATTTGACGGATCTAAAGGGACTTTTTGAAAGTTTTGCCTCTATGTACACCTCACACATACGTTGAGGGTTTACGTCGATAGACAGCAACAACTCCAATTTTACCAAAATCTTTATATACATTGATAGTTAATGTTACACCCCGTAAGTCCAGGACATGTATAAGAGAATGTACGTAAGGAATCAAGACCTGGAAATTGGTACGAAAGGAAGAATTGTTTTTCCGACAGAAAATCTTCCGGACGTCGGAAAGGAAAAATGTTCGTTGTTGAGAATTGGATTCTCAAAATGCATTATTTGAAGAGTATGGAACTTATTAACGTTATGGAAATTTATTTTTACGGATTTTGTCACGTGGGTCCCACCCGAGGAATTTTACGTTTTGCGGGGCCCACGAGGGTTACGAAATTTTATGGACGAATGGGAGTGCGACACGTGGCACCCCTCCCACATGGCTTGGTCGAATTATGAAAGGGCAAAAGGGTCATTAGACAATTGTAAAGATGAGAAAGTTTTGCTAAGTTAGAGCTTGACATTGTTGACCAAGTCAAGAGCCACTTGGCTTGATCCCATCCATCCAATTTATACATGTGTTGTAATCTAGACCATACAATGTGTTATATATCATCCTAAGTAGCAAGACTTGGCATTTTACACTTAGAAAAATTGAGAGAACCTTGAGCTTAGCCTATCTTGCTCTCGGCTTTAGTGCCATTCCCACACAAATTTTTTTAGTTTGTGATCCATTAGCCACAAGACTTTAAATCAAGGTTCATGAGTGTATTGTAAGTGTATCTCAATAGAAAAATCCCGGAAAGAGAGAGTTTTCGTGTTAGTCGCAAGGTGAAAACCTAGTTGCTTTTCTAGGTTTTGATTGGAAATGGAAGAGAAGTTAGTTGTGAACTTCTAAGAGCTTCAAATAGCGGATTGGAGCGTAAATGAAAGGAGCTAAGAATTGCTAAGGAGCGACTTTGAATCTTGGAAATTTTAAGGGCTTGAAAAGGTATAATTCTTGTCGTTTTAGCAATTAAAGTTTACTTATTGTTGTAGTTATGGATATTAGCAAGCATGAGATATATAGTATGAAGTTTGATATGTTTGTTGGCTATTGGAACCCTAATCCGAAAACTAGCATGTTTAGCCTTAAGATTACATTTCAAGTTGATTATTAGTTTAAGTCGTCGCATGTTGTATAAGAAGGAAATTGTAGTTGTTGAAGTTGTTTATAACTATAAAACATGTTTGACCTAAGAACTTGGATTGAAAAAGAATTGGAAAGGAATTAGGATTGGTTATAAGTTGGCCGAGAATGGCTTGTGAGTATTAATCTACTTGGTATGAATTGTGGGGCGGAATTTTACACGTATTGTTAGGCGTGTAATCCCCTTTGTTTGGTTTTTGTTTTGAGCCTTAAATGTGGCGTGTTGGTTATTGTATTCGGCCTTGAAAAAGATGGAAAAGTAAGTAGAAACAAAGGAGGTGCTGCCCGATTTTTCGTAGAATAAGAGACTGTGTACTTTGTATTATTCTACGTTAGAAACTAGAAATTGATAGTCATGTTGTGACCATTATAGGTTTACAATTCTACGTACGGCGTATTCGGCTTAGCTTGTGGATTTAGCCGAAAAGGTATGTGAACTATCTCCTCTTCTAGCATGATTCCTTAAGATAAAGAAAGTATGTCCTACTCCTTAAATGATCCATTCCTTGGTTGTAATTGGATTGCCTAAAATAGAATTTGTTCTATGTACTTCCTTGATTGTACTTTGATGTTTAAATTGTAAGTTGTATAATCCATTTCCTTAGTGAAGTTTGGATTCTTAAAAGTGAAAGTATTTTACTTAAAGTACATAGAGTCTTGAAAAGGAAGTGGTTTCCAAATCTTTTGGCTAGTGCCTTAGTTCCAAAACCTAAGGGTCATTATAATGACTTTAGGGGAGTCAAATGAGTGATTTACTTATTTGATTTAAAAGAGGAGAAATGACATGATTTAAGAGAAGAAACTTGTTTTCTATATATTAAGAGACTTGAAGTATTTTGAAAGTTAAGAACTTGATTTGTAAGTATGTGATACTTGGTTTTAATTAGTATAAGTCTCTTGGTTATAAAAGGAATGAATATGTCTAAAACCATAAAAGGTTATAACGGCTTTATGGGAAGTTGGTTATAACGTCTTTATGGAAGGTTAAGAAAGTTGTCTATTTTGATTAATGGGCATAAGTTGCCTAGATTGTGAAAATTTGAGGTTACTTGATTTCAAGCTTTGAAATGAGTTTTCTAAAAGTGTAGTAACTTACTTTGAAAAATAGACACACCTTGATACTACGGGTGTTAGTATCTTTGGGTTTTACATAAAAAGGAGTCTTTTGAAAGGAATGTACGTACGAAGTACTTTGGCTTGTTTAATTGAGAATTATTCTATGTGTGCCTTGATAAGTACTTTGGCTTGTTTAATTGAGAATTATTCTATGTGTGCATTGATAAGTAATTTGGCTTGTTTAATTGAGAATTATTCTATGTGTGCCTTGATAAGTACTTTGGCTTGTTTAATTGAGAATTATTCTATGTGTGCCTTGATAAGTACTTTGGCTTGGTTAATTGAGAATTAGCTTATGTGTGCTGGTGATAGCCTTTGAGTGCAAGTATTATGTTTTATTACGTTGTCGCGACTCTCGGTTGGAGGGCCGGCTGTCTTGTGGTAAGTTACTTGGACGTACCGACAGTGATGTGGGATTCCACGGGTATGCTTCCGTTATTTGTAGTACTTGGGTTAAATTCCCGGATTTTTTTTATAAAAGACATGTTAGTGCCCTAAGTAAACTAAAATGAGAGTGTATATGAACAGAATAATAAGAAGTTGGGAGATTTCTTAACTTGCTTATTTGTTGTGTGACGGCCGGTTGAGATAGGGTAAGAGTATAAATGAGGGGTAAACCCCAAGACGTTATACCACCTTCTCCAGGGTAAGAGTATAAATGAGGGGTAAACCCCAAGACGTTATACCACCTGCTTTACCACCTTCTCCAGGGTAAGAGTATAAATGAGGGATAAACCCCCAAGACGTTATACCACCTGTTTTACCACCTTCTCCAGGGTAAGAGTATAAATGAGGGATAAACCCCCAAGACGTTATACCACCTGCTTTACCACCTTCTCCAGGGTAAGAGTATAAATGAGGGGTAAACCCCAAGACGTTATACCACCTGCTCGTTTTCCTACTTGGCCCGTACAGTTTTAGGACACAGGTGGGACTTGGTGTTCATGTATGCCTATTGGTGTTATATTATATCATGGACTGCCGGCAGTGAGGAAGGATTCCACGGGCATGATTGATATTATGGGCGTGAGACCCATGGTTATATTTTAGTAATGATTTGAGGGCATGCGTCCCTGACTTGATATGACTGTTTATGTATTGTTTACTGTAAGTTGGCTATCATACATGTCTCCTGTTTTGTTAGACTGTTATGATTTCATTACAATATTTTTCAGCTTCACATACTTGGTACATTCTTCGTACTGACCTCCTTCGGGGGGCTGCGTTCATGCCGCATGAGTTTAGGTCTGTGATTTGGTGATCCGCAGTGTAGGACCTTGCTCGAGTTTTGGATAGCTCCATCCATTCGAGTTTATCTTTTGGTATAGATCCTTCAAGATGTGCTTTTGTACGATTATGGATGCAATGGGGTCTTGTCCGTCCTAGTTGATATAACTCTTAGAAGTGCAGACTCATATGTGGGATTGGACTCGTATGCAGTGTAGTGTCTTTTGTTTATGTATATTAGGCAGCGTATCGGCTTTGCCCTTATGCGTATGTTGGTTTTGAAAAAAAATGAGGTGTTATTTAATTTCCATGATTTACTTAGTTGTTAAGATAGAAGGGTGCCTGGTAGGGCACGATCCGATCGGGGTTCGGTGGCAGAGTGGTATCGAGCGATCGATCCTGAATTTTTGCACCGTGTCTAGTAGAGTCTTGATTATCGGTGTGTTGCTCGCCACCCATAAACAGGAGGCTACAGGACATTTAGGAGTTGGATTCTATTTTTCTCACTCTAAGATCGTGCCATAGAGATGTGTTAGTAAGATAATTCCTCTCGGCGTATTGTTGTGTATTCTGATCATGCCTCAAGGAGAGCAAGCGGCCGAGAAGGGCAAAGGAGTAGCGGAGCTACGGTCGGACTCGAGAGTTGATAGGGCTCGTGCCTGGTATCCGGATATTGGCCGCGATCGGCGAGTTCCTGCGCGAGTTTTGAGGCCCCAACACCAGAGCCTCCAGTTTCTCAGTTAGGGGAAGACTTTAGGGTTATGAAGGAAGCCATTATGTTATTGACCAAGATAGCGGTGCTACAGTTTCATTAGCAGGAGGTTATTCGGCGATGCAGCGTGTGTACGGGGTAGAGGCGGCAGAGATCTGCGTAAGAGGCTAGACCGGTTGGTTATTCCGGTGAGTTTATGGGCGAGCAACCTCGGAATGAGTGAGATATTCGTCCCAGCCTACCCAGTACATACCCCCGCAGCTCACAGGTGGGAGTTTGGATCCCACAAGGTATTTAGGAGCCGGTCCGAGCTCCAGGGGTCGAGGTTCTCAGAGGAGCAGAGAATTTTCTCAGTCGAGGCCACTTATTCCTCAGTGTGTCCATTGTAGTAAGCGTCATATGGAGAAATGCCGTTATGGCACAGGTGTATGTTTTTATTGTGGCCGTCCGGGCCATATACTGAGGGTGTGTCCTTTTAGAAAGAGCACCGGTGAGGTGGCTCAGCCTATAAGGCAGATGGTTGGTTACCTTTCCTCCAGCGTTGTCGTCCCCGAGCGAGGTGTTGGATGTCAGCCAACCGTGGTAGAGTTCAGGGTGGAGTTTATAGTTCTGGCGGTCCTTCGAACCGCAGAGATGACGTGACTACTGGACAGGATCAGGAGGCGACATCGCACGGGGTTACAAGTATATTTCGATTCTTTTGAATCATACGTGCATTGTTAGATTCAGATTTTGCCCTAGCGTATATGTTTTCCCTTTATTGCTAGCAGTTGTAAGTGATAGTACCCCCAGAGGTAGGAATACTTTGATTAGTAAAGTGAGAAGTTAAGAATGTTGACAAGAATGATAAAGTGAACTGAGGCTATAGTTGTGTAGAGTTCACAAGTTGTAGTTACCCCATAATAAGAGTAAGACCGATAGGGAAGATTATCTGATAGAAATACTTTGGCTTATGTGATGAACCTCTAGTGAATGGGAGGATAGGGTGAGAAGTACCTTGAGATAAGAGAGAGATTTATTTCAGACTAAGAATGAGAAGTTAAGTGTGACGATGGGTCGGGTTATGGACTCATTTTGGGTCAACCGATAGTTTGGAATGGGGTGATGTCAATTGGATATGGTTCCGTGATGTGATAGGGTCACGAAGGTGCAAGGCCCAAGTCTAGTTGATCGTTGTACGAGTTCGTGGATGCGTTCCACCGGAACTAGGTCATAAGGACCGAGAAGAGCCTTAACGGGAATATAAGTAACAATATGGCCAAGCTTGGTTAGTAACTTCAAGGATTGGGGCACATAAACAATATTTGAGATGTTGTACGTTTACTAAATAAGTTGGAAGTACGAGAAAGTATGACAAGTAAGAAAAGAAAGGAACCTCTAAGGATCCCGTGTTTGAGAAAATGTAACGCCGAGTATGGTGAGAAGGGACCACGGACGGAAGGTCCATTGTTATGTTTACGTATGTTATGTGGTGGCCATGTGTGGCATCGTTGGTCTTGTGCAGTTTTGATTGATAGGCATAGTATAGAGTTTATGCCGGAGTTTGTATAGCCTGACAACCGACTAAGAACATTCGGGGACGAATGTTTCTAAGGGGGAAAGAATGTTACACCCTGTAAGTCCAGGACATGTATAAGAGAATGTACGTAAGGAATCAAGACCTGGAAATTGGTACGAAAGGAAGAATTGTTATTCCGACAGAAAATCTTCCGGACGTCGGAAAGGAAAAATGTTCGTTGTTGAGAATTGGATTCTCAAAATGCATTATTTGAAGAGTATGGAACTTATTAACGTCATGGAAATTTATTTTTACGGATTTGGTCACGTGGGGCCCACCCGAGGAATTTTACGTTTTGCGGGGCCCACGAGGGTTACGAAATTTTATGGACGAATGGGAGGGCGACACGTGGCACCCCTCCCACATGGATTTGTCGAATTATGAAAGGGCAAAAGGGTCATTTGACAATTGTAAAGATGAGAAAGTCTTGCTAAGTTAGAGCTTGACATTGTTGACCAAGTCAAGAGCTACTTGGCTTGATCCCATCCATCCAATTTATACATGTGTTGTAATCTAGACCCTCCAATGTGTTATATATCATCCTAAGTAGCAAGACTTGGCATTTTACACTTAGAAAAATTGAGAGAACCTTGAGCTTAGCCTATCTTGCTCTCGGCTTTAGTGCCATTCCCACACAAAAATTTTTAGTTTGTGATCCATTAGCCACAAGACTTTAAACCAAGGTTCATGAGTGTATTGTAAGTGTATCTCAATAGAAAAATCTCGGAAAGAGAGAGTTTTCGTGTTAGTCGCAAGGTGAAAACCTAGTTGCTTTTCTAGGTTTTGATTGGAAATGGAAGAGAAGTTAGTTGTGAACTTCTAAGGGCTTCAAATAGCGGATTGGAGCGTAAAGGAAAGGAGCTAAGAATTGCTAAGGAGCGACTTTGAATCTTGGAAATTTTAAGGGCTTGAAAAGGTATAATTCTTGTCGTTTTAGCAATTAAAGTTTACTTATTGTTGTAGTTATGGATATTAGCAAGCATGAGATATATAGTATGAAGTTTGATATATTTGTTGGCTATTGGAACCCTAATCCGAAAACTAGCATGTTTAGCCTTAAGATTATATTTCAAGTTGATTATTAGTTTAAGTCGTCGCATGTTGTATAAGAAGGAAATTGTAGTTGTTGAAGTTGTTTATAACTATAAAACATGTTTGAACTAAGAACTTGGATTGAAAAAGAATTGGAAAGGACTTAGGATTGGTTATAAGTTGGCCGAGAATGGCTTGTGAGTATTAATCTACTTGGTATGAATTGTGGGGCGGAATTTTACACGTATTTTAAGGCGTGTAATCCCCTTTGTTTGGTTGTTGTTTTGAGCCTTAAATGTGGCGTGTTGGTTATTGTATTCGGCCTTGAAAAAGGTGGCAAAGTAAGTAGAAACAAAGGAGGTGCTGCCCGATTTTCCGTAGAATAAGAGACCGTGTACTTAGTATTATTCTACGTTAGAAACTAGAAATTGATAGTCATGTTGTGACCATTATAGGTTTACAATTCTACGTACGGCGTATTCGGCTTAGCTTGTGGATTTAGCCGAAAAGGTATGAGAACTATCTCCTCTTCTAGCATGATTCCTTAAGATAAAGAAAGTATGTCCTACTCCTTAAATGATCCATTCCTTGGTTGTAATTGGATTGCCTAAAATAGAATTTGTTGTATGTACTTCCTTGATTGTACTTTGATGTTTAAATTGTAAGTTGTATAATCCATTTCCTTAGTGAAGTTTGGATTCTTAAAAGTGAAAGTATTTTACTTAAAATACATAGAGTCTTGAAAAGGAAGTGGTTTCCAAATCTTTTGGCTAGTGCCTTAGTTCCAAAACCTAAGGGTCATTATAATGACTTTAGGGGAGTCAAATGAGTGATTTACTTATTTGATTTAAAAGAGGAGAAATGACATGATTTAAGAGAAGAAACTTGTTTTCTATATATTAAGAGACTTGAAGTATTTTGAAAGTTAAGAACTTGATTTGTAAGTATGTGATACTTGGTTTTAATTAGTATAAGTCTCTTGGTTATAAAAGGAATAAATATGTCTAAAACCATAAAAGGTTATAACGGCTTTATGGGAAGTTGGTTATAACGGCTTTATGGAAGGTTAAGAAAGTTGTCTATTTTGATTAATGGGCATAAGTTGCCTAGATTGTGAAAATTTGAGGTTACTTGATTTCAAGCTTTGAAATGAGTTTTCTAAAAGTGTAGTAACTTACTTTGAAAAATAGACACACCTTGATACTACGGGTGTTAGTATCTTTGGGTTTTACATAAAAAGGAGTCTTTTGAAAAGAATGTACGTACGAAGTACTTTGGCTTGTTTAATTGAGAATTATTCTATGTGTGCCTTGATAAGTACTTTGGCTTGTTTAATTGAGAATTATTCTATGTGTGCCTTGATAAGTAATTTGGCTTGTTTAATTGAGAATTATTCTATGTGTGCCTTGATAAGTACTTTGGCTTGTTTAATTGAGAATTATTCTATGTGTGCCTTGATAAGTACTTTGGCTTGGTTAATTGAGAATTAGCCTATGTGTGCTGGTGATAGCCTTTGAGTGCAAGTATTATGTTTTATTACGTTGTCGCGACTCTCGGTTGGAGGGCCGGCTGTCTTGTGGTAAGTTACTTGGACGTCACAGCGGTGATGTGGGATTCCACGGGTATGCTTCCGTTATTTGTAGTACTTGGGTTAAATTCCCGGATTTTTTTTATAAAAGACATGTTAGTGCCCTAAATAAACTAAAATGAGAGTGTATATGAACAGAATAATAAGAAGTTGGGAGATTTCTTAACTTGCTTATTTGTTGTGTGACGGCCGGTTGAGATAGGGTAAGAGTATAAATGAGGGGTAAACCCCAAGACGTTATACCTTCTCGGGGTAAGAGTATAAATGAGGTAAACCCCAAGACGTTATACCACCGCTTTACCATACTCCGGGTAAGAGTATAAATGAGGATAAACCCCAAGACGTTATACCACTGTTTACCACCTTCTCCGAGGGTAAGAGTATAAATGAGGATAAACCCCAGGCGTTATACCACTGCTTTACCACCTTCTCGGGGTAAGAGTATAAATGAGGGTAAACCCAGGCGTTATACCACCGCCGTTTTCCTACTTAGCGTCTGATTTTAGGACACAGGTGGGACTTGGTGTTCATGTATGCCTATTGGTATTATATTATATCATGGATCGCCGGTGAGGAAGGATTCCACGGGCACGATTGATATTATGGGCGTGAGACCCATGGTTATATTTTAGTAATGATTTGAGGGCATGCGTCCCTGACTTGATATGACTGTTTATGTATTGTTTACTGTAAGTTGGCTATCATACATGTCTCCTGTTTTGTTAGACTGTTATGATTTCATTACAATATTTTTCAGCTTCACATACTTGGTACATTCTTCGTACTGACCTCGCCCGAAGTGCGTTCATGTCGCGAGTTTAGGTGCGATTTGGTGATCCGCAGTGTAGGACCTTGCTCGAAGTTTTGGATAGCTCCATCCATTCGGAGTTTATCTTTTGGTATAGATCCTTGATGTGCTTTTGTCTGATTATGGAGTACGGCGGGGTCTTGTCCGTCCTAGTTGATATAACTCTTAAGTGCATGTACTCGTATGTGGATTGGACTCGTATGCAGTGTAGTGTCTTTTGTTTATGTATATTATGGCAGCCTTGTCGGCTTTGCCCTTGTACGTACGTTGGTTTTAAAAAAAATGAGGTGTTATTTAATTTCCATGATTTACTTAGTTGTTAAGATAGAAGGTGCGGGTAGGGCACCGATCCACGATCGGGGTTGGTGTGACAGTTTACATGTCCTAATATATGATGCCATAAATTAGAGGACTCAAGCAAATAAGAAGAAGACTCAATTTTATTAATAGAAGAAGGCATTACAGACAAAGCATTTACTTTAAAGAGGCCTTCACAGACGAAGACCCTTCCTACAAATGTTTCATTCTTAGTGATTACAAATTTATTGGATTCAAACACTAGCCTAAAACCAGCATTCACCAATAAAGGTCCAGAAATTAAATTTCTTCTAATTTTCGGGACATGCATCACCTCCTTTAGAGTAAGCTCCTTTCTGAAAGTCATCTTTAGGATTACATTTCCTACCCCCAGCACCTCAGATGAAGCGTTGTTGCCCATGAACAACTTCTTATCCGTGACTGGTGTATAAGTGGAGAAGGTTTCTCTATTCGAACAGATGTGATGGGTAACACCCATGTCCATCCACCACTGCACATGATTCTCAACGAGGTTTGCTTCAAGTACCACTGTCGATAACTCCTCAATCATATCATTAAGAAGTGTGTCTTCGACGATGTTAGCCTTAGCCTTGCCCTTTTCTTTCTCTTTATTTTCGTTCTTGAGTTTTCGACAATCATTGATGATGTAACCAGGTTTACCATAGTGATGGCAGTTCCCCTTAAACTTCTCTGTTGTTGGGGCCTTACCATCTTTCTGGAGATTTCGCTTTTTGTTTGTGTTCCCTTTGGCCTCCACCAGATTTATCTTTGCCTCAGCGGGTTGCTTCCCTTTTGGCATGACCTTCTTATTATCTTCCTGAATATGGAGTTTGATAATAAGTTCCTCAAATGTCATCTCATTTATCTTGAGTTTTAAGTAACTCATTCAACGAGGGAGGTAACTTTTCAGTTAACGACGCAACCAAATATTACTCGTTAGGCTTCATCCATTTCAAATCCAGATGATGTTAAATCATTTGAAATTCATGGACTTGGGACATCACGATTTTGCTGTCCACCATTTAAAATTTCAGAAATTTCTCAACGATGAACTTCTTAGTACCAACATCTTGTGCGTTGTACTTTTTCTGTAGTTTATCCCACAACTCTTTGGCGGTGCCAACGGTGCAATACACCGTGTAGAGAGGGTCGGACAAACAATTCAGAATATAATTCTGACAGATGAAATCACTATGACTCCAATCATCTAGAGTCATCTTCATGTCATTAATGAGATGGATATCTTGGCCCCCTCCAGCCGTTCATTTGGCTGAGGGTCCATTTCATCTCCAACTTGTGGAGGATCTTGTGTTAGTAAACGAGACATTCCCATAATAGTCAGAAAAAACAACATCTTTTGCTGTCATCTCTTGAAGTTGGTCCCCATGAACTTCTCTGGGCATTCATGGTGGAACCCAGCGGGAGGAGGAACTGTACCGTTCCCTTGAGTAGCATTGAAGGCGTTGTGTGAGCCTTGAACGAAGATACCAGGAGTTCCTTGAGCAACAGTGGAAGATGCAACAACAAATTGTTCGCCTCCAGTCACATTTGTTGTTACTTACATCGAATATTGTCTTAAGATTGTGAGTTACAATGGTGGTTACAAGAAAATGGGAAATAAGTAACAAATACGAAGATTACAATCTGGAATAAGAACAAGAATGAACTACTACAAAGGATTTGTTGAGTCGGGTGTTAGCATCCTGTCCTTAAGACAATATTGCCCCGTATGTATCCTTTTACGTTGATTGACAACTTGTCTCCCAACAACAACAAACAATTGAGCAAAGAAAACTCAAATGTTTACTAAAATAAAAACATTTTGAGTGTGTAAAGAAAATCTAGAGAGGAAGAAATACTCAAAAATTTCTGATTGCAAGTTTGTTCTTCAATTGAGCCAAGAGTCTCAATTTATAGTGTGATGAAGATGACTTTCAAACTAGTCAAGTAATTGCTTTCAATAGTCATGTAATGACACTTATTGAGGGGTTATAATTCAGCCAAATAATGGTTGAATTCAAGTGTCATGTAATAGAGGATCAATGCTCCAAAATCAGCCCAAAAGTCAGAAACTTTTCGTCTTCCGTCGAGCATTTTGCCATCGAAGCGCAGCGGCCCTGCCTGGGAGGCGCCGCAGCGCTTGACTTCCAGTAGCCACCAGACACCAAGGCGTCGCGGCCCTTCACGGCTCCTCGACGATTTCCGACTCATTTCATCTTTTACACATCGTACACTTTTTCCTTCATTTACCAACGTGAAACACTCGTCATTTGGCTAATAACCTTCTATCATTTCATGTCTCAAACATTTCGTTTACGTACCAATATCTCTTTTACTAAGGAAATTTACGATCCTTGGTACAACGTGTGCACGTGTGTGGAAACGATGTTTCGACGTGCGAGACCTCAATTGTTCGAGTCATAAATAATATGATTAACTTTATTTCACGTAGAGGTAGGTTTTAAAGGGGAAGAGGAGATGTCATCTTCTTAGCTAGACCAAACTGCTTCTTGGGTTTGGGATGACGCACATTCGCTGTACTTAGCTTGGATTGCACAAAACAATCAAGACTACCATGTGGTACATTTCTTTTTCTATAATTAGAGAGATTCATCTCAACCTCCCACCCTATACTTGTTCTGTACTATGTTACTCAAGGCTTAGTACATGTATTGCTTATTCAGTTTTGTGGTCATGAAATTGTTTGCTGATGGTCACCTAGGTATCTTTCTGTGTGGGGGGCTAGCCTATCTTGCTAGACAAGGTTTCTTACGAAAATCAATCTTTTCCATAGAACTTGCATTGTCCTATTACTCTTTCCTTTTTTTTCTGCTTAGATATTCCTTTCAATTTTTGTAGTTGATATGAGGTACATAAATCTATTTCAGATGTTGCTAACTTATTTGTGTACGAATGAAAATTGGTTTTTCTTGTCTGAACCGAGATGCTCTTTTTGTCTGAACATCACATTGTTTGTAACTTGGCTCTTTGTTTCGTTATTTCCTTAATTTTCATTTGTTCTTTGAAAGAGAGAAAAGGAACGTATTGACAGCATCCACTTTTCCAAACAAGAAACAAATGGTTCTGTTGCTGGAAGACCATCGATCTGAAGCTCAAGAAATTGTGAAGCTTCTTGTCCTGTAACCAACAAGACATGTCAATCTGTTAGGGCAACCGGATAAAAATTAAGACCTTGTTTGGAAAACCATCTTGTAATTGAATTTGGGTGCAAAAATAGTTTGATATGTTTGTCCGACCATGATCAATTACACTTTCTAATTCTCAAAGGAAGATAACAATTGGTGATAATTAATTAATCACAAAATATCTTTTGAAATTCTCTCCTTTTATTTTCTTCCCAAATATATTAATACTAGTTTTTGGACACACGCATGTGTTGCACGTATATTCCATATCAACCATACAAAATTTATAAAATAGAAGATTACCCAAATTATTTAAAGAATTTTCTTAAAATGGTACTATATATATATGTGTGTTGGAGAAACGATACGGGAATAGTAAACAAATATTACAGTGATCGAAAGGATAAACTTTACAGATTACAACAATGAGTTTTTAATATTTGACAATCTTGAACTAGAACTTCAATTTTGGATTTTGTATTCAGAAATACAAGAACATGAACTGCTGCAACTGTGGCTTGTATGTCCACTGATAATCTGACTTAGTTAGAGTTCTTTGACAGCAAGATCCAACCTGAAACACTTAGCAACAAATTAAAGAATCACAACACCACCGGCTGAGTCGAGAGATGGATCTCTGTCTTTAAGACAAGATTGCTCCGTTGATGCGCGTAATATGCACACACTTTTAAACGCAAGTGCACGTTATCGTATCAAGTAGTATAGTCTTAGATAAGACCGAATATCGTCCTCTGGGATTAGGGTTCAAGTACCAACTATCTATTTTCTAGTATCTATTTGGCGAATTGATAATTGATTTGGTTGTTTATAACTACGAATTATAAAAGCTATTTAAATATAAAGGTTTACTTCAGTTGTAATGAGAATAGGGCTTCTATGTATCCTCACTATCCGCTTATGCTACTCATTAATGCATTACTTATGGTATTCTTCTTTTGGAGAAAGCATGTTTACGAAATCGTTTTATACTTCCGTTAGGGTTATATAAACACTCAACCCCAGTATCGTTCCTTACCTAACTTTCGCTGATAAGGGTAACTCTATAGGAGGATTAAGAACAAAGACCTAGTTGACCGTCACGCACAATGCGCAAAATTAGGGTTGTTAAGCCTCTCATCAACGCTACAAAACTAATTGAGGTATTTTCATCCCCAATTCAAGCCTGTCTACCCAACTTACAGCATATTCATAATCCCCCCTTTTCAGAATCTGATTAGAAATCATATAGTGATAATTAGTTGTCAATTAATTACCAAGAATTCAGCTCAATTATTGGATAGATCTCTCAATAAGAAAAACAACCATAAGCATGCATTAAATTATAGCATAAGTTTCAAGCAATTCAACATAAAAAGCCCTATAAGAGAATTAGTTCCTAGCCATAAATATGACAAGAACTAATCCCATGTTCTTCATAAAAACTGAAATAAAGTAAAAGAAAAGAAAAGAAAATTACTAAGTATGAGTCTCCAAGCCAAGCATCCAAGGGTTGTGTTGTGGAATATTTACAAGATGGATTGGTGGAAGGATGGATGTAGAATGGTGAATGGTAGGATGGAGAATGAATAATTCTTCTAATGATGTAGAGTATTTATAGCCAAAGAATCCTTTAGGTGAAGGGTTAAGGATTTGTGTAGGTAGGAAAAGTTATTAGAATCCTTTTAGGTAAGGGTTTTTAGGTAGGAAAAGGTTTCTCTTTAGGTAGGAAAAGTTATCCCTTTAAGAAGGAAAAGTTATCCCTTTAGGATTCTGAAACATGTCAAATTCGGTGACCAAAGATTCCAGCGTGCGCAGACCTGTGATCGCGCGGCTCACGAAATTCAGCAACTCTCGGGACTTTCAGCACTTTGGGCGCCGCGGCGCCGGTGACATTTTTCTGGCGAATTTTCGTTTATCGTCTTTTTCGTCGGACTTAATCGATTTTCTCTATAATTCGGAACTTCTTAGACTTCATTTCTTGGCTTTTGTGTGCAATTTCATCTCTTTTATGCTCATTTCATCTCCTTTTCGTCATTTCTCCATTTTTGACCATTGTGACACAAAAGAAAGAAAGCGACCACTAATGTCAGACTAAACATAAATGAAATGAGTAAAATACTAACTAAAAATGACTCAAAAAGTGTATATAAAATACACCGATCATCCGTATATATCATTTTACGTTGCTAGGCAATAGTATCTCAAGATAAAACAGCTACTAACACAATTAAGCAAAGAAAACTCAAGTGTTTTCCTTGAAAATTTTTTAGTATTAAAAGGATGCTAGAGAGGAAGAAGATTTTCAGAATTTATGTTTTTCTTTTCTACAAGTGTTTAACAATCGAGTCAAAGAGCTCAATTTATAATGTAAGAATTGTCTCTTTAAGTGCCAAGTAATGGCATTGAATCACTCGTGTAATGACAATGAATTGTCCAAGTAATGACACTCATTTATTGGCATTGAATCATTCATGTAATGACAATGAATTGCCCAAGTAATGGCACTCATTTATTAGCCCAAATAATGACTGATTAATGCTAGAATGAATGTCATTGAGGGCAGCCCAAATGTCTCCAAAAATCAAATTTATTCTAAGACTTTCTGTCAGGGAAGCTCCCTAGCGCCGCGGTGGCGCAACGCCCCTTTCCGACCCGTTTTATCTTTACACTATGCACACTTCTTCCTTCGTTTACCAACGTGAAACACTTGTAATTTGGTCAATGACCGTCCATCATTCTATGTCTCAAACACTTTACTTACGTACCAATATCTCTTTCACTAATAAAATTTATGATCCTTGGTGCAATGTGTGCACGTGTGTGGAAACGACATTTCTGACGTGAGGGGCCCTAATTTTTCGAGTCATAAATAATGGAATAAACTTTATTCCACATTGATAAATTTCCAACGATCCCCTCTTGAAAGAGATTTTGGCGCACTCACAAGGTGCCTATTTCCAGCGATCTTTCAGCGGGCCTATTTTGCATCAGGAGAGGTAGCTTACGCTTTGAACCTTCCTTAGTTGAATAACATTGAATTTACTTACTTCGTGGTGAACGTGATGTCTTGCACCAACAGTGTTGAGTGTAATCCAAGTCAACGACACCAACACAACAACTTCCCTTACTCTGTTCTTCTTAATGTTTTGTCTGTTGTGTTTGTGGACACTCTTGGATTCTTAAGTGCATTCATTTGAGGCGGCTTGTCCTCGCACTTAAATATGTGATCTCCTACAAGGTATCCTGCTATACCCTATTTCACAAGTGTTAGGAACTATTAAAAATTTCCCCAAACCTAACCTCAACCGTTGAGACCTCTACCCACACTGTAGATATTACTTAATGTCTATCGCGGGAACGACTTTGGATTTATGTTCCTTACATAAATCATAACCTGAAGTGCTCTTACTTTCACCGAAGCGCTCAACTGAACCTTTGAAGCTTAGTTTTCCCATTGAACCTAATTCCTGGGATCTCCAGTCAGTAAGGTTGGGTTACCACCGTATCAGTCCTTATTTTTTGGGTTTTAAGCCCTTTTCCCTAGACATGCAGATCATCTGATCTCTGGGTATGCCCTTAGTCAAAGGGTCTGCTATGGTATCCCTTGATTTTACATAATCAATAGAAATAATAGTCATAGTGATCAGATGTCTAACGGTTTTATGTCTCATTCGGATATGATGAGACTTTCCGTTATGTCTTTGTCGGATATGGCTATCACAGTGGATCATTACAGAAGATATGGGTTTGTCTAAACACAGGACATCCTCTAAGAAGACATGAAGCCACTCATCTTTTTCTCCTGTTTTGTCTAAAGCAATAAACTTCGACTCCATCGTGTATCGGCCGATGCAAGTTTGCTTAGAGGATTTCCAATACACAGCCCCACCACCAATTATAAATATATACCCACTGGTGGACTTGGTGTTCTCTATATAAGATATTCATTTTGTATCACTGTACCCCTCTAATATAGTTGGATATATTGAATAATGTAACTCGTAAGTTAGTGTGTATTTCAAGTACCGTAGTACCCGATTCAACGTTTTCCAATGATCAGTACTCGGATTACGGGTAAACCTATCCAATGTGTTGACTGTATAAGCGATATCAAGTCGGGTGCAGTTTGTTATGTATATCAAACTTTCAATCACCTGCGCATATCGCTCCTGGCATACGGGCGCACCACGTTTTTTTATTAATTTTCTTATTCATATCCAGTGGTGACTTCATCGACGAACTGTCGAACATCTCTAACTTTCTCAACACATCATCGATGTAGTGAGACTGAGATAAGACCAGTCCGTCAGACGTCTTAGAGACCTTCATCCCTAAGATGACATCTGCAATGCCCATATCCTTCATGTCAAAACATTATTTCAACATATTATTAGTCTCTAGGATCAAACTAGGATTACTCCATGTGATTAGCATGTCGTCTACGTAAAGGCATATCATGACGAACGAGTCAGAATTACCTTTCATGTAGACGCATTTGTCACACACGTTAATGAAGAAATCCTTCGATAGTAGAGTACTATCAAAATTTTCAGTGTCGTTGCTTCAGGGCCTGTTTCAGCCCGTACAGATATTTGATAAGTCAACAGACTTTCTTCTCTTGCCCTGGAACCACATACCCCTCGGGTTGTTCCATATAAATTTCTTCTTCCAAATCACCATTTAGGAAGGTTGTTTGGACATTCATTTGATATATCTCAAGGTCACGCAACACTTTGATCGCAATGAATACTCGTCTGGACATCATTCTAGACACCGGAGAGGACGTGTCAAAATAGTCAAGGCCTTCCTTCTGTCGATATCCCTTGACTACCACCCTGACCTTGTACTTATCTATAGACTCATCTGATATATACTTTCGTTTGAGTATCTATTTACAACCCAACAGTTTGTTTCCCAAAGGAAGATCAACCAACTCCCAATTATGGTTTTGCAAGATGGAGCCTATTTCACTCTCAATATCTTCTTTGCATAGCGGTTTCTCTAAAGTTGACAACGCTTCAGAAATTGTCCTTGGTTCGTTATCAACCATATAAGCTACAAAGTCAGGACCAAATTTTATACTTCGTGGCCCATTTACTTCGTCTTGGTTCCATCTCTGGAGTCTCCAATTTCTAAGAATCTGGAACACTAGATTTCAAATATTTATCCACTTCGGAGTCCACTAGATCTGAACCATCTAAATTCGGGCAGTTAACGACTCCTGGTTCTTGAGAGATTTGTTTATAATTTCGTTTTCGAGAGGTTATGTCTCTTTCCTTTCTAGGAAAAGTATCCTCAAAGAATTGGGCATTCCTTGATTCCATGATCGTACCTCTGTGGATATCTGGTACATCTGACTTATGCACTAAGAAGAAATAAGCAATATTGTTATTTGCATATCCAATGAAAATGAAATGTACAATCGTAGGTTCAATCTTGACCTACTTTAGCTTATGTACTTCAACATTTGCCAAACAACCTCACACCTTCAGGTATTTGTAGGTGGGTTTCTTTCCCTTCCATGACTCGTATGGAGTTTTATCCTTATCCTTATGTTGGACTCTATTAAGAATTGTATTAGTGGTAAGGACAGATTCTCGGGGGATGTTTTGGGAAAGACCGGAATTGATGAGCAAGACATTCATCATTTTCTTCAATGTACGATTCTTGCGTTTAGCGACACCGTTTGACTGATGTGAGTATGGAGTCGTCATTGATGAACAATGCCCAATTGGGCACAATATTCCTCAAATGGCTCTACGTATTCTCCATCTCTATCGCTACAAATTTACTTAATCTGCATGCTTAGTTGGTTTTTCAACTTCTGCTTTGTAGCGTCTGAACGCTACAAAGGCTTCGTCCATACTTTTCAACAAGTAAAGGTAACAATACCTTGTGCTATCATCTGTAAATTTCACAAAGTACTTGTTCCCTCCTCTAGTTTGTGTAAACTTCAAATCATATATACCTGTGTGAATAAGTTCTAGAGGAGCGGTATCCATTTCGATGGATCTAAAGGGATTATTAGTTAGTTTTGTCTCTACGCACACCTCACACTTATGTTAAGGGTGTACGTCGATATACGACAACAACTTCAACTTTACTGATTTTGGGAATTAGCGTCGCAGCTCAGGATGACTGGCGCCACGACTCCACTTCGGCAAAGGAAGCGCCGCTGAGTTGGGGTGACAATGGCCTCAGTCACATTTCTAGATCGGGAGCACCACGACCCTAATTCAAGCACCGCGGTTCCCAAAATCAGACCATTTTTATGTTTAGGACGTGAAGCATGCCGCTGACTTGGATCCTCCAAACCACAACCTTGTTGTCAAGATCAGAAGGATACCTCGTTTTGTACAACGATAGCCTCATCTTGCCTTTGTTCTTGGCCTTTAGGACATTTAAGAACTGGATACTCTGGCCCACCTCACTAGGTGTCCAATACAATCCCCTCAAATGAAGGATTTTCTGTCAGATGGCGAGACATGTTCAACATCTTTAAGAGACATCATTAACTTTTAGTCTTCTTTCCTTGTGATTAGTGCCCAGGGAAATTCCTGGTGCTTGCTTAGGATTTATCCACAATTCTAATTAATTGTAACGAAAGAACAAATCTTTTAAGTATTGTTTTCAAAAATCCAATCTTTAAATAGGAAGTAGTAGAAAATAAATCTCTGATTTTAAAGTGTAAGGAATATAATTTTTTTCGAGGAAAACATTTTTATATTCCTAGACTTACTTTACACACTTTAATCAGATATCATCTAATCTCATTATTAACAAGGAAGAAAGTTAACTTAGCCCAATTTCGGATTTTGTCCCACGTTAGTCACTTTGTTGGACTGAGTGTCCATTTTCTCCTTACCATAATTTGTATCCTTTGTTTGGGATAGTTATAGGCTTTGTGCTACTAGATAGAACAACATCTTCAGTCTTCTCCTCTTGTCCCAGTTGACATCCTCAACCTCTCGTGGGAGCTTGCTTCCACCACTCTTGGGAGAGGTGACACCATCAGCACACTGACCATCAACAACATGACCATCATAGGCGTTCTGAACCTCAGCATCAGAATCATAGTCTAGTTTGTTGACAGAAATAGAGTTACTGTCAACATAACAGTCAATACCACAACCATAACCAGATTTGGTCACACAATTATTGACTAACATCTTTCGAACACTCCTTGAATCTTATCTTAAAATTATTAGGGAAATGATACGGGAATAATAAATAACTATTACAGTGATCGAAAAGATAAACTTCAAAGATTACAACAATGAGTTTGTAATCTTGAACTAGAACTCCAATTCTAGATTTTGTATTCAGAAATACAAGAGCATGAACTACTGCAATTGTGGATTTTATGTCTGCTGAGAATCTGACTTGGTTAGAGTTCTTTGACAACAAGATCTAACCTGAAACACTTAGCAACAAATTAGAGAATCACAACACCACCAGCTGAGTCGAGAGATGGATCTCTGTCTTTAAGACAAGATTGCCCCGTATATATTCTTATACGTTGCTAGACAATAGTCTTCCAAGATAAAACAACTACTAACACAATTGAGCAAGGAAACTCAAGTGTTTCCCTTGAAGAATTTTGAGTATTAAAAGGATGCTTGAGAGGAAGAAGATTTTCAGAATTTATGTTTTTCTTTTCTACAAGTGTTTAAGAATTGAGTCAAATACCTCAATTTACAGTGTATGAATTGTCTCTTCAAGTGTCATGTAATGGTATTGAATCACCCAAGTAATGGCACTCATTTATTGGCATTGAATCACCCATGTAATGACAATGAATTGCCCAAGTAATGACACTCATTTATTAGCTCAAATAATGACTGATTAATGCTAGAATGAATGTCATTGAGGGCAGCCCAAAAGTCTCCAAAAATCAGATTTTTGTCTAAGACTTTCTGCCAGAGAAGCTCCTCGGTGCCGCAGTAGCGCCGCGGCCCCTTCCGATCCGTTTTATCTTTACACTATGCACACTTCTTCCTTCGTTTACCAACGTGAAACACTTGTCATTTGGCCAATGACCGTTCATCATTCTATGTCTCAAACACTTTATTTACGTACTAATATTTCTTTCACTAATGAAATTTACGATCCTTGGTACAATGTGTGCACGTGTGTGGAAACGGCGTTTCCGACGTGCGGGGCCCCAATTATTCGAGCCATAAATTATGAGATAAGCTTTACTCCACATTGATAAATTTCGAACAATTATATATATATAGTCCAAATAATTTGTCATGGTGTAGTATCATTTGTCAAATATGGGAAAATAATCCAAATAATTCATACGTTTTGAAAAAATAGATATGTTCATGGTGTAATATTGAACATCAAGATGTATTTCAGATGTAAAGAAAAAATATGATTAGTTCCACATTTAATAAAGAAAAAACAACACAATCTATTAACTTAATTAGTACATAATTAGCAAAAACGTATAGAGTGATCAAGAATGGATTGAATCGAAACGACTTTCCTGTTGAAGTCCTTGTGTTTGTATTAATTTCTGACCGCACGGAATCTCATATCCAATTTTCCATTTTTGATAGAAGGTGTTGTCTTTGGTATTATTATTATTTTACACGATCCAGAAACTTTCATAATGTTGGCGTGATTGAGTTTGAGCAACGGATCCAAATAGATCTAAGTTTATGATGTAACTTTTGAAAGTCAAATAATTATGTTTTTCTTCAAGGAATTAATTTCGATCTGTAAAAATTAGAATGCCTTGAATTTGATAGTTTCGGTTTATGACGATTAAATTGTGTTCTTCTACATGTCTTGTATTTTTCTACTTATATGCCAAAATTTAGATAAAAAGAATTCCAATTTACTTATTAAACGATTTAAACGTTTAACCATATGGTTTATTATAAAATTGAAAAAGAAACTGAAATTTATTAATATTAGATTTAACTTGCATATTTAAAAAATTCTAGTTAACTTAGTTAATGAGCTAAATTCTAATTCATAAAATCCTACATTGAACTTGAAATATATTATAGAGATTTGTCTTAGTTTAAAAATTAATACGGCTGAAGTAATCAAATAGACATAAATAGAGGAAAATCATATTAACAAATATAGAAAGGTTGAGAAAATAACAACTTGAGCATCAAATAAGAAAATGAAATATCCTCATCGACCTAAAATGTAATTAACTGTTGGGTTTTTAAATAAATAGTTATAACTTTTTCTGATAAGGCACAATAACATATGTTTTAATTATGTTTACACTACCCTTTTTTGGCTATAAATAATTAGTCATTCCATCAGATTTTTCTTATGAAAATTCTGATTGTTTTCTTCTTTCTTCTGTGTAATTTGTTGGCGCCTGTTGCGTTCGTCGATCACCGGTATTTGAGGTATCGATGCGTTGGTGAGTTAATTCATTTTATTATGAGAGGATATATTTTATAACCTCGGGAACTTTAAGAGAATAATTTACTTAAGGAAACACTGTGAATTCAATGAGCTCGAATTATTCCTTTTATATTTATTTTTCAAATTCTATTTAAGTTATTATCGAATACAGATTCACAACAATATCAAGGAAATTATATTTATTTTCTGTGTTCGTCTTAACATCTGTTTGTTGGAAAGAAGCAACACGAAACGAATTGCTCAGAGTGATCTTAGGCGTGAACATATTGATTCATTTGCATCAGAAGAATCTTTCAGTGAAGAATTTGGAGTTTCATTAAAGATGCCATTTGGAATACTTTTAGTGTCTGCTTCGACACCACCATACCGTAGAGTTTTGTCGAATTTGTATACGCAGCGAAATTTGAAAATTTATATTTCAAACCCGACGGACAGTCAAACTGATGGATTATAAAATGAAAACACATAGTAACTGTAATGCTTCGAAAGAACACTTACAATTTGCAAAATCTGGAATCTTCTCTTCAAGTGTCAGCCGACGGTGAGCACGCAATCGTTCCTTGATTTTCAAGTCAAGAATCCAACGTAACTCTTTCGGAAAACTAGGAAATTCGGCAGAGTTTTAGCAGAGAATAATTCTAGTGAATTAGGTGTATTAAAATAATGATTGAACCCTCTATTTATAGCTGAAAAAATCAACTAGGGTTTCCAAGTGGGCCAGGCCCAGAAACCGAGGCAGAGTGGATCGTCTGGACTCACTGGACACGTGGCGCCGCGGCGCTTAATGGGTGGCGTCGCGGCTTTGGTCCTTTGAGTCGTAGCCCTAGTCCAATTCTGCCTCGTTTCTATTTTAATTAAATCTGAAATATCATCTCGATTTAATTAAGCAATCATTATTTATTCTAATGTCTCAATTATAAACCGAACATTTATATTCTCTCTAATTACATCATTGAATCGACGGAACAATTAACTTTGTGTTACCCTACAGACCTTCACATATCGACACTAATAACATTCGGATCTACACGGAACTCCTAGACGGCACCGGAAGACGAACTCAATATGTGAAGTATAGTTACATGAAACATGTGAACTGAACCTCTATGTAGGTAGATAAAATCCTTTCATTCACGACACACTCGATCAAGCTTAGGATCTGCCAAGTGTCTATCCAAATGGTTTGATCATTATATCTCATCTATATTAGCTGACAACAAGACCATATTAAAGATATGTCTACTGCATTGGCCAATGACTTAGTCAACCTAATACCATATGAGAATCTGAGTGTTCTCTCGAAAATACATTCGAGGAATGAATCATAATCTTAGCTCAACTACCACCTTTAATCTACGTCGCAATATGTCCAATACAAGCCGCGTCTCAACCTATAATGCATTTGAGCTTAGGACATGATCAAAGTATATTACTCTGTAAATAAGGCGCGTATCGACCTCAAGTCTGAGGACTTCTATCTTCCACACACTGATGACACTTTAAACATATATAACAAACAGTATATCAGCAGGGTATACCAATACTTCTACAAGTATCCATGTGTCCATCGCGAGTTTCCACAACTCATAGCAGGTGAGACATACTACATCCCTAAGGATATGATGCAGACCACATGTCGACGTATCACATATCGATATCCCGTTCTCGATGATCATTAGTCGAGGCAATTTAAGAGTTACGTTATAATATCAATCTCTCACATTATTAATAACCACGTAACCTCTAGGGATGCATTTATAGAATATTATAAACAATAAACTAATAATTCAATAACTGCAAATGTCATAATATTAATCTCCATTAATATAAATATGAATGTGTATAAAGTACATTTGTCCTAATACAGATTGTCTCTAGGACATAGATATACTTTCACATACGTGGTGCCACTCGTACTGCTATCTTTTGTGTTGATGATGAAGGAAGACAATCAGACAATTATGTACTGAAAAAATTCTTCTAATATATGCTTTAGTTCTTTTTTTAATTATGGCAATTAGAAGAGAAAAAAGTTATAATATGTTTTCGATGGTTATGTCTAGTGTTGTTATCTGTCCGGATACACCCGAGAACCGAATCGAAATATTCGGACCGATACTCAGAATGAAAAGTTAACGGTCCGGATACGAGTTCCAGACATAAGGATCTGGACCGATAAAGATCCGGTCCGACAACCCGGTCTAATTACCCGATAACTTATATGTTATCAGTCCCGATCTGATACCAGGTAACTATATTATCGGTCCAGCCCGATAACCCGTTACATGTCCCTAATAATAAACTCCCATCAGCCCTAATTACATCACATTTCCTCTCAATCTCATCCTCTCTTAGTTCAGCCTCCGCGACCGCCTCTCTACTATCTATTTCTCCTCTCTTAGTACATCTTCTTCACTTCACTTCATCTCCTCTTCTTCAAAATTTCTAACTCCAAATTCTAACAAATCCTAAAATTTCTCTCCTTCTTCGACAATTCAGATTTCAGACTCCAGAGTCCAGAGAGTTCGCCGATTCGAGACTTCGAGTGACGATTGCAGGGTCTTCAATTCCCTTGTATGGTCTTCAATATTCAACCTAATTTCTAATTTCCTAGCATACATAATAGTATAATACATGCATGTTATTTATCTTTTATATGTTGATTTTTTACTTGATAAAAACTTGATTTTTTTTCGATTCTCTGAATTTTATGAAATTAGCTTTCATAAAATATTATTTATGGACTATGGTTTTAAATCGGAATTCAATGTTTTGGGTGTTTTAATTAGGGTTCGAAATTTTGGGGATTTTAAACTAAAAACAGTGGTCGATTTTTTGGATGTTTTAATTAGGGTTCGAAATTTGGGGGGGGGGGGGGGGGGGGTAATAAGGGTTCGAAATTTTGGGAGTTTTAATTAGAATTTCCAATAGTGTAAATTGTAATTGGTTAAAGACTTGAATCTTGATAATTGTAAAATATGAAAAAATATAATGAGTTTGGGAATATGGGAATTGGGACTATAATGTTTGGGAATCCTTAGAATAGTTTGGTAATTGAGATGATGAATTGATGATCAATCCTTGGAATAATGTTATTATATATTGCTTTAAGTTTGTTAATATGTATTATGTAAAGCAGTAAAGGCAGTAAAGTAGGGATTTTTATAAAAAAATTATAAGTAAAGCATAGATTTTTAAGTAAAGGTAGGGATTTTAATATTTCGGACCGGAAACAATATCTAGAATCGGTCCGGTAACCTTATCGGACCGGACCGGGTACCCTCCCGATAAGGTATCGATCCGGTCCCGGATCTCTTTTCAGGACCGAATTTTTATCGGTCCGGTCTCGGTCCGAACCGGTAACCTTATCGGTTCGATTCCGGTATGTCGATATCAACGGACCGATAACAACCCTAGCTATGTCTACAAAGGCATTAAATAAGTTGTTGCCACTCTCATAATTAGTATCATTATGGTATTAATGAGAAAATGTATATATACATAATACAAAGGATAGTGCTAAAGCAAAAGCAAAATACAGGTTTGAAATTTGGCCTCGCCTATCGACACATCCAAGTGATGAGGCTATGCAAGGTTTGGATAATTTGTTCCTTAATTAATCAAATACTGATTGGATATTGGCTTCAAAGTCAACGTACAATTAACATGGATACAAGCTAATGGAGAATAATAAATTCAAAGTGTGGCAGAATGGGATTTATATGGCATCATGTCTTAACAAGCTTTGTTTCCCTTTAGTTTTGTTGTCTGCTAGAAAGGCACCATTCAGTTCAAGGCACCCTTTTGATGTCTAATTAAATTGGCACCAAAACGACCGTAGAATTGTATTAATATCTTTCGGAAAGTTTTTTTATTAATACAAATACATATAGGTGTACAATATTGAATCCTTCTATAATAAGTATTCCAATCCTACAATAATTATACAATACAAAATATGATAAATATGTAACCTAAAACAACACTAATTACACGTGTTAATACACCCCCTCAGTCGGAGCGGGAGGAAGCCGGACGCTAAGACTGGATCTGAAGTCGAGGAATAGCTGTCTAGGAAGACCCTTTGTAAATATGTTTGCATACTGATATGAAGAAGGCACATGCAATACTCTGATATGACCAAGATCAACCTTCTCACAAACAAAGTGGATGTCCATCTCAATGTGTTTGGTTCGCTGATACTGAACCAAATTATAAGATAGATAGATGGCGAATATATTATCACAATAAACCAAAGACGCCTTACGCAACAGACAGTGAAGCTCTAAAAGAAGGCTTCGGAGCCAACAGATCTCAGCAACAACATTAGCAACACCTTTGTACTCCGCTTCGGCACTCGAACGGGATAATATGGCTTGACGCTTGACAGACCAAGATATGCGATTATCCCCCTAAGAACACATAATCGCCTGAGGTGGATCATCGCGTGTCCGGACAACCTGCACAATCAGCATCCGTATATGACAACAATCGGGTCGGTGCTGAGAGGTAGAGATGTAACCCATAATCAAGTGTGCCCTTAACGTATCGAATGATACGTTTAAGGGCAGTAAAATGAGGCTCCCTGGGGGCATGCATGCATAATCATACCTGCTGAACAGCATAAGCAATATCAAGTCTAGTGAAAGTCATGTACTTAGGGCACATGCAAGACTCCAGTAGAGAGTGGGATCGGACACCGGATCACCATCCAAAGCACTGAGCTTTGATTTGGAGTCAACTGGAGTAGACATGATCTTGCAATTTGTCCTTTTAGCTCTGTATACAATCTCCTCTGCATACTTACGTTGACAAAAAAATATAGTGTTTGCAGATCTAGTCACTGAAATCCCCAAAAAATAGCTCAATTTCCCTAAGTCAGTCACAGCAAATTCTAATTTGAGCAGTGTAATGATCTCATTCTTCAACAACTCAGAGGAGGCAGTGAACACAATATCATCCATATATAATAACAAATATGCAATGCTACTACTTCTATAAAAAAAATAGAGAATTATCACACTTGTTGCATACAAACTCAATCTGCAAAATATATTATGCAAAACGATCATACCACGCTCAAGGGCCTATTTCAAGCCATAAAGTGACTTACGGAGACGACATACATACTGAGGGGCGGCTGGATGGACAAAATCAGGCGACTGATGCATATAAATCGTTTCTTTCAAATCATCGTGTAGAAATGCATTTTTCACATCAAGCTGATAAATAGATCAGTACTTACCCATATCAATACTCAGTATTGTGAAAATGGTGGCCGGTTTAACAACCGGACTAAATGTCTCACCACAATCTATACACTCCTGCTTATTAGTGTCATTAGCCACAAGTCATGCATTGTACCTCTCTAGATCACAATTGTCTCGGTATTTGTGACAAAAAACCCTATGTACCGAATCACATTCACCCCATCCGGTCTAGGAACTAAATCTCAAGTGTGATGTTTCGCTAAAGCATGAAATTTCTCAAGCATGGCTGCATTTCAATTGGGGCCTAGTTTGGCTAATTTTGGGTTTTGGGGAATGGGTAACACGGTTTGGGTAGACAAATTGAAGTAAATGTTAGGTTTAAAAATATCGTATTAGTCACGAGTTTCCATATGGTGGATTGAAGCAGGGGCATTTGTGGTAGTCGGTGGCTGAGTGTGGGGTTGGGTGTTGGTCGATGGGATTTGAGGGGTGTCAGTACAGGGTGTAACGATGGGGTGGGGGTTTGGATGACTGAATCGGGGACTGATAGGGGTCGGGTTGACTGTGTCGTGCTGGGTAGGTCGACTGGGGTTAGGTAAGAGTTGTGGGGTACGACGTCGGTGGTGGGGTGGGTGTCGGAGATGACGGTAGGTGACTGTGATAACCAGATGAAGGGTTGGTGATGATGGGGCTTCTGGTAGATGGCGACAGAGATGGGTCATTGTAGCATTGGATGGAGTGGATGCAGATATTGTTATTGTGGAGAAGAGACAGGTACGGGGAGGGTACCAGTGAATGTACAGAGATAGGTCGATTGCCGGTGGTGGTGACAATCGGTGATGACGAAGTCAGAGACCGGAATAACGGTAGAAGCGCCGGAGGTAACCCTATGGTGGGGATATTTCTTGTGGTGGAAACCGGTGATGGGACAGTGGGGGTGGTGGTGTCACCACCAGTAATTGGACTACCGGTGGTGGCAGATGGAGCGTCTGCCACCGCCAGAACAGTAGCCGCCTGACAGAGTGCCTTTTGGACCAACGGTGATATGTCCGAATCTTCGAGGAATTGGTAATCAGTGACTCAAATTTTTTGATGTTATCAAACGGGAAGACATATTCGACAAAGGTTACATGACAAGAAATCATAATTTGTTGGTAGAGAGCTCATAACACAAGTACCCCCTATGGTTTGACAGAAAACTTAGGAAGGCGCATGGAGTAGACCGAGGTGCTAATTTATGAGGTGTTGTGGATGTCATATTTGGGTAACACAGACAACTAAAAATTCTAAGGTGGTCATATGTGGGGATCCGACTGTAGAGAACTTCGGTGGGTGTCCTATTTTGAATCACACGAGTAGGTAAAATATTGAGAATATTTTCTGCCATTTTTAATGCATATACCAAAAAATTAGGGGGAATAGACGCATGAAAAAGAGGGTACAAATATATTATTAATGGTTTGGAGAATTCTTTCGATTTTTCCATTTGGAGGGATGTATGAGGGCACGAGAAATGAAAAATCATGTTGAACCGCACAAAATTTATGAAAGAGAGAATTATTAAACTCACGACTATTATCACATTAAAACGATTTTATGTCTTTTTCAAATTGTGTTTTAATCAGTGTACAAAATTCAATAAATTTGGAGAACACTTGAGATTTGAGTTTGAGTGGATAGACCCAGAGAAAGTGAGAGAAATCATCCAAAAAATGCTAAATAATATTTATGGCCTAGGTTGCTAGTTATGGGAAATGTCCATACATCAACGTGAATAATATCAAAAGGAGAGAAAGTATTACTCTTAGAAGTCGTAAATGGTAGTCTAACGTGTTTCCCTAATTGACACGAGGAGCAATTATGGAAAAGATTTCCTTTGTTTCATTTGATTAAATTTCAATTTCTAAGAGAATAAAAATGTGAGAACCCGGATGACCAAGTCTATTATGCCACATAAATGGAGATATGGTTGTTAAAATGGTGGGAGGAGTGACACTAGCAGTGGATGCGAGTAGGACGAATATAGGTCCTCCTCACTATTGCATCTCGTAAGGAGTTTTGAGATACGGAGGTCCGTTACGGATAATCCAAATTAGTCAATTAATTGAGACAGAATTATCGGTGGCATATTTTCTGACAGCGATTATATTTTTGATGATGTTTGGGGCATATAGGACGTTATTAATAGATAAATGTGGATGTGGTGGTGGGGTAAAGGTGTGGCCAAATCCTTAAATTGGAATGCGATGACCACTACCAACTATAATAAGATTGTAGAGTTGATAACTGACGCAGTTGAAAAAGATTACCTGAATTGTTGGTGAGATGAAACATGGCGTCTGTATCCATATATCACGCATTATCAAGTTGTTGACGGGTCAACGAAGTCATTGATTTGTTCTCGGATGAAGGACAAAAGTTTAAGTATTTTTAAAGAAATCAGAAGGGACAGAGAAACATTGCAAAAGGGCTGCAGAAAGGCCTTTTCTCGGGCAGAGAAAGGTTTTGTTGCTTTTGATTTGTTCATTAGGAAAGGAAACAGGCAGAGATCAGCCAACTTGGGAAAGGGAACAGGCAGAAAGCATTGTGTCTTTGCGAAAAATAAAGGGATTTCTGAAAAGAGATATGTTAAATTTGTGATTCGAGTTTGTGTGCATGTTCAGTAATGATCGAAAAAGATGAAGAAGAAGAAGAAGAAGAAGAAAAGATTGAAGAAGGAGAAGTGGAGAGGGATATTTTGGGCTCAAACTTGAGCTTCTGATATTGTTGATTATAACCTCTCAAAAAAGAAATATTACAAATATAGTCCCTATTTATAGGTGACTAACCCCTAATTACAAAATATCTAGTTAATCAAAAATATCTATCTCACTAATATATCTCACTAACACAAAATATCTATTCTAATCAAAATATCTAATGATATCATTTAATCAAAATAGTATCCAATTAACTAACCACATATATATACAATGTATATATGTGGTATATCTCAACACCCCCCCCCCCCCTCAAGCTAGGCGCTGAAAACATCGGTTTCAGTCCTAGCTTGGAAGCAATACTAGACATCAGTTACTTTATCTAGAGAAATCAAAGTATTTTTAGATGGTTCCTTCTGTGCATGACCTGTCTGTTCCTCTTTATTTCCATTTTGATCTTTCATCACTGGATCACCAACATTTTAGCTGTGGCCAGTAAATTCTTTGAAGATTCTTCAATTTCCTCATTTGTCTCATACATGGGTATTGGCCCTGCATCATATAAGTCTTCTGCATCTTTCTCCTTTGTAGCATCTTCTTTTGAGTTCTCTGCACCTTCCATGACAGGAACTTCCTTTGAGTCCTCTGCATCATTCACCTGAACAGGAGTTGGTCACCAGTGTTCCAACACCAATACGCTATAACAGCACCAGCAATGACTACATTAAGCAAAAGCAGTAATAGCTTCAACAACTGGACAGCACCAGTAGCAGTAACACTAAGTTTCGGCAGCAGATGTAACAATTCCAGCAGCTGCAACAAATTGCAGCTCTGCCCAGCAACAACATATCAACAACATTCTTAACGAAGATATAAAAACGGTCACACGGTGGCGGTTAGCAAATTTCAATAATATCGCAGTGTAAATCATCCCGCAAAGATCGTAATCAAAGAACAAATGAAAGCTTGCCATCCACTCCCACAAAGACATATTTCGGCCATCAAGACTAGCATTAGCGGACGAAACCACGATTGCAAACGCTGCAGAGCACCACTATTTCCAAAGAACCAAAATAGACAACAAAATATCACGAATCATTCCCACCGATCCTAGCAATAATGAGGCAACAAACAAAAGCAGTCGATCCTGCACTAGAACATTGCACCAGCAGGAACATCAGCTGCTGGAAACAAGTAGGAGCTTTAACTCCCACGTCAATAATGAAGAACCCCTCGTTCTCTAGTCTCACTCGGACTAGAGAATCTTCTGATTCTCCCTATGCAACCCACGGCAAGAACCCCTCGTTCTCTAGTCTCATTTGGACTAAAGAATCCCTCGATTGTCATCACGCAAGCAATTTCAATAAGCGGCAAGAACCCCTCGTTATCCAGTCTCGCTTGGACTAGAGAATCCCTCGATTCTCATCACGCAATCTCTTATAATAAGCTCGGATATGCAACGGAGTCTCCCTCAATTTCTAGTCCTATTCCGGCTAGAAATCCGTCGATTCTCCTATCCTGAGCTAAACATATAAAAACAGTGAATCTAACACTTGATCGACTGTGAATAACTCTGTGAATCCTTGAATTGATTTTCAACTCAATCCATATTATCTTCGACGAAGTATCCCTCAGTTCTTAGTCTATTTGTCGCTAAGAACTCCTCGATCCTCCTATCGATAGACGTTTCCTACACTTATCATCCTACAAGCCCAATCCAACTCTACATTCCAGGCAATAGCAACCAGTAACATCACCATACGATGCATTACGGTGAGCAAAATTCCAAAGACACAAAGATCATCGTGAGCGTGAACGCCAATGTAAGAAAGACACCAACAACAAAATACACTGTTACACCCCGGAAATTCCAGGATAGGTTTATAAGAACGTACGTAAGAACTCAAAAATGTTAAGATTTGAGACGAGTAAGAATTTATCGGAATTTTGGAATTTGTCGGAAAACGAAATATTGCGACGAACGGGAGGGCGACACGTGTCACCCCCCTCCCCCTTAGTGGTCTTGGTCGAATTTGTGCATGGGTAGAATGGTCATTTGACCATATATATGATGAAAGTCTTTCTAGGCTAAGAGCTTGACAACATTGACCAAGTCAATGAGCCCACATAGCATGATATTTAAATAAAATGCATCCAAGCCACCCATTTGTTTTAATCTAGACCTTCCATTTGTTTATATAAGCATCCTTAGTAGCAAGACAAGGCTTAACACTTAGAAAAAAATTCAAGAATTTGAAGAACACCTTTGAGGGCTCTCGGCTTTAGCATCCTTTAGGAGAGAATTTTTTTTGTTTGTTGTACAATAAGCTCCATACTTTAAACCAAGGTACCTAAGGGTATTGTAAGTGTATCTCAATAGAAAGATCCCGGAAAAGTGGTGTTTTCGTATTAGTCGCAAGGCGAAAACCTAAGGAGTTGTTCAACTTTGAAGTTGGAACTTGAAGAGGAGATCTTCATAAGCTTCTAAGGGTTGCTTGGAGTGGATTGGAACGTCGAAAAGAGGAGCTAAAGTTGCAAAGGATCGACTTGTAATCTTGGATCATATTTGGGCTAAATGAGGTAATAATCTTCGTCTTACTTTTGTAATTGAAGATTCCATGTTATTATAAGTTAGAAATGATCATGTGATATGTGTTATGAAGATTGATAAGTGTTATGGAAATTTGGAAGCTCAAATCCGGAAATGACATGTTAATCCATTTGAAATTGAAATACAATTTGGTCGATAATTAGAATCGTCGCATGTTTACCTACTTGAGGATTGTAGTAGTTATAATCAATTGCGGCTAGATAACATGTTATATTAAACCACTTGGATTGAAAAAGGGATTGGAAACGAATTTGTATTGTTGTCCCTATTTTGCCGAATGGACATTATATGTTGGTCTAGTTTGATATTTATTGTGGGGCGGAATTTTACACGTCTTGATTAAGCGTGTAATCCCCTATTGTTAACTACTTTGTTGAGCCTTAAATGTGGCGTGTTTGGTTATTGAATTCGGCCTTGAAAAAGGTGGCAAAGTATGTAGAAACAAAGGAAGTGTTGTCCGATTTTCCGTAGAATTTAGTGACTTTGCACTTGGAATATTCTACGTTTGAAGTAAGAAGTTAATAGACGTACTATGGTAATTATAGGTTGACATACTACGTACGACGAATTGGACTTAGCAAGTGGATTAAACCGAAGATGTATGTGGAACTTTCTTATCTCTTGAGCATGAATAAGTTGTAAATGTATAGTACGGTAGACATACAAGATTTTGACAATCTAGTCCATTTGATATCCTTGGCTTATTTTAAGAATGTCCAAGTTGGTTGAGTTAGGGAATTAACTCACTTGTTTAAATATTAAGGATATCTGGGTTTTCAAGAGTTAAGAGACTTTAAGTATGTTGAAAGTATTTTTGATACTTGTTTTGTTGGAAAGTTTAAGTCTCTTGGTTATAAAGAAGAATGTAAGTTTCTAAGGTATAAAGCTAGTATAACGGCTTTATGGAAAGTTGGTTATAATAGTTTTATGGAAGGTTAAAAAAATGATTTACTCTAAGTAATTTAAGTATGATAAATGACTTAAAATAATGAAAGGCAAACTGATTTAAAGGCATCGATTGCTTAAAGTTTTAAAAGAAAGAAGTCACTTGATTTAGAAGCCTATAATTGTATTTCTAAAAGGTATTGTGACTTGTCTTGAAAAGTAGTTATGACTTGATACTATGGTTATTAGTATCTTGGAAGTTTTGTATGAAAAAGAGTCATTTTAAAAGAGTAGAAGTACGTAGTACTTTGGGTTAAATTCCCGGATTTTTATAATGACATGTTAGTGCCTTAAGTAAACTAAAATGATAGTGTACATGTATAAGACTAATAAGAAGTTAGGGGATTTCTTAACTTGCTTATATATGGTATGATAAGCCGGTAGTGCTTATGTTATGTATGATAAGCCGGTAGTGCTTATTTTATGTGTGATAGCCGGTTTGTGCTAGTGGTATGTTATTCATTACGGGGTCATTCCCCGGGTTTGTGGCATTTGCATATTCCGTGGATTTGCTACCCATGATGCGAGGAATACCTCATGCGGGTCCGTAAGGGCTTATGCGGGTGAAATAGTCCCATGCGGGGCGGATTAGTCCTATGCGATGAATACCTCATGCGGGTCTACACGACCTATGCGGGCGGATACAACCTATGCGAGGAATACATCATGCGGGTCCACACGACCCTTGCGGGTGAAATAGTCCCAGGAGTAGGATTGCTTAATGATACTGCGGGCGGGTGGTCCTGCTTTGATCGTGAGCTTCCTATTTTTATGTTGTAAGTATACTCTTATTTACTCTCATTGTTAGTAAGGCACATTGTACTGTTAATTGAGCTATCATACATGTCTTCAGTTTTATTATAGACTTATGATTTCATTCATGCATTTCAGCCACATATTTGGTACATGTTGTCCGACCTCCTTCTGGGCTGCGTTAACGCTGCAGTAGAGTGCAGTTCTTGATCCTCACTCTTAGGATCACTGTTCAGCTGTTGAGAAGCTCATTTATTTCGGAGGCTTATCCCTGGTATTGTCGGTTGTTGTACATTCCGGGGTATGGCGGGACCCTGTCCCGCCAAGTTGTTATTCTTAGAGGTCTGTAGTCACATTTGTGGATTGAGTTTGTAAGAACAGAGATGTACTGTTTTAATTTTGTATATGTTACGGAAGGTAGCCTTATCGGCTAGCCTGTTGATGTCTACCGTCTAAGTATGATTTTTTTTTTATTATGAGTTGTGTATGTTCCACTGCTATTCTCTGATGTATACCTGAAATGGGTGCCCAGGTAGGGCACCAGTCGCGGGCCCGGGGTCGGGTCGTGACAAAAGTGGTATCAGAGCAGTTAGTCCTCGGAAAGTGTCTACAGACCGTGTCTAGTAGAGTCTTGGTTATCGGTGTGTTGTGCACCACATCTATAACCAGGAGGCTGCAGGACATTTATGATTGTTTTCCATTCTTCTCACTCTGAGATCGTGCGGTAGAGCTGTGTTGTTAGGGTCGTCTCTCCCTAACAAGTTATGTTGTTTGCAGCTACGTTAGAGGCAGCAGTGACCCAGGAAAGATGATGTGGATTGCGTATCCAGGTTGGTAATATTTGTAGTATAGTTGGTATTGTGACATACATCTATACGGATTTTTGTATGAGGGTCGGACGTGTGTTGCCTAGAATGGTTTTAGGTTACCAGGATTTGGTAAGGACAATAAATACCGGGAAGGTATGAAACAGTTTAATGAATTCTCATCAAGGTTTTACGTACTAATTTGAGATAATTAGGAGATGATGAGCTGTCTGAGAAGGAAATGAACCCTTAAGAAGTCATAATTAAGGAGCTTAATGGAAGCCTATGTTAATAGATTAAGCTACGTGGTATGATTAAGGGAATGGTACGGGTGAGATCCGTATGGAGTAAATATGGTTGTTATGATCAAGACAACGCGATTATGGTATTACCAGAAGTTATTGTACCCGTTTACGGGGGGACTGATAAGGTAGGCTTGGAGCATGAAAATTGCGAGCCTAAGAATTATTGATAACCGCCAAGACCTTAAGTATATAAGGCCTTCTCGGGGAGTAAAAATTTAAGTCAGACCAAGGATAAGAGTTAAGTACGACGCCGAGTCGGGTTGAGGACCTATTAAGGGTCGCCCCATAGCCTGAAATGGGATGAGATCAGTTGATAGTAGTCCCGCTACGTGACAGGGTCACGAGGGTGTACGGCCCAAGTCTAGTTAATCGTTTTATGGGTTCGTGGACGCATTCCACCGGAACCAGGTTGTGAGAGCCGGAATGGGCCTTTTATTGTTTAACTTAGTAACTCCAAAGAGTGGAGGCCAGAATTAGTATAGAAGTTATGTACGTATGCTAGTATAAGTTTGGAAGTACGGAAAGAGTACGACCAGTGAAAAAAAGAGCAACCAAGTGTAAAGAAATAAAGCCTGAATCTATGAGAACCTTTCGGGGTGACTACACCATGAGTGTTGGGTGGTATCTGAGCGGGTAGATAATAATTGCTGGTAACGATACAGTCGTTGGACCCTAGCAGAGCTGTTAAGACAGACTTCGAGGTCATTATGGGTACGGGCTAGTTGGCCTCTTGTTATGCCAACGTTGACTGCAGAGAGAGATCGGTTCGATTTCAGTTTTCCGGTAAGCCGGTTATCGAGTGGAAAGGAAGAGAAGTGGTGGTAACCAGTGAATTATCCTTCCTTCTTTGACATCATTGTTTTAATAAGTATGTGTGACTTGTTCATTTGAGGTAAGTTGATGCAAAAGGTAATTAATACTGGAATTTGAAGGAATTTTATGTTAAGTGCCCTTGGAGGTATTTGGAGTTGGTTTGGTGTGGCGGTCAGGGCCACGACCTTCCGGATAATTTCAGGAAAATGTGCAAGGCAAGAATAAAATAAGTACGAGTGTTGCCGGCGGAAAACTGAGGGCATCTTTGGTAGGTTTTGAAAATCTACATGACTTTAAGGCGGTGCGTGATGATTAGATATTTACTGGACCGCAAGAGGACCCTGTGATTAGGGTTGTGACTCCAAGGAAAGTTTAAAAGGGAGATAAGTTCTCTCCCCCACGTAAAAGGACAGTTTTACGTATTATGGGGTTGCGTGTACCTATGTTGTTAGACGAAGGATATGAGACTGGTAAGGTCTTCGGTATCGTCATGCCATAGGTTACAGTTGTGGATAACCGTGGGAAAAGTGTTGTGTTGGGGTAATTAAGAACGACGAACGAATTGGTTGAGGAAGTATCGTAAAGATATAAATGCAGGTTGTACGCTTGTATGAAACTGTACGATTATGAATCAAGATAGAAATACTTTTGCTAATAATAAGCATAAGGTAAGGTTATGACCAGAATGATAAAAGAAAATATAACTGTGGTTATGTAAGTTGCACGAGATATGATTACCCCAGACCAGTGTAAAGACCATTAGTAAATGATGGGTAGTAAGAACACCTCGAGGAAATGTGGTACCATTTGTACCGACGAGAAAGATAGTAAGGAGATACAGGGAGGTAAGGGACCCCAGGACAACTTGAAATGAATTATAAAGGAAAGACGAGTAGACACTCGAACGATAAGAAATCTTGACAAGTCATTGGAGTAGGTAATACCGTGAATTGAGGTTGAACACCTGAATATAAGCTCTACGAGCTGGGAGATAATAATCGGGTTACTACTTGACGAGATCAAGGAAATCCCCCCCCCTAAATTGTGATTGACAGGAAGTCTTAGCCAGGAGGCAAGCAAAAGAATCAAATCTAAGTTAGTGACCAAGTTTGGTTGCAACAGAGAAAAGGAAACAGGAACCATAATTGAGATTAAGGACACCCGAATATTTCGCAAGAATGAGAAAGGTTTCCAGTTATTGGAAGATAAGTTGACTCGACTACAGTTCTAACCCCTCCTGAAAGACTAGAGGGTTAGGTTATTATGATAACACGTTGGGTGTTGGGCTAGGTTGTGTGCTGACGCAACCCGATAAGGATAGAGCCTATGTTTTCCCGGTAGTTAGGGAAGCAGGAAAGGAAATTACGCCACTCACGATTTAGAGCTGGCGGCAGTTAAATCATGCCTTGAAGATTTGGGGGCATGACGTATATATGGACTTCATGTGGATATTTGTGCAGACCACAAAAGCCTCCGGTATATCTGCAGACAGAGGCAGGAGAATTTGCGACAGCGACGGGGGTTAGAGTTATTCAAGGATTGTGATATCGATATCCTATTAATCGGTGTATTTTATATACACTTTTCGAGTCATTTTTAGTGAGTCTTTTGTCCCTTTTTGTACAAATAAGTGTCATATTAGGATAGTTTTTCTTTCTTTTGAGTCAAAGTGGTTAAAATGGTCAAATGGCGGAAAAGGAGCTAAAAGAGGGCAAAAGTGGAGGTTCTAGAGCGTAAAAGACGAGAAAGTGGCGAACGAGGCAGAAAACCGGACCAGCGCCGCGGCGCCTCCTGCAGTCAGAAGCAGGGCCGCGGCGCCTATTCATCAGAGAGGCTGCAGAGGTTCCAGCGCCGCGGCGCCCACAGACAGCAAAGATCAGGGCCGCGGCGCCAAATCACCCGCATCGCAGAGTTCGCCGCGCCGACGCTGAAAATCGAGTTTTAGACGAAATGCAGGCGGCGTGAAGGAAAAGTTTGAGGCGGTTTTCAACCTATAAAAGGAGAGCCCTAGGCAGTTCTAAAGGGTTCCCTTTCTTGCACAACACAAGGAATCTTGCTTTGAAGATTGGAGACCATAGTCTAGTAATTTCTTTCCTTTTTCTTTTCTTTTATTTCTGTTTTGTATGATGAACCTTGAATTAGTTCTTGTCATGTCAATGGCTAGGAACTAATTCTTTTATAGGGCTTTCCATGTTAGTTCACTAGAAACTTATGTTATAAATTGATGCATGTTATGGTTATTCTTCTTCTTGTTGAGATTTATCCAATAATTACTTTGAATGTTTGGTAATTAATTGATCACTAATTATCATTATTTATATGATTTCTAATCAAACCTCGAAAGGATGAGGTTGTGAATATGCTGTAAGTTGGGTAGACATATTTTGGATTGAGGATGAAAATACCTCAATTATCTATGTAGCGTTAATGAGAGGCTTAAAAACCCTAATTTTACGCATGGTGCGTGACGGTTAACTAGGTTTTTGTTCTTAATCCTCCTATAGAGTTATCCTTATCACCGAAAGGTAGAAAGGAGAAATACTGGGGTTGAGTGTTTATATATCCTTAACGGGAATATAAAACGATTTCGTAAACCTGCTAGCTCCGAGAGAAGAAGACCATAATTTATTGCATTAATAATTAACATAAGCGGATAGTTGAGGAGACATGGAAGCCCTATTCCCATCACAACTGAAGTAAACACATTAGTTAAATTAGTCTTTATAATTCTTAGTTATAAACAACAAAATCAAATATCGATTGCCAAATAGATACCAAAAGATAGATAGTTGGTACTTGAACCCTAATCCTTGTGGACGATATTCGGTCTTACCAAGACTATATTACTTGTCACGATAACGTGCACTTGCGTTAAAATGTGTGCATCTTTTCGCGCATCAAGTTTTTGGCGCCGTTGCCGGGGATTAGGCATAGTTCAATATCAAATTTGTCTATTTTTTAATTTCTAATTTGGTTTTTTTTTTTGTTTTTTTTTACGTTTTTATTTTTCGGAAAGAAATCAGGGTGCCTTGATTTGTTGTCTGTTTTTTATCTATTTTAGGGAATCAGTTTATGCGAAGGAGAAGAGGGGCAGACACTCTTGTTCCCTTCAATCCAGAGATTTAGAAAACCTGTAAACAGAACAGAAAGAATCAGCGGATTGCAACCTTGATAGAGATGGACGGTGTTCAAAACAACAACATGATGAGAGAAGTGTTAGGTGAAAATCAGCCCAATCCAGGAATGCCTCGGAAAAGTACCTATGGATGTCGAGGAAAGAGTTCAAGTCTAAGAAGAAAGAAGCTTGGGAGACTATGTGCCGAGAGTAGAAGTGGCCGGGTCGCCGACCCGACTCGCCTTGGCCCCGACCGACCCGACGACACGACCCGCTTATAAAAATAAAATAAAAAAGCGGGACCGGGGCTCGAACCGGGGCGGGACAGGGTCTGGTCCCGCCCGACCCGACCCCGCCAGGCCTCGATCCCGCCCCGACCCCGTCCCGACCCCGCCCCGACCCCGCCCCAGTCCCGCCCCAGTCCCTCCCTTTGCAGAAAATAGCCGTTGTCCAACGACCATTTTACATTTTGGCCGTTGGACAACGACCATTTTAGGCCTCCCCCCTCCCCCAACCCCCCTACCCCCTTTATATTTATTTTTAACCCCTAAGTTATTATATTTACACTTTAACCCAATTTTTCAACTATAAATACCTCATTCCTCTTCTTATTATTTTCACAAATCTTTCTACTCTAATCTCTCAATCAATTATCAATCAATCTCTATACAACATTGTCTACATATTCAATCTATTTATTAATTTGAGAATTGGGAGTGAAGTTGGCAACTAGCTTGAGGATTATCTATCGAGCAAAGTTTCAATTTTCAACCTCTCGATTACACGTCGACTCTACGTCGGCGTTTGGTACATTCGTTCTCTCATTAAATTATTATTTTGTCTTTATTTCATTTAGCACATCTAATTTCATTATCTTTAACTATTTATTAGCATAATTAAAATGAAAGGACTAAGAGGCATGTTGGGTAAGGGTAAGGGTCAGGCTTCTTCTAGTAGGGGTGGTAACAAGGGCAAGGGTACTTCTTCTAGTATTCCTGTTCCAGCTATTCCTAGACAAGATGATTTTATAGATCCTGAAATGTTTCCTGAAATACCATATGATCTTGACACAAATGATTATCCTCAAATTGAAGAAGATTTTAATTTAGATGACACCCTAGATGATGATACACCTACTAATGAAGATGATACACCCACTAGTGAAATGCCTCCTATCCCCCCTACTATGAGACGAGGTCCGGCAAAACGACCATTAAAATCAGTTGTATGGAAATATTTTGACAGGGACGTAGCTAATCAAGTAGCTTGTATGTAAAACTTGTAAAAATGTTTATTCTTTTAAAACTGGACAAGGTCATGGTGGGACGGGGGGTTTAGGAAGACACCTGTTGCAAAAACACAAAGCCTTGCATGCCCAATACATGATTGAAAAAAATGGTGAGAAAGCGTCCTCTCAATCGGAACAAGGTTCACATACTGTTTCGGAAAAAGTACAGGGTCAAATTAACCCTATGACGGGGGGAGTTGTAGGCCCTAAATACGATAAACATAAAGATAAGGAATCACTAGCAAAATTAGTTGCTGTGGAGGGTTTGCCTTTTTTCATTTCCTGAATCTCCTGGTTTTATTCATTATATTAGAGATATGTATAATCCTCGCTTATAAAGGTTTTCCTAGATCAACTGTTAAAAGAGATGTATTTAAATTTGCACATGAATATCAACGATTTACGTTATGCATTATATCATTTAAATTGCAAAGTCGCTTTAACCGATATAGTCGTAGTAGTACTAACGACCATGATTATTTAACAGAACTTTGTCATTAGATATATTATAAATGGTCTATGCAAAAATGTATTTTAGCATATAGATATATAGATAGTAGGCAATTGGTGAGTTTATTTACGAAAATATTTATTGATGCGTGATTATTACGGAATAACCGATAAAGTTATGAGTATTACATTAGATAATGCATCTTCTAACAATTACGCTATTAGTATTTTAAGAGATGTTTTAACTCCGTTTTTCCAAAACATTTTCATATCAAATGTGCCATATTTATAACTTAGTTGTAAAGGATGGTCTTTCACTTTTTCAAGATATTCTTGAAAAATACAATTTGCTATACACTTTATTTTTAAAAATAATAGAATTCAACAGAGAAAAGAATATAAAAGCTTGCCACGATTGTGGACTATCTTCTGAAAAATTCAGAAGTACCAACTAGGTGGAATTCTTTATATGACCAACTAGTTGTTGCTTATGACTATAGAAAACCTATTACTTTATTTTTTAACGCCATAATCAAAATCCAAATGATATGATTGTGGATAATGATTGGGAGAAAATTAGAGAACTTATTGTATTTTTAGAAAATTTTCAACGAGCAACAAAAGAATTTTTACTTTATATTATCCTACTATTTCAACTATGTTGTTTTATATAGCTATAATATTTTTACTTCTTAAAGAATATATGGAAAAACCGCTATCTCTGACTATTAAAAAAATGTTTATGAAATTAAAGAAATATTTTATTCCTATTCCCCCTATTTATATTATTGGTGTTGTATTAAACCCGACTATTAAAGTAGAGGGTTGTAAAAGTCTTATTGAAAATATTTATAATCAGATGGACGTACTACCACCTCCAACTCCCAAAAATTTAAATGTTGAGCCACCTATTGAACTAACGCTAGAAGAAGTGTTGAATATCGTAGAAGATGAATGCAAAAAAGTAAATCGGCATTACCAGCAAGAAAGTGCTAGTAACCAACCGACTTTTGTACCATCTTCTTCTTCTTCAACACAGCCTAAAAAAAGGCATGCTGTTTCTGGGGCTAGTAGTATTAGTTCTATTGAAAGCCTCAGAAATAGAATGTGCGGTGGTACCAGTGCTAACCAAATTAGCGAGTTCGATGTTTTTGTTTTGCAGGGTAATTTACCTTACCAAGCAGTTATCAATGAAGAAGGAAAGGAAGACTTGCTGAAATATTGGAGCCAGAATGAGAAGACATTTCCGACACTTTCAATGATGGCCCGAGATATTTTGAACATTCTGGCCATCAATCGCTCAAAGCGCTTTTCAAAGGCAGATTTCAAATAGGAGAGCACATACACTCATTAGCCGGAGACAACTTGGAGATGGCGGTACTATTCAGAGATTGGATACGAGCGGAGCGAAGGAGGTGCGGTCAACCAGAGATTAACGAAGAAGAAGACGACAACTACAACGACATTTTATCTGAAGGCATGAGTAGCGACGTGGAACAATTTGACCAAGATATACCAATTCCAACCGAAGAACCACAAGAAATTATAAAGAAACTAGAAAAAATATTTTCAAATTGGTAATTTATTTCATTGCAATTTTTTAATTTTTCTATGTCTTTTGCAATTTTTTTCAACAACAGTACACTACAATGTTGTAATTCTGAATCTTGTATATTTCAATGAAATAATTAATAATATAAGAGGCACAAAAACAACCTTGAGATGTTTTTTTTACACTCTTCTTGTCTTTATTTAATTATTTAGTTTATACTTTATAATTATAGTTTATACTTTATAGTTTATAAATATATTATATATATGAGTATAATTATTATACTATAAGTCTATAATATTATACTATTATAGTATATGACTATATGTTAATCAGTTAATGTTACTTTGTTAGTAATTTAGTATTTTTAATTTAGTGAAAAAATTTATAATAAAAAAAAAAAAAATCAAAACCCGCTCAGTCCGTCAGGCCCGACCGACTGGCCCCGACTCGCCCCGACTTACCCAATGGATCGGACCGGGCGGACACTGTATGGTCCCGCCCGACCCGACCACTTGAGCCCGCCTCGACCTCGCCTTTTCTCCGCCCGACCCGCCCCGACCCCGCTTAACCCGAGCCGGTGGGGCCCGACCATCGGCGATCTGGCCGAGAGTGAATGGAGCACAAACATGTATTAGACTCCCTGCCATAGGAGCAAACAACTTTGAGATAAAACCGGCGATTCTGAGCATGGTACAGCACACAGTGCAATTTGGAGGACTGCCATCGGAGGATCCACATATGCACATAGCTAATTTCTTGGAGCTATGTGCAACTTTCAGATATAACGGCGTTACTGATGATGCCGTCAGATTGAGGCTTTTCCCTTCTCACTCAGGGATAGAGCGAAAGTATGGTTGAATTCCCTGCCAGCCGATTCGATTTTTACATGGCAAGAGCTGGCACAGAAATTTTTGGCCAAATTCTTTCCCCCATGCAAAGCAGCAAAACTGAGAGGGGAGTTGAATAACTTTTACCAAGCAGATGGAGAGTCGTTGTACATATCGTGGGAAAGGTTCAAAGATTTACAGAGAAAGTGCCCACACCATTGTATTGAGTTATGGAACTTGGTCCACATCTTCTATAACGGGCTGAGCAGTACAACCAGAACCATTATAGATGCAGCAGCAGGTGGGGCATTCATGAGGAAAACAGCCCACGACGCTCACGAGTTATTAGAAGATATGGCCACCAACAACCATGTCACTGAAGAGAGATCAACGAGTGGGAGGAAAACAGTGGGGGTCTATGAAATAGATGCCATTGCTGTCTTGAATGCCCAAGTGGCCCTTTTGGCGAAACAGTTGCAAAGAACATACTGATGTCGATGAATGCAGCAGATGCCTAAAAGCTGTGAGATATGTGGTGGTCCACATACATTCGATAGGTGTCCTTCAACTGATCCTAATAATATACCAATGAAGCAGGCAGAGTGTCAGGCCGTGGGTAATTATCAGAGGCCACAAAACAACCCCTACTCCATCACATATAATCCAGGGTGGAGGAATCACCCAAATTTCTCATGGAGAGAAGACCAGGGGCAGCAGAATCAATATAGGGTCGATGCAACCAGAGAACCGCAGTCAGCCCTTTACTCAGGCCCCACCTAGTCAACAGTTCAATGCACCGGTTCAGCAAGAGAAGCCAGACGAGCTGAGAGCAGCTTTGTTGGCACTCACCAACGCCACTCCGAACCGGATTCGAAGCTAGATCCTCGCTCAGAACTTGGAAACACAAGTGGGTCAGCTAGCAAAGCAGGCAAACAGCAGGCCACAGGGTACACTGCCAAGCAACACAGAGGTGAATCCAAGGAGCAATGCGATCGCATAAATTGAGAAGCGGCAAGCGGTTGAGAAAGAATCACCTCACCAAGAGTGGAGCAAAGCGGCGAGATAGAAAAAGAGAAGGTGGTTGAATCTCGCCAAGAGTAGAGAAAACTCCAGAGAAGGAGTATACAGAGAAGATCCCATTCCCTCAGAGATTACAGCGGAAGGCGGTTGACAAACAATTCTCCAAATTTTTGGAGACATTCAGGAAGCTGCATATCAACATACCTTTTATAGAGGTTTTGGAGCAGATGCCCTCCTATTTCAAGTTCATGAAGGAGATCTTAGGGAAGAAGAAGAAAGCGCAGAGTCTGCGAAATAGTAGCACTGACGGAGGAGTGTAGTGCTATCTTGCAGAAGAAGTTGCCACCAAAACTAAAAGACCCAGGGAGCTTTACACTACCTTGCACAGTGGGCAGGGTGACATGCAACAGGGCTCTGTGTGATTTAGGGGCAAGTATAAATCTGATGCCCTTATCGGTATTTAAACGATTGGAGTTGGGTGAGGCTAAACCAACCACAGTGAGCCTGCAGCTGGCCGATAGGACAGTGGTTCATCCAAGGGGGATGATTGAGGACGTGATTGTCAAAGTAGGAAAATTCTTCTTTCCTGCGGACTTCCTCATTCTTGACATGGAAGAAGATGCAGAAATCCCTATCATATTGGGGAGACCATTCCTAGCGACAGGGAGAGCTTTGATCGATGTAGAAAGAGGAGAGCTGACATTAAGGGTGGAGAAGGAAGAAATGGTGTTTAAAGTATTTAAACACATCATTGAGCCACCAACCATGAGCAGGTGCTTTGCAATCAGCACCATCAAACCCCCCTGTGAGCCAGTACAAGTCAACCAAAGGGAGATGAGCCCACGAAAGCAGGCATGGTTTGCCAAACCTCCACAGAAGCAGGTATGTGTTCCTGAACTTCCCCTTAACGATAATGCTAAGAGGAGAAGAAGAAAAAGAAAACGAAAAATGTGGAGAAAATGGATTAGTTGTGGGGTTGATCCACCCCACGTTTATTAAACTAAGGAACTTGCGTCCGGCTAAAAGACGTTAAAGACAGCGCTACTTGGGAGGCAACCCAAGGTATTTTGATTTATTTTACTTTAATATAATAGTTTTTATTAAGAACGGTCTCACGGAGGTAGTGTTTGTGCTGTGATTGACAGGTACAGGCTAATAAATTGAAGGGCGAAAACCGAGAACATCGGGATTTCGAAAAAGCGGGTAGCGCGCGCCGTAAGCGTGGCGACGCCAAAAGAACCAAAAGGCGCTTTAAGCCGCGCGCCAAAAGATCAGAAGAAGCCCAGAAGTCCGAGCGTCGCGGCTCGTGAGCGTAACCGCGGCGCAGAAGTTCGTAACCAGCACAGAGTTTAGCCGCGCGCCCATTTGCGTGGCGCGCCACAACGAAAAAAAATCTGAATTCTGAAAGACGCCCTGATCCGAAGGCCCTGTCGCCAAATCAAAAACCCAGAGCTCTCCTCCCCTCACGGAATTCAAAGTACTATCCAACGCCATTGCCACCATTTTAAACCAAGTCTATAAGTGTATTGTTTCTTTTATTGTCTTTGAGTCTACACACATTGGGGACAATGTGTGATTTAAGTTTGGGGGGAGTGTTTTATTTGTGTCTTATTACTGTTTGATTTAAGTCTTTTTGGTGTTTTTATGTATTTTTGAGTCAAAGATCATGTATGCTGTAGTTACTAGAAACACCTAGTGAAGTAAGGTGGAATAATGTAATGGAATTGAAGCAACTATCTAAACACCTAGGTTAGATATGCCAAAAACTCACAAAATCTGTCTATTTGGAGTTTCTTGCTTGAATTGTGCATGCTAAATGATGAATACCTATGTGTTATGATTGCTTGCTATTTGAGGCGAAATAGTTAGGATATGCATGTTAGGGAGATGACTCGGGCATTTCTTTGATAGCCAATTCTTACCACTCTTTTATATCCCTGACTTTAAAAGTATCCCTAGTCAGCCCCATTGAGCCTAAAAATTGAAACTTCTTCTTTGACACCCTATATTCCCACAAATTGTGCCATAAGTAAAAATGTGAAATAGTGGAATAAATTGTGTTAAAAAAGAGACAAAAAGAGTGAACAACTGTGATGCACCCCAATAAAAAAATAATAAGAAATAGGCAAAAGCCTAAGTTTGGGGGTGCTTGTCATTATTATACACTTCACTCTCCCAAAACAAAAGAGGGGAAAGATTGATTTGAAGTGAAGGAATGAATCAAAAGAAAAGGGAAAAATGGAAAAGCTAAAGAGTTTATGGTACACAAAAATGAGCCTAAATGCCTATTTTTACCTACCCATACCTAAGCCTACATTACAACCTTTAAAAGTCCTGAAGATCTCTTTTATGCATATCCAGGATTAGTGGAGAATAGCAAGTAAACATGCCATAGGATTTTTGAATTTTACAAGCTTGATTCAGTATGTTGACTTCCATTAAGCATGATAAAAATGAGTTTGTGAAATATCTAGCTTAATGTGTTTAGTTTGCTAAAAATTTCATGTTATATGTTCCTGCATATTATTCTGCTAACCTTCATGTTTTTCTAGATAACACCAATGCACCAAAAGTGATCAATGTCAGTAAGTCCTTTATTTTCGTTTCTTTGAGTCTTTTATTTCTTTCTTTCTATCTTTGCTCGAGGGCGAGCAAAGGTTAAGTTTGGGGGTATTTGATCGGTGTATTTTATATACACTTTTCGAGTCATTTTTAGTGAGTCTTTTGTCCCTTTTTGTACAAATAAGTGTCATATTAGGATAGTTTTTCTTTCTTTTGAGTCAAAGTGGTTAAAATGGCCAAATGGCGGAAAAGGAGCTAAAAGAGGGCAAAAGTGGAGGTTCCAGAGCGTAAAAGACGAGAAAGTGGCGAACGAGGCAGAAAACCGGACCAGCGCCGCGCCTCGCGATCGAAGCGAGGCCGCGGCGCCTAATCATCAGAGAGGCTGCAGAGGTTCCAGCGCTGCGGCGCCCACAGACAGCAGAGATCAGGGCCGCGGTGCCAAATAACCCGGCATCGCAGGTTCCGGCCTGGCCGCCAGCAGGCCTGGCTGGCGCCGACGCGGGAAAATCAGGTTTTTAGACGAAATTCTGGGCCAGGCCTGAAGGAAAAGTTTGAGGCGGTTTTCAGCCTATAAAAGGAGAACCCTGGGCAGTTCTAAAGGGTTCCCTTTCTTGCACAACACAAGGAATCTTGCTTTGAAGATTGGAGACCATAGTCTAGTAATTTCTTTCCTTTTTCTTTTCTTTTATTTCAATTTTGTATGATGAACCTTGAATTAGTTCTTGTCATGTCAATGGCTAGAAAATAATTCTTTTATAGGGTTTTCCATGTTAATTCACTAGAAACCTATGTTATAAATTGATGCATGTTATGGTTATTCTTCTTCTTGTTGAGATTTATCCAATAATTGCTTTGAATGTTTGGTAATTAATTGATCACTAATTATCATTATTTATATGATTTCTAATCAAACTTCGAAAGGAGGAGGTTGTGAATATGTTGTAAGTTGGGTAGACATATTTTGGATTGGGGATGAAAATACCTCAATTATTTATGTAGCGTTAATGAGAGGCTTAAAAACCCTAATTTTATGCATGGTGCGTGACGGTTAACTAGGTTTTTGTTCTTAATCCTCCCATAGAGTTATCCTTATCACCGAAAGGTAGAAATGAGCAATACTGGAGTTGAGTGTTTATATATCCTTAACGGGAATATAAAACGATTTCGTAAACCTGCTAGCTCCGAAAGAAGAAGATCATAATTCATTGCATTAATAATTAACATAAGCGGATAGTTGAGGAGACATGGAAGCCCTATTCCCATCACAACTGAAGTAAACACATTAGTTAAATTAGTCTTTATAATTCTTAGTTATAAACAACAAAATCAAATATCGATTGCCAAATAGATACCAAAAGATAGATAGTTGGTACTTGAACCCTAATCCTTGTGGACGATATTCGGTCTTACCAAGACTATATTACTTGTCACGATAACGTGCACTTGCGTTAAAGTGTGTGCATCTTTTCACGCATCACCTATACCACCCGGGGAAAGCCGAGACGGCTACAGATACTCTTAGTCATGGATCTAAGGGTAGTATGCCATATGGGCAACCAGATAGACAGGACGTGATCCGTGAGATTCTTTAGCTACCGAGCCGAGGGGATCGATTATTTGTTTCCAAGGTTAATAAAGTTTAGATCCGAGAGGTTGCCGAGTTTTCCGTCGTTGAGGAGGTAAAAAGGCGACAGTATGAGGATCCAGTTATGATACGGCTCTCCGAAAAGAGAAGAGCCTGTTTGAGTAGCACCGGATGGGGTGCTGTGATATGAGGATAGATCGTGTGTACCCGGTGCTACAGGACTAGTCAGCAGGTCTTAGGGGAGGCACGCAGTGCTTATTGCTCTAATTGTTCGGGGTCGACTATGTTGTGTAGTGACCTCAGATGTATGTATTGGTAAGGTGGCCTGAAGAGGGACGTAGCAGAGTTGTTGCTTAATATCCGAATTAGTAGCAGGTCATGGTTGAACACCAGAAGCCCAGTGGGCTATTACAGGTGATTTAGACCCCGACTTAGATATGGGAGGTAATTAAAATGGATCTTGTTACAGGGTGACATCGTACTCAGAGGAAGTGCGACTCCCTGGGGGTCATGGTAAATAGGCTGGCGAAACCAGCCGTGCTTTTCCGGTTAGTACCACTTACTCGACTGAGGATTATGCTAGCTTATATAGCAGGGAGATTGTGAGACTGCACGGGGTTCCTACTTTTATGATGTCAGACAGATGAGCTGCATTACCTGACTGGAGGTTTTTCCAGAAGGTGTTAGGGACACAGGTGAGTCTCAGTGTGACATTTCACCCTCAGACCTACGGACAGGCAAAGCGTACTATCCAGGCACTTGAGGATAGGTGGCGGGCCTATGTTCTTGATTTCAGAGATTGTCGGGAGGGTTATTTGCCTCTTGTTGAGTTACGTACGATAACAGATACCCTTCCAGTATTCGGATGGCCCTGTACGAGGCCTTGTATGTAAGGAAGTATAGATCGCCGATTGGTTGGTTCGACGTAGGCGAGGTTCAGCTATTTGGTCCAGACTTGATTCACCGGGCTGTGGATAAGGTGAAGCTTATCCAGGAAAGATTATTAGTAAGCTCAGAGTCAGCAGAAGCTTTAGGCAGATAACCGACGTTGACACATGGGGTTCAGGTTGACATTTTGTATGAGTATTGTTATGTGGCCTTGTGTGGTATTATTGGTATGTAGGGGTTGTAAAAGAAGACTATGCCGCTATCTTTAAGTTTGACTCCCAAAAGAACATTCGGGGACGAATGTTTCTAAGGGGGGAAGAATGTTACACCCCGGAAATTCCAGGATAGGTTTATAAGAACGTACGTAAGAACTCAAAAATGTTAAGATTTGAGACGAGTAAGAATTTATCGGAATTTTGGAATTTGTCGGAAAATGAAATATTGCGACGAACGGGAGGGCGACACGTGTCACCCCCCTTAGTGGTCTTGGTCGAATTTGTGCATGGGTAGAATGGTCATTTGACCATATTTATGATGAAAGTATTGCTAGGCTAAGAGCTTGACAACATTGACCAAGTCAATGAGCCCACATAACATGATATTTAAATAAAATGCATCTAAGCCACCCATTTGTTTTAATCTAGACCTTCTATTTGGTTATATAAGCTTCCTTAGTAGCAAGACAAGGCTTAACACTTAGAAAAAATTTCAAGAATTTGAAGAACACCTTTGAGGGCTCTCGGCTTTAGCATCCTTTAGGAGAGAAATTTTTTTGTTTGTTGTCCAATAAGCTTCATACTTTAAACCAAGGTACCTAAGGGTATTGTAAGTGTATCTCAATAGAAAGATCCCGGAAAAGTGGTGTTTTCGTATTAGTCGCAAGGCGAAAACCTAAGGAGTTGTTCAACTTTGAAGTTGGAACTTGAAGAGGAGATCTTCATAAGCTTCTAAGGGTTTCTTGGAGTGGATTGGAACATCGAAAAGAGGAGCTAAAGTTGCAAAGGATCGACTTGTAATCTTGGATCATATTTGGGCTAAATGAGGTAATAATCTTCGTCTTACTTTTGTAATTGAAGATTCCATGTTATTATAAGTTAGAAATGATCATGTGATATGTGTTATGAAGATTGATAAGTGTTATGGAAATTTGGAAGCTCAAATCCGAAAATGACATGTTAATCCATTTGAAATTGAAATACAATTTGGTCGATAATTAGAATCGTCGCATGTTTACCTACTTGAGGATTGTAGTAGTTATAATCAATTGCGGCTAGATAACATGTTATATTAAACCACTTGGATTGAAAAAGGGATTGGAAACGAATTTGTATTGTTGTCCCTATATTGCCAAATGGACATTATATGTTGGTCTAGTTTGATATTTATTGTGGGGCGGAATTTTACACGTCTTGATTAAGCGTGTAATCCCCTATTGTTAAACTACTTTGTTGAGCCTTAAATGTGGCGTGTTTGGTTATTGAATTCGGCCTTGAAAAAGGTGGCAAAGTATGTATAAACAAAGGAAGTGCTGTCCGATTTTCCGTAGAATTTAGTGACTTTGCACTTGGAATATTCTACGTTTGAAGTAAGAAGTTAATAGACGTACTATGGTCATTATAGGTTGACATACTACGCACGCTTAATGGACTTAGCAAGTGGATTAAACCGAAGAGGTATGTGGAACTTTCTTATCTCTTGAGCATGAATAAGTTGTAAATGTATAGTACGGTAGACGTACAAGATTTTGAAAATCTAGTCCATTTGATATCCTTGGCTTATTTTAAGAATGTCCAATTTGGTTGAGTTAGGGAATTAACTCACTTGTTTAAATATTAAGGATATCTGGGTTTTCAAGAGTTAAGAGACTTTAAGTATGTTGAAAGTATTTTTGATACTTGTTTTGTTGGAAAGTTTAAGTCTCTTGGTTATAAAGAAGAATGTAAGTTTCTAAGGTATAAAGTTAGTATAACAGCTTTATGGGAAGTTGGTTATAATAGATTTATGGAAGGTTAAAAAGAGTGATTTACTCTAAGTAATTTAAGTATGATAAATGACTTGAAATAATGAAAGGCAAATTGATTTAAAGGCATCAATTGCTTAAAGTTTTAAAAGAAAGAAGTCACTTGATTTAGAAGCCTATAATTGTATTTCTAAAAGGTATTGTGACTTGTCTTGAAAAGTAGTTATGACTTGATACTATGGTTATTAGTATCTTGGAAGTTTTGTATGAAAAAGAGTCATTTTAAAAGAGTAGAAGTACGTAGTACTTTGGGTTAAATTCCCGGATTTTTATAATGACATGTTAGTGCCTTAAGTAAACTAAAATGAGAGTGTACATGTATAAGACTAATAAGAAGTTAGGGGATTTCTTAACTTGTTTATATATGATATGATAAGCCGGTAGTGCTTATGTTATGTATGATAAGCCGGTAGTGCTTATTTTATGTGTGATAGCCGGTTTGTGCTAGTGGTATGTTATTCATTACGGGGTCATTCCCCGGGTTTGTGGCATTTGCATATTCCGTGGATTTGCTACCCATGATGCGAGGAATACCTCATGCGGGTCCGTAAGGGCTTATGCGGGTGAAATAGTCTCATGCGGGGCGGATCAGTCCTATGCGAGGAATACCTCATGCGGGTCTACACGACCTATGCGGGCGGATACAGCCTATGCGAGGAATACCTCATGCGGGTCCACACGACCCTTGCGGGTGAAATAGTCCCAGGAGTAGGATTGCTTAATGATACTGCGGGCGGGTGGCCCTGCTTTGATCGTGAGCTTCCTATTTTTATGTTGTAAGTATACTCTTATTTACTCTCATTGTTAGTAAGGCACAATGTACTGTTAATTGAGCTATCATACATGTCTCCAGTTTTATTATAGACTTATGATTTCATTATAGTACTTTCAGTTTCACATATTTGGTACATGTTGTACTGACCTCCTTCGGGGGGCTGCGTTCATGCTGCAGGTAGAGTACAGGTTGCTGATCCTCACTCTTAGGATCATTGTTCAGCTGTTGAGAAGCTCCTTTATTTCGGAGGCTTATCCCTGGTATTGTCGGTTGTTGTACATTCCGGGGTATGGCGGGGCCCTGTCCCGCCAAGTTGTTATTCTAAGAGGTCTGTAGTCACATTTTTGGATTGCGTTTGTAAGAACAGAGATGTACTGTTTTAATTTTGTATATGTTACGGAAGGTAGCCTTATCGGCTAGCCTGTTGATGTCTACCGTCTAAGTATGATTTTTTTTTATTATGAGTTGTGTATGTTCCGCTGCTATTCTCTGATGTATACCTGAAAGGGGTGCCCAGGTAGGGCACCAGTCACGGGCCCGGGGTCGGGTCGTGACATACAGTTTTCTCCAATTCTCCAATTTACCAACACAAAAATGAAAACTAACACAACAACTATCAACAACAAGCCACATTAGTAGCCACGGTAGAAACAACAACAACAATCCAACACAACAACGACGAACTCGACATTTTTCTCCAATTCGTCAACACAAATTCAATCTTAAATGATTCACCAACACAGGAACAATACGACAATGAAATTGAATTTCCAGTCCGAAACACCGACTAACATACCTCAGACGTACACACATTCGCGGTGATCTTCGACTTCGCAATAATAGCCAAAGGCGGAGTGTATCCGCAGAAAACGATGTCTCGATTCTCAGATTTTCTCCGATTGCAGTCATTCTCAGTGAACTTGAATGCATTGAACTGGAATCGATTTGAATTAAAGAGAATCGATTCTCAACTAGAACCGATTTGAAATAGAAAGGATCAATTCACAACTTAAGAATCGATTCCTTCAATCCTCGAATTTGATTTCTAAACCAGTGATTCAAACCTGAGATTTGATTTCTTCAATTCTTATTTTCAGTCGAAAATCGTGATTTCGTCACATCGCGATTTCAATTTTCTTCAGTTCCTTCGCTTCTATATTTTCAGCTTCTTCGATTCTCTTCTCCTCGATAATCAGTTCCTCAGCAATTTTGATTTCTATCGAGAATAACTTCAGTTTTGATTTTTCCGCATTTTTTTTTCAATTACAAAATATCTAGTTAATCAAAAATATCTATCTCACTAATATATCTCACAAACACAAAATATCTATTCTAATCAAAATATCTAATGATATCATTTAATCAAAATAATATCCAATTAACTAACCACATATATATACAATGTATATATGTGGTATATCTCAACACCCCCTCAGGCTAGCAATAAAACATCGGTTTCGATCTAGCTTGGAAGCAATACTAGACAGCAGTTACTTTATCTAGAGAAATCAAAGTATTTTTAGATGGTTCCTCATGTGCATGACCTGTCTGTTCCTCCTTGTTTCCATTTTGATCTTCCATCACTGGATCACCAACATTTTAGCTGTGGCCAGTAAATTCTTTGAAGATTCTTCAATTTCCTCATTTGTCTCATACATGGGTGTTGGTCCTGCATCATATAAGTCCTCTGCATCTTTCTCCTTTGTAGCATCTTCTTTTGAGTTCTCTGCACCTTCCATGACAGGAACTTTCTTTGAGTCCTCTGCATCATTCACCTGAACAGGAGTTGGTCACCAGTGTTCCAACACCAATACGCTATAACAGCACCAGCAATGACTACACTAAGCAAAAGCAGTAATAGCTTCAACAACTGGACAACACCAGTAGCAGTAACACTAAGTTTCGACAGCAGTTGTAACAATTCCAAAGAATGCAACAAATTGCGGCCGCCTAAACAACATATCAACAACATTCTTAATAAAGAAGATACAAAAACAAATACACGGTGGCGCTTAGCAAATTTCAGCAATATCAGCAGTGTAAATTAGTCATGCAAAGATCGCAATCAAGAACAAATGAAAGTTTGCCATCCTCCCACAAAGAAAGACATATTTCCGGCCATCAAGACTAGCATTAGCGGACGAAACCACGGTACAAACAAACACGAAGTAGCACCAGCTATTTCCAGCAACCAAAATAGACAACAAAATATCCTGAATCATTCCCACTGATCCTAGCAATAACAGTAGGCAACAAACAAAAAAACAGTCCAGTCCTGCACCAGCGGGAACATCAACTGCTGGAAACAAATAGGAGCTTTAACTCCCACGTCAATAATGAAGAACCTCTCGTTCTCTAGTCTCACTCGGACTAGAGAATCTTCCGATTCTCCCTATGCAACCCACGGCAAGAACCCCTCGTTCTTTAGTCTCATTTGGACTAAAGAATCCATCGATTCTCATCACGCAAACAATTTCAATAAGCGGCAAGAACCCATAGTTCTCTAGTCTCGCTTGGACTAGAGAATCCCTCGATTCTCATCACGCAGTCTCTCATAATAAGCTCGGATATGCAACAGAGTCTCCCTCAATTTCTAGTCCTATTCCGGCTAGAAATCCGTCGATTCTCCTATCCTGAGCTAAACATATAAAAACAGTCAATCTAACACTTGATCGACTGTGAATAACTCTGTGAATCCTTGAATTGATTTTCAACTCAATCCATATTATCTTCGACGAAGTATCCCTCAGTTCTTAGTCTATTTGTCGCTAAGAACTCCTCGATCCTCCTATCGATAGACGTTTCCTACTCTTATCATCCTACAAGCCCAATCCAACTCTACATTCCAGGCAATAGCAACCAGTAACATCACCACACCAGTAACATTACCAGTGAGCAAAATTCCAGCAGGCACAGCATCATCAGTAGCAGTAACGCTAACAGAAGCAGCACACCAACAACAAACTACACTTTTCTCCAATTCTCCAATTTACCAACACAAAAATGAAAACTAACACACCAACTATCAACAACAAGCCACATTAGTAGCCACAGTAGAAACAAAAACAACAAGCCAACACAACAACGACGAACTCGACATTTTTCTCCAATTCGTCAACACAAATTCAATCGTAAATGATTCACCAACACAGGAACAATACAAAAATGAAATTGAATTTCCAGTCCGAAACACCGACTAACATACCTCAGACGTACACATTCGCGGTGATCTTCGACGTCGCAATGATAGCCAAAGGCGGAGTGTATCCGCAGAAAACGATGTCTCGATTCTCAGATTTTCTCCGATTGCAGTCATTCTCAGTGAACTTGAATGAATTGAACTGGAATCGATTTGAATTAAAGAGAATCGATTCTCAACTAGAATCGATTTGAAATAGAAAGGATCAATTCACAACTTAAGAATCGATTCCTTCAATCCTCGAATTTGATTTCTAAACCAGTGATTCAAACCTGAGATTTGATTTCTTCAATTCTGATTTTCAATCGAAAATCGTGATTTCGTCACATCGCGATTTTAATTTTCTTCAGTTCCTTCGCTTCTATATTTTCAGCTTCTTCGATTCTCTTCTCCTCGATAATCAGTTCCTCGGCAATTTTGATTTCTATCGAGAATAATTTCAGTTTTGATTTTTCCGCATTTTTTTTTCAATTTTAAAATTTATATATGATAATCACCAGATCTAATAGGATCTAGGCTCTGATACCATGTTAAATTTGTGATTCGAGTTTGTGTGCTTGTTCAGTAATGATCGAAAAAGATGAAGAAGAAGAAAAGATTGAAGAAGGAGAAGTGGAGAGGGATATTTTGGGCTCAAACTTGAGCTTCTGATATTGTTGATTATAACCTCTCAAAAAAGAAATATTACAAATATAGTCCCTATTTATAGGTGACTAACCTCTAATTACAAAATATCTAGTTAATCAAAAATATCTATCTCACTAATATATCTCACTAACACAAAATATTTATTCTAATCAAAATATCTAATGATATCATTTAATCAAAATAATATCCAATTAACTAACCACATATATATACAATGTATATATGTGGTATATCTCAACAAGATAAAAGGGGTTGACACGCAATGGCCAGCACAGTGCGCAGTCTGACAGAAAGAGGAAAGAAATCACATGGCAGTGTTCTCGGGTAGACTGCTTGAAAAAGAAAAAAAACATTTAGACTTTGGGGTTTAGATTCCGATACCATGTAGAATTATATTAATCTTCTTTGAAGAATCTTTCTCATTAATACAAATATATATAGGTGTACAATGTTGAATTCTTTTATAATAAGGATCTCAATCATACTATAATTATACAATAAAAATATGATAAATATGTAACTTAGTACAACACTAATTACACGTGCTAATAATGACGGGTTGCTAGTACGAGGGTTAAACTTTATAACTTTGACGTTAAATTTTGATATAGATTTTCAAGTTTGTAAATACAAAATTTATATATTAAAAACTACATTAAAAGTACTATAAGTCATGATAATTTATAATTTAAAAATGTTAAAAAAATGTGATCAAAGAACCATCTCGTAGATTCTCCAAATAATTAAGGGTTCACATAAATTAAAATACAAGAAATATAAAACAAATATGTTTGTACTTACTTTGGTTTCAAGAGGAAAACAAAGTTACTTTTTTCAGACAAAGGAAAGTTACTCTTTCGGAGAGAAGAAATTTGTTTTTGAAGACTCGTTGTGGTTTCTACACCGCTGTTTGAAGATTAAAATTTGTTTGATTTTTTATTCTAATTTAATACTCGATTTGAAGATATAAAAATTTCACTGGCTTATTTAATTTATTTGTCTTGTATTCGGTTTGAAGATATAAAAACTTCGTCGTGTATTAGATCTGGTTAAGAAAACAAGAAGAATTGGGAGTGAAATTGGTTTTAAACTAACTATTGCAATTTGTCAAGAAAAACAGTGTAACCCAAATGGCACTGCTTTTGTGCGAATTGGTGCTCGGTGGATTGCATAGTGAAAATAAAATTTATAACACATTTGCAGAGTAATCAAAAGTTGTTGGAAGAAGTCAGTGAAATACTTCTTTGAACTGCCGAATGAAGGATGGAGAAATTGAAAAAAAGAAGAAGGATGTGTAGTCATTAATTCAAGATAATCGACGCTTGACTTATAAAGTCTATTTCAAACGCTTCAAGTGATGCTGGTTCTCATGGCTGAAATGTCTTGACTTTTCAAGAAAAAATGTGTCTATTAAATTATAATTATTTGTATATACATGGATGTTGGTGAAAGGCTACCCGCTTTTTGTTGGTAGATAGAAATGTCGATCAATTAATCATTAATAATGATGATTATTTTGTTGATAGGTTCTGGTTTACCCAAGAAATGTGGGAGGACGCTATCCTATTGCTATCTTAATACTCACTTGAGTTCCCCCTAGAAAAATACAATTTATTTCATATGAAAAGGGAGAGGAAGAAAGTCAAATTTAAATTACTTCAAAGTGTGGGGATGTTTGACTAATGTACAAGTTCCTGAACTCAAAAGGTTAAAATAGGACCGTAAACTGTTGATTGTGTTTTCATACGATATGTCACTAATAGAATAAAATAACGTTAATTTATTAACATTATTATATTATGTCAACTTAATGATATGTCTTTGGTGGATATTGATATGGTAGTTAATGAAATTTTCACTTAACTCGTTCCATTTTGGTGAGGACTAGTTGATCATATGTCATTAAAGGTCATGTTTATTCATTTCATGAGTGTATGTCACTTGAAAGGTTGTGACTTTTCATGATAAAATGTGTTTGTTGAAAGACAACTCTTTGAAAAGACAAGACGGTTCATTGAACATATAAGTTCAATGGTCAATAAATTAAAAAATCAATTGATGATAATGATAAAAATTGACAATAGCTTGGATTTGCACATTGGTGAATTTGCTATTAGTCGGATATTTTATAAATTTTGTTTTAGATTATAATAAATATCCCACAGTTATTGCTATTAGTTGGATATTACAAAATGAATTATCGGGTCAACCGAAATAAAATCCACAAGTGGATATGTTGTTACCATTGGTGAAGGAGCAGTGTCTTGGAAATCGTACAATCAAACATTTATCGTCCACTCCATAATGGAGTCTAAGTTCATAGCTTTAGACATGATCGGTGAAGAAGTTGAATGGCTCCGAAATTTTGGAAAGACATCCCATTTTATCCCAAACCATTGGCACCAATTGATGTGCGATTTATATACACGCTAAACGCAAGTGCACGTATCGTTACAAATAATATAGTCTAGAAGACCGAGTTATCGTCCTCAGGGATTAGTGCTCAATTACCAACTGCTATTATATGGTATCTATTTGGTGATCGATGAGTTGATGGTTTGTTTATATCTATGTTTATAGACGCTAACTAAATTACTTTACTTTACTTCAGATATGGTGGAAATATGGCTTCCAAATCTCCTCAACTATCCGCTCGCTTTTAATCGTTAATGCAACAATTAAGTCTCTTCTTCTATGTTGAGATAGCAGGTTAACTAAGCCGTTTTATACTCCTGTTAAGGTAATATAAAAACTCAACCCCAATGGAGAACCCTTCTATCTTTCGATGACAAGATTAACTACAAAGGAGGATTAAGAGCAATAACCTATTAAGCTACACAAGTATCGGGGTACTTTCGTCCACGATTTAAATTTATGTTTATTCAACTATAGCATATTCACAATCTCCCCTTTCGAATTTCGATTAGAACTCATATAAGTGATGATAACTAGTGATCAATTAATTACCAAGCAATCAAATCAATTATTGAATAAACCTCAACAATAATAAGAAGAAATCAAAACATGCATTAATTCATAAGAACGAGGTTCAAGCGATTCGACATGAAAAATCCTAAATTAAGTTAGTTCCTAGCCATAGACATGCTAAGAACTAAAATAATATCCAACATATACTAGAAAGAAATAAAGTAAAGAACAAGAAAATTACTCAAAACTGAGTCTCCAATCTTGAAGTAATGCTATGATGAATGATAAGGTGTGTCACCCCCAAAACTGACCTAAAAGGACCTATTTATATCCCCAAAAACTTGTAAAACCTTTTCCTCTTTGGTCTTGGCCCAGTCCTATTCGGATTTGTCAAATTTCCCGCGTCGGCGCCACGGCCCTGCAACCGGCGTCGTGGCGCCGAAACTTCTGCGGCTGGTCTGCTTCTTGGGCGTCGTGGCTCCGTCGGTTCTGGTTGGTTGGCGCCACGGCGCCGCCCTGTTCTGCGCTCGGTTTGCCAACTTTTCAGCTCTTTGTACTCTGGACCCTCTGTTTCTGCCTTCTTTTCGCTCCTTTTCACCGATGTGCCACTTTAAACCGCTGTGACTCAAAAGAAAGAAAATCTATCGTAACACGACACAAATTTATACAAAAGAAGCAAAAGACTAACTAGAAATGACTCAAAAGGTGTATATAAAATACATCGATCAAACACCCCCAAACTTAACATTTGCTCGCCCTCGAGTAAAGATCAAAAAGATAAGAATAAAGACACGAAGGAAGGAAAATAGACTGACTCAAAGACACTGATCACTTTGCTGCACAATAGTTACTTAGAAACGCATGAAGGTTAGTAGAATAATACGCAGGAACATATAGTATGAATTTTTAGCATTCTAAACACTCAAGTCAGATATTTCGCAAATTCAATTCAATCATGCTCAATGGATGTAAAAATACCTAACTATGCATGTCAATTTCAAAATCTTATGGCATGTTTACTTGTTATTCTCCACTAATCATGGATACACATATTAGAGATCTTCAGGGCTTTTCAGGATTGTAATGTATGCTTAGGCAGAGGTAGGTAAAAATAGGCATTTAGGCTCAACTTACGTACCATAAGCTCTTCTTGCTTTCAATTCTTCCCTTTTCTTTTGATTCTCTTTTTAATATCATACCTATCTCTCCCCTCTTTTGTTTTGAGAGAATAAGGTGCATGATAAATAGTAGGCACCCCCAAACTTAGGCTTTTTCCTATTTATTATTTCTCATTGGGGTGCAACAAAATTGTTCACTCTCTTTTATCTTTTTTTCAACACTTTATATTCCAACAATCTCAATTTTTCTTTACTTATGGCACACGTATGAAATTATAGGGTGTCAAAGAAAGATCTTATTTTTAGGCTCAAAGGGGCTGGTTAGGGGTACAATTTTAATGTCAGGGATAGACAAAGAATGGTAAGAAAGGGCTAACAAAGAAATGTTTGAGTCATCTCCCTAACATGCATATCCTAACTATTTCGCCTCAAATAGCAAGCAAGCAGACACATAGGTTTAATCACTAACAATGCATAAATCAAACAAGATACACCAAATAGTTTGATTTCATAAATTCTTGACATATCTAACCTAAGTGTTCAAATGGTTGATTCTAATTCCATTACATTATTTCACTTTACTTCACTAGGCGTTTTAAGTAACTACAACATGCATAATCATATAAAAAAAACTTAGACTCAAATAAACATAGAAATAACAACAAAAAGACTCAAAAACAGATCAAAAATAAAATAAAAACTCCCCCCAAACTTAAATCACACATTGTCCCTAATGTGTGCAAGACTCAAAAATAAAAGAAAGACGGGACAACTTAAAGACTTGTGGTTTAAAATGGTGGCGGTAGCGGCGGGTAATGGTTCCGAGCAGCTATTTTTCAAAAATCCTTTCACGACGCCACGACCCTGAGATTGGCACTGTGGCACCCAAACTTCCGCAAGTTTCTGGACTTCCGACGTCTTGGCGCTCTGAGATTAGCGTCGTGGCGCCCAATTTCCTGCGCCTCTCTGGAATTTCGGCGCCATGACCCTCTGCTGGGCGCCGTGGCACCGGGCTGATTTTTCTCCCCTCTCTCATTTTTCGTCCTCCACTTTTTAGCTCTGTACCTGTCATCACAACATGCAAACAATACCTTCCGTGAGACTGTTCTAACTAAAACTAAATTGCATAAATTTAAAAACCTTGGGTTGCCTCCCAAGTAGCGCTGTCTTTAACGTCTTTTAGCCGGACGCAGGTTTCCATTCATTTTGGAATGAGATGGGTCACTAGGCTCATGTATTCCATTTCATTGATCAAATAGGGTTTCAACCTCTGTCCGTTTACCTTGAAAGGGGCTCTCTCTCTCCCTCTCACTTCAACTGAACCATAGGGGAATGCTCTTACAACCGTGTACGGTCCTAACCAATGCGATTTGAGCTTGTCTGGGAACAGCCTCAACCTTGAGTTGAATAAAAGCACTTGGTGTCCTGCTTGAAAGTCTTTTGGGATCAACATCTTATCATGTCATACTTTGGTTCGTTCCTTTTAGATCTTTGCATTCTCATAGGTATTGTGTCTGAATTCATCCAACTCGCTCAGATGTAGCAACCTCTTCTACCCTGCTGCCTTGGCATCCATGTTCAGCTTCCTCATTGCCCAATAAGCCCTGTGTTCTAACTCTACTGGCAGATGACATGCTTTACCAAAAACTAACTTATATGGTGACATTCCAATTGGGGTTTTGAATGATGTTCTGTATGCACATAGTGCGTCATCCAATTTGATAGACTAATCCTTCCTTGAGCCATCCACCGTCTTTTCCAATATGCTCTTCACTTCCCTATTTGAAACTTCTGCTTGCCCATTCACTTGAGGGTGATAGGGCAATGTGGTGCGGTGGTAGACTCCATATCGGGAAAGCAGTGTATCAAGCTGCTTGTTGCAAAAGTGGCTTCCTTCATCACTGACGATGGCCCTGGGAGTACCAAACCTTGTGAATATATTCTTTTGGAGGAACCTTTGGACAGTCTTACTGTCATTTTCTTTAGTGGCTACCGCTTCTACCCATTTGGACACATAATCCACTGCAAGAAGAATGTACTGATTCCCAAAGGACGACGGGAATGGACCCATGAAGTCGATCCCCCACACATCAAATAGTTCCACCTCCAAGATCTCATTCGAAGGCATTTCATTTCGTCTTGATATGTTCCATGTTCTTTGACAACGATCACAGCTCTTCACAAATGTGTGGGCATCCTTGAAGAGGGTTGGCCAATAGAACCCACTTTGCAGTACCTTCTCAGCTATTCTTGATGCCCCAAAATGTCCACCACATTGTAAGGTGTGACAATGGGTGAGAATCTGGTGCATCTCATCATCTGGTATACATCGCCTGATGACTTGGTCGGCGCAATGCTTGTATAGCATTGCCTCCTCCCAATAGTAGTGTTTTACTTCAGAGTAGAACCTCTTCACTTGCTGTCTTGTCAATCCTGGGGATACTACCTTGGCTGCGAGAAAATTAACAAAATCAGCGTACCAAGGTAACTTAAAGACAACACTTACTTAAAACAATTGCTCATCTGGGAAGTGATCATTTATCTGCACATCCTTGGTGTTCTGGCTCTCTATGTTTTCAAGGCTCGACAAGTGGTCAGCAACTGAGTTCTCTGTCCCCTTCTTGTCACGGATCTCCATGTCAAATTCTTGTAATAGCAGAACCCATCGGATAAGGAGAGGTTTTGCATCCTTCTTTGTCATCAAGTACTTTATGGCAGAGTGGTCAGTGTATACTATCACCTTATTCTCAATTAAGTATGGCCTGAATTTCTCGAATGCATACACTATTGCTAGCAATTCTTTTTTTGTAGTGGCATAATTTAACTGTGCATCATTAAGAGTTTTACTAGCATAGTAAATGGATCTGAATACCTTATCGACCCTCTGCCCAAGCACTGCTCCCACTGCATAATCACTTGCATCACATATTAGTTCAAATGGGAGCACCCAGTTTGGTGCAATGACTATGGGTGCTGAGATAAGCCTCTCCTTGAGTGTCTGGAAAGTGGTCATGCATTCCTTATTGAATTCAAAAGCAACCCGAGTCATTAGCAAGGTGGAAAGAGGTTTTGAAACTTTTGAGAAGTCCTTGATGAATCTTCTATAAAAACCGGCATGCCCAAAGAAACTTCTGACCCCTTTTGTTGATACTGGAGGTGGTAGATTTTTTATTACTGAAATCTTTGTTTTGTCCACCTCAATACCTTGGTTGGATATTTTGTGTCCAAGGACAATCCCCTTTTTTACCATGAAGTGACACTTCTCCCAATTCGCTTGCTTCGGTAGGAGTCAAAAAGAAAAGGCTCAAGAAGGAACTGCACTCGAAGAATGGAAAGGCAGGCTGGCACAAGGTTGGACTCTTCACACCGTTTCAACACTGCTTCTAAGTGCCTCAAACACTCGTCGAACGAGGACCCAAAGACCGATAAATCATCAATGAAAATCTCTATAGTCCTCTCCACCATATCATAGAAAATTGCCATCATACACCTCTGAAAGGTCGCAGGTGCATTGCAAAGCCCAAATGACATCCTTCTGAATGCAAACGTACCAAAGGGGCAGGTGAATGTTTTCTTTTCCTCATCTTCTGGTGCTATGGCAATCTGATGATACCCTGAGTAACCATCCAAGAAGCAATAGTAATTATGTCGTGCAAGTCTATCCAACATCTGATCTAGAAATGACAAAGGGAAGTGGTCTTTTCTGGTTGCCTTGTTCAACTTGCGATAGTCAATGCAAATTCTCCACCCAGTAACTGTTCTAGATGGAATGAGCTCATTCCTTTCGTTGGTCACTACTATCATACCACCCTTTTTGGGCACCACTTGCATCGGACTCACCCATGCACTGTCAGAGATATGATAAATTACCCCAGCATCAAGCCATTTCATGATTTCTTTTTTGACTACCTCCTTCATGTTTGGATTCAGTTTCCTCTGTGCCTCAATGGAGGGTCTGCTCTCCTCATCTAAACGGATATTATGCATCACTGTTGACAGACTTATCCCCCTTATGTCCACTAATGTCCACCCAATGACACGTTTGTGAGCTCTCAGTACTCTCAACAGCTTCTCAACCTCCACTGTGAATAGATGACATGAGATGATCACTGGTAAAGATTGATTCTCACCTAGATATCGATCAAATGATCCGCAGTAGTCTTCAACTCTAACTCTGGAGCTTTTTCTGTGGATGGTACTGATCTCTCTGGCATCTGCCCAAGCTCTTCATATCTCTTCTTATCACACTACTCATAAGAATTCATCCAATTTGCATACTCCATCAGATTCAGGTCATTGCCACTACTCTCATCCCATCGTGTCAGCACTTCTTCAAGCGCATCAGTATTTCTGAACCCATTTTCCGACACTGCTTCTTCAATCACATCAATGGCGAAGCAGTTGTCACTCGCCTCTGGGAAGGTTGCAGCTCGAAAAATATTGAAAATCACCTCTTCTTCTTCCACACGAAGTCTCAACTCACCTTTTCGAACATCAATGAGTGTCTGTCCTGTGGCTAGGAAGGGTCTGCCAAGGATAATGGGGATCATGTCATTATCTCTCTTGTCTAAGATGATGAAATCAGCGGAAAAGATGAACTTGTCCACCTTAACCAACACATCTTCGATGACTCCTCTAGGGTGGACGATGAAGCGATCAACTAGCTGCAAAGTGATGTTTGTAGGTCTGGCTTCTCCCATTCCAAGTTTGCAAAACACCAGATAGGGCATCAAATTTATACCTGCCCCCAGATCACACAACACCTTCTGACACTCAAACTTTCCTATAGTTCATGGGATGGTCAAACTCCCCGGATCTTTCAACTTCTGAAGTAGCTTTCTCTGTAGGATGACACTGCATTCTTCAGTCAACACCACTGTTTCGTAGTCATTTATCCTCCTCTTTTTGCTGAGAATCTCCTTCATGAACTTTACATAACTCGGCATCTGCTCTAGTGCCTCAGCAAACGGGATGTTGAGTAGCAATTATTTGAGAACTTCCAGGAATTTAGAGAACTGTTTGTCAAGAGAACTTGTTTTTAGCCTCTGGGGGTATGGTATCTTCACTGCAAGGCCCACAATCGCTTCCCAAATCATTGTACCTTTCGAGCCACGGGCGCCACTACCGAGATTCTGTCATGACCCGATCCTTGCTCCGTGATCGTGCCTTACCCCGGCACCCTAGTGATACAACATCGAGAAAATCAGCGAAATAAAACTTAAACATGAAACAAGAGATATGATAAAACAAAGCAACCAAAACGGTTGCCTTTGCATATATACAGAATTGGAAGCTTACATCCTTTACAACCCCGCCACAACAAGATTACATGCACCTCTAAGAATGTAACCATAACTATGACGGACAGTGGCTCCGCCATACCCCGAATGTACAAGAACCTACAACTCTGGAAACATACCAAAAGATAAGCCTCCGAGAAACGGAGCTTCCTAATACGCTGAATCTGTGATCCTATGAGCGAGGATCAACAACCGATGTACTTCTACCGCAGATGAACGCAGCCCAAGCGAGGTCAAGCATAACAGTACTAAGTATGTGAAATCAAAATATCAGAAATGAAATCATAGTAGTCTATATAAAACAGGAGACATATATGATAACCAAACTACAGTACATAATATGTAAGCAGTCACGTCAAGTCAGGGACTCACGCCCTCAAAGTCATCACTCAAATATAAATATGGGTCTCACGCCCACCTCATCATTCGTGCCCGTGGAATACCTTCTTCACTGCCAGCAGTCTATGATGCAGCAACATCAAGGAGTACACATGAACATCAGGTCCCACCTGTGTCATAACAACCGTGACGGCAAGTACGGGCTAACTACCGATACCAAAGTCGCGCCCTCCACGCCAGACTCAACCGCACGCCCGCCCCGCCTCAATATCAAAAATCTGTTACCGAGCCCTCCTCATCCGCGGCAAGAAATGTGCAAGAAATGCCTCGAGAACTCGTCCCATACACCGGAAGCGCATGCTCCCCGACGCTTCCCATGAATCAAACCAGCCGATCGCAGATCACGCACCGATGCGAACCCAATACCACCGACTCGCCGAGGCCTCGATCACTCACGATCCGTCAGAATCGCTTGGATAAACTCCGAGGGTCATCCTCGCCTATCGATCCATAGAACATCGTGGATCGCAACTTAAGAAGTCCCGAAGTCTCCAACTATCGCCCCGGGTGCACTCATCGTACCACCGGCCCCGTCGCCCTCAAGTCTCGCCATAAACCTAACTAGTAACGGCCATCTCTTGTAACCCATATCCTCCGCCCTCGGCCGCGGGACTAGAGGCTCGGATATCGTGGCCTCGTGAGCTACCGCCGCCGCTCTAAACTCTGGGCCGGGCATCGTAGAATCCGCCCGTCAGCACCACCGTAAAGATCGGGCCTTCGCCCCGTAACCTCCGTGCTCTACTCGCAGCCTCCTTCACGCTTGCCCTTCCGGGCTCGTTGCCTTGCGTGAGGCATAAGCGATATAAAAGAATACGCCGAGGGAGTCCAATTTACAACACAACTCTAAGGCATGATCTCGAGTGAGAAGAATGGAAACTAATCCTAAATGTCTCGCACTTCTCGATTATAGATGTGCACAACACACCGATAATCAAGACTTACTAGACATGGTATGTAGACACTTTCCGAGGACTAATCGCTTCGATACCACTTTTGTCACGACCCGATCCTGCCCGTGGATCGTGCCTTACCGGCACCCTAGTGATACAACATCGAGAAAATCAGCGGAAATAAAAACTTAAACATGAAACAAGAGATATGATAAAACAAAGCAACCAAAAACGGTTTCTTGCATATATACGTAAATTGAACGCATATCCTTTACAACCCCGCCACAACAAGATTTTCATGCACTTCTAAGAATGTGACCATTAACTATGACGACGTGGTCTCGCCATACCCCTGAATGTACAAGAACCTACAACTCAGGGAAACATACCAAAAGATAAGCCTCCGGAGAAACGGAGCTTCCCAATACGCTGAACTGTGATCCTATGAGCGAGGATCAACAACCGATATACCTCTACCTGCGGCATGAACGCACTCCGGGCGAGGTCAAGATAACAGTATCAAGTATGTGAAATCAAAATATCAGAAATGAAATCATAGTAGTCTATATAAAACAGGAGACATATATGATAACCAAACTACAATACATAATATGTAAGCAGTCACGTCAAGTCAGGGACTCACGCCCTCAAAGTCATCACTCAAATATAAATATGGGTCTCACGCCCACCTCATCATTCGTGCCCGTGGAATACCTTCCTCACTGCCAGCAGTCTATGATGTAGCAACATCAAGGAGTACACATGAACACCAGGTCCCACCTGTGTCATAACAACCGTACGGGGCAAGTACGAAGGCTAACTACCAGATACCAAAGCCGCGTCCTCAACTGACCGGGGCAAGTACGAAAGCCAACTACCAGATACCAAAGCCGTACCAACAAATCTACATAACCATACCACGAAGCTGACTGTTATACCCCGTATTTTCAGAGTATGTACGTAAGGGAATACGTACAAAAAGTTTAGGCTTGGACGATTTTTTGGGCACAACTCACAAAACGAATAGTTTTCCGACGAAACGTTTCCACAGCTTTCGTAGGGTAAATTCCGGCTATGCCATTTCTAATTTTTGCGGATTTTTCCGAGAGACGAAACATTTTGGACCAACGGGAGGGCGACACTTGGCACCCTCCAATTTGTGGACTTGAATCGTCCATTGGACGAAATTGGAGAGCTTGGCACGTTTTTTTGTGCCTTGTGCACAAGTCAAGGAGTTGGTAGGATATTTGTGTTTAGTTAATCCTCACCCTACACTTGCCTTGCACTTGTCTTAATCTTGGCCATTGGTTGGCCACCTCTTGACCTATAAATACCCCCTTAGAGATGAAGAGTTCTTCATCCACAAATCTTTCCAAGTCTTGAAAATCCTCTCCTCTCCCTTTGTAGCCTTTTCGTCCAAACACCTCCCCCCTCCCCTTGTGAAGGCCCTTGGCCGAATACCCCTAGCCTAGCCAAAATCTACCCTCCTTGGTAGAAAAAGTTGCCTTCTAGTATCGTTATAATGCCCAAAATACCCTAGCCCATATCCCTTAATCCTTAGTAGAAGTTGTGAAGAACTTCTAAGGTTCTGAGCTACCTGAGCGCATAACTTAGAGCTAAACCTTGCTCAGCGCGACTTTATCTAGGATATTATTGGGCTTACCGAGGTAACTAATCCTAACCTCTTTTGAATTAGAGAATACTTATCGTAGTAGTATAAGAATAAGTATAAATACTTAGAAGAATATTGCGTAATAGAATTGAATCATATCACAAAGAAGGGTTTAAAAGAAGAATAATCAAATCAGATTACATAGGACTGCTTTCACATGAGACTTATATAGCTCACCGGCAGGGAAGTCACGCCCGACTTTCCGTAGAATTGTGAACCCTCTGCTTAGAATGACCTTGAGTAGTCTTTGATAGATGTCTGTGACTATTATAGGTCGACTCTCTGCGACATATTCAACTCGCGTGGTTTTGGCCGGTAAGGTATGTGATTCTCCTAAAGCATGATATTTTACAATATATACATAGTACGGTAGACGCATACGTGTTAATCGAATAATAACTACGGCAATGTCTTTGACTTAAGCCCGAATAATACTTACTAATGCCTCACGCTTAAGCTCGAATAATACTTACTAAGAATGCCTCACGGCTTAAGCTTCAATAATAAAGGATCAAAGCATTTCAAAAGAATACTAATCATTTTTTTCGTAAGAGAACTAATCGGTTTTTAAATGAAGCTTAAGAGTTATACTAGCTTTATGGGAAGTTAGGTATAACCACTTAAGATTAATAAAAGGAACAGCTTTACCATGTGTTTGTAACAAGACTTATATTGATTGGTGAAAAGAATAAAATGGTTTGATAAGTGACATGATATGATGCTACGCGTGTTAGTGTCTTGTAACGCTTGTGTAAAAGAGTATTCTTGTTGTGCTTATGTTGTTTAACGATAAGTCGTTAGGTTAGTATAACATCACTCACCTCTTGACATATTACCGGGGTTGTCGCCTCCACGCGGGTAGACTCGTGTCCGGGACCATGATTCGAGAATACCTCACGCGGGTCCAAGGGACCTATGCGAGCTACGGAGTTCCGTGTTAGTGCTGGGTTATACCTCACGCGGCCTATGTGGCCATGCGCGACCACGAGTCCAGACGATGCCGAGGAGTAGCTACCCTCGACGCGGGGTTATATACCCTATGCGGGCTACATGTGATTGGCCTATGCGACTACGGAGTCCGTGGATTAGGCTTGCATGGTGATACTACGCAATCGCCTCGCTGATCATTCGCAGCCTAGAAAAGACCTGCTACGCTTACCTATCACGCTCTTGTTTGTGATGCGGCACTATGTGCGGTTTCCTCGTTGTTTCATACATACTTGCAAAACTGCTTTTTAAAATGATATGTTTCATTTAAGTATTTTACGCTTCATATACTTAGTACCGTCAGATCGACTCCTTCGGCCGCTCATGCCGCAGTAAGGGCAAGCAGTGCTAGATCCACATTCTTAGGATCTCTACGTTGGTGTCGTGAGCTCCATCCTTTCTGAGGCTCTACTTTTGGGTATGATCTCCTTGTAGATAGTTTTGTATAGCCAGTGGTATGGCGGCCCCGTCCCGCCATAGTTGTATTTTTCCTCAGAGGTCTCAGAGTCATGTTGTACAAAGTTTGATGTAACTGCTAAACCCTGTTTATATATATATGCCGAAAGGCGATGTTTTCTCACATAAACTGCGTCTTATTTTATAAACTGTTTCATGTCTTGCTTTATATTTCCGCTGATTACTCTGATGTATGACTACTTGGGTGCCCCGGTAAGGCACCAGTCACGGGCCCCGGAACGGGTCGTGACAAAAGTGGTATCAGAGCAGTTAATCCTCGGAAAGTGTCTACAGACCGTATCTAGTAGTCTTGATTATCGTGTGCGCACCACACCAATAATCGTGAGGCTATAAGATATTTAGGATTGGTTTCATTCTTCTCACTCGAGATCGTGCTTTAGAGTCGCGTGTTAAAGTTGACCCTCTAACGTATTCCTTTCAGAATAGCTATGCTCCACGTAAGGCAACCCGCCTGAGGGCAAGGCAGCCGAGAGCCGCCACCGATACCTAGAGTCACGAGGGCTCGAGCCCGGGCCTATACCGCAGACGACGAAGTTCTATGACGCCGCCGCCCCAAAGAGACCACAGCACCCACACCTCCCGCCCCACACTGGGCGAGGAGTTAGGGTACAAGGAGACGGCCCACCTTTTGGCTAGAGTCAGGCGACACGAGGATAGCCGGACGCGCGGCAGCCTCAGCTCAGCCACGGCCGCACTCCGTGGTACACCCGAGGCGTATAGTTCGAGGCTACGAGATTTCGAGTCAGAGCCCGCCGTAGTTTTACTGGTCGAGGCCGAGGATGATCCGCAGGAGTTCATCCGCCGCCACAGAGGATCACGAGGTGATCAAGGCCTCGAGACAGTCTGTGACCTTCGGCCAGATAGTCGCATGATATCGCAGCCGATTGGTTTGATTCACTGAGTTATCCCGGAGAGCACGCGTCCCCAGCCTACTGGGATGAGTTCTCAGTCTTTCCTCACTCACTTCTTGCCTCCACAGATGAGGAGGGCGCGGCCGATAGATTTTACCGCCGAGGCGTAGGACGACCGTCGTGGAGTAAAATGTCGAGTTTGATTCTTTGGCTCGATATGTCCCAGCTGGTAGCAAGCATGGAGGATAGGTGCACCGCCACGCCACCGCTAGATGACTATATGGCCGAGTCGCGGTGTTTTCTTCACCGTATGGACATTACCCGCACGCAGCTCATGCTCGGGATGCGAGGAGCAGAGACCGCCGGTCGACAGCAAGCAGCAGGTTAAGACCAGTGACGCAGGTCTTTGGTGGCTATCGTGGGCGGCCTCGCAGTTAGCCTAGATTTGCACCACGCCACCCCAGAGCACCCTCGCGACCGCCCTCAAGACACCAGATATTCGAGGCGCACTGTGGCCCCAGACTTGACGCCCGTAGCGGCGCAGGTATCGCCGACGGACCACCTCGCAGGTGGCCGATGCAGATCCCACTTCGAGTTGTGGCGCTACGAGCTTGTTTCGATTGGCCAGGCCGCAGGTCACTATGCGAGGAACCGTCCACCAAGCGGCGCATTGATGGTAGGGTCACTACAGTTCTTTCGCCGCCTTCTTCATCCCCGACAGCTTACTCGCCGAGGCAAGGCACTCACGGCCGCAGGTCGCGGCAGAGGTCGTGGCGCTGGTCGAGCTTCGAGCGGTCCTCGTAACCGCATATATGCTTTGTCCACCGACAGATCGTGAGGCCTCACCGATGTCGCCACAGTACCTTATCGGTTCTGGTTTGATGTTTATGCCTTGATAGATCCGGTTCTACTGCCCCATATATCTCCCTTGTTGCTAGTAGATAGGATAGAGCCCGAGTCCATAGATCCTTTCGAGGTAGCCACGCCATGGGTGATTCATGCAGCTCGGTATATGAGCTTGTCCCGTGACTATTTACAATGCCGGACCCAGCCGACTTGATAGAGTTGGAGATGATTGACTTCGACGTGATCACGGGGATGGATTAGCTTCTGCTACGCCAATGTAGACCGCAGAGAGAGTAGTACGGTTCCAGCTTTCCCGAGGAGCGGTTGTTGAGTGAGGAGCACGGTATCGCCGGCGGGTAGGTTTATTTCTACCTCAAGGCTAGGAAGATGGTGCAGGCGGTATATCTACCATCTCGCTCGGGTGTTTGATACCGGTCGCGCACCAGATTTTCACCGGCCCAAAGAGTCACGAGTTCCCGACGTGTTTCGATGACCTCCGCATCCTCCCGAGAGGAGATTGAGTTTTGTATTGACATATTACTGCACACTCGCCTATTTCCATTCCGCCATACGTAACGGCACCGCCGAAGAGAGTCAAGGATCACTAGGGATTTGCCGGAGAAGCGGCTTCATCGTGCCTAGTGTTTCTCCCGGGAGCGCAGATTGTTCGTGAAGAAGAAGGACGGACGCCGCGCATGTGTTGATTACAGTACCAACAAGGTGACCATTAAGAACGATACCCTTCTTCCTGTGATTGATGATTTGTTCGACTCGGTGGTGCTAGATGCTTCTCCAAGATTGATCTACGGCCGCTATCATCAAAGTAGTCGAGAGAGGTGGACGCCCTTGGATCGCATTCAGACTCAGACGCATTACGAGTTCGTGGTCATGTATTTTGGGTTGACCAATGCTCGCAGATTCATGGATTTGATGAACCGAGTGTTCAAACCATTTTTGGACACGCTTGTGATAGTGTTCATTGATGAAATCTTGGTTTATTCTCGCCAGAGCAGTGCGCGAGCACTTCGAGGACTGTGGCCGACGCTTCTCAGACCAGCTTGTACGCCAAGTTTTCCAAACGTGAGTTTTGCTGACTTCAAAGGGCATTTCGGGCATATTGTCGGGCCGATGGCATTCGAGTGGATACGGCCAAGATCGGCGCAGCAGACTTGCCTAGACCTACTACTCCGGCTGAGGTTCGCAGCTCGGGCCTCGCAGATATTATCTACGGTTCGTGGAGAAGTTTGCTTTATCTTCGCACCATTAACTAGGCCGACTCGGCGCCAAGTTTCATGGACTGATGCCAGGAGCAGGTTTCCAGCTGAAGAGAGATCGACGACCGCCTCGTCTTACTCTTCCGCAGGTCCGATGGTTATGTCGTGGTATTGTGATGCGCTGCATCGGGTTGGGATGTGTTGACGCAAAGCATGGCAGGTTATTATAGCATATGCATCCCGACACCGAAGAAACATGAGAGGAACTACCCCACCCATGATTTGAGTCGGGCGTGATTCACGCCAAGATCCGGAGGCACTATTTGTATGGGTTCACGTGGATATTTTTACGCACCACAAGAGCCTCCAAGATATCTTCACCAGAGGAGCCGAACTTACGGCAGACGGTGGTTAGAGTTGCTTAAGGATTACGATGTTGATATCCCGTACCACCCGAAGGCCAATGTCAGGCGTATGCCTTAGTCGTAGTCACGGAGAGCCTATCGATGCGGCAGAGAGGAGGGACATGGTTCGTGATTTGCACCCGCGAATGCAGCCTTGGTGTCCGCTTGATTGATTCCGATAGCAGCTGGGTTAGAGTTCGTGAGGTTGCCAGTCTTCCATCGCTGGCGAGGTGAAGAGGCAACACTCGAGGATCAAGCTTTGATTCGATATCGTGATACGCCTCTTCGTGAGGCGCGGTCCTTTGAGGTAGCACCTGATGGGTGCTAAGGTTTGAGGGCAGATTGTGTGTTCCAGATGTTTCGTGACTTCGCAAGCAGGTTCTCGGGAAGCACACACGCTGCTACTCATCCATCCGGTCACCAAGATGTACTCACGACCTTAGATCTGTATTGGTGGACGGCTCAAGAGGACGCTGCAGAGTTCGTAGCTCGCCCATGTGTCACGACCCGCTCGGGGCTGGATCGTGCCTTACCTCGCACCCTAGTGATACAACATCGAGTAATCATGAACATAAAGACAATACATGAAACCAATGAAGTACAAAACAAGAACTGAGGAAAACTTGCCTTTCAAGATATATATAAATAACAACTTTTACAAATGAACAGCTTAAATCCTTTACAAACCCCGCCACAACAAGATTACTGCACTCTAAGAATGATATGATAACAACGACGGACAGGCCCTCATACCCTCGAATGTAAGCACCTACAACAATAGGGACTATACCAAGATAAGCCTCCGAGAAACGGAGCTTCCCAAAAGCCGAATCGTGACCCTAAGAGCGAGGATCAACGATCGGTGACCTTTACTGCGCATGAACGCAGCTTCAAGGAGGTCGATAACAAAATCGAGTATGTGAAATCAAAATATCAGAAATGAAATCATAGTAGTCTATATAAAGCAGAGACATGTATGATAACAAAACTACAGCTCACAATAAACAAGCAAATATATCAAGTCGTGACTCACGCCTCAAGTCATCACTCAAGTATAATAATGGGTCTCAGGCCCACAACATCAATCATGCCCGTGGAATACCTTCCTCACTGCCGGCAGTTCATGATATAATAGCACCAAGGAACACACATGAACACCGGTCCCACCGTGCTATAATAACACCGCATGCAGTAAGTACGAAGGCATAGCCGACTACTAACACCCAAGCATCAACAAGGTCATGAATCAGATCATAAGATCTGCCTGCATCGTCACATGATCAAAGCCGCCACTTGCCCGCAGTATCTAATGTGCGCGTCTAGCCCTGGAACTTTCCGCAGCTCCGCATAGGCCAATCTCATCGGCCCGCATGAGGTATTCCCCGCATCGAGGGTCCTGGACTTCGCAGTCCGCATGGCCACATGGACCGCATGCCCATAAAGGACGCACACTAACCTGGAACTCTCGTAGCTCCGCATAGGCCCCTGGGACCTGCATGAGGTATTCTCGAATCATAGGTCCATCGACCCGCCTGAGTCTACCCCGCATCGGAGGGCAGCTTAACCCCCGGAATCATCTCAAGAGATGAGTGATGTAAAATACTAACACAACAGCTTATCGTTAAGCAACATAAGCACAACAAAGGAAACCCCTTTACACAACAACACAAGATACTAACACACGTAGCATCCTAGCATGTTTACTTATCAATCAACAAGAAAGTATTACCAGGCTATCACAAACCAATACAATCAAGTTATATACACAAGGTACTTTCTACTATATGCCAACAAGTTCGGGGTTTTATCCCCAAAGTACTTCATACATTAACTCTTTAAAAGATACGTTACTTTCACAATGTCACACAATACCCGTAGTATAAAAATAGAGTGACTATCCTTTTAAAGTAAATCAATTACTTCTCTTTGTAAAATCAAGTAGCAACATTCTTTTCCAATGATCAAGTTTGCCTAATTTCCAATGTTCAAGTTTGCCTAATTTCCAATGTTCAAGTTTCTCATTTTAGAATGTTTCGTAGTTCATAGTATTAATCACTTAAGACTATCATTCTCTTTTAAACCATCTGAGAAACATAAGCCTTATATGTGAGTAGGATATTCTTGTTTATAAAAATCTTATTACAGCAGCCATGATCTAGGAAATATCATTTTGTCTCATCTTAGCTTCTATGCAGATGGAGGTTTCTACCGTTTTATTAATACTTAATTAGTCAAAACATTTCCTTTTATTAACGCCGCAGTTGGTTTGTCGATACACATTCCGATTTCAAATCAAGAAAACATTCTAAGCCGTTATACCTAACTTCCCATAAAGCTAGTATAACTCTTAAGTTTTCAAACCAAGTATTACTTCTTCTTTCAAAATGATTCAAAATCTTTTGAAATACATCAAGTTCTTTATTAACACATAACAAGCCGCTTATAGTTCAAACCAGCTTACCTAAAAACCACATGTATTTTCTTCCAACATAAAGTCATTATAACCAACTTCCCATAAAGCCGTTATAACACTTTTTATGTTTTACACCAATCAAATACATTTAGCACACGTGACGCTCACCGCACTACATAGTTCACACATATCATGCTAGAAGAGATAGGAAGAGGTTCACATACCTCGCGACGAGTATCGACTAATAGCAAAACGCCCAAGTACTTCAAACCGTCGACTACTCCTAGCCAAGAGATCGCGCCATACGTAGTACTTCAACCTATAAGGCCACAAGGCGCTTATTAACATTTAGATCCCTTCAGAGAACATTCTACGTAAAAATTCGAAGACTCTCCCCGCAACAACAGAAATCTCCTCCTCTATCTGGGCCTGCCATCAAGCCAACCGTGGGGTTCATACATCTAACCTGACGTGCACAATTCTACCTCACGTAAAAGCTACACAAGTCATCAGAATACGCCCTATGTAAAAACAACAAGATTCTTCTTCAAAAGGTTTCAGATTATTCGTGCTTAAGTCCAAAGACATTGCCGACAACAACGTCAGTTCTAAATATATAGTATACTTCAACTATATAGTCTAACAATCATGTAATTTCCAATTACAATAGAGGACAAGATATTTACCTCGATAAGCCCATAATTATCCAAGTATAAAGTCGATCCCGCAATCGCTTAGCTCCAACTCCGAGCGCCCAACTCATTTAAACCACCCTTAGAAGTTCTAACCAACTTCTACACAATACTCCAAACTGACTATGGAGATTTTCCTAGGGTTTCTGCCAGGATCGACTGAAGTATAATAGTATTTCGGCTTTTCATATGTGGTATAACCTAGAATACTACAAGGTATACGCTAAGGTAATTGGGCATTATAACAATACTTTGAGAGTATTTCACACCACAAAAGTGGGTATTATACTAAAGCAACTAGGTTGTGGGTGCCTCACTACCACACTACTAGAGGGGAAGAGGGCTCTCGCCAAGGGGCCTTTCAAAGTGGGAGAGGGCTTTGGACGAGAGTCAACAAGCGGGGAGCGGGAGGGATTTTAACACTTAGAAGATTTGTGGAAAGGATGAAGAAGTCATCAAAGGGAGAGGGTATTTATAGCACAAGCCAAGGCCAACCAATGGCCAAGATCTTGCCAAGTGCATAGCAAGTGTAGGCCAAGATCTTGCCAAGTGCACCATAACCAACTACACACAAAATAACCTAACAACTACTTGACAAAATAGTCACCATTTCGACCACACTACCGCCACCAATGAGAGGTGCCATGGCGCCTCGTTGGTCCAAAATATTTCGCCTCTAAAAATCCACAAAAATAAAATGACATAGCCGGAATTTTCCTACGAAAGTCGTGGAAAACGCTTCGCCGAAAAAAACGACTTAATCCGTGTTGTGCACAAACACAAATCGCCAAGCCTAATTACAAGTTCAAATTTTCTACGCACGCCCTCACGCATATACTGAAATACTGGGTATAACATTCTCCTCCTTAGAAACATTCATTCCAATGTTCCTTCTAAGTCTCAAACAAACGCGGCGCCAAGATAGTCTTCACTACCATACTTACGAAACAATCCCGCCACAATGGCTACGTAAACAATCACGCAAAATACTTACATCCAAGTCCACGAGGAATCACCTCTAACATCACCACAAACACCTCTCTCCGGGTCTAAAATATACTTCTTCCACACTTTTCCAAACAAAAGAAATGGTCACATCAATGCTCGCCATACATGCTCGCTTCTTCCGATACCACTTTTGTCACTTTGCCGCGAGGTTCTAGTGTCACCCGCGCCCAACAAATGGTACCGACTACGCGATCCCCGAGGTCGTCAGACACTCAACTCTTACCGCATTGAGCATCGTCGCCTAAAACTCGGGTTACTATCTCTAACGTGGTCATCATTAACCGAACACTGATGGACTCCGATACTTTCCGATCATAACAATACGAAGATCGACATACCGCTTCCTAAGCCGGACGGCAAAAGCTAACATATAGGCAACCCGCCTATTCTTCACATGAACTTAAAAGGCCCAAAGTAACTCGCTAAGTTCCCGCTTTTCCAAAACTCATCACACCCAACCCGGTGGTACTTTCAAGAAGACCGACCGCCAACTCGAACTCTAAGCGCCGCCATTATCCGCACGATTTCTCCGAGCCGCTGTAACTTCTTCTAGACAAGCTTCACTATCCATACCGCTGGAACAAGCCCAACTAATCGTCGAACCTCGCTAACATCGAACCACTCGACCGCAACTTACACATCCGCCTTACAAGGCTTCAAAAGGTGACATCCGAACACCGAAATGGTAGCTTAAACACTTCTCCACAGAGACAACAATCTCCACAACTACCCTCAAATCCTACCATCGCCCGAGGGCGAACGCGATTCGAGACTCACCCGAAGTTCCTAACCTTGCCCGCAAAACCTCCGTAAAAGAAGCAAACAGAACTGGCTCCATCGTCGCCTTAAGGTGTAGGTAGGCACCTCGTGCAGCCCTACAACCTTCTCGATGCAACATCTCGCATAACCCTGCCGAGAAAACGGTCCCGAACGAAGAACACGGATGGGCTGCCCATCGACCACCACCGGCCGAACGATCCACGAACTCAGACGTTAACTAAACTTGGGCCCAACACCCTCGTGATCCCACCACCCGGCGACCACCACAACCGACTTCACCAACAACAAAAGTCGCGTTGACTCGCAACGCGCCTCAACCCGACCCTAACGCGCACAATACTAGCTCCCGATCCTAACAATCTCACTTAATCACGCTTCAAAACCAAGCGGTCTTCTTAGCTCAACTACCCCCTTTCATTCCACACTACTAGGGACCTATCCCAAACATAACTCACGTGCACTATGCACTCCTATAAGGGTCAAACAAAAACATACGTCTATACTCGAGATGGCCTTACCTCTAAGGTCTCTACGTATAAAACTCTAAGGCTCACACCTTCTCTATCCCCCAAATCTTACTCCTGCTAACCCACCATGATTTCTAATCACAACTAACACACCGCTATCGAACATAGCACTCGAGGTATACTCACCTTATCACACATACGCATCTCTGAGGGTTAAGGATATATCTATATTCCATCGCTTCACTCCCTTAGTCGTTCTAATCAAACATGCCCGTAGGCGATAGCTGGGAAGATGACAACTACCCACCGATCCTCAAGGCTAAGTCCTCCCGCAAGGACACTCTTTCGACATCGCACTCGACGGTCATAGTACAACAAGTACCAACTAAAAGACGACATTCTCGAGACGACGCTACACCGTGAACACCGAAAATCAATCCGATGGCCGAACCTTCGCGGATCAGGAACCTAAGCTCGAGCTCGACCAACTCCTCGCATACCCCGAACGCCCCGAACCCCGCGAGGACCTTTCGCACCGTGGATGCGCATAATCTAATCCGCGAGGTGACTCGCCGAAAGTTACCAAAGGACCTTGCCGCGCCCTTCTTCTCGCCCTTCGTTAACCTGCCGATCTCTACACGCCTCGCTCGCCGCGCATAAGCCCGCATACGTGCCATGCCAAGCTTAATCAAGAATTACTTTGCACAACCTCTCTAGATAGTCATCAAGACTCGCGTACATCGGTGATACTCTATACTCATCGCTCTGGCCGCGAATCAAGGTCCAAACATCGTGGGCCGCAGAGAATCGCCGCCGTGCTAAAACTCACCGGGCTAGTGACGCAGTAACTCCCGAATGAAGCACTATCCTAGGTAATGATTGGGCCTCGTGCCTCGCCACCCTCTCGAACTCTACTCGCAGCCTCCTCCGCCTTGCCTCCCGGGCCCGGTTGCTCTACGCGAGGCATAACGATAAGGAAATAATTTCGCCGTAGAGGTCCAACTAACAACACAGCTAAGGCACGATCTCAGAGTGAGAAGAATAGAAACCAATCCTAAATACCCTATAGCCTCGATTATCGCGTGGTGCACAACACACCGATAATCAAGACTTACCGATACGGCTCAGACACTTTCCGAGGATTAATCGCTTCGATACCACTTTTGTCACGCACTGCCTGGGCCCGTGGATCGTGCCTTACCTGCACCCTAGTGATAAAACATCGAGTAATCACGGAACATAAAGACAATACATGAAACCAATGAAGTACAAACAAGAACTGAGGAAAATTTGCCTTTAGATATATATAAATAACAACTTTTACAAATGAACGCTTAAATCCTTTTTACAAACCCCGCCCACAACAAGATTACTGCACTTCTAAGAATGATATGACAACAACGACGACAGGCCCCGCCATACCTCGAATGTAAGCACCTACAACAATAGGGACTATACCAAGATAAGCCTCCGAGAAACGGAGCTTCCCAAAAGTCAATCGTGACCCTAAGAGCGAGGATCAACGATCGTGTACCTTACTCGCGGCATGAACGCACTTCAAGGAGGTCGATAACAAAAGTACGAGTATGTGAAATCAAAATATCAGAAATGAAATCATAGTAGTCTATATAAAGGTGAGACATGTATGATAACAAAACTACGCTCACAATAAACAAGCAACATATCAAGTCGTGGACTCACGCCTCAAGTCATCACTCAAATATAACAATGGGTCTCACGCCCACAACATCAATCATGCCCGTGGAATACCTTCCTCACCGCCAGCTTTATGATATAAAAGCACCAAGGAACACACATGAACACCGTGTCCCACTGTGCTATAATAACACCGCATGGGTAAGTACAAGGCATAGCCGACTACTAACACCTACGCATCAACAAGGTCATGAATCAGATTATAAGATCTGTCTGCATCCACATGATCAAAGCCGCCACTTGCCCGCAGATCTAATGTGCGCGTCTAGCCTCGAACTTTCCGCAGCCCGCGATAGGCCAATCTCATCGCCCGCATGAGGTATTCCCGCATCGAGGTCCCGACTTCGCACCGCATGGCCACACGTGGACCGCATGCCCATAAAGGACGACACTAACACGAACTCGTGAGCTCCGCATAGGCCCTCGGGACTGCATGAGGTATTCTCGAATCATAGGTCCATCGACCACCGAAGTCTACCCCAGACGGAGGGCAACTCGGAATCATCTCAAGAGATGAGTGATGTAAAATACTAACACAACAACTTATCGTTACAACATAAGCACAACAAAGGAAACCCCTTTACACAACAACACAAGATACTAACACACGTAGCATCCTAGCATGTTTACTTATCAATCAACAAGAAAGTATTACCAGGCTATCACAAACCAATACAATCAAGTTATATACACAAGGTACTTTCTACTATATGCCAACAAGTTCGGGGTTTTATCCCCAAAGTACTTCATACATTAACTCTTTAAAAGATACGTTACTTTCACAATGTCACACAATACCCGTAGTATAAAAATAGAGTGACTATCCTTTTAAAGTAAATCAATTACTTCTCTTGTAAAATCAAGTAGCAACATTCTTTTCCATTGATCAAGTTTGCCTAATTTCCAATGTTCAAGTTTGCCTAATTTCCAATGTTCAAGTTTCTCATTTTAGAAGGTTTCGTAGTTCATAGTATTAATCACTTAAGACTATCATTCTCTTTAAACCATCCGAGAAACATAAGCCTTATATGAGTAGGATATTCTTGTTTATAAAAATCTTATTACAAAGACCATGATCTAGGAAATATCATTTTGTCTCATCTTAGCTTCTATGCAGATGGAGGTTTCTCTGGTTTTATTAATACTTAATTAGTCAAAACATTTCCTTTTATTAACGCCGCAGTTGGTTTGTCGATACACATTCGATTCAAATCAAGAAAACATTCTTAAGCCGTTATACCTAACTTCCCATAAAGCTAGTATAACTCTTAAGTTTTCAAAACCAAGTATTACTTCTTTCAAAATGATTCAAAAATCTTTTGAAATACATCAAGTTCTTTATTAACACATAACAAGCCAGTTATAGTTCAAACCAGTTACCTAAAAAAAAAACCACATGTATTTTCTTCCAACATAAAGCTGTTATAACCAACTTCCCATAAAGCCGTTATAACACTTTTATGTTTTACACCAATCAAATACATTTAGCACACGACGCCTACCGTACTACATAGTTCACACATATCATGCTAGAAGAGATAGGAAGAGGTTCACATACCTCGCGACGAGTATCGACTAATAGCAAAACGCCCAAGTACTTCAAACCGTCGACTACTCCTTAGCGGCAGATCGCGCCATACGAGTACTTCAACCTATAAGGCCACAAGGCGCTTATTAACATTTAGATCCCTTCAGAGAACATTCTACGTAAAATTCAAAGATTCCCACTCCCCGCAACAACAGAAATCTCCTCCTCTATCGGCCGCCATCAAGCCAACCAGTGGGGGGTTCATACATCTAACCTGACGTGCACAATTCTACCTCACGTAAAAGCTACACAAGTCTCATCAGAATACACCCTATGTAAAACAACAAGATTTTCTTTCAAAAGTTTCGTATTATTCAGCTTAAGTCCAAAGACATTGCCGACAACAACGCTCATTCTAAATATATAGTATACTTCAACTATATAGTCTAACAATCATGTAATTTCCAATTACAATAGAGGACAAGATATTTACCTCGATAAGCCCATAATTATCCAAGTATAAAGTCGATCCCGGCAATCGCTTAGCTCCAACTCCGAGCGCCCAACCCGCTCTAAACCACCCTTAGAAGTTCTAACCAACTTCTACACAATACTCCAACTGACTATGGAGATTTTACTAGGGTTTCGGTTTTGTGGACCGACGGAAGTATAATAGTATTTCGGCTTTTCATATAGGTATAACCTTAGAATACTACAAGGTATACGGCTAAGGTAATTTGGGCATTATAACAATACTTTGAGAGTATTTCTACACCACAAAAGTGGGTATTATACGAAGCAACTAGGCTAGTGGCGGTACCCACGGCCACACTACTAGGAGTGGAAGAGGGCTCTCGCCAAGGGGCCTTTCAAAGGGAGAGGGGCTCTTGGACGAGAGTCAACAAGAGGAGAGAGGAGGGATTTTAACACTTAGAAGATTTGTGGAAAGGATGAAGAATTCATCAAAGGGAGAGGGTATTTATAGCACAAGCCAAGGCCAACCAACGGCCAAGATCTTGCCAAGCATAGCAAGTGTAGGCCAAGATCTTGCCAAGTGCACCTTAACCAACTACACACAAAATATCCTACCAACTACTTGACAAAATAGTCACCATTTCGTCCACTCTACCGCCACCAATGAAAGGGTGCCGTGGCGCCTCTTGTTGGTCCAAAATATTTCGCCTCTAAAAATCCGCAAAAATAAAAATGACATAGCCGAATTTTCCCTACGAAAGTCGGAAAACGCTTCGTTTAAAAACGACTCTAATCGGGCATGCACAAACACAAATCGCCAAGCCTAATTACAAGTTCAAATTTTCTACGACGCCTCACGCATATACCGAAATACGGTATAACATTCTCCCTCCTTAGAAACATTCGTCCCGAATGTTCCTTCTAAGTCTCAAACAAACGCGGCGCCAAGATAGTCTTCACTACCATACTTACGAAACAATCCTCGCCACAATGGCCACGAAACAATCACAAAAAATACTTACATCCAAGTCCACGAGGAATCACCTCTAACATCACCACAAACACCTCTCTCCGGGTCTAAAATATACTTCTTCCACACTTTTCCAAACAAAAGAAATGGTCACATCAATGCTCGCCATACATGCTCGCTTCTTCCCGATACCACTTTTGTCACTTTGCCGCGAGGTTCTAGTGTCACTCGCGCCCAACAAATGGTACGGACTACATGCGATCCCCGAGGTCGTCAGACACTCGAACTCTTACCGCATTTCGACATCGTCATTTCCAAAACTCGGGTTACTATCTCTAACGTGGTCATCATTAACCGGAACACTGACGGATGGACCTCGATACTTTCCCGATCATAACAATACGAAGATCGACATACCGCCTCCTAAGTCGGACGGCAAAAGCTAACATATAGGCAACCCGCCTATTCTTCACATGAACTTAAAAGGCCCAAAGTAACTCGCTAAGTTCCCCGATTAAAACTCATCACACCCAACCCGGTGGTACTTTCAAGAAGACCGACCACAACTCGAACTCTAAGCGCCGCCGATTATCCGCACGATTTCTCCGAGCCGCCGAACTTCTTCTAGACAAGCTTCACTATCCACGACCTGGAACAAGCTCAACCAATTATTCAACCTTGCCAACATCGAACCACTCGACCAAGAACTTACACATCCGCCTACAAGGCTTCAAAAGGTGACATCCGAACACCAAATGGTAGCTTAAACACTCCTCCACAGAGACAACAATCTCCACAACTACCCGAAATCCTACCATCGCCCGAGGGCGAACGCGACTCGAGACTCACCCGAAGTTCCTAACCTTGCTCGCAAAACCTCCGGAAAAGAAGCGGTAGAACACTGGCTCCACTGCTCGTCTTAAGGTGTAGGTAGGCACCTCGCAGCCCTACAACCTTTCTCGATGCAACATCTCGCATAACCTCGCCGAAAAACGGTCCGAACGAAGAACACGATGGGATGCCCCATCGACCACCACCGGCCGAACGTATCCACGAACTCGCACTGCCGTTAACTAAACTTGGGCCCAACACCTCGTGATCCACCACCCGGCGACCACCACAAACCGACCCCACCAACAAGCAGTCGCGGGTTGACCCGCAACGCGCCTCAACCCGACCCAACGCCGCACAATACTAGCTCCCCGATCCGGAACAATCTCACTTAATCACGTTTCGAAAACCAAGCGGTCTTCTTAGCTCAACTACCCCCTTTCATTCCACACTACTAGGGACCTATCCCAAACATAACTCACGTGCACTATGCACTCCTATAAGGGTCAAACAAAAACATACGTCTATACTCGAGATGGCCTTACCTCTAAGGTCTCTACGTATAAAACTCTAAGGCTCACACCTTCTCTATCCCCCAAAATCTTACTCGGTTAACCCACCATGATTTCTAATCACAACTAACACACTGCTATCAGAACATAGCACTTGAGGTATACTCACCTTATCACACATACAGATCTCTAGAGGGTTAAGGATATATCTATATCTACTGCTTCACTCCCCTTAGTCGTTCTAATCAAACATGCCCGTAGGCGATAGCTAAGAAGATGACAACTACCCACCGATCCTCGGCTAAGTCCTCCGCGAGGACACTCTTTCGACATCGACCGACGGTCATAGTACAACAAGTACCAACTAAAAGACGACATTCCTGAGATGACGCTGCCACACTGTGAACACCGAGAAAATCGAATCCAGATGGGCCGAACCTTCGCGTGCTGAACCTAAGCTCGAGCTCGACCAACTCCTGCATACCCCGAACGCCCCGAACCCCGCGAGGACCTTCGCAGACCGTGGATGCGCATAATCTAATCCGCCGAGGTGACTCGCCGAAAGTTACCAAAGGACGCCGCTCGCCTGCCTTCTCGTCGCCCTTCAACCCGCCGATCTCTACACGCCTCGGCTGCGCGCATAAGCCCGCATACGTGCCATGCTCGCTTCAATCAAGAATTACTCTTGCACAACCTCTCTTAGATAGTCATCAAGACTCGCGTACATCGGTATACTCTATACTCATCGCTCCCGCCGCGAATCGGTCCAAACATCGTGGCCGCAGAGAACCGCCGCCGTGCTAAAACTCTGCGGGCTAGTGACGTTGCAGAACTCCCGAATGAAGCACTATCCTAGGTAATGATTGGGCTGTGCCTCGCCACCTCTGAACTCTACTCGCAGCCTCCTGGCCGCCTTGCCCTCCGGGCGGGTTGCCCACGCGAGGCATAACGATAAGGAAATAATTTCGTCGAGGTCCAACTAACAACACAGCTCTAAGGCACGATCTCAGAGTGAGAAGAATAGAAACCAATCCTAAATACCCTATAGCCTCCTGATTATTGGTGTGGTGCACAACACACCGATAATCAAGACTTCATCGGATACGGTCGTAGACACTTTCCGAGGATTAATCGCTCGATACCACTTTTGTCACGACGCCTCGGGGCGTGGATCGTGCCTTACCCCGGGCACCCTAGTGATACAACATCAGAGTAATCAGCGGAACATAAAGACAATACATGAAACCAATGAAGTACAAAACAGTAATCTGAGGAAAACTTGCCTTTCGGCATATATATAAATAACAACTTTTACAAATGAACAGTTAAATCCTTTTTACAAACCCTGCCCACAACAGTACTACAGACCTCTAAGAATGATATGACAACAACGACGGGACAGGGCCCCGTCATACCCTGAATGTAAGCACCCACAACAACAGGGGACTATACCAAGATAAGCCTCCGGAGAAACGGAGCTTCCCAAAAGCTGAACTGTGACCCTAAGAGCGAGGATCAACGACTGGTGTACCTTTACCTGCGCAGATGAACGCGGCCCCAAGGAGGTCGATAACAGTACCGAGTATGTGAAATCGAAAATATCGTAAATGAAATCATAGTAGTCTATATAAAGGGGAGACATGTATGATAACAAAACTACGATTCACAATAAACAAGCGATCATATCAAGTCGTGACTCACGCCTCAAGTCATCACTCAAATATAACAATGGGTCTCACGCCACAACATCAATCATGCCCGTGGAATACCTTCCTCACGCCAGCTTATGATATAAAAGCACCAAGGAACACACATGAACACGAGTCCCACTGCTATAATAACACCGCATGGTAAGGCACGAAGGCATAGCCGACTACTAACACCTACAGCACCAACAAGGTCATGAATCGTATCATAAGATCTGTCTGGCCGCCACATGATCAAAGCCGCCACTTGCCCGCAGTATCTAATGTGCGCGTCTAGCCCTGGAACTTTCCGCAGCTCCGCATAGGCCAATCTCATCGGCCCGCATGAGGTATTCCCCGCATCGAGGGTCCTGGACTTCGCAGTCCGCATGGCCACATGGACCGCATGCCCATAAAGGACGCACACTAACCTGGAACTCTCGTAGCTCCGCGATAGCCCCCGGGACTGCATGAGGTATTCTCGAATCATAGGTCCATCGACCGCTGAGTCTACCCCAGACGGAGGCGACTTAACTCCGGAATCATCTCAAGAGATGAGTGATGTAAAATACTAACACAACAGCTTATCGTTAAGCAACATAAGCACAACAAAGGAAACCCCTTTACACAACAACACAAGATACTAACACACGTAGCATCCTAGCATGTTTACTTATCAATCAACAAGAAAGTATTACCAGGCTATCACAAACCAATACAATCAAGTTATATACACAAGGTACTTTCTACTATATGCCAACAAGTTCGGGGTTTTATCCCCAAAGTACTTCATACATTAACTCTTTAAAAGATACGTTACTTTCACAATGTCACACAATACCCGTAGTATAAAAATAGAGTGACTATCCTTTTAAAGTAAATCAATTACTTCTCTTTGTAAAATCAAGTAGCAACATTCTTTTCCAATGATCAAGTTTGCCTAATTTCCAATGTTCAAGTTTGCCTAATTTCCAATGTTCAAGTTTCTCATTTTAGAAGGTTTCGTAGTTCATAGTATTAATCACTTAAGACTATCATTCTCTTTTAAACCATCTGAGAAACATAAGCCTTATATGTGAGTAGGATATTCTTGTTTATAAAAATCTTATTACAATGACCATGATCTAGGAAATATCATTTTGTCTCATCTTAGCTTCTATGCGGATGGAGGTTTCTCCGGTTTTATTAATACTTAATTAGTCAAAACATTTCCTTTTATTAACGCCGCAGATGGTTTGTCGATACACATTCGATTTCAAATCAAGAAACATTCTTAAGCCGTTATACCTAACTTCCCATAAAGCTAGTATAACTCTTAAGTTTTCAAAAACCAAGTATTACTTCTTCTTTCAAAATGATTCAAAAATCTTTTGAAATACATCAAGTTCTTTATTAACACATAACAAGCCAGTTATAGTTCAAACCAGTTACCTAAAAAAAAAACCACATGTATTTTCTTCCAACATAAAGCTGTTATAACCAACTTCCCATAAAGCCGTTATAACACTTTTATGTTTTACACCAATCAAATACATTTAGCACATGTACGTCTACCGTACTACATAGTTCACACATATCATGCTAGAAGAGATAGGAAGAGGTTCACATACCTCGCGACGAGTATCGACTAATAGCAAAACGCTCCAAGTACTTCAAACCGTCGACTACTCCTTAGCCAGTAGATCGCGCCATACGTAGTACTTCAACCTATAAGGCCACAAGGCGCTTATTAACATTTAGATCCCTTCGTAGAACATTCTACAGAAAATTCGCAGACCTCCCCCGCAACAACAGCGTAAATCTCCTCTCTATCGGGGCCGCTATCAAGCCAACCAGGTGGGTTCATACATCTAACCGGACGTGCACAATTCTACCTCACGAAAAGCTACACAAGTCCATCAGAATACGCCCTATGTAAAAACAACAAGATTCTTCTTTCAAAAGGTTTCAGATTATTCAGCTTAAGTCCAAAGAAATTGCCGACAACAACGTTCAGTTCTAAATATATAGTATACTTCAACTATATAGTCTAACAATCATGTAATTTCCAATTACAATAGAGGGACAAGATATTTACCTCGATAAGCCCATAATTATCCAAGTATAAAGTCGATCATGGGCAATCGTTTAGCTCCAACTCCGAGCGCTCCAACCCGCTTCTAAACCACCCTTAGAAGTTCTAACCAACTTCTACACAATACTCCAACGGACTATGGAGATTTTCCTAGGGTTTCGGTTTTGTGACCGTGGGAAGTATAATAGTATTTCTGGGCTTTTCATATAGGTATAACCTTAGAATACTACAAGGTATACGGCTAAGGTAATTTGGGCATTATAACAATACTTTTGAGAGTATTTCTACACCACAAAAGGGGGTATTATCTAAAGCAACTAGGCTAGTGGGTACCCTACCACACACTACTAGGAGTGGAAGAGGGCTCTCGCCAAGGGCCTTTCAGGGGAGAGGGGCTCTTGGACGAGAGTCAACAAGAGGGGAGAGGGAGGGTTAACACTTAGAAGATTTGTGGAAAGGATGAAGAATTCATCAAAGGGAGAGGGGTATTTATAGCACAAGCCAAGGCCAACCAATGGCCAAGATCTTGCCAAGTGCATAGCAAGTGTAGGGCCAAGATCTTGCCAAGTGCACCTTAACCAACTACACACAAAATATCCTACCAACTACTTGACAAAATAGTCACCATTTCGTCCACTCTACCGCCACCAATGAGAGGGTGCCAAGTGGCGCCCTCTTGTTGGTCCAAAATATTTCGTCTCTCGAAAAAATCCGCAAAAAATAAAAATGACATAGCCGGAATTTTCCCTACGAAAGCTGTGAAAACGTTTCGTCGAAAAACGACTCTAATCGGGTGTTGTGCACAAACACAAATCGGCCAAGCCTAATTACAAGTTCAAATTTTCTACGTACGTCCTCACGTACATACTCTGGAAATACGGGGTATAACACCATGTTGTCAGCAGGTGAAGGTAGAGCACCAGAGGCCTGGTGGTTTGTTGCAGGCGATAGAGATCCCGACCTGGAAGTGGGAGGTAATCAACATGGATTTTATCACAGGATTACCTCGCACTCAGAGGAGACATGATTCTATATGGGTTATCGTCGACGGTCGAAAATCAGCCCACTTTCTTCCCTTCAGACGACTTTTCGGTGAGGATTATGCGACTTTACATCCGAGAGATCGCCGATCGCATGGAGTCCCTACTTCGATCATATCGCATGAGAGCCCGGTTCACGGCTAACTTCTGAGGTCCTTCCAGGGTTTAGGGACGCGGTGAGCTCGAAATCGCATTTCATCCACGCAGACGGACAGCAGAGCACCTATCCGCACTCTTGAGGATATGTGCGAGCTGTTATTGACTTCGATGGTAGTTGGGAGGATCATTTGCCTCTAGTTGAGTTCGCGTATAATAATAGCTACCACTCGGATTCGGATGGCGCCTTATGAGGCCTTGTATGGGAGGAAGTGCAGATCGCTGACAAAGCTTTTAAAGCGGGTTCAAAAGATCAATGGAGTTTTTATTATCGCCTATAGGTTGGTACGATGTGGGCGCGTAGCAGCTAGTGGTACCAGAATTGGTGCGCATGCGATGGATAAGGTGAAGCTTATCCGAGAGCGCTATCGATACCGTAGTCGGCCAGTCGTATGCAGATCATCTTCTTCGGCATCTAGAGTTCGAGTTTCATGATTGGGTATTCCTAAAGGTCTCACCCATGAAGCGTGTGATGAGATTTTGGAAGAAGGGGAAACTCACCCAAGGTACATTGGGCGTTTGATTGTCCGCAGGTAGGCAAGGTTGCCTATGAGTTGGATCTGCCGTCCGATCCGGAGGCGCAGCATCCGGTTTTCACGATCTATCTTTGAGGAGATGTATCGGGGATCCATCTAGGGTACACCCGATTGACGATGTCCTGTTGACAGATGGTTTATCGTATGAGGATATTCCCATAGCGATAGTCGATCTTCAGGTTAGGCGTCTGCGGACGAAGGACGTGGCTTCCGTCAAAGTATTGTGGCGGAACGAGCTCAGGGAGGAGATGACGTGGGAAGCTGAGGAGGACATGAGGCAGAAGTATCCTCACCTATTCCCCACACCTCCAAGTAATTCACTTTCATACTTGTAAGTTTTTATTATCGTTTATGCCTAAGTGTTGTTTTGTGGCCGTGTGTGGCATTTGCAAACTGTTTAAGTTATGAAGAATCTTATCGTTAACTGTCTTGGGAAGGAACATTCGGGACGAATGTTTCTAAGGAGGGGAGAATGTTATACCCCGTATTTTCAGAGTATGTACGTAAGGGAATACGTACAAAAAATTTAGCCTTAAGGTTTAGGCTTGGACGATTTTTTTTGGGCACAACTCACAAAACGAATAGTTTTCCGACGAAACGTTTCCACAACTTTCGTAGGGTAAATTCCGGCTATGCCATTTCTAATTTTTGCGGATTTTTCCGAGAGACGAAATATTTTGGACCAACGGGAGGGCGACACTTGGCACCCTCCAATTGGTGGACTTGAATCGTCCATTGGACGAAATTGGAGAGCATTGGAACGTTTTTGTGCCTTGTGCACAAGTCGAGTTGGTAGGATATTTGTGTTTAGTTAATCCTCACCCTACACTTGCCTTGCACTTGTCTTAATCTTGGCCATTGGTTGGCCACCTCTTGACCTATAAATACCCCCTTAGAGATGAAGAGTTCTTCATCCACAAATCTTTCCAAGTCTTGAAAATCCTCTCCTCTCCCTTTGTAGCCTTTTCGTCCAAACACCTCCCCCTCCCCTTGTGAAGGCCCTTGGCCGAATACCCCCCCCTAGCCTAGCCAAAATCTACCCCCCTCCCTTGGTAGAAACAGTTGCCTTCTCGTATCGTTGTCATGCCCAAAAGACCCCAGCCCATATCCCTTAAACCGGAGTAGAAGTTGTGCAGAACTTCTACGGTTCTGAGCTCTGGGAGCGCATACAACTTAGGAGCTAAACCGTTCTCAGGCGCGACTTTATCGAGGATATTATTGGGCTTAAAGAGGTAACTAATCCTAACCCTCTTTTGAATTAGAGAATACTTACTGTAGTAGTATAAGAATAAGTATAAATACTTAGAAGAATATTGCGAATAGAATTGAACTGTTATCACGATGAAGGGTTTAAAAGAAGAATAATCAAACAGACTTACATAGATTGCTTTTCTGATGACTTATATAGCTCACCGGGTAGGGAAGTCTGCCCGACTTTCCGTAGAATTGTGAACCCTCTGTTTAGAATGACCTTGAGTAGTCTTTGATAGATGTCTGTGACTATTATAGGCTGACTCTCTGCGCGCGACATATTCAACTTGGCAGGTGGTTTTCGCTGAGAAGGTATGTGATTCTCCCTAAAGCATGATATTTTACAATATATATATAGTACGGTGACGCATACGTGTTAAGCGAATAATAACTACGCAATGTCTTTGACTTAAGCTCGAATAATACTTACGCAATGCCTCACGCTTAAGCACGAATAATACTTACAGAATGCCTCACGCTTAAGCTGAATAATAAAGGTGAAAAGCATTTCAAAAGAATCTTGAATCATTTTTTTCGTAAGAGAACTAGCTGGTTTTAAAGCGAAGCTTAAGAGTTATACTAGCTTTATGGGAAGTTAGGTATAACCACTTAAGATTAATAAAAGGAACAGTTTACCTATGTGTTTGTAACAAGACTTATATTGATTGGTGAAAAGAATAAAATGGTTTGATAAGTGGACATGATATGATGCTATGCGTGTTAGTGTCTTGTAACGTTTGTGTAAAAGAGTATTCTTGTTGTGCTTATGTTGTTTAACGATAAGCTGTTAGGTTAGTATAACATCACTCACCTCTTGACATATTACCGGGGTTGTCGCCTCCGACGCTGGTAGACTCAGTGATGCAGGACCGTGATTCGAGAATACCTCATGCGGTCCAAGGGACCTACGCGAGCTACGGGAGTTCCGAGTTAGTGTGCGGGTTATACCTCATGCGTCTATGTGGCCATGCGGACTACGAGTCGGGGCGATGTCGAGGAGTAGCTACCGATGCGGGTTATATACCCTATGCGGGCCTATGTGATTGGCCTACGCGACTACGGAGTCGAGATTAGGCTTGCATGGTGATACTACGGGCAATGGCCCTGCTGATCATTCGCACTAGAAAAGACACAGCAGTTTACCTATCACGCTCTTGTTTGTGATGTGGCACTATGCGGTTTCCTTGGTTGTTTCATACATACTTGCAAAACTGCTTTTAAAATGATATGTTTCATTTAAGTATTTCTGATTTCATATACTTAGTACTGTTGTCTTGACCTCCTTCTGGGCTGCGTTCATGCCGCAGGTAAGGGCAAGCAGGTGCTAGATCCACATTCTTAGGATCTCTACGTTGGTGTCGGGAGCTCCATCCTTTCCGGAGGCTCTACTTTTGGGTATGATCTCCCTGTTGTAGATAGTTTTGTATCGGTATGGCGGGCCTTGTCCCGCCATAGTTGTATTTTTCCTCAGAGGTGCGTAGTCATGTTGTACAGTGTCGGATGTAACTGCTAAACCATGTTTATATATATATGCCGAAAGGCGATGTTTTCTCACATAATCTGTGTCTTATTTTATAAACTGTTTCATGTCTTGCTTTATATTTCCGCTGATTACTCTGATGTATGACTACTTGGGTGCCTTGAAGGCACGATCACGGTCCGGAATGGGTCGTGACGACCCAGGCAAGTACGAAAGCCAACTACCGATACCACCGCGCCACGTAGCTGGCGGCAAGTACGAACTAACTACCGATACCAAGCCGGAATCACGACTTCGTCACAAAACTGAACGGGCAAGTACGAAGGCTAACTACCGATACCAAGCCGAATCAGCCACGACCTCGGCAAGTACGAGCCAGCTACGGATACCAAGCCGACCAAGAAACCTCACGGAGAGCTAGTCCATAGAATAATAGTCACGTGTGCACTGGAATGCTCCGTCACTGCCGGTACGTCCAAGTAAGATCATTACAAATCAGTCGGCCCTCCATCGAGAGACGCGGTGGTATAGAAATACAATACTAGCACGACAAGGCTATCACACGCAAACATAGGCAAGTTACACACAACTCAAGGTACTTTCATTTAATGCCAAAGTCCAGGTTTTAACCCCCAAGTACTACGTACGTTAAATTCTTTTTAAAAGATCCATTTTTTTTACAAAGGTCACCCGATGCCCGTATTATCAAAATAGAGTGACTAACATTTTAAGTAAACCAAAACAATTTCCATACTTTCCTTTTTTTAAACCAAATTAAGACAATACCATGTCTTCTTTTTAGACCAAAACACTTCTCCTTTTAAAGTCAAGTTACCATTTTAAAACTAATGATAAAACCATTCTCTTGTTTCATAAAGTCGTTATAACTAACTTCTCATAAAGCTGTTATAACACTTTATGTTTTAAACCAATTTAAGACAAAACCATGTCTTTCTTTTAAACCAAAAACTCTTCAATTCCTCAAGTCTCTTTTCTTTTAGAAATCAAGTTCCTTACTTTGGAAATTTAAGAAAATTAATGCTTGTTTATAATGATTCTTATTAAAGCAGCCATGATCTAGGAAATGTAATACAATTTTGTCTTATCTTAGCTTCTATGCAGATGGAGGTTTCTACTGGTTTTAATAGTAATTAATTAGTCAATACATTTTCCTTTATTCACGCTGCAGTGGTTTGTTCGATACTTATTCTCATTTCCGAAATCAATATAATATTATTCCTTTTAAAACCCAAGTACCCATTTCTCATAAAAGCGGTTTCACAACTGTTTAACACAAACCAAGTCCTTAATATTTCACATCAAGTCATTTATAAGTCAAGTCTCTTATCTTTTAAAAACCACAAACCATTTCTTTACCTACATAAAGTTGTTATAGCAAACTTCCCATAAAGCCGTTATAACACTTTATGTTTTAAACCAACCAAATTCATTTAGCACATGTACGTCTACCGTACTACATAGTTCACAACAATCATGCTAGAAAAGATAGGAAGAGGTTCACATACCTCGCGACGGTTATCGACAATTAGCAAAACGCTCCAAGTACTATAACCTTGCTAGCCCTTTCCACCCTTCAAGTAGAATACGCTACTCGTAGTACTTCAACCTATAATGGCCATAAAACGTCTATCAACTTCTAGATCTCTTCGTAGAATATTCTAAATACAAGATTCCTTATTCTACAGAAAATTCGGCAGCACCTCCCCCCCCCCCCCGTAACCACATAAATCTCCTCCTCTACTCAGGCCCGCTACCAGGCCAACAACTCCCAGGGGATTACACGTCTAACCGGACGTGTTCAATTCTACTTCACAGATATACTACACAAGTTCATCAGAATACACCCAATGTAAATACTTCAATCCTTTTCAATATTCATTCTACATATAGTATACTCAACTATACATTACTACAACATGTAATATACAATTACAATAGGGGGATAAAAGATCATTACCTTGATAAGCCCAAAATTATCCAAGATTATATGTTGATCCTGAGCAACGTTTAGCTCCAATTACTTACGCTCCAACCCGCTCCAAGCAACCCTTAGAAGTTTCTAAACAACTTCTCTTAACACTTCAACTCCAAAAAGTGAAGAACACTTAGGCTTTGATTGTGGCAACTCTCGGCCAAGGGGTACTTTAGTGGCTAGGGGTGTGAAATCTTTTCCAACTCTTGGTTACTAATCTTCCTAATACACTAAGGAAGAACACTTAAAATTTTAAGAATTTTTGGACAATTTTTGCTCAAGAAACAAGGCTAAAGCCGAGAACTACAAAGGAAAGGGAGGGAGTTTTTCAAACTTGGAAAACTCTAAGTGTGGATGAATAATAGTCTTCAACTTAAGGGGGTATTTATAGGACATTCAAGGGCTAGGATTGAAGCAAGTGTGTGGTCTAGATTGAGCCATGTGTGTGTGGGTCCCACTTATATATCTACTACACAAATATCTTGCAAGACTTTGACCAAATGTTTATGACATTTTTCATGTGAAAAACGTGTACAACATGTCCAACAATTTTGTCCAACCTTGCCACCTAGGGGTGACACATGTCGCCCTCCTATTGATCCAAAATATTTCATCTTCCGAAAAATATCTGTAATGCCAAAAATCCAAAAATAAAGTGGGCCCCACAAACCGTAAATTCCTCCCGTGGGCCCCACATGACCAATTCCGAAAATAAAATTCCATAATTCTTAAATATTCCAAAAAGTCCGAATACCAAATCTGGGAATCCAATTCCCATTAACGAACCTTTTTCCTTCCCGAAATCCGGAAACTTTTTCGTCGAAAAATCACATCTTTTCTTCCTTTCCAATTTAATGTCGTATTCTCGTACGTATGTCCTCACATACATACCCTGGAAATACGGGGTGTAACATTCGGCGTCGTGGCGCCCAAACTTCTGCAATGTCTCAGGATTATCGGCACCGTGGCGCTGCTCAGTGGCGCTGCAACTTCTGCGAGAATTCTGGGCCCTTCTTTTCTGGACACGGTGGTGGTGAGTTTGCTTCCACTGGTTCGCCATTTCTCAGGTCAATCGCCTGGCATTTCTCTTTTATATTCTCCCCAATATGTTCAGGGTGATTCCCTTGTATTCTGTTGCTTAGCATGCCCGCGAGTTGTCCTATTTGCGTTTCCAAATTCTTTAGGGACACTCTCGTCTCATCCATGAACTGAGTTTGGTGCCTAGTTAGCCTGAGTATGGCTGCTCGTAGCCCATCCTGCTCTTCCTGTGGGGCATGGGGGTTACATTGTTGTTGATAGTTTGTAACCCTTGATAGTGGTAATCCATGTTTGCAGGGTCCCTGAGATGAATCAAAACCAACAAATGGATCACGGCGCACGTTTCCACAATAAAATAAAATAAAAGAAAAATAAAAACCAAATTAGAAATTAAGAATAGAAAGATTGATATTGAACTACGCCAATCCTCGACAATGACGCCAAAAACTTGATGTATGATTTATACACACACTAAACGCAAGTGCACGCATTGTTACAAGTAATATAGTCTAGAAGATCGAGTTATCGTCCTCAGAGATTATTGCTCAATTACCAACTGCTATTTTATGGTATCTATTTGGTGATCGATGAGTTGATGGTTTGTTTATATCTATGTTTATAGACGCTAACTAAATTATTTTACTTTACTTCAGATATGGTGGAAATAGGGCTTCCAAATCTCCTCAACTATCCGCTCGCTTTTAATCGTTAATGCAACAATTAAGGTTCTTCTTCTATGTTGAGATAGCAGGTTAACTAAGTCGTTTTATACTCCTGTTAAGGTAATATAAACACTCAACCACAATGGAGAACCCTTCTATCTTTAGATGACAAGATTGACTACAAAGGAGGATTAAGAGCAATAACCTATTAAGCTACACAAGTATCGGGGTACTTTCGTCCATGATTTAAACTTATGTTTATTCAACTATAGCATATTCACAATCTCCCCTTTCATATTTCGATTAGAACTCATATAAGTGATGATAACTAGTGATCAATTGATTATCAAGCAATCAAAGCAATTATTGAATAAACCTCAACAATAATAAGAAGAAACCAAAACATGCATTAATTCATAAGAACGAGGTCCAAGCGATTCGACATGAAAAACCCTAAATTAAGTTAGTTCCTAGCCATAGACATGCTAAGAACTAAAATAATATCCAACATATACTAGAAAGAAATAAAGTAAAGAACAAGAAAATTACTCAAAACTGAGTCTCCAATTTTGAAGTAATGCTATGATGAATGATAAGGTGTGCCACCCCCAAAACTGACCTAAAAGGCCCTATTTATATCTCCAAAAACTTGTAAAACCTTTTCCTCTTTGGTCTTGGCCCAGTCCTATTCAGATTTGTCAAATTTCCTGCGTCGGCGCCACGTACCTGCAACCGGCGCCGTGGCGCCGAAACTTCTGCGGCTGGTCTGCTTCTTGGGCGTCGTGGCTCCGCCGGTTCTGGTTGGTTGGCGCCACGCGCCACTGCTCGCGCCGGCTTGCCAACTTTTCAGCTCTTTGTGCTCTGGACCCTCTGTTTCTGCCTTCTTTTCGCTCCTTTTCACCGATGTGCCACTTTAAACCACTTTGACTCAAAAGAAAGAAAATCTATCCTAACACGACACAAATTTATACAAAAAGAAGCAAAATACTAACTAGAAATGACTCAAAAAATGTATATAAAATACACCGATCACCAATATGCATACATTGTGATAGTCAAGTGGCAATAGGAAAGGCATGGAGCATTATGTATAATGGAAAATCTCGTCATATAAGACGGAGACACAATATCGTTAGACAACTACTCTTTAGTAGTTATCACTATTAACTACATAAAGTCAAGATATAACGTGTCGGATCCGCTAACAAAATATCTAACTAGAGAGGCAGTTGAAAGATCATCTACGGGAATGAGTTTAAAGCCTAGGACAAGTCATCATGATGGTAACTCTACCTAGTACACTGGAGATCCAAAGAACTAGGTTCGAAGATATCAAATAAAGTTATGAATGACAGTTCAATATTATCAAATAACTCAACCCATTCTCGTGATGAAAACAATGTTCAGAAATAAGAAAGCGATAAGACGTTTTAATGGTTTTTCAGTTTGGTAGATATGACCAAATAGTGTATTTATGAGATGACACATTTAGAAATCACCTATGTGAGTATGAGTGTAAGCCGCTTCAAGAAAAATGTTAGGTAAAGACTCATTTTCTACGCATTCATGAAACCAGGTGATGTTCATAGCTGAAACGAACATGACAATGAGAACCAAATATGGTTAAGGGTTAATTGTGTGGTATATGATTGTCTAGATATAGACCAAAATTCGACGATTCAAAATATTAAATCTACCGATTGACCGAGCATATCCAACATATGTTCACAACGGAAGTGTCAAGAACCGAACCCGGGCCCGTGACTGGTGCCTTACCCCGGGCACCCTAGTGATACAACATCAGAGAAAATCAGCGGAAATAAAAAAAACATGAACATGATTTAAGAGACAAGATAAATAAACAGGCCAACCAAAACAGTTGCCTTCATCATATATATACATAAATACCCGAACAGTTATCCTTTTTACAAACCACGCCACGATAAAGCATGCACTTAAGATTTTTACAATGCTATGACGACGGGGCCCGCCATACCCCGGAATGTATAAGAATCTACAAACTCAGGGTAACATACCAAAAGATAAGCCTCCGAAGAATGGGGCTTCGACACGCGAATCGTGATCCTATGGCGAGGATCCACAACCGATGTACTTCCACTGCGGCATGAACGCAACCCCGGGCGAGGTCGATAACAGTACCAAGTATGTGAAATCAGAAAAGATCAGAATGAAATCATAATAGTCTATATAAAGCGGGAGACATGTATGATAACGGATGAAATCGTGTCCCGCCATCCCTGGGACTCGTATAATCGGATAAAATACGTGTCCTTCCCATCTCGTGGGACTCGGTGTAAAATCGATGAAATACGTGTCTCGCCATCTCGTGGGACTCGGTGTATAATCGGATGGAATACGTGTCCCCGCCATCTCGTGGGGCTCGGTGTATAATCAAATGAAATCGTGTCCCCGCCATCTCGGGACTCGGTGTAGAATAAAATGAAATACGTGTCCCTCGCCATCTCGTGGGACTCGGTGTAGAATCGTTCATAACAAATCAACGGCCTCCATCGAGACGCGGTAGTGCGAAATACAACAAAGGCTATCACAACAAGCATAGGCAAGTTTCACAACAACAAGCATAGGCAAGCTTCACAACAACAAGCATAGGCAAGCTTCACAACAACAAGCATAGGCAAGCTTCACGACAACAAGCATAGGCAAGTTATACACAACTCAAAGTACTTTCATTTTATGCCAAAGTCCGGGTTTTAACCCTAAAGTACTACGTACGTTAAATTCCTTTTAAAGATCCATTTCTTTTACAAAGGTCACCCGACGCCCGTAGTATAAACATAGAGTGACTAACATTGTTAAGTAAACCAAAATGCTTTCCTTTGTAAAATCAAGTAACAACCTTATTTTCCAAACGTTCAAGTTTGCCTAATTACAAATGCTCAAGTTTCTCATTTTAGAAAAGGTTTCGTAGTTCATAGTTTTAATCCTTTAAAACATAATTCTCCTTTAAACGTTTTGAGAAACATATGTCTTATATGTGAGTAGGTTATTCTTGTTTATAATCAATCTTATTAAGCAGCCATGATCTAGGAAATGTAATATAATTTTGTCTCATCTTAGCTTCTATGCAGATGGAGGTTTCTACTGGTTTTAATACCATACTTTATTATTCAATACATTTTCCTTTATTAACGCTGCAGTGGTTTGTCGATACTCATTCTGATTTCCGAAATCAGTAAAACATTTTTCCTTTTAAAACCAAGTACTCATTACTCACGAATGAGGTTTCACACTTTTAACAAAATTCATATCAATACCATTAAGTCAAGTCTCTTATCTTCAAAAAATCAGTAAACCATTCTTTTTATCACTCTTAAGACGTTATATCTAACTTCCCATAAAGCTAGTACAACTCTTATGTTTTCAAAGCCAAGTATTACTCTTCTTTCAAAAGGTCTTTTGAAACACTTCAAGTTCTTTATTACTACACATCAAATCCGTTATAAGTCAAATCGATTACACTTTGAAACCACAAAGCATTTTCTTACCTACATAAAGCTGTTATAACCAACTTCCCATAAAGCCGTTATAACACTTTATGTTTCAAACCAATCAAATACATTAAACACATGTACGTCTACCGTACTACATAGTTATACACATATCATGCTAGAACAGATAGGAAGAGGTTCACATACCTCGCGACGATTATCGACTAATAGCAAAGTGCTCCAAGTACCTCAAACCGCTTGATACTCCTAAGCCAAGTAGATCACGCCATACGTAGTACTTGAACCTATAGAGGCCAAGGCGCCTATTAACATCCTAGATCTCAATGTAGAATATTCTACGTAAAATTGTAACCTCCCGCAACAAACAGTAAATCTCCTCATCTATCGAGGCCGGCTACCAAGCCAACCGGGGGTTTGCACGCCTAACCTGACGTGTACAATTCTACTCACGATAATACTACAAGTCTACTGTAATACAATCCTATGTAATTACTGATTCGATTCTTCTTTAACTTCAGGCTTAAGTCAAAAGACATTGCCACAATACTATGTTGATTCTATTCAATTATCACCTATATATAGTATACTTCAACTATATATTACTATAACATGTAATTTCCAATTACGGTAGGGGACAAGTTTATTACCTCGATAAGCCCAAAATTATCCGAGTTTAATGTCGATCCCGAGCAAGGTTTAGCTCCTACTCCATGCGCCCATTCGCTCCAAGAAACCCTTAGAAGTTCTACGCAACTTCTACTTATCACTTCAACTACGGTGAAGATTTTTCCTGTGGTTTCATTTTGTGGCTAAAGGAAAGTATAATCGTATTTTTCCGGTTTTTCAGATAAAGGGTACTTTGGAAAGTACTACAAGGTATTTGGCTAAAGTATTTTGGGCATTATAACAATACTTGTAGAATACATTTCTACCAAGGGGGTAGTATTTGACTAGCACAACTAGGCTAGGGAGGGGTTCTCGGCTAGAACCACTAGGCAAGGGGGTGCTTCACGAGGCCTTCAAGAGGGGAGAGGGGTGGTGTTTGGACGAGAACAAGGTTGAGGGAGAGGGAGGGATTTTTAACACTTAGAGAAATTTTGGATGAAGAAGTTCATCAACTTAGAGGGGTATTTATAGGTCAAGCAAAGGCCAACCAAGGGCCAAGATGAAGCCAAGTGCAAGGCAAGTGTAAGGCCAAGATTAAGTCATGTGCTACCTTATCCATCTACACAAAATATCCTACCTAACCCTTGACTAAAATTCCAACACAAAAAACGTGCCAAGGGCCTCACTTTGCCGTCCAAGTCCTTCCAATGTGAGGGTGACACATGTCACCCTCCCGTTGGTCCAAAATGTTTCGTCTCTCGGAAAAATCCGCAAAAATTAAAAATGCCATAGCCGGAATTTTCCCTACGAAAGCTGTGGAAACGTTTCGTCGAAAAACGACTCCTATCGGGTGTTGTGTACAAATTTCGAAACTTGCCTAACTTAAGGCTCAAATTATTATATGTACGCCCTCACGTACATACTCTGGAAATACGGGGTATAACAGGAAGTTCAAAGAGAAGCCTACTTATTAGGATGTAATTAATCTTTACTTGCATATCACACACTTGTCCGTGCATTCTTCTATCATATAATCATTTCCATTCATGTGGGGCATTGTTGGGTTTTAAGTGTGAATGGGAAATAAATAGTTGTGACTTTGTGATAAGACACAATAGCACATGTTCACACTACCCTTTGTTGGCTATAAATACTTAGTCATTCCATCAGATTTTCCTTACAAAAAATTGATTGCTTTCTTCTTTCTTCTGCACTTCAAATATATTCTGTGTGATTTGTTGTCACCTGTTGTGTTCGTCGTTCACCGAAATTTGAGGTACCGCTACGCTGGTGAATTAATTTGTTTAATCTTGTAAGGATATATTTCATAACCTCGGATATTTGAGGGGAATAATTTCATTAAGAAAACACTGTGAATTCAGTCAGCTTGAATTATTCATTTTACGTTTATTTTTCAGTTTATGTTTAAGTTATTGTCGAATACATATTGACAACATTGACAACCAAAATTTTAAAAAAGCTAATGATGGAGGAGAAATAGGAGGGAACTATTGGAATGAAATTTGTTAACTTTCTACAGTCTGGATTGTATGTAACAATTGTGCACTGATATGTGTGATCAGTACAATGCACAACCGATAAAAATGAATGAATTGAAAAGAAGAAGATGAAGATTTGTGGGAGATTTTTCCTTTATATTTTATGTGTCAACTCAAAGTACATGGAGCTGTTATATATAAGAAGTCAAAGAGCTAACATAACTAATCCAATAACCAACCCAGCAAACTTCTAACCAATCTAACAAACATAACAACCAACCTCAACAAACTAACAACCAACCTCAACAAACTAACAACCAAAACTAACTAGTGAAAATATAGTGTGTGTGCCGTTCCTTTCTTCCTCTGCACCAGTAGCAACTGCTGCATTCTTCTGCTCAACAGTTGGACTATGCTCAACATTCCCCCTCAAGCTAGGCACTGAAAACAGAGTTTTCAATCCTAGCTTGAAAACAATAGCAAAACACTCTACTAAATGTAGCATCATCGTAGTACTTGAGAATGCATCTCCAATGAAGTAGAATGTCTCAACCCAGTCATGCCAGCCCAAATGTGCCCATAACACGAGCTGAAATGTAATTTGCCTGGCCTTCCAGTGCCTGTTTCGCAAGGCCAAAATCAGAAACTTTAGCATGAAAGTTGTTCTCAAGTAATATATTTGACGCCTTAAAATCTCTATGGATAACACAATATTGAGAATCTTCGTGCAAGTATGCAAGTCCTCTCGCTGCATCAAGTGCAATTTTCATTCTTATGTCCCAATCCAGTGGGCAGTTTAATCCTAAAGGACCATGAAGCCAAGTCTCTAGACTCCCATTTGAAACAAGCTCATAACACAGTAGGTTCTGTGAGGACTCCCAACTACTAATGGTACCAATATTTATCGTATCCTAACGAGAAATAACCTCTGGTAAAAGTGGATGCAATTTTGTTACATTTAACTTACTCAGGTCCTGCTCCATCAATCCTTTCGAGACATTTTTAGCTGCTCTTTGATACTTTTCAGACGTCTGTAATGATCCCAGCAGTTACAACGTTAACATTTAACAGCAGGAGCTTCAACTCCCACAACAACAACGAAGAACCTCTCGTTCTCTAGTCACACTCGGACTAGAGAATTCCTCGATTCTCCCTATGCAAAAACGACGGCAAGAACCCCTCATTCTCTAGTCACACTCGGATTAGAGAATCCCTCGATTCTCCCTATGCAAACTTTTATAATAAGCTCGGATATGTAGTGGAGTCTCTCTCAATTTCTAGTCCAATTTCGACTAGAAATTCCTCGATTCTCCTGTCCCGAGCTAAACAAATGAAAACAGGTAATCCAACATTTGATTGACCTGTGAAAAACTCTGTAAATTGAGCTTCAACTCAATCCATATTGCTTCCGACGAAGTATCCCTCAGTTCTCAGTCGATTGGCAGCTGAAAACTCCTCGATCCTTCCATCAATTTATTGAAATTGATGTGCTCTCCATCATTAATAACTACAAACAACCTGCTATCTCAGATGTTTTATCAAACACCTGAGGTGCGTGACTTGCCTCAGCCCTCTCAATGGAGTCGGATGGCATCCTTGTCTCTGTGACTGGAGACATATCCCTTCCTTTCCTTGACAACAAAATATCCTTCACCCCCAGGTCATTCCGGTGGCCGAAGCACGATAAATAAAAAAACACTGATTAAAAATCTCAAGAGAAAAACTTATTTTTCGATTAGCAAACACAATTATCTTAAATGTTTCAACAGTGTCCTCTCGAATCCAACCTTCATTGCATGTAAATTCATCATGTGATAACTTTCCGATGATCTTCGTCGCTGCAATGACAGGCAAAGGCGAAATATATCCACAAAAAATGATAACTTAAGCTCCATCGCTCCTCGCCGCCGCGCTTCGTAATGATATGAACTTGAACGCGGAATGAATTGAATCGAGCAAAGATTTAATTGCATGTTAACTTTCTACAGTCCGGATTGTATGTAACAATTGTGCACTGATATGTGTGGTCAGTGCAATGCACAACCGATAGCAATGAATGAATTGAAAAGAAGAAGATGGAAAATTTGTGGGAGATTTTCCTTTATATTTTCTGTGTCAACTCAAAGTACATGGAGCTGCTATATATAAGAAGTGAAAGAGCTAAGCTAACTAATCCAATATCCAACTCAACAAACTTCTAACCAATCTAACAAACTTAACAACCAACCTCAACAAACTAATAACCAAAACTAACTAATGGAAAGATAGTGTGTGTGACATTCCTTTCTTCTTCTGCACCAGCAGCAACTCCTCTGCACCAACAATAACTGTTGCATTCTTCTGCTCAACAGTTGGACTATGCTCAAGAAAATTTATATTGTGAAATTTTCTTATCATTCATAGCGCTTATTGGTAATAATAAACGTAAGAGGAGGTAAGGAAGTGAAGTCTACTAATGCGCACGATAATTAGCAGGGTCATCTCAAACATTTTGGGGATCCTGTTCTAATTCGTAAAAATGAGTCCTTAATTGGGCTAAGACCTGCGAATTATGGGTATTTACAGTAAATTCTGGCTAATACTATCTAATAAAAATTAAAAAAAAGGGTCTTAAAATTTTTCATTTTTCGGGAGGCTCTAGCGGTAGCACATCTCGTACGTGTCCAAAACAGCCCTGATAATTTGACCTAATCTTGGAATCTAAATTTTTAATTATAGGAAAAGGTAAAATAACAAAGGTGACACTATTTCCTACTAAAAATCAGTAATGACTGTATCATTGTCAAAATTTTCATAATGAAAGATATCTAGTTTCATAATAATAACTCCGAATATATATATATATATATATATAAAGAGGTATGACTATAAAATTAGCAAACATAAAAATTAACAGAAAAACGAATAAACGGTACCAGGTTTGATATTTGTTGATTGGTTGTGGATGTTATAGATAGTGTCAAACAAAAACATTACTATTTTCGGAAAACAATTTCAATTGGCAATGATTTGATAGAGTGAGGAATTGCTTAATTGATTTCATAACCCACTTTTATAAGATGAAAGAAAGAAGGAGAAAAAGTTGGATACACGAATATGTAATAATTGTTGGAAGTTAAAAGAAATAAGCATTGAATGTACGTTTTAAAATGCAAAGATTGAGATAGTAATTAACATGTTCATTGCACACTAAAGAACCGGATGATGACAACAATATGTCATAATCCACTTTTATAAGATGAAAGAAAGAAGGAGAAAAGGTTGGATACATGAATATATAATAATTGTTGGAAGTTAAAAGGAATAAGCATTGAATGTACGTTTAAAAATGCAAAGATTGAGATAATAATTAACACGTTCATTGCACACTAAAAACCCGGATGATGACAACAATATGTCATAATCTACTTTTATAAGATGAAAGAAAGAAGGAGAAAAGGTTGGATACATGAATATGTAATAATTGTTGGAAGTTAAAAGGAATAAGCATTGAATGTCGTTTTAAAATGCAAAGGTTGAGATAGTAATTAACATGTTCATTGCACACTAAAGAACCGGATGATGACAACAATATGTCATAATCCACTTTTATAAGATGAAAGAAAGAAGGAGAAAAGGTTGGATACATGAATATGTAATAATTGTTGGAAGTTAAAAGGAATAAGCATTGAATGTACGTTTTAAAATGCAAAGGTTGAGATAGTAATTAACATGTTCATTGCACACTAAAGAACCGGATGATGACAACAATATGTCATAATCCACTTTTATAAGATGAAAGAAAGAAGGAGAAAAGGTTGGATACATGAATATGTAATAATTGTTGGAAGTTAAAAGGAATAAGCATTGAATGTACGTTTTAAAATGCAAAGGTTGAGATAGTAATTAACATGTTCATTGCACACTAAAGAACCGGATGATGACAAAAATATGTCATAATCCACTTTTATAAGATGAAAGAAAGAAGGAAAAAAGATTGGATACATGAATATGTAATAATTATTGGAAGTTAAAAGGAATAAGTGCCTGGAAGATTCATGAATTTGACACAAAAATTATAATACTGCATTCTCTACGCTTCTACTACAAATATCCTTCAAAATCTTAGCTCTCAACAATTAATTAGCTTGTAAATACACAAAAATGAAAGCAGTTTCAAGAAAATGAATAGACTACACTGATTAATGATATTGTAGTAAGTGCCTGGAAGATTCATGAATTTGACACTAATGTATCCCATTTATTGATTCATTTATCATTTATTATAATGTAATTTACTATTTAGTAGTTTTAAATAAGGGGTAAAAAAATCCTTCAATTTTTAATGGGTATTTTCATAATTCAACTTTAGGTTTAGAACCTTTCCACTTTTAGTATAACTAATTTCTGAACACATGTGTTGCACGTGTGTCCCGGATCAAACAACAGAAACTTCTTAAAATGTTATAAATAAAAACAATAAATGCTAATTAAAAATGTTGAAAGATTGTGGCTCTTTCAAGAAACTTCCTTTTTTTGAGATTTTAGTTTTTAGGTCCAACTCATTTTTTTAACACATTCAATCATCATGGTTTCACACCTACCGATTAGTGAATTTAGAGGTCTACCAATGATATGACCAAACCATCTCAAGCGACTTTCTCTTATTTTATCCTCTACGTGTGTTGCTTGTAATTTTGCCGAATATGCTCCTTTCTAATCTTATCAAATCTTATATGATCGCACATCCATTTTTTTTACTATACCTGATTGTATGATTTTTAGTTTTTGCTGATGCTACCTCATGATTGTTTATGTCATTACTCTACCCCATTGTCATTGAAAGAGTTATGGAATGTTTTCCTTAATCATTCTTTATCCCATAAGGGAGAATATATACAAATGATCATCCTAATTAATTACACATCTAGAATATTCTAACATAATATTCTAACCATAACTCTTGGTACTACCTTGTCACGACCCGATTCCGGGCCCGTGACTGGTGCCTTACCCCGGGCACCCTAGTGATACAACATCAGAGTAATCAGCGGAACATAAAACAATACAAGACATATTATGAAATATGAAACAATAATCTGAGAAAAACTTGCCTTTCGGCATATATATAAATAACAACTTTTTCCAACATGAACAGTTTAATCCTTTTTACAAACCCCGCCACAGCGATTACTGGACCTCTAAGAAATGATACGACAACAATGGCGGGACAGGGCCCCGCCATACCCCTGAATGTAAACACCTACAACAACAGGGGACTATACCATTGATAAGCCTCCGGAGAAACGGAGCTTTCCCACACGCTGAACTGTGACCCTAAAAGCGAGGATCAATGACTGGTGTACCTTACTGCGGCATGAACGCGGCCGGGCGAGGTCGATAACAGTACCAAGTATGTGAAACTGAAAATATCGTAAATGAAATCATAATAGTCTATAAAGCAGAGACATGTATGATAACCAAACTACGATTCAATAAGTAGCGATATGTCAAGTCGTGACTCACGCCTCAAAGTCATCACTCAAATGTAACTATGGGTCTCACGCCCACAACATCAATCGTGCGTGGAATACCTTCCTCACCGCCAGATACAAGCACCAAGGAATACACATGAACACGGGTCCCACCAGTGTCCTAATAAAGCGATGCAGGTAAGTACGAAGGCATAGCCGACTACTAACACCTACGCACCAACAAGGTCATACATCGTGTCATGATATTTGTCTAGACCGTCACATGATCAACGCTGGTCACTCGTCCGCAGTATCAAATGTGCGCGTCTAGCCCTGGAACTCTCCGCAGCTCCGCATAGGCCAACCTCATAGGCCCGCATGAGGTATAACCCCGCATCGAGGGTAGCTACTCTCGCATCGCCCCGACTCGCGATCCGCGTAGCCACAAAGACCGCGTGACCATAAAGGCCGCGACACTAACACGGAACTCCGTAGTTCCGCATGGATCCTGGACCCGCATGAGGTATTCCTCGAATCATGGTCCCAGACCGCCTGAGGTATACCCCGCATCGGAGGCAGCTTAACCTCCGGACACAAGTCAAGGTGAGTGGTACAATACCAACATAACGGCTGATAGTCAAACAACTTTAAGCGCAGTCGAGGGGAAAACCCCTTTACACTAACATCACAAGATACTAACACACGTAGCATCCTAACATGTTTACTTCTCAAATCAGCAAGAAAGTATTACAAGGCTATCACAAACCAATACAATCAAGTTATTCACACAAGGTGCTTTCTACTAACAAGTTCGGGTATCTAACCCCAAAGTACTTCACACATTAAATCTTTAAAAGATCTGTTTCTTTCATAAGTCACACAATACGTAGTATAAAATAGAGTGATCGCCCTTTTAAGAAAACCAAAACTCTTACCTTTGTAAAATCAAGTAACAACATTATTTTCCAAGCGTCCAAGTTTGCCTAATTTCAAATGTTCACGTTTCTTATTTTAGAAAGGTTTTGGGTTCATAGCCTTATTCATTTAAGAATATAATTTCTTTTAAACAACTGAGAAACATAAGTCTTATATGTGAGTAGGATATTCTTGTTTATAACAATCTTATTACAATGAACCATGATCTAGGAAATATCATTTTGTCTCATCTTAGCTTCATGCAGATGGAAGTTGCTCTTGGTTTTATTAATACTTAATTAATCAAAACATTTCCCTTTAACGCTCTTTGTGGTTTGTCGATACACATTCTGATTTCCGAAATCAGTAAAACATTCTTAAGCCGTTATACCTAACTCCCCATAAAGCTAGTATAACTCTTAAGTTTTCAAAAACCAAGTATTACTTCTTCTTTCAAAATGATTCAAAACTCTTTTGAAATACTTCAAGTTCTTTATTAACACATAACAAGCCAGTTATAGTTCAAATCAGTTACCTTTTAAAAACCACATGTATTTTCTTACCAACATAAAGCCGTTATAACCAACTTCCCATAAAGCCGTTATAACACTTTATGTTTTACACCAATCAAATACATTTAGTACATGTACGTCTACCGTACTACATAGTTCACACATATCATGCTAGAAGAGATAGGAAGAGGTTCACATACCTCGCGACGAGTATCGACTAATAGCAAAACGCTCAAGTACTTCCAACCGCTACTACTCCTAAGCCAAGTAACGCGCCACACGTAGTACTTCAACCTATAAGGCCACAAGGCGCTTATTAACATCAAGATCTTATCGTAGAACATTCTACAGAAAATTCGGCAGCACCTCCCCCCCCGCAACAGCGTAAATCTCCTCCTCTAACGGGGCCGGCTACCAAGCCAACCAGGGGGGGGGGGTTATACATCTAACCCGAACGGGTACAATTCTACTCCACAGTACTACTACAAGTCATCTGAATACGATTCGATTCTTGAGCTTAAGTCAAAAGACATTGCCAACTAACCACGTTGATTCTATATATAGTATACTTCAACTATATATTCTAACAACATGTAATTTCCAATTACAATAGAGGACAAGATATTTACCTCGATAAGCCCATAATTATCCGAGTTTAATGTCGATCCTTAGCAAAGTTTCGCTCTACTCCGGTGCTCCAACCCGCTCCAAACAAACCTTAGAAGTTATAACCAACTTCTACATAATACTATAACTAACTAAGGATGTTTTCCTTTGGGGTTCGGATTAAGTGTCTAAAGGAAGTATAATACTATTTTATTGGCTTTTGTATAAGTGTAACCTTGGGAATACTCCAAGTTCGGTGGGCCAAGGTATTTGGACATTATAACAATACTAGAGAGTATTTCTATACCACAACAAGGGTATTATACGAAACAACTAGGTGGGGTACCCCGGCCAAGGCACCACAAAAGGGGAGGCTCGCCACAAGGCCACTCAAAGGGGAGGGGTGTTGGACGAACACAACACAAGAGGAGGGAGGGATTTTAGGCTTGGAAGGTTTCATTTGTGGATGAAGAGTTCATCAACATAAGGGGGGTATTTATAGCAAAACCAAAGGCCAACCAATGGCCAAGATCTAGCCAAGTGCAAGGCAAGTGTAAGGCCAAGATCAAGCCAAGTGCACCCTAACCCCTACTCCACAAAACATGGCACAAAACAAGCCACAAAACAAGGCCAAAACAAGGCACAAAACCATGAACCAATCGCCAAGGCCAAGCCTCCTTTATCAGTCAATGTGGGTGACAAGTTTCACCCTCCGTTTGTTCAAAAAATGTTTGGTCTCTGGTAAAAATCCGAAAAAATTAAAAATGAAATAGCGGTAAATTCCCTACGAAAGTCGTGGAAAACGTTTACTAAAAACGACTCTAATCGGGTGTTGTGTACAAAAATAATTCGGCCAAGCCTATTCTCAAGTTCGAAATTTCCTACGTACGTCCCTGCGTACATACTCTGGAAATACGGGGTATAACATACCTACCATATATATTAGGATTTTACATAAATATAATATCACTAATTAATTACACATCTAGAATATTCTAACATAATATTCTAACACTCGCATGATCGAGGTGGACGGCGAATCTTGAGGCGTCGAAATTCTTCAAATAAGATCAGCCGAAGCCCTTTTGTGAAAATATCTGCGATCTGATGTCGCGTCGGGACATGTAACACTCGCACTTGTCCGCGAGCCACCTTTTCACGGACAAAATGAATATCTAACTCAATATGCTTAGTGCGTTGATGATGGATTAGATTTCCGGAGAGATAAATTGCACTAATGTTATCACAGTATACCATAGTGGCTGTCGGAATAGGACAGTGAAGCTCAAGTAAAAGATTCTGAATCCAGCATGAGTCAGACACAACATTGGCTACCGCACGGTATTCAGCTTCAGCACTGGAATATGATACTGTGGGTTGCCTTTTGGAGGACCATGATATTAAATTATCACCGAGGAAGACGCAATAACCGGATGTGGAGCGTCTGGTGTCTGGACATCCTGCCCAGTCTGCATTTGTGTAGGTGACAAGCTTGGACATGGAAGAGGGATACAGATGCAATCCATAATTCAGAGTGCCCTGAATATATCGTACAGTGCGTTTGAGTGCATGCATATGTTCTTCCATTGGATTGTGCATGAACAGACACACTTGTTGTACTGCATATGTAATATCTGGCCTGGTGAATGTGAGATATTGCAATGCTCCTACCAAGCTGCGATACAATGTCGGATTGGCAAATGAGTTGCTGGATATGGCACTCAATTTTGACTTGGTATCAACTGGAGTTGCAGAAAGTTTGCAAGATGACATTCCAGCTCGTTCTACGATCTTTGATGCATACTTCTTTTGTGAAAGAAATAAACCACTTGCATGGCGTGTCACCGCAATTCCTAGAAAGTAGTGAAGTGGACCAAGATCCTTCATAGCAAATTCGAAACTCAGTTGGGTCATGATATTCTTGCGAAGAGAGTCTGAAGAGGCTGTTAGGATAATATCATCTACATATAAGAGAATATAAGCAGTATGATTACCCTGGTGATAAATAAATAGTGAATTATCCGACTGGCTGTTTGAGAAACCCATGTTGAACACAAAATCTGCAAACCGCTTGTACCAAGTCCCGGGAGCCTGTTTTATGCCATATAATAATTTTTTAAGTAAACACACATGATTGGGATATTGAAAATCTCTGTACCCCAATGGTTGGTGCATGTATACAGTCTCACTCAAGTGTCCATGTAAGAAGGCATTCTTGACATCCAATTGATGAAGTAACTATCCTTTTGAGAGGGCTAGACTGAGAACAATTCTGATAGTTGCTGGTTTAACCACTGGACTGAATGTCTCGCCGCAATCTAATCCCACCTGTTGAGTTTTGCCATCACCTACAAGTCGGGCATTATGCCGCTCAAAAGAACCATCAGATTTTTCTTTATGACTAAAAATCCACATAGAACGAATTATATTAGCATTAGATGGACGAGGTACTAATTCTCATGTCCTATTTTTAATTAGAGCATGATATTCATCATCTATGGCCATTTTCCAATTAGGATCTTTTAGGGCAGACACAGGGTTACACGACAAAGGTGATTTCAAGACTTGAGTGTGTAGATTGTATTTGGCATTGGGTTTTGTAATTCTGTGTTGACTACGGGTGACTGGCCGGTTTAGTGGGCGATGGATCGACGCCATGGCCGAGAGTGAGGATGGATCAACGCCATCGCCGAGCTATTTTCCACGCCATCGTTGACCTTTGGGCCGACGAACATTTTCGTGAGTTGGGCTTGATTTGCAGATCGTCCAATGGGCGGCAGCTGGTGTGAAAGAGGAGAAGGGTCTCTTGCATTGGGCCTTGGAACTGATGGCCCGGGCCTGGATCAGATTTTTCGATGGCCGACCATCGGTCTTGGTCCAGTGGGCCCGACTGCGTAGATCCAGCATTATTTGTGAGTCCCGGGCTGTGGAAAAAATGAGTTAGATACGGGAGCCTATCATCATCCAAAAAATCATAAGTATTTGTCCCGGTGTCATGTATCTTGGCAAACGGAAATTGTGATTCATCAAAAATTACATGACGACATATAATCATACGTTTGAAAGAAATGTCATAACACATGTAACCCCGGTGATTCGTAGGGTATCCCAAGAAGACACATGGAGTAAACCGGGGTTGAAGTTTTGTGATTGTGGTGGATGGAAATAGAGGGTAGCAAAGACAACCAAATACTCTCAAATGATGATATGAGGGCTCTCGCAAGTAAAGTATTTTTAGTAGAGCTTGGTAAGACATGTTTTTATGGGGAAGGATATTCAACATGTAGGTTGTCATCTGAAGCATGATGCCAAAAAATGGGGGGTATAGAAGCATGAGCGAGGAATGTTCTCACAATATTGTTTATGGTTCTAATTTTGCGTTCCGCCTTCCCATTCTGTGAAGAGGTGTGAGGACAGGATAAACGAAATTGTAAACCATTTGTTTTGAAAAAATCCCAAAACTGATTATTGTCAAATTCCCTCCCATTGTCACATTGAATACTTTTAATCTCCCGTTCAAACTGAGTTCGGATAAATGCTCTAAAGCTTAGGAAAATTGAAAACACTTGTGATTTTTTCGACAAAGGAAATGTCCACAAATAATTAGAGTAGTCATCAAAAAACAGTAAATAATATCTATGACCTGAGGAACTCAAAACAGGTGATGTCCAAATATCACAATGTAAAATATCAAATGGCATAGTAGTGCATGAAGTATAAGAAGTAAATGACAACCTAACATGTTTACCAAGGGCACAAGCATGACACTTATTCAACACACGAGTTTGAGTACATGAAATAAAATTGTTTTGTTTAAGGGAGGCCAAAATGGACTACCCCGGATGTCCCAATCATTCATGCCATAGTGATGGTGCCAAGGCTGCAAAAGTGGAAGGAACTTTAGACTGTGGATTTGGTAAACTTATTGGATAGAGCTCCCCTTTGCTATCACATCTCATGAGAATCTTCCCCGTCTGAAAGTCATGTACGGAAAAACCAAACGGGTCAAATCTAACAGAAACCCAATTATCAATAGTAAACTTCCTAACATATACCAAATTTTTTACTAATTTGGGAGCATGCAGGACATTATTTAAAACCAGTGGCGGGTGTGGTGGTGACAGTGTGTTTGACCCATAACCTTTTATTGGAATTGAATGGCCATTTCCGACAATAATACCATTTTCTTTGCTCAAATTAAAATAGGGTGAGAGTGTACCTTGGGATGCCGTCATATGGGACGTTGCCCCGGAGTCCATATACCAATTAGAATCCGGTGGATTGAGTCCAAGAGTGTGCATAGCCTGCTCAATATCCGTAGGATGGGTCGTTGTTGAATGGGCCTCCTGCCATTGGGCCGGAGGAGGCCCAAAATCGCTCTTGCCGAGGTGACCCGCCAATTGGGCTCTTTGGTCACATTGTCTTGTTGCCCAAACTGTTGGAGACGGTTGGCCGCCATCGCCATCGGGCTCGTTGGCTTGCTCGCCCAATTCACATCCGGCCGCCGCTGTGTCTCCATCGCCGCCGATACTGCTGGCCGCCGAAAGTTCTTGGGCCTTCCGCTCGCCGCTTCAGCCGCACAGTGGTTGATGCCAGTAGCCACCGCCGGAGTTGGTGTTGCCGCTATTTCCGCCGCCACCGGAATTCCGGTGACCCCCACCTTTATTATTTCCGCGATTTCCACCCTTCTTATTATTATTATCATGTCCTTTTTTACTCTTATTTTGTGAAGAATAGTCAAAATAATTACCTTCATTTGAAGACGTGACAACCATGACGGAATTTGTAGTCGTTGAAACCTTCTTAATCAAACCCGACTCTTCAAAAACAAGCATGGATCTTGCTTGATAAAACTTTGGTAAGGAATTACTTTGACGGATTAGTGTCCCCACGCCACTATAAGCATCCGTGAGACCGGCAACTAGTTGTAAAACTAACCGGTTGTCAGTAACCGGTGAACCTTCTCAATTGATCTGCCAACACTTTGAGACGTTGACAATAGGTTGAAACGTTAGGGAAGTCTGTCATGACAATGGTTGAAAATTCTTGTTCCAACGCAACAACACGAGAATTTTGATTATCTTGAAAAATGTCTCTCAAGCATTCCCATGCCGCCATAGCAGTAGAATCTGGTTTCATTATTGTATGCAACAAATCTGTGGATATTGTTGCATAAATCCAACCAAGAACCGTGGCATCAAGGGTATCCCACAATTCTTTGTCCGCTTCAGATGATTGTTCCGTTGTTGTACCATTTTTCGGTGGAATTATATGATGAAGAACTTTGTGAGCCCTACAACATATTTTGAACAACTCTGCCCATGTTGCATAGTGAACAGTTTCAATCTCTAGTTTGACAGAAATATGTGTTTTGATGTTGGAGATAGTAAGGGCTGAGTGAAACGAAGTTTTTGATTCAGACATGGTTGTGATAGAACAATAATGGAGAAGCGAAAAAAAATATGAAAATTTTCGGTCAAGATAAACCAAGGAAGAAGATGACCGAATTTTGGAAGGAAAACAAGAAAAATATTTGAAGATCTTTTTCTTCCTTATGCTTCTGATACCATGAAATAGTTATGGAATGTTTTCCTTAATCATTCTTTATCCCATAAGGGAGAATATATACAAATGATTATCCTAATTAATTACACATCTAGAATATTCTAACATAATATTCTAAGCATAACTCTTGGTACTACCTACCATATATATATATTAGGATTTTACATAAATATAATATCACTAATTAATTATACATCTATAATATTCTAACATAATATTCTAACAGTCGTATTGAACTCAAAGGAACGAATACATGCATATGTATGTTTTGTAATATTATTGTAAAAACTAATCTAACTATAAAGTGCAGATGGGTCACTAATTTCATGATACAGTAACCCATATAAATTATAAAGAGTGTAACACCACATCAACCCCTAATAAAAATGTCAATCCGACACCTAGTACCAAATTGATAAAACATAACATTTAAAATAATCTTGTTAAAAAATATTGTGTGAATACAATAGCTAAACTGATACCACATACCTACTGATTAAATAATTTGAAGTAGAAAACATGGGAGTTGGCATTGACATGGGTTCCTTGTCTTTTCCTTTAGCTTAATTCTTCAACAAATATATTACTCCGTATATGATTATTTTCTCTCTTGTTTTTTTTTTGGTTGACGAAGGAATCCGCAGCCGCTGCTCTTTCGAGTGTGCACAGGGTATCCTCCGGACTGACGCAATAGCCTGCAAACCACGTCAGCCAGTTAAACCACACTTGGCAAGCCAGGTGTTCAGGCTCCCCCAAGAGGCGAAGGCAGGTCAGGCGTTACCCTGGGGTTTCGAACTTGTGACCAAGCTCTCCCACACCACCCAATAAGGATACCCTCTGCCTTCAAGACCAACTGGTCTAGGGCTTCGGATTATTTTCTCTCTTGTGATACATGAGAGGAGGGATATCTTTTTATTTTTGCAACAGAAAATGAGAAAGAAAGAAGGTGATGATTTATTTATAGAATCTGAAAATCCAATGAAGAGTAAAATAACGGATGGAAGTTGAGAAGAAAAATAAATAAATATGAGATAATATGTAACGGTTAATTAAATTGGCTAGATGTAACTCTTTTTAATTAAATGTATTAGGAATTTAAGATGTTTTTTTCTTTCTTTTATACTCATTTAATATGATGTTCTATGTTTCATAGTCAAGGATAAAATGGTCACTTAGAACATTTAAAGGGTATTATGTAAACATGTATATTATAGAAATAATTGTATCCCTATCCATAATTAGAATATTTCCATATATTGTGTAAATATAATTATGGTAAGACTATGATTCCTCTTTTGTATAGATTTAGGATTCCTATTATATAAGAGATGAACATTGTACTCTATATATACTTTGATATTACTGAAAGACTCCACAAGGAAAATTAATATCATCTTACAGTAAATCAACTTTCAGTAAGGGACTTTTCACTTTTAAAATATATAGACTAGTGTTGGACACGTACGCTGCACGTGTATCTCATTCTAATCAATACATAATATATAAATAATTTTAGAATATGAGATGAATTATGCAAATTTTGAAGAGTAAAAATACAAGCTCAAACCGACAAATAGAACCAACTTGTTCGATATTATATTGTCAGCAAAGCATAATTTACGAAATTTTCTAATGAAGTTGAAAGGATATTCTGTGCGAACAAAATGTAGAAACAAGGAAATGAAAATGTAACAATAATAAAAGTATGTACGAAATCTGAAAATAAACAAATAAGAGGGCTTGCTAAGTCGATTAAATTCTCAATATATCCTTAAGATAATATTGTCTCGTATATCCTTTCAACGGTGTAATGACAATTTATCTCTCAAAATAAAACAGCAATCAAACAAATGAGCAAAGGGAACTCAAGTGTTCGCTTATGAAGAAAAAAATCTTTGAGTGTTTTGTGATTGCAAGAGAGGAAGACAATTTCAGAGAATTGTTAAGTGTGTATTGTCTTTCCAAATGAGCCCAAGGCTCCATTTTATAGTGTAGAGAAGATGATCTTCCACATAGCCAAGTAATGACCAATAAAGACCATATAATGGCCATGAATGTGGAGTAATAATTCAGCTAAATAATGGTTGCATTCATGAGCCAAGTAATGGAGAATTAATGCTCCAAAGTCAGCCCAAAAAACAGTTTTCATTCATCTTCCAACGGTCTGAAACGTCCGTAGCGTCGTGGCGCCGAAACTTCAGAGAGTTTCGGGCGTCGCCGGCGCCACGACCCTGTAGGGAGGCACCGTGGCGCCGCGGCATTTTTCAGACTCGTTTCATCTTTTACACTTTATACACGTCTTCCCTTCGTTTACCAACGTGAAACCATTGTTATTTGGCCAATAACCATCTATTATTTTACGTGTCAAACAATTCGTATACGTACCAATATCTCTTCCATTTAAGGAAATTATGATCATTGACACATTATGTGCACGTGTGTGGAAATCATGTTTCCGATGTGCGGGGCCCCAATTGTTCGAGTCATAATTAATAGGATTAATTTTATTTCACGTTTAGTAAATTTCCAACAATCCCATCTTGGAAGAGATTTTGACGCACACACATAGTTCCTTTCGAGCAATCACTCGACGGATCGATGTTGCATCTGGAGAGGTAGTCGTAGCTTTGAACCTTTCATAGTAGAATACCATCAGACATATTTACTGCGCGGTGAACTTGATGTCTTGAACCGTTAGTGTTTAGTATATGCCAAGACAATGGTACCAACACAACACATTTCCTACTCAATCTTTCTTTATGTTTTTGTCCATCGTGGGCCGTAGACACACTTGGATTCTTAAGTGCGTTCATTTTGAGGCGGCATGTCCTCGCACTTAAATAGGTGGTCTCCTACAAGGTATCATGCAATACCTCGCTACACAAGCGTTAGGAACCATTAAAAATTTCTCCAACCTAACCTCAAATATTGAGGATCATTAAAGGTTTGGAATCTCATCATTTACCCGTCTTGCAGGCAGCACTTTATGTCTATCACGGGAACGTCCTTGGATTATGTTTCTTAAGAAGAAATCATTATCCGAAGTTTCATTTCTTCCACCGAAGCGCTCAACTGAACCTTTACAGTTTAGTTTTCCCATTGAACTTTATTCCTGGGATCTCCAGTCTGTAAGGTTGGGTGTCCACTATTTTAGTTCTTATTGATTGGGTTTTAAGCCCATTATCCTTGAGAGGCAGTAGCGTGGTAGGCCTGCGCTGGGGGGGCTTACCATAGGGAGGAAAGATTCAATTGTTGGTCATTAAAGAATACAAAAGAAAGAATTTCAAATTTACAAGATACGATCTATCTGGATCTAACGTGTCAATTCCAACAAATATTGAACTAAAAATAAAAAAAATATATTGATTTCGAAATTGTAAGTAGTTTGACGTCCGGTCTGTCTCTCTTCGAGAGCGCTTCACACCCGATGCTTATCCTACCTCGACACAAATATCTGATCTCTGGTCATTCCCTTCGTCAAGGGATCTGCGATATTTTTCTTTGATTTTACATAATCATGGAAATAACACCCGAGGTGATCAACTGCCTAACAGACTCATGTCTCCGTCGAATATGACGAAACTTGTCGTTGTACATAGAATTTTGTGCCCTTCCTAGAGCCGACTGACTATCGCAGTGGATCATTACAAAAGACACGGGTTTATCCCAACATGGGACATCCTCTAGAAAACCATGAAGTCACTCAGCTTCTTCTCCCGCTTTGTCTAAAGCGATAAATTCCGACTCCATCATGGATTGGGCAATAAGTGTTTGTCGAGAGAATTTCCAAGACACAGCTCCACTACCGATTGTAAAAATATATCCACTGGTGGACTTGTTGTCTTCGCTATTAGATATCCAGTTTGCATCACTGTACCCCTCTAGTACAGCTGGATATCTTGAATAGTGTAACCCAAATTTTATTGTGAACTTCAGGAACCGTAGTACCCTATTCAACTCTTTCTAGTGATCCTTACTTGGATTTCGGGTAAACCTAGCCAATTTATTGACTGCATAAGCGATATCTAGTCGAGAGCAGTTTGTGACATACATCAAACTCCCAATCACCTTTGCGTATCGCTCCTGGCGTACGGGTATACAAAGATTCTTGTCAATATTTTGACTTCTATCCAATGGTGTCTTTACCGATGAACTGTCGAACATCTCAAATTTATTCAGCACATCCTCGATGTAGTGAGATTGAGACAAGACCAGTCCATTAGATGTCTTAGAGATCTTGATCCCTAAGATGACATCTGTGACCTCCATATCTTTCATGTCGAATTGTTTTAACATGTTCTTAGTCTCTAGGATTATCCTAGGACTACTACCAGTGATTAACAAGTCATCTACATAAAGGCTTATCATGGCGAACGAATCGACATTTCCTTTTATGTAAACACATTTGTCACACTTATTAATGGTGAACCCTTTTGATAGTAGGGTACTATCAAATTTCTCGTGTCATTGTTTAGGGGCCTGTTTCAGCCCATACAATGATTTGACAAGCCGACACACCTTTGTCTCTTGTCCTGGAACCATATACCCCTTGGATTGGTCCATGTATATTTCTTCTTCCAAATCACCATTTAGAAAGACAGTCTTGACATCCATTTGATGTATTTCAAGATCCCGCAAGGCGGTGATACCTATGAACATACGTATGAATGTCATTCTGGACACCGGAGCGTAGGTGTGGAAGTAATCAAGGCCTTTTTTTTGCGATAGCCCTTGACTACTAACCTAGCCTTGTACTTGTCAATAGATCCATCTGCCTTTAACTTTCGTTTAAGGATCCACCTACAACCCAAATTTTTGTGTCCCGGGGGAAGTTCAGCCAACTCCCAGGTGTGGTTATACAGGATGAATTCTATCTCACTTTCTAAAGCTTCCTTCTAGAGCGGTGCTTCTGGAGTTGACAATGCTTCGGAGATTGTCCGTGGTTCGTTTTGAACCAAATAAGCTTCAAAGTCTGTACCGAAGGAATTGTCCTTCCGGGCCCTTTTGTTTCGCCTTGGTTCCATCTCTGAATCTTCCAAGTCCTGAGAATCTGGAATAATGGATTTCGGATAATCAGCCACTTCAGAATTCACTAGATCTGAACCGTTTGGATTTAGGTAGTCAGCCACCCTAGATCCTCAGAGTTTGTTCATAACTTCATTTGCGAGAGGTTATGTTGTTTTCTTTATATGGGAATGTGTCTTCAAAGAACCACGCGTTCCTTGATTCCATGACCGTACTTTCATAAATGTCCGGTACATCCGATATATGCACTATGAAGCGATAAACACTACTGTTATTGGCATATCCGATGAATATGTAATCCCAGTCTTAGGTCCAATCTTGACTTGCTTTGGCATATGTACTTTTATCTTATCCAGACAACCCCATACCTTCAAATATTTGTAGGTAGGTTTCTTTCCTTTCCATAGTTAATATGAAGAAATTACAGCTTGAGAAAGTAAGAAAGACTGTAAAGGAAACAAATTTGTATAAGATGATAGAGCACTTCAGAATTAAACCAAACGATAAGAGCTGCTAAACTCACGTTTGTCGCTGATTAAAAAAATGGATATTTGACAACTGAGAAGACTTCTTTTTTCAAGAGAAAAAAAAGAGTCCACACAGTTTACAGTTGACAGAGCGATATGAGACATGCATAGCCAGGTCAATAGAAGAAAGATATTATTGTTGGTGAGAAATAATCTCTTGATTATTTTTATTGGTAAAGAAATATTTATATATAATTTACAATCCCTAATTATAGAAAATTCTATTCTTAATATAATAATAAATTCTAATTATATTTGTACAAGAATTTTATAACTATGGTAAATTTGTACAACAAAGTTGGGTGCAATTTGGTTTCGGTTTCCCGTGATATACACACGGGTATATTTCTGCCACACCCCCGCAGTCATAGCGGGTTGTTGTCGTAAATAAAACCAAGGGAAGACCCTTAGTAAATATGTCTGCAATCTGGTACCGCGAAGGGACATGGAGGACGCGTACGTGTCCACGAGCTACCTTTTCTCTAACAAAGTGTATGTCCATCTCGATATATTTAGTGCGCTGATGTTGGACCGGATTTCCAGAAAGATAGGATGCACTCACATTATTACAGTAAACTCAGGTAGCCTTCTGAATAGGAAAATGTAACTCTTGTAGAAGATTACATAGCCAACACGACTCAGATATCACATTGGCTATCCCTCGATACTCGGCCTCCGCACTAGATCGTGATAAAGTAGCCTAGCATTTTGCCGACCAAGAGACCAAGTTATCGCTAAGGAACATACAATGACCAGATGTCGAATGTCTGGTATCTGGACAGTCACCCCAATCAGCATCTGTATATGACACAAGAGTAGAGACCGAGGACAGATATAAATAAAATCCAATATCAAGTGTGCCATGTATGTATCAGATAATACATTTGAGCTCATGCATATGCTCAATCCGTGGATCATGCATAAATAAACACACCTATTATACTACATAAGTAATATCTGGTCTTGTGAAAGTCAGATACTGAAGAGCCCCTCCAAGACTACGATACTGGGTGGGATCCTCGTATAGTGTGCTAGACGTAGCACTCACCTTTGGGTTGGTATCAACTAGAGTATAAGTAGACTTCACGATGACATGCCATCTCTCTTAATAATTTCTGCCGCATACCTTTTATGTGATAAAAATAAATCACATGCATTACGAGTGACTGCAATTGCCAAAAAAATAGCTCAATGGCCCCAAGTCCTTCATATCAAATTCTGAATTGAAAAGGGACATGATAGACTTGCATAGATTATCAAACGAGGTATTCAATATTATATCATCAACATATAACAATATGTATGCCAGAGAAGTACCACAATGATAGATGAACAGAGAATGATCAGACCTGTTGTGAGAAAACCCAATAGTAGACACATAATCTACAAACTTTTTATACCAAGCCCGTGGGGCCTGCTTAAGTCCATATAAGGACTTTTTTAGCAACAAACATGATGAGGATAATTGGGGTCCCTAAAACCCAAGGGTTGATGCATGTAAACTATCTCCCTAAGATCACCGAATAAGAAAGCATTTTTGATATCAAGCTGGTGAATGGGTCATGCTTTCGAGAGCCAAACTGAGCACAGTGCGAATGAATGCCGGTTTGACCACTGGACTAAATATCTCTCCACAATCTATGCCAACCTATTATGTTTTACCATCACCTACAAGATGGGCCTTGTGCCTCTCGAAAAAACCATCAAAATTTTCTATATGAGTAAAAATCCACTTGGACCGAATAATATTAACACCAAGTGAACGAAACACCAACTCCCATATCTTATTTTCAATAATAGCATTATATTCATCATCCATGGCCAATTTCATATTTGGGTCATGAAGGGCAGACATCGAATTACGGGATAGGAAAGATTTAGTGACATTAAAATTAAGATTATAATGTCATTTTCATTTAAAAATCCCCATTTGGCTACAAATAATGGACCCTTGACTCGAGGAAGAAGTGGACGGGATTTGGGAAATTATCTGGTTGGCAGTGGACTGGCCAGCAGTGGGCCTACTGGCCCAACCAAGGGAGGAGAAACTGGAACTGCATCAAAACTGACAATGGACCGAAAAGCTGGGTCAGTACTGATATCGATACAGGGCCGAGATATTGGTCCACTGCTGAGATCATGTGGGCCAGATGACGCTGGACCAGGACAATGTGGGCCAACAAGCCCACTTCCTGCTGGCAGATTTGGTTCACGGGACATATCAGATAAATGGTGAATAATATATGGTGAGATCCCATCATCTAAAAAATTATACGAAGTAGACACAAAACTACTCAATTTAGCAAACAGAAATTGGAACTCATCAAAAATGATTATATTTATAACCATAATTATTAGATGGATAACTCAAAAACACACAAACGGTAGAGCGAGATTGAAGTTTGTTAGCTGCAGTAGACGAAAAAAATGGATAGCATAAATACCCAAACACCCTAAGATGAGAATACAAATGATCTTTATTGTAAAATAATTAAGTGAGGATTAATATACTAAGCCTTTATGAGGGAGGATATTAAGTAGATATGTAGCCATTTGATGTAAGTAAGGAGGGGTGTTGTTCGGTAAGTGGGTCGGATATTGGTTATATATGGGTTGACAAAAATTTGGAAATAAAAGTAGGGATTTCAGTTTGGCTGGACAGTGGGGTGTTTGATGGCTATTTCGGGTAGACTCAAAGTGAGTTGGGTCAAGGCATTTTAGGGGATGATTGTAGACACGTTGAAGGTTGTTGTAATGGTTGGGCTTTGATGATTGGATGATGGGAAGGCAACTGAACAGAAATGAACCAGTGAGGTTCTCGACAGGGTGTGTTATGTGGACAGTTTGGTGTTGTTGGGATTGGATGGGAAGTCGTGAGTGGTTTCTGACTTAGGAATTTTATGAAGGTGCTCCGAGTATGTTTAAGGTGGTGCTAATGGTCGGGACTCGGTATTTGATAGTGGCAAGGTTATGGAAAGGAACCAAAATAGTGAGATTCCCGCAGAGGTTGGTTTAGTGGGTTGTTTGGTTTTGTCGGACTTGGACAGTTGTATATGGGTTGTTTTGGTTAAAAACCTTTGCAAGAATCTCTGTCACGACCCGACCCGGGCCCGCGACTGGTGCCCTACTTGGGCACCCTTACAGGTATACATCATAGATAATCAGCGGAACATACATAAACTTAACAATGAAATAAATAATAGGTTAGCCGATAAGGCTACCTCCATGAATGTAAACAATCCAAAAGCAGTTACCTCAAAAAAAAATTATAAAGTGACCCACAAGATATGACTACAGACCTCTAAGAGTTTGACATAACAACTGTGACGGGACAGGTCCCCGCCATACCCCTGAATGTACAAAAACCTACAACTTCAGGGAACCGTACCAACAGACAAAGCCTCCGGAGAAATGGAGCTTTCCAAGAACTGAACAGTGACCCTACGAGTGCGGATCAGCAAGCTATGCACCTCAACCTGCGGCATGAACGCAGCCCCCCGAAGGAGGTCAGTACAAAAATATGTACCAAGTATGTAAAACTGAAAGTACTGTAATTTAAATTATAATAGTCAAAAATACAACTGAAGACTTATATTAACCAAATTAACAGTACACTGTGCCTTACCGGAGTGAAAGTATTGAAAGTCAGTTTTTCCTTGTACAGCCTGTTTCAATATATGAACGATAGCCACACCAGGGCTATGAACACCAGCCCTCAAATATCAAAGCGTACCCGTGGAATCCCCCATCACTGCCGACCGCTATAGGTGTAAAATCTAATCCTGTGACGTGCCCGTGGCATCCTACCTCACAGTCGACGTACACCCATACAACCCATATACATATCCTGCGCCTGGAACCCCACATCGCTGATACCGTAAGAGTAAAATATAACCATGTGACGCGCCCGTGGCATCCTACCTCACTGTCGGCGGACACACATACAACACATATGTACCTATATATATCTCATGCCCGTGGAATCCCTCTTCTCGGGTACATGACTTCATGGGGAGCTAACCCGTGGGGTAATAATCGTATATCACATGCCCGTGGAATCCCTCATCTCGGGTACATGTCTTCATGGAGAGCTAATCCATGGCGTAATAATCATATATAACATGCCCGTGAAATCTCTCATCTCGGGTACATGTCTTCATGGAGAGCTAATCCATGGCGTAATAGTCATATATAACATGCCCGTGGAATCCCTCGTCTCGGGTACTGATCAGTGTATTTTATATACACTTTTTGAGTCGTTTTTAGTGAGTCTTTTATCCCCTTTTGTACAAATACGTGTCGTCTTAGGATAGATTTTCTTTCTTTTGAGTCAAATTGGTTAAAATGGCTCTTTGGCGGAAAAGGAGTGAAAAGAGGGCAAAAGTGGAGGTTCCAGAGCTTAAAATGCGAGAAAGTGGCGAACCAGGAAGAGACATCAGTTGCGGTACGCCTCTCCAAATAGGGCGCCCCGGCGCCCAATATCCAGAGGCCTTCAGAAGTTCCAGCGTCGCGGCGCCTCCAGACAGCAGAGTTGCAGAGCCGCGACGCCTCATCATCAGAGAGTTTCAGAAGTTCCGGCGCCGCGGCGCCAGTAGCAGGGCCGCGGCGCCGACGCGGGAAAATCAGGTTTTTGACGAATTTATGGGCCAGGCCTGAAGGAAACCCTTAAGGGCGGTTTTGAAGCTATAAAAAGAGAACCCTAGGCAGTTTTCAAGCGTTCCCTTTCTGGAACAAACACAACACATCTTGGAGTTCAAGATTGAAGACCATTCTCTTGTAATTTTCTTTCTTTCTTTTACTTTATTTCAGTTTTATGTTGAATATTTAATTAGTTCTTGTCATGTCAATGACTAGGAACTAATTCTATTATAGGGCTTTACATGTCAATTCACTTGAACCTTATTTTATGAATTAATGCATGTTTATAGTTGTTCTTCTTATTGTTGAGATTTATCCAATAGTTGTTTTGAATGCTTGGTAATTACTTGATCATTAATTATCATTATTTATATGATTTCTAATCAAACTTCGAAAGGAGGAGGTTGTGACTATGTTGTAGTTGAGTAATCATAGGTCGAATTGGGGATGAAAATACCTCAATTACTTGTGTAGCGTTAACATGAGTTTTTGTTCTTAATCCTCCTATAGAGTCATCCTTATCACCGAAAGGTAGAAAGAAGCGCTACTGGGGTTGAGTGTTTATATAGCCTTAACGGGAGTATAAAACGGATTAGTAAACTTGCTATCTCCAAAAGAAGAAGAACCATAATTGATTGCATTAATAAGTAATATAAGTGGATAGTTGAAGAGACTTGGAAGCCCTATTTCCCTCATTACTGAAGTAAACACATAGTTAATTAGTCTTTATAATCATTAGTCATAATCAACAACTCAAATATCGGTTACCAAATAGATAACAAAGAATAGAAGTTGGTACTTGAACACTAATCCCTGAGGACGATAACTCGGTCTTCAAGACTATATTACTTGAGTCGACAACGTGCACTTGCGTTAAAGTGTGTACATTAAATCGCGCATCAAGTTTTTGGCGCCGTTGCCGGGGATTAGGCATAGTTCAATATCAATTTTATCTATTCTTAATTTCTAATTTGGTTTTATTTCTATTTTTATTTATTGTTTTTATCTTCTTTTTTTTTTGTGAAAACAAGTGTGTCGTGATCCGTTGTTGGTTTTGATTCATTTCAGGGATCCTGAAGACATGGATTACTACTGTCAATATGATAAAGCTCCAACCCCACAGGAAGAGAGAGAGGAGTTACGAGCAGCCATACTCAGTTTTACTAGGTATCAAACTCAGTTCATGGATGAAACGAGAATGACCATGAAGAAGTTGGAAACGCAAATAGGACAACTCGCGGTCATGTTGAACAGCGAAATGCAAGAAAAGCAATCTGCACATGTAGGAGGAAATATGGAAGCACAATGTCAGGCGATTGACCTGAAGAATGCCAAATCAGTGGAGATGGAAAGTTCGCAGCAGCAGCAGCGCCGATGAGCAGGGTCGCGACACCCAGAGCCCAGAAGCCGAAAAATTGGTAGAAGCTGTTGTGAACACACCCCAGGTGAAAATACCATATCCCCAGAGGCTAAAAACATGTGCTCTTGACAAGCAATTCTCTAAATTTGTAGAAATTCTCAAACAATTGCAACTCAATATCCCGTTTCGCTGAAGCACTAGAGCAGATGCCGAGCTACGTAAAATTCATGAAGGATATTCTGAGCAAAAAGAGGAGGATAGAGGACTACGAAACAGTGGTGTTGACTGAAGAATGTAGTGCCATCCTACAGAGAAAACTACCTCAGAAATTACAAGATCCATGGAGCTTCACCATCCCTTGCACCATTGGAAAGTTTGAATGTCAGAAAGCATTGTGCGATGCAAAGGCGTATAATCTGATGCCTTATCTAGTTTTCTGCAAACTTGGAATGGGAGAAGTCAAACCTACAAACATCACTTTGCAGTTAGCTGACCGCTCCATAGTTCATCCTAGAGGAGTCATCGAAGATGTATTGGTGAAGGTGGACAAGTTCATCTTTCCCGCTGATTTCGTTATCTTAGACATAAAAGATAACGACGGAATCCCCATCATACTTGGCAGACCCTTCTTAGCCACAGGACAGGCTCTCATTGATGTTCACAAAGGGGAGTTGAAGCTTCGGGTGGATGAAGAAGAAGTGATTTTCAATGTTTTTCGGGCAGCAACTTTTCCAGATGCCAATGATAACTGCTCAGCCATTGATATTATAGAAGATGCAGTGTCAGCCAAAGGGTTCAGACATGATGATACGCTTGAAGAAGTACTGACCAAATGGGATGATAATAGTGGAAACGACCCAGGGCTGATGGAGTATGCAAATTGGATGAATGTTTATGAGAAATGGGATAGGAGGAGGTATGAAGAGCTTGGGCAGATGCCGGAAGGATCAATACCATCCACAGAAAAGGCTCCAGAGTTAGAGTTAAAAATCCTACCCAATCATTTACAATACCAATATCTGGGTGAAGATAAATCCTTACCAGTGATCATTTCACGCCACCTATCCACAACAGAGACTGATAAACTGCTAAGAGTGCTGAGGGATCACAAGCGTGCCATTGGATGGACATTAGCAGACATAAAGGGGATAAGTCCGTCAACGGTAACGCATAAGATCCGTCTAGATGAGGAGAGCAAACCATCCATCGAGGCACAAAGGCGACTAAACCCAAACATGAAAGAGGTAGTCAGAAAGGAAATCCTGAAATGGCTCGATGCAGGAGTAATTTATCCTATATCTGACAGCGCATGGGTGAGTCCAGTACAAGTGGTGCCCAAAAAGGGTGGAATGACAGTGGTGACCAACGAAAGGAACGAACTCATTCCTTCTAGAACAGCTACTGGATGGAGAATATGCATTGACTATCGCAAGTTGAACAAGGCAACCAGAAAAGACCACTTCCCGTTGCCATTTCTAGATCAGATGCTGGATAGACTTGCAGGGCACAACTACTACTGCTTTTTGGATGGGTACTCAGGGTATCACCAGATTGCAATAACGCCAGAAGATCAGGAAAAGACGACATTAACTTGTCCTTTTGGTACATTTACATTCAGAAGGATGTCGTTCGGGCTTTGCAATGCACCTGCGACCTTTCAGAGGTGTATGATGGCAATTTTCTCAGACATGGTGGAGAGAACTATAGAGATTTTTATGGATGATTTTTCGGTGTTTGGGGCATCGTTCGACGAATGTTTGAGGCGTTTGGAAGCAGTGTTAAACCGATGTGAAGAATCTAACCTTGTGCTAAACTGGGAGAAATGTCATTTCATGGTAACAGAAGGGATTGTCTTGGGACACAAAATATCAAACCAAGGTATTGAGGTAGACAAAGCAAAGATTTCAGTGATCGCAAATCTACCACCTCCAGTATCAACAAAAGGAGTCAGAAGTTTCCTTGGGCATGCAAGTTTCTATAGGAGATTCATCAAGGATTTTTCAAAGGTTTCAAAGCCCCTTTCCACCTTTCTAATGACGGGGGTTGCTTTTGACTTCAATAAGGAATGCTTGTCCGCATTTAAGACACTCAAGGAGAAGCTTATTTCAGCACTCATAGTCATTGCACCAAACTGGGAGCTCCCATTTGAACTAATGTGCGATGCAAGCGATTATGCAGTAGGAGCAGTGCTTGGACAGAGAATCGACAAGGTATTTAGATCCATTTACTATGCTAGTAAAACTCTGAATGACGCACAGTTAAATTACACCACTACAGAAAAAGAATTACTAGCAATAGTGTATGCATTTGAGAAATTCAGGCCATACTTGATTGGAAACAAGGTGATAGTATACACTGACCACTCTGCCATAAAGTACCTGATGACAAAGAAGGATGCAAAACCTCGCCTCATTCGATGGGTCTTGCTACTACAAGAATTCGACGTGGAAATTCGTGACAAGAAAGGGACAGAGAATTCAGTTGCAGACCACTTGTCAAGGCTGGAGAACACAGAGAGCCAGAACACCAAGGATGTGCAGATAAATGATCACTTTCCAGACGAACAACTGTTTCAAGTAAGTGCGAATTTTAATTTACCTTGGTACGCTGATTTTGTTAATTTTCTTGCAGCTAAGGTTATTACCCCCAGAATTGACAAGACAGCAAGTGAAGAGGTTTTACTCCGAAGTAAAGCACTACTATTGGGAGAAGCCGATGTTATACAAACACTGTGCCGATCAAGTCATCAGGCGATGTATACCAGAGGAGGAGATGCACCAGATTCTCGCTCATTACCATACCCTACCATGTGGTGGACACTTTGGGGCATCAAGAACAGCGGCAAAAGTACTGCAAAGCGGATTCTATTGGCCAACACTTTTTAAGGATGCCCATGCCTTTGTGAAGAGATGTGATAGTTGTCAGAGAACAGGGAACATTTCAAGACGAAATGAAATGCCTTCGCAAGGGATATTGGAAGTGGAACTATTTGATTTGTGGGGAATCAATTTCATGGGTCCATTCCCGCCGTCCTTTGGAAATCAATATATCCTTCTGGCAGTGGACTATGTGTCCAAATGGGTAGAAGCAGTAGCCACAAAAGAAAATGACAGAAAGACTGTTCAAAGATTCCTTCAAAAGAATATTTTCACAAGGTTCGGCAATCCGAGGGCCATCATCAGTGACGAAGGAAGTCACTTTTGCAACAAGCAGCTGAATTCATTGCTTTCCCGATATGGAGTCTACCACCGCACCACGACTGCCTACCACCCTCAAGCGAATGGGCAAGCAAAAGTGTCAAATAGGGAAGTGAAGAGCATATTGGAGAAGACGGCGAATGGCTCAAGGAAGGATTGGTCTATCAAACTGGATGACGCACTGTGGGCATACAGAACAGCATTCAAAACACCAATCGGAATGTCACCATATAAGTTAGTTTTTGGTAAAGCATGTCATTTGCCAGTAGAGTTGGAACATAGAGCATATTGGGCAATGAGGAAGTTAAACATGGATGCCAAAACAGCAGGGTAGAAAAGGCTACTACAGCTGAGCGAGTTGGATGAATTCAGGCACAACGCCTATGAGAATGCAAAGATCTACAAGGAACGAACGAAAGTATGACATGATAAGAGATTGATACCAAAAGACTTCCAAGAAGGGCAACAGGTGCTTTTATTCAACTCAAGGTTGAAATTGTTTTCAGGCAAGTTAAAATCACGTTGGACAGGACCATACACTGTGGTAAGAGTATTCCCATAAGGTGCAGTTGAAATAAAAGGGAGAGAGGGAGCCTCATTCAAGGTAAACGGACAGAGGTTAAAACCATATTTGATCGATGAAATGGAATATATGAACTTAGTAACCTCTCTCACCCTAAAATGATAAAAAACTTGCGTCCGGCTAAAAGACGTTAAAGACAGCGCTACTTGGGAGGCAACCCAAGGTATTTCAATTTTATTTACTTTAATGCAATTAGTCTTTACTTAGAACAGTCTCACGGAGGTAGTGTTATGTGTTGTGATGACAGGTGCAAGGCCAAGAACTTGGAGGGCGAAAGCTGAAGATAAGCCAAGGATTTCCAGAAAATCGGCAGAGTGCCGCGGCGCCCAAGAGCAGGGCCGCGGCGCCCAAGAGCAGGGCCGCGGCGCCAAAAGATCAGAAGAAGTCCAGAAGTTTGAGCACCGCGGCGCCAAAAGATCAGAAGAAATCCAGAAGTTTGAGCACCGCGGCGCCCATTTGCAGGGCCGCGGCGCCACGACGGAAAAATCTAAATTTTTGGACAACGCCCTAATCCGATGGCCCTTTCTCCGAATCAAAAATCCTGAGCCCCTCCCCTCTCACGGGATTCAATGCATTATCCACCGCCACCGCCACCATTTTAAACCAAGTCTATAAGTGTCCTTTTCTTTTATTGTCTTTGAGTTTTGCACACATTGGGGACAATGTGTGATTTAAGTCAAAGTGTCTTATTTGTGTGTTATTGTTGTAGTATGTTTGAGTCTTTTTTATTGTTTTGTGTATTTTTGAGTCATAAATTTTTTCTTTTTGAGTCATAATTGTCTGCCAAAGATCATGCATGCTGTAGTTACTGAAAACACCTAGTGAAGTAAGGTGGAATAATGTAATGGAATTAGAAGCAACCATCTAAACACTTAGGTTAGATATGCCAAAAACTCAGGAAATCTGTCTATTTGGAGTTTCTATTTGAATTGTGCATGATAAATGATTAGAACCTATGTGTTATGATTGCTTGCTATTTGAGGCGAAATAGTTAGGATATGCATGTTAGGGAGATGACTCAGACATTTTTTTGTTAGCCAAGTCTTACCAATCTTTTCTATCCCTGACATTAAAAATATCCCTAGTCAGCCCCATTGAGCCTAAAAATTGAACTTTTTCTTTGACACCCTATATTTCCATACTTGTGCCATAAGTAAAAATGTGAAATAGTTGTAATAGAATGTGTTAAAAAAAAGACAAAAAGAGCAAACAAGATTGATGCACCCCAATAAAAAAAGTAAGAAGAAATAGGTAAAAGCCTAAGTTTGGGGGTGCTTGTTATTATAGTACACTTCACGCTCTCAAAACAAAAGAGGGGAAAGATAGATTTGAAGTGAAGAAAAGAAATCAAAAGAAAAGGGAAACATTGAAAAGCTAAAGAGCTTATGGTACACAAAATGAGCCTAAATGCCTATTTTTACCTACCCATGCTTAAGCCTACATTACAACCCTTAAAAGTCCTGAAGATCTCTTATATGCATATCCATGATTAGTGGAGAATAACAAGTAAAAATGCCATAGGATTTTTGAAATTAACATGCGTGATTCAGTATTTTGACTTCCATTAAGCATGATAAAAATGAGTTTGCGAAATATCTAGCTTAATGTGTTTAGAATGCTAAAATTTCATGCTATATGTTCCTGCATATTATTCTGCTAAACTTCATGTTTTTTCTAAGTAACACCAATGCAGCAAAGTGATCAATGTCATTGAGTCTTTCTATTTTCTCTTTTCATTGAATCTTTATTTCTTTCTTTTGATCTTTGCTCGAGGGCGAGCAAAGGTTAAGTTTGGGGGTATTTGATCAGTGTATTTTATATACACTTTTTGAGTCATTTTTAGTGAGTCTTTTGTCCCCTTTTGTACAAATACGTGTCGTCTTAGGATAAATTTTCTTTCTTTTGAGTCAAATTGGTTAAAATGGCTCTTTGGCGGAAAAGCAGCGAAAAGAGGGCAAAAGTGGAGGTTCCAGAGCTTAAAATGCGAGAAAGTGGCGAACCAGGCAGAGACACCGTTGCAGCGCCGCGACGCCTCCAGCCAACAGGGTCAGGCGACCCGGCGCCCAATATCTAGAGGCCTTCAGAAGTTCCAGCGCAGCGGCGCCTCCAGATAGCAGAGTTGCAGAGCCGCGGCGCCTCATCATCAGAGAGTTTCAGAAGTTCCGGCGCCGCGGCGCCGACGCGGGAAAAATCAGGTTTTTGACGAATTTATGGGCCAGGCCTGAAGGAAACCCTTAAGGGCGGTTTTGAAGCTATAAAAAGAGAACCCTAGGCAGTTTTCAAGGGTTCCCTTTCTGGCACAAACACAACACATCTTGGAGTTCAAGATTGGAGACCATTCTCTTGTAATTTTCTTTCTTTTACTTTATTTCAGTTTTATGTTGAATATTGAATTAGTTCTTATCATGTCAATGGCTAGGAACTAATTCTATTATAGGGCTTTCCATGTCAATTCACTTGAACCTTATTTTATGAATTAATGCATGTTTATGGTTGTTCTTCTTATTGTTGAGATTTATCCAATAGTTGTTTTGAATGCTTGGTAATTACTTGATCATTAATTATCATTATTTATATGATTTCTAATCAAACTTCGAAAGGAGGAGGTTGTGACTATGTTGTAGTTGGGTAATCATAGGTCGAATTGGGGATGAAAATACCTCAATTACTTGTGTAGCGTTAATATTGGTTTTTGTTCTTAATCCTCCTATAGAGTCATCCTTATCACCGAAAGGTAGAAAGGAGCGCTACTGGGGTTGAGTGTTTATATAGCCTTAACGGGAGTATAAAACGGATTAGTAAACCTGCTATCTCCAAAAGAAGAAGAACCATAATTGATTGCATTAATAAGTAATATAAGTGGATAGTTGAAGAGACTTGGAAGCCCTATTTCCCTCATTACTGAAGTAAACACATAGTTAATTAGTATTTATAATCATTAGTCATAATCAACAACTCAAATATCGGTTACCAAATAGATAACAAAGAATATAAGTTGGTACTTGAACACTAATCCCTGAAGACGATAACTCGGTCTTCAATACTATATTACTTGAGTCGACAACGTGCACTTGCGTTAAAGTGTGTACATTAAATCGCGCATCAGGTACATGTCTTCATGGAGAGCTAATCCATGGAGTAATAGTAGCATCCGGGAATTTAACCCGCATCCTGGTCGCATGCCCCGGAATCCCTCATCGTGAGCATGTCCAAGGATCAATCGCAATTGAAGCATACCCGTGGAATCCTACATCACTGTCGGTACGTCCAGGTAAACTCACAATAAGACAATTGAAGCATACCCGTGGAATCCTACATCACTGTCGGTACGTCCAGGTAAACTCACAATAAGACAATGGAAGCATACCCGTGGAATCCTACATCACTGTCGGTACGTCCAAGTAAATTCATAACTTCTTTAGACTTTCATTAACATACAAAATGGATCTCATTTTTATGACCTTAAGGCACTTTTTCATATCACTTAACAAATCGGGGAAATTCAACCCAAAGTATTATGTGCTTCTATTCTTTCCAAAGATCCCCTTTTTCACATAAGACCCTAAGATACTAACACCCGTAGTATCAAGACTTATCTACATTTCAAACAAGTCACTATACTTTTTAGAAATATGCTTCGGGCTTCTAACTCGAGTGACCCTCATTTAGACTTTAAGCAATTGATGCCTTTAAATGAAATTGCCCTTCTTAGTTTCAATTCTTTCATTTATGTTTACCTTATTCAAGAAAACCATTTCTTTAACCTTCCATAAAGTTATTATAACCAACTCCCCATAAAGCCGTTATAACTCCTTATGTCTTAGACAACTTCGTTCTTTTTATGACCAAGAGACTTGTACTTCAATCAAGTTACACAACTTTCAAAACCTCAAGTCTCATAACTTTAGAAGACAAATTCCTTAACTTAGAAAACAAGTTCTTATCTTTGAAGTAGTTCAAGAATCAATACTTTCCGAATCAAGTATTTTTTACCTATTTCATGTCAAGAAATCCTTGTCTACCTTATTAGAATAAACCATTCTTATAATCTTTCCCCTAAGGACAAGTGAGTTAATTCTCTAGTTCAACCAACTAGACATCCTTAAGACAAGTCAAGTATATCAAATGACTTTACCTTATTTGAATCACGTACGTCTACCGTACCATATAGTTATAACTACTCATGCTCAAGAGATAAGAAAGTTCCACACATCTCTTCGGGTCAATCCACTCGCAAGTCCAATATACCGCACGTAGTATGTCAACCTATAATGACCATAATACGTCCATTAGCCTCTATCTTCAACGTAGAACAATCTAATTGAAAAGTCCCTTATTCCTACGGAAAATTGGGCAGCACTTCCTTTGTTTCTACATACTTTGCCACCTTTTTCAAGGCCGAATTCAATAACCAAACACGCCACCTTTAAGGCTCAACAATGCAGTTAACAAATAGGGGATTACACGCCTACTAGACGTGTAAAATTCCGCCCCACAATTGATATCAAACTAGTACAAACTACAAGGTCCAATTTGGCAACTTGAGGTATAACAACATAAATTCTTATCCAATTCCTTTTTAATCCAAATTCTTATCCAATTCCTACATGCAATATATCTAAAGGCAATATTGACAACTACAAGTCCTTTCTTCCATACATGCAACACAATTTTTACTTAAAGAAATGAACGGATTGTTATCTTGGAGTTTACCCAATTTAGTCCAACCAATTCCACTTGCCTTCATTCCACAATCACCTCCACAAACCTCCTACAAACTTGTCAACATGTTTCCTTCTTGCCACCTTTCCAAAATTTCTCTAGGCCTTGGTTTCTCCTTGAATTTCTAGAGAGAAGGGAGAGAAAAATTTTAGAGAGAAGGAGGAGGAATTTTTAGAGTAAATGGAGTTCTTTCAAGAATGACCAAGTCTTCAAGACTTGGTCAATAAATATGACATGCACAAAATCAGATGGGGGGGGGGGGACACTTGTCACCCTCCCATGGCCTTTTTTTTAAAAAACAGTTATGATTTTTCTCCCAGATTCGCAGAAACCCGCCTCGGCGCGCCCTCGCTTTCGGTGCATGGCCGCAACTCTCAGCGATTAGACTATCCGCGCGCGCCCTGCATCCGGCGCCATGGCACCAGGGCCCCCGACCGAAAATACTTTTACGCCGATCACAAGACCGAACTTGTAACTTCCATAACTTTCTACTCCGAGGTCCTATCGACGAGCGTTTTGTTGCGTTGGAAACTAGACTCAATGAACTTCATACTAGTCTTTTAAAACACCTAAAAACTCCTAAATAACTGAAAGTCTGCCTACAACATTTTTGTCAACCTAACTTTCCAAATTCAAATCTTATTTCCCTTTCGTACGTTCTTAACTTATTCTCTTGAATTTACGGGGTGTAACAATCTCATTATTTCAATCCATTTCCGTAACCTTGCCACTATAAAATACTGAGTCCCGACTATTAATACCACCCTAAACATACCCAGAGCATCTCCATGAAATGCCTAAGTCAGAAACCACTCACAACTTCCCATCCAATCCCGTCAAAACTAAAGTGTCCATATAACACACCCTGCCGAGAACCTCACTAGTTCAATTCTATTCAGTTGCCTTGCCATCATCCAATCACTAAAGTCTAACCATCACAACAACCCTTAATGTGTCTACAACTATCCCCTAAAACGCCTTGACCCAACCCTCTTTGAGTCTACCCGAAATGACCATTAAACACCCCACTTTCCAGCCAAACAAAAAACCCAAAACCCCTACTTTGACTTCCAAATTCGGATCAACCATATATAACCAAGACTCGACCTACTTACCAAACAACATCCCTTATTACTTACATCAGATTGATATCATAACCTAGCGTTCCCGACCTACGCAACAACACTATGGCACAAGTAAGTGACGAACTTATGAGGGTCTTATCCGAAATTATCATGGGACAAGTGCGGGATTTGAAAAGAAAATATGCGGGATGTACCGTGAGTAACAATGCAAAGTCAAAGGTTGTGAAAAATAATACAAGGCTTGAAAATAAAGATGTCCCAAAGTCTCATGTAAGGCTCGACGTGAAACACACTAATGATAAGGCAAAGGGCGGTACCTCTTTCACAAACCTCTTGTATAGTCGCGGAAGAGTAAAGAAAGATACAAGGGTAGAAAACTGTAGTACTTCCTTTACTAACCCTTTGTATAAACATGAAAGTATTGAAGTTACAAAAAGGGTAGATAAAAGGGGAAAAAAAGTATTTTCAATGTCAAGAAGTAGGGCACTTTGTAAGTGAATGTTCTATCTCTCGGGCCATGCTTAGAGAGTGAATATCGAGAGTGTGGATTTCCTTGGCTATTATGGAACCCATACTACTTAAAGAACAAGAAGGAATCGAGATCCCCTTACTTGATGCCCAAAATATGGATGAATAATCTAAGAAGGAGAGTTCTATAGATGTCGTTCGGAGGAAATCTTGGAAGAATCGAAAGGCGTATTTGCAAATGATCTTGCATCTGGAATACTATCAATGGAAAATGGTGAACTTCCTCTTGGTTTATTTCAAGAAGTTCATTGTCTACTCACCAAGACTATGGATGCCATCCGGGAGAAACCAAAGAATTGCAAGGCCAAGAATAAGAATTGTTAGGCGAATGTTATGACCGAAAAATTCGTAGCCCCTACATAACACCCGCCTTGTTGATGCAGGGAGATAATAAAACTTAACACCCATGTTACTGAGAGTTTGATAAACTCACCATAAAGTGCACCATTCATGTTCCAAAATTGACGGATCTTTTTGAGTTTGCAACCAGACTATCACCGATGGAAAGTAATGAACGCTCTCTTGGTTTATTTCCAAGAAGTTCATTATCCAACCCTCAAACATATGCACACAATTCGGCCAATGAGATGATCTTGATGGAATCAAAAGAAGATTAAACTTGGCCTACGTGTAATGAAGGCCGAGAGAACGGCAAATTCATCATAGGGAACAAACATCTTGTGCCAAGTTTGAAAGGCCTTTTTGATGAATTAATTAGAGCCAAATTATTCATCAAGATATAATTGAATAGTGGCTACCATCAAGTGGAAATTGAAGCTAAGGCGAATGGAAGATGGTCTTGAAGGTCAACTAAGGTTTGATGCCATTCGAATTGTGCAACTTTCCAGGTCCCCTTGTGAGTTCTATACATAAGATGCTACAACCATCTATGGGTTGCACCACATCATCCGGGGGCATGCGTGATAATTCCACCACGAAAAATCTCTCCAAAGATGGTCTGATTCTCCGAGGGACATTGTGGTAAATAGTGTCTTTGGTTTGGATTCTTTCTTTCATCATGTCGTGCGAAATTGTTGTACCCTTGCTTCCCCTATCAAGTGGTTCCAAGAAGCAACTAGGGGTTTGAAGTCTTGAAGGAAAGGATGTGTGAATCCCCAGTTCAAATTTTATAAATTGTGACAAATCATTGATACGTGAAACTAATGGGGGTGCCATATTTTGATCTAGTACAAAATTGAATGGTGAACATCACCATTATTATATATATGGCAAGGCATTAAGTCTTATGGGATTCATAGAACTATGCAGACATCATTGTTCAAAATCGCTTGTCATGTATTCAGATTCTTATTTGGCAAGAATTAAGGGAGGCGCCTACAAGATAAAACTTTCGATCCTATCTAATGGTGGAAATATTAGATCAACAATCATTGTTGACTTCTTTTTTTCACATTTATACTGCGCGAATTTGAGGGCAAATTCCTTTTTAGAAGGGGAGATTGATGAAAGAAAGCATGCAGACTTAAACTCTCAAACTAAGCCGAGAGATATTTTTCTAAGAGTGCCAATGATGGCACATAAATCTACGCTAACATTCCTAATGTGGCATGGAAAATGGAGTGGAGTTGAAGTTGTCACGTGAAGGTCTAAGAAGCTTGTTTATTTCGGCTTTGTATGTAGGTCTTGGCCGAAGACTGTGTTGTTTTCTTTGAGCTTGTCTTTATTTCTTAGCTTAGCTTTTAGTTCTTATTAGGACACATTTAATGAGCCATGTAATAAGGTGACAAGGCCGAGAGTTCTTCCTACAAGTTGACAAGGCCGAGAAGAGTGTAAGAAGGACAAGGACAATAATGATCTAGAAGTTAAGGCTTCCAAGAAGACAATTCATGAACAAATTAGTTCATGAATTTGGCTACATTAAAATCTTCAAAATTGTCCAAGGGGAAATGAAGAAGTCGGTTTAAATGGTTTATCAAGCAAGTACAAAGAATGGAAGCTTCTAAAACTAGTTCCAAGAAGATGAAGTCTTGAGAATCCAAATCCAACCACTCTTCTACTTGGAATCTAAAAAGGGAGTGTGAAAGATTCATTCTTTGTACCCAATAAAAGTCAAGACCTTTCCCATTATCTTGGTTTGGTCGAAACACTATTGGTTACCAAGTAAACCCAAACCCGTTCCCATTTGTTCTCACTAAGTCGAGAAAGTAGTTAGATTTGTGTCCTTTATTTGTCTTGTAGAATGGTCTATTTGATACTATAAATAGAACCGTTAGGACTTGTCAATATTCAGAGTTGATTGATATATAAAAGTGAGTTTTACTCAAAAGCTAATTGTATTCACTTATGTGTGTCTACTCTTAGTTGGTTCTGTGTGAGCCAAACCCCTTAGTGTAAGTTTAGCTAAGACTGTGTGAGTTAGTTGAACCCAAACTGAGGTTTCCCTTTAGTGTAAGTATTGGTTAGGAATGTGTGACCTAATCAATTCCCAAGCTCGAGGAAATCTCTTAGTAGTAAGCAAACGTTGGAACTGTGTGGACAACCAAGCCTAAGTTTTGGGTTACCATATGGACTTCGATTACCCTCACTTGGCTAGTTCACGGCCATTGCATTTAACAAACTCCGGTCTTGACCTTGTGGCATTAATCACATTATCATTTGAGTCAGCTCGGGAAATAAAAACCATGTGTCTCTATCATTGGGCTTATCGACCATTCCTCATTACATCTACAATAACCCAACACTTAACCAAAATCTACCATTCCTTCACTCGAGTTTGTATCTGATAACTAGTGTTCAACCCTCACTCAATATACTATATACCGGCTACCCTTACCTCCCACAACAACTCATTAATATACCCACCAAAGGTCATCATCCAAAACAGCCCACAAACACCGTCCAATCCAAACACCACCAAGTAATCCACATAACACAATCTTCCGAGAACCATACTGTCTCGCTTCTGTTCTGCCAACCTTCCACCACCCAACCACCAAATCCCAACCATCGCACCCACCCTCAAAGTGTCTATAACCATCCTACAAAATGCGTTGACCCGATTCCACGGACACTCTCCCGAAATAACCATCAAATACCCTACTGTCCCGTCAATCTGAGAACCTCATTTTGTCACCTATTTTTGAGTCAACCCAAATATCCTCCACACATGACCCACTTACCCACCATCACCTCTCCTTACTTACATCATCATTTGTAATGCATGATGCCAAAAAGAATATGATAATGACACATGGACTAGCAAGGTACGAACATTATTATTTATGGAGCGAATTTTTCTCTTGGACTTCCTATTTTGGGAGGATGTATGTGGACAAGAAAATAAAAAAGATATGCTATTATTGTCACAAAATTTCCGAAACGATCCATTATCATATTCTCTGCCATTATCACATTGAATATTTTTAATTTTCTGTTCGAATTGGGTACAGATGAATGCTCTAAATTTTAAGAAGGTGGAAAATACTTGAGACTTGTTGTATAATGGAAATGTCCATAAGAAATTAGAATAATCATCCAAAAATAAGACATAATAATAATGGCCCAAAGAACTTAAAATGGGAGATGTCCATAAACCACTATGAATAATATCAAAAGGCAACAAAGTACGAGAAGTAAATGCTACAAAAGGTAGTCTAACATATTTTTCTAATGGACAAGAAGGACAAAGTGGAGTACTATGTGTACCCTTATAAGCAATAACATTATTTTATGAAGAGAAGAAATAATAGATGACCCGGATGATCCAAACATGCATGCCATAAGGAAGGAGCAAGATCAGCAAAGGTAGGAATGGCTTGACTCGTGGAAATGGCGGTAAGCAAACGTACAACAATTCCGCACGACATGATGAATGAAAGAAGCCGAACCAAAGACACTATTTACCGTAGTGGCCCTCGGAGAATCAGAGAGATTTCTCCATGGTGAAATTATCACCCATGCCCTCGGATGATGTGGTGCAACCTATAGATGGTTGTAGGGGTTTTGAAGTCTTGAAGGAAAGGATGTGTGAAGGCCCGGTTCCAATTTTATCAAACTGTGACAAGTCATTGATATGTGAAACTAATGAGGGTGTCATATTTTGCTCTAGTACAAAATTAAATATTCCACATCACCATTATTCTATCTATGGCAAGTCATTAAGTCTTATGGGATTCATAGAACTATGCGGACATCATTGTTCAAAATCATTTATCGTGTATTCGGATACTTATTTGGCAAGGATTAAGGGAGATGGCTACAATATAAAACTTTCGGTCCTATCTAATGGTGGAAATATTGGATCAACACTCATTGTTGAATTTTTTTCACATTTAGACGGCGCGAATTTGAGGGAAAATTCCTTTCAAGAAGGGGAGATTGATGAAAGAAATCCCGCAAACTTAAACTCTCAAACTAAGCCAAGAGATATTTTTCTAAGAGTGCCAACGATGGCCCGTAAATCTACACTAACATGCCTAGTGTGGCATGGAAAATGGAGTAGAGTTGTAGTTGTCACGTGAAGGTCTAAGAAGCTTGCTTATTTCAGCTTTGTATGTAGGTCTTATCCGAAGACCATGTTATTTTCTTTTAGCTTGTCTTTATTTCTTAGCTTAGCATTTAGTTCGTATCAGGGTTCATTTAATGAGCCTTGTAATTTTGTGACAAGGCCGAAGTTCTCCCTACATGTTGACAAGGCCGAGAAGAGTGTAAGAAGGACAAGGTGGCAAGGATAAGAATGATCTAAAAGTTAAGGCTTCCAAGAAGACAATTCATGAACAAATTAGTTCATGAATTTGACTACATTAAAGTCTTCAAAATCGTCCAAGGGAGATGAAGAAGTTGGTTTAAATGGTTTATCAAGCAAGTACAAATAATGGAAGCTTCTAAAACTAGTTCCAAGAAAATGAAGTCTTGAAAAGCCTAATCCATCCACTCTTATACTTGAAATCTAAAAAGGGAGTGTGAAAGATTCATTCTTTGTCCCCAAGAAAAGTCGAGACCTTTACCATTATCTTGGTTTGGTCAAAACACTCTTGGTCACCAAGTAAACCTAAACAAGTTCCCACTAAGTCGAGAAAGTAGTTAGAGTTGTGTCCTTTATTTATCTTGTATAATGGTCTATTTGCTACTATAAATATGACTGTTAGGACTTGTAAATATTTAGAGTTGATTGATATATAGAAGTGAGTTTTACTCAAAAGCTAATTTTATTCACTTGTGTGTGTCTACTCTTAGTTGGTTCTATGTGAGTCAAACCCCTTAGTGCAAGTTTAGCTAAGACTGTGTGACTTAATTGAACCCAAACTGAGGTTTTCCTTTAGTGTAAGTATTGGTTAGAACTGTGTGACCTAATCAATTCCCAAACTCGAGGAAACCCATTAGTGGTAAGCGAACGTTGGAAATGTGTGGACCAACCTAGCCTAAGCTTTGGGTTACCAAAAGAACTTCGATTATCCTAACTTGGCTAGTTCACGGACATTGCATTTAACAAACTCCGGCCTTGACGTTGGCATTGATCACACTATTCTTGGTGTCGTCTCGGGCAATAAAAACCCCATGTCTCTATCATTGGGCTTATCGACTGTTCTTCATTACATCTACAATCACCCAACACTTAAACCATATCAACCACATCAACACTTAAACAAAATCCATCATTCCTTCACTCGATTTTCTATCCGATAACTCGTGTTCAACCTTCACTCAATATAATATATACCAGTTACCCTTACCTCCCGCAACAACTCATTAATATCCCTACCAAAGGTCATCATCCAAAACAGCCCACAAACACCCGTCCAATCCAAACACCACCAAGTAATCCACATAACACAATCTTTCGAGAACTATACTGTCTCGGTTCTGTTCCGCCAATCTGCCACCACCCAACCACCAAAGTCCAACCATCACACCCACCCTCAACGTGTCTATAACCACCCCATAAAATGCGTTGACCCAATTCCACATACACTCTCCCAAAATAACCATCAAATACCCCACTGTCCCGTCAATCTGAGAACCCCATTTTGTCACCTATTTTTTAGTCAACCCGAATATCCTCCACACCTGACCCACTTACCCAACATCACCCCTCCTTACTTACATATCACCATTTGTAAAGCATGATACAAAAAAGAATGTGGTAATGACACATGGACTAGCAAGGTACATATAATATTATTTATGGAACAAATTTTTCTTTTGGCCTTTCCATTTTCGGATGACGTATGTGGACAAGAAAACCAAAAAGATATGCCATTATTGACACAAAATTCCTGAAATGACCCATTATCATATTCCCTGCCATTATCACATTGAATATTTTTAATTTTCCGTTCGAATTGGGTACAGATGAATGCTCTAAATTTTAAGAAGGTGGAAAATACTTGAGACTTGTTGGATAATGGAAAGGTCAATAGAAATTAGAATAATCATCCAAAAATAAGATATAATAACGATGACCCAAAAAACTTAAAACGGGAGAAGTCCATAAATCACTATGAATATTATCAAAAGGCAACAAGGTTCGAGAAGTAAAGGCTACAAAAGGTAATCTAAAATGTTTACCTAATGGAGAAGAAGGACAAAGTGGAGTACTACCCGTACTCTTACAAGCAATAAAATTATTTTTATGTAGAGAAAAAATAATAGATGATTCCGGATGACCCAAATATGCATGCCACAAGGAAGGAGCAAGATCAACAAAGGTAGAAAAAGTGGCTTTACTCGTGGAAATGACGGTGATTGGAAAAAGCTCGCCTCTACTATTTCATCTCATTATGTCACGACCCGAACCCGGCCCGTGACTGGTGCCTTACCCCGGGCACCCTAGTGATACAACATCAGAGTAATCAGCGGAATATAAAACAAGACATGAAATAATGTGAAGTGTAAAACAGTTATCTGAGAAAAGTTGCCTTTCGGCATATATATAAATAAACTTAAATCCGAACAGTTACATCCCTTTTACAAACTACGCCACAACAGCATTACATGCACTTAAGAATGTTATAACAACAATGGCGGGACAGGGCCCCGCCATACCCCTGAATGTAAGTACCTACAACGACAGGGGACTATACCACTGATAAGTCTCCGGAGAAACGGAGCTTCCCAAACGCTGAACTGCGATCCTAAGAGCGAGGATCGACGACTGGTGTACCTCTACCTGCGGCATGAACGCAGTCCCCGGGAGGTCGACAACAGTACCAAGTATGTGAACGAAAATATTGTAAATGAAATCATAGTAGTCTATATAAAGCGGGAGACATATATGATAACCAAACTACGATTCACAATAAATAAGCGAATATGTCAAGTCGTGACTCACGCCTCAAAGTCATCACTTAAACATAACTATGGGTCTCACGCCCACAACATCAATCATGCGTGGAATATCTTCCTCACCGCCGATACATGATATAAAAACACCAAGGAATACACATGAACACCAGGTCCTACCTGTGTCATAATAAAACCGTACGGGGTAAGTACGAAGGCATAGCTGACTACTAAAACCCACAGTACCAACAAGGTCATAAACTGTATCATGAGATCTGTTTAGACCGCCACATGATCGAAGCTGGCCACTCGCCCGCAGTATCTAATGTGCGCGTCTAGTCCTGGAACTTACCGCAGCTCCGCATAGGCCACTCACATAGGCCCGCATGAGGTATTCCCTGCATCGAGGGTAGCTACTCCCCGGCAACGTCCTGGACTCGCCGTCCGTATGGCCACATAGACCGCATGACCACAAAGGCCGCACACTAACCTGGAACTCTCGTAGCTCCGCATAGGTCCCCTTGACCCGCATGAGGTAGTCTCGAATCATGGTCCTGCATCGCTGAGCTATACCCCGCGTTGGAGGCGACAACCCGGGATCAAGTCAAGGTGAGTGATATAATACTAACATAACAGCTTATCGTTAAACAACATAAGCACAACAAGGGAAACCCCTTTACACAAACATCACAAGACACTAACACACGTAGCATCCTAACATGTTCACTTATCAAATCGACAAGAAAGTATTACAAGGCTATCACAAACCAACACAATCAAGTTATTCACACAAGGTACTTTCTACTTTATGTTAACAAGTTCGGGTTTTTATCCCCAAAGTACTTCATACATTAATTCTTTAAAAGATCCGTTTCTTTTACAAAAAGTCACACAATACCTGTAGTATAAAAATAGAGTGACTATCTTTTTAAGTAAACCAAAACAATTCACTTTGAAAAAACAAGAAACAAAATTATTTTCCAAGCGTTCAAGTTTGCCTAATTTCAAATGCTCAAGTTTCTCATTTTGAAAGGTTTCGTGGTTCATAGTCTTAATCACTTAAGAATATAATTCTCTTTTAAAACAATTTGAGAAACATATGCCTTATGTTGTGAGTAGGTTATTCTTGTTCATAACAATCTTATTAAAGCAGCCATGATCTAGGAAATGTAATATCATTTTGTCTCATCTTAGCTTCTATGCAGATGGAGGTTTCTTTTGGTTTTAATAATACTTAATTAGTCAATACATTTCCCTTTATTAACGCGATGGTTCATTCGATACTTATTCGATTTCAAATCAAGAAACATTATTCCTTTTAAAACCAAGTACTCATTACTCACGAATGAGGTTTCACACTTTTTAACAAAATTCATATTAATATAATTAAGTCAAGTCTCTTATCTTTTAAGATCAAGTCTCTTAACTTCTAAAATCAATAAACCATTCTTTTTATCTCTCTTAAGTCGTTATACCTAACTTCCCATAAAGCTAGTATAACTCCTAAGCTTTTAAAATCAAGTAATACTCTTCTTTCAAAAAGGTTTCTTAACTCTTTTGAAATACTTCAAGATTCTTATTATTAGACTCAAGTCAAAAGACACTGCAGTAAAACCACGTTCAGTTAACACGCGTACGTCTACCGTACTATATATATTCTTTAAAATATCATGCTCAAGAGGATAGGAAGAATCACATACCTCGCGACGATTATCGACTATTAGCAAAACGCTCCGCGGCTATAACCCGGCTAGCCTTGTTCACCTTTCAAGTAGGACATGCTACTCGCAGAACTTTCAACCTATAAAGGCCATATACGTCTATCAACGTCCAGACTACTCTGTAGAATATTCTAAGCAGGGGGGGTTCTCTTTTCTACGGAAAATCGGGCAGTACTTCCCTACCCGTTAAACTACACAAGTTCATCAGAAATACACCTATGTAAGTCTGATTTAATCTTCTTCTTTAATATTCTTACGATGTGATTTGATTCAAGTCTTTTCTGTAATATCCTTCTATTACAGTTCAATTCTCTTCTATGAATCTTATATTCATTTCTATACTACTACAGTATGTAATTTCCAATTACAATATAAGGACAAGAGTATTTACCTCGATAAGCCCAAAATTATCCAAGATTTAATGTCGATCCTGAGCAACGTTTAGCTCCTACTCCGGGTGCTCCAACCCGCTCCAAACAACCCTTAGAAGTTCTACGCAACTTCTTCTTAATACTTCAACCAAATGTGAAGATTTTCCTTAGGGTTTCGTTTTGTGACTGAAGGGAAGTATAGTAGTATTTCTGGGCTTTTAGTATAGGTGTAACCTTGGAATACTACAAGGTATTTGGGCCAAGGTATTTGGAATAGTAACTATACTTGGAGAGTATTTTCTACTAAGGGGGGGGTGTATTTACGAGAACAACTCTCAAGGTATGGGGTTACTCTCGGCCAAAAGGCCTTCTCAAGGGGGAGGGGTGCTCTTTGGACGAGAGCTTCACTACAAGGGAGGGAAGGATTTTTCAAGACTTAGAAAGTTGTGTTGTGGATGAAGAAGTCTTCAACAAAGGGGGGGTATTTATAGGGAAATCAATGGCCAAGATGAAGTCAAGTGGTGGGCAAGTGTAGGGTGAGGATTTGGGCAAGTGTACCTTATCCATCTACCACCAAAATATCACAAAATATCCTACCAACTCTTTGACTAGAAATCGTCCAAATTGAGCCCACAATGCCGTCCACTTTGAGGGTGACACATGTCACCCTCCCGATGGTCCAAAATATTTCATCACTCGGAAAAATCCGCAAAAAATATAAATGACATAGCCGTAATTTTCCCTTCGCAAGTTTTGTAAAACGTTTGCGAAAAAAGCGATTCTTTTCGGTAGTTGTGAACAAAAATTTCGTCCCTTGCCTAATCTTAAGGCTTAAACTTTCGTACGTACGTCCTCACGTACATACTCTGGAAATACGGGGTATAACATTCTCCCCTCCTTAGAAACATTCGTCCCGAATGTTCCTTCTCGATACAGATAACGATAAAGTTTCTCTTAACTTAAACAAGTTGCCAATGCCACACCTGGCCACAAATTTACACACGCGTAATACTTTAACCCAAGTCCACGAGGAATCACCTCCATTACTACAAAAGCTCCCACTCGAGGTCTAAAATATACTCCTTTCGCACCTTCACTTTACAAAAGAAATGATCACATCTATGCTCGTAACACATGCTCGCTTCTTCCCTTACTCGTCGTACGCTTCTCGTATACCACTTTTCTGTTACTGCTTCTACTTCCAAAATCTCTGGGTTACTACCTCCAACTTGATCAACATTAACTGGGAACACTCTGGATGGATCTCCGATACTTTTTCGAACATAACAACATGAAAGACCGGACGCACTGCCTCCCACGTCGGACGTCAATGCTAACTATAGGCAACCTGGCCTATTCTTCACATGACCTGAAAAGGCCCAAAGTAACTCGGGCTAAGTTTCCTCTGTTTTCCAAAACTCGTCACACCTTTTCCGGGGTGGTACCTTCAAGAAGACCCACCGTCAACCTGAACTCCAAGCGTCGTCGCCGATTATCCGCACGACTTCGCTGACTCGAGTGCCGATAACCTCTCCTGGATAGGCTTCACCCTATCCACATCCTGCTGAAACAAGAATGAACCAGCTATCTGAACCTTGCCAACATCGAACCAAATCGACCGGTAACTTATACTTCCGCCCCTACAAGGCGTCATAAGGCGATATCCGAATACTGATATGGTAGCTATTAAACACTCCCTCAACAGGAGACAACAATCCTCACAGCTACCCCTGAAATCCAAACACTGGCCCGAGGGCGAATGCGAGCATCGAGACTCACCCGAGTTCCTAACCTGCTCGGTAAAACTTCCGAAAAGAAAATAGCGTAACTGGCTCCACTGCCTGACATAAGGTGAAGGTAGGCACCTCGTGCAGCCTTACAACCTTCCTGATATAATCATCTCGCATAACCCTCTGCCGAGTAAACGGTCTTGACTAAAAGATAAGATGGGCTGACCTCATCGGCCCGACTACTGGTCGAACGCATCCACGAACTCGTACGCTGGTTAACTAAACTTGGGCCTAACACCCTCGTGACCCTATCACAAAGCGGGACCACCCCAAACTGACCCCACCACCATACAGGCCGCGGGTTGACCCGTAATCGGTCCGCAACCCGCCCCGCTATCGCGCAAAACTCTTGTTCCCCGATCCGGAACAATTTCCTCATCGAGTCACGAAAACCTAGTGGTCTTCTTAGCTCAACTACCCTCTTTCATTTCATACCACTCAGGGACTTATCACACAAACATATCTCACGTGTACTATGCACTCCGATAAGGGTCAAACATAAAAATACATCTTTTACTCGAGATGGCCTTACCTCTAAGGTCTCTACGTATAAAACTCTAAGGCTCACACTTTCCCTATCCCCAATCTTACCCTTTTAACTAACCATAATTTCTAATCACAATTAACACAATGCTATCTGAACATAGCACTTAAGATACACTTATCTTATCACACATCCAATCTTTAGAGGGTTAAGGATATACCTGAATCTACTGTTTCACTCCCCTCTGTCGTTTCAATCAATCCTGCCCGACTGGGCACATAGCAAAACAAGCTGTCGAAGAAGTACGACACTCCCCACAATGACATCTACCACAACGGCCACACCGAGCGGGTGGCCTCTCTGCTAACAACAACCCTTCCTTTCCGAGCCATCAACTGAATCGACCGTAAGCTGAGTCCTCCTACTTGCATCCCTCCTACTAGGACACCCTTTTGACACATGGCCCTGACGGCCGCAGGTAAAACAAACACCAACAAAAAGATGGCATTCCCCGGGATGACGCTCACACCGCATGAATAATGGCGGCGAATCCGGCCGGAACTACGCGTGTATCGTGAACCAGCAGCCACGTGCTCGACCAACTCGGTATACCCGAACGCCCCGAACCACGCGAGGACCACTCTGCACTGGTGGAGGTGCATATCTAATCTGCTGCTGAGGCGGTTCGCCCTGAAAGTTACCAAAGGATCCCGCCGATCGCCCTCTTCTCGCCCTTGATTAATCTGCCGATCTACGCGTCTTCGGCTGCGCATAAGACCGTACGCAGGCCATGCTCATGCCTGACTGAAGAGCTACTCTTACACAACCCTCTCTCAGATAGTCATCAAGACCCGTGATAAATCGATCCATAATATACTCTTTGGTTGCTAACTTCCTAGCTAGTAACAGAGTCGTCTCTTTGCAATCTATTATTTCGCATCGGTCATTGAAGGTTCAATTATCGCGCCGCATGAGGATCGCCGCATTGCGTATAGACTTTCTTTGGACCGCGCGTCGCCGAACTCAGGATAGTCATCAAGACCCGTGATAAATCGATCCATAATATACTCTTTGGTTGCTAACTTCCTAGCTAGTAACAGGGTCGTCTCTTTGCAATCTATTCTTTCTGCTACTGGTCGTGGAACTGAAGGTTCAATTATCATGGCCGCAGTAGGGACTGCTGCCGCTGTGCTAGACTTTGCTGGGACTGGCGGCGTCGCCGAACTCCCCGAATGAAGCACCACCCCAGGTGATGATTGGGCCTGTGCCTTCGTAACCCTCTGCGTGTTTACTGCAGCCTCCGCTTTGCCCTTCGGGCGGGTTTTAAGCGGAGGCATAATGGTAAGGGAAAGGAATACGTTAGAGGGGTCCAACTTATAACATAGCTCTAAGCACGATCTCAGAGTGAGAAGAATGGAAACCAATCCTAAATATCCTATAGCCTCCTGATTATTGGTGTGGTGTACAACACACCGATAATCAAGACTCTACTAGATACGGTCTGTAGACACTTTCCGAGGATTAACTGCTCTGATACCACTTTTGTCACGACCTGAACCCGGGCCCGTGACTGGTGTCTTACCCCGGGCACCCTAGTGATACAACATCAGAGTAATCAACGGAATATAAAACAAGACATGAAATAATGTGAAGTGTAAAACAGTTATCTGAGAAAAGTTGCCTTTCGGCATATATATAAATAAACTTAAATCCGAACAGTTACATCCCTTTTACAAACTCGCCACAACAAGATTACACTGACTCAAGAATGTTATAACAATAATGGCGGGACAGGGCCCCGCCATACCCCTGAATGTAAGTACCTACAACGACAGAGGACTATACCACTGATAAGTCTCCAAAGAAACGGAGCTTCCCAAACGCTGAACTGCGATCCTAAGAGCGAGGATCGACGACTGGTGTACCTCTACCTGCGGCATTTAACGCAGCCAAGGAGGTCGATAACAGTACCAAGTATGTGAAATCAAAATATCAGAAATGAAATCATAGTAGTCTATATAAAGCGGGAGACATATATGATAACCAAACTACGATTCACAATAAATAGCGATATGTCAAGTCAGGGACTCACGCCCTCAAAGTCATCACTTAAACATAACTATGGGTCTCACGCCCACAACATCAATCATGCCTGTGGAATATCTTCCTCACTGCTGGCAGTCTATGATATAAAAACACCAAGGAATACACATGAACATCAGGTCCCACCTGTGTCATAATAAAACCGTACGGGGTAACTAAGAAGGCATAGCCGACTACTAAAACCCACAGTACCAACAAGGTCATAAACTGTATCATGAGATCTGTCTATACCGCCACATGATCGAAGCTGGCCACTCGCCCGCAGTATCTAATGTGCACGTCTAGTCCTGGAACTTCCCGCAGCTCCGCATAGGCCACTCACATAAGCCCGCATGAGGTATTCCCCGCATCGAGGGTAGCTACTCCCCGGCAACGTCCTGGACTCGCTGTCTGCATGGCCACATAGACCGCATGACCACAAAGGCCGCACACTAACCTGGAACTCTCGTAGCTCCGCATAGGTCCCCTGGACCCGCATGAGGTAGTCTCGAATCATGGTCCTGCATCGCTGAGCTATACCGCGCATCGGAGGCTTTAACCCCCGGGATCAAGTCAAGGTGAGTGATATAATACTAACATAACAGCTTATCGTTAAACAACATAAGCACAACAAGGGAAACCCCTTTACATAAACATCACAAGACACTAACACACGTAGCATCCTAACATGTTCACTTATCAAATCGACAAGAAAGTATTACAAGGCTATCACAAACCAACACAATCAAGTTATTCACACAAGGTACTTTCTACTTTATGTTAACAAGTTCGGGTTTTTATCCCCAAAGTACTTCATACATTAATTCTTTAAAAGATCCGTTTCTTTTACAAAAAGTCACACAATACCCGTAGTATAAAAATAGAGTGACTATCTTTTTAAGTAAACCAAAACACTTCCCTTTGTAAAATCAAGTAACAACATTATTTTCCAAACATTCAAGTTTGCCTAATTTCAAATGCTCAAGTTTCTCATTTTCGAAAGGTTTCGTGGTTCATAGTCTTAATCACTTAAGAATATAATTCTCTTTTAAAACAATTTGAGAAACATATGCCTTATGTTGTGAGTAGGTTATTCTTGTTCATAACAATCTTATTACAATGCATGATCTAGGAAATGTAATATCATTTTGTCTCATCTTAGCTTCTATGCAGATGGAGGTTTCTACTGGTTTTAATAATACTTAATTAGTCAATACATTTCCCTTTATTAACGCTGCAGTGGTTCGTTCGATACTTATTCTGATTTCCGAAATCAGTAAAACATTATTCCTTTTAAAAACCAAGTACTCATTACTCACGAATGAGGTTTCACACTTTTTAACAAAATTCATATTAATATAATTAAGTCAAGTCTCTTATCTTTTAAGATCAAGTCTCTTAACTTCTAAAATCAATAAACCATTCTTTTTATCTCTCTTAAGTCGTTATACCTAACTTCCCATAAAGCTAGTATAACTCCTAAGCTTTTAAAACCAAGTAATACTCTTCTTTCAAAAAGGTTTCTTAACTCTTTTGAAATACTTCAAGATTCTTATTATTAGACTCAAGTCAAAAGACACTGCAGTAAAACCACGTTCAGTTAACACGCGTACGTCTACCGTACTATATATATTCTTTAAAATATCATGCTCAAGAGGATAGGAAGAATCACATACCTCGCGACGATTATCGACTATTAGCAAAACGCTCCGCGGCTATAACCCGGCTAGCCTTGTTCACCTTTCAAGTAGGACATGCTACTCGCAGAACTTTCAACCTATAAAGGCCATATACGTCTATCAACGTCCGACTACTCTGTAGAATATTCTAAGCGGGGTTCTCTTTCTACGGAAAATCGGGCGATTTCCTACCGTTAAACTACACAAGTTCATCAGTAAATACATCCTATGTAAATGCAGTTTAATCTTTCTTTAATATTCTTCGATGTGATTTGATTCAAGTCTTTTACGTAATATCCTTCATTACAGTTCAATTCTCTTCTATGAATCTTATATTCATTTCTATACTACTACAGTATGTAATTTCCAATTACAATATAAGGACAAGAGTATTTACCTCGATAAGCCCAAAATTATCCAAGATTTAATGTCGATCCTGAGCAACGTTTAGCTCCTACTCCGGGTGCTCCAACCCGCTCCAAACAACCCTTAGAAGTTCTACACAACTTCTTCTTAATACTTCAATCAAATGTGAAGATTTTCCTTAGGGTTTCGTTTTGTGACTGAAGGGAAGTATAGTAGTATTTCTGGGCTTTTAGTATAGGTGTAACCTTGGAATACTACAAGGTATTTGGGCCAAGGTATTTTGGAATAGTAACTATACTTGGAGAGTATTTTCTACTAAGGGGGGGGTGTATTTACGAGAACAACTCTCGAGTGGGTACTCTCCAAAAGGCCTTCTCAAGGGGGAGGGGTGCTCTTTGGACGAGAGCTTCACTACAAGGGAGGGAAGGATTTTTTAAGACTTAGAAAGTTGTGTTGTGGATGAAGAAGTCTTCAACAAAGGGGGGTATTTATAGGGAAATCAATGGCCAAGATGAAGCCAAGTGGTGGGCAAGTGTAGGGTGAGGATTTGGGCAAGTGTACCTTATCCATCTACCACCAAAATATCACAAAATATCCTACCAACTCTTTGACTAGAAATCGTCCAACTTGAGCCCACAATGCCGTCCACTTTGAGGGTGACACATGTCACCCTCCCGATGGTCCAAAATATTTCATCACTAGGAAAAATCCGCAAAAAATATAAATGACATAGCCGTAATTTTCCCTTCGCAAGTTTTGTAAACCGTTTCGTCGAAAAACGATTTTTTTCGGTAGTTGTGAACAAATTTTCGTCCCTTGCCTAATCTTAAGGCTTAAACTTTCGTACGTACGTCCTCACGTACATACTCTGGAAATACGGGGTATAACACATTAGAGGTATGTCCGTCATGAAATCTTTCACAGAAAATTCAAAAGGATCAAAATTAACAGAAACTCAATTATCAATGGTAAATTTTCGGACAGACACCAAATATTTAATTACGTTTGGGGCATGGAGAATATTTTTTAATACTAGAGATGAATGTGGGGGAGATAAATTCGTATGACCATAACCGTGAATTGGAATTGATTTGCCATTACCGGCAATAATGCTATGATTTTTGCTCAAATCGAAATAAGATGAGAGATTACCTTGTGCGGACGTCATATGAGAAGTGGCTCTGGTGTCCATGTACCAATTTGCATCCGGGGGAGTCAATCCAAGTGTGTGCATTATGGCTTTAATATCCGTAGGTGTCTGGACTGGGACCGTAGCAATGAAGGTCTACTGAGGTCGAGGCCCCATAAACCAAGATGGACCATTCTGGACCGAAAAACAAGACCGTGAAGTAGTCTGGAATTGGGATTACTTTGACGAAGAAGTGTCCCAACGCCATTATAGGCCTCGAATAGGCCTGCAATCATCTGGAGAACAAGACGATCATTGGTGACGGACGCACCAACATTTTTAAGTTGATCCGCCAATTCCTTCAGCCTTTTACAATAGGCTGAGACGTTCGGGAAATTTTCCATGTTGACATGGAAACATTCCTGCTCAAGAGTGACACCACGAGAATTTTTGTTCTCTTGAAATATATCACACACTCTATTCTAAGTGTCCATCGTCGTGACGTCAGGCTCAATAATCATCTGCAAGAGGTCGGTAGAAATAGTGGAATAAATCCACTGAAGAACGGTAGCATCAAGGGTTGTTCATAACATAGGGTCATCCTCGGTGGTAGGCACAATTTCTGTGCCGGGGATGATGTCATGAAGGACCTGATGCAAACATGCGTGAAATTTAAACAATTTCGCCCACGTCGCGTATTGGACGTTTTCCATCTGAACGATAGGGATATGATTCTTGATGTTGGAGACGGTAAGGGCCGGATGAAACTTGTTCTTTGAGGTAGACATAAGGAAAGAACAAGGGAAGAATGAGGGATATTTTTTTGGAGAAGAAAAGAAAATTTATGGAGATCGGAGGGACTATGGTCGTCGGCCAATGTCGGGCAGCGGAAGAAATTAATTTTGGGAGAGGAAAAGTTTGTCCTGAACTTTTGATATCATGTAAGAAATAATTCCTTAATTATTTTCATTGATGAAGAGGTATTTATATACAATTTACAATTCCTAATTATGAAAAATCATATTCCTAATATAATAATAAATCCTAATTATACTTGTACAAAAATTCTACAACTATAGTAAATTTGTACAACAAAGTTGGGTGCAATTTGATTTCAGTTTCCCGTGATATATACACGGGTATATTTCTGTCATTGTTAATTCTACTTGATTATAAAATACATGGAAGAATAAATCAACAAGTAATAAAATAAATCTAACAATAAAGTAGTTAAACTTGAGTTTTCTGTTTCTATTATTAAAGACTACTAGGAAGTTATACTTTGTTGTAAATAAATCAAGGATTAAACTTACTTCTCAGTTTCACTTGCTGCCTGTCACAATAAACCTGACCCATTTCCCTAATATTTCCTTTCTATTTGCTCCTACAAATATAATTTGTTTCATTATTACCAACCGAATAGAACATATCTACTACGGAGTATAAAATTTACTTTTAACTTACTTTTTACTAATTTCACTTGTAAATAAGTACCTATAATTACATTTCAAATTATTTGATAGTGTAATTTGTTTTTTCTATATAGAACTTAAATTCATAAAATTAAATACTAAGACTAGTATATGACCGGGATGTTCTTTTGTACATACGTTCAAGTCAAACAATGGTGTGAGAAGTTCATATACAGTGAAGTGAGCCCCTTAGAGAAAATAGAAACCTCGTTTCCTACGTTACGAATACAAATCCGTATTATGTTAGTAAAGGGCGAATGACGCTACGCGAGGAACGCTTGCCAACCAACCAATAACAGTTGAAAAGAAATGCTAAAGAAAGACCCACCAAACCCAACATATCAAACTAAAGAAGTAATTCATTTAATTTGTTCTCTCTGCTCCAATTCACTTTCAAGTTCCAATCATGGAAGGTCTGATTCCATTGGTGTGCAAGACAATCAAAAGGAACAAAACTCTCCGCAAATATGAATCCCTCTCCTCTGGAGCTAACAATATTGAAGGTGGTGGAGAGAATTATCGTTACCGGAGGACTCAGTCACTTCATGTCGATTATGTGCCGGAGAAGAGTGCTAAGGATAAACAACTTGTGAGGTTCACAAGTCATAGAATGTTCTCATGTGTAACTGGTGCATGAAGAAAAACAAACATCACAAAAGTGTCAACAGCTGTGAGTGGGTGGGGTGGGTTTCGTTCGACTAGTTTGTGGACAAAAGAATAATTGTTTTGTCTTTTTCTCTTGGCTTTTCTTTCGAGTTCAAGTTGTTAACCGAAGTTGCCACTTTTACTTATGGTTGTGAAAATGGTAAGATTGTATTAATTTTTTTGGGACTCTTTATATTAATGTATAATGCGGAATTCTAATTTAATAAGAATTATATAATTATACATTATTAAATATTACATAATATATGGAGTATAATATATTTGTACACATTAATAAAAATGAATTAAGGGTTCACTTTAATGATTTTCCATTACTTTCTATCCTCTCTTTAAGTAGAGGGCACTTAAAGAAAACTGGGAACATAATGTCTTTACACTTGTTCTCTTCTTGGACTTGCTCAACATCTATGGTGACTTTACTCCATTAGTTGCTTCTCCATCGACTCTTACCTGTCACCATAATTTACTGAAAGTTCTTGAAGCAAAATATCAAAGAGGATGTGTCAACATTGGTGTTCTAATTAAGTAGCATCACCTTTCAACAAAACAAATTAAATGTATGGTTTGAAAAGTACTTATATGTATAGTAATACCCTCTTATCAGAGAACCTTCGTATATTCTTGGTGCACTAGAAGAAAATATAGAATTGACAACAAAATTATATTGTTGCTAAAAAATATAAATAACAATAAAAATTTAATATATTATTGTTAAAAACGTAAATGAAAACAAAAAATAACTTGTTGCGATTTTTTTCCGCATCGGAGGTTATTATTGCAACGGCATGATAAAAAAGATAGGGGAGAAAGTCTATGTCTCCAAACAGCTCCTAGGCCCGTTCTCTATCTCCACTAGTGTCACGACAGCTTAACATTATTGGTGGCTTATAACCAAACTTCGATGAGTAGCCTTAATATATAATTTTTAAAAAAGTTATTTATATTGTGATAATATAAGTATCATTTACATTTCTATTAATTCAGTTCAGTACCAGCGCACTAAACATATAGAGATGAATATTCACTTTGTTCGAGAAAAGGTAGTTAAAGGACAAGTACGCGTCTACCATGCCCCTTTCAGATATCAAATTGCAGACATCTTTACAAAGGGTCTTCCCTCGGTCCTTTTTGAATATTTTAGAGATAGTCTCAGCGTAGGAAAACCGTTCGCTATGACTGCGGGGGTGTGTTAAATATACACACAATATACAAGGTATATTGTGTGTATATTAGAGACTAAGCTCAAGCACCGCTGCCCAAAGATCGGCCCTGTCCATTCCGTGTTCCAGCATGTATATTAATTTATGGTAGTTTTGTATATTAGTCTTATGTCTTAATTAGTATTGTAATATTACCATAATTGTATAGTTAGTCTCCATATAGAATATGGATTTAGATGTAGAATAGGAAAATAATTTTTCTATTATAACTTGTATATATATCTTTAATCAATAAGAATAATCAAGGAGATTAAATCTTTCACTATTGTATTAAAGTATCTCAATTTGATATTATTAGTAAATTAATCTCGACCATCTTCCTCCTCAATTGCACAATAATCTCCTAATTTCTCTCTTATATTTTTATTCACACTAATAGCCTTTTTGAGAATTCATCTACCGAATCATAGTGCCAAAATCACCACTAATACTGTTCAATATACACATAAATATATATTATGTCAGTACCAGCGCACTAAACATATAGAGATGAATATTCACTTTGTTCGAGAAAAGGTAGTTAAAGGACAAGTACGCGTCTGCCATGCCCCTTTCAGATATCAAATTGCAGACATCTTTACAAAGAGTCTTTCCTCGGTCTTTTTTGAATATTTTAGAGATAGTCTCAGTGTAGGAAGACCGTTCGCTATGACTGCGGGGGTGTGTTAAATATACACACAATATACAAGGTATATTGTGTGTATATTAGATGATCACGGAAGCCCAAGCACCGCGGCCCAGCATCGGCCCTGTCCATTCCGTGTTCCAGCATGTATATTAATTTATGGTAGTTTTGTATATTAGTCTTATGCCTTAATTAGTATTGTAATATTACCATAATTGTATAGTTAGTCTCCATATAGAATAAGGATTTAGATGTAGAATAGGAAAAGAATTTTTCTATTATAACTTGTATATATATCTTTAATCAATAAGAATAATCAAGGAGATTAAATCTTTCACTATTGTATTAAAGTATCTCAATTTGATATTATTAGTAAATTAATCTCGACCATCTTCCTCCTCAATTGCACAATAATCTCCTAATTTCTCTCTTATATTTTTATTCACACTAATAGCCTTTTTGAGAATTCATCTACCGAATCATAGTGCCAAAATCACCACTAATACTGTTCAATATACACATAAATATATATTATGTGTATATTACAAATTGGGTTGTTGAGTTCTCGTCCAGTCCATCACGGATCGCTTGCCTTCCGAAGGCCCGATCTCGATTCGAGTTCCGGTTTTGAGACGCTTTATGAGTCGGCAGCGTCGGGATACTCGAGCCTCGGCCCCCTTAAGTCCATCACGTAGCGGGACCCACACAAAACGACATTGAAGTCGCAATGCACACACTTGGAATGACTAAACCGAACCCGAATTGGTACATGAACACAAGCACCACTACCCATATGACATCCGACCAAGGTACTCTCTCGTCTTATTCCAATTTGAGCAGTAATCGTGGTAATTGTTGGTAATGGTAATCCAATTCCAATTAAGGGTTATGGTCATAAAACTCTGTCTCCTCCTCATCCACCACTTGTCTTGAAAAATACCCTTCATCCCCCAAAATTAATTAAAAATTTGGTGTATGTCCGTAAATTCACCACTGATAATTGGGTATCTATTGATTTTGATCCTTTTGGGTTTTCTGTGAAGGATTTCAAGACTGAGAGTCCTCTCATGAGGTGTGATAGTAGGGGAGATCTTTATCCAATCACACCAAGTCTTGGTTTCTCGCGTCAGTCTTGCCATCCACTTTTGCATCTCTTGCTCTTTCCTTGTGATATGCTCGTCTAGGTCATCCAGGGCCATCTATTTTGTCTGTCTTAGATAAAAATAAACTTATTTCTTGTTAGGGTACGCGTAGTACTCCGAATTGTCAATTTTGTTACTTAGGAAAAATTGTTAAGTTACCATTTATGGATTCTAATTCTACTACTTCAATGTCATTTGATATTATTCATAGCAATTTATGGACATCTCCTGTTCTTAGTTCATTGGGTCATCGTTATTATATTATATTATATTTTTAGATGATTATTCTAAATTTTTATGGACGTTTCCAATAGCAAAGAAATCTCAAGTTTTTTTCATTTTCCAAAAATTTAGAGTTTTCATTAAGACCCAATTCGAACGAGAAATAAAAAATATCCAATGTGATAATGACAAAGAGTATGACAATGGGAAATTTCGGGAATTTTGTGCTAAAAATGGAATCAATTTTCATTTTTCATGTCCTCAAACGCCCTCACAAAATGGCAAAGCCGAACGCAAAATTCGTACCATTAATAACATTATCCGAACATTATTGGTTTATGCTTCCATACCCCCGTATTTTGGCATCATGCTCTACGAATGGCTGTTGATATCCTTAACATTCTTCTTTTCAAATGTTTGACATATTCGTCCCCTCTACATATTTTATATAAGAAGACTTCATCGCATTCACATCTTAGAGTTTTTGGGTGCTTATGTTATCCATTATTTCCATCCACCACAATTAACAAACTTCAGGCTCGTTCTACTCTTTGTGTGTTTATGGGTTGTCCGTCAAATCACCGTGGTTATAAATATTTTGATTTGTCATCTAATAGAATCATTATTAATCATGTTATTTTTTATGAGTCCCAATTTCCATTTGCTAAGGTAGAAAGTCTCGTACCTAGTTCGTATAATTTTTTGGATAATGACATTTCCCCGCAATATTTTTCAGATATGTCCCGCACCTCAATTCTGCTAGCGGGCCCACTTCCCGCTGGTCCTCCCGTCATAACGCCGTTGGGTCCAGACACTGGGCCATCTTCCCAGCCCAGTTCTGGCCCAGTTCTAATTTTCATCCCAATTCGGTTTGACTCAAGATCGTTTCCGGCCCAGATATCTCGGGTCCCATTCTGATTCTAGACTAGCAGGCCCATCGCTGGCGATCGTCCGCGTCCCGGTCCTTCTCAAAATTCACCTAATTCAGCCCCGAGTCATGGATCAGTCACCCGAGCCCAATGGGGGTATTTTTAAACTAAAAAGATATTTTAAGTTAAATTCTAATATTCTTAAACCACTCTTACCCCGTAATCATGTGTCTGCTTTAAATGATTCAAATTGGAAAATTGCCATGACTGATGAATATAATGTTCTTATTCTTATTGATAATAAAATGTGGGAGTTGGACCCCGTCCATCTGGTGTTAATATTATTCGGTCTATGTAGACTTTTGCTCATAAGGAAAATTCTGACGGTTCATTTGCAAGGCATAAGGCTCGTCTTGTAGGTGATGGTAAGACTCAGCAGGTTGGTGTAGATTATGGTGATACATTTAGCCCGGTGGTCAAGCCGACTACCATCCGCACTGTGCTCAGCTTGACTCTTTCGAAATCATGACCCATTCATCAGCTAGACGTGAAGAATACTTTCCTACATGGTGATCTCAAGGAGACAATCTATATGCATCAGCCATTGGAGTTTAGGGATACTCGATATCCTCATCATGTCTGTTTGTTGAAGAAATCTTTGTATGAGCTTAAACAGTCTCCACGAGCTTGGTATACGAGGTTTGTTGACTATGTTTCGACTATTGGGTTCTCTCACAGCAGGTTTGATAATTCATTATTCATATATTGTCAGGGTTCTTCGATGGATTATATATTATTATATGTGGATGATATTATTTTGACTGCCTCTTCTGATACATTACGTCAGTCTATTATGACAATGCTCAGTTCTGAGTTTGCCATGAAAGACTTAGGGCCATTGAGTTATTTTTTGGGGATTGCTGTCATTCGTCATGCAGGAGGACTGTTCTTATCACAGAGGATCCGACCCGCTATCATAGTCTTGTAGGGGCCCTTCAGTATCTTACGTTCACGCGACCTGATATTACTTATGTCGTACAGCAGGTGTGTTTGTTTATGCATGACCCCAGGATTGAACATATGCATGAGCTCAAATGCATTCTTAGGTACATTTAGGGAACACTTGATTATGGCTTGTATTTATATCCTTCGTCGACGTCTACGCTTGTCTCCTACACAGATGCTGATTAGGGTAGTTGTTCGGATACCAAGCGTTATACGTCTGGCTAATGTATGTTTCTTGGATATAACTTGGTCTCACGGTATGCCAAACGTCAATCCACGCTTTCACGTTCGAGTGTAGAGGTCGAGTATAGAGGGGTAGCCAGCGTGGTCTCTAAGTCATATTGGTTACGTAATCTTCTTTTAGAGCTCCATTGTCCTATTCAGAAAGTTACCTTGGTGTATTGTGTTAATATTAGTGTCATCTACCTTTCTGGTAATCCAGTTCAGCACCAGCGCACTAAACATATAAAGATGGATATTCACTTTGTTCGAGAAAAGGCAGCTAAAGGACAAGTACGCGTCTGTCATGTCCCTTCCGGATATCAAATTGCAGACATCTTTACAAAGGGTCTTCCCTCGGTCCTTTCTGAATATTTTAGAGACAGTCTTAGCGTACGAAGACCGCCCGCTATGACTGCGGGTGTGTGTTAAATATACACACAATATACTTTGTATATTGTGTGTATATCTTATCCGGTCCATCACGGGACTGCCTTGCCTTCCAGAAAGCCCATTACGGGCAGCAGCCCATCTCGGCTTAGGCTTACACATTGTACATTTGATATATTATTGTATTAGTCTTGTACCTTAATTAATAGTGTAATATTACCATAATTGTATAGTTAGTCTCCATATAGAATAGATATTTAGATGTTGAATAGGAAAAAGATTTTTCTATTGTAACTTGTATATATATATCTTTCATCAATAAGAATAATCAATAGATTAACTACTTCAAGGTATCAGAGCATGTGTAAGCCTAAGATGAGATGAAGTGCCCGTAATGGGCTTCTGAAGGCGATCGTGATAAACTGATCGGACGAGCTCAAACTCAATTTGTAAATACACATAATATACAAATTATGTGTATATTTAACATATACAAATGTATATTATGTGTATATTCAGAATATTAAGCATCATAGCACAATAAAGCATCACAAAACAGTGGTCAGGCCCATCACGTGCAGATTAGGCCTATCACAGGCAGATTGTATATTTGGTATATATTAGATATTAGTCTTGTACCTTAATTAGTATTCTAATATTATCATAATTGTATAGTTAGTCTCCATATAGAATAGGGATTTAGATGTAGATTAATAAAAAGATTTTCCTATTGTAACTTGAATATATATATACCTTTCATCAATAAGAATAATGAATGGATTATTTCTTTAATGATATCAAAAGTCTAGGTTCTTCTCCTTGATTCCGCAAATTCTTAAATTACCGTGCAAAATATTCTTGTCTAAAGTTTGTTCTCTTCATCATGACTGAAAAGAACATTTTTCATCCCTCCCTAACAATTTCTAACATCAAGAACGTTCTTCCTATTATTTTTGACCTAGAAAACGTTCAATATGAGATATGGGCAAAATTATTCAAAATTCATGCAATGACACATCAAGTTCTTCACCACATCATCCCTCCGACTCCTAAAACAGGGGATGAGACCACCGAAGATGATGATGTAGCCACCAAAGAGGAAAATCCAAAATTATGGGTCACGTTTGACGCAAAGGTTCTCAGTGGATTTATGCCACTATCTCCATGAACCTTTTACAGACGATTATGGAACCTAACTCGACATCTATGACTGCCTGAAATAGATTGCGTGACATATTCCAAGATAACAGTCATTCCCGCATTGTTACCCTTGAACAAGAATTTTCTCAAGTCAAGATAGAGAATTTTCCAAACGTTTCATCTTATTGCAAACGATTCAAGGACTTGTCGGATCAAATTCGCAACGTGGTGCTCTTGTTAGCAATAGTCGTCTCATTCTACATATGGTTGCAGGCATGTCCGAGACCTATAACAGCATTGCTTCAATTCTTCGTCAAAGTAACCCTCTACCGGAATTCTATCAAGCACGCTCCATGCTTACATTGGAAGAAGCCGGTTTGGCTAAAAAGGCAGCTACCGGGGCTAGTCCTGTCGTAATGATGACTGAGTCCAATTTCCCTCCTTCCGGTTCCACCAACTCGAATCAAAATCACAACAACGGTGGTGGTAAAAAGGGTCAAAATCGGAAAAATAGTGACAAGAATCGCGGCGACAACACCGGCGGCAACCAGAACAGTGGAGGTGCCCCTCGCGTCAGTCAGCAACAGCAGTCATGGGGCCCACAGTGGGCCCCTATGTAGTGGCGATGAGGCCCGATTCTTGCCCGGCCAGATGCAACATATTACGGGAAGCGGGGCCACATTTATGCCCGATTCGGGCCGGTTTGCGGGTCCAACCTCATTTTTCAAACCCAACTATGGGCGGGGGCAGCAGTCCAGAGTGCTTGGGCCTCGGCCCCCTCAAGCCATCACACAGCGGGACCCACATAAACCGACATTGAAGTCGCAATGCACACGCTTGGTTTATATCAACCTGACCCAAATTGGTACATGGACACAGGCGCCACTACCCACATGACATCCGACCAAGGTACTCTCTCGTATTCTTCTAATTTGAGCAGTAATCGTGGTATATTTATTGGTAATGGTAATTCGATTCCAATTAATGATTATGGTCATAAAACTTTGTCTCCTCCCCATCCACCACTTGTCTTGAAAAATACCCTTAATGCACCAAAACTAATTAAAAATTTGTTTTCTGTCCGTAAATTCACCACTGATAATTGGGTTTCTATTGATTTTGATCCATTTGGGTTTTTTGTGAAGGACTTCAAGACGGGGAGTCCTCTCATTAGGTGTGACAGTATGAGAGATTTTTATCCAATCACACCAAGTCTCAGTTTCTCGCGTCAAGCCATGCCATCCACTTTTGCAGCTCTTGTTCCTTCCTTGTGGCATGCTCGTCTAGGTGTTGAGTGTATTTTATACACACTTTTGAGTCCTTTTTAGTAATTATTTTCCTCTTTTCATTTGTGTTTAGTATAATATTGGGGTTGTTTGTCTTTCTTTTGAGTCACAGCGGTCCTAAAGAAGGAAATATAGAATTGAAGATGAAATGAGCTTAATTGAGGTGAAATTGCACAAGCACAACCCAAGAAATGAAGCCTAAGAAGTCCCGAGAAGAATAGAAGAAAATCAGATAAAATTTGGAAATTATCGTCGACAGCGCCATGGCTCCAGAATGCAGGGCCAGGACGCTGGAATTTCAGAGAGTTGTAGGACATTTGGCGCCGTGGCGCCAGAATGCAGGGCCACATCGCCGACGCGGGATTTTCAGAAACTGGGCCGAATTTCAAAAGGGTAAAAGGGTCCAAAGTGAGGTTTTTCTTAGATATAAAACCCTGAAATCCTGTCATTATGGAGATCATACTTTGGAGGAGGAAAATGAGGCACAAGCTACAAGATTGGAGACTACTCTTGTTCAAGTTCTTTTTCTTTCCTTTATTTTAATTCCAGTTTATGTTGGATTTTGTATTAGTTCTTAGCATGACAATGTCTAGGAGCTAATTTCTTTAGTAGGGTTTTCCGTCGAATCTACTTGAAACTCTTTCATACAGTTAATGCATAGTTATTGATTTCTTCTTCAGCTATATTAAGATCTACTCAATATTGTATTGATTGTTTGATAATTGACTGGCCATTAATTGTCATAACTTATATGATTTCGAATCGAGATCTGAAAAGGGAGTTTTGAATATGCTGTAGTTGTTTAGACATGTTAAAATCGTGGACGAAAGTACCCCGATACTTGTGTACTATTTTAGGTTATTGTTCTTAATCCTCCTGTGTGGTAAAATCTATCATATAAATATAGAAGATTTCTGCACAAGGTTGAGTTTTTATATGTCCTGACCGGAATATAGAACAGATTAGTTAACATGTTATCTTAATAAGAAGAAGAATCATTAGCATTGCATTGACACGTGAAATAGTAGATAATTGAGGAGATTGGAAGCCCTATTTCCTTCATAACTTTTTTAAACCCGAAGTATTATCATTCTTAGTTTATTTTCTGCACTTTGTTTAGTCTTAATTCTTAGTTCATAAACCAAACAAAAGAACGTTAGCCAATAGATACCATAGATTAGATATTCGGTACTTGACAAACCAGTCTCTGTGGACGATAACTCGGTCTTAAAGATTTTATTACTTTAGCGATACGTACACTTGCGTTAGCGCACATAAATATCGCAACAAGTTTTTGGCGCCATTGTCGGGAATTGACGTACTTTCAATATCGAATTATCTAGTTTTATTTCTAATTTGGTTTTTATTTTCTATTTTTTTATCTTTATTTTAGAACGTATTACCGTGATCTGTTTGTTGTTTGTGATCAATTTCAGAAAATTCATTTATGTGAAGTAACAGAGGAGACAACACTCCTATCCATTTGAACCCTGAAATTGAAAAATTGTGCAGACAGAACAGGAAAGTCAAGAGAATTGCTGATTCTTTAGCAATGGAAAATCAGCAAAACAACAATGTGGGGAATGATGAGTTACCGGCTGTGATGAGACAAATCCCGCATCCTGCAGAGAGGAGTTTAGGGGACTACAGGGGTGCAGGCTTGCGTCAGGATTCCAGTTGTGGAAGCTAATAATTTTGAAATCAAACCAGCAATCTTACACATGGTTCAAGGCTCAGTTCAGTTTGGGGGATTATCGTTTGAAGATCCCCATATGCATCTAGCAAACTTCCTGGAGTTGTGTGCAACTTTTAAGTACAATGATGTTACTAATGATGTCATTCGGTTGAGACTCTTCCCATTCTCACTCAGTGATAGAGCAAAAATCTGGTTGAACTCACTACAGGCGAACTCTATTACCACATGGAAAGACTTGGCCCAGAAGTTTCTTGCCAAATTCTTCCCTCCATCCAAAGCAGCAAGGCTCAGAGGAGAATTGAATAACTTTTATCAGCTGGAGGGAGAATCGATGTATGATGCATGGGAGCGGTTCAAAGACTTACAGAGGAAGTACCCACATCATGGGATTGAGAAGTGGATGTTGGTCCACATATTCTACAATCGGTTGTGTGGTACTACTCGTACCATTATTGATGATGTAGCAGGAGAACATTCATGAGAAATAGTGCCAATGAGACACATGATTTTCTAGAAGATATGGCCACAAATAACCACCAGGGGGCCGATGAAAGATCATCAAGCAGCAGGAAAGTGGCTGGGGTTCATGAGTTAGATGCTATCACTGCGTTGACTGCCAGGTTTCCACTTTGACAAAGCAGTTGCGACAGAGAACCATGTCCGTTAAAGCTGTTCAGAGACCAGTGAGTTGTGAGATTTGTGGGGGTCTCAATACTTTTGATAGGTGCACAACAGTGGATCCAAACAATGTGTCTATGGAGCAGGTTCATACAGTTGAAAATTTTCAGAGGCCCTACAACAATGCATTCTCCAACACATATAATCAGGAGTGGAGAAATCATCCCAACCTTTCATGGAAGAATGACCAAGGACAGCAACCTCAGTTTCAGGAGCTATTTCAACAGACCAATCCAGCTCGTGAGGCAGATCCAAAGCAACATCCTGTGCCACCACTCGCGAAAGCAGGATGAAATAAGAGCAGCACTGTTGACCTTGGCTAACTCCCAGACTCAATTCATGGCAGACACTAGGTCCTCATTTGAAACATTGAACAACTCCCAGGCCCAATTCATGACCAAAACAAGATTATCTATTAGGAACTTGGAGATTTAAATAGGGCAGTTAGCAGAAAAATTGAGTGACAGACCGCAAGGAAACCTCCTTAGAACACAGTGATGAACCCAAATGAGCAGTGTCAGGCAATCAGCCTGAGAAATGGTAAACAGTTAGAGCAGGCTGCACCCAAACCAGTGGTTGAAAAGGAGAATGAAGTGGAGAATATAGTTGATGCAGAGAAGGAGGGGGTTACTGATGACTGACCTATTTTTGAAAAAGCTCCACCAGCAGTCATGAGGAAATATACAGACAGAATTCCTTATGTTACATCCCGTAAGTCCAGGACATGTATAAGAGAATGTACGTAAGGAAGCAAGACTTGAAAATTAGTACGAAAGGAAGAATTGTTTTTCCGACGGAAAATCTTCCGAACGTCGGAAAGGAAAAATGTTCGTTGTTGATAATTGGATTCTCAAAATGCATTCTTTGGAGAATATGGAACTTTTAACATTATGGAAGTTTATTTTTTACGGATTTGGTCACGTGGGGCCCACCCGAGAAATTTTACGTTTTGTGGGGCCCACGAGGGTTACGGAATTTTATGGACGAATGAGAGGGCGACATGTGTCACCCTCACTTATGGTCTTGGACGAAATTAGATGAAGGGTAAAATGGTCATTGACCATCTTGGAAGATAAGTCTTGTAAGCTTGATATTGTTGACCAAGTCAACTTGCCACTTGTGCTTAATCCATGTGATCTTCATCTTAGCCACCCATTTGTTTAAGTCTAAGTCATCCATAGTGTTATAAATACTAAGCTAGTAGCAAGACAAAGTCTTCCAACACTTAGAAAATTTCACACTAGTCTTGTGCTTCCATTGTGCTCTCGACTTTGTCTCATATCCCACTAGAAAAATTTGTAGTTTTGATCCTTTGTTCACAAGACTTTAACCCAATGTCCCTAAGGGTATTGTAAGAATATCTCAATAGAAAGATTTCGGAAAACGGTGTTTTCGTATTAGTCGCAAGGCGGAAACTTAAGGAGTTCTTCAACTTTGAAGTTGGAACTTGAAGATGGGTTCTTCATAGGCTTATAAGGAGTGCTTGAAGTGGATTGGAACATAAGGAAAGGACCTAAGAATTTGCTGAGGCGCGACTTTGAATCTTGGAATTTTTAAGGGCTTATAAAGGTATAATTTTGTCGTTTTAATAGTTAAGACTTACTTATTGTTGTAGCTATGGATATTAGCAAGCATGAGTTATATAGTATGAAGTTTGATAAGTATATTAGCTATTGGAACCCTAATCCGAAAACTAGCATGTTTAGCCTTAAGATTACAATTCAAGTTGAATATTAGTTTAAGTCGTCGCATGTTGTATAAAGAAGAAAATTGTAGTTGTTGAAGTTGTTTATGGCAATATAACATGTTAGACCTTAGAACTTGGAATTGGAAAAGGATTGGAAAAGACTTAGTGTTGTTGGTTATTGTTGGCCGAGAATGGCTAGTGAGTATTAAAATACTTCGTATGAATTGTGGGGCGGAATTTTACACGTATTGTAAGGCGTGTAATCCCCTTTGTTTGGTTGTTGTTTGGATCCTTAAATGTGGCGTGTTGGTTATTGTATTCGACCCTGAAAAAGGTGGCAAAGTGAGTAGAAACAAAGGAAGTGCTGCCCGATTTTCCGTAGAATTAGGGACCACTTACTTAGTATTATTCTACGTTAGAGACTAGAAGTTGATAGTCTTGTTGTGACCATTATAGGTTGACAATTCTACGTACGGCGTATTCGGCTTAGCTTGTGGATTCAGCCGAAAAGGTATGTGAACTATCTCCTCTTCTAGCATGATTCCTTAAGATAAAGAAAGTATGTTCTACTCCTTAAATGATCCATTCCTTGGTTGTATTTGGATTGCCTAAAAAAGAAATTGTTCTATGTACTTCCTTGATTGTACTTTGATGTTTAAATTGTAAGTTGTATAATCCATTTCCTTAGTGAAGTTTGGATTCTTAAAAGTGAAAGTATTTTACTTAAAGTACATAGAGTCTTGAAAAGGAAGTGGTTTCCAAACCTTTTGGCTAGTGCCTTGGTCCCAAAACCTAAGGGTTGTTGTAATGACTTTAGGGGAGTTAAAGGAGTGATTTACTTAATTGTTTTAAAAGAGGAGAAATGACATGATTTAAGAGAAGTAACTTGTTTTAAAGGTGTGAGTTACTTGAGGTTTAAAAGTAGAAGAAACTTGTTTTCTAAATATTAAGAGACTTGAAGTATTTTGGAAAGTTAAGAACTTGATTTATAAGTATGTGATACTTGGTTTTAAGTATAAGTCTCTTGGTTATAAAAAGGAATGAATATGTCTAAAACCATAAAGGGTTATAACGGCGTTATGGGAAGTTGGTTATAACGACTTTATGGAAGGTTAAGAAAGTTGTCTATTTTGATTATTGGGCATAAGTTGCCTAGATTGTGAAGATTTGAAGTTACTTGATTTCAAGCTTTGAAATGAGTTTTCTAAAAGTGTAGTAACTTACTTTGAAAAATAGACACACCTTGATACTACGGGTCTTAGTATCTTGGGGTTTTACATTAAAAGGAGTCTTTTGAAAAGAATGTACGTACGTAGTACTTTGTCTTGGTTAATTGAGAATTATTCTATGTATGCCTTGATAAGTACTTTGGCTTGTTTAATTGAGAATTATTCTATGTATGCCTTGATAAGTACTTTGGCTTGTTTAATTGAGAATTATTCTATGTGTGCCTTGATAAGTACTTTGGCTTGTTTAGTTGAGAATTGCCAATGTGTCTTTGGTGATAGCATTCGAGTACAAGTATTATGTTTTATTACGTTGCGCGACTCTCGGTTGGAGAATCGGTGCCTTGTTGTAAGTTTACTCGACGCAGCGGTGAGGTGGGATTCCACGGGTATGCTTCCATTATTTGTGTTACCCTACGGTCATGCTTATACGATGTGGGATGCCGGGGCATGCGACCGCGAGGGATACCCTATGGTCATGCTTATACGATGTGGGATGCCGGGGCATGCGACCACGAGGGATACTCGTATGCATCTTATACGATGTGGGATTCCGGCACGTGACGAGTCGGGTTAGATTCGGATTTGTTTGTGTTACCTACGGTCATGCTTATACGATGTGGGATGCGGGGCATGCGACCGCGAGGATACCATGGTCATGCTTATACGATGTGGGATGTCGGGCGTGCGACCACGAGGATACTCTCGACACGCTTATACGATGTGGGATTAGGCGTGTGACTGGGCGGGTTTGATTCGGTTGTTTGTATACCCCATAGTCATGCTTATACGATGTGGGATTCCGGGGCATGCGACCACGAGGGATACTCCTTGGCTATGCTTATTGGTGTTATATTATATCATGGACTGCCGACAGTGAGAAAGGATTCCACGGGCATGGTTGATATTATGGGCGTGAGACCCATATTTATATTTGAGTAGTGACTTTGAGGGCATGCGTCCCTGACTTGATATAACTGCTTATGTATTGTATACTGTAGGTTGGCTATCATACACGTCTCCTGTTTTGTTTAGCGTATGATTTCATTACTGATGCTATCGCTCACATACTTGGTACATTCTTCGCATCGACCTCGCCCGGGGATGCGTTCACGCCGCAGTTTAGGTCTGATTTGGTGATCTGCAGTGTATGACCGCTCGAGTTTTGGATAGCTCCTTCTGTTCGGGAGTTTATCTTTTGGTATAGTTCCTTCAGTACAGACTTTTGTACGGTTATGGGTACGGCGGGGCCTTGTCTCGTCATGTTTCTGTAAACTCTTAGAGGTCTGTATTCATATGTGAGATTGGACTCGTGTACAGTGTAGTGTATTTTGTTTATGTATATTATATGGCAGCCTTGTCGGCTTTGCCCTTGCACGTACGATTGGTTTTAAAAAAAAAAAGAGGTGTTATTTAATTTCCGCAGTTTACTTAGTTGTTAAGGTAGAAGGGTGCCCAGGAAGGGCACGATCCGAGCTTGAGGTTCGGGCATGACAGTGGTATCGAGCGATCGATCCTCGGAATGTCTACAGACCGTGTCTAGTAGAGTCTTGATTATCGGTGTGTTGCGCGCCACACCCATAAATAGGAGTGTTATACCCCGTATTTCCAGAGTATGTACGTAAGGGAATACGTACAAAAGTCTAGCCTTAAAGTTTAGGCACAAGACGTTTTTTTTGGGCACAACTCCTTAAAAGAATCGTTTTCCGACGAAACGTTTTACAAGACTCGCGTAGGATAAATTCCGGCTATGCCATTTCTAATTTTGCGGATTTTCCGAGAGGCGTAAGACGTGGGACCAACGAGAGGCGACACTTGTCACCCTCGTTGATGGATGTGTACACGGCAATAGGGCGAATGGATGGCCATCTTTGTCATGTAGTTGGTAGGATATTTTGTGTGCAAGTTGGCCAGGACACTTGCCTAATCTTGACCATACACTTGCCTTGCACTTGGCATAATCTTGGCCATTGGTTGGCCATCCCTTGACCTATAAATACCCCTCTTGTGATGAAGAGTTCTTCATCCACAAAAACTTTCAAAGTCTAAAATCCTTCCCTCTCCTTTGATAGCCATTTCGTCCAAACACCTCCCCTTTGAGTAAAGTTTGGCGAGGGCCCCCTAGCCTGTGAAATCTACCCCCTCCTTGGTAGAAAAGTTGCCTTCTAGTATTGTTATAATGCCCAAAATACCCTAGCCCAAATCCCTTAGTACTTAGTAGAAGTTGTGAAGAACTTCTAAGGTTTCTGGAGCTATCGGAGCGTCTAACTTAGGAGCTAAGCCTGCTCAGGATCGACTTATATCTAGGATATTATTGGGCTTACCGAGGTAAATAATCTTGTCCTTCCTTTGTAATTTGAGAATACATACTGTAGAAGTATAAGAATAAGTATGAATACTTAGAAGGATATTAAAGAATAGAATTGAACTGTTATCACATTAGAAGGGTTTAAAAGAAGAATAATCAAACTGTACTTACTTAGAATTGTTTTCACGATGAACTTGAGTAGCTCAGGGTAGGGAAGTGCTGCCCAATTTTCCGTAGGATAGAGAACCCTCTGCTTAGAAGCTGTTTTGAGTAGTGCGAGCGTTGATAGGCGTGTCGACTATTATAGGTTGATTTCTCTGCGCGACATATTCAACTTGGCGGTGGTTTTATTTGAGAAGGTATGTGATTCTTCCTAAAGCATGATATTTTAAAATATATATATGTAGTGGTAGACGTACATGTGTTAATCGAATAATAACTACGGCAATGTCTTTTGACTTAAGCTGAATAATACTTACGGCAATGTCTTGCGACTTAAGCTGAATAATAAGGATCGAAAGCATTTCAAAAGAATCTTGAATCATTTTTATGTAAGAGAACAAATTGGTTTTTAAAGCTTAAGAGTTATACTAGCTTTATGGGAAGTTAGGTATAACCACTTAAGAATGATAAAGGAACAATTTACCTATGTGTTTATAACAGACTTATATTGATTTGTGAAATGAATAATAAGATGGTTTGATAAGTAGACATGATATGATGCTATGTGTGTTAGTGTCTTGTAACGTTTGTATAAAAGAGTATTCTTGTTGTGCTTATGTTGTTTAACGATAAGCTGTTATGTTAGTGTAATATCACTCACCTCTTGACATGTTACCGGGGGTTAAGCTGCCCTCCGATGCGGGGTAGACTCAGGCGGTCTGGGACCATGATTCGAGAATACCTCATGCGGGTCCAGGGGACCCATGCGGAGCTACGGGAGTTCCAGGTTAGTGATGCGGGGTTATACCTCATGCGGTCTATGTGGCCATGCGGACTACGAGTCGGGGCGATGCCGAGTAGCTACCCTCGATGCGGGGTTATATACCCTATGCGGGCCTACGTGAGTGGCCTATGCGGACTACGGGAGTCCAGGATTAGGCTTGCATGGTGATACTACGGGCAATTGGCCCTGCTTCGATCATTCGCAGCCTAGAAAAGACCTGTTACAGTTTACCTATTGTTGCTCTTGTTTATGATGTGGCACTATGTGCGGTTACCTTGGTTGTTTCATACATATATGTAAACTGATTTTAAAATGATATGTTTTCATTTAAGTACTTTACAGTTTCACATACTTAGTACTGTTATCGACCTCGCTTGAAGTGCGTTAAATCTGCGGTAAGAGCGGCAGTGCTAGATCCACATCCTTAGGATCTCTTTGCATTGGTGTCAGGAGCTCCATCTTCTCCGGAGGCTCTACTTTTGGTATGATCTCCCTGTATTGTAGATAGTTTGTACATTCAGGGTATGGCGGGGCCCTGTCCCGCCATAGTTGTTTACTTCCCAGAAGTGCAGTAGTCTATTGTACATTTGGGATGTAGCGCAAAACTTGGGTTATTTATATATATATCGAAAAGGCAAGCTTTTCTTCGGTTAAACTGTGTCTCATTTTACAACTGTTTCATGTCTTGTGTTTATATTCCGCTGATTACTCTGATGTATGACTACTTGGGTGCCCGGGTAAGGCACCAGTCACGGACCCCGGAACGGGTCGTGATAAAAGTGGTATCAGAGCAGTTAATCCTCGGAAAGTGTCTCTGAGTATCTAGTAAGTCTTGATTATCGGTGTGTTGTGCACCACACCAATAATCGAGAGGCTATAGGATATTTAGGATTGGTTTCCATTCTTCTCATTACGAGATCGTGCCTTAGAGCGTGTTATAAGTCGGACCTTCTAACGTATCCCTTTTTCATGTGATTATGCCTCACGTAAGGCAACCGGGCCCGAAGGGCAAGGCAGCCGAGGAGGCGCTAGTGGGACACCTAGAGTCACGAGGGCTCGGGCCCGATCTATACGAGACGGCGAGTTCTACGCCGCCGACCCTGAGAGGTTTAGGGCGCGGCGGTGATGAGACCACAATACCTACACCTCGGTCCACGGCTGGAGCAGATGAGATGGTTCTGAGAGATGGCGATTCGGCGAGATCGTGGCGAACATGAGGACAGTGGATCACGGCGATTCAGTCCAGCCCAAAGTCGTACAGTGGTTCACCCTGGCGAAGAGTTTGAGGCTACGAGACTTCCTGAGTTGTAGCCCGCTAGAGTTTTACTGGTCGAGGCGGAGGATGATCGCGAGGAGTTTATCCGGCTCTGAGAGGATTTTGAGAGTGATCAGGGCGTCGGAGACCGAGTCTGTGATCTTTGGTTCACATAGGCTGCGTGATACCGCAGTCGATTGGTTTGATTCGTGGGAGTTATCCCGGGGAGAGCACGCGTCCCCAGCTACTTGGGATGAGTTCTCAGAGGCTTTCCTCACTCACTTCTTGCCTCGCGGATGAGGAGGCGCGGGTGATAGATTTTTTCTGAGGCGAGAGAGGACGCCTTGTCGAGTACAATGTCGAGTTTGATTCATTGGCTCGATATGTCCCGGCGTTGGTAGCAGATATGGAGGATAGGGTGCGCCACGCCACGGGCTAGATGATTATATGGCGAGTCATATGCGGGTGTTTCTCTTCAGGGTATGGACATTACCCGTGCGAGCTCATGCTCTTGGATGCGAGGCGTAGAAGGCAAGCGGGTTGTGGCGAGCAGAAGAAGGCGGGGCGAGGTCTTTTGGTGGCTATCGTGGTGGCGGCCTCGGCAGCGATCTAGATTTGCACCACGGCCGGCTCGAGCACTCTGCCGTCCTCGGCCACGGCCGAGATATTCGGCGAACCAGGGCCCAGGACTTGAGCGTCGAGGCGGCAGAAGTGCGGCGTCCGGGACCACCCCGCCGGTGTGGCCGTCACGGTAGATCCCACGTCGGGAGTTTTGGTGCTGCTACGGGAGCTTGTTTGATTGTGGCGGCCAGGGTCACTATGCGGAACTGTCAGGCGAGGCGATCTTGATGGTAAGTCGGCCTACGAGTTCTTTCGGGTCTTCTTCATCACGGCGACTACTCGCCCTGGAGGGCAAGGTACTCATGGACCAGGTCGCGGCAGGTCGTGCGCGGGTCCCGATTCTAGCGGTCCTCGAATCGCATTTATGCTGTCGGTAGATAGGATCAGGAGGCCTCACCTGATGTCGTCACAGGTACCTTATCAGTTTTGGTTTGATGTGTATGCTTTGATAGATCCGGGTTCTACTCTGTCCTATATATCTCCACTTATTGCTAGTAGGATAGGGATAGAGCCTGAGTCCATAGACCCTTTCGAGGTAGCTACGCAGTGGGTGATTCGGTGGTAGCTCAGCGGGTATATAGGGCTTGTCTGTGACCATTTGATCGTCGGACCACTAGCCGACTTGATAGAGTTGGAGATGATTGACGACGTGATCATGGGGATGGATTGGCTAGCTTCTTGCTACGCCAATGTATCTGAGAGAGAGTAAATGCAGTTCCAGTTTCTGAGGCCGGTTGTTGAATGGGAGAGCACGGTATCGGCAGGGGTAGGTTTATTTCCTACCTCAAGGCTAGGAAGATGGTGCGAAGGGGTATATCTACCATCGTTCGGGTGTTTGATCTGAAGGCTGCGGTACCAGATTTTCCGTCGATTCGATGGTCGAGAGAGTTCCCGAGCGTGTTTCAGACGACCTCCGGGTATCCTCCCGAGAGGAGATTGAGTTTTGTATAGACATATTGCGGACACTCGGCTTATTTCCATTCCGCGAGTTGAGAGAGTTGAAGGATCAACTTAGGGATTTCTTTGGAGAAGGGCTTCATCGGGCTGAGTGTTTCTCCACGGGAGCGCGGTATTGTTCGTGAAGAAGAAGGGCGGGGCTGCGCGCATGTGTGTTGATCTGACGGTGAACAAGGTGACCATTAAACAGATACCCCTTCCGAGATTGATGATTTGTTCGACCCGATTTGCGAGTGCGAGATGTTTCTCCAAGATTGATCTACGGTCGGGCTATCATCAGGTGCGAGTCAGAGAGGTGGATGTCCCTAGGATGCATTCGGACGATGCGGGCATTATGAGTTGAGTCATGTCTTTTGGGTTGACGAATGCTCGGTATTCATGGATTTGATGAATCGAGTGTTCAAACCATTCTTGGACACGTTTGTGATAGTGTTCATCGATGATATCTTGGTTTATTCTCGCTCGGGCGAGAGCATGCGGGCATTTGAGGCTATCTTGTGATTCTCGAGACCAGCATTATCGCCAAGTTTTCCAAATGTGAGTTTTGGTTAACCCGGTGGCTTTTCTTGGGCATATTGTGGCCGATGGTATTGGTAGATCTGGCCAAGATCGAGCGATCGAGAGTTGGCCTAGACCTCTACTCAGCAGAGGTTCGCGATTTTACGGGCCTTGCGAGTTATTATCGGTTCGTAGAAGTTTGCTTCTATCTGCGCACCATTGACTAGGTGACTCGAAGCGGCCAAGTTTGATGGTGATGCTTGTGGCGGGGTTTCGATTCTTGAAAGAGAGGCGGCCGCCCGTTCTTACTCTTCCGGAGGGTCGAGCGGTTATGTTGTGTATTGCGATCGTCGGGCATCGGGTTGGGATGTGTGTTGATGCAGTGAGGCAAGGTTATAGCGTATGCATCCCGCGGTGAAGAAACACGAGAGGAACTACCCGCGCGATTTGGAGTTAGCGGCGGTGATTCACGCCGAAGATCTGGAGGCACTATTTGTATGGGGTTCATGTGGATATTTATACAGACCACAAGAGCCTCGGTATATCTTGACCGGAGGAGCCGAACTTACGGCGAGGCGGTGGTTAGAGTTGCTTAAGGATTACGATGTTGATATCTGTACCACGGGAAAGCCAATGTTGTGGCGGATGCTCTTAGTCGTAGGTCGATGGGAGCCTATCGGATGTGCGGCTAGAGAGGAGGACATGGTTCGTGATTTTGCATCGATTAGCGAGCCTTGGTGTCCGTTTGATTGATTACGATAGCGGTGGGGTTCGAGTTCGTGAGGTTGCGAGTCTTCCATCGTCGAGAAGGTGAAGAGGCGGCGATTCGAGATCGATTTTGACACGTTATCGTGTCTGACTCTTCGTGAGGGCAAGGTCCTTGAGTAGCTTTGATGGGGTGCTAAGGTTTGGCGAGTTGTGTGTTCCGGATGTTTGAGGACTTGTGAGTTCTTGGGGAAAGCACCTGGTAGCGCGTTACTCTATCCGTCGGTCGACCAAGATGTACCACGACGCTTAGATCCGTGTATTGGTGGGATGGCGAAGAGGGGCGTTGCGAGTTCGTAGCTCGATGCGTGTTGTCGGCGGTGAAGGTAGAGCACGAGGCACGGTGGTTTTATTCTGACGATAGAGATCGACACGGAAGTGGGAGGTGATCAACATGGACTTCATCACGGATTACCTCGCTTTCGGAGGAGACATGATTCTATATGGGTTATCGTCGACGGTGTGAAATCAGCCCACTTTCTTCCGTCGGGGCGACTTTTTCGGTGAGGATTATGCGGACTATATATCAGAGATCGTCGATGCATGGAGTCCTTATTTCGATCATATCGGATAGAGAGCCCGGTTCTGGCTAACACGGAGGTCTTTCGAGAGGGTTTAGGGGCCTTGGTGAGCACGAAATCTGCATTCCATCCTGAGACAGACGACGAGCGAGCGCCTTATCCGGACTACAGAGGATATCTGCGAGCCCGTGTTATCGACCGAGGGTAGGCTGGGAGGATCATTTTCCTCTAGTTGAGTTTGCATACAATAGCTACCACTCAGGTATTCGGATGGCGCCTTATGAGGCCTTGTATGGGAGGAAGTGCAGATCGCCTATAGGTTGGTTCGATGTGGGCGAGTGCGGCTAGTGGGACGGTTGGTGCAGCGGCGATGGATAAGGTGAAGCTTATCCATGAGAGGTTCTTGGCGACTCGAGTCGGCGAAGTCATATCACAGATCATCGTCGTCGGCATCCGGAGTTCGAGGTTCATGATTGGGTTTTCCTAAAGTGTCACCCATGAAGGGTGTGATGAGATTCGGGAAGAAGAAACTTCGGCCCAAGTACGTTGGGCGTTTCAGTTGTCGCGAGGTAGGCAAGGTTGCTATGAGTTTGATCTGCCGTCAGGCACGGAGGCGGTCATCCGGTTTTCACGTATCTATCTTGAGAGATGTATCGGGGATCCATCTAGGTACACCCGATTGGCGATGTCCAGTGACCAGGGGTTATCGTATGAGAGATTCCCATGCGCGATAATCGATCGTCGGAGTTAAGCGTCTGCGGATGAAGGGCGTGGCAGTCAAAGTCTTGTGGCGGAACGAGCTCGAGGAGGAGATGACGTGGGAAGGCGAGGAGGACATGAGGCGAAGTATCCTCACTATTCCCACACCTCCGTAATTCACTTTCCTACTTGTAAGTTTTCATTATCGTTTATGCCTAAGTGTTGTTTTGTGGCGTGTGTGGCATTTGCAAACTGTTTAAGTTATGAAGAATCTTATCGTTAATCGTCTTGGGAAGGAACATTCGGGACGAATGTTTCTAAGGAGGGGAGAATGTTATACCCCGTATTTCCAGAGTATGTACGTAAGGGAATACGTACAAAAGTCTAGCCTTAAAGTTTAGGCACAAGACGTTTTTTTGGGCACAACTCCTTAAAAGAATCGTTTTCCGACGAAACGTTTTACAAGTCTCGCGTAGGATAAATTCCGGCTATGCCATTTCTAATTTTGCGGATTTTTCCGAGAGACGTAACACGTTGGACCAACGAGAGGGCGACACTTGTCACCTCTCGTTGATGGATGTGTACACTGCGACAATAGGGCGAATGGATGGCCATCTTTGTCATGTAGTTGGTAGGATATTTTGTGTGCAAGTTGGCCAAGGACACTTGCCCTAATCTTGACCATACACTTGCCTTGCACTTGGCATAATCTTGGCCATTGGTTGGCCATCCCTTGACCTATAAATACCCCTCTTGTGATGAAGAGTTATTCATCCACAAAAGCTTTCAAGTCTAAAATCCTTCCCTCTCCTTTGATAGCCATTTCGTCCAAACACCTCCCACTTTGAGTAAAGTTTGGCGAGGCCCCACTAGCCTAGCGAAATCTACCCCCCTCCCTTGGTAGAAAAGTTGCCTTCTAGTATTGTTATAATGCCCAAAATACCCTAGCCCAAATCCCTTAGTACTTAGTAGAAGTTGTGAAGAACTTCTAAGGTTTCCTTGGAGCTATCGGAGCGTACAACTTAGGAGCTAAGCCTCGCTCAGGATCGACTTATATCTAGGATATTATTGGGCTTACCGAGGTAAATAATCTTGTCCTTCCTTTGTAATTTGAGAATACATACTGTAGAAGCATAAGAATAAGTATGAATACTTAGAAGGATATTAAAGAATAGAATTGAACTGTTATCACAATAGAAGGGTTTAAAAGAAGAATAATCAAACTGTACTTACTTAGAATTTGTTTTCTGATGAACTTGAGTAGCTCACCGGGTAGGGAAGTGCTGCCCAATTTTCCGTAGGATAGAGAACCCTCTGCTTAGAACTGTTTTCAGAGTAGTCTGAACGTTGATAGACGTGTCTGACTATTATAGGTTGATTTCTCTGCGCGACATATTCAACTTGGCGGTGGTTTTATTTGAGAAGGTATGTGATTCTTCCTAAAGCATGATATTTTAAAATATATATGTAGTACGGTGAGCGTACATGTGTTAATCGAATAATAACTACGGCAATGTCTTTTGACTTAAGCACGAATAATACTTACGGCAATGTCTTGCGACTTAAGCTGAATAATAAGGATCTGAAAGCATTTCAAAAGAATACTGAATCATTTTTAACAGAAGAGAACAAATTGGTTTTTAAAACAGAAGCTTAAGAGTTATACTAGCTTTATGGGAAGTTAGGTATAACCACTTAAGAATGATAAAGGAACAGTTTACCTATGTGTTTATAACAGACTTATATTGATTTGTGAAATGAATAATAAGATGGTTTGATAAGTAGACATGATATGATGCTATGTGTGTTAGTGTCTTGTAACGTTTGTATAAAAGAGTATTCTTGTTGTGCTTATGTTGTTTAACGATAAGCTGTTATGTTAGTGTAATATCACTCACCTCTTGACATGTTACCGGGGGTTAAGCTGCCTCCGTGCTGGGGTAGACTCGGTGATGCAGGACCATGATTCGAGAATACCTCATGCGGGTCGGGGACCCGTGCGAGCTACGGGAGTTCCGGTTAGTGATGCGGGGTTATACCTCATGCGATTACATGTGGCCGTGCGGACTACGAGTCGGGGCGATGCCGAGTAGCTACCCTCGATGCGGGGTTATATACCTATGCGGGCTACGTGAGTGGCCTATGCGGACTACGGAGTCGTGATTAGGCTTGCATGGTGATACTACACGCAATTGGCCCGCTCGATCATTCGCGACCTAAAAGACACATTCAGTTTACCTATTGTTGCTCTTGTTTATGATGTGGCACTATGTGCGGTTACCTTGGTTGTTTCATACATATATGTAAACTGATTTTAAAATGATATGTTTTCATTTAAGTACTTACAGTTTCACATACTTAGTACCTGTTGTACTGACCTCCTTGGTGAGTGCGTTCATGCCGCAGTAAGGCGCAGTGCTAGATCCACATCCTTAGGATCTCTTTGCATTGGTGTCGAGCTCCATCTTCTAGGAGGCTCTACTTTTGGTATGATCTCCCTGTATTGTAGATAGTTTGTACATTCAGGGTATGGCGGGGCCCTGTCCCGCCATAGTTGTTTACTTCCTTAGAGGTCTGTAGTCCTATTGTACATTTGGGATGTAACTGCAAAACTTGGGTTATTTATATATATATGCCGAAAGGCAAGCTTTTCTTCAGTTAAACTGTGTCTCACTTTACAACTGTTTCATGTCTTGTGTTTATATTCCGCTGATTACTCTGATGTATGACTACTTGGGTGCCCGGGTAAGACACCAGTCACGGACCCCGGAATGGGTCGTGACAAGGAGGCTACAGGACATTTAGGAGTTGGTTTCTATTCTTCTCACTCTGAGATCGTGCCATAGAGCTGTGTTAGTAAGATAATTCCTCTCTGACGTATTTTGTGTTATAGTTATGCCTCCAAGGAGGGCAACAGCCGCCCAGAAGGGCAAAGAAGTAGCAGGAGCTACTAGTCAGACTCAGAGAGTTGATAGGGCTTATGCCCAGGGTATACCGGATGTTGTTCGCGATGGCGAGTTAACCTGCGCAGGTTTTGAGGCCCGGCACGGGGCCTCGGTTTCTCAATTAGGAGAAGACTATAGAGTCATGAGGGAAGCGGTTATGTTATTGACCAAGATAGCGGTACTACAGTTTCATCAGCAGAAGGTTATTCGGCCAGTACAGACAGGTGTACAGAGGGTAGAGGGCCAACGCGGAGATCAGCGTAGGAGGGCTAGACCGGTTGGTTATCCTGGTGAGTTTTTGGACGAGCAGCCTCAGCAGCGAGTGAGATATTTGTCCCAGCCTACCCAGTACATACCCCCGCAGCTCACAGGTGGGAGATATGACCCCACAAGGTATTTAGGAGCCGGTCCAAGCTCCAGGGGTCGAGGTTCTCAGAGGAGCAGAGGACTTTCTCGGTCGAGGCCACCTATTCCTCAGTGTATCAGATGTGGTAAGCGTCATTCGGGGAAATGCCGTTATGGCACAGGTGTTTGTTTTTGTTGTGGCCGTCCGGGCCATATTCGGAGGGTATGTACTTTTAGAAAGAGCACCGGTGAGGTGGCTCAGCCTATAAGGCCGATGGTTGGTTTCCTTTCCTCGCGGTTGTCGTCCCGAGCGAGTGTTCAGATGTCAGCCAGCCGTGGTAGAGGTCAGGGTGATGTTTATAGTTCTGGCGGTCCTTCGAACCGCATAGCTGACGTGACTACTAGGAAAGATCAGGAGGCAACATCTCATGGGATTACAGGTATATTTCGATTCTTTTGAATCATACGTGCATTGATAGATTCAGATTTCACCCTAGCATATATGTTTTCCCTTTGTTTCTAGCAGTTGTAAGTGATAGTACCCCAGAGGTAGGAATACTTTGATTAGTAAAGTGAAAAGTTAAGAATGTTTGTCACGACCCGAACCCGGGCCCGTGACTGGTGCCTTACCCCGGGCACCCAAGTAGACATACATCAGAGTAATCAGCGGAATATAAAACAAGACATGAAATAATGTGAAGTGTGAAACAGTTTATCTGCGAAAAGTTGCCTTTCGGCATATATAAACATAAACTTGAACAGTTACATCCCCTTTTACAACTCTGCCCACAACAGTACTACAGACCTCTAAGAATGATATGACAACAATGGCGGACGGGCCCGCCATACCCTGAATGTAAGTACCTACAACGACAGGACTATACACGATAAGCCTCGGAGAAGCGGAGCTTCCCAACGCTGAACTGACCACATGAGCGAGGATCAACAATCGGGTGTACCTCACATGCGGCGAGCGGCCCGAAGGAGGTCGATACAACATGTACCAAGTATGTGGCGAAAATACGTAAGTGAAATCATAGTAGTCTATATAAAGCGGGAGATATGTATGATAACCAAACTACGATTCCTGATAAATAAGCGATCATGTCAAGTCGAGGACTCACGCCTCAAAGTCATCACTCAAATATAACTATGGGTCTCACGCCCACAACATCAATCATGCGTGGAATACCTTCCTCCGCTGGCGATCTATGATATAAAAGCACCAAGGAATACACATGAACACCAGGTCCCACCTGTGTCATAATAAAACCGTACGGGGTAAGTACGAAGGCATAACCGACTACTAAAATCCACAGTACCAACAAAGTCATAAACTGTATCATGAGGTTTGTCTAGACCGCCACATGATCGGCGGCCACTTCGCCGCGATATCAAATGTCGCGTCTAATCTCGGAACTTCCGCTGACTCCGCATAGGCCACACACATAGGCCTGCATGAGGTATTCCCCGCATCGAGGGTAGCTACTCCCCGACATCGTCCTGGACCCGTGGTCCGCATGGCCACATAGATCGCATGGCCATAAAGACCGCACACTAACCTGGAACTCTTGTAGCTCCGCATAGGTCCCCTGGACCCGCATGAGGTATTCTCGAATCATAGTCCTGCAGCTCGAGGTATACCCCGCATCGGAGGGCAGCTTAACCCCCGGTATTATGTCAAGAGGTGAGTGGTACAATACTATCATAACGACTTATCGTTAAACAACATAAGAACAATCAAGGGAAACCCCTTTACACGAACATCACAAGATACTAACATACGTAGCATCCTAAACATGTTTACTTATCAAATTAACAAGAAAGTATTACAAGGCTATCACGAACCAACACAATCAAGTTATTCACACAAGGTACTTTCTACTTTATGTTAACAAGTTCGGGTTTTTATCCCCAAAGTACTTCATACATTAACTCTTTAAAAGATCCATTTCTTTCACAAAAGTCACACAATACCCGTATTATAAAAATAGAGTGACTATCTTTTTAAGTAAACCAAAACACTTCCCTTTGTAAAATCAAGTAACAACATTCTTTTCCAAACGTTCAAGTTTGCCTAATTTCAAATGCTCAAGTTTCTTATTTTCGAAAGGTTTCGTAGTTCATAGTCTTAATCACTTAATAAGATAATCCTCTTTTTAAAACAATTTGAGAAACATATGCCTTATGTGTGAGTAGGTTATACTTGTTCATAACAATCTTATTAAAGCAGCCATGATCTAGGAAATGTAATATCATTTTGTCTCATCTTAGCTTCTATGCAGATGGAGGTTTCTACTGGTTTCAATAATACTTAATTAGTCAATACATTTCCCTTTATTAGCGCTGCAGTGGTTTGTTCGATACTTATTCTCAGTTCTGAAATCAATATAAGGCGTTCATAAACAATTAAGTAAACCGTTCCTTTTATCTCTCTTAAGTCGTTATACCTAACTTCCCATAAAGCTAGTATAACTCTTAAGCTTTTAAAACCAAGTGTTACTCTTCTTTCAAAAATGTTTCTTAATTCTTTTGAAATACTTCAAGATTCTTATTATTAGACTCAAGTCAAAAGACATCGCAGTAAAATCACGTTCAGTTAACACACGTACGTCTACCGTACTATATATATATTCTTTAAAAATATCATGCTCAAGAGGATAGGAAGAATCACATACCTCGCGACGATTATCGACAATTAGCAAAACACTTCCACGGCTATAACCCGGCTAGCCTTGTCCACCTTTCAAGTAGAACATGCTACTCGCAGAACTTTCAACCTATAAAGGCCATATACGTCTATCAACATCTAGACTACTCTGTAGAATATTCTAAGCAGAGGGTTCTCTATTCTACGGAAAATCGGGCAGCACTTCCCTACCCGTCAAACTACACAAGTCTCTGTAAATCTGATCCTATGTAAATCTGATTCAATCTGCTTCCTTAATATTCTTCTGACGTGATTTCAGTTTAATTCTCTTCTGTAATATCCTTCTATGTATCTTATATTCATTTCTATACTACTACAGTATGTAATTTCCAATTACAATAGAAGGACAATATTATTTACCTCGATAAGCCCAAAATTATCCAAGTTTTAATATCGATCCTGAGCAACGTTTAGCTCCTACTCTGGGTGCTCCAACCCGTTCCAAACAACCCTTAGAAGTTCTACGCAACTTCTTCTTAGTACTTCAACCGGCTATGAAGATTTTCCTTAGGGTTTCGTTTTGTATTGAAGGAAGTATAATAGTATTTACGGGCTTTTAGTATAGGGTAACCTTGGAATACTACAAGGTATTTGGGCCAAGGTATTTTGGAATAGTAACAATACTTGGAGAATACTTTTCTACAAAGGGGGGGGGGGGTATTTTACGAGAACAACTCTCAAGAGGGGGGGGAGGATTTTCAAGACTTAGAAAATGTTTTTGGGATGAAGAAGTCTTCAACTCAAGGGGGGTATTTATAGGGAAATCAATGGCCAAGATTAAGACAAGTGGTGGGCAAGTGGAGGGTGAGGATTTGCACAAGTGCACCCTAGCCATCTACTCCACAAATCACTCCAAACATTGACCCTTGTTTTAGGCCTCAAAATCGTGCCAAGAAAGCGTCCTGATCCAACTTGAGGGTGACACATGTCGCCCTCTCGTTGGTCCAAAATATTTCATCTCTCGGAAAAATCCGCAAAAATAATAAATGTCGCAACCGTATTTTTCCCTTTGCAAAGTTTGGAAAATGTTTCGTCGGAAAACAATTCTTTTCGGGGGTTGTGCACAAATTTCGTCCTTTGCCTAACTTAAGGCTTAAACTTTTATACGTACTCCCTCACGTACATACTCTGGAAATACGGGGTATAACATTCTCCCCTCCTTAGAAACATTCATCCCGAATGTTCCTTCTCAAGACGGATAACGATGAAGTTCCTTTTAACTTAAACAAGTTGCCAATGCCACATATGGCCACAAAATTAACACATGCGCAAATACCTACATCCAAGTCCACGAGGAATCACTCCTAACATCACAAAAGCTCCCACCCGAGGTCTAAAATATACTCCCTTCGCACCCTTACTTCACAAAAGTAATGATCACATCTATGTTCTTAACACATGCTTGCTTCTTCCCTTACTCGTCGTACCTTTCTCGTACACTCGAACTCTTTCTCATAACTTACCACATTTCTGTTACTGCTTCAGTTTACAAATTTTTGGGTTACTACCTCCAACTTGGTCATCATTAACTGGGAACATTCTGGATGGATCTCCGATACTTTTCCGAACATAACAACGTGAAAGACCGGACGCACTGCCTTCCACGTCGGACGGCAAAGCTAAATTATAGGCAACCTGGCCTATCCTCCAAAGGATCTGAAAACGCTCCAAGTATCTCAGGCTAAGTTTCCTCTGTTTTCCAAAACTCGTCACACCCTTTCCGGGGTGGTACCTTGAAGAAGACCCACCGTCAACCTGAACTCCAAGCGTCGTCGCCGATTATCCGCGCGACTTCTGTTGACTCTGAGCTGCCAATAACCTCTTCTGGATAAGCTTCACCCTACCCACATCCTGCCGAAACAATTATAAACCAACTATCTGAACCTTGCCAACATCGAACAATCGACCGACAATCTACACTACCGCCCCTACAAGGCTTCATAAGGCGACATCCGAATACTGAAATGGTAGCTATAAAACATTCCCTCAACAGGAGACAACAATCCTCACAGCTACCCCTGAAATCCAAACACTGGCCCGAGGGCGAATGCGTCTTGAGACTCACTGAGTTTAACCTGCTCGAAATACTTCGAAAGCGAAATAAGCGTAACACAGGCTCCACGCGTCATAAGGTGAAAGTAGGCACCTCGTGCAGCCTTACAACCTTCCTGATATAATCATCTCGCATAACCCTCTGCCGAGTAAACGGTCTTGACTAAAAGATAAGATGGGCTGACCTCATCGGTCCGACTACTGGTCGAACGCATCCACGAACTCGTACGCTGGTTAACTAAACGTGGGCCTAGCGCCCTTGTGATCCCACCACCTGGCGGGACCACCTCGAACTGACCCCACCATATTACAGGCCGCGGGTTGACCCGCGATCGGTCCTCAACCCGACCCGCTATCGCGCCAACCTCTTGTTCCCCGATCCGGAACAATCTCACCATCGAATCACGAAAACCTAGTGGTCTTCTTAGCTCAACTACCCTCTTTCATATCATACCACTCAGGGACTTATCACACAACATATCTCACGAATACTATGCACTCCGATAAGGGTCAAACATAAATATAATCTTTTACTCAAGATGGCCTTGCCTCTAAGGTCTCCACGTATAAAACTCTAAGGCTCACACTTTCCTTATCCCCAATCTTACCCTTCTAACTAACCATGATTTCTAATCACAATTGACATAATGCTATCTGAACATAACACTTAAGATATACCCATCTTATCATACATACTAATCTCTAGAGGGTTAAAGATATGCATATATCTACTGCTTCACTTCCCCCTTTGTCGTTCTAATCAATCCTGCCCTGTTGGGCGCATAGCTAGGAAAGGTGATGAACTGGTCACTGATCCTGAAGGCTGAGTCTCTACGTCCGCGCCACCCCTGGTCGGACAATTCCTCGCAAAATGGCCCTGCTGTCGCAGCATAACAAGATGTCGAAGAAATGCGACACTTCCACAATGACACTTACCACAACGGCACCGAGGTGGGGTGGCCTCTGCAGCTAACACCCTTTCCTCTCGAACTCTTGAATCATGGCCCGATCGGTAGGTGAGCCCTACTTGCATCCCTCCTACTAGGACACCGCTTTCGACACACGGCGGCGCGATTAAAACAAGCACCAAACAAAGCGACATTCCGGGATGGCGCACGCCGCCATGTGAACAACGAGGAAAATCAACCGGTGGCTAGAACCTACGTATAGCTGTGAATCAGAAGCCCTGGAGCTCTGACCAACTCCGGCATACTCCAAACGTCCTGAACGCTGTGGAGGACCACTCTGCACTGGCGGAGGCGCATATCTAGTCTGCTGGTGAGGCGATTTGCCTCGAAAGTTACCAAAGGACCCTGCCGATCTGGCCCTCTTCTGCTGATCTTGGTTAATCCGTCGATCTCTACGTTCCTCTGTGTGCTGCGCATAAGCCTGTACGCGGGCAATATCCATGCCTGACTGAAGAGCTACTCTTGCACAACCTTTCTTTAGATAGTCATCAAGACCCGTGATAAATCGGTACATAAAATACTCTCTGGTTGCTAAATCCATAACTAGTAACAGGGTCGTCTCTTTGCAATCTATACTTTCTGCTACTGGTCGTGGAACTGAAGATCCAGATATCATGGCGCGATGAGGCTGCTGCCGGGCTAAACTCTGCTTTGGGGTGGCGTCGCCGAACTCCCGAATGAAGCACCACGGTGATGATTGGGCACTGTGCTCTAGTAACCCTCTGTGCTCTGCTCGCGGCTCCGCTTGCCTTGCCGCCACAGGCGGGTTGCCTTACGCGGAGGCATAACGGTAAGGGAAAGAAATACGTTAGAGGGGTCCAACTTATAACACAGCTCTAAGGCACGATCTCAGAGTGAGAAGAATGGAAACCGATCCTAAATATCTTATAGCCTCCTGATTATTGGTGTGGTGCACAACACACCGATAATCAAGACTCTACTAGATACGGTCTGTAGACACTTTCCGAGGATTAACTGCTCTGATACCACTTTTGTCACGACCGAACCGGGCGTGGTGGTGCCTACAGGCACCCAAGTAGACATACATCAGAGTAATCAGCGGAATATAAAACAAGACATGAAATAATGTGAAGTGTGAAACAGTTTATCTGCGAAAAGTTGCCTTTCGGCATATATAAACATAAACTTGAACAGTTACATCCCCTTTTACAACTCTGCCCACAACAGTACTACAGACCTCTAAGAATGATATGACAACAATGGCGGGACAGGGCCCCGCCATACCCCTGAATGTAAGTACCTACAACGACAGGGGACTATACCCCTGATAAGCCTCCGGAGAAACGGAGCTTCCCAAACGCTGAACTGTTACCCTATGAGCGAGGATCAACAACTGGTGTACCTCTACCTGCGGCATGAACGCAGCCCCCCGAAGGAGGTCGATCTAATAGGTACCAAGTATGTTAAGCGAAAATACGTAAGTGAAATCATAGTAGTCTATATAAAGCGGGAGACATGTATGATAACCAAACTATAGTTCCTGATAAATAAGCGATCATGTCAAGTCGGGGACTCACGCCTCAAAGTCATCACTCAAATATAACTATGGGTCTCACGCCCACATCAATCATGCGTGGAATACCTTCCGCCATGCGATCTATGATATAAAAGCACCAAGGAATACATGAACACGGGTCCCACGTGTCATAATAAAACCGTCTGGGGTAAATGCGAAGGCATAGCCGACTATTAAAACCACGGTACCAATAAAGTCATAAAGCGTATCACGAGGTCTGCTAGCGCCACATGATCGAAGTTGGCCACTCGCCCGCAGTATCAAATGTCCGCGTCTAATCCTGGAACTTCCCGCAGCTCCGCATAGGCCACACACATAGGCCCGCATGAGGTATTCCCCGCATCGAGGGTAGCTACTCTTCGACATCGTCCTGGACCCGTGGTCCGCATGGCCATAAAGACCGCACACTAACCTGGAACTCTCGTAGATCCGCATAGGTCCCCTGGACCCGCATGAGGTATTCTCGAATCATAGTCCTGGTATGCGAGGTATACCCGCGTCGGAGAGCTTAACCCGGTATCATGTCAAGAGGTGAGTGGTACAATACTATCATAACGGCTTATCGTTAAACAACATAAGCACAATCAAGGGAAACCCCTTTACACGAACATCACAAGATACTAACATACGTAACATCCTAAACATGTTTACTTATCAAATCAACAAGAAAATATTACAAGGCTATCACAAACCAACACAATCAAGTTATTCACACAAGGTACTTTCTACTTTATGTTAACAAGTTCGGGTTTTTATCCCCAAAGTACTTCATACATTAACTCTTTAAAAGATCCATTTCTTTCACAAAAGTCACACAATATCCGTAGTATAAAAATAGAGTGACTATCTTTTTAAGTAAACCAAAACACTTCCCTTTGTAAAATCAAGTAACAACATTCTTTTCCAAACGTTCAAGTTTGCCTAATTTCAAATGCTCAAGTTTCTTATTTTCGAAAGGTTTCGTAGTTCATAGTCTTAATCACTTAATAAGATAATCCTCTTTTTAAAACAATTTGAGAAACATATGCCTTATGTGTGAGTAGGTTATACTTGTTCATAACAATCTTATTAAAGCAGCCATGATCTAGGAAATGTAATATCATTTTGTCTCATCTTAGCTTCTATGCAGATGGAGGTTTCTACTGGTTTCAATAATACTTAATTAGTCAATACATTTCCCTTTATTAGCGCTGCAGTGGTTTGTTCGATACTTATTCTCAGTTCTGAAATCAATATAAGGCGTTCATAAACAATTAAGTAAACCGTTCCTTTTATCTCTCTTAAGTCGTTATACCTAACTTCCCATAAAGCTAGTATAACTCTTAATCTTTTAAAACCAAGTGTTACTCTTCTTTCAAAAAAGTTTCTTAATTCTTTTGAAATACTTCAAGATTCTTATTATTAGACTCAAGTCAAAAGACATCGCAGTAAAACCACGTTCAGTTAACACACGTACGTCTACCGTACTATATATATATTCTTTTAAAATATCATGCTCAAGAGGATAGGAAGAATCACATACCTCGCGACGATTATCGACAATTAGCAAAACGCTTCCACGACTATAACCCGACTAGCCTTGTCCACCTTTCAAGTAGAACATGCTACTCGCAGAACTTTCAACCTATAAAGGCCATATACGTCTATCAACGTCTAGACTACTCTGTAGAATATTCTAAGCAGAGGGTTCTCTATTCTACGGAAAATCGGGCAGCACTTCCCTACCCGTCAAACTACACAAGTCTACTGTAAATACAGTCCTATGTAAGTACAGTTCAATCTTCTTCTTTAATATTCTTCTGACGTGATTTCAGTTTAATTCTCTTCTGTAATATCCTTCTATGTATCTTATATTCATTTCTATACTACTACAGTATGTAATTTCCAATTACAATAGAAGGACAATAGTATTTACCTCGATAAGCCCAAAATTATCCAAGTTTTAATGTCGATCCTGAGCAACGTTTAGCTCCTACTCTGGGTGCTCCAACCCGTTCCAAACAACCCTTAGAAGTTCTACGCAACTTCTTCTTAGTACTTCAACCGGCTATGAAGATTTTCCTTAGGGTTTCGTTTTTGTGACTGAAGGGAAGTATAATAGTATTTCTGGGCTTTTAGTATAGGGGTAACCTTGGAATACTACAAGGTATTTGGGCCAAGGTATTTTGGAATAGTAACAATACTTGGAGAATACTTTTCTACAAAGGGGTATTTTACGAGAACAACTCTCAAGAGGGGATGTTTGGCCAAGGGCCTTCTCGAGTGGATGAGTGCTCTTGGACGAGAGCAACAAGAAGGGGAGGATGTTCAAGACTTAGAAAATGTTTTTGGGATGAAGAAGTCTTCAACTCAAGGGGGGTATTTATAGGGAAATCAATGGCCAAGATTAAGACAAGTGGTGGGCAAGTGGAGGGTGAGGATTTGCACAAGTGCACCCTAGCCATCTACTCCACAAATCACTCCAAACATTGACCCTTGTTTTAGGCCTCAAAATCGTGCCAAGAAACGTCCCACAATCCGCCAACTTGAGGGTGACACATGTCGCCCTCTCGTTGGTCCAAAATATTTCATCTCTCGAAAAAATCCGCAAAAATAATAAATGTGGCAACCGTATTTTTCCCTTTGCAAAGTTTGGAAAACGTTTTGTCGGAAAACAATTCTTTTCGGGGGTTGTGCACAAATTTCGTCCTTTGCCTAACTTAAGGCTTAAAATTTTATACGTACGCCCTCACGTACATACTCTGGAAATACGGGGTATAACAATGTTGACAAGAATGGTAAGTGAACTGAGACTATAGTTGTGTAGAGTTCACACGTAGTAATTGCCCCATGACAGTGTAAGACCAATAGGGAAGATTGTACAGTAGAAATACTTGGACCTATATGACGAACCTCTAGTGAATAGGGGGATAGGGCGAGAAGTACCTTGAGATATGAGAAAGATTTATTTCAGACTAAGAATGAGAAGTTAAGTGTGACGATGAGTCGGGTTATGGACTCATTTCGGGTCAGCCGGTAGTATGGAATGGGTGATGTCAGTTGGTAATGGTCCTACTATGTGATAGGGTCACGAGGGTGTAAGGCACAGGCCTAGTTGATCGTTGTACGAGTTCGTGGATGTGTTCCACCGGAACCAGGTCGTAAGGGTCGAGAAGAGCCTTAACGGGAAAGTAAGTAACAATATGGCCAAGTTTGGATAGTAACTCCAAGGATTGGAGAATAGAAACAATATTTGAGATTTTGTACGTGTACTAGATAAGTTTGAAAGTACGAGAAAGTATGACAAGTAAGGAAATAAAGGAACCTCTAGGGATCCCGTGTTTGAGGAGACTGTAACCTTCGAGTTTTGTGAGAAGGGACCACGGACAGAAGGTCCATTGTTATGTTTACGTATGTTGTGGTGGCCATGTGTGGCATCGTTGGTCTTGTGCAGTTTTGATTGATAGGCATAATATAGAGTTTATGCCGGAGTTTGTATAGCTTGACAACCGACTAAGAACATTCGGGGACGAATGTTTCTAAGGGGGGAATAATGTTACATCCCGTAAGTCCAGGACATGTATAAGAGAATGTACGTAAGGAAGCAAGACTTGAAAATTAGTACGAAAGGAAGAATTGTTTTTCCGACGGAAAATCTTCCGAACGTCGGAAAGGAAAAATGTTCGTTGTTGAGAATTGGATTCTCAAAATGCATTATTTGGAGAATATGGAACTTTTAACATTATGGAAGTTTATTTTTTACGGATTTGGTCACGTGGGCCCCACCCGAGGAATTTTACGTTTTGTGGGGCCCACGAGGGTTACAGAATTTTATGGACGAATGAGAGGGCGACACATGGCACCCTCACTTATGGTCTTGGACGAAATTAGAGGAAGGGTAAAATGGTCATTGACCATCTTGGAAGATAAGTCTTGTAAGCTTGATATTGTTGACCAAGTCAACTTGCCACTTGTGCTTAATCCATGTGATCTTCATCTTAGCCACCCATTTGTTTAAGTCTAAGCCATCCATAGTGTTATAAATACTAAGCTAGTAGCAAGACAAGATCTTCCAACACTTGGAAAATTTCACACTAGTCTTGTGCTTCCATTGTGCTCTCGGCTTTGTCTCATATCCCACTAGAAAAATTTGTAGTTTTGATCCTTTGTTCACAAGACTTTAACCCAATGTCCCTAAGGGTATTGTAAGGATATCTCAATAGAAAGATTTCGAAAAAACGGTGTTTTCGTATTAGTCGCAAGGCGGAAACTTAAGGAGTTCTTCAACTTTGAAGTTGGAACTTGAAGATGGGTTCTTCATAGGCTTATAAGGAGTGCTTGAAGCGGATTGGAACATAAGGAAAGGAGCTAAGAATTTTCTAAGGCGCGACTTTGAATCTTGGAATTTGTAAGGGCTTATAAAGGTATAATTTTGTCGTTTTAATAGTTAAGACTTACTTATTGTTGTAGCTATGGATATTAGCAAGCATGAGTTATATAGTATGAAGTTTGATAAGTATATTGGCTATTGGAACCCTAATCCGAAAACTAGCATGTTTAGCCTTAAGATTACAATTCAAGTTGAATATTAGTTTAAGTCGTCGCATGTTGTATAAAGAAGGAAATTGTAGTTGTTGAAGTTGTTTATGGCTATATAACATGTTAGACCTTAGAACTTGGAATTGGAAAAGGATTGGAAAAGACTTAGTGTTGTTGGTTATTGTTGGCCGAGAATGGTTAGTGAGTATTAAAATACTTCGTATGAATTGTGGGGCGGAATTTTACACGTATTGTAAGGCGTGTAATCCCCTTTGTTTGGTTGTTGTTTGGAGCCTTAAATGTGGCGTGTTGGTTATTGTATTCGACCTTGAAAAAGGTGGCAAAGTGAGTAGAAACAAAGGAAGTGCTGCCCGATTTTCCGTAGAATTAGGGACCGCTTACTTAGTATTATTCTACGTTAGAGACTAGAAGTTGATAGTCTTGTTGTGACCATTATAGGTTGAAAATTCTATGTACGGCGTATTCGGCTTAGCTTGTGGATTTAGCCGAAAAGGTATGTGAACTATCTCCTCTTCTAGCATGATTCCTTAAGATAAAGAAAGTATGTCCTACTCCTTAAATGATCCATTCCTTGGTTGTATTTGGATTGCCTAAAAAAGAAATTGTGCTATGTACTTCCTTGATTGTACTTTGATGTTTAAATTGTAAGTTGTATAATCCATTTCCTTAGTGAAGTTTGGATTCTTAAAAGTGAAAGTATTTTACTTAAAGTACATAGAGTCTTGAAAAGGAAGTGGTTTCCAAACCTTTTGGCTAGTGCCTTGGTCCCAAAACCTAAGGGTTGTTGTAATGACTTTAGGGGAGTTAAATGAGTGATTTACTTAATTGTTTTAAAAGAGGAGAAATGACATGATTTAAGAGAAGTAACTTGTTTTAAAGGTGTGAGTTACTTGAGGTTTAAAAGTAGAAGAAACTTGTTTTCTAAATATTAAGAGACTTGAAGTATTTTGGAAAGTTAAGAACTTGATTTATAAGTATGTGATACTTGGTTTTAAGTATAAGTCTCTTGGTTATAAAAATGAATGAATATGTCTAAAACCATAAAGGGTTATAACGGCTTTATGGGAAGTTGGTTATAACGGCTTTATGGAAGGTTAAGAAAGTTGTCTATTTTGATTATTGGGCATAAGTTGCCTAGATTGTGAAGATTTGAAGTTACTTGATTTCAAGCTTTGAAATGAGTTTTCTAAAAGTGTAGTAACTTACTTTGAAAAATAGACACACCTTGATACTACGGGTGTTAGTATCTTGGGGTTTTACATTAAAATGAGTCTTTTGAAAAGAATGTACGTACGTAGTACTTTGGCTTGGTTAATTGAGAATTATTCTATGTATGCCTTGATAAGTACTTTGGATTGTTTAATTGAGAATTATTCTATGTATGCCTTGATAAGTACTTTGGCTTGTTTAGTTGAGAATTGCCAATGTGTGCTGGTGATAGCATTTGAGTACAAGTATTATGTTTTATTACGTTGCCGCGACTCTCGGTTGGAGGGTCGGCTGCCTTGTTGTAAGTTTACTTGGACGTACCGACAGTGAGGTGGGATTCCACGGGTATGCTTCCATTATTTGTGTTACCCTACAGTCATGCTTATACGATGTGGAATGCCGGGGGATGCGACCGCGAGGGATACCCTATGGTCATGCTTATACGATGTGGGATGCCGGGGCATGCGACCACGAGGGATACTCCTTGGACATGCTTATACGATATGGGATTCCGGGGCATGTGACCAGGAGTCGGGTTAGATTCCTGGATTTGTTTGTGTTACCCTACGGTCATGCTTATACGATGTGGGATGCCGGGGCATGCGACCGCGAGGGATACCCTATGGTCATGCTTATACGATGTGGGATGCTGGGGCATGCGACCACGAGGGATACTCCTTGGACATGCTTATACGATGTGTGATTCCGGGGCATGTGACCAGGAGCGGGTTTGATTCTCGGATTTGTTTGTATACCCCATGGTCATGCTTATACGATGTGAGATTCCGGGGCATGCGACCACGAGGGATACTCCTTGGATATGCTTATTGGTGTTATATTATATCATGGACTGCCGGCAGTGAGAAAAGATTCCACGGGCATGGTTGATATTATGGGCGTGAGACCCATATTTATATTTGAGTAGTGACTTTGAGGGCATGCGTCCCTGACTTGATATAACTGCTTATGTATTGTGTACTGTAGGTTGGCTATCATCCACGTCTCCTGTTTTGTTTAGACGTATGATTTCATTCTGCATACTTATTCACATACTTGGTACGTGCCCGTCTTGACCTCGCCGAAGTGCGTTCATCTGCGCGAGTTTAGGTCTGTGATTTGGTGATCTGCAGTGTAGGACCGCTCGAGTTTTGGATAACTCCTTACATTGGGAGTTTATCTTTTGGTATAGTTCCTTGATGAGGCTTTTATGCAGTTATGGAGTGCAGTGGGGCCTTGTCCCGTCATGTTTCTGTAAACTCTTAAAGGTCTGTATTCATATGTGGGATTGGACTCGTGTACAGTGTAGTGTATTTTGTTTATGTATATTATATGGCAGCCTTGTCGGCTTTGCCCTTGCACATACGATTGATTTTAAAAAAAAAAAAGAGGTGTTATTTAATTTCCGCAGTTTACTTAGTTGTTAAGGTAGAAGGGTGCCCAGGAAGGGCACCAGTCACGGGCCCGGGGTTCGGGGCGTGACACCTTACCCTCAAATACTTCAGAAGAAGGCCCTGGACAAGTAGTTTTCGAAATTCTTAGAGGTTTTCAAAAAGTTGCATATTAATCTTCCTTTCATTGAAGCCTTGGAGCAGATGCCAGCGTATGTCAAATTCATGAAGGATATCCTCTTTAAAAAAGTGGAAATTAGCAAACTATGAGACAGTGGTGTTGACAGAGGAGTACAATGCTATTTCGCAGAAGAGACTTCCTCCAAAGTTAAAAGATTCAGGGAGTTTCACCTTACCTTGCACTATAGGGAAGGTGACATGCTGATCGGTGTATTTTATATACACCTTTTGAGTCATTTTTAGTTAATATTTTACTCATTTCATTTATGTTTAGTATAGTATTATGGTCGTTGTTCTTTCTTTTGTGTCACAGCGGTCAGAAATGGAGAAATGGTTAAAAGAAGATGAAATGAGCTTAATTGAGATGGAATTACACACTTAAAGGGGTCAATAAATGAAGTCTAAGAAGTCCCAAGAAATATAAAAAAGATCAGACGAATCCCGGATGAAAACTGGACGACGAAGCGAAGAACCGCCGAAAACACGCCACCGGCGCCGCTGCGCCAGGCAGCAGCTCCGCGACGCCGACCACTGAAGTTGTCCGAAACTCTCTGATTTTCAGGTGCCGTGGCGCCCGACTGCAGGGCCATGGCGCCGACGCGGTATTTTTGACGTTTTGGGCCGAATTTGACACGTTTTCAAGGTCCAAAAGGGATAACTTTTCCTACCTACATAATCCCTAACCCTTGACCTAAAGGATTCTTGGGCTATATATATTCTCTACATCATTCTCTAGAAGAGGAAGTCATCCATCCATTGTACATACAACACAACTTAGGAGGCTAAGATTAGAGGCTTTTCAAGTATTTTCTTTTCTTTCTCTTTACTTTGTTTATTTCAGTTCATGTATGGAGATTGTATTAGTTATTAGCGTGACTATGGCTAGGAGATAATTACTTTATTAGGGATTTTCTTGTGATTCACTTGAAACTCTATTCATGAATTAATACATTAGTTGATTTCTTCTTCACTTGCTTAAGATTTATTCAATAATTGTTTTGATTGCTTGATAATTAATTGATCACTAGTTATCATCACTTATATGAGTTCTAATCGAAATTCGAAAGGGGAGATTGTGAATATGCTATAGTTGAATAAACATATGTTTAAATCGTGGAGGAAGGTACCCCGATAATTGTGTAGCTTAATAGGTTATTGCTCTTAATCCTCCTTTGTAGTCAATCTTGTCATCGAAAGATAGAAGGGTTCTCCATTGGGGTTAAGTGTTTATATTACCTTAACAGAAGTATAAAACGGTCTAGTTAACCTGATGTCTTAACGTAGAAGAAGAAGTCAGTCTAATTGTATTAAGGATTGAATAAAGTATCAGTTGATGATCTTGGAAGCCCTAATTCTCCGTCATAACTGATTTAAATCAAAGTATTTTCATAATTAGTTTATTTCCTGCATTATTAGTCTAAAATTCCCAATCAATTAACGTTAACCAAATAGATGTCATAGGATAGATAATCGGTACTTGAAAACCAGTCCCTGAGGACGATATTCGGTCTTTACCTAAACTATATTACTTGTAACGATACGTGCACTTGCGTTAAGCGTGTGTATAAATCGCACATCAAGTTTTTGGCGCCGTTTCCGGGGACTGACGTACTTTCAATATCGATTTATCTATTCTTATTTCTAATTTGGTTGCTCCAAGAAAGTCTAACTTGTTCTGCGAGCATCTTGTTATCACTTTTTGTTGTTGTTTTTTATTTTGTAGGTAAAAAAAAAGGGCACATGGACTACTACTACTACTATCAGGGGCAGCAGTACTACGACAACTATCCACAGCAACATTATCATCAACAGCAAGTTAACCCACAGGCTCCACAGGAAGATCGAAACGAGCTGCAAGAAGCCTTACTCATGCTAACCCAGTGCCAGAATCCTCAAGGGAAATTTCAACAGCCACAGATTCAGGCCCGTCAGAGAGCGGACAAATTGAGAAGCGGCGTTGTTGGCACTCTGGTATCCAAACTCAATTCATGGTGGAAGTAAGACCCCCTCTTCAGAACTTGGAAACTCCAATGGAACAAATTTTGAATTGGGAACCACAAATCGAGCAACTGATGGACATGGTAACCATTACACCTCAAGAAATTCCACCAAGTGACCCAGTTATGAGGAATGGTGAGTAGATTGTGGAACCTGAACCACAACAAGCTATTGAAGATTTGGAGAGATAGTTGGTGTAGATAAAGAAGAGGTAACTGAGGATCACCCTATTGCGGAAAAGACTACACCAAAGGTCATTGCTGACCCTCAACCAGAAAGTCCATACCCTCAAGGGCACCTCCAAAAGTTGAGAGATGTAGGGAGATTCACTGATCCCTATATTATAGAGAGCCTAAAAGACAAGCATGTTTTGTGGAATTGGGGGATAATCTTAGATCTGAGGCCCTTGTTCGACGTTGTAGGAAAAGTGAGACCTGCAATAATAAATGTGCGGATCGCAAGCAGTTCGCAGAAGGAGCAGTCGGGCACTAGTAAAGGTTAAATGCGTCCGGCTAAAAGACGTTAAAGATAACGCTTGTTGGGAGGTAACCCAATGTTTTTAATTATGTTAGTTTGATTTTTGTCTTTAGTTTGTTTTATTTTGTCTTGAACAATCTCACGCTCTTGGGTTTTTGTTTTGTGTTGTTGGATGACAGGCGGACTGAAAGCTAACTCTAAGGAAAAATGAGCAAAAATGCTAAAAAAAAGGAAAAGCCGCCGTCAGCTCCACGGCGCCCAGAATCAACGCCGTGGCGCCGGAACTTCAGAGAGCCGCAATACTTGGGTGATAACTCGGTACTTGAAAAACCTGTCTCTGTGGACGATAACTCGGTCTTACAGACTTTATTACTTTAGCGATACGTACACGTGCGTTAGCGCACATAAATATCACAACACTAGTCATCCGGGGTCATCTATTTTATCTACTTTAGATAAAAATAAGTTTATTTCCTGTAAGGGTATGCGTAGTACTCCAAATTGTCAATCTTGTTCTCTAGGAAAAATTATTAAGTTGTCATTTTGTAGCTTCGAAAATTCTCACACTTCAATGCCATTTGATATTATTCATAGAGATTTATGGACATCTCCCGTTCTCAGTTCTATGGATCATCGTTATTATGTTTCATTCTTGGATGATTATTTCAAATTTTTATGGACATTTCCAATAGCAAAAAAATCCCAAGTTTTTTCCATCTTCTGTAAAATTTAGAGCTTTCATTAGAACTCAATTTGAATGGATGGCAAAAAATATGACAATGGAGAGTTTCGGGAGTTTTGTGCTAACAATGGGATAAAGTTTCATTTTTCTTGTCCTCATACGTCGTCACAAAATGGTAAAGTTGAACGTAAAATTCGTACCATAAATAACATTATCCACACCTTATTGGTACATTCTTCTGTCCCTTCGTTGTTTGGCATCATGCTCTACAAATGACTACATATCTTCTTAATATTCTTTCTTCTAAAGGTTTGACATATTCGTCCCCTCTTCATATTTTATATAATAAGACTCCTTCGTATTCACATCTTAGGGTCTTTGGGTGCTTATGTTATCCCCTCTTTCCGTCCACCACAATCAATAAACTTCAGGCACGTTCTACCCCTTGTGTGTTTTTGAGTTATCCGTCAAATCATCGTGGATATAAATGCTTTGATTTGTCAACTAATGAATCATTATTAGTCGCCATGTTATTTTTGATGATTCCCAATTTTCATTTTCTAAAGTACATAATTCTGTGCCTAGTTCGTATGATTTTTTTGGATGATGATGTCTCACCCTATATTATCTATCATATTTCAGATAGGTCCCGCAACCCATCTCCACCAGCGGGCCCACTATCCGCTGGTCCCACTGCCTCCATCCCGACGTTACATGCTCCCAGAAACAGTACTACCAATCTCGGCAACTGGGCGGTTGCCCGACTATCAGGCGGTCGATGAATCTTACTACCACGATCACCGTTTGGGCGGAGAGCCCATCGCCATCGGATCAGTCCTTCTCCCAAAAATTCACCCAATCCAGCCCCGAGTTATGGTCCAGTCACCCGAGCCCAACATAATATTTTTAAACCAAAAATATATTTTAATTTAAATTCTAATGTTCTTAAATTACCCTTACCCCTTAATCATATGTCTGCCTTAAATGACCCAAATTGAAAGATTGTCATAACCGATGAATATAGTGCTCTTATTGATAATAAGATGTGGAAGTTGGTACCCCGTCCATCTGGTGTTAATATTATTCGGTCTATGTGGATTTTTTATCATAAGGATAATTCTGACGGTTCTTTTGCAAGACATAAGGCTCGACTTGTAACTGATGGTAAGACTCAGCAGGTTGGTGTAGATTATGGTGAGACATTTAGCCCGGTGGTCAAGCCGGCTACCATTCACACTGTGCTCAGCTTGGCTCTGTCGAAATCATGACTCATTCATCAGCTAGACGTGAAGAATGCATTCCTACATGGTGATCTCAAGGAGACAATCTATATGCATCAGCCCTTAGGGTTACTAGATATCCTCATCATGTATGTTTGTTGAAAAGATCCTTGTATGTGCTTAAGCAGTCTCCATGAGATTGGTATAAGAGGTTTGCTGACTATGTTTTGACCATTGGGTTCTCTCACAACACGTCTGATAATTCATTATTCATATATCGTCGGCGTTCTTTCATGACTTATATACTATTATATGTGGATGATATTATCTTGACAGCCTCTTCTGATGTTTTGCGAAAGTCTATCATGACAATGCTCAGTTTTGAGTTTGCCATGAAAGACTTTGGGCCATTGAGTTATTTTTTGGGGATTGATGTCACTCGTCATGCAGGTGGACTATTCTTATCACAGAGAAAGTATGTATCTGTTAGGCGATATTTCAACTGCTCACGCAAGCGTAAGCATCGTCATAAGTAATATAGTCTGATAAAACTGAATATCGTCCTCAGAGACTGGTTTTCAAGTACCGATTATCTAAGCTTTAGTTTTTATTTGGTGAACGTAAATTTGTTTGTATTTTTATCTAATAACTAAGACTAAGTAATTGCAGAAAATAAACTAATTATGATAATACTTTGGTTTAAATCAGTTATGAAGGAATTAGGACTTCTAATATCCTCGACTATCCACTCTATTCAATCCTTAATGCGACTAGAATGACTTATTCTTCTACGTTAAGATAGCGGTTAACTAGACTGTCTTATATTCCGGTTAGGATATAATCGCTCAACCCCAGTGCAGAACCCTTCTATATTTCTATGATAGGATTTACCACATAGGAAGATTAAGAACAGTAACCTATAATGCTACACAAGTATCGGGGTACTTTCGTCCACAATTTTAACCTATGTCTAGTCAATTACAGCATATCCAAATCTCCCCTTTCCGTTTTTGATTCGAAATCATATAGGTTATGATAACTAGTGATCAATTAATTATCATACATTCATACCAAATATTGACTAAATCTTAATCAAGCGAAGAAGAAATCAAACTACAGCATTAATTCATGAATAACAGTTTCAAGCGATTCATAAGGAAAACCCTAATAGAGTGTTTAGCACCTAAACATCGTCATTTCAAGAATTAATACAAACCAACATAAACTGAATTAAAAACAAAGAAAAGAAAAGAAACTTGAACCAAAGTTGTCACCAATCCTGTGTTGTAGCCTCATTTCTTCTCCCCCAAAGTAGATGTGAGATGTAAGATCCCAGATGAATAATGAGGTTAGGGTTTTGGGGATTTATAGCTGGGAAGAGTTGCCCTTTCGGACCCTGAAAATGTGTTAAAATTCAGCCCAGAACGTGAAAACCCGCCTCAGCACCGCGGTCCTGCAGAATGGCACCGTGGTGCCGAAAATCCTGCTGCTGCTCAGCAATTATGGCATCGCGGTCCTTCTTTCTGGCACCGCGGTACTAATTGCCTTGTAGACCCAGTCTGGTTTACAGGCTATTTCTCGTCCGAACTTCGTCTGATTTCTTCTATACTTCCCGGAACTTCTTAGGCTTCATTTCTTGGCCCTTTAAGTGTGCAATTCTACCTCAATCAAGCTCATTTCATCTCCTTTTTGCCATTTCTCCATTTATGACCGCTGTGACTCAAAAGAAAGAAAAACGACCATAATACTATACTAAACACAAACGAAATGAGTAAAATACTAACTAAAAATGACTCAAAAATGTATATAAAATATGCCTAACAAACCCCCAAACTTAAACTTTACTCGCCCTCGAGTAAAGAAAAAAATAAAAACGAAAACAAAACAAATGAAGACTCTATGAAATAGATCAAGTAGCTATAGCAATGCTTCTTTAAAATCATGGATGAAAGATGGGATAATATGTTAGAACATATATAGCATGAATAATCAGCAATCTAGAATTTCAAGTTAGATATTTCGCAAATTCACTTAGATCATGGTCAATGAAAATACAAACACCTAACCTATGCATGTCAATTTCATTCCATCTTTCCCAAAATGTTATAGACATGTTTACTTGCTATTCTCCACTAATCATAGACATACACATTAAAGATCATCAGGACTTTCAAGGATTGTAATGTAGGCTTAGGTAGGGGTAGGTAAAAATAGGCATTTAGGCTCAATTATGTACCATAAGATTTTTTCATTCAACTCATTTTCCTTTTTTTTGATTTCCTTTTTAATCTCATACCTATTTTTCCTGTCACGACCCGACCCCGGGCCCGCTACTGGTGCCCTACCTGGGCACCCCTTACAGGTATACATCAGAGAATAGTAGCGGAACATACATACAACTCAAAAAGTACAAGTCATGAAATATCAACATGCTAGCCGATAAGGCCACCTTCAAAAAAATATATACATAACCCAAAAAGCAGTCACATCTTTTTCTTTTTTACAACTCAATCCACAAGATATGACTACAGACCTCTAAGAATTTTTACATAACAACTGTGACGGGACAGGGCCCCGCCATACCCCTGAATGTACATAAGTCTACAACATCAGGGAAACCGTACCAAAAGACAAGCCTCCGGAGAAATGGAGCCTTCTGACAACTGATCAATGATCCTAAGAGTGAGGATCCACAACATGCTTACCCTACTGCGGCGTGTAACGGCCCAGGAAGAAGTCGATCAACAGATGTACCAAGTATGTAAAGCGAAATCGAAATGAAATCATATAGTCTAAAATAAAGCTGTAGACATGTATGATAACCCAAATAACAGTACACTGTTCCTTACTAATAATGAGAGTAAACAAGAGTATACTTTACTGCGTAAAAATAGGAAGCTCATGATCAAAGTAGGGCCACCCGCCCGTAGTATCATTAAGCAATCCTACTCCTGGGACTATTTCACCCGCATAGGTCCTGTGGACCAGCAATGGAGCAATTTGCTCCGCATGAGACTATTTCACTCGCATAGGACTATTTCACCCGCATAGGCCCGGTGGACCCGCAATGAGTATAAACGCCGCACTCGCATCATGGGTAGCAAATCCATGGAATAAGTAGTAACCCGGGGGTTTACCCCGCAAGAATAACATAACACTAGCACAACCGACTAACATACATAACATAAGCAAGTTAAGAAATCTCTTAACTTCTTATTAGCCTTAATTATCATGCACTCTCATTTTATTTAACTTAAGGCACTAACATGTCATGAAAAATCCGGGAATTTAACCCAAAGTAATACGTACCTTTATCCTTTTAAAAATGACTCTTTCTCGTATAAAACCCCCAAGATACTAACACCTGTAGTATCAAGGCTTGTCTACTTTTCAAAACAAGTCACTACACTTTTAGAAATACATTTTTAGGCTTCTAAACCAAGTGACCTTTACTTTAAATTTTAAGCAATTGATGCCTTTAAATCAAATCGCCCTTCTTTATTTCAAGTAATTTTATCTTTGTTTACATTACTATAGTAAACCATTCTTTTAACTTTCCATTAAGTTATTATAACCAACTTCCCATAAAGCCGTTATACTAACTTTATGCTTTAGAAACTAAGGCATTGTTATCCTTTAAAAACAAGTGAGTTAATTTTCTAACTCAACCAACTTGGACAGTCTTAAAACAAGTCAAGGATATCAAATGAAACTAAATTCATTTAAATCTCGTACGTCTACCGTACTATACATTTATAACTACTCATGCTCAAGAGATAAGAAAAGTTCCACATACCTCTTCGGTTCAATCCACTTGCTAAGTCCAATATGCCGCACGTATTATGTCAACCTATAATGACCATAATACGTCTATCAACTTCTAGCTTTCCAGCGTAGAATATTCTAAGTGTAAAGTCACTTATTCTACGGAAAATTGGACAACACTTCCTTTGTTTCTACGTACTTTTCCACCTTTTTCAAGGCCCGAAATCAATAATCAATATGCCACATTTACGGCTCAACACATCAACCAATCAAAGGGGATTACACGCCTTACATGACGTGTAAAATTTTGCCCCACAATTAATACTAAGTAGTTCAATATCCAATGTCATTCTCGGCCATAATACAACAATGTAAAGTCTTATCCAATTCCTTTTCAATCCAAGTTGTTTAGTCTAACATGTTATATAGCCGCAATCGATAATAACAACAACAATCCCTTCTTTATATAACATGCGACGACTAAAACTAATAACTAAATCGAATTACAATCTTAAGGCTAGTCATGCAACTTTCGGATTCTTCCAAATATTCCATAACATTTCAATCTCCATTATATATATATAACTACAACCACATGTAATCTTTAATCATTAAGAGGACAAGATTGTTACCTTGATAAACCCTAATATAAATTCAAGATCCAAAGTCGCTCCTTAGAAACTTAGCTCTTTTCCTTCACGCTCCAATCCGCCATTTGAAGCTCTTAGAAGTTCATAAACAACTTCCCTTTAATTCCCAACCAAAACTATGAAAACGACTTAGGTTTTCACCTTGCGACTAATGTAAAAATGTAGTTTTTCCGAGATCTTTCTATTGAGATAACATTACAATACCTATAGGAACCTTGGTTTAAAGTATTGTGAATTATGAACATCAAACGAAAAAATTTTCTTCCTTCTCAAGAGCTTAGCCGAGAGCTCCCTCAAGTGCACACAAGTTTTCTTGAAATTTTACTAAGTGTTAGAACTTGTCATGCTATATGAGTTTATATATAATTAAATGGAAGGTCAAGATTAAAACACTTGTGGGGTTTGGATGAAGGAGATTAAAATATCAAGGGTCAAGTGGGCTTATTGACTTGGTCAACAATGTCAAACCTTGGCTTTCAAGACTTGACAAATTGGTCTTGTCCATTTCGTCCAAGCCCATAGAGTGGGGGGTGACACGTGTCACCCTCCCATTCGTCCATAATATTTCGTTTTTCTGACATTTCCATAATTCCGATAAATTCTACAAGTCTCAAATCTTAGTGTCCTGATTTCTTACGTACGTTCTTATATACATGTCCTGGAATTACGGGGTGTAACATTATTCCCCCCTTAGAAACATTCGTCCCCGAATGTTTTTTCTGAGTCAATCTAATAGATAGCGACATAGTCTCCTTTTACAACCCCTACATACCAATTATGCCACATCTGGCCACATAACAACACTTAAACAAATACTTCAATTAAAACTGACAAGTAAGGGAAATGAATTACCTGAAGGTGTAGGGAATAAGTGAGGATACTTATTCATCATGTCCTCCTCTGCTTCCCAAGTCATCTCCTCTCTATTATCATTCCGCCACAAGACTTTGACGGAAGCCACATCCTTGGTCCGCAGTCGCCTGACCTGGAGATCGAGTATCGCTATGGGACTCTCCTCATACGATAATCCCTCCGTCACCTGGACATCACTTGTTACACCCCGTAAGTCCAGGACATGTTTAATAGAATGTACGTAAGGAACACAAGACTTGAAATTGGTACGAAAGGAAGAATTGCTTTTCCGACGGAAAATCTTTCGAACGTCGGAAAGGAAAAATGTTTGTTGATGAGAATTGGATTCTCAAAATGCATTATTTGAAGAGTATGAAACTTATTAACATTATGGAAATTTATTTTTACGGATTTGGTCACGTGGGGCCCACCCGAGAAATTTTACATTTTGTGGGGCCCACGAGGGTTACATAATTTTATGGACGAATGGAAGGGAGACACGTGGCACCCCCACATGGTCTTGGATGAAAAATTGCAAGGGTAAAATGGTCATTGACCATGGTAGATGAACAAGTCTTCAAAGCTTGAGATTGTTGACTTGTCAACTTGTCAACTTGTCCACTTGGCTAATTATCCAAGTGTTCTTCATCCTAGCCACACATATGTTATAATATAAGCCTTCCATAGTGTTATATATACACACTAGTAGCAAGACAAGGTCTTCCACACTTAGAAAAAATTAGCGAAAGTTTGTGCAAGAAAACTTGCTCTCAGGTTCACCACAAGATCCACACAAATTTTTTTAGTTTGTGATCCTTTATTCACAAGATTTTAACCCAAGGTCCCTAAGGGTATTGTAAGGATATCTCAATAGAAATATTTCAGAAAAACGACGTTTCACGTTAGTCGCAAGGCGAAAACCTAAGTCATTTTCATAAGTTTGGATTGGAAATGGAAGAGAAGTTGGTTGTGAGCCTCTAAAGGCTTCAAATAGCGGATTGGAGCGTAAAGGAAAGGAGCTAAGAATTGCTAGGGAGCGACTTTGAATCATAGAATTTATAAGGGCTTATAAAGGTAACAATTCTTGTCGTTTTAGTAATTAGGATTACTTATTGTTGTAGCTACGGATATTAGCAAGCACGAAGTATATAGTATGAAGTTTGATAAGTGTATTGGCTATTGGAACCCTAATTCGAAAACTAGCATGTTTAGCCCTTAAGATTACAATTCGATTTGATTATTAGTTTAAGTCGTCACATGTTATATAAAGAAGGAATTGTAGTTGTTAAAGTTGTTTATGAATATATAACATGTTAGACCTAAGGACTTGGATTGAAAAAGAATTGGAAAGAACTTTGTGTTGTTGAATAAGTTAGTCGAGAATGGCTTTGATTATGGACTTAGTTGGTATTAATTGTGGGGCAGAATTTTACACGTATTGTAAGACGTGTAATCCCCTTTGTTGGTTGATGTATTGAGCCTTAAATGTGGCATGTTGGTTATTGATTATCGGGCCTTGAAAAAGGTGGAAAAGTATGTAGAAACAAAGGAGGTGCTGCCCAATTTTTCGTAGAATAAGAGACCGTATACTTAGTATTATTCTACGTTAGAAACTAGAAGTTGATAGTCATGTTGTGGCCATTATAGGTTGACACTTCTACGTGCGGCGTATTCGACTTAGCTTGTGGATTAAGTCAAAAAGGTATGTGAACCATCTCCTCTTCTTCTAGCATGATTCCTTAAGATAAAGAAAGTAAGTCCTACTCCTTAAATGATTCATTCCTTAGTTGTACTTGGATTGCCTAATATAGAATTTGTTCTATATACTTCCTTGATTGTACTTTGATGTTTAAATTGTAAGTTGTTATAATCCATTTCCTTAGTGAAGTTTGGATTCTCAAATGTGAAAGTATTTTACTTAAAGTACATAAAGTCTTGAAAATGAAGTGGTTTCCAAATCTTTTGGCTAGTGCCTTAGTTCCAAAACCTAAAGGTCGTTATAATGACTTTAGGGGAGTCAAAGGAGTGATTTACTTAATTGTTTTAAAAGAGGAGAAATAACATGATTTAAGAGAAGTAACTTGTTTTAAAGGTGTGAGTTACTTGAGGTTTAAAAGTAGAAGAAACTTGATTTCTAAAGATTAAGAGATTTGAAGTATTTTGAAAGTTAAGAAACTTGATTTGTAAGTATGTGATACTTGGTTTTAAAAGTAAAAGTGTCTTGGTTATAAAAGGAATGAATATGTCTAAAATCATAAAGGGTTATAACGGCTTTATGGGAAGTTGGTTATAACGGCTTTATGGAAGGTTAAGAAAGTTGTCTATTTTGATTAATGGGCATGAGTTGCCTAGATTATAAAAATTGAAGTTACTTGGTTTCAAAGCCTTGAAATGAATTTCTAAAGGTGTAGTAACTTATTTTGAAAAATAGACATGCTTTGATACTACGGGTGTTAGTATCTTGGGTTTTTACATAAAAAGGAGTCTTTTGAAAAGAATGTACGTACGTAGTACTTTGGCTTGTTTAAATGATAATTATTCTATTTGTGCCTTGATAGTACTTTGGCTTGTTTAAATGAGAATTATTCTATGTGTGCCTTGATAAGTACTTTGGCTTGCTTAAATAAGGATTTATCTTGGTTTATGTAAAAAGGAAAGGCATGGTATTGTCTTGGTTTATGTAAAAAGAAGGCATGGTAATTGTCTTGGTTTGTAAAGGCATGGTATTGTCTTGGTTTATGTAAAAAGGAAAGACATGGTATTGTCTTGGTGTGAAAGGCATGGTATTGTCTTGGTTTGCTTGCATATGGGTTGCTCATATAGACATTCGTGCAAGTGTCATATTTCCACATCTCCGCGTCCCTCCATAAAGGGCCGGCAACTTGTTTCAAGGATACCATGGGTTAGCTCCCCATGGGGGTGAGTGGTACACATTCACGGCGGGTCGGTATTTGACTCGGGCGGGTTAAATTCCCGGAATATATATATAAGCCATGGATTAGCTATCCGTGATGCGAGTATCGTGTACCGATGACTCATTGCGGGTCCACATGACCTAAGCGGGTGAAATAGTCCCTTGCGGGTGAAATAGTCCTATGATAGGTTGCATTATAACACAGAGGGTGGTTGACCCTGACACTGGCACGACCTTCATGTTTTGAAACGGTAGTGATTTCATTAATGAAAGGGTGCAGTGGGTGTATGACTTAAAGTGGAACAGTAATTCTCATTGTTAAAGGCATAACTTAAAAAGATAAAAAGGATTGCATTACTCTCATGATTGCAAGGTTCAGTGTGCTCATTGAGGTTATATTATATCATGGACTGCCGACAGTGAGGAATGATTCCACGGGCATGATTGATATTATGGGCGTGAGACCCATGGTTATATTTGAGTAATGACTTTGAGGGCATGCGTCACGACTTGATATATCGCTATGTATTGTACTATAGGTTGGCTATCATACATGTCTCCTATTTTGTTTAGACTGTTATGATTTCATTACAGTATTTACTGTTTCACATATTCGGTACATTCTTTGTACTGACCTCCTTCGGGGGGCTGCGTTCATGCCGCAGGTTTAGGTACACAATTTGGTGATCTGCAGGTATAGGACCCTGCTCAGAGTTTTTGGATAGCTCCATCTGTTCAGGAGTTATCATTTTAGTATAGTTCCTTCAGTACATGCTTTTGTACAGTTATGGGTACGGCGGGGCCTTGTCCCGTCATATTTCAGTAAAAGTCTTAGAGGTCTGTATTCATATGTGGGTTTGGACTCATGTACAGTGTAGTGTCTTTTGATTATGTATATTATATGGCAGCCTTGTCGGCTTTGCCCTTGCATGTCCGATGGTTTTTAAAAAAAATGAGGTGTTATTTTAATTCCGCAGTTTACTTGTGTCAGTTAGGTAGAAGGGTGCCCAGGTAGGGCACCAATCATGGGCCCGGGGTTCGGGGCGTGACATCACTAACTGAGAAAACTCTCGATGGATCTCCGATACACTTCCGCAACATAGAAACATGGAAGACCGGATGTACTGCCTCCAAGTCGGACGACAGTTCCAACTCATAGGCAACCTTGCTACTCTACGAATGATCTGATAAGGCCCAATGTACCTTGGGCTAAGTTTCTCTTTCTTTCTGAACCTCATCACACCCTTCATGGGTGATATCTTCAAGAAGACCCAATCGTCAACCTGAAACTCCAAGTGTCGATGCCGATTATCTGCATAAGTATGGTAGTGCTTACGTTTTGTTTAATAGTCGGTCGAGATAGGGTAAGAGTATAAATGAGGGGCAAGCCCCAAGACGTTATACCACCTTCTCCAGGGTAAGAGTATAAGTGAGGGGTAGACCCCCAAGATGTTATACCACCTGCTTTACCACCTTCTCAAGGGTAAGAGTATAAGTGAGGGGTAGACCCCCAAAATGCTATACCACCTGCTTTACCACCTTCTCCAGGGTAAGAGTATAAGTGAGGGGTAGACCCCCAAGATGCTATACCACCTGCTTTACCACCTTCTCCAGGGTAAGAGTATAAGTGAAGAGTAGACCCCCAAGATGTTATACCACCTGCTTTACCACCTTCTCCAGGGTAAGAGTATAAGTGAGGGGTAGACCCCCAAGATGCTATACCACCTGCTTTACCACCTTCTCCAGGGTAAGAGTATAAGTGAGGGGTAGACCCCCAAGATGCTATACCATCTGCTTTACCACCTTCTCCAGGGTAAGAGTATAAGTGAGGGGTAGACCCCCAAGATGCTATACCACCTGCTTTACCACCTTCTCCAGGGTAAGAGTATAAGTGAGGGGTAGACCCCCAAGACGCTATACCACCGGTGGGACTTGGTGTTCATGTATGCCTATTGGTGTGTTATTATATCCTGGACTGTCGGCAGTGATGTGGGATTCCACGGGCAGGAGATATATATATGTGTTGTGTATGTGTACGCCGACAGTGAGGTAGGATGCCACGGGCGCGTCACATGATTATATTTTACACTGATAGCTGTCGGCAGTGATGGGGGATTCCACGGACACGCTTGATATTTGTGTGACTTGATCGCGTCCCAGACTGGGCCGGGTAGTATAGGCGCCCCTCCTGAAAGGGCCGGATTATACTTATGGAAGATAAGTAAGTTATAGTAATGAACTTAATGACTTTTCCTAATCATGTGCGTAAGAATGTGGCTATAACCTTTATTGAAAATGGGAATAGATAATGATGTGAAATTAAGTTCATAAGTGGCAATGACACGGCAGGATCTGGTATGTATTTTTTTATACTTGTCTATTCATTATTATGCAGATTATGATTTTCTTCTCATGCGTTATTTACATTCCATATTAGAATTTTGTTGTGACCCCCGTGGGCTGCGTTAAATGCCCGCAGTTTTAGGTACCCAAGTTGGTGATCCTTGCTCTTAGGATCTCGGTTGATTTGTGAGAAAGCTCCATTTATTAGGAGGCTTATCTCTTGATGCAGTTTTCCACGAGTAGTAGATTCATGTATATTCAGGGGTATGGCGGGGCCCTGTCCCGCCACAGTTGTTATGTTAAAAACTCTTAGAGGTCTGTAGTCACATATCGTGGGTCAGTTTGTAAAGGAAATGAGGCAACTGCTTCGATTATATATATATATGTCCAGGAAGGTAGCCCTATCGGCTAACCTGTTGTTTTATTTCTGTTGTTTATTTTATAGTTTCATGTATGTTCCGCTGATTATCTCTGATGTGTACCTGTAAGGGTGCCCAGGTAGGGAACCAGTCGCGGGCCCGGGGTCGGGTCGTGACAAGAGTGGTATCAGAGCAGTTAGTCCTCGGAAAGTGTCTACAGACCGTGTCTAGTAGAGTCTTGATTATCGGTGTGTTGTGCACCACATCTATAATCAGGAGGCTGCAGGACATTTAGGATTGGTTTCCATTCTTCTCACTCTGAGATCGTGCCATAGAGCTGTATTGTTAGGGTCGTCTCTCCCTAACGAGTTATGTTGATTGCAGCCCAGGAAGGACTATGTGGATTGCGTATCCAGGTTGGTAATGATTATAGTATAGTTGGTATTGTGACATACCTCTATACGGAGTTATGTATGAGGGTCATTTATGGGTTGCCTAGAATGGTTTTAGATTTACCAAGAGTGGTAAAGACTAACTAGATACCGGGAAGGTATGGAATAGTTAATGAATTTTCGCCAAGGTCTTGTGGTTTATTTTGAGATTATTGGGAAAGGATGAGCTGTCTGATAGGGTAGTGAACCCTTAAGAAGCCATGTTAAGGAACTTAACGGAATGTCATGTAAATAGATTAAGCTGCGTAGTAGGCTTAAGAGAATTGTACGGATGAGGTCCGTATAGAGTAAGTAATGGTTGTTGTGATCAAAACGACACGATTATGGTATTATGAGAAGTTTTTGTACCCGTTTACGGGGAGACTGATAAGGTAGGCTTGGAGCATGGAAATTGCGAGCCTAAGAATGTTGAAGACCGCTGAGACCTTAGATGTACAAGTTCTTCTCGGGTAGAAGATTTATTATAGACCAAGAATAAGAGTTAAGTGCGGCGGGTCGGGGTGAGGACCTGTTACGGGTCTCCCATGGCACGGAATGGAGTGGGATCAGTTGGTAGTAGTTACGCTCGTGGCGAGTCACGAGGGTGCAAGGCCCAAGTCTAGTTAATTGTTTTACGGGTTCGTGGACGCGTTCCACCGGAACCAGGTCGTGGGAGTCGGAAATGGCCTTATGTTGTTTAAAAGAGTGACTCCAAAAGATTAGAGGCCAGAATCGGTATGGAAGTTATGTATGTATGCTAGTATGAGTTGGAATTACGGAAAGAGTACGGCCAGTAAGAAAGATAACGACCAAGTGTAAAGGAATAGAGCCTGAATCCATAAGAACCTTTCGAGGTAACTACACCCGTGAGTGTGTGTGGGGTGGTAGCTGAGCGGGAATATGAGGTTTTCCCGGTGATGATCTGATCGTCGGACCACTAGTAGACCTAGTAGAGAGGATTATAGCGGACTTTGAGGTCGTTATAAGTATGGGCTAGTTGGCTTCGTGAGTGCCAAGGTTGACATCTTAGTATAAATTTGTTATGTGGCCATGGGTGGCATATGTCGTAAGAAGGGTGTAGTATAAGGAGACTATGTCGCGCTTTAATTAGATTGGACTCCGAAAGAACATTCGAGGACGAATGTTTCTAAGGGGGGAAGAATGTTACACCCCGTATTTACAGGACATATTTTAAGAACGTAAGTAAGAACTCACAAGTGTTGAGAATTTAGACTTGTAAAAATTTATCGGAATTATGAAATTGTCGGAAAACGAATATCGTGTGAATGGGAGGCGACACGTGTCACCCCTTAGTGATGCCTTGGACGAAATTGAACATGGACAAAAGGGTCATTTGACCCTTGTTAGGAAGACAAAGTCTTGCAAGTGTGAGCTTGAGAAAATTGACTAAGTCAAAGGTCCCACAAGTCTTGATATTTGCTAAGACCTTATCCTAGCCACCCAAATGTTTGCATCTTGACCCTCCTTTGTGCTTTATAACACTACTAGTAGCAAGACTAAGTTCCATACTTAGAAAATATTTCAAGAAAATCAAGAACACATAGTGGTAGCTCTCGGGTTCTCTCTTTTCCAAAAGGAAAAATTATTGTTTCTTGTCCAATAAGCTCCACACTTTAAACCAAGGTTCATGAGGGTATTGTGAGTGTATCTCAATAGAAAAATCTCGGAAAAAGATAGTTTTCGGGTTAGTCGCAAAGCGAAAACCTAGTTGTCTTTCTAGGTTTTGATTGGAAGTTTGAAGGAAAGTTGTTGGTATGGTTCTAAGGGTCTCAAGTAGCGGATTGAAGTGCCTTGAAGAGTCTCTAAGTTGCTAAGGAGCGACTTCGGATTTGAAGATAGGATTAAGATTCGTTGAGGTATAATCTTGTTCTTTGAAAGTGTTACAAGATTATTTATATTGTTGTTAGCTTTACTTGTTGCTAGCATGAAGTATATGTGTTGAAGTTTATAAGGATTATGGATTGATTGTAGCCTTGAAAATCCGAAATGTAATGTAAGCCATGTTAAGTTGGATTACAATTTAGTCGTTATTAGAATCGTCGCATGTTGTTGACTTGAAGATTATAGTAGTTATAGTCGATTGCGACTTGATATCATGTATTGCTAACAACTTGGATTGAAATGGAAATTGGATAAGAATTGATATTGTTGAAAACAATGTGGCCGAATTTGGACATGTAGTTTGTATTAGTTTGATATCTTTTGTGGGGCGGAATTTTACACGTCTAGTAGGCGTGTAATCCCCTATTGATAATTGCATTGTTTGGGCCTTAAAATGTGGCGTGTTTGGTTATTGTATTCGGCCTTGAAAAAGGTGGCAAAGTAAGTAAAAACAAAGGAGGTGCTGTCCGATTTTCCGTAGAATTTAGTGACTTAGCACTTAGAATATTCTACGTTTGAAGTAAGAGGTTAATGGACGTATTGTGACCATCATAGGTTGAAGTACTTAGTATAGCGTATCCTACTTGAAGGATGGATTAGCTATCAAGGTTGAAGTACTTTGGAGCATTTTGCTACTTGTCGATAATCGCCGCGAGGTATGTGAACCTCTTCCTTCCTTTGGCATGATTCTATGTATGGAATATACGTGGTATCATTTCATGTTTCCTACTCTTAGAAGTTAAGAGGTAGTTGTGTGATTTACTCTCGTAGAACTTTTCCTATCTTTTGAGCATGACTAGTTGAGCGTATGTAGTACGGTAGGCGTCTGACACTTTGATATCCTTTACTAGTTTTATGAATAGCCAAGTCGGGTGAGTAGGAGATTAACTCACTTCTTTGAAAGTATTAAGGATGTCTGATGTTTTATTAAAGTTAAGGGACTTGAAGAGTTTTGAAGTATGTGATACTTGTTCCGTTTTAAACGTATAAGTCCCTTGGATAGGAAATTGCATTTGGCTAAGGTATAAAGTGAATATAACGACTTTATGGGGAGTTGGTTATATTTGCTTTATGGAAAGATAAATGACTTGATTTTAGTGAAAAGGCAACTTGATTTTAAGGCATCAATTGCCTAAGGTTTTGTATAAAAGGAGTCACTCGATTTCTAAGGTTAAGAGACTAATTGTATTTTTGAAGATAAGAGAATCGATTTGAAAGTATACAATACTTGGTTTTTAAAAGTAGAAGTCTCTTGGTTATAAAAGGAAAAAGTTTTGTCTAAAACCATAAAGGGTTATAACGGCTTTATGGGAAGTTGGTTATAACGGCTTTATGGAAAGTTAAGAGAATGGTTTTCTCTAATAAAGTAATCAAAGAATTAACTTGTATTAAGGAAGGGCAATGTGATTTAAAGGTATCACTTGCTTAAAGCTTTTTAGTAAGGGTCACTTGATTTAGAAGCCGAGAAATGTATTTCTAAAAGTATCGTGACTTATGTGAAAGGTACACAAGCCTGGATACTACGGGTGTTAGTATCTTGGGGTTTTACACAAAAAGGAGTCTCTTGAAAAGAATGTACGTACGTAGTACTTTGGCCTGTTTAATTGAGAATAAATTCTATGTGGTGCCTTGATTAGTACTTTGGCTTGATTAATTGAGAATTTGTCTAAGTGTGTCTTGATAAGTACTTTGGTTTGTTAATTGAGAATTAGCCTATGTGTGCTGGTGATAGCCTTTGAGTGCAAGTATTATGTTTTATTACGTTGCCGCGATTCTCGGTTGGAGGGCCGACTGTCTTGTTGTAAGTACTTGGACATACCGACAGTGATGTGGGATTCCACGGGTATGCTTCCGTTATTTGTAGTACTTGGGTTAAATTCCCGGAATTTTTATGAAAGACATGGTAGTGCTTACGTTTTGTTTAATGGTCGGTCGAGATAGGGTAAGAGTATAAATGAGGGGCAAGCCCCAAGACGTTATACCACCTTCTCCAGGGTAAGAGTATAAGTGAGTGGTAGACCCCCAAGATGCTATACCACCTGCTTTACCACCTTCTCCAAGGTAAGAGTATAAGTGAGGGGTAGACCCCCAAGATGTTATACCACCTGCTTTACCACCTTCTCCAGGGTAAGAGTATAAGTGAGGGGTAGACCCCCAAGATGCTATACCACCTGCTTTACCACCTTCTCCAGGGTAAGAGTATAAGTGAAGGGTAGACCCCCAAGATGCTATACCACCTGCTTTACCACCTTCTCCAGGGTAAGAGTATAAGTGAGGGGTAGACCCCCAAGATGCTATACCACCTGCTTTACCACCTTCTCCAGGGTAAGAGTATAAGTGAGGGGTAGACCCCCAAGATGCTATACCACCTGCTTTACCACCTTCTCCAGGGTAAGAGTATAAGTGAGGGGTAGACCCCCAAGACGCTATACCACCGGTGGGACTTGGTGTTCATGTATGCCTATTGGTGTGTTATTATATCCTGGACTGTCGGCAGTGATGTGGGATTCCACGGGCAGGAGATATATATATGTGTTGTGTATGTGTACGCCGACAGTGAGGTAGGATGCCACGGGCGCTTCACATGATTATATTTTACACTGATAGCTGTCGGCAGTGATGGGGGATTCCACGGACACGCTTGATATTTGTGTGACTTGATCGCGTCCCAGACTGGGCCGGGTAGTATAGGCGCCCCTCCTGAAAGGGCCGGATTATACTTATGGAAGATAAGTAAGTTATAGTAATGAACTTAATGACTTTTCCTAATCATGTGCGTAAGAATGTGACTATAACCTTTATTGAAAATGGGAATAGATAATGATGTGAAATTAAGTTCATAAGTGGCAATGACACGACAGGATCTGGTATGTATTTTTTTATACTTGTCTCTGTCATTCTTTTGTACAGTTATGATTTTCTTACTGTACGTTATTTCTGTTCCATATCCAGAATTTTGTTGTGCGGCCCGCAGCTGCGTTCATGCCCGCAGGTTTTAGGTACCCAAGTTGGTGATCCTTGCTCTTAGGATCTCGGTTCAGTTTGTGGGAGAAAGCTCCATTTATTCCGGAGGCTTATCTCTTGGTACGGTTTTCCCTGAGGTAGTAGATTCATGTATATTCAGGGGTATGGCGGGGCCCTGTCCCGCCACAGTTGTTATGTTAAAAACTCTTAGAGGTCTGTAGTCACATATCGTGGGTCAGTTTGTAAAGGAAATGAGGCAACTGCTTCGATTATATATATATATGTCCAGGAAGGTAGCCCTATCGGCTAACCTGTTGTTTTATTTCTGTTGTTTATTTTATAAGTTTCATGTATGTTCCGCTGATTATCTCTGATGTGTACCTGTAAGGGTGCCCAGGTAGGGCACCAGTCGCGGGCCCGGGGTCGGGTCGTGACAATACATTTATAACTACTCATGTTCAAGAGATAAGAAAAGTTCCACATACCTCTTCGGTTCAATCCACTTGCTAAGTCCAATATGTCGCACGTAGTATGTCAACCTATAATGACCATAATACGTCTATCAACTTCTAGCTTTCCAACGTAGAATATTCTAAGTGTAAAGTCACTTATTTTATGGAAAATTGGACAACACTTCCTTTGTTTCTACGTACTTTTCCACCTTTTTCAAGGCCCGAAATCAATAACCAATATGCCACATTTAAGGCTCAACACATCAACCAATCAAAGGGGATTACATGCCTTACAGGACGTGTAAAATTCTGCCCCACAATTAATACTAAGTAGTTCAATAGTCAATGCCATTCTCGACCACAATATACAACAATGTAAAGTCTTATCCAATTCCTTTTCAATCCAAGTTGTTTAGTCTAACATGTTATATAGCCGCAATCGATAATAACAACAACAATCTATTCTTTATATAACATGCGACGACTAAAACTAATAACTAAATCGAATTACAATCTTAAGGCTAATCATGCAACTTTCGGATTCTTCCAAATATTCCATAACATTTCAATCTCCATTACATATATCTCATGCTTGCATATATATATATATATATATATATATATGACTACAACCACATGTAATCTTTAATCATTAAGAGGACAAGATTGTTACCTTGATAAGCCCTAATATAACTTCAAGATCCAAAATCGCTCCTTAGCAACTTAGCTCCTTTCCTTCACGCTCCAATCCGCCATTTGAATCCCTTAGAAGTTCATAAACAACTTTCCTTTAATTCCCAACCAAAACTATGAAAACGACTTAGGTTTTCACCTTGCGACTAATGTAAAAATGTAGCTTTTTCGGGATCTTTCTATTGATATAACCTTACAATACCTCTAGGAACCTTGGTTTAAAGTATTGTGAATTATGAATATCAAACGAAATTTTTTTCTTCCTTCTCAAGAGCTTAGTCGAGAACTCCCTCAAGTGCACACAAGTTTTCTTGAAATTTTACTAAGTGTTAGAACTTGCTTGCTATATGGGTGTATATATAATTAAATGGAGGGTCAAGATTAAAACACTTATGGGGTTTGGATGAAGGAGATTAAAATATCAAGGGTCAAGTGGGCTTATTGACTTGGTCAACAATGTCAAGCCTTGGCTTTCAAGACTTGACAAATTAGCCTTGTCCATTTCGTCCAAGCCCATAGAGTGGGGGTGACACGTGTCACCCTCCCATTCGTCCATAATATTTCGTTTCCCGACATTTCCATAATTCCGATAAATTCTACAAGTCTCCAATCTTAGCGTCCTGATTTCTTACGTACGTTCTTATATACATGTCCTGGAATTACGGGGTGTAACATTTCGCCTCTTTTATTTTGAGAGAATGAGATACATTATAAATGGCAGACAACTCCAAACTTAGTCTTTTGCATAATCTTCATTGGGGTGCATCAAAATTTTCAATTCTCTTTTTGTTTCTTTTTCAACACTTTTGATCCCACTAACTTTCAATTATCACTTATGGCACAAACAGGGAATCTTAGGGTGTCAAAAAAAGATCTTATTTTAGGCTCAAAGGGGCTGACTAGTGATACAATTCATGTCATGGTAGGTAATGAATGATCAGAAGGGCTATCAAAGAAACGTCTGAATCATCTCCCTAAACATGTACATCTTAACTATTTCGCCTCAAATAACAGACAAACATATTTTCTAGATATTTTTCATCTTTTCTTTCCATAACTGACACACATAGGCTAAGCACAAATATCCCAAAGAAGCAGATGTCATGAATTTTTGGCATATCTAACTTAAACACACATATTTTTGCTTTCAATTCCATTACATTATCCCACTTTATCCACTCAATATCTTTAGCAACTACAACATGCTTGATCCATAAAAAAAATTATGACTCAAAGACACATGAAACAACACAAAGACAAATGAAAAAAGACTCAAAAACAGACGCTCAAAACAAACTAAGGTTCCCCCAACACTTAAACGACACATTGTCCCTAATATATGAAGACTAAAAATAAGGGACAGCTTACTGACACAACACATCGATCATAACGGAGGTCCGGGATGAGATTTTGGAAATTGCACATCTTTTGGGCTCTCTGAAGTTTCAGCGCTTTTGATTTTTTCCCCCTTAGGGTCAGTCCCTAGTCCGCCTGCCATCAAAACATAAGACAAAACCCAAGACCGTGAGACTGTTCAAGATAAAATAAAACAAACTAAAACAAAAATTAAAATAACATAATTAAAAATATTGAGTTGCCTCCCAACAACCGCTGTCTTTAACGTCTTTTAGCCGGACGCAGTTAACCTTTCCTAGTGCCCATTGGATCCTTCTGCGAACTGCTTGCAATCCGCACAGTTATTTTTGCCGGTCTCACTTCACCTACACCATTTCTATAAAACACAGAAAAGGGTAGTACTTTTATGCTTGCCCCCAAATTGCCCAATACTTGCTTGCATTCAAAATTCCCTAAAGTGCAGGGAATAATGAAACTTGTTAGAGATTTATCCACACGCTTAATTCAAGTGCACGTATCATGACAAGTAATATAGTCTGGGTAAGACCGAATATCGTCCTCAGGGATTAGTGTTCAATTACCAATTTCTATCCTATGGTATCTATTTGGTGATCGATATTTTGATGGTTGTTTGTATCTGTGACTACTAAATTACTTTACTTAAATCAGATATGGTGAAATAGGGCTTCCAATCTCCTCAACTATCCGCTCGCTTTAATCTTTAATGCAATGATAAAGGTTCTTCCCATATATTGAGATAGCAGGTTAACTAAGCCGTTTTATATTCCAGTTCGGATATATAAACACTCAACCCTGATGCAAAATCCTTCTATCTTTCGATGATAAGATTTACCACAAAGGAGGATTAAGAACAATAACCTATTAAACTACACAAGTATCGGGGTACTTTCGTCCACGATTTTAACTTATGTTTATTCAACTATAGCATATTCACAATCTCCCCTTTCGGATCACGATTAGAAATCATATATGTGATGATAATTAGTGATCAATTAATTACCAAGAAATCAAAGCAATTATTGAATAAATCTCAACTATATAAAGAAGAAACCAAAACCATGCATTAAATCATAAAATGAGGTTCAAGTGATTCGAATGGAAAGCCCTAATTAAGGTTTAGCTCCTAGCCATAGACATGCTAAGAACTAAAAGATTATCCAACATAAACTGAAAAATAAATAAAGTAAGAAAAAGAATTACTCAAAAACAAGCCTCCAATCTTGAAGCTTTCAAGAACTATGTGTTGTGTAGAGTTAGAGATTGTGTAAACCTTCAAAAAATCTGCCCTAAGGCCTTTTTATATCCTCAAAAAACGTTTCCAACATTTCCCTCTTGGTCTTGGCCCATTCTCATTCGGAATTGGCTGAAAACCCGCGTCGGCGCCATTGCTCTGAGACCGGCTCCGTGGCGCCGAAACTGTCACGACCCAACCCCGGTCGCTGGTACCTACCGGTACCTCGCCGTATATGTCAGAGAATAGCAGCGGAACATACATAACACATAACTTATAAAAAGGTAAACATCGGCGGTAGATAAAGTGCCTTCCATAAAGCATACTTAATCAGAAGTACAACTTATTCTTATGACCCAAAACAAACGTGACTACAGACCTCTAGGAATAACAACTGTGGCGGGACAGGGCCCCGCCATACCCCCTGAATGTACAAAAGTCTATAACCTCAGGGAATCATACCAAAAAGACAAAGCCTCCGGAGAGATGGAGCTTTCCAAGAACTGAACAGTGATCCTAAGAGAGCGGACCAGCAAGCTACGTATCTCGACCTGCGGCATGAACGCAGCCCCCCGAAGGAGGTCAGTACAACAGGTACCAAGTATGTGAAACTGAAAATACTGTAATGAAATCATAATAGCATATATATAAAGCAGGAGACATGTATGATAGCCAAACTACAGTACACAACATATACGCAGCCATGTCAAGTCAGGGACTCACGCCCTCTAAGTAATCACTCAAATATAACCATAGGTCTCATGCCTATAATATCAATCATGCCCGTGGAATTCCTTCCATCACCGCTGGCGATCTATGAAGAAACAACACTAAGGAGTACATGAACACTAGATCTCACTGCATCATCGTAGCCAAATGCGAGGCAATGCGAAGGCATAGCTACGAGATCCACTGCGTCCTCAATGGCCGGGGCAAGTCGAAAGCCGACTACGGATCCACGTACCAACAATACTATAATTGAAACACGGTGGCGGGGCAAGTGCGATAGCCTCTACCAGATCCACCCTGCGTCACATCGTTGGCCAGGCAAATCGCAGGCTAACCACCAGATCCACCCTGCATCACACCACTTCACCCTAACCCTGATCGGGGCAAGTACGAAAGCCAACTACCAGATCCACCCTGCATCACGTCTCTGACCGGGGCAAGTACGAGGGCTAACTACTAGAATCACCCTGCATCAGTAGACCTCATGGAGAGCTAATCCATGGAATAATCATCAGCGGAAACGAACCCTCATCATGGCCGCATACCCGTGGAATCCTCCATCACTGACGGTACGCCCAAATAGACTCATAACTACATGTTTTTAATTTGAATTGCAATACCATGCCTTTACATAAACCAAGACAATTACCATGCCTTCTTTTCACGTAAACCAAGAGAATTCTTATTTAAGAAAGCCAAAGTACTATCAAGGCATACATAGAATAATTCTCAATTAAACAAGCCAAAGTACTATGTACGTACATTCTTTTCGAAAGCCTCATTTTTATGTAAAAACCAAGATACTAACACCCGTAGTATCAAGGCGTGTCTATTTTGCAAAGTAAGTTACTACACCTTTTGAAAAACTCATTTCAAAGCTTGAAACCAAGTAACTTCAATTTTTCACAATCTAGACAACTTATGCTCATTAATCAAAATAGACAACTTTCATAACCTTCCATAAAGTTATTATAACCAACTTCCCATAAAGCCGTTATACTAACTTTATGCTTTAGAAATTTAAGACATCCTTATCCTTTCATAAGGCCGTTATAACTAACTTCCCATAAAGCCGTTATAACTCCTTATAAACCATTTCGTTCTTTTACTAACCAAGAGGCTTATACTTCAAACAAATTCATACAATTTTCAAAATACGTCAAGTCTCTTATTCTTTAGAAAACAAGTTTCTTACCTCAAAAATTTAAGTCTCTTATCTTTTAGAATAATTCAATATTCAATAATTTCACACCAAAAGTACTCTATACTTCATTATGTCAAGAAATCCTTGTCTACCTTATTTAGGATAAACCATTCCTTAAGAACAAGCGGGTTAACTTCTTAACCCAACCAACTTAGACATTTCCTTAAAACAAGTCAAGTATAACAAAAGGATTTACTTTATTCAAAACATGTACGTCTACCGTACTATATAGTTATAACTACTCATGCTCAAAAGATTAGAAAGTTTCCACATACCTCTTCGGTCAATCCACTTGCTAAGCTCAAACTACCGCAAGTAATATGCCAACCTATAATAACCATAATACGTTTATTAACCTCTAATTTCAATGTAGGAATAATCTAAGTTCAAAGCCCCTAAATTCTATGGAAAATTGGCAGCATTTCCTTTGTTTCTACATACTTTGCCACCTTTTTAAGGTCCGAATTCAACATCCAAACGCCACTTCTTAGGCCCAACAATCCAAACATCTCAAGGGGATTACACACCTAAACTTGGGTGTGTAAAATTCTGCCCCAAAAGGTAAAACAATTAACTTAACAAGTCTAAGGTAGTTTTTAGGCTACAACATGCTCACATAATCTTCTTAACCAATTCTTTCACATCCAAACCATATTTCTTACATGCAATGACTCTAAGAGCATTATTCACTACCACAAGTTCTCTCTTCTTAACATGCAACACTAGAAACTAATTATAAAGGAAGAAATGTTACCTTAAAGTTTTAGTCAAACTTATTCCAAATATTTTTGCTAGCTTTCTTGCCAAGAACACCACCAACAAGCTAGCCACAAGCTTCCTTCTTGTTCTTAACTTTTCAGATTTTTTTTCCTAAGGCTAGAATTTCTCTTGGGATTTTAGAGAGAATGAGGAGCTTGAACTTTTAAGAGAGAAGGAAGAGCTTTTGTCTAAGAGAGAGATGAAGTATGACCAAGTCTTGAAGACTTGGTCAATATAGTGCATGCCCAATCAGATGGGGACACTTGTCACCTCCCAAGGTCTTTTAAAGAAAAACTGACTTTTCCTAAGTTTTTCCGCCTGAATCCCACTCGGCGCCAGCCCTCGCTTCCGGCGGCGCGCAACTCTGCGGACCCTCGGATCTTAGTCGCGGCCACCTCGATCTTCCGCCGCGCGCCTGTGTCTTTGCTCGAAACGCATTTACGTCGTCTGCGCACAGACCGAACTTGTAACTCTCATAACTTTCTACTCCGACGTCCTATCGACGAACGGTTGGTTGCGTTGGAATCTAGACTCAACGAACTACGCCCTGGGCCTTTGAAACACTTGGGAACTCTCAATGTACCGGGTCATAACCCGCCTCAAAGTTGACTAAAACCCATCCGGAACAATCTGTCAACCTATCTTTTGAAAATTTTAAGTCTTACTCCCTTTCGTACGCCCTCATGCGCATGACCTGAACTACGGGGTGTAACAGAAACTCCTGCAACTCGTCAGATCTTTGGGCGTCGTGGCGCTGCTTTCTCTGATAGAGTGGCACCACGACGCCTCCCTGTCCTTCGTCCGGGGTGCCAACTTTTCGTCTCTTTTGGCTCTGGAACCTCTGTTTCTGCCCTCTTTTTGCTTCTTTTCGCTAATGTGCCATTTTAAACCACTGTGACTCAAAAGAAAGAAAATCTATACTAACATGACACGTATTTGTACAAAAATGGGCCAAAGACTAACTAAAAATGACTCAAAATGTGTATATAAAATACGCCTAACAAACACCCCCAAACATAACCTTTGCTCGCCCTCGAGTAAAGATCAGAAATAGAGACAAAGACACGAAAGAAAAGAAAATAAAAGGACTCAAAGACACTGATCAATCTGCTGCACAATTGCCACTAGAAAAGCATGAAGGTTAGTAGGATAATATGCAGGAACATATAGCATGAATGTTTAGCATTCTAAAACTCTTAAGTCAGATATTTCGCAAATTTAATTCAATCATTCTCAATGGACGTAAGAACACTTACATGTCAATATCAAAATTTTATGGTCTGTTTACTTGCTATTCTCCACTAATCATGGGTACACATACTAGAGATCTTCAGGGCTTTTCAGGGTTGTAATGTAGGCTTAGGCAGGGGTAGGTAAAAAAAATAGACATTTAGGCTCAACTTACGTACCATAAGCTCTTTTTTTTCAACTCTTCCCTTTTCTTTTGATTTCCTCTTTAATCTCGTACCTATTTTCCCCCTCTTTTTGTTTAGAGAGAATGAGGTGCATTGTGAATAACATACACCCCCAAACTTAAGCTTTTGCATTTTTTTCATTGGGGTGCATCAAAAAAACATCACTTCTCTTTTTGTTCTTTTTCTACACTTTTTATTCCAAACATCTTAATTTTCCACTTATGGCACAATTATAAAATTATATGGTGTCAAAGAAAGATCTTATTTTTGGCTCAAAGAGGCTGACTAGGGATACAATTTTAATGGCAGTGATAGGCAATGAATGGTAAGAAAGGGCTAACAAAGAAATGTCTGAGTCATATCCCTAACATGTATATTCTAACTATTTCACCTCAAATAACAAGTAAGCAAACACATATGCTTAATCATTAACAAATGCATAAATCAAGCAAGATACCTCAAATAATTTGATTTCAAGAATTCTTGGCATATCTAACTTAAGCGTTCAGATTTTCTGCTTCTAATTCTATTACATTATCCCACTTTACTTCATTAGGCGTTTCAAGTAACTACAACATGCATGATCATAAAAAAAATTAGACTCATATAAGACATAAAAAATAAACAATAACAAAACTCAAACACATAAAAATAGACTCAAAAATAAACTATCAAAAATAAACTAAGAACAAAAATAAACTAAACCCCCCCAAACTTAAATCACACATTGTCCCTAATATGTGCAAGACTAAAAAATAAAAGAAAGATGGGACAACTTACAGACTTGTGGTTTAAAATGGTGGCGGTGGCGACGGGCAATGCATGGTCCACTGATTGAACATGGAGCTCAAGTCGTCAACTCTTTGGTACAACTGTTGTTGATCCTGCCTTATATCCTGTTGACCTTGTATCACTGTGTCCAGACTTTGCATCATCATCCACTGGTTCATGAGCAATTGCTCCATCATAGGCACTGGAGGTTCCAATTCGAGGTTCTTTGGTGGCTGCCGCTTCATCGAGCACATCTCAGGCTCGTCCTCATCCATGGCAGCCTCTGCTACTGCTGCTGGTGGTGCTGGAGCTGAAGCTCCTCTCCTCCTAGCTTCTGCTGGGGGGACTGACTCTGGGAAAGCGTGCACTACCCCATATGTCACAGGAGATTGGCCCTTCTCATATATATCAGTAACTAAAGTTGGGACTCCATGTCTAGCACATAAAGTGCAAATGAGAGATCCATGTCCCAACCCACCTGTAGTGGTCAACCTGTTGATTTCTCTAATGATCTGCACTATCTCTTTTTCGACGTCAATCGTCTTCCCCGTCATGATTTCATACACCATTTTTATTCTATCTTCCGGCACTCTGGTGAAGTGCGTTGATGGAATCAGGCGGGCACTGACGAAGTATAACCAACCCTTGGCTATTTTATTGAACTGACATCTGCTCAGTCCCCTTGCTTCATTTTGTGCAATCTCATATTTAGCCCCTGGGTAGCATAATGTAGCTGCGACGGTATCCCAATCGATATGGCTGGCATCTCTAGACCAACTTGTGAAATGGTTTCTGTTACAGCCTCGTTCTTCAGCACCTGTTGTCCTCAATATTTCGTTCACCACCTCAGTCGTCACAAGCACATACTACCCTCTCACAAAACATCTACCATCTGTCTGTTCTGGATAGTTGGCATAGAATTCTTTCACCATGATAGTGTTCTGCGGTACTATTCTCTCCGGATTGACGAATCTCTTCCACCCATTTGCCTCTATCGTCGCCCGAATCGGCTCATAGACATCGCCATCCTCAAATGGCTCCCTTTGGTACTTCATTCCTCTCTCGGGTATCAAGGTTCTAGTACTAATCTTGTTATATCTTTCTTCTGTCTTTTACTAGCGAACCTAGTGGTATCATATTGTGGAACGGATGTGGATGCGGAAGCTCTTCTTTTTCTGGCAGACATTCTTGAGAAATTTGGGCAGCGTTTCTTTTGTTTTTGTGAGGTTTCCCAACAACTCTCAAACACACAATCAACACAACAGTACAAACATAGCAATACACAATACAATTCAACCCCCAACTACACCCCAATCACGAGTACAACACTCCACAGCACTACGTACAACCCCCCACAGCGACTGGCCAACAACAATCTCCCACACACAGCACAATACCCAACAATAAATTTCACACCCCCAAGCTTATGAATTACCTCTCTTAATTGCTTTGAAATTTCAAGAAAAATTATGAATGTTACCTTGGAAAGTGTTCTTCACAACTTTTCTTGTTCCTAGTGATGGAATGATGCAGTGGAATGAGGATTGTTGTTTATAATGGTTATGGGTGCAAGGAATTGAAGGAATTTGGTTGAGATTGGGTGTGGTTTATGGAAGATTTGAGTGGGAGAAGTTAATTTCGTGGGTTTTGGAGAGTTTAGGTGTTTTGGGTTTTGTGTGGGAGAAGGCAATTCGACTTAGGGCTTTTATTTTTCAAAATTTCCATCGCGGCGCCACGACCCTGAGACCGGCGCCATGGCGCCCAAACTTCTGCAACTGTCTAAACTCTCGGTGCCATGGCGCCCAAACTTTCGAGACTCTTTGGACTTTCAGCGCCACGGCCCTGAGATTGGCGCCGTGGCGCCCAAATTTCTGCGGCTCTCTGATTTTTCAGCGCCATGGCCCTGAGTTTGGGAGTCGTGGCGCTGCACTCTTTTTCTCCCTTCTCATTTTGTGCTCCATGTTTTTGTCCTTGTACCTAACATCACAACATAAAAAACAATACCAAACGTGAGACTGTTCTAACTAAGCAAAAAATGCATAAATTTAAAACCTTGGATTGCCTCCCAAGTAGCGATGTCTTTAACGTCTTGTAGCCGGACGCAAGTTCCTTATCAAGAAGCCTGGGGTAATTTAACCCCACGGCCTATCCATTTCATGATCATCTTTCTTTTTAGCCTTCTATTTGTATTTTCTTTTTTTTCTCAAGAGGATGTTTAGAAATACTTACCTGTGTTGGCGGACTGCTCTCCTTAGTTTTGGCTTGTGTTGGCTTAAATGATGTGTCATTTGTCTTGGCTAGACATTGCTTATGGTCGAGGATTCAATGGAGGGTTTAAATACTTTAAATATCATCTCCTCGTCCTCAACTCTCAGTTTTAGCTAGCCCTTTTCCACATCAATCAATGCTCTCCCAGTGGCGAGGAATGGCCGTCCCAAAATAATGGGAATTTTATCGTCTTCCTCCATGTCGAGGATGAGAAAGTCTGCTAGGAGGAAGAACTTCCCCACTTTGATGAGCACGTCTTCAATGATTCCTAAAGGATGCACCACTGATCTGTCCGCTAGCTGTAGATTCACTGTAGTTGGCTTGATCACTCCCAATCCCAGCTTCTTGAATACAGATAGGGGTAACAAGTTTATGCTAGCCCCTAGATCACATAATGCCCTGATGCAAGTCACATTCCCTATCGTGCAAGGTAGGGTGAAACTCCCTGGATCTTTCAATTTTGGGGGCAGCTTCTTCTGCAAAATGGCACTACATTCTTCAGTTAGTGTTATGGTCTCATATTCCACTAGTTTCCTCTTCTTTCCAAGGATCTCCTTCATAAATTTGAAGTAGGTAGGCGATTGTTCCAATGCTTCAATGAAGGGGATATTGATATGCAATTTCCTGAAAACCTCTAGGAACTTTGAAAACTGCTTATCTTGGGTCTTTCTCTGAAGCCTCTGAGGATAGGGAATCTTCTCTGTGTACTCCCTTACTGGAACTGGTGGAGCCTCCTCTAAAATAGGGTGGTCATCAGTAACCCCCTCCTTCTCAATCTCAGCTTCCTTTTCAGTCCCCACTGCAGGTTCAGGAGCAACTGGTTCTAACTGCTTCCCACTTTCAACTGTACTTCCTGACACTGCTCACTGGGATTTATCTCTGTATTACTGGGAAGAGTGCCCTGTGGCCTGTTATTTGCCATTTTTGCCAGCTGTCCAACTTGGGTTTCCAAGTTCCTTATGGATGACCTTGTCTCTGCCATGAACTGAGTCTGTGAATTTGTAAGTGTCAACAAGGCTTCTCGCAATTCATCTGGCTTTTCTTGTGGGCAAGGTGCACTGAACTGTTGTGAAAATGAGGCCTGATTAAATGGTTGTTGATTCTGGTATTGGCCTCTGTATTGATTCGGTTGCCCCTGGTCACCCCTCCATGAGAAGTTTGAGTGATTCCTCCATCCCGGATTGTAAGTGTTTGAATAAGGGTTGTTCTGGGCCTCTGGTAATTTTCCACTTTCTGACATTCTGCTTGCTCAATAGGGATGTTGTTGGGGTATGCTAATGGGCACTTATCAAAAATATGAGGACCCCGACAAATCTCACAATTCATTGGCATCTGAACTGCATTCACTGACACTGTGTTCTGCTGAAGTTGCTTGGTCAAGAGAGCAATATGTAGATTTAGCGATGTAATGGCATCGATCTCATGAACTCCTATCGCTCTCCTTCCACTTACCCCTCTATCATCTGTCACATAGTTATTAGTGGTCATGTCTTCTAGAAAATCATGGGCCTCATGTGCTGTCTTCTTCATGAAGGTTCCACCTGCAGTTGCATCAATGATGGTTCTTGTTGTCCCACTTAGCCCATTGTAGAAAATATGGACCAAATTCCACAGTTCAATGCTATGATGCGGACACTTTCTCTGCAGATCTTTAAATATCTCCCAAGCCTCATAGAGTGACTCCCCATCAGTCTGGTAGAAATTGTTCAGCTCTCCTCTCAGCTTGGCTGCTTTGGAAGGTGGAAAGAACTTTGTCAGGAACTTCTGTGCCAGATCCTGCCATGTAAATATAGAATCTGTAGGCCGGGAATTCAACCAAACCTTTGCTCTATCTCTGATTGAGAAGGGAAAGAGCCTCAACCGGATGGCGTCATCAGTAACACCATTATATTTGAACGTTGCACACAGTTCCAAAAAATTTGCAATGTGCATATGTGGGTCTTCAGATGGTAACCCTCCAAATTGAACTGTATGTTGCACCATGCTTAGGATCGCAGGCTTTATTTCAAAAGTATTCGCTCCTATTGCTGGGAGCCTTATGCATGTTTGTGCTCCATTCACTCTTGGTAGCACATAGTCTCCCAAACTCCTTTCTGCCTGGACCTGAACTCTTTCCTCTTCATCATTCTGCAACCCTGGGGGTATTCTTTGGTTGGGTTGGTGATCACCCATCTCTTCATTCATCTCATTATTATTCTGTCGATCCCCCATGGCTATTAAGTCCAAGATTTTTTTGTTTCACCGGTTCTGCTTGCAAGTCTTCTCGATCTCAGGGTTGAAGGGAACAAGTGTATCTGCTCCTCTTCTTCTTCGCATAAACTAGATACCTGAAATAGATCAAAATCAACAAATGGATCACGGTGCACGGTTCCACAAATAAAAGAAAATAAACACCAAATTAGAAATTAAGAATAGATAGATTGATATTGAACTACGCCAATCCCCGGCAACGGCGCCAAAAACTTGTTAGCGATTTATCCACACGCTTAACGCAAGTGCACGTATCGTGACAAGTAATATAGTCTGGGTAAGACCGAATATCGTCCTCAGGGATTAGTGTTCAATTACCAATTTTTATCCTATGGTATCTATTTGGTGATCGATATTTTGATGGTTGTTTGTATCTATGACTACTAAATAATTATAAAAGTTAACTAAATTACTTTACTTAAATCAGATATGGTGGAAATAAGGCTTCCAATCTCCTCAACTATCCGCTCGCTTTAATCTTTAATGCAATGATAAAGGTTCTTCTCCTATATTGAGATAGCAGGTTAACTAAGCCGTTTTATATTTCGGTTAGGATATATAAACAATCAACCCCGATGCAGAACCCTTCTATCTTTCGATGATAATATTTACCACAAAGGAGGATTAAGAACAATAACCTATTACACTACACAAGTATCGGGGTACTTTCGTCCACGATTTTAACCTATGTTTATTAAACTATAGCATATTCACAATCTCCCCTTTCGGATCTCGATTAGAAATCATATATGTGATGATAATTAGTGATCAATTAATTACCAAGAAATCAAAGCAATTATTGAATAAATCTCAACTATATAAAGAAGAAACCAAAACCATGCATTAAATCATAAAATGAGGTTCAAGTGATTCGAATGGAAAGCCCTAATTAAGGTTTAGCTCCTAGCCATAGACATGCTAAGAACTAAAAGATTATCCAACATAAACTGAAAAATAAATAAAGTAAGAAAAAGAATTACTCAAGAACAAGCCTCCAATCTTGAAGCTTTCAAGAACTATGTGTTGCGTAGAGTTAGGAATTGTGGAACCCTTCAAAAAATCTGTCCTAAGGCCTTTTTATATCCTCCAAAAACGTTCCCAACTTTTCCCTCTTGGTCTTGGCCCATCCCCATTCGAATTTGGCTGAAAACCCGCGTCGGCGCCACGGCCCTAAGACCGGCGCCGTGGCGCCGAAACTCCTGAAACTCGTCAGATCTTTGGGCATTGTGGCGCTGCTTTCACTGATAGAGTGGCGCCATGGAGCCGCCCTGTCCTTCGTCCGGGGTGCCAACTTTTCATCTCTTTTTGCTCTGGACCCTCTGTTTTTGCCCTCTTTTTGCTTCTTTTCGCCAATGTGCCATTTTAAACCACTGTGACTCAAAAGAAAGAAAATCTATACTAACATGACACGTATTTGTACAAAAATGGGCCAAAGACTAACTAAAAATGACTCAAAAGGTGTGTATAAAATACGCCTAACAAAACTCCATGGATCTCTAGACTTTTGGGGGTTCCCTTGAGGGTATGGACTTTCTGGTTGAGGGTCAGCAAAGACATCTAGTGTTGTTTCTTCTGCAAGGGTACATCAAAAAGGAACTCCAAGGAATCCAAAAAAGTGAAAAATTGGATTCCATTAACCTTTTCTTTCTCTATACCAACCACCTTTCTCTATTCCTCAACAACTTGGTGTGGTTCAGGTTCCTCATTCTGCTTATCACCCCCCACAACTTTGTCGCTAGGAAGATTTTCTTGTGGTACATTGATCACCATATTCATCAGCTGTCCTATTTGTGTCTCCAAATTTTTGACGGACACCCTGGTCTCAGCCATAAACTGAGCCTGACACTTGGTGAGCCTGAGTATGGCTGCCTGCAACTCATTTCTATCTTCCTGTGAAACCTGTGGGTTAGGCTGTTATTGATGATTCCACTGCCCCTAGTAGTAGTAGTAATCCATGTTTTTTTTTCTTTACCTACAAAATAAGAAGAATAACAAAAAGTGATAAAAAGATGCTCGCATAACAAGTTAGAAACTTGTTCCTGGAGCAACCAAATTAGAAATAAAATAACATAATCAAATATATACAAACCAAATTAGAAATAAGATTAGATAATTCGATATTAAAAGTACGTCAGTCCCCGGAAACGGCGCCAAAAACTTGTTAGGCGATATTTTGACTGCTCACGCAAGCGTATGCATCGTCACAAGTAATATAGTCTGATAAGACCGAATATCGTCCTCAGATACTGGTTTTCAAGTACTGATTATCTAAGCTTTAATTTATATTTGGTGAACGTTAATTTGTTTGTATTTTTATCTAATAACTAAGACTAAGTAATTGCAGAAAATAAACTAATTATGATAATACTTTGGTTTAAATCAGTTATGAAGGAATTTAAGGCTTTCAATATCCTCGACTATCCGCTCTATTCAATCCTTAATGCAACTAGAATGACTTCCTCTTCTACGTTAAGATAACGGTTAACTAGTCTGTCTTATATTCCGGTTAGGATATATAATCGCTCAACCCCAGTGCAGAACCCTTCTATATTTTTATGGTAGGATTTATCACATAGGATGATTAAGAACAGTAACCTATAATGCTACACAAGTATCGGGGTACTTTCGTCCACGATTTTAACCTATGTCTAGTCAATTACATCATATCCAAATCTCTCCTTTCGGTTTTCGATTCGAAATCATATAGGTTATGATAACTAGTGATCAATTAATTATCAAACATTCATACCAAATATTGACTAAATCTTAATCAAGCGAAAAAGAAATCAAACTACTGCATTAATTCATGAATAATAGTTTCAAGCGATTCATAAGGAAATCCCTAATAGAGTGTTTAGCTCCTAAACATCATCATGTCAAGAAATAATACAAACCAATATAAACTGAATTAAAAACAAAGAAAAAAAAACTTGAACCAAAGTTGTCTCCAATCCTGTGTTGTAGCCTCCTTTCTTCTCCCCCAAAGTAGATGTGAGATGTAAGATCCAAATGAATAATGAGGTTAGGGTTTTAGGGATTTATAGCTGGAAAGAGTTGCCCTTTCGGACCCTGAAAACGTGTCAAAATTCGGCCCAGAACGTGAAAAACCCTCCTCGGCACCGCGGTGTCGAAAATCCTGCGGCTTATCAACAATTATCGTCGTCCTGCTTTCTGGCACCGCGGTGCTAATTACCTTGTAGACCCAGTCCAGTTTACAGGCTATTTTTCGTCCGGACTTCGTCTGATTTCTTCTATACTTTCCGGAACTTCTTAGGCTTTATTTCTTGGCCATTTAAGTGTGCAATCCTAACTCAATCAAGCTCATTTCATCTCCTTTTGCCATTTCTCCATTTATGACCGATGTGACTCAAAAGAAAGAAAACGACCATAATACTATACTAAACACAAATGAAATGAGTAAAATACTAACTAAAAATGACTCAAAAAGTGTATATAAAATATGTCTAACAGTAGATGAGATCATTGATAGGGCTGGGATGTCATCATTTAAGTCCACTTCTACTCCAGTTGATACTATACCCAAGTTGGGTGCTACAGTTGGCTCTCCCTATAAAGATCTGACCCGCTATCACAGTCTTGTAGGCGCCCTTCAGTATCTTACGTTCACGCGACCTGTTATTACATATGTTGTACAACAGGTGTGTTTGTTTATGCATGATCCCAGGATTGAACATATGAATGCGCTCAAACACATTCTTAGGTACATTCATGGAACACTTGATTATGACTTGTATTTGTATCGTCTACACTTGTCTTCTATACATATGCTGATTGGGGAGGTTGTCCTGACACCAGATGGTCTACGACTGGCTATTGTATGTTTTTAGGTAATAACTTGGTCTCATGGTCTGCCAAGTGTCAATCTACGCTTTCACGTTCAAGTACAGAGGCCGAGTATCGAGGGGTAGCCAATGTGGTCTCTAAGTCATGTTGGTTACATAATCTTCTTTTGAAGCTTCATCGTCCTATTCAGAAGGTTACCTTGGTGTATTGTGATAATATAAATGTCATCTACCTTTCTGGTAATCCAGTTCAACACCAGCGCACTAAACATATAGAGTTGGATATTTACTTTGTTCGAGAAAAGGTAGCTAAAGGACAAGTACGCGTCTGCCATGTCCTTTTCAGATATCAAATTGCAGACATTTTTACAAAGGGTCTTCCCTCGGTCCTTTTTGAAGATTTTAGAGACATTCTCAGCGTACGAAGACCGTCCGCTATGACTGTGGGGGTGTGTTAAATATACACACAATATACAAGTGTATATATTAGATGATCACGAGCGGTAGCGTAGTGATGAACCAGTCGCGAAGATCGGCCTGTCGGTCAGTGTTCCAGCATGTATATTAATTTATAGTAGTTTTGTATATTAGTCTTGTACCTTAATTAGTATTGTAATATTACCATAATTGTATAGTTAGTCTCCAAATAGAATAGGAATTTAGATGTAGAATTGGAAAAGGATTTTCCTATTGTAACTTGTATATATATGTCTTTAATCAATAATGAAGGGGATTAATTCTTTTACTATTGTATTAAAGTATCTCAATTTGATATTATTAGTAAATTAATCTCAACCATCTTCCTCCTCAATTGCACAATAATCTCTCTTATATTTTTATTCACCACTAATAGCCTTTTTGAGAATTCATCTACCGAATCATAGTGCCAAAATCACCATACATATTGCATATAAGCTGCTCGGGTTTCTTTCTATAGTTGTAGCTTGTCAAATGAAGCAAAATTTAAATTTGTGAAAGTGTTAAAGATAATTTTGTTCAACTAATAGCTTAATATATTAGATTAGATACTACATCGAGTCCCTGAAAAAATTACTATCACGACATTAGTTTGTGAATGATTTCAAATCAAAATCTTAATGTACTATATTTATTTTCGGAGGAGGAGTGGTTTAATTTAGATAGCAGAAAGAATAATAAAGAATTAAATTATTTATTGATTTGTGCCAAGTAATTAGAATTCTGGCTAATTCAATTGTTTCTATTAAATTTTTTTTAAGGAATATATCAAACTATAATAGTACTGATGAATAGAAAATAATATTGATAAAGAAACATTTATCTTTCCTCTAAAATGAAGAATATGTTGGAAATTTACTATACGTGAAATAAAATTAATCATATTAATTATGACTCGAACAATTGGGGTTCCGCACGTCGGAAACATGGTTTCCACACACGTGCACATAAAGTGTCAAGGATCATAATTTCCTTAAATAAAAGAGATATTGGTACGTATACGAATTGTTTGAGACGTAAAATAATAGACAGTTATTGGTCAAATAACAATGGTTTCACGTTGCTAAACGAAGATAAGTCGTGTATAAAGTGTAAAAGATGAAACGAGTCTGAAAAATGTCGTGGCGCCAGAGCGCCACGGCGCCTCCCTGCAGGGTCGTGGCGCCGGTGACGCCCGAAACTCTATGAAGTTTCGGCGCCAGCCTGCAGGGCCACGGCGCTGCGGACGTTTCAGACCGTTGGAAGATGAACGAAAACTGTTTTTTGGGCTGACTTTGGAGCATTAATTCTCCATTACTTGGCTCATGAATCAGCCATTATTTTGCTGAATTATTACTCCACATTCATGGCCAGTATATGGTCTTTATTGGCCATTACTTGGCTATGTGGAAGATCATCTTCTCTACACTATAAAATGGAGCCTTGGGGCTCATTTGGAAAGACAATACACACTTAACAATTCTCTGAAATTGTCTTCCTCTCTTGCAATCACAAAACACTCAAAGATCTTTCTTCATAAGCGAACACTTGAGTTCCCTTTGCTCATTTTTTTATTGTCGTTTTATCTTGGGAGATAAATTGTCATTACACCTTTGAAAAGATATACGGGGCAATATTATCTTAAGGATAGATTGAGAATTCAGTCGACTCAGCAAACTCTCTTATTTGTTTATTTCCAGATTTCGTACATACTTGTTGTTGTTACATTCTCATTTCCTTATTTCTACACTTTGTTCCCACATGCTTAAGATAACTCGCTGCTTTCAACAACAACATGTCTGCTGAAGATCAATTCAACGCTATGAACAACGCCACTGTTGAAGGAAGTACTAATGCCTTCACCTCCGCCACTCAAGGCGATGACGTTGCCTACACTCCAACTAATCCAGGCATTCCAAATTCTTTCCAAACTGCTGGCTTTGGCACAACTAGTGTCAAAACTGTTTTTGGCACAACCAATGCCTCTACTGCTGCTCCGGGAACTTATAGTGGCAATGCTACTGCCCAAGGCGTCCAGAACGCCTATGCTCATGTTAGAGACGTTCCCAACGCCTTTGCAACTGCTTAAGGGGGCGTCACTTCCCCTACACCCGCTGGTTTTCACCATGAGCGTCCTGAACAATTCATGGGTGTTCACTTTAAGCGATGGCAGCAAAATATGCTATTTTTCCTGACGGTAATGGGAATGTCACGTTTCCTAACCGAAGACCCTCCACTAGTTGGGGAAGATGTGGACCCTCAGCCAAAAGATTTGGGGGGAGGGGGCCAAGATAACCATGTCGCTGATGACATGAGGATGGTTCGCGAAGCATGGAAACATAGCGATTTCATGTGTAGGAACTATATTCTAAATAGTTTGTCTGATCCCTTCTACATGGTATATTGTACCGTTGAAACTGTCAAGCAGTTGTGGGACAAACTACAAAAGAAATACAACACCCAAGATGCGGGTAGTAAGAAGTTCATCATTGGGAAGTTCCTGAAATTTCAAATGGTGGACAACAATAGTGTGTCATCCCAAGTACAGGAATTTCAAATGATTCTACATCACCTGGATTTGGAAGGATTGAAGCCCAATGAGCAATTCTTGGTTGGGGCATTGATCGAGAAGCTGCCTCCTTCGTGGACTGAGTTTATGAACTATTTGAAACTCAAAACTAAGGAGATGACCTTAGACTAACATATTGTCAAACTCCAGATCCAGGAGGATAATAAGAAGACCATGCCAAAGGGGAAACAACCCGCTGAGGCTAAGGAGAACCTGGCGGAAGCCAAAGGGAACCCAAGCAAGAAGCGAAAGTTCCAGAAGGTTGGTAAGTCCCAAACAACTGAAAAGTTTAAGGGTACTTGTCATCACTGTGGTAAAGTTGGTCACATGGCCAAGGACTGTCGCAAGCTCAAACATGAGGATAGAGAGAAGGCCAAAGGCAAGGCCAAGGCTAACATCGTCGAAGACACACTCGTAGAAGATATGATAGAGGAGTTCTCAGCGGTAGTGCTTGAAGCTGACCTAGTTGAGAATCCGATGCAGTGGTGGTTGGACACGGGTGCTACCCGTCACATTTGTTCCAATAGAAATGCCTTCTCCAATTATACACCAGTCACAAATAAGAAGTTGTTCATGGGAAACAATTCTTCTTCTGATGTGCTGGGGGTAGTAAAGGTAGTCCTCAAGATGACGTCCGGAAAGGAGCTGACTCTAAATGAATTGATGCATGTCCCAAAAATTCGAAGAAATTTAATTTTTGAACCTATGTTCGTCAATGCTGGTTTTAGGCTAGTGTTAGAGGTTAACAAGTTTGTAATCACAAAAAATGGAACTTTTGTAGGTAGGGGCTTCGTCTGTGAAGGCCTCTTTAAAGTTAATGATGCATCTGTAATGGCTTCTACTTCCACTATCAATAAAATTGAGCCTTATACTTACCTGATTGAGTCATCTAATTTATGACATCATAGATTAGGACATGTTAACTATCAATCTATCCAAAAATTGGTAAAGTTGGAATTATTGTTGTATGTTGACATAAACCCTCAATGTAAGTGTGAGGTGTGCGTAGAGGCAAAACTTTCTAAGAATCCCTTTAAATCCGTTGAAAGGGAAACCACTCCTCTAGAACTCATACACATTGATATATATAATTTAAAGTTCGCTCAAACTAGAGGGGGGAACAAGTACTTTGTGACTTTCATAGATGATGGCACAAGGTTTTGTTACCTTTACGTACTAAAAAGTAAAGATGAAGTCTTTGAAGCATTCAAAAGCTACAAAGTAGAAGTTGAGAACCAACTAAGCGGACGGATTAAAATAATCCGTAGCGATAGAAGGGGAGAATATGTAGCGCCTTTTGAAGAATTTTGTACCCAATCGGGTATAGTTCATCAAACGAATAACAAAAATTCCCCTGCAGTGACCCTTCAACGGGAATTCTCCCACATTAACATGGAGGATTTTTCGAATGCCTCATCCTATTGTCAAAGACTTAAAGAGTTGTCGGATCACCTCAATAACGTTGGCGCGCCATCACGAATGATCGTCTTGTTCTTCAGATGGTTGCAGGCCTCTCTGAGGGTTATGGCGTTGGGACGCTTCTTCTTCAAAGTAATACACTCTCGTCATTCTACCAAACATGTTCCATGCTCACCTTAGAAGAAGCCGACTTGGCTAAAGGTGGCAACCGGAGCCAATTCCGCCATGATGGTGGCCACGTCATGCGACACCGATGACCCTCACTCATTCTCGGATAATTCTAGCCAAAACCATAATAATAATGGCGGAAAAAAGGCCAAAATCAGAAAAATAGTGGCAAAAACTGTGGCAGCGATCGCGGTGGTGGTAGTGACGGAGGATATGGTGGCGATGGCGGCTCTTTGGCGCAACACCACCGACGCGATCTTAGGCTAGTCCATAGTGGTCGTGAAGTGGGCGATGGGCGAGTACATCACAATTTCGAGCTTTCGGTGACAAGTTAGGCTAGTCCCAAATGACCTCCAATTGTTCCAGCAGACACGGACTGAGACCCTTGCAATAGACTGGCCTGCTTGGATCTCGGCAATAACTGGCCTTCGCTGCTGCAGGCCCAGCATCGTCCCCGACTCCCACGGATATCGAGGCAATAATGCATACATTTAGATTAAATCCTCCGTATGTAAATTAGTATATGAACACCAGTGCAACTACCTACATGACATCCGACCAAGGTAATCTCTCATCTTATTTCAATTTGAGCAATAATCGTGACATCATTATTGGTAATGGTAATTCAATTCAAATTTGTGCTTATGGTCACACAAATTTATCTTCCCGAACCCACCTTTAGCCTTGAAAAATATCCTTCATGCTCCTCACTTAATTAAAAAATTGGTGTTTGTTTGTAAATTTATAACTGATAATTGGGTTTCTGTTGACTTTGACCCTTTTGGATTTTTTGTGAAGGATTTCATGACGGGGATACCTCTAATGATATGTAATAGTCGGGACGAGCTCTATCTCATCACCACCACCACCACTACCACTAATCAAGTCACACCATCGACGTTTGCCGTTTTAGCACCTTTCTTGTGGCATGCGCGTTTGGGTCATCCGGGAGCGTCTGTTCGTTCCTCTCTTAAAAATAATAATTTTATTGAGTGTAATAGTACGCGTAGTACTAATGTGTGTCCTTCTTGTCCGCTTGGGAAACATGTTAGATTACCGTTTGTAGCGTCTAATTCTAGTACTTTAATGCCATTTGATATTATTCATAGTGATTTGTGGAAATCTCCCATTTTGAGCTCTGTGGGCCATCGTTATTATGTGTTATTTTTGGTTGATTATTCTAATTTTTATGGGCCTTTTCGTTTTCTAAAAAGTCTCAAGTTTATTTCACATTCCTATCATTTAGAGCATTCATTTGTACCTAATTTGAATGGAAATTAAAAACATTCAATGTGATAATGAAATTTGATAATGGGCATTTAGGGAATTTTGTAGTGTTAATGGTATATATTTTCAGTTTTCTTGTCTTCCCAAAATGGAAAAGCCGGGAGAAAAATGTGCACTATTAATAATATTTTTCGGACATTACTCGCCCATCCTTCATTACCACCTTTATTTTGGCATCATACATTACAAATGACTACTTACCTTAACATACTCCCGAGTAAAGTACTAGCACACCAATCTCCACTCCAAATTCTTTAATGTAAGGATCATTTTTATTCTCATTTGAGGGTATTTGGGTGTTTATGTTATCCTCTCTCCTCATCCTCTATATTTAACAAACTTCAAGCTCGTTCTACCATTTGTGTTTTTTGGTTATCCGTCTAATCATCGTGGTTATAAATATTTTGATTTATCTTCTAATAAAATCATAATTAGTCGCCATATCATTTTTGATGAAACCTAATTTCCATTTGCTAAATTGTATAATTCTGTGTTTAGTTCTTATAATTTTTTGGATGATGGGCTCTCACCGTATATCATCCACCATTTGGCCCAGCATTCTCGTGACCCAATTCTAGTAGGCCCACTACCTGTTGGCCTATCCGTCACTGATCTCGATCCGATTCCCACCAGCGAGCCGCAGCTTGCTGGCGGCCTAATAATTATCCCTCCGGTCCAAAGATCTCGGCGGCAGGCCGGCTGCGTATTGGCCCAGTTTCTACATCCTCCGTCAATCCAGTCCATCGGCCAGCAATCCTATTACTTGCTAGCCAATCCCGTGACATCCCTACACCGACCCAAATCCAACCCACTTCTATTCCAAGTTAAGGACCCGTTACTCGTAGCCAAAAGGATATTTTAAAACCAAAAAGATATTTTAATCTCAATTCTAATGTCACTAAATCACTCCTACAACGCAACCCAGTGCTACCCTTCATGACCCGAATTGGAAAATGGTCATGGATGATGAATATAATGCTCTTATTGAAAATAAGATGTGGGAATTGGTGCCCCATCCGCCTGGTGTCAATGTTATTCGTTTTATGCGGATTTTTACTCATAATGAAAAATCTGATGGTTGTTTTGAGAGGCATAAGACCCGTCTTGTAAGTGATGACAAAACTCAACAAGTTGGCATAGATTGTGGAGAGACATTTAGTCTGGTGGTCAAATCGGCAACCATTCACACTGTTCTCATTCTAGCTCTCTCGAAAGCATGTCACATTCATCAGCTGTTTGTGAAAAATGATTTTTACACGGTGATCTCAAGGAAACTGTATGCATGCATCAGCCCTTGGGTTTCAGGAACTCGATCATCATCACCATATCAATTTTTTGAAGAAGTCTTTGTATGGGCTAAAACAGGCCACTCGGGCTTGGTACAAAAGGTTTAGAGATTATGTGTCTACTATTGAGTTTTCTCACATCAGGTCTGATCATTCTCTATTCATCTATCATCGTGGTACTTCTCTGGCATACATTCTATTATATGTGGATGATGTTATATTGACTGTCTCTTCGGATAAACTGCACAAGTTTATCATGTCTCTTCTCAGTTTCGAATTTGCTATAAAAGACTTGGGGCCTTTGAGTTATTTTTTTGGTATAGTTGTAACGCATCATGCATGTGGTTTATTTCTATCTTAGAGGAAGTATGAAGCTGAGATTATTGAGCGAGCTGACATGTCATCATGTAATTCATCTCCCGGTTGACACCAAACCAAAGCTGAGTGCTAACACACCTTACGAGGATCCCTCCAACTATAGCAGTCTTGTAGGGGCTCTTAGGTATTTGTTACGGTATTTCTAGATGCTACGCAAGTGTACGTATCATAATTTGTAATAACTTTCGGTAAGACCGAATATCGTCCACAGAGATTGAATTATCAATTACCTATTAACTAACCTTTGGTTTCTATTTGGCAAACGAAAATAAGTTTTGATTTCTAAACTAAGAATTAACAAACTAAAATAATTTCCGAAAGAAATTAATAACTATAACACACAGAGTTTAATTCAGTAATGGAGGAAATTAGGGTTTTCAATCTCATCAACTATCCACTCTATCATTAATTAATGCAAGACTAACGATTCTTCTTCTTGTTAAGATAGCAGGTTAACTGAGGTATTCTATATTCTGGTTAGGACATATAAAAGTCAACATAAGTGAGAATTTTCTATATTTCTATGATAAATTCAATCACATATGAGGATTAAGATTAATAACCTACAACGCTACACAGACAATCGTGATACTCTCGTTCAAGATTAAACCTACGTCTAATCAACTATAGCATATTCAAATCTTCATTCTCAGTTCTCGATTTGAAATCATATAGATAATGAAAACTAATGGTCGGTTAATTCTCATTCAATAAACACAAGTTGAATAGATCTTAATAGACGAAGAAAGCAAACTAGCACTACATTAAATCATAATAGAGTTTCAAGTGATTTAATGGAAAATCCTAATAAAAGTAATTAGCTCATAGACATGCTAAGAATGCTAATTAATTCAACATCCAACATGAACTGAATTAAAGTAAAGAAAAGAAAAATAACTTGAACAATATGTGTCTCTAATTGCTCCTTAGCCTTCAGTTTCTTGCCTCCAAAGTGTGATAATCCTCATAAACATGCCTCATATATCCTTTTATAGCAACCCTAATCTTCCTTTTTAAAAAGACCCTTTTGCCCTTGTGAAAACTGAGTTTTCGCAGTTTTTAAGTCTTCGGCGCCGCGGATCTTACAGGATAGCGTTGTGGCGCTGCTTGGGCAGAAACTGGTTGTCGTTGAGGCTCCACGACGCTAAAGTCAGGCATCGTGGCGCTAATTCTTGTCGACCCCACGCGGTCTATAATGTAGTTTTGGGCGTCGCGGCTCTATCCTTGTCAACCCCGCATGGTCTACTATATAATTTTGGGCTTTTCGACGTAAACTAACCACACACGGTTTATGAGTTCTACAACGTTCTTCATCCGTAATTTGTTTAAACTGCTTTTCGAGCTTTCCAGGGTTTCTTTGACTTATCTCTTGTGACCAGATATGTATTTTTATCCGCAATAACCGCATATTGTTTTTGAATTCGCCTTATTCATTTCTGAATCAAACACAAAACAACATGCATAATACTGCACAAAACAACTAAAAGACAAACAAAAGACTCCCTAAAACACACTCTAAAACAGTACAAAATCTACCTAACAAACACCCCCAAACTTAAACTTTATTTGTCCTCGAGTAAAGAACTCTAGACACCCTAAAAAGAAAAACACACAAACTCTAAAAATGACTCAAGTCAACCACAATAGATTATGCCTCGAAGATCATGAACAACATGCAATATAATCTTCAGGAACCTTCTAGCCACTAATTTGCTATCTAGAATTTCAAGTCAGGTAATCAAATTTTCTTAAAGTTATTAAGGAATATGATCACTCAACCATGATTATTGACTTAAACACATATTCAATATTAGTTTATGCACAATGAATTCTCTCCAACAGTCCATCAAGCCAAAATTCTATGGTCCTGCTAACTTGTTACTCTCCACTAATGTAGACAACACATGCTCAAGAATCAATAGGACTTTTAAAGGTTCTGATGATAGGCTTAGGCATGGGGCATATAAAAAGTCATTTAGGTTCAGGATTACCATAAACATATACACCCATCAACCAAACTTGATATTCATATTACAACCAACAATCATCCCCGCATTTTTTTTCTTTTCTTTTCTAAATTGAGAAAATTCACACTTTCACTTTTATATTTATATACACTCCCCCAAATTTGTTTTTCAAAGTATGTACAAAGAGAGTGTAAAAAAAAAATCACAGAATTTCTCAATCTTTTATACTTCTATTGATATCACCCAATTTACAATATCAATTACAAACAACCCATCCCCAATCATATACTTATATACTCATGGTAAAATTCAAGGGAATGAGAAATTGTAACGGGTTTCAAATCGGCTCAGAATAAAAAGGGTACTAGGGATTAATGTAATCAAGGTGGATTGAAAGGCTCAATCGTTCCAAAGATGGCCTAGATCATCTTCCTAAGCATGCATCATCTAGGATTTCGTCTCAAGTAACAAGCAAGCAAGTTCTAGAATTTTCCACCATCTTTCCTCAAACCAAAATTCAATCATGCATAAACTAGTATTTGAATACAAGAAATTCACTAATCATGATCAAGTTTCCATTGTTATTAATAACCAAAAGCAAACTCGAACAACTATCCAACTTAAGCACACGGATTGATGCATTTCATGTATATCAATTTCATCCAATTTTATCACATGCATTCACTCAATCTCATGGGCAATTATTTTTAACTTGATTCATTGACACAAGATGTTATACCCCGCATTTTCAGAATATATACGTAAGGACGTACGTACGACAATTTGAGACTTAAAGTTTGGCATAGGTTCGAAATTTGTGCACAACACCCGATTAGAATCGTTTTTCGACGAAACGTTTTACAAAACTTGCGAAGGGAAAATTCCGGCTATGTCATTTGCGATTTTTGCGGATTTTTCCGGGAGATGAAACATTTTGGACCAACGAGAGGGTGACACTTGTCACCCTCAAGTGGACGCCTAAGGGGCGGTTTGGCCTTGGCCGATTGGTGCCTTGTTTTGGCCTTGTTTTGTGCCTTACTTTGTGCCATGTTTGGTGCCATGTTTTGTGCCTTGTTTTGAGGTGTAGGGTAAGGGTGCACTTGGCTTGATCTTGGCCTTACACTTGCCTTGCACTTGGCTTGATCAAGGCCATTGGTTTCCCTATAAATACCCCTCCCTTGTGGAAGACTTCTTCATCCTAAATTTCACTAAGTCTTGAAATCCTCCCTCCCATCTTGTGTTGTGTTCTCGCAAGAGGTCTCCCTTTGAGAAGCTTTGGCGAGAGGCCTCCCTCCCCTTTGTAGTGTCTAGCCGAGGTACCCCACTAGCCTAGTGTTTCGTATAATACACCCCCCCTCTTGGTAGAAATACTCTCCAAGTATTGTTATAATGCCCTAAATACCTTAGCCTTATACCTTGTAGTATTCCAAAAGTTACCTCTATACGTAGAGCCCGGAAATACTACCTTTTGTCCTTTTAGTCTCAAACCGAAACCCTAAGGAAATCTTCATAGCGAGTTGAAGTATTTAAGTAGAAGTTGGTTAGAACTTCTAAGGGTTGTTTGGAGCGGATTGGAGCGCGCGGAGTAGGAGCTAAACCTTGCTCAGGATCGACATTATAACTTGGATAATTTTGGGCTTATCGAGGTAAATACTCTTGTCCCCTTATTGTAATTGGAAATTACATGTTGTAGGATTATATAGTTGAAGTATACTATATATAGAACTGAACATAGCTTTGCGGCAATGTCTTTTGACTTAAGCCTGAATATAAAGAAGAGAACTGAACTGTAATTACATAGGACTGTATTACAGTAGACTTGTGTGGTATTCTGTGTAGTAGAATTGTATACGTCCGGTTAGACGTATAACCCCCCCCCCCTGGTTGGCTTGGTAGCCGGCCTCGATAGAGGAGGAGATTTACGCGGTTGCGGGGGGGGAGGTGCTGCCGAATTTTCTGTAGAATATGGAACCATGCGGTTAGAAGTTAATAGACGTTTGTGGCCTTATAGGTGGAAGTACTACGAGTAGCGTATTCTACTTGAAGAGTGGAAAAGGCTAGCCGGGTTACAGTACTGTGGAGCGTTTTGCTTATTATCGATAATCATCGCGAGGTATGTGAACCTCTTCCTATCCTTTCTAGCATGATGCTTTGTAAACTATGTAGTACGGTAGACGTACATGTGTTAAATGAGTTGGTTGGTTTAAAACATAGGGTGTTATAATAGCTTTATGGGAAGTTAGTTATAACGACTCTATGTAGGTAAAAGATTTGGTTTATTGATTGTAGGAGTTAAGAGACTTGATCTTGAAAGATAAGAGACTTAACTTGTTTTACTTGGTTATTAACATTTTGTTAAAAGTGTTGTGAAACCTCATTCGCGAGTAATGAGTACTTGGTTTTAAAAAGAATAATGTTTTACTGATTTCGGAAATGAGAATAAGTGTCGAGCAAACCACAGCAGCGCTAATAAAGGAAAGTGTATTGGCAAATAACTAATTGTTATTAAAACCAGTAGAAACCTCCATCTGCATAGAAGCTAAGATAAGACAAAATTGTATTACATTTCCTAGATCATGGCTGCTGTAACAAGATTGTTGTAAACAAGAATAAACGGCTCACGTATAAGACATATGTTTCTCAGATTGTTTAAAAGAGAATTATATTCTTAAATGATTAAGACTATGAACTATGAAACTTTTCTAAAATCAAGAGACCTGAGTAATTGAAATTAGGCAAACCTGGAACTTTAGGGAAAGAATGTTGTTGAAAAGGAAAGTGTTTTGGTTTACCTAAAAATGTGAGTCACTCTATTTTTATACTACGGTATCGGGTGACCTTTATAAAAGGAATGGATTTCTTTAAAAGGAATTTAACGTCGTAGTACTTTAGTTAAAACCGGACTTTGATATAAAATGGAAGTACCTTGAGTTATGTATAACTTGCCTATGCTTGTTGTTGTATAACTTGCCTATGCTTGTTGTTGTGTAACTACTTTATGCTTGTTGAGATAGCCTTTGTTGTGTAAATATTGATATCAGGTGACTTCTTGAGAAAGAGTGGATCTTTTATAAAAGTCTAGAAGTATGGTAATTTGCTTGAGCTTGTTTGTGATAGCCTGGTTGTGCGGTATATTGTTGTTGAAGTTACATGGACATGTCTACACCGTCTGCAAATCCGGGGCATGTGGTCATGCGGCGGGGTTGATTACGATATATTGTTATTGTGGTTACATGGACATGTCTACACCGTCTGCGAATTCGGGGCATGTGGCCGTGCGGCGGGGTTGATTACCCGATATATTGTTATTGTGGTTACATGGACATGTCTACACCGATCTGCATTCGGGGCATGTGGCCGTGCGGCGGGGTTGATCCTTGATATATTGTTGTTGATGTTACATGGACATGTCTACACCGGCGGAATTCGGCATGTGGCCATGCGGCATTGTTATTATTGTTGCATCATGGACATGTCTGCGTCACGATTCGGGCATGCGGCCATGATGCGAACATGATTGATGTTGTGGCGTGAGACCCATAGTTATATTGAGTGATGACGTTGAGGCGTGAGTCACGACTTGACCGCTTACATGTTGCGTCTTGTATTTTTGTTATCATACATGTCTCCGCTTTATGTAGATTATGATTTAAGCTGCGATATTTTGATTTCACATACTTGGTACTGTTATCTCGACCTCCTTGGGCTGCGTTCATGCCGCGGTAGTACATCGGTAGTTGATCCTCGCTCTTAGGATCACGATTCGGCGATGGGAAGCTCCGTTCTCGGAGGCTTATCTTTTGGTATGTTACCACGAGTTGTAGGTTCTTGTACATTCGGGGTATGGCGGGCCCTGTCCGTCATGTTGTATAAAAACTCTTAGAGGTCCTGTAATCTTGTTGTGGCGGGGTTTGTAAAAAGGATTAAACTGCGTTTTGAAAGAGTTGTTTATATATATTTTATTGGAAGGTAACCGTTTGGTTGGCTTTGTTTTATGATCATATATCTTGTTTCTTGTTTAAGTTTTATTTTCCTTTGGTTTTCTCGATGTTGTATCACTAGGGTGCCCGGTAAGGCACGATCACGGGCCGGATCGGTCGTGACAAAAGTGGTATCGAGCGATTAATCCTCGGAAAGTGTCTGACCGTGTCTAGTAGAGTCTTGATTATCGATGTGTTGTGCACCACATCTATAATCGAGAGGCTATAGGACATTTAAGATTGGTTTCCATCCTTCTCATTACGAGATCGTGCCTTAGAGTGTGTTGTAAGTTGGACCCTCCGACGTATCTCGTTTTTACCGATTATGCCTCGCGCAAGGCAGAGCCAGGCAAAGCGGCCGAGTCTTGCTAGTGAGATCTGAGAGTACGAGCGCGAGCGGTCAAGACTGCGTGATTGTGCTTGACGGCGAGTTTTGCGACGCCGCGGCCCAGTGAGTTTAGAGCGCGGCGATGCTGCTGAGACCTGATACACGAGCCTCCGGTCCACAACCCGGAGCGGATGAGATAAGTACTGGAGATGGCGATTCTTGGCGAGTCGTGGCGATATGAGGATAGGCTGGATGCACGTGATTCCAGTTCGATGCACCGATGGTTCACCCTAGATCGGATAGTTTGAGGCTACAGGACTTTACGAGATGTAGCCCGCGAGTTCTACGGTCGAGGCACGAGGATGATCCGCAGGAGTTCATCAAGCGATTCTGACGGATCATGAGAGTGATCAAGGCTTCGGAGACCGAGTCGGTGGTCTTAGGTTCGCATCGGCTGCGTGATACCGCAGTCGACTGGTTTGATTCGTGGGAGCTGTCCCGGGGATAGAATGCACTTCCAGCCGTTTGGGACGAGTTCTCGGGGGCATTTCTTGCACATTTCTTGCCTCGCGAGATGAGAGGCTCGGGCCAAGCGATTTTTGATGTTGAGGCGAGCGCGTCTGATTCGGGAGTACAATGTGGAGTTCAACTCATTGGCTCGGTATGCCCCCGCTGTAGTAGCTGATATGGAGGACAGAGTACACCGCTACGTTACCGGGTTAGATGACTACTTGGCAAAGGCTTGCTCGGGTGTAGCTCTTCAGTCGGGCATGGAAATTGCCCGCATGCAGGCTTATGCACTTGGGGGTGAAGAGCGGAGAGGTCGAAGGAATGACCAAGATCGTGAAGAGGGCGAGCAACGAGGTCCTTTGGTGACTTTCGAGGCGGACCGCAGCCGTGAACTAGTTTTGTACCTCGCTTGATGCAGAGTGGTCCTCCACAACCTTCGTGGCATCCAGAGTATTCGGAGCGGTCGGGCTCCAGGTTGAGTTTCGAGGAAGTAGGGTGTTGGCGGATCGATCACCCCTACCGGTGTGGTCGATGTGGTAGACCGCATTTCGGGAGTGTCGTGGTGCGAGGATCTTGTTATTTTTGCGGCAGCGGGGCCATTTGCGAGGAACTGTCCGGCCAAGGTAGCACGGATGTTACGACTCACCTTGGATCGATGGTGGTTCATCACCTTCACTAGCTATGCGCCCTGCAGGGCAGGACTGTGATTAGAAGCGGTAGAGACAGGTATATCCTTAACCCTCTAGAGTTTTGTATGATGATGTGTTTAGTGTTATGTTCGGATAGCTTTATGCTAAAATGTGATTTAGAAACACAGTTAGGGTAGAAGGGTAAGCCTGGGGGCATGGTAAGTGTGAACCTTAGACTATTTCACGATTGAGACCTTAGAGGTAAGGTCGTCTTGTGTAAAAGATTTATTTTATGTTTGACCTTTATCAGAGTGCGTAGTATACGTGGAGTTATTGTGGGAATTCCTTGGGTTGTGTAAAATGGAAGTGGTAGCTTTCATGACTTGAATAGGTAAGATTGTTAGGATCGGGAACAAGAGTGTGGCTGATTGTGGGGTCGGGTTAAGGACCATTCGCGGGTCAACCCGCAGCCGGTTTGTGGTGGGGTCGATTCGAGGTGGTCCCGGTGGTAGGTCACGAGGATGCTAGGCAGAGTTTAGTTAACCATCGTATGAGTTCGTGGACGCGTTCGACCAGAATCGGTTCGTGAAGGCGGGAATGGCCTTGGCGGAAAGTGAAGCTAGTAAGATGACCAAGTTTGAGGTAGTGACTCCGCAGTTTTGAAGCCAGGCGATGAATGAAGTATGGTGCATTATCGGGAGAGTTCAAGTGTTCGAGGGGGCGACGAGTAAGGAAGGAAGAGAACGTGTGTTATTTCGTGGCTGCGTGGCGTTGGCAACTTGTTAGAGGAACTTCATCGATATCCGTCTTGAGAAGGAACATTCGGGACGAATGTTTCTAAGGAGGGGAGAATGTTATACCCCGTATTTTCAGAGTATATACGTAAGGACGTACGTACGACAATTTGAGACTTAAAGTTTGGCATAGGTTCGAAATTTGTGCACAACACCCGATTAGAATCGTTTTTACCGAAGCGTTTCTGAGAACTTGCGAAGGGAAAATTCCGGCTATGTCATTTGCGATTTTTGCGGATTTTTCCGGGAGACGAAACATTTTGGACCAACGAGAGGGTGACACTTGTCACCCTCAAGTGGACGCCTAAGGGGCGGTTTGGCCTTGGCCGATTGGTGTCTTGTTTTGGCCTTGTTTTGTGCCTTACTTTGTGCCATGTTTGGTGTCATGTTTTGTGCCTTGTTTTGGGGTGTAGGGTTAGGGTGAACTTGGCTTGATCTTGGCCTTACACTTGCCTTGCACTTGGCTTGATCAAGGCCATTGGTTTCCCTATAAATACCCCTCCCTTGTGGAAGACTTCTTCATCCTAAATTTCACTAAGTCTTGAAATCCTCCCTCCCCTCTTGTGTTGTGTTCTCGTCAGAGGTCTCCCCTTTGAGAAGCTTTGGTCGAGAGGCCTCCACTCCCCTTTGTAGTGTCTAGCAGAGGGTACCCCTAGCCTAGTTGTTTCGTATAATACACCCCCCCTCTTGGTAGAAATACTCTCCAAGTATTGGTATAATGCCCTAAATACCTTAGCCTTATACCTTGTAGTATTCCAAAAGTTACCTCTATATATAGAGCCCGAAAATACTACCTTTTGTCCTTTTAGTCTCAAACCGAAACCCTAAGGAAATCTTCATAGCGAGTTGAAGTATTTAAGTAGAAGTTGGTTAGAACTTCTAAGGGTTGTTTGGAGCGGATTGGAGCGCGCGGAGTAGGAGCTAAACCTTGCTCAGGATCGACATTATAACTTGGATAATTTTGGGCTTATCGAGGTAAATACTCTTGTCCCCTTATTGTAATTGGAAATTACATGTTGTAGGATTATATAGTTGAAGTATACTATATATAGAACTGAACATAGCTTTGCGGCAATGTCTTTTGACTTAAGCCTGAATATAAAGAAGAGAACTGAACTGTAATTACATAGGACCGTATTACAGTAGACTTGTGTGGTATTCTGTGTAGTAGAATTGTATACGCCCGGTTAGACGTATAACTCCCCACGGTTGGCTTGGTAGCGGCCTCGATAGAGGAGGAGATTTCTGTGATTGCGGGGAGAGTCTTTGAATTTTACGTAGAATATGGAACCATGCGGTTAGAAGTTAATAGACGTTTGTGGCCTTATAGGTGGAAGTACTACGAGTAGCGTATTCTACTTGAAGAGTGGAAAAGGCTAGCCGATTCTGATCTTGTGGGCGTTTTGCTTATTATCGATAATCATCGCGGTATGTGAACCTCTTTCTATCCTTTCTAGCATGATGCTTTGTAAACTATGTAGTACGGTGAGCGTCATGTGTTAAATGAGTTGGTTGGTTTAAAACATAGGGTGTTATAATAGCTTTATGGGAAGTTAGTTATAACGACTACATGTGAGTAAAAGATTTGGTTTATTGATTGTAGGAGTTAAGAGACTTGATCTTGAAAGATAAGAGACTTAACTTGTTTTACTTAGTTATTAACATTTTGTTAAAAGTGTTGTGAAACCTCATTCGCGAGTAATGAGTACTTGGTTTTAAAAAGAATAATGTTTCTTGATTTGGAAATGAGAATAAGTGTCGAGCAAACCACAAGGCGCTAATAAAGGAAAGTGTATTGGCAAATAACTAATTGTTATTAAAACCGGTAGAAACCTCCATCTGCATAGAAGCTAAGATAAGACAAAATTGTATTACATTTCTAGATCATGGTCTTTGTAACAAGATTGTTGTAAACAAGAATAAACGGCTCACGTATAAGACATATGTTTCTCAGTTGTTTAAAAGAGAATTATATTCTTAAATGATTAAGACTATTAACTATGAAACTTTTCTAAAATAAAGAGAACTGAGTAATTGAAATTAGGCAAACTGGAACTTTAGGGAAAGAATGTTGTTGAAAAGGAAAGTGTTTGGTTTACCTAAAAATGTGAGTCACTCTATTTTTATACTACGAATATCGGGTGACCTTTATAAAAGGAATGGATCTCTTTAAAAGGAATTTAACGTCGTAGTACTTTAGGAGTTAAAACCGGACTTTGATATAAAATGGAAGTACCTTGAGTTATGTATAACTTGCCTATGCTTGTTGTTGTATAACTTGCCTATGCTTGTTGTCGCTTGTTGAGATAGCCTTTTTGTGCAAATATTGATATCGGTGACTTCTTGAGAAAGAGTGGATCTTTTATAAAAGTCTAGAAGTATGGTAATTTGCTTGAGCTTGTTTGTGATAGCTTTGGTTGTGCGGTATATTGTTGTTGATGTTACATGGACATGTCTACACCGATGCAGAATTCCGGGGGAATGAGGCCATGCGGCAGGGTTGATTAACCTATATATTGTTATTGTGGTTACATGGACATTTCTACACCGACGCAATTCGGGGCATGTGGCGTGCGGCGGGGTTGATTACGATATATTGTTATTGTGGTTACATGGACATGTCTACACCGTCTGCACTCAGGGGCATGTGGCCATGCGGCGGGGTTGATCGCCCAGTATATTGTTGTTGATGTTACATGGACATGTTTACACCGAGGCAGAATTCCGGGGGCATGTGGCCATGCGGCATTGTTATTATTGTTGCATCATGGACACGCCTACACCGTCACGTAATTCGGGGCATGCGCCATGATGCGAACATGATTGATGTTGTGGGCGTGAGACCCATAGTTATATTGAGTGATGACGTTGAGGGCGTGAGTCCCTGACTTGACTGCTTTTATGTTGCGTACTGTATTTTTGTTATCATACATGTCTCCCGCTTTATGTAGACTGTTATGATTTAACTGCAGTATTTTCAGTTTCACATACTTGGTACTGTTGTCTTGACCTCGCCGGAGTGCGTTCATGCCGCAGGTAGGAGTACATCGGTAGTTGATCCTCGCTCTTAGGATCACAATTCAGCGTTGGGAAGCTCCGTTCTCCGGAGGCTTATCTTTTGGTATGTTACCCTGAGTTGTAGGTTCTTGTATATTCAGGGGTATGGCGGGGCCCTGTCCCGTCATGTTGTATAAAAACTCTTAGAGGTTTGTAGTACTGTTGTGGGCAGGGTTTGTAAAAAGGATTAAACTGTTCGTTTTGAAAGAGTTGTTTATATATATTTTATTGGAAGGTAACCGTTTGGTTGGCCTGTTTTATGATCATATATATTGTTTCTTATTTAAGTTTTATTTTCCGCTGGTTTTCTCTGATGTTGTATCACTAGGGTGCCCGGGGTAAGGCACCAGTCACGGGCCCGGGATCGGGTCGTGACACAAGACACTAAAACAATGACATTAACAATAAACAAATAACTAAATATAAAACAATTTAAAACTATTAATACAAAACATTAAAAACTACTAACACAAAACAGTAAGACTCCCCTCAAACTTAGTTAACACATTGTCCCTAATGTGAAAAAGTAAAACAAGGGAATGAAGACTTATATAACCAAAAAAACGATTTAAGTATGGCGGTGGTGGTGGCGGTGGCTGCTGAGGCAGATACTGTGGAGGATAGCCAAAATATGGCTCATTTAGAGCATCACCCATGGACCAACGATCGACCAAAAACTTGAGTTGGTCGATGTGTCGAACTTCATAATCATGTCGCTAGTACATATAATTATTCAATTATTCGTGTGACTGCATTGTGTATTGGATGATGTATTGGTTCTGTTGGAAGAGTTGATCCAACCTCTCTATTGGTGGACAATAGACAAAGGAGGTAGTTGACTGCTCTATCCAGGCTCTCCAGCTTCATCATCATATGTCCCCCGCTTTGGGCTGGTTCTGACTGCTCTCTCCCAAAGGGGCCATTGGTATAGGGCCAGGGTATCCATTTACTATTACTCGAGTGATAGGCTGATGTACTATTCCTTTCATATCACTGTTTGCTTTCGGGAACCCCATATGTAGCACATAGCGTAGTGATAAATGACTTATGACCCAAACTCGTGGTAGTGGACAGTCTGCATGTGAAAGCTATACTATATCGGACAGCTCGACCCACATCCACCGTTAACCCCTTTATTATTGCGTATACCAACTTAATATGATTCGTTGGTATATATGAAAAGTGCGTGGAAGGAATCAGTCGGGCACTTACAAAGTATAGCCAAGCCCTAGCAACCTTGTTAAACTGACATCGATGCATACATTTGGGTTCATTGTAGGTGTATGTGCACCGAGACCCTGGATATCCCATTGTTTCAACAACATCAATTCAGTCAATCCTCAAGCTCCTCCAGGTCTGGTATTCATATTCCTCTTCTTCATCTTCATCCTCTATCATCATATTGGGGACCCTACACACCGCATTAATTGCATCTATCCCAACTGGCACCCTTTTTCCATGGACAAAACATTTATTGTCTTCTTGCTTTGGAAAATTGGCATAGAACTCATACACGATTGAGAGATTAGGTTTTGTTAAATGGGGATTGACAAATTATTTTCAACCTCTACTGGAGATCATTTCTCGAATTGGCTCATAAACCTGATCGTCATATGGCTCAATGTGGAATTTCATGCCCCTTTCTACAACCAAAGAGCGGGTACATAGTCTGTTGTACCTGTCTTGGGCCGCTTTGTTAGCAAACCTAGTTGCATCATGATCAGGTATGAATGTCCTAGAAGTGGTTGCTCTGGAACTATCTCTCTTCGGACTCATTTTAACCTGTAGGCATGTTTAAAAAAATTGTGCAGAGCTTCCCCTTAATTTATTTACTTCCCAACCAGTAAATCAATTCAACCATAATAATAAATCTCAGCAACAACAATCTCAGTAAAAATACTTCACAATAGCAATATTCACCACAAGACCACAATCAATGCCTCATAATTCACTTCACTTGCCCAAACAAAAATCACAACACTTCTCAAAGCTTGAATACAATAATTACCATATGGAGAGATACCTCTTGTGATGTTTATTTCTCAAAGTGTTGAAGCTTTGATGTCCTATGAAGGAATTTCTTGAAAGATTGAGATCTTAGGGTTCATACAAGGGGGTCCTACGCATATTTGGACTTAAAATCAATGGAAGAAATAGAAGAGATAAAAGTTTTGGGGTGAGAGAGACCTAAAATATGGAAAACAAAACAATGGGTTTTTTGGTTGGGATCGGAGGAGAAGGTTTAGAGAAAAGGGTGAACTGTATTTGGGGATTTTTTTAGCCAAGGTAGGGCCTTTTAATCTGAAAACCCATACTAGCGCCGCAGCTCCTCTTTTCAGCACCGCGACTCATTTACTCGACGACAAATTTTAGACCTTCTATTTCTCCAGCGCCGCGACTCAGTTATCAAGCACCGCGGCGCTTCACACGTCGGTTCCTTTCAGCTTTCTGTCTTCCAATCACCACGACTCTTCATGTGGGCACTGCGACGTTTCAGCGTCGAACAAAAATCACCACTAACTACCTTTCAGGCACCGCAACTCTACATCTGGGTGCCGCGACACTAATTCCAATCCGGACACTTCGATTTTTGCTTCTGATTTCAGCATCTCGCGGTCATTTTTCACTCAGGGTTGGCTCTCAATTCACCTAACATCAATAACATAGACCAAGAAACAACAAGACCATGAGGTGTTTAAGCCAATTCAAAACAAAATAAAATAACACATATAAAATATTGGGTTGCCTCCCAATAACGGAGTCTTTAATGTCATTTAGCCGGATGCAGATTTCCTATTTATTTAGATTTCACGAGGATAGCAACCTTTTCTTCTTTCTTCTTTCTTCTTTCTTCTTTTTCTTCTTCCACATATTTTGTATTTCTTCCTATGGCCGGGTTCATAGGAGTTCACACACTTGACATACTCCACGCGTTTAGTATCTTCAAAGTCATCTTTATGGCATTGCGTTAATGCTACTTCAAGAGCCTCAGTACTCTTAAAGCTTTTATCAGAAACAGCTTTTGCAATTACATCAATGAAAAAACAGTCGTCAACTACTCTTGGATCGGTCATTGCCCTGAATACGTTAAAACTCACTTCTTCCCCCTGGACTCAAAGATTTAATTTGCCTTTTTCAACATCTATAAGTGCTCGTCCTGTAGCTAAGAAGGGTCTCCCTAGGATGATGAGTATATTTTCATCTTCTTTCATATCCAGAATAATGAAATCAGCAGGAAAGATGAACTTATCCACTTTTACTAACACATCTTCAATGATGCCCCGTGGATGCTTCAATGATTGGTTTGTCAGCTGTAATGTCACTGTTTTAGGCCTAGCTTTACCCAAACCAAGTCTACGAAACACAGCTAAAGAGGCATTAAATTTATACTTGCCCCCAAATCACACAAAGCATTCTTGCATCAAAATTCTCTATAGTGCAGGGTACAGTGAAACTCCATGGATCTCTCAATTTTTTGGGAAGTTTGTTTTGCAAAATCGCACTACACTCCTCCGTTAATGACTGTTTCATATTCCTTTAGCTTTCTCTTTTTAAAGAGGATTTCCTTCATAAATTTCATGAAACTGGGCATCTGCTCTAAGGCCTCAATAAAGGGAATGTTGATGTGCAACTTCTTGAACACCTCTAAAAACTTGGAAAACTGTTTATCAAGAGAATTCTTCTGAAGTCTTTGAGAGTATGGAATTATGATTTGGGGGTCAACAATAATCGCTGGTGGTGCCTTCTATATAGTAGGATGGTCTTCAATAACCCCCTCTTTATCTAAACCAAATGTCTCTCCCAACTCGTCATTTTTTTCAACATGTTTTTAGGTTGCAACATGCTCCACTTGTTTGCCACTCCTCAAGGTGATTGCCTAACACTGCTCCTTCGGGTTCACAACGGTGTAGCTAGGCAGATTTCCTTGAGGTTTGTTATTTAACATGCTTGCTAACTTTCCCACTTGCGGCTACAAATTCCGAATAGAGGATCGTGTCTCTGTCATGAACTGAGTTTAGTAATTAGTGAGGTTCAACAACGCTGCTCTCAATTCACCAGACTTCTCTTGTAGGACTTGTGGCCTAAACTGCTGAGAAGGTAAAGCTTGATCCATTGGTTGTTGTTGACTGCTATGTTGGTACTTCCCTTGGAACTGTGGTTGTTGGTTCTGATATAGCCCTTGAAACTGTGAATGTTGGCCTTGGTCGTTTCTCCATGAAAATTTAGGGTGATTCTTCCACCCATGATTATAAGTGTTGGAGAATGGATTGTTGTAGGACCTCTAAAAATTTCCAACTACTTGAATTTGAGCTTGGTCTATAGGAATATTATTTGGATCCGTTGTTGTACACCTATCAAAAATATGTTAGCCAAATGCATGTGCAGATCTTCTGAAAGCAACCCACCAAACTGAACTATGTTATGGACCATATGCAAGATTGCTGACTTAATTTCAAAATTATTAGCCTTCACAGCAGGTAGCCTTATGCATGTTTGCACTCATGTAACAGGTTGCAATATGTTGTCCCGTAAGCTCCTCGCAATGAAATTCTGAGGTTGTGCCTGCACAAATTATGGCACCCCTCCATTCAATCCATCATTGTTATGTTGGCTTGCCATATTAGTTGAATCAGCAACTCTTTTGCTCTTTCGGTTCTTCTTGCACGTTTTCTCAATCTCCAGATTTAAAGGGACAAGGTTGTCTGCTCCTCTTCTGCTTCGTATAAAATAAAGCTACATAAAATTGATCAAAATAATACACGCAGATCAAGGTACAAAGTTTGTGTTCTAAGAATAACCAAATTAGAAATAATATTAATTACTTTGATATTGATAATACTTCAGTCCTCGGCAACGGCGCCAATAACTTGTTGCATTATTTGTAGATGCTACACAAGTATACGTATCGCAATTTGTAATAAATTTCGGTAAAACCGAATATCGTCCACATTGACTGAATTACCAATTAACTAACCTTTGGTTTCTATTTGGCAAAGGAAAATAAGTTTTGATTTCTAAACTAAGAATTAATAAACTAAAATAATTTTAGAAATAAATTAATAACGATAACACACGGAGTTAAATTCAGTAATGGAGGAAATTAGGGCTTCCAATCTCATCATTTATCCACTCTATCATTAATTAATGCAAGACTAGCGATTATTCTTCTTATTAAGATAGCAGGTTAACTGTTGTGTTCTATATTCCGGTTAGGACATATAAAAGTCAACCTAAGTGAGAATTTTCTATATTTCTATGATAAATTCAATCACATAAGAGGATTAAGATCAATAACCTACAACGCTACACAAGCAATCATGATAGTCTTGTTCAAGATTAAACCTACGTCTAATCAACTATAGCATATACAAATCTCCCTTCTCAGTTCTCGATTTGAAATAATATAGATAATGAAAACTAATGTCCAGTTAATTCTCATTCAATAAACACAAGTTGAATAGATCTTAATAGACGAATAAAGAATACTAGCACTGCATTATATCAAAATAGAGTTTTAAGTGATTCAACGGAAAATCCTAATAAAAGTAATTAGCTCATAGACATGCTAAGAACGCTAATTAATTCAACATCCAACATGAATTGAATTAAAGTAAAGAAAAAAAAGAACTTGAACAATTTGTGTCTCTAATTGCTCCTTAGCCTTCCATTTCTTGCCTCCAAAGTGTGATAATCCTCAGAAAAATGCCTCATATATCCTTTTATAGCAACCCTAATCTTCCTTTTTGAAAAGACTCTTTTGCCCTTGTGAAAACTGGGTTTTTGCGCTTTTAAAGTCGTCGTGCGCCTCTCTGAGGATGGCGTCGCGGCCTGTAAGCGGCGTGTCATTGAGGTATCGTGGCGCTAATGCTTGTCTACCCCACGCGGTCTACTATGTAGTTTTGGGGCTTTCGACTTAAACCATTAACCACACATGGTTTACAAGGTCTACAGCGTTCTTCATCCGAAATTTGTTTAAACTACTTTTCGAGCTTCCCAGGGCTTCTTTGACTTATCTCTTGTGACCAGATATATATTTTTGTCTGCAATAACCATCTATTTCCTTGAATTCGCCTTATTCCTTTCTGAATTGTTTAAAACCTGAAAAAACAAAACACCACGCATAATACTGCACAAAACAACTAAAAGACAAATAAAGAATCCCTAAAACACACTCTAAAACAGTACTAAAATCTACCTAACAATTACTTACATTCACGAGGCCCAATATTACTTATGATGTGCAGCAGGTGTGTTTATTTTTGCATGATATAGGGACGAACACATGCACGCTCTCTGATGCGCGATTTATACACACGCTAAACGCAAGTGCACGTATAGTGACAAGTAATATAGTCTAGAAGACCGAATATCATCCTCAGGGACTGATTTTCAAGTACCGATTATCAATGCTTTAGTTTCTTTTTGGTTAACGCTAATTGAGTTGAAATTCTAAACTAATAATGCAGGAAATAAACTAATTATGAAAATACTTTGATTTAAATCAGTTATGATGGAGAATTAGGGCTTCCAAGATCATCAACTATCCACTCTATTCAATCCTTAATACAATTAGACTGACTTCTTCTTCTACGTTAAGATAGCAGGTTAACTAGACCGTTGTATACTCATGTTAAGGTAATATAAACACTCAACCCCAATGGAGAACCCTTCTACCTTTCGATGACAAGATTGACTACAAAGGAGGATTAAGAGCAATAACCTATTAAGCTACACAAGTATCAGGGTACTTTCATCCACGATTTAAACCTATGTTTATTCAACTATAACATATTCACAATCTCCCCTTTCGGATTTCGATTAGAACTCATGTAAGTGATGATAACTAGTGATCAATTAATTATCAAGCAATCAAAACAATTATTGAATAAATCTTAAGCAAGTGAAGAAGAAATCAACTAATGTATTAATTCATGAATAAGAGTTTCAAGAGAATCACAAGGAAATCCCTAACAAAGTAATTAGCTCCTAGCCATAGTCACGCTAAGAACTAATATAATCTCCATACATGAACTGAAATAAATAAAGCAAAAGAAAGAAAAAAAATACTTGAAAAGCCTCCAATCTTAGCCTCCTAAGTTGTGTAGTATGTACAATGGATGGATCAATAATGAGCAGGGTTTTAGGGATTATATAGGTTTTGTAGGTAGGAAAAGTTATCCCTTTTGGACTCTGAAAACGTGTCAAATTCGGCCCAAAACGTCAAAAATACCGCGTCGGCGTCGTGGCCCTGAGATTGGGCGCCACGGCGCCGAAAAACCTGCAGCGAAATCAACTTTCGGAACATTCAGCGTCGCGGCGCCTGAGGCGTTTTTCTGGCGAATTTTCGTTTCGTCGTCCCTTTTTTCATCCGGACTTCGTCTGATCTCCTCTATACTTCCCAGAACTTCTTAGACTTCATTTCTCTCAACATTGTCTACTAAATATTTAATTTTATTTATTCATTTGAAAGTGAAGTAAGCAACAAGCTTGAGGATCATCCATTGAGCAAAGTTTCAATTTTCAATCTCTCAATTGCACGTCGACGTTACGTCGGCGTTTGATATATTCGTTCCTTCATTAAATTATTGTTGTTTCTTTATTTTATTTAGCGCACTTAATTTTATTATTTTTAACTAATTACTAGCATAATTAAAATGGAATCAATAAGAGTTATGCTTAAGGGTAAGGGTAAAACTTCTTCTACTAGAGGTAACAAGGGTCAGGGTACTTCTTCTAGTCATCCTATTCCTTCTAGACATGACGATTTTATTGATACTGAATTATTTCCTGAAGTACCATTAGATTTAGACGATGAGCTATTTTCTGAAACTCAACAAGATTTTAATTTAGAAGATAATCTAGATGACACACCCACTAGTGCAACTCAAACTGAACCACCTCATATTCCCCCTAGTATGAGACGAGGTCCACTACAACAAAAATTAAAATCAGATGTATGAGATTTTTTTTATAAGAAGTAGAAAATCAAGTAGTTAGATGTCAAATGTGTAAAAATATTTATAAATTTAAAATGGGAAAAGGTCAGAGCGGGACGGGAGGTTACACATTTGCTAAGATTTCACAAAGCTAGATGGGAGGAATACTTGGCTAAAAAGGCGGGTGCGCCAATGCCCTCTCAGTTGGGACAAGGTTCATATAATATCCCGAACCAGCAGGGTCAAATCGACCCTATGATGGGGGGAATTGTAGGCCCTAAACGACAAAAATAAAAATAGGAAAGCATTGTCAAAATTAGTTGCAGTGAAGGATTTGCCTTTTTTTATTTCCTTCATCTCCTGGTTTTATTCATTATATAAGAGAAATGTACAATCCTGCTTTTAACGGTTTTCTTAGATCAACTGTTAGGAGAGATATTTTTAAATTTGCACACGAATATCAACAATATTTACGTTATTTATTATATCATTTTCTAGAAAAGTATATATCACATCCGATATATGCCGTAGTACTAACGGTCATGATTATTTAACGGTAACATGTCATTGGGTAGATTATAAATGGTCTATGTAAAAACATATTTTAGCGTATAGATATATTGATAGTAGGCAGACTGGTATTTTTATTTCTGATAATATTTTTTTCAGTTTGCGCTTATTATGGCATAACTGATAAAATCATGACTATTACATTAGATAACGTTTCTTCTAATATTTATGCTAGTATATTATTAAAAAATGTTTTAACTCTATCTTTTCCAGATCATTTTCATATAAAATGTGCATGTCATATTTATAACTTAGTTGTAAAGAATGATCTATCATTTTTTTGAAGATATCTTGATAAAATACAATTTGCTATAAACTATATTTTTAAAAGTAATAGAATACAACGAATAAAAGAATATAAAAAAACTTGTCACGTTTGTCAACTACCTTACAGAAAAATTTCTGAAAAAGTATGCACTAGGTGGAATTCTTTATACGAGCAACTACATGTTGCTTATGAGTATAGAAGACCTATAACTTTATTTTTTAACGCCCATAATCGAAATCCTACTGATATGATTGTAGATTCCGATTGAGATTCAATTTTAGAACTTATTACAGTTTTAGAGAATTTTTTTCTAGCTACTAAAGAATTTTCTGGTATTTATTATCCTACTATTTTATCAATATTATTTATATAGCTCTAATATTTTTATTACTTAGTGAATATATGAAAAACCCATTTTATAAGGCACCTATTAAAAAATGTTTCTAAAAATGAAAAAATATTTTATTCATATTCCCTCAATTTATATTATTAGTATTGTATTAAACCCGTCTATTAAAATAGACGGTTATAAAGCACTTATTGAAATTGTTTATGATTGCATAAATAAACTTTCACCTCCATCTCCCAAAAATCCAAATGATCCACCACCTATTGAAAAAATTAGAGAAGAAGTGTTGTCTAGCATACGAGATGAATGTAAAAAAGTATATACGCATTACCAACAAGAAAGTGTTAGCAATCAACCGACTTTCATGCCATCTTCTTCTTCTTCAACACAATCTCAAAAATGACATGTTGTTTCTGCGGCTAGTATTTAAAGTCTAAGACATAGAATTTTTAGTGGTAACATTTCTAACCAAGTTAGCGAGTTCGATGTTTTTGTTTTGCAAGTTGTGCTATACCGTACGAAGCAAATGTCAATGAAGAGGGACGTGAAGACTTGCTAAAATACTGGAGGGAGAATGAGAAGACATTTTCAACACTATCTAAGATGACCCGAGATGTGTTGAACATTCAAGCGTCATCAACGGCGTCTGAAAGTGATTTTTCGGCCGGCATATATCAAATAGGAGAGCACCTACACTCATTAGCAGGAGACAGCTTGGAGATTGCAGTATTATTCAGAGATTGGATACGAGCGGAGCGGAGAAGGTGCGATCAACAGGAGATCAACGAGGAAGAAGACTACAACTACAACGAAATCTTATCCGACGGAGGTGGAAGCGACGTCGACTAATTTGACCAATAAATATCAATTCCAACCGAAGAACCACAACAAATTATAAAGAAACTAGAAAACATGTTTCTTAAAATATAATTCTTTTAATTGTAATTTTACTATGTTATTTATTTGCAACTTTCAATATCACGAAGTTGCAAATTTTAAATTGTATTACCAAAAAAATCATACTTCTATTAAATAATATAAGAGGCACAAAAACAACTTTGGGATGTTTTTTATTAAACTATCTTGTTGTGTTTGTGTGTGTTATTTTTTTAATTTAAGGGCAAAAAAAAATGACTCACCCCGACCCCGCTCCGACCCCACCCCCGACACCTTTGGATCGGGACGGGACGGCGACAGACCCTGCCGGTCCCTACCCCCAATCTCGCCAGACCCCGATCTCGCCAGCCCCACCCCGCCCCGATGGCCACCCCTACTTAGAACATTGACACACAGATCTATGTATATGTGTGTACATTATTGATTCTCTCTTCGTCCCAAAAATTGTCTATCTTAATATGACTGACACAAAGTTTGATAAATAAAGACTTTTGAAATGTGTGGTAAAAAATAAGCCTAATATTTGTATGACGGTAAATCATCTCATAAAGTTAAATTGTTTGTAAATATAGAAAGTTATCAATCTTTTTGGGGACAAACTAATAAGAAAAATAGTACAATCTTTTTGGAACAGAGGAAACAATTTTTTACGGTGAAGCAATTGTAGCAGTTAAATAAGTTCGATCCTCAATAGTCACTTTAAGAACCAAGAAAACGTCAATTACTTTTTTTGAATCTTATTCTAATAAATAATCTATATTATTTCTAAAGAAAAATGTCAGAAGAAAGTTAAAAGGTAATTTAATCAAATAGCTCTTATGATTAATGTTAGATTGTTAGTAAATGATTTTCCTAATAGGTGGTAACAAATCATGATTAGTTGGGGGTAAATACTCGATGTGGACAAGTTTTTACCCAAAAGGAGCATAATTTGTGCACCTTGATTTGTTGTTTACCTAATAGCACTAAAATGCGTGGTAATAACGAAAAGAATAAGTCACTAACTAGCTTGGTAACAAAAATCTGAAACTAATCAATAAGTACTTAGAGAGCAATTTTTTTGGAAAAACATAAACCTAATAGTATGCAAGGGCCCTTATTTAAGTACATTATTTTGTACCAAAACATGTTTTGCCTCATATACACAGTAAACACCTAAACAAGTTGGCACGTCAAAACCAAATTATAAACAATGCAGATGTACTTGCTTTTAATTTGATAGTTATTTATTAACTTCTTTGCAATAATATCTGAAATATAGGTTGTGTTTGGTATGAAAGGAAAATATATTACAAGGAAACTGTTTTCCTGAAAAATAAGTAAAATTTTTAATTTATTTTATGATGTTTGGTAAGTAAGTAGAAAATATTATCCCAAAGTATTTGAATATAATCTAACAAACACAGCGGGTGTAGGGGTGGGGATAGGGGTGGTGGGATGGGGTCTATGGGGGTGGGGATGGGGGTGGGGTGGAGTGGAGTGGGTTGAAGGAGACAATCTAGTGTTGAGAATGAGACTTGTGAAATTTATTTGATCTATTTTTATACTAGGGAAGTCATTTTCTTCATTTTAAAGAAATTTATGTTATTAGGAAAACCTTCCTCCAACCAACCTAACATGAAATTTTATCTTCAAATGATCCTTTGCCAGGCCAGCAAGAAACTTCGAATAAATGTTACTCCTAATAACAATGATCAAATAAAAGCTTTAATAATTCATTATTGAGGGCATTGAACACAACAAATTTTTCAAATTTGAGCTTGGAGAATAAAGAGACATTGCAGCAGCTCACTTGTAGGACTGACAATGGATCGAAGGTGGATCGGGTGGAGTTCAATCCGCCTCCACCCGTCAACCATCCATCCATCACCCGACCCATCCATCACCCTATTTTTTCTTTATCCACATCCGATCCACGGGTGAATCAGGTGGATCGGGTGCTTCTCGGATAAAAATTATAGCACAATCAGTCAATCACCTAAAATTCTTGATCCTTTATTCTTTTTATATCGACAAAATTTCCCCTCCCGAAACTCTTTCTGTAATGAATGAAATACATGACATAAATCTAGGAAAAATATTTCAGAATAATTCTTTTTTTTGTTTCCCACTCGGTGTATAGTATTCGTATTGAAGCCGGATTATATCCGAATTCGCGTCGGGTAATGCTCATTTCTCGGGGGAGCCATAGAAGTAAAACTATTTGTTGAAAACTTGTCTCTAGAGAATGAATTGTGTTGTTATTTACTGAACTACACGAAATCAAATCCCTTTTTCCTTTAGGATGCAAACCTGTTATATCATGGGAACAAATGAAGCTACAATTAAAGCCAGAATATTTGCAAACCTGTTATAAAAAACCAGAATATTTCAATTGTTGTATTTGCTATCAAGTATCAACAGAGCTACAAAATTGAAGGATAAGAGCTTATTTGCATCAATTTATTTTGAAGATCAATTCCATCGACAAAGACAATGGTCTAGAGACTAAGAGAGATAGAGAGTCAGAGAGTCGAGAGACAAGACAGAGAGTCGAGAGACTGAGAGAGACAGAGAGTCGAGAGAGAGACAGAGAGTCGAGGGAGAGAGACAGAGAGTAGAGAGAGAGGCAGAGAGGATAAATGATGAAACGCTAGAATTTAGTTGTACATTAAAAAAAATTAATAAACGGATGGATGGATGTGTCGGGTGGTGGGTTGGATGTATGTCCACCCGAATCCGACCCGATCCATCCGTCGTCCGATTAAAATTCGTGTTTTATCGAATTTTTATCCATATAATCGGGTCGGGTGAATCATATATTCATCGGGTCATGGTGAAATTGCGAGCCCTACTCACTTGCCTTTTCATCATTCATGTTAAAACTGCAAATTTCCCTGGCTTTAAAGGAACAAAAGGCACTCAACCACTTTTAAATGGTAACGTCAATATGCATATGCATACAATAGCCACTGGCCCACAACCTCTTCAAAAATCAAATTTTGCAAGTCATAGCTTAAAAACTTACACGTAGAACTCATCTTGCTTAACTTGTAGGTGATCTTTTCTATTAGTCTCGAAGCAAAAAGTGTCTCTTGCAGTTTGAAATGTCCACCCTTTCAACTTTGTTCTTCGTTTTTAATTTTTCTTTTTGTTAACCATCCAATTCCTAAAGCTCACATTTGCATCTAGTAGGTCCACTAAAAGGGGACACTCCTTTTGACAAGTGGCTATCCATAGCCAGGGCCTGACCCTTTCAACTTTCAATGGTGACAATTTGTAAATAAACTGAGCTTTGAATGAACAATCTTGTGCAGTGACAGAGGGCTGTCGTATTTCACTTCACCACACAGAGTCACAGAGCAACATAATAGAAAAAATCCACAGATTTTAATATATTGCAGACATGGCTCTCCCAATAAAGTTTACAGGACAGTTATGTTGACCGAAGCGAATATATTAATATTCTCCGTAATTATTATTCTAGTGTAATTATTATTTTTTAATAAATAAATATTTATTAATATAAATTCCGCAACACCGTGTCGTATCCTCCAAAAATGCACGTACTTTTCGTAGGATCCGACACATACCCAACATCATTTTTTGAAGAGTCCGAGCAACGTAGGTGGCAAGATGTCACGGCTCCTCGAGTGGTAACTCAAAAAGTATAATAAGATCAATCAAGCCATGTAGCAGTATTCCTTAGTGTTTCCATCAGCATGCTCTTAAAGGTATTCATGGCACAAGTTTAATCCTACTTATCAGGTTGATGAAGCTTTTTCCATAACAATCCAGTTACAGGTTCCACCAGATGAAGACATTATATAATTGCTCCGTCGGTTTAATTCTACTATCATTCGATGAAGCTCTTTACATACAGACCATTTAATGATCCACTAGATGATGGCATTCTACCATCAAAATTGCACCCAAAAGGCAGCATCTGTTGACAATTGAAAAGGAAATCTTTTACCAGCTTATGAATGTTCCTATGTAATTGGATGTTAATAAATAGAAACAAAGTTTGTACCTTTAGTTTCATATTTGACACAACCTACCATCATGACACATTGTGCCCAACATTTGTCTCAAGCTGCAGCATTGTGCTTTGACATATATGTGCCTGATCTGTTCAAAACAACTTCCCTGCAAAAATATGTACTTGTATATTATCCTTAGAGCCTATGTTTTTACCTACAAGACATGCGGATGCTCATCACAAGTTCCAAATACAAGATATAAGAAATGTAACTTTGACACAACTTAAAAATCTGCACGAGTCTGGTCTCACAGATGTGCTTCCTTAGAGCACACATTGAGTTTTCACTATAGAACCGAAAACTAAATTGGAACCCAAACCAACTGAGTGAACAATTCCAAACACTTCAGATGAAGAAAATGAGTAGTAATAGGGTATAATTTAGAGCAGCAACAAACTGTATTCAAACATAGAAGAGCAACATTGCTTCTAAGAATTGATACAAATAAATGTAGATAAAGGATCAAATTTGATACAAGCTGTTTTTATAACTAAGGGTCCAGTCAGAATCTGCAGAAGAAACTAAGCCACCACCTTCAGTTTGTATGGACTCTGCACACGAATTAGCTTCTGGGAGAGCAGACTTTAACGTTCCATTCCGAGGAAGCTCGTGTTTGTGCTCTAGAAATTCAGGAGACTGAGAACCACTCTCCGGTAAAAGATCATTTTCTTCACCACCAACATTTGTCTTTGCATTAGTGTAACAGTAACCCCCATTATTCTCCTCATCTGACAAGCATCTGCAGCAATCTAAATCATCAATCTCAAATATCCGACTCACTATTCCATCCCTCCATGATATCCTCATTTGAGATTGTGACACATTATTGTCTAATGTAGAATCAGACACCCAGGAAGCACTAGTAAACTTAAAATGCAGATTAGACGGATCTGAACCCGATAGTTGAGTCGTCGGTGATAAGCTTGTTCTGTAAAGAAAATCTGGAACTGAATCAAGTTCAGCCCCACGATCACCCGAATGCAACCATGAAAAGCCGGCACACGAATCTGATTTAGGGGTTTGAATAACATTCCCACTGCTCAGAGAAGCTGTAGAGCACGGAGAAACAAGACTAGATGAATATTTCCATTCATCCGCGACAACTTTCACATCATGACAGCAAGATATAGCAAGGGGAGAAGACAGAAACATATTCCTCCCCATCTCGTCAAATGATGGATCTTTAAGTTGAGGACTTTCGGGACTCCGTGCTGCATCCCGATTTACACTATCACTGTACTTTGCTCTGTTACGTAGTGAATCAGCACTACTCCCCGAGCACGTTGAAGTTGAATAGGGAAACTCAGACGTGGAAGATCTGGTCAACATCCTAAATTCGTTTAAGGATTCACCCTCAGAAATGTCATTAAGCCAATGCATAGAAGCCAATGCAGGTAAGGGAATCAAAGAAGCCCTACTAGTAGACTTGTTATAAGACTCTGATGAATCAACTAAGGTAAGAACACCTCTAGGCCTACACTTCCTTTTATCAGTGACACCAGATAGAACATGACCAGCAGCATAACAAGGTGTTGTTGCAGCTGAAACCAGACCACTACATTGTATTTCAGGAGACACTGATGCCTCAATGGGAGGTGTTCCATTATTACAAGTTGATGCTAATTTACCAAGAGGGGTACAATTGTCAAAACTAGTCAAATTACCATCTAAATCCAAAAGCTGACCTGATCCACTTCCTCCGTCAACCCGCATTCTTTCCGACCAGGATGCTGATTTCTTCACAGGATGGGAAGACAGATTTGATTTTTGGGAGGTGGGTAGGAAAGGAGGGTTCTTTTTGGGTTTTGGTAAATCATTCTCATTGGTGGACTTAGATCTCAAACGTGTAGATTTAGGCACTTTTGGGTTTTTGTGGAGATGCGTTCTGGAAGAAGAAACATTGCTACTGTTGCTGTTACATTTCGTAACAACATTCACATCTTGTAAAGGACTTCTCCATTTCTTATCCTTGTGCTTCTTCTCCATTTTCTGATATAGCAATGAAGATAGTTGCTGATTGTGAATGTGTAGCTAGGGCAAAAGATTGACTGCGGCTTGTGTACTGGGGGAGTTTCAAAACTCAGAAAAGAGGATTTGTTCTTTTCTGTAACGGCTACTATGCTTTTGTCAGTTTATCACCACTACCTTTTGGACTGGCCCATATATTTCCTGGGCTGAATGCTGTACGTTTAGTGTACAAATTGGCATATTGGGTTATTAGGTGGATCCCCATTTTGAGTTGGGATATAATTACTTTAGGCCAATTTTAAAACTAATCAATAAAAATGTGTCACATAATAAATAAAATTTTAACTATATTTTTAAAAGGAGGTCGTTAAAATAAGAGCAATTTAGGCCTAATAGATTGACGACATAGACATTTTAGAGCGGAAAGATAAACATATGACATTTTTGTACTAAATTACATAGTTCGAGGGCATTTTTAGCCCTTTTCCGTAGAAAAAGTGAACGTTTAAATGCCTTCAAAAATAATTAAATAAATCCGAAATATATAAAATGTGATCAATCCGTTGTGATCCAAGCCCAAAAAAAATAGTCTCTCATCATATTGCAGCAGCCAGCAGGAACACTGGGCATATTAGAGCCCATCGTAGTGTACATCCATCATATTGTCTATACCTATGATTGCATATGCAAAAAATTGAAATCGTCCTTCCCATTAGTACCACTCTTTTCCATTAGTATTAGTGTTGTTTCCTTTGCAGCTTTTGTAATTGCTGAACTTTGTGGTATGGTCCGAAAACTATCCCAATTAAATTATTTGGGCTCAGTCATTATCAGTGGGATCAGGGGTTCGTCCCTTTGGTTTTGAACTTATGTTGAAACCTTATAAATTCTTTCGTGTTAAGTAACGTGTTTTTGTCCAATTTCAATTTCCGCATTAAAGTGTGGTTATTTTTCAATCACTTTTAAAACGGTGGCTAAAATTTTTTAGTAGAATCCAAAACTTATCATCCCACCCCAATTTTGGTTGACTTATAAGTCTCCTTTATAGGCCATCATTTAGATTTGTCGTTATTTAAAAAAATATATGCAAAAATAACTGTTGAAAAATTTGTTGGAAATTTATTAACGTGAAATAAAGTTAATCCTATTATTTATGACTCGAACAATTGGGGCCCCGCACGTTGAAAATGTAGTTTTCACACACGTGCACACATTGTACCAAGGATCAAAAGAGATATTGATACGTATACGAAACGTTTGAGATATGAAATGATAGACGGTCGGTTATTGGTCAAATGACAAGTGCTTCACGTTGGTAAATGAAGGAAGAAGTGTTCAATGTGTAAAAGATGAAACGAGTCGAAAATCGTCGCGGAGCCGTGAAGGGCCGCGACACTTCGATGCTCGCATCCGTTAAGCGCCGCGCGGTCAGTCGATAAGCACGGCCGGGAGGTGAAAATTTCGGCGTTGGTGGTTTTGGAGCATTGAACCTCCATTACTTTGCACTTGAATTCAGCCATTTTTTGGCTGAATTGTAACCCCATATTAAGTGTCATTACATGGCATTGAAGGTCATTACTTGGCTAGATGGGAAACCATCTTCATCACACTATAAATTGAGACTCAAAGCTCATTTGAAGAACATACTTGAAAATCTGAATACTTCTTCCTCTCCTGATATCTTTCATACACTCAAAAGCTCATCTTTTATAGTAAACAATTGGGTTATCCTTTGCTCAATTGTTTGTTGTTTTTTTTATCTTGGGAGACAAGTTGGCAATAGCCGTTAAGAGATTTATACGGGAAAATATTGTCTTAAGGACAAATTGAACATCAATCGACTCAGCAAACTTTTTTATTTGTTCTATTTTCCAGATTTGTAATCATTTGTTATTATTGATACTTTCACATTTCCTTGTAACCGTAATTGTAACTCACAATCTTAAGACAATATTCGTTGTTAGCAACAATAAGATGACTAAATTCAACACTGAAACATCTGCCACTGCTCAAGGCAATCCTAATGCCTTCACCACCACTGCTCATGGAACAACTAGTGCCAACCCCACTGCTGCTCAAGGCGTTCACAATGCCTTTTCCAATGCTCATAGGAACGCTCCCATTCCACCACCCGCTGTCTTTCATCATGAACGCCCTGAGAAATTCATGGGCACAAATTTCAAAAGATGGTATCAAAAGTTGGAGTTGAAGTGGACCCTCAGCCTAATAAAATGGTGGGAGGGGGCCAAGATGTTACACCCCGTAATTCCAGGACATGTTTATAAGAACGTACGTAAGAACTCAAAAATGTTAAGATTAGCTACATTGTTGAGCCTTAAATATGGCATGTTTGGTTATTGAATTCGGGCCTTGAAAAAGGTGGAAAAGTACGTAGAAACAAAGGAAGTGCTGTCCGATTTTTCGTAGAATTTAGTGACTTTACACTTAGAATATTCTACGTTTGAAGTTGGAAGTTAATAGACGTATTATGGTCATTATAGGTTGACATACTACGTACGACATATTGGACTTAGCAAGTGGATTGAACCGAAGAGGTATGTGGAACTTTCTTATCTCTTGAGCATGAGTAGTTGTAAATATATAGTACGGTGAGCGTCACGAGATTTTTGTGAATCTAGTTTTATTTGATATCCTTGACTTGTTTTAAGAATGTCCAAGTTGGTTGAGTTAGGGAATTAACTCACTTGTTTAAAAGATTAAGGATATCTTAGTTTCTAAAAGTTAAGAGACTTGAAGCATTTTGAAAGTATATGACACTTGTTTTATTGAAAGTATAAGTCTCTTGGATATAAAGAAGAATGTAATTGCCTAAAGTATAAAGTTAGTATAACGACTTTATGGGAAGTTGATTATAATAGCTTCATGAAAAGATGAAAGAATGGTTTACTCTACTGATGTAAATAAGGATAAATGACTTGAAATGAAGAAAGACAAATTGATTTGAAGGCATCAATTGCTTAAAGTTTTAAAGAAAGAAGTCACTTGATTTAGAAGCCTATAAATGTATTTCTAAAAGGCATTGTAACTTGTCTTGAAAAGTGGATATGACTTGATACTACGGTTATTAGTATCTTGGAGTTTTATATGAAAAAGAGTCATTTTAAAAGAATAGAAGTACGTAGTACTTTGAGTTAAATTCCCGGATTTTGTAATGACATGTTAGTGCCTTAAGTAAACTAAAATGAGAGTGTATATAAACAAAGCTAATAAGAAGTTAGGAGATTTCTTAACTTTCTTATGTTATGTATGATAAACCGGTAGTGCTTATGTTATGTATGATAGCCGGTTGTGCTAGGTTATGTTATTTTTGCGGTGTAAACCCCCGGGTTACTACTTATTCCATGGATTTGCTACCCATGATGCGAGTGCGGCGTTTGTACTCATTGCGGGCCCACCGGGCCCATGCGGGTGAAATAGTCCCATGCGAGGCGGATGACATCATTGCGGGTCCACAGGACCTATGCGGGTGAAATAGTCCCAGGAGTAGGATTACTTAATGATACTACGGGCGGGTGACCCTACTTTGATCATGAGCCTCCTATTTTTATGCAGTAAAGTATACCCTTGTTTACTCTCATTGTTAGTAAGGCCACGATTATCTTTATTATTTGAGTTATCATACATGTCTCGGCTTTATTTTTAGACTTTATGATTTCATTTCGATCTTTTTTTTACTTGTACATGCATCTGTTATGCGGACCCCCTTTCCTCGAGGCTGCGTTAAATCTGGTAGGGTAGCGGTGGTGGATCCTCATTCTTAGGATCGATCAGTGTCGAAGCTCCATTTCTCGGAGGCTTGTCTTTTAGCACGGTTTCCACGATGTTGTAGATTTATGTATATTCAGGAGTATGGCGGGGCCCGTCAATCCCATTGTTATTCTTAGAAGTGCATGAGTCATATCTTGTGGATTGGGTTGTAAGAACAAGGATGTAACTGTTTTTATTTTGGGTTATGTATATTTCCCGGAAGACGGTCTTATCGGCTAGCCTGTTGATATTTGCTGTTAAGTATTTTATGAGTTTTGTATGTTCCTGTCACGACCCGAACCCGGGCCCGCCACTGGTGCCCTACCTGGGCACCCTTACAGGTATACATCAGAGATAATCAACGGAACATACATGAAACTCACAACATACATTAACAGGAAAATAAACAACAGGCTAGCCGATAAGGCTACATCCCTGGATATATATATAAATCGAAAAGCAGTTACCTCCTTTTTTTTAAAAGCGACCCACAAGGTATGACTACAGACCTCTAAGAGTTTTGACAAATACTATGATGGGACAAGTCCCCGCCGTACCCCTGAATATACATAGCCATTATATCAAGCTCCGGAACATTGGAGCCATCTCAAAATGCTGAACCAGGATCCTAAGTCCGCGGATCCATAACTGTGTACCTAAACCTACGTACATGAACACAGCCCCCCGAAGGGGGTGAGTACACAGGTACCGAATATGGAACGGAAATAAGGTACAGCAAACAGATCATAACTGTACAAAAGAATGACAGGGGCAAGTATAAAAAGTAAATATCAGATCCTACTGTGCCATTTTAACTCCTAAAATCAATCGTACATTAACCGTTCTTTTCCTTCTTTCACTGAGAATTAATCATCATATTATTACATACATACTTAAGAATTCAATCAAGTTTTTCCACATAACTTACATATCTTACATAACATAATCCGGCCCTTTATGGAGGGACTTCTTGTTTGAGAGTTTACTTTGATTATCCATACGTGATAACGTAATCCGACCCATTTGCGGGACACGGTGTACTGATGAATTATGTGGCATAATCCGGCCCGCCTGTGGGGCTCGGTGTACTGTGGAATCATGTAGCATAATCCGGCCCGCATGTGGGGCTCGGTGGACTGTGGAATCATGTAGTATAATCTGGCCCGCCTGTGGGGCTCGGTGTAAGATGACGTAACCCGTCCTATGTGTAGGCTCGGGGTAATATGGCGTAATCCGGCCTATGTGTAGGCTCGGTGTATCTCATAACATAATCCGGCCTATTTGTAGGCTCGGTGTATCTCATAACATAATCCGGCCTATTTGTAGGCTCGGTGTATCTTCCTTATATAACATTTTTAAACCGTCTTTTCACTTCTTCTTAAGTCGTCATAACAACTTCCCATAAAGCTATTATAACAACCTTTCATTTTAGAGAACTTAAGACACTTTTATTCTTGCAATATTAGGGAAACTAAACCCAAAGATACTACGTACATACATACTTAAAAAGAATCATAAAACTCCTTTCTTTTTAAAGCTCAAGTCTCATACTCTTTTGAAAACCATCTTCTTAACTTTTGAAATAAATTAAGAAGCCATACTTTTTAAAATTAAGTCATTTCCACTTATAAAATCAAGGCTTATAGTCTTAACACCTCGTAGCATACACTCTTTAAAATCATGTCGCTTATACCTATAAAATCATGTCATCTATACTTTAGAAATCAAGTCCCATAACTTGAAAAATAAAGTTTCATAATCCTTTAAAGAAAATCAAAGTTCATAGTCTTAAAACTTCATAACATACATTCTTTAAAGTCCATTTACTTATACTTATAAAATCATGTCATCTATACTTTAGAAATCAAGTCCCATAACTTGAAAAATAAAGTTTCATACACTTCCAAAACCAAGTAGCTTATTTCTTTAAAATCATATAACTTCCACTTTTAAAATCAATCCCATTTTTCACATATAAATTCAAGTCATTTTCAAACATAAAATCAACTTACTTTCTTCAAATAAATCAAGGCACATAGCTTTAAATCAAACATCATAACTTCCTAACACTTCTTACCAACATCCCCCATAAGACTTGGTAAGGACTTAGGATAACTTAGACATACCTTTAACTTAGAATCCACAACGTAGATACTTCTTAACTTCTAAGAGTAGAAGTAATCATGAAATAATATCACATGGCTATTTCATACGTAGGGTCATGCCAAAGAAAGAAGAGGTTCACATACCTCGCGATGATTATCGACAAGTAGCAAAATGCTCCAAAGTACTTCAACCTTGATAGCTATTCCATCCTTTAAGTAGAATACGCTACTCGTAGTACTTCAACCTATATTAATCATAACATGTCTATCAACTCCTAACTTTTTAACGTAGAATCATACTAAGTGTAAGGTCTCTTATTCTACGGAAAATCGGGCAACACTTCCTTTGTTTCTACGTACTTTTCCACCTTTTTCAAGGCCCGAAAATCAATAACCAAACGCCACATTTAAGGCCCAACAATTCAACAAATACAAAGGGGATTACACGCCTAATAGGACGTGTAAAATTCTGCCCCACAATCAATATAAAACTGTACATTCCTTAAGGCACCTTCTCGGCGATAATAACATCCTTAACAATGTCAATTTCCGTTCAATTCCTTTTTAATCCAAGTTGTTATTCTAACATGTTATATACATAATAACAATTACAACAACTATAAATCCTTTCTTCCTTAACATGCGACGATTGTAACTATCGACCAAATTGATTACAACATTAATGGCTAACTTGTCCATTCTCGGTTTTTAACATGTCGACATGATCCAAATATTTTCAAACTTCATTCTATATACCACATGCTCATTTATTAACTACTATAACATGTAATCTTCAATTACATTAAGAAGATGAAGATTTTACCTCAATAAGCCCTAATAATGTCCAAGCGTAAAAGTCGATCCTTAGCAACTTTTAGCTCCTCTTCTTATGTTCCACTCTGCTCCAAGAACTCCTTAGAAGCTCATGAAGAACTCCTCTTCAAGTTCCATCTTCAAAGTTGAAGAACACCTTAGGTTTTCGCCTTGCGACTAACGTGAAAACGTCGTTTTTCCGGGATCTTTCTATTGAGATATCATTACAATACCCCTAGTAACCTTGGGTTAAAGTCTTGTGAATTATGATCCACAATTGCAAAATTTTGTCTTCCATTTTAGCCCTAAAGCCGAGAGCTACACTAAGAACAACAAGTTCTTGAAATAGTTTCTAAGTGTTCACTAGTCTTGCACTAGTAATGGATATATAAGAGAATCAAAGGCTAGGATTAAAACACTTGAAGGGCTAGGATTTAGTCAAGAATGTCAAGCTCCACTTGTCTAGCTTGACTTGTCCATTTCGTCCTACTTGGCATGTGGAGGGTGACACGTGTCGCCCTCCGGTTGGTCTAAAATATTTCATCTCCCGAAAATCCGATAAATTCTATAAGTCTCAAATATCAAATTCGAGAACTCAATTCTCATTAACGAACAATATTTTCTTCCCGAGGCTCGGAATAATTTTTCCGTAGGAAAAAGCAATCCTTCTTTCGTTTTAAATCTTAAGGTCGTATCTTCTCACGTACATTCTCTTAAACACATGCCCTGGAACTATGGGGTGTTGATTCATTTGCTATTCTCGATGTATACAGCAGGGGTGCCCAGGTAGGGCACCGATCGCGGGTGGGTCGTGACAAAAGTGGTATCGAGCGATTAGTCCTCGGAAAGTGTCTACGACCGTGTCTAGTAAGTCTTGATTATCGGTGTGTTGTGCACCACATCTATAATCGGAGGTGCGAGGACATTTAGGATTGATTTCCATTCTTCTCTCTGCGAGATCGTGCGATGAAATGTCTTATTAGGTTGTATCCTCTCGACCTATTCTTATGTATCGATTATGCCTCGCGGAAGCGGCCGGGGCCCGAAGGGCAAGCGGCGGCGAGGCGCTAGTGGTACGCAGAGTTACTAGGACTCGAGCCCGGACTATATGCGAGGTTGTGGCGGGTCGGCTAGTTCGACCACGCGGCGGATTAGAGGCAAAGGCGGCGTAGCTCCAGGTTCCAATACACGAGCCTCGATTCGCGGCCGAGGCGAGTATAGAGATTACGGAGAGCAGATCAGGCTATTGACTAGCATAGTGGCATGGCAGCGCCGACAGGAGCAGGTAGCTAACCCTAGAGCCGACAACTTGAGGATTCGGGATTTTCTGGGTTGTAATCCACCCGAGTTCTATGGTTTGAGATCTGAGGAGGATCCTCAGGAGTTTATTCGACAGATATAGCGGACTATGCAGGTTCTTAGGGCCGCGGAGACAGAGTCATTTGTGTTAGCCTATTACCGGTTATGCGATATTGCGTTGAACTGGTTTGAGTTATGGGAGCTGTCTAGAGGTGTGGGTGCTCTTCCAGCTGTTTGGGATGAGTTCACAGAGGCCTTCCTTGATCACTTTTTTCCTCCTGAGATGAGGAGAGCCCGCGTGGATAGATTCTTGACATTGAGACAGAATGGGAGGACTATCAGAGAGTACAACCTGGAGTTTGACTCATTGGCCAGGTATGTGCTCACCATTGTGGCTGATATGACAGACAGAGTTCATCGCTATGTGATGGGGCTAGACCGTTATATGATTACTGCATGCCTGGGAGTGGCCCTTCAGCCAGGTATGGATATTGCCAGGATGCAGGCTTATGCACAAGGGATAGAGGACAGAGAGAGAGAGGATCAGCCAGACTCAGGCCAGCCCAAGAGGGCCAGGAAAGCAGGGTTCCAGGGTAACTTTCGAGGCGGACAGCCTCAGCAGCAGGCTAGGTCCACATTTCAGCCGGCACAGAGTGCTCCTTCTCGGTTTTCTGGTAGGAGGTTTGATCGGTCGGGTTATTCAGGCGGTCGGGGCTCGGGACTTGGGTTCCCGGAGGAACTGTGGTTCGATCGAATAAGGCCATCTTTACCTCGGTGTGGTCGATGTGGTGGTTCCCATCGTGAGGGGTGTCTTATTCCTCCAGGAGATTGTTACTCTTGTGGCCACCAGGGCCATTTGAAGAGAGATTGTCCGACCAGAGACAGCATGGGTGGTATGGTTCAGCCGACAGGGTCAGTTGCTGGGTCTTCTTTGTTATACCCCGTATTTCCTGAGTATGTACGTGAGGGAGTACGTACAAAAGTTTAAGCCTTAAGTTAGGCAAGGGACGAAAATTTGTGCACAACCCCCGAAAAGATTTGTTTTTCCGACGGAGAATTTTCCGAACCTTGTAAGGGATTTTTCGTGTTCAATAATTTAATTTTTGCGGATTTTTCCGAGAGAGAAAATATTTTGGACCAATGGGAGGGTGACATGTGTCACCCTCAAAGTGGACGAATTGGAGGGCACACCTTGCACGTTTTTTTTCATTTTTGTGGCCTAAAACAATTGGTCAATGTTTGGTAGGATATTTTGTGTGGTAGATGGATAAGGTGGGACCCATACACACTTGTCCAAATCCATACCCTCCACTTGCCCACCACTTGTCTTAATCTTGGCCATTGAAGGCCCTATAAATACCCCCCTTAGTTGAAGGATGTCTTCATCCCTCAAATGACTTCTAAGTCTTAAAAATTCCTCCCTTGTAGTGAAATTCTCGTCCAAGTCCTCCCCCTCCCCTTGTAGTAGTTTCGTCCGCCACCCCCCTTCCCTTGGAGTTGCTCTCGTCCAAACATACCCCCCCCCTTGGTAGAAAATATTCTCCAAGTATTGTTACTATTCCAAAATACCTTGGCCCAAATACCTTGTAGTATTCCAAGGTTACCCCTATACTAAAAGCCCAGAAATACTATTATACTTCCCTTCAGTCACAAAAATGAAACCCTAAGGAAAATCTTCATCATTGGTTGAAGTATTAAGAAGAAGTTGCGTAGAACTTCTAAGGGTTGTTTGGAGCGGGTTGGAGCACCCAGAGTAGGAGCTAAACGTTGCTCAGGATCGACATTTAAACTTGGATAATTTTGGGCTTATCGAGGTAAATACTCACGACCTTATTGTAATTGGAAATTACATCTTGTAGTAGTATAGAAATGAGTATAAGATATATAGAAGGATGGTATAAGAGAAGATAATTGAATAGAAATCACACGGAAGAATATTAAAGAAGATTGTTGTACTTACATGGAATTTGTATTCTGATGAACTTGTGTAGTTTAACGGGTAGGAAGTCTTTGCCCGATTTTCCGTAGAATAGAGAACCTCTGCTTAGAATATTCTACTGAGTAGTCTAGACGTTGATAGGCGTATATGGCCTTTATAGGTTGAAAGTTCTGCGAGTAACATGTTCTTGAAGGTGGACAAGGCTAAGGGTTATAAGCGGTGGAGCGTTTTGCTAATTGTCGATAATCGTCGCGAGGTATGTGATTCTTCCTATCCTCTTGAGCATGATATTTTAAAAGAATATATATAGTACGGTAGACGTACGTGTGTTAACTGAACGTGGTTTTACTACAATGTCTTTTGACTTGAGTCTAAATAATAAGAATCTTGAAGTATTTCAAAAGAATTAAGAATCGTTTTTGAAAGAAGAGTAATACTTAGTTTTAAAAGCTTAAGAGTTATACTAGCTTTATGGGAAGTTAGGTATAACGACTTAAGAGAGATAAAAGGAACGGTTTACTTAATTGTTTATGAACGCCTTGTATTGATTTCGGAAATGAGAATAAGTATCGAACAAACCACTGCAGCGCTAATAAAGGGAAATGTATTGACTAATTAAGTATTATTAAAACCAGTAGAAACCTCCATCTGCATAGAAGCTAAGATGAGACAAAATGATACTACATTTCCTAGATAATGACTGCTTTAATAAGATTGTTATGAACAAGAATAACCTACTCACACATAAGGCATATGTTTCTCAAATTGTTTTAAAAGAGAATTATATTATTAAGTGATTAAGACTATGAACTACGAAAACCTTTCGAAAATAAGAGACTTGAGTCTTTGAACTTAGGCAAACTTGAACTTTTGGAAAGAAGGTTGTTAATTGTCTTTAAAAAGGGAAATTGTTTTGGTTTACTTAAAAAGATAGTCACTCTATTTTAATACTACGGGTATCGCGTGACTCTTGTGAAAGAAACAGGATCTTTTTAAAGAGATAATGTATGAAGTACTTTGGGGATAAAAACCCAAACTTGTTGACATGAAATAGAAAGTACCTTGTGTGAATAACTTGACTATGTTGGTTTGTAATAGCCTTGTAATACTTTCTTGTTGGTTTGATAAGTAAACATGTTATGATGCTACGCGTGTTAGTATCTTGTAACGTTTGTGTAAAAAGGTTATTCTTATTGTGCTTATGTTGTTTAGTGATAAGTCGTTATGTTAGTATTATATCACTCACCTCTTGACATGATACCGGGGGTTAATTTGCCACGTCTGGTATACCTCGAGCGATCTATGTGACTATGATTCGAGAATACCTCAATGCGGGTCCAGGGACCTATGCGAGCTACGAGTTCGAGTTAGTGTGCGGGGAATACCTCATGCGGTCATGTGGCCACGCGGACTACGAGTCGGGGCGATGCGGGAGTAGCTACCTCCGATGCGGGAATACCATGCGGGCTATGTGTGTGGCCTATGCGAGCTGCGGGAAGTTCGAGATTAGACGCGCACATCTGAGCGAGTGGCGGCGCCGATCATGTGGCGGTCTAGAAAGACCTCGTGATACAGTTTATGGTATTGTTGGTACTGTGGGTTTTAGTATTCGGCTATGCCTTCGTACTTACCCCGTACGGTTTTATTATGACACAGGTGGGACCTGGTGTTCATGAGTATTCCTTGGTGTTATTACATCGCGATCGCGATGAGGAAAGGTATTCCACGGGCATGATTGATGTTGTGGGCGTGAGACCCATTGTTATATTTGAGTGATGACTTTGAGGGCGTGAGTCCCTGACTTTACATGACTGCTTACGTATTGTGCATCGTAAATTTGTTATCATATATGTCTTCTGGTTTATATAGATTATTATGATTTCATTTACAGTATTTTTCAGTTTCACATACTTGGTACTTGTTATCGACCTCCTTGAAGTGCGTTCATCTGCGCGGTAGAGAGTACACGATCGTCGATCCTCGCTCTTAGGATCACGATTGGCGTTTTGGGAAGCTCCATTTCTCGGAGGCTTATCTTTGGTATAGTCCCTGTTGTTGTAGGTGCTACATTCGTGGTATGGCGGCCCTGTCCGTCGTTGTTGATTAACATTCTTAAGTGCAGTAATCTTGTTGTGGCGAGTTTGTAAAAGGGATGTAACTGTTCAAGTTTTATTATATATATGCCGAAGGGCAACTTTTCTCTGATAAATTGTTTTTCACTTCATATTATTTCATATCTCGTTTTATATTCCGCTGGTTACTCTGATGTATGTCTACTTGGGTGCCCGGGTAAGACACCAGTCACGGGCCCGGGTTCGGGTCGTGACAAAAGTGGTATCAGAGCAGTTGATCCTCGGAAAGTGTCTACAGACCGTATCTAGTAGAGTCTTGATTATCGGTGTGTTGTGCACCACACCAATAATCAGGAGGCTATAGGATATTTAAGATTGGTTTCCATTCTTCTCACTCTGAGATCGTGCCTTAGAGCTGTGTTATAAGTTGGACCCCTCTAACGTAATTCTTTCCCTTACCAGTTATGCCTCCGCATGAGCAACCACGCCCGAAGGGCAAAGCGGCGAGGAAGGCTGAGTAAATCTGAGATTACGAGGCAGCTCAATCATCACCTGAGGTGGTACTTCATTCGGGGAGTTCTGCGACGTCGCCAGCCCCAGCAGAGTCTAGCGCAGCGGCAACAGTTCCTACTGCGGCCATGAGATTTGAACCTTCAGTTCCACGACCAGTAGCAGACAGTATGGATTGCAGAAAGACGGCCCTGTTACTAGCTAGGGGTTTAGCAACCAGAGAGTATATTATGTACCGATTTATCGCGGGCCTTGACGATTATCTAAAGGAGGGTTGTGTAAGAGTAGCTCTTGATCGAGCGTGAGCATGGCTGCGTGCGGGCTTATGCGGCAGCAGCGTAAAGGATCGACGGGTTAACCAAGATCGCGAAGAAGGCGGTCGGCGGGTCCTTTGGTAACTTTCGAGGCGAACCGCCTCAATGATCGATATGCATCTCACCCGATGCGAGTGGTCCTCGCGGGGTTCGAGACATTCGGTATCTGGAGTTGGTCGAGCTCGTGGCTTCGGTTCACGGCTATCTGAGAGGTTCTAGCCGGTAGTTGATTTTCCTCGGTATTCACGCGTGGCGAGCGTAAATCCCGGGAATGTCGTCTTTTTGTTGGTGCTTGTTTTACCTGCGGCCGTTCGGGCCATGTGACGAGAGAGTGTTCAAGTCGGAGGAATATAAGTAGGAGGACTCAGCCTACGGCATCGATTCGCGGATTGATGGTCGGAGAGGAAGGGTGTTAGCGAGTAGGCCACCCCGCCATGTGGCGTTGTGGTAGGTGTCATTATGAGTGTCGTACTTCCGGCGGACTTGTTATGCTTGCGGCAGCGGCGAGGCCATTTGCGAGAAATTGTCCGGCCAGGTGGCGTGGATGTAGAGACTCATCGCCGGGATCGGTGGCTAGTTCATCACGCCCTAGCTATCGCCCAACAGGCGGGATTGATTAGAGCGACAAAGGGAGTGAATCGGTAGATCTGGTATATCCTTAACCTACAGAGATTAGTATGTGTGAAAGATGAGTATATCTTAAGTGTTGTTACGATAGCATTGTGTTAATTGTGAATAGAAATCATGGTTAGGTAAAAGGGTAAGATTGGGGATAGGGAAAGTGTGAGCCTTAGAGTTTTATACGTGGAGACCTTAGAGGCGAGGCCATCTTGAGTAAAAGATTTATTTGTTTGACCTCATCTGGAGTGCATAGTATACGTGAGATAGGTTTGTGTGATAAGTCCCGAGTAGGGTGAAATGAAAGAGGGTAGTTGAGCTAAGAATGACCACTAGGTTTCGTAACTTGATTAGTGAGATTGTTCGGTTCGGGGAACAAGAGTTTCTTGCGATAAGTCGGGTTGAGGCCGTCGCGGGTCAACCCGCGACTGTAAGGTGGTGGTCGATTCGAGGTGGTCGCCCGGTGGTAGGGTCACTGAGGCGCTAGGCGAGTTTAGTTAACCATCATACGAGTTCGTGGATGCATTCGACCAGTAGTCGGGCCGATGAGGCCAGCCCATCTTGTCTTTCAGTCAGGACCGTTTACTCGGCAGAGGGTTATGCGAGATGTTATATATCAGGAAGGTTGTAAGACTGCACGAGATTCCTACTTTTACTTTATGATGGGCAGTGGAGCCCAGTTTACGGCTGTTTCTTTTCTGGAGGTTTTACGAGCGGGGTTAGGAACTTCAGTGAGTCTCGATGTCGCATTCACCGCCGGGCGATATTTGGATTTCGAGGGTAGCTGTGAGGATTGTTGCCTCTGTTGAGGAGTGTTTATAGCTACCATTTCGGTATTCGGATATCGCCTTATGGCGCCTTGTAGGGGCGGAAGTGTAAGTTCTTGGTCGATTGGTTCGATGTTGGCAAGATTCGGATAGTTGGTTCATACTTGTTTTGTAAGGCGGTGGATAGGGTGAAGCTTATCCAGGAGAGGTTATTGGCAGCTCAGAGTCAACAAAAGTCATGCGGATAATCGGCGTCGACACTTGGAGTTTAGGTTGACGGTGGGTTTCTTGAAGGTACCACCCCGGAAGGGTGGGACGAGATTTGGAAAGCAGGGGAAACTTAGCCCGAGGTACTTTGGCGTTTTGGATCATTTAGAAAATAGGCGGGTTGCCTATAAGTTAGCATTGCCGTCCGACGTAGGAAGCGATGCGTCCGGTCTTTCTTGTTGCTATGTTCGGAAAAGTATCGGAGATCCATCCAGAGTGTTTCCAGTTAATGATGACCAAGTTGGAGATAGTAACCCCGAGATGTTGGAAACTGAAGCAATGGCAAAAGTGGTATCATGTTCGAGTGTACAAGGAGGGTACGACGAGTAAGGGAAGAAGTGAGCATGTGTTAAGAGAATAGAAGTGATCATTTCTTTTGTGAAATGAGGGTGCGAAGGGAATATCTTTTAGACCTTGGGTGGGAGCTTTTGTGGTGATTCCTTGTGGACTTGGAGTTAAGTATTTGCGTATGATGTTTTGTGTCCAGGAGTGGCATTGGCAACTTGTTTAAGTTAAGAGAAACATTATCGTTATCTGTCTTGAGAAGGAACATTCGGGACGAATGTTTCTAAGGAGGGGAGAATGTTATACCCCGTATTTCACAGTATATGCGTGAGGCGTGCGTCTGAAAGTTTAAGCCTTAAGTTAGGCAACGGACGAAAATTTGTGCACAACCTCCGAAAAGATTTGTTTTTCCGACGGAGAATTTTCCGAACCTTGTAAGGGATTTTTCGTGTTCAATAATTTAATTTTTGCGGATTTTTCCGAGAGAGAAAATATTTTGGACCAATGGGAGGGTGACATGTGTCACCCTCAAAGTGGACGAATTAGAGGGCACACCTTGCACGTTTTTTTCATTTTTGTGGCCTAAAACAATTGGTCAATGTTTGGTAGGATATTTTGTGTGGTAGATGGATAAGGTGGGACCCACACACACTTGTCCAAATCCATACCCTCCACTTTCCCACCACTTGTCTTAATCTTGGCCATTGAAGGCCCTATAAATACCCCCCTTAGTTGAAGGATTTCTTCATCCCTCAAATGACTTCTAAGTCTTAAAAATCCCTCCCTCCCTTGTAGTGAAATTCTCGTCCAAGTTCTCCCCCTCCCCTTGTAGTAGTTTCGTCCGCCACACCCCCCTTCCCTTGGAGTTGCTCTCGTCCAAACATACCCCCCCTTGGTAGAAAATATTCTCCAAGTATTGTTACTATTCCAAAATACCTTGGCCCAAATACCTTGTAGTATTCCAAGGTTACCCCTATACTAAAAGCCCAGAAATACTATTATACTTCCCTTCAGTCACAAAAACGAAACCCTAAGGAAAATCTTCATCATTGGTTGAAGTATTAAGAAGAAGTTGCGTAGAACTTCTAAGGGTTGTTTGGAGCGGGTTGGAGCACCCAGAGTAGGAGCTAAACGTTTCTCAGGATCGACATTTAAACTTGGATAATTTTGGGCTTATCGAGGTAAATACTCTTGATCTTCTATTGTAATTAGAAATTACATACTGTAGTAGTATAGAAATGAGTATAAGATATATAGAAGGATGGTATAAGAGAAGAGAATTGAATAGAAATCACACCAGAAGAATATTAAAGAAGATTGAACTGTACTTACATAGAATTTGTATTTCTGATGAACTTGTGTAGTTTAACTTGGTGAGGAAGTCTTTGCCCGATTTTCCGTAGAATAGAGAACCCTGCTTAGAATATTCTACTGAGTAGTCTAGACGTTTATAGGCGTATATGGCCTTTATAGGTTGAAAGTTGCGAGTAGTATGTTACTTGAAAGGTGGACAAGGCTAGCGGGTTATAGCGGTGGAGCGTTTTGCTAATTGTCGATAATCGTCGCGAGGTATGTGATTCTTCCTATCCTCTTGAGCATGATATTTTAAAAGAATATATATAGTACGGTAGACGTACGTGTGTTAACTGAACGTGGTTTTACTACAATGTCTTTTGACTTGAGTCTAAATAATAAGAATCTTGAAGTATTTCAAAAGAATTAAGAATCGTTTTTGAAAGAAGAGTAATACTTGGTTTTAAAAGCTTAAGAGTTATACTAGCTTTATGGGAAGTTAGGTATAACGACTTAAGAGAGATAAAAGGAATGGTTTACTTAATTGTTTATGAACGCCTTGTATTGATTTCGGAAATGAGAATAAGTATCGAACAAACCACTACAGCGCTAATAAAGGGAAATGTATTGACTAATTAAGTATTATTAAAACCAGTAGAAACCTCCATCTGCATAGAAGCTAAGATGAGACAAAATGATACTACATTTCCTAGATCATGGCTGCTTTAATAAGATTGTTATGAACAAGAATAACCTACTCACACATAAGGCATATGTTTCTCAAATTATTTTAAAAGAGAATTATATTATTAAGTGATTAAGACTATGAACTACGAAAACCTTTCGAAAATAAGAGACTTGAGTCTTTGAACTTAGACAAACTTGAACTTTTGGAAAGAAGGTTGTTACTTGTCTTTAAAAAGGGAAATTGTTTTGGTTTACTTAAAAAGATAGTCACTCTATTTTAATACTACGGGTATCGTGTGACTCTTGTGAAAGAAACAGGATCTTTTTAAAGAGATAATGTATGAAGTACTTTGGGGATAAAAACCCAAACTTGTTGACATGAAATAGAAAGTACCTTGTGTGAATAACTTGACTATGTTGGTTTGTGATATCCTTGTAATACTTTCTTGTTGGTTTGATAAGTAAACATGTTATGATGCTACGTGTGTTAGTATCTTGTAATGTTTGTGTAAAGAGGTTATTCTTATTGTGCTTATGTTGTTTAGCGATAAGCCGTTATGTTAGTATTATATCACTCACCTCTTGACATGATCTGGGGTTAAGTCGCCGTCACGGGTATACCTCGAGCGATGCTGTGTGACTATGATTCGAGAATACCTCATGCGGGTCCAGGGGACCTATGCGGAGCTACGAGAGTTCCAGGTTAGTGTGCGGGGGAATACCTCATGCGGTCTATGTGGCCATGCGGACTACGAGTCGGGGCGATGCGCCGGGAGTAGCTACCTCGATGCGGGAATACCTCATGCGGGCCTATGTGTGTGGCCTATGCGAGTGCGGGAAGTTCGAGATTAGGCGCGCATTGATCTGCGGGCGAGTGGCGGCCGATCATGTGGCGGTCTAGAAAGACCTCGTGATACAGTTTATGGTATTGTTGGTACTGTGGGTTTTAGTAGTCGGCTATGCCTTCGTACTTACCCCGTACGGTTTTATTATGACACAGGTGGGACCTGGTGTTCATGAGTATTCCTTGGTGTTATTACATCGCAGACTGCCGGCAGTGAGGAAGGTATTCCACGGGCATGATTGATGTTGTGGGCGTGAGACCCATTGTTATATTTGAGTGATGACTTTGAGGGCGTGAGTCCCTGACTTGACATGACTGCTTACGTATTATGCATCGTAAATTGGTTATCATATATGTCTTCTGGTTTATATAGACTATTATGATTTCATTTCTGATATTTTTGATTTCACATACTTGGTACTGTTATCTTGACCTCGCCGGAAGTGCGTTCATCTGCGCGGTAGAGGTACACCAGTCGTCGATCCTCGCTCTTAGGATCACATTTCAGCGTTTTGGGAAGCTCCGTTTCTCCGGAGGCTTATCTTTGGTATAGTCCCCTGTTGTTGTAGGTGCTTACATTCAGGGGTATGGCGGGGCCCTGTCCCGTCGTTGTTGATTTAACATTCTTAGAGGTCTGTAGTACTGTTGTGGGCAGAGTTGTAAAAGGGATGTAACTGTTCAAGTTTTATTATATATGCCGAAGGGCAACTTTTCTCTGATAAACTGTTTTTCGCTTCATATTATTTCATGTCTCGTTTTATATTCCGCTGGTTACTCTGATGCATGTCTACTTGGGTGCCCGGGTAAGGCACCAGTCACGGGCCCGGGTTCGGGTCGTGACATTCTTCTTCTGTGGTTATGCGCCCCGGACGGCAGGGTGTTCACGGACCGGCAGGCCGCGGCAGAGGTCGTGGTGGAGGTCCTAGTTCTAGCGGTCCACAGAACCGCATATATTCCTTAGCCAGCCGACAAGATCAGGAGGCTTCCCCGGATGTCGTCACATGTACATTATTGATTTCATGCTGTGACGTTTATGCTTTGATAGATCCCGGTTCTACCTTGTCCTATGTGTCCCATATTATTGCTGGTAGAATAGGGATAGAGCCGGTGTCGATAGAGCCTTTTGAGGTAGCTACGCCAGTGGGAGATTCGGTGTTAGCTGAGCGGGTATATAAAGATTTCCCGGTGGTTATATCTGATCGTCGGACCTAGCGAACTTGACAGAGTTGGAGATGGCGATTTTGGCGTCATTATGGGTATGGGTGGTTGACTTCTTGTTATGCCAACGTTGGTAGAAAGCGAGTTGGTTCGATTCGATTTCTGGTGAGCGATTATCGAGTGGAAGGAAACACGGCGTCGTAGGTAGGTTTATTTCTTACCTCAAGGCTAGGAAGATGGTTGAGAAAGTACATCTATCATCTAGTTCGGTATTCGTCTGAGAGGTGCGATTCTTGATCGATTCGGTGGTTAGAGAGTTTCTGGATGTATTCCTAGATGATCTCCAAGGTATTCCTCCCGAGAGGGAGATAAAGTTCTGTATTGACACGTTGCCAGACATTCGGCCTATATCTATTCCGCCGCATGGATGACACTCTTGAGTTGAGGAGTTGAAGGACCGGTGAAAGATTTCTTTGGAAAAAGGCTTTATCAGGCCTAGTGTTTCTCCCTGGGGAGCGCCAGTTTTGTTTGTAAAGAAGAAGGATGGGATGCTGCGTATGTGTGTTGATTACAAACAGCTGAATAAGGTAACCATCAAGAACAGATACCCCCTCTCCAGGATTGATGATTTGTTTGACCAGTTGCAGGGTGTGAGGTGTTTTTCCAAGATAGACCTGCGGTCTGGTTATCATCAGGTGCGGGTTAGAGAGGCAGATATCTCAAAGACTGCATTCAGGACCCGGTATGGGCACTATGAGTTCAGGGTGATGTCTTTCGGTTTGACCAATGCTCCAGCGATATTTATGGATTTGATGAACCGGGTGTTCAAGCCATTTTTGGATACGTTTGTTATAGTATTCATTGATGACATCCTGGTTTATTCGCGCCTGAGCGAGCATGCGAATCGGCGATACTTGGGGTCCTCTGGAGCCGGCAGTTGTTCGCCAAGTTCTCCAAGTGTGAGTTTTGGTTGGCCTCAGTGGAATTCTTGGGGAACATTATTGGGGCTGACGGTGTTCAGGTTGATACGACAAAAATTGAGGCGATCAAGTCTTGGCCGAGACCTACTACTCCGACGGAGGTGCGCAGTTTCTTAGGGCTGGCAGGTTATTATCGTAGGTTTGTGGAGCAGTTTTCTTCGATATCGGCCGCGTTGACTGGTGACTCGAGCGGCTAAGTTCCGGTGGGCGAAGCTTGTGAGAAGGGCTTCGATTCTTGAAGGAAAAGTTGACGACGACTCCAGTTCTTACTCTTCCCGAGGGGTTAGAGGGCTACGTGATTTATTGTGATGCCTCGGGTATCGGGCTAGGGTGCGTATTGATGCAGCACGACAAGGTAATAGCCTATGCTTCCCGGCAGCTACGAAACCATGAGAGGAATTACCTTACTCACGACTTAGAGTTGGCCGCAGTTATTCATGCCTTGAAGATTTGGAGACATTATTTATATGGGGTTCATGTGGATATTTATACAGACCACAAAAGCCTCCAATACATCTTCAGGCAGAGGGAGCTGAACTTGTGGCAGAGACGGTGGTTAGAGTTGTTGAAGAATTACGATGTTGATATCCTATACCATCCGGGAAAAGCCAACGTGGTTGCAGATGCTTTGAGTCGTAGATCGATGGGGAGTCTATCAGAGGTGCAGCCAGGTAGACAGGACATGGTCTGTCAGATCCATCAGCTAGCGAGCCTTGGGGTTCGATTGGTCGATACCGATGATAGTGGGGTACGGGTTCGTGAGATTGCTGAGTCTTTCATCGTTGATGAGGTGAAGAGACGACAGTATGAGGACCCAGTTATGATACGACTCTTCGAGAGGAGAAGAGTTTGTTTGAGGTAGCGCCTGATGGGGTTCTAAGATTTGAGGGCAGATTGTGTGTTTCAGATGTTGCAGGACTTCGTCAGCAGATTCTGGGGGAGGCACACAATGCTCGTTACTCTATTCATCCGGGGTCGACTAAGATGTACCATGACCTCAGATGTATGTATTGGTGGGATGGCCTGAAGTGGGACGTGACAGGGTTTGTTGCTCAGTGTCCGAATTATCAACAGGTCAAGGTTGAGCACCAGAAGCCCGGTGGGATATTGCAGGAGATTGATGTTACGACATGGAAGTGGGAGGTGATCAACATGGATTTTGTTACAGGGTTACCTCGTACTCAGAGGAAGTGTGATTCCATCTGGGTTATTATAGACAGGCTGACGAAATCAACCCACTTTCTTCCAGTTAGGACTACGTATTCGGCTGAGGATTATGCTAGATTGTATATAAGGGAGATTGTGAGACTGCACGGAGTTCCTATATCGATTATATCAGATAGAGGAGCCCAGTTTACGGCTAACTTCTGGAGGTCTTTCCAGAAGGGGTTAGGGACACAGGTGAGTCTCGATCGCGTGTTTCATCCTCGAGCCGAGCGGCAGAGCGTACTATCCAGACACTTGAGGATATGTTGCGGGCCTGTGTTATTGATTTAAAGGGTAGTTGGGAGGATCATTTACCTCTTGTGGAGTTTGCTTATAACAACAACTACCATTTTAGTATCCAGATGGCGCCATATGCGGCTTTGTATGGGAGGAAGTGTAGGTCGCCGATTGGTTGGTTCGAAGTGGGCGAGGTTCAGTTAGTTGGCCCAGACTTGATTCAGCAGGCTGTGGATAAGGTGAAGCTTATCTAGGAGAGACTGTTAGCAGCTCAGAGTCGGCAGAAGTCTTATGCAGATAATCGGCGTCGACATTTGGAGTTTCAGGTAGACGATTGAGTCTTCTTGAAGGTATCACCCATGAAGGGTGTGATGAGGTTCAGAAAGAAGGGGAAACTTAGCCCAAGGTACATTGGGCCCTACCAGATCATCCGTAGAGTAGTCAAGGTTGCCTATGAGTTGGATCTGCCATCGGATTTAGAGGCAGTACATCCGGTTTTCCATGTTTCTATGTTACGGAAGTGTATCGGAGATCCATCGAGAGTTTTCCCAGCTAGCGAGGTCCAGGTGACAGAGGGTTTATCGTATGAGGAGAGTCCCATAGCGATACTCGATCGCCAGATCAGGCATCTGCGGACCAAGGATGTGGCTTCCGTCAAAGTCTTGTGGCGGAATGATAATAGGGAGGAGATGACTTGGGAAACGAAGGAGGACATGTTGAGGAAGTATCCTCACCTATTCTCTACACCTTCAGGTAATTCATTTCCCTTACTTGTCAAGTTTTAATTGAAGTATTTTTGCTTAAGTGCTATTATGTGGCCACGTGTGACATTATTGGTATGTGGGGGTTGTAAAAAGAGAATATGTCGCTATCTATAAGATTGACTCCGAAAGAACATTCGGGGACGAATGTTTCTGTCACGACCCGATCCTGGGCCCGTGACTGGTGTCTTACCCCGGGCACCCTAGTGATACAACATCAGAGAAAAACCAGCGGAAATAAAAACTCATGAAAGAAAACAGTGAAATAAGAAAACAGGCTAACCCAAACGGTTACCCTTTTGTACATAAATGAAAACTTGAACAGTTACATCCCTTACAAACCACACTTGCAGCTCTGAGACCTAAGAATTTTAAAACCATAATGATGGGACAGGGCCCGCCATGCCACGAATGTACAAAGTCTACAACCAGAGGCCGTACCACGTGACAAGCTTAGGAGGTATGGAGCTTTCGAGAACCGAACATCGATCCTAAGAGTGCGGATCGGCCAAGTTATGTACCTCAACTGCGGCGTGAGCGGCCGAAGGAGTCGATCTGGTACCAAGTATGTGGCGAAAAATCGTAAATGAAATCATAATAGTCTATATAAAGCAGGATACATGTATGATAACCAAACTACATTACACAACATATAAGAAGTCATGTCAAGTCAGGGACTCATGCCCGTGAAATCATCACTCAAATACAACCCGGGAATTTAACCCGCACAATGGCGCGTGCCGGCGTCTCACCTCGGTATCGGCATGGCCTTGGAACCGTCCTAGTGGGCCCATACCGTGGACCATCCAGCGTGTCGGTATGCCCAAAGGAGATAACAAGATAACAATCACGTGGAAGCATACGTGGGCCACCCACGTGTCGGTATGTCCAAACAACTAACAAGATAATACTCATTTGTGGAAGCATACGTGGGCTACCCAGCGTGTCGGTATGTCCAAACAAATAACAATAGAATACTCATTTTGTGGAAGCATACGTGGGCTACCCAACATGTCGGTATGTCCAAACAAATAACAAGAGAATACTCATTTGTGGAAGCATACGTGGGCTACCCAACGTGTCAGTATGTCCAAACAAATAACAGATAGCCGGCCCTCCATCGAGAGACTCGGTAGCACAAATCAAACCCTTGCACAACAAGGCTATCTCAACCAAGCTTAGGCAAGTTACACACAACTCAAGGTACTTTAAACACTTCTTAACACAACGTCAAGTATACCATTAAAACCCAAGTATCTAACCCCTTTAAGATCAAGGTACTCCTACTTTTTATAACCAAGCCACTTATGTTTTTCCATCACAAAGAGTTCAATATTTGAAAACAAGTTACTTCTCTTTTCCCAAAATCAAGTTACCATTATGTTTTAAAACAAGTCAAGACAAAACCATGCCTTTCTTTTAAACCAAAACACTTCAAATTCTTAAGTCTCTTTTCTTTTAGAAATCGAGTTCCTTACTTTGGAATTTGTAAGAAGATCAAAACTTGATTACAATAATTCTTATTAGAGCAGCCATGATCTAGGAAATGTAATACAATTTTGTCTTATCTTAGCTTCTATGCAGATGGAGGTTTCTACTGGTTTTAATATAATTAATTGTCATTACTTTTTCCTTTATTAACGCTGCATTGACTTGTTCGATTCTTATTCCCATTTCCAAAATTTATGTAACATTATTCTTTTAAAAACCAAGTACTCATTTCTCACGAATGAGGTTTCACACTTTTCAACACCATTTAGGTCAATTATAAGTCAAGTCTCTTATCTTTTGAAATCAACAAACCATTCTTTTACCTACATAAAGTGGTTATAACAAACTTCCCATAAAACCGTTATAACACTTTATGTTTTAAACCAACCAATTACAACTATAAGCCCTTATGAGACCAAGAGGGCTTATTCTTTAACAACCGAGTACCCATTTCTAACGAATAAGATTTTCCTACTTTTTCACACAATCAAGACCTTTCCACATTTAAGGCTCAATTAATTCAGCAAATACAAGGGGATTACACGCCTAATAATACGTGTAAAATTCCGCCCCACAATAATACAATATAAACCAATAATTTCCATGCCATTCTTGGCCAACAATATAACCAATCCTAAACCCCTTTCAACTCTTTTCCAATCCAAGTTCTTAGGTCTAACATGATATCTAGCCCTAGACATCTTCAACAACTACAATCCCCCCATTTACAACATGTGACGGCTAAATTAGTAACCCAATTGAAGTTACAATCTTAAGGCTAACATGCCCATTTCGGTTTTCAACAAGACAACAAGATCCAAATCTAAACAAACTTAAATATAACAGCCTCAGGCTCATTTCTAAACTACTATAACAAGTATTAACTCATATCCCAGAGAAGGGGAAACTTTTACCTTTTGGAAAAGCCCACAAAAGCCCTTTTCTTCCACTTCTTTCCCGTCAACTACGCCCACCAGCGCTTCCCACAAGTTCACCCACACTTTGCCTTCTTGCCGCCGCTCCAACAATTTCCTCTTAGGCTAGGTTTTTCTTCAAAATCTAGAGAGAAGAGAGAGGAGTTCTTGGGAGGGTTTCCAAATGAAATGGCCAAGTCTTCCAAGACTTGGCCCCTAAAATAGGCCCCTTTCCTGGTCAAAAGGATGGGAGGGACACTTGTCACCCTCTCATAGGCTTTTAACAAAATATCCCCGATTTCGCCCTTTCTGTGAAAAATCCGCCTTGGCGCCGCGCCAGCCGTGGCGCGCCCACTAGAAATTCCGCATTCGGCGCGGCCTGCAACCTCTGCGAACCCCAAGGTACAACGGCGCGCGCGTCCGTCGCGACCGCTGTACCGACGCGAAACCATCGCTTTGCATTGCGCGCAAACTTGAAACTTCCATAACTTTTGACTCCGATGTCCAATCAACGAACGGTTTGTTGCGTTGGGAACTAGATTTAACGGAATACACACTAGGCTTTTTAAATACCTTGCAATTCTTAAAAACTGGGGTACAACACTCCAAGGTAGACTCAAAATCCGTCCAACACATGTTTGTCCACTTATCTTTCCACTTTCAAATCTTATATTCTGGGGTATGTTCTTATCTTAACTTCTTGAATTTACGGGGTGTAACATTCCTCCCCCCTTAGAAACATTCGTCCCGAATGTTCCTTCTAAGTCTCCAAAACGCAGACGCCGGTATAGTCTTCACCACTGCACTTACAAAAGAATCAGTTATGACACTCATGGACTTATCACCCGAATATACTCCCCGTATACTATGTACTCCTACAAAGATCACTGTAAAATCTTTTACTCTAGCCGGCCTTACCTCTAAGGTCTCGATTGTTATAAATTCTAAGGTTCAAAATTTCTCATCCCCAGACTTTCCCTTTTTCACTAGCCAAGCTTCTAAATCACATTTTTAACACAAAGCTATCCGAACATAACACTTAACACATCACCATGACATCAAAGCCTACTAGTCTCTAGAGGGTTAAGAATATACCTGTAACTATTGCTTCACTTTCCCTTTTGTCGTTCTACTCATGTTCCTTCCCTGTACGGCGCACAAAAGAAGGCGCTGAACCAGCCACTGATCCCGAAGGCTGAGTCTCTACATCCGCGCTACCTTTGGTTGGATAATTTCTCGCAAAATGGCCTGTCGCATGTAAAACAAACTCCCATACTAGCACGACACTCCCCATCATGAAGCCTACCACAATGGCCACAACGATGTAGGGGTGGTCTCATCTGACTAACATCCCTGTTTCCCTAAAAACCTGAAATCTTGGAGCCCTGACCTGCTTCTGAATCTCCCGAACGTCCTGAAGACTGTGGTGGAGCACTCCGTACTGGCAGAGGCGCATAACTAGTCTGCTGCGAGGCCGCCTCGAGGTCACCATAGGACCTGCGCCTCGGCCTCTTGGCTTGATCTTGGTTATTTCGTGGCCTCACGTTCGCCGATCTGCTGCGCATAGGCTGGATGCGCAATGTCCATGCGGTGAAGAGCTATCTGCTGCATCCTCCGCTAAATAATCAACGAGACCGGTGACAAAACGGTTCACTCTATCCTCCATATCTGCCACCAGAGCTGGGACATCCCGAGACAATGAGTCAAACACTACCTAGTACTCCCGTATGCGCCTCTTTGTCTCGGATCAAAAATCATCGGCCGTGCCCTCCTCATCTGTGGAGGCAAGAAATGGCCAAGGAAAGCCTCTGAGAACTCGCCCCAACCAGCTGGAGGTGCATGCTCCCCCCGGGACAGCTCCCACGAATCAAACCAGTCGACTGCAGTATCACGCAGCCGATGCGAACCTAAGACCACCGACTCGGTCTCCGAAGCCCTGATCACTCTCATGATCCAGAATCGCTTCGGATGAACTCCTGCGGATCATCCTCAGGCCTCGATCCATAGAACTCTGGCGGGCTGCAACTCAGAAAATCCCGTAGTCTCAAACTATCTGACCTCGGGTGAACCACGGGTACTACTGGAACTGGAACTGCTGCATCCAGTCTATCCTCGTGCCTAGCCACGATCCTGGCCAATAACTGGGCCATCTCCTTGTAACCCATCTCCTCTGCTCCAGGCTGTGGGACTGGAGGCTCAGGTGTCGTGGTCTCAGTAGAGACCGCTGCTGCTCGCGACTCCTCTCACGCTTGCCGCCACGGGCTCTGGTTGCCTTGCGTGGAGGCATCACTGGTATACAAAGAATACGTCAGAGGGGGTCCAACTTATAACACAGCTCTAAGGCACGATCTCAGAGTGAGAAGAATGGAAACCAATCCTAAATATCCTATAGCCTCCTGATTATAGATGTGGTGCACAACACACCGATAATCAAGACTCTACTAGATACGGTCTGTAGACACTTTCCGAGATTAATCGCTTCGATACCACTTTTGTCACGACCGATCCGGGCGTGGTGGTGCCTACCGGGCACCTAGTGATACAACATCGAGAGAAAAACGGCGAAAATAAAAACTCATGACAAAAAGCGATGAAATAAGAAAAGCAGGCTAACGACGGTTACCGCTTTTGTACATAAATGAAAACTTGAGCGATTACATCCTTAAAAAACCACCGCCCACAAAGTTGCTCTGGACCTAAGAATTTTAAAACCATAATGACGGGACGGGGCCCCGCCATGCCTGAATGTACAAAGTCTACAACTTTAGGAGCGTACCACGTGACAACTTCCGGAGGTATGGAGCTTCGAGAACCGAACATCGATCCTAAGAGTGCGGATCGACCAAGCTATGTACCTCAACTGCGGCATGAACGCAGCCCGAAGGAGGTCGATCTGACAGTACAGTATGTGGAACGAAAAATCACGTAAATGAAATCATAATAGTCTATATAAAGCGGGAGACATGTATGATAACCAAACTACGACACAACATATAGCGATCATGTCAAGTCGAGGACTCGTGCGTGAAATCATCACTCAAATACAACCCGAATTTAACGCATGATGGCGCGTGCCCGGCGTCGCTCGGTATCGGCGTGGCCTGGGCGTCCTGGTGGGCCCATACGTGGACCATCCAGCGTGTCGGTATGCCCAAAGGAGATAACAAGATAACAATCCTGGAAGCATACGTGGGCCACCCAACGGCGTGTCGGTATGTCCAAACAACTAACAAGATAATACTCATCGTGGAAGCATACGTGGGCTACCCAACGTGTCGGTATGTCCAAACAAATAACAATAGAATACTCATCTTTGTGGAAGCATACCCGTGGGCTACCCAACCTGTCAGTATGTCCAAACAAATAACAAGAGAATACTCACTGTGGAAGCTTACCCGTGGGCTACCCAACGTGTCAGTATGTCCAAACAAATAACAAGAGAATACTCACTGTGGAAGCATACAAGTGGGCTACCCAATGTGTCAGTATGTCCAAACAAATAACACATCGTCGGCCCTCCATCGAGAGACTCGGTAGCACAAATCAAACCCTTGCACAACAAGGCTATCTCAACCAAGCATAGGCAAGTTACACACAACTCAAGGTACTTTAAACACTTCTTAACACAACGTCAAGTATACCATTAAAACCCAAGTATCTAACCCCTTTAAGATCAAGGTACTCCTACCTTTTATAACCAAGCCACTTATGTTTTTTCATCACAAAGAGTTCAATATTTGAAAACAAGTTACTTCTCTTTTCCAAAAATCAAGTTACCATTCTAAATCCAATAATGAATCCATTTCTTTATTTTCCATAAAGTCGTTATAACTAACTTCCCATAAAGCTATTATAACACTTTATGTTTTAAAACAAGTAAAGACAAAACCATGCCTTTCTTTTAAACCAAAACACTTCAAATTCTTAAGTCTCTTTTCTTTTAGAAATCGAGTTCCTTACTTTGGAATTTTTAAGAAGATCAAAACTTGATTACAATAATTCTTATTAGAGCAGCCATGATCTAGGAAATGTAATACAATTTTGTCTTATCTTAGCTTCTATGCAGATGGAGGTTTCTACTGGTTTTAATATAATTAATTGTCATTACTTTTTCCTTTATTAACGCTGCATTGGCTTGTTCGATTCTTATTCCAATTTCTGAAATTTATGTAACATTATTCTTTTAAAAACCAAGTACTCATTTCTCACGAATGAGGTTTCACACTTTTTAACACCATTTAGGTCAATTATAAGTCAAGTCTCTTATCTTTTGAAATCAACAAACCATTCTTTTACCTACATAAAGTGGTTATAACAAACTTCCCATAAAACCGTTATAACACTTTATGTTTTAAACCAACCAATTACAACTATAAGCCCTTATGAGACCAAGAGGACTTATTCTTTAACAACCGAGTACCCATTTCTAACGAATAAGATTTTCCTACTTTTTCACACAATCAAGACCTTTACACTTCATATCAAGACAAGGCACAACAAGGAAAATCAAATTCCTTTTACACACGTGCATCTACTGCACTATATATTTCACAAATAATTATGCTGAAGAGGATAGGAAGAATCACATACCTCGCGACGATTATCGACGGTTAGCAAAATGCTCCACGACTATCCCCTTAAGTAGAATATGCTACTCGTAGTACTTCAAGCCTATTCGGGTATTAAACCGTCTATCAATCTCTAGATTCGAACGTAGAATAAACTAAGTGCAAGGTCCCTTCATTCTACGGAAATTTGGACAGCACTTCCTTTGTTTCTACTTACTATGCCACCTTTTTCAAGGCCGAATTCAATAACCAAACACCATATTTAAGGCTCAATTAATTCAGCAAATACAAGGGGATTACACGCCTAATAATACGTGTAAAATTCCGCCCCACAATAATACAAAATAAACCAATAATTTCCATGCCATTCTTGGCCAACAATATAACCAATCCTAAACCCCTTTCAACTCTTTTTCAATCCAAGTTCTTAGGTCTAACATGATATCTAGCCCTAGACATCTTCAACAACTACAATCCCCCCATTTACAACATGTGACGGCTAAATTAGTAACCCAATTGAAGTTACAATCTTAAGGCTAACATGCCCATTTCGGTTTTCAACAAGACAACAAGATTCAAATCTAAACAAACTTAAATATAACAGCCTCAGGCTCATTTCTAAACTACTATAACAAGTATTAACTCATATCCCAGAGAAGGGGAAACTTTTACCTTTTGGAAAAGCCCACAAAAGCCCTTTTCTTCCACTTCTTTCCCGTCAACTACGCCCACCAGCGCTTCCCACAAGTTCACCCACACTTTGCCTTCTTGCCGCCGCTCCAACAATTTCCTCTTAGGCTAGGTTTTCTTCAAAATCTAGAGAGAAGAGAGAGGAGTTCTTGGGAGGGTTTCCAAATGAAATGGCCAAGTCTTCCAAGACTTGGCCCTAAAATAGGCCCCTTTCCTGGTCAAAAGGATGGGAGGGACACTTGTCACCCTCCCATAGGATTTTAACAAAATATCCCCTGATTTTCGCCCTTTACCGCAGAAAAATCCCGCCTTGGCGCCGCGGCCCCGCCGTCGGCGCTGGCTCCACTAGAAATTCCTGCATTCGCGCGCGGCGCTGCAACCTCTGCGAACCCCGGTACAACGGCGCGCGACCACGTCCGCGCGGTACTGTACCTGAATCGAAACCACTGCTTTTTTCATTGCGCGCAAACTTGAAACTTCCATAACTTTTGACTCGATGTCCAATCGTTAACGGTTTGTTGTGTTGGGAACTAGATTTAACGGACTACACACTAGGCTTTTTAAACACCTTGCAATTCTTAACAACTGGGGTACAACACTCCAAGGTAGACTCAAAATCCGTCCAACACATGTTTGTCCACTTATCTTTCCACTTTCAAATCTTATATTCCGGGGTATGTTCTTATCTTAACTTCTTGAATTTACGGGGTGTAACAGTTTCTAAGGGGGGAAGAATGTTACACCCCGTAATTCCAGGACATGTTTATAAGAACGTACGTAAGAACTAAAAAATGTTAAGATTAGAGACTAGTAAAAATTTATCGAAATTATGGAAATGTCGGGAAATGAAATATTGCGACGAACGGGAGGGTGACACATGTCACCCCCCCCCCCCCCTTGGATGGTCATGGTCGAATGGACCAAGTTTAGAATGGTCATTTGACCAATGTAAAGATGAGCAAGTCTTGCTAGGCTAGAGCTTGATAATATTGACCAAGTCAAAGGGCCACTTGGCTTGATCTTTTAGTGAAATGCATCCAAGCCACCCATATGTGCTAATCTTGACCCTCCATAGTGTTATTTAAGCATACTAGTAGCAAGACAAGGCTATTTACACTTAGAAAAATTTGAAGAACTCTTGTTCTTGCTAGCATGCTCTCGGGTTTGGGTCAAATTGCAAGACAAAAATTTTCATTTGTTGTTCAATAATCTCCATACTTTAAACCAAGGTTCCTAAGGGTATTGTAAGGGCATCTCAATAGAAAGATCCCGGTAAAGTGTCGTTTTTGCATTAGTCGCAAGGTGAAAACCTAAGTCGCTTTCATAGGTTTGGATTGGAAATTGAAGGAAAGTTGTTTGTGATCTTCAAACGGCTTCAAGTGGCAGATTGGAGTGTCAAGGAGAGGCTCTAAGTTGCTAGGGAGCGACTTCGGATCTTGAAGTTGGATTAAGGCTCGTCAAGGTAACAATCTTGTTCTCTTAAGTGTTATAAGATTACATATTGTTGTAGCCTTACATTTTAACTAGCATGAAGTATATGTATTGAAGATTGATAAGTGTTATGGATATTGGAAGCCTAAGTCCGAAATGACATTGTTAGCCATTTGAAATTGAAATACAATTTGGTCGATAATTAAAATTGTCGCATGTTATCTACTTGAATATTGTAGTTGCTATAATCGATTGCGGCTTTATAACATGTTATACTAAATAACTTGAATTAAAAAGGAATTGGAAAGGATGATATGTTGTTGCACCTTTTGGCCGCGAATGGCATTGCCTTTTTGGATTAGTTTGATATCAATTGTGGGGCAGAATTTTACACGTCCTATTAAGATTAGCTACATTGTTGAGCCTTAAATGTGGAATGTTTGGTTATTGAATTCGGGCCTTGAAAAAGGTGGAAAAGTACGTAGAAACAAAGGAAGTGCTGTCCGATTTTTCGTAGAATTTAGTGACTTTACACCTAGAATATTCTATGTTTAAAGTTAGAAGTTAATAGACGTATTATGGTCATTTTAGGTTGACATACTACATACGACATATTGGACTTAACAAGTGGATTGAACCGAAGAGGTATGTGGAACTTTCTTATCTCTTGAGCATGAGTAGTTGTAAATATATAGTACGGTAGACGTACGAGATTTTGACGAATCTAGTTTCATTTGATATCCTTGACTTGTTTTAAGAATGTCCAAGTTGGTTGAGTTAGGGAATTAACTCACTTGTTTAAAAGATTAAGGATATCTTAGTTTCTAAAAGTTAAGAGACTTGAAGCATTTTGAAAGTATATGACACTTGTTTTTTTGAAAGTATAAGTCTCTTGGATATAAAGAAGAATGTAATTGCCTAGAGTATAAAGTTAGTATAACGACTTTATGGGAAGTTGGTTATAATAGCTTTATGGAAAGATGAAAGAATGGTTTACTCTAGTGATGTAAATAAGGATAAATGACTTGAAATGAAGAAAGACAAATTGATTTGAAGGCATCAATTGCTTAAAGTTTTAAAGAAATAAGTCACTTGATTTAGAAGCCTATAAATGTATTTTTAAAAGGCATTGTGACTTGTCTTGAAAAGTAGATATGACTTGATACTACGGTTATTAGTATCTTGGAGTTTTATATGAAAAAGAGTCATTTTAAAAGAATAGAAGTACGTAGTACTTTGGGTTAAATTCCCGGATTTTATAATGACATGTTAGTGCCTTAAGTAAACTAAAATGAGAGTGTATATAAACAAAGTTAATAAGAAGTTAGGGGACTTCTTAACTTGTTTATGTTATGTATGATAAGCCGGTAGTGCTTATGTTATATATGATAGCCGGTTGTGCTAGGTTATGTTATTCTTGCGGGGTAAACCCCCGGGTTACTACTTATTCCATGGATTTGCTACCCATGATGCGAGTGCGGCGTTTGTACATCTGTTGTACTGACCCCCTTTCCTCGGGGGCTGCGTTCATGCCGCAGGTAGGGGTAAGCAGGTGGTGAATTCTCATTCTTAGGATCACTGATCAGGTGTCAGAAGCTCCATTTCTCCGGAGGCTTGTCTTTTGGTACGGTTTCCCTGATGTTGTATATTTATGTACATTCAGGGGTATGGCGGGGCCCTGTCCCGTCACAGTTGTTATTCTTAGAGGTCTGTAGTCATATCTTGTGGATTGAGTTGTAATAACAAGGATGTAACTATTTTTATTTTGGGTTATGTATATTTCCCGAAAGGCGGCCTTATCGGCTAACCTATTGATATTTGCTGTTAAGTATTTTATGAGTTTTGTATGTTCATTGCTATTATCGATTATACATAGGAGGTGCGGGTAGGGCGCGATCGCGAGGGTGGTCGTGACACAAGATATCCATGTCATTAATGGCATGAAGATGACTCAAGATGTTTGGAGTCATAGTGAGTTCCTTTGTCGGAACTATATCCTGAATTATTTGTCTGATTCTCTTTACACGGTATACTGCATCGTTGGCACTTCCAAAGAGTTGTGGGATACACTTCAGAAGAAATACAATGCACAAGATGCGGGATCTAATAATTTCATCGTTGGGAAATTTCTGAAATTTCAAATGGTAGACAACAAAACTGTGGCATCCCAAGTTCAGGAATTTCAAATGATTTTGCATCACCTGGATTTGGAAGGATTGAAGCCTAACGAGCAATTCTTGATTTCCTCGTTAATTGAGAAGTTACCTCCTTCATGGAATGAGTTTATGAGTTACCTAAAACTCAAAATGAAAGAGATGACCTTAGAGGAACTTATTATCAAACTCCATATTCAGGAGGATAATAAGAAGGTCATGCCAAAGGGGAAACTACCCGTTGAGGCTAAGGAAAGCCTGGCGGAAGCCAAAGGGAGTTCAACCAAGAAGCGAAAATTCCAGAAGGAATGTAAGGGCCCAACAACTGAAAAGTTTAAAGGGACTTGCCATCACTGCAGTAAACCTGGTCACATGGTCAAGGATTGCCGCAAACTCAAGAATGAGAATAAGGCCAAGGCCAAGGCTAAGTCTAACATCGTCGAAGACACACTCGTAGACGATATGATTGAGGAGTTATCGGCGGTGGTACTTGAAGCTAACCTCGTTGAGAATCCTATGCAATGGTGGATGGAAACGGGTGCTACTCGTCACATCTGTTCCAACAAAGACGCCTTCTCCAACAAAGGTAATCTTGAAGATGACTTCCGGAAATGAGCTTACTCTGAAGAAGGTGATGCATGTCCCAGAATTCGAAGAAATTTAATTTCTGGATCTCTGTTGGTGAATGCTGATTTTAGGCTAGTGTTTGAGGCCAATAAATTTATAATCACTAAAAATGAAACATTTGTATGAAGGGACTTCGTCTGTGAAGGCCTCTTTAAATTTAATGTTTCATCTATAACCGTTGCTCCTATTATTAATAAAATTGAGTCTTCTACTTATTTGCTTGAGTCTTCTAATTTATGGCATGATCGATTAGGACATGTAAACTATCAATTTATCCAAAGATTGGTAAAGTTGGAGTTGTTGCCGGCTATCGACTTAAACCCTCAACGTAAGTGTGAGGTGTGCGTAGAGTCAAAACTTTCAAAGAATCCTTTTTGATCCGTCGAAAGGGAAACCGCTCCTATAAAACTCATACACACCGATATATGTGATTTGACGTTCGCTCAAACTAGAGGGGAAACAAGTTTTGTGAATTTCATAGATGATAGCACAAGGTATTGTTACCTTTACTTACTAAAAAGTAAAGATGAAGCATTCAAATGCTACAAAACAGAAGTTGAGAACCAACTAAGTAGACGGATTAATCAATCTGTAGCGATAGAAGGGGAGAATATGTAGCGCCTTTTGAAGAATATTGTGCCCAATCGGGCATTGTTCATCAAATGATGACTCCTTACTCACCTCAATCAAACGGTGTTGCTGAATGCAAGAATCATACGTTAAAAGAAATGATGAATGTTGTTATACCCCGTATTTCCAGAGTATGTACGTAAGGACGTACGTACGAAAGTTTAAGCCTTAAGTTAGGCATAGGGCGAAATTTGTGCACAACCCCCGAAAAGAATCGTTTTTCGACGAAACGTTTTACAAAACTTGCGAAGGGAAAATTACGGCTATGTCATTTATAATTTTTGCGGATTTTTCCGAGAGATGAAATATTTTGGACCAACGGGAGGGTGACATGTGTCACCCTCAAAGTGGACGTTATTGTGGGCGTCTTCTTGCACGATTTGTGGGTCAAGGGTTGGTAGGATATTTGTGATATGTTTGTGTGGTAGATGGATAAGGTACACTTGCCCAAATCCTCACCCTACACTTGCCCACCACTTGGCTTGATCTTGGCCATTGGTTTCCCTATAAATAACCCCCCTTGGTTGAAGACTTCTTCATCCACAAAATGTTTTCTAAGTCTTGAAAATCCTCCCCCCCCCTTCTTGTGGCTCGTCCCAGAGCACCCCTTCCCTTTGTGAGGCCCTGGCGAGAGATATCCCCTCTAGTGGTGCTAGCGAAACACCCCTCTTGAGTTGTTCTCGTAAAAATACCCCCCCCTCTTGGTAGAAAATACTCTCCAAGTATTGTTACTATTCCAAAATACCTTAGCCTTATACCTTGTAGTATTCCAAGGTTACCCCTATACTAAAAGCCCAGAAATACTATTATACTTCCCTTCAGTCACAAAAACGAAACCCTAAGGAAAATCTTCATAGTCGGTTGAAGTATTAAGAATAAGTTGCGTAGAACTTCTAAGGGTTGTTTGGAGCGGGTTGGAGCACCCGGAGTAGGAGCTAAACGTTGCTCAAGATCGACATTAAATCTTGGATAATTTTGGGCTTACCGAGGTAAATACTATTGTCCTTCTATTGTAATTGGAAATTACATACTGTAGTAGTATATAAATGAGTATAAGATATATAAGGATGGTATAAGAGAAGAGAGTTGAACTGAAATCACATAAGAAGAATATTAAAGAAGAAGATTAAATCAGACTTACATATGATTTGTATTCTGATGAGACTTGTGTAGTTGTGGGCAGGGAAGTCTTGCCAATTTTTCCGTAGAATCTTGTATCTAGATTTATTCTACAGAGTAGTCTAGGCATTGATAGACTTGTATAACCGTTATAGGTTGAGTACTGCGAGTAGCGTATTCTACTCGAAGGGTGGAAAAGGATAGCAGGATTACAGTACTTTGGAGCTATTTGCTAATAGTCGATAAATCGTCGCGAGGTATGTGATTCTTCCTATCCTCTTGAGCATGATATTTTAAAAGAATATATATAGTACGGTAGACGTACGTGTGTTACTGAACGTGGTTTTACTCCGATGTCTTTTGACTTGAGTCTAAATAATAAGAATCTTGAAGTATTTCAAAAGAATTAAGAACCGTTTTTGAAAGAAGAGTAATACTTGGTTTTAAAAGCTTAAGAGTTATACTAGCTTTATGGGAAGTTAGGTATAACGACTTAAGAGAGATAAAAAGAATGGTTTATTGATTTTAGAAGTTAAGAGACTTGATCTTAAAAGATAAGAGACTTGACTTAATTGAATTAATATGAATTTTGTTAAAAAGTGTGAAACCTCATTCGTGAGTAATGAGTACTTGGTTTTAAAAGGAATAATGTCTTCTTGATTTGAAATCGAATAAGTATCGAACAAACCACGCAGCGCTAATAAAGGGAAATGTTTTGACTAATTAAGTATTATTAAACCAAGAGAAACCTCCATCTGCATAGAAGCTAAGATGAGACAAAATGATATTACATTTCCTAGATCATGGTTGCTTTAATAAGATTGTTATGAACAAGAATAACCTACTCACACATAAGGCATATGTTTCTCAATGGTTTTGAAAGAGAATTATATTATTAAGTGATTAAGACTATGAACTACGAAACCTTTCGAAAATGAGAAACTTGAGCATTTGAAATTAGGCAAACTTGAACGTTTGGAAAATAATGTTGTTACTTGATTTTACAAAAGGAATTGTTTTGGTTTACTTAAAAGATAGTCACTCTATTTTTATACTACGGGTATTGTGTGACTTTTGTGAAAGAAGCGGATCTTTTAAAGAGTTAATGTATAAAGTACTTTGGGGATAAAAAACCCGAACTTGTTAAAATAAAGTAGAAAGTACCTTGTGTGAATAACTTGATTGTGTTGGTTTGTGATAGCCTTGTAATACTTTCTTGTTGATTTGATAAAGTAAACATGTTAGGATGCTACGTGTGTTAGTATCTTGTGATGTTTGTGTAGGGGTTTCCTTGTTGTGCTTATGTTGTTTAACGATAAGTGTTATGTTAGTATTATATCACTCACCTCTTGACATGATACGGGGTTAAGTCGCCTCCGACGCGGGGTAGACTCGGTGATGCAGGACCATGATTCGAGAATACCTATGCGGGTCCAGGGACCTATGCGAGCTACGAGAGTTCGAGTTAGTGTGCGGGGTTATACCTCACGCGGTCTATGTGGCGCGAGGCGCGAGTCGGGGCGTTCTTTGGGAGTAGCTACCCGACGCGGGAATACCTACGCGCCTATGTAGTGGCCTATGCGAGTGCGGAAGTTCATTCCGGTGAGAAGGTATTCCACGCATGATTGATGTTAGTGCAGTGTGAGACCCATAGTTATATTTGAGTGATGACTTTGAGGTGTGAGTCCACGACTTGACATGCACTTATTTGTGAATCGTAGTTTGGTTATCATACATGTCTCCCGCTATATAGCCTACTATGATTTCATTTACGATTTTCGATTTCACATACTTGGTACTGTATGCGACCTCCTTGGGGCTGCGTTCATGCCGCAGAGGTACACCGATTGTTGATCCTCGCTCATGTGGTCACGCTCATCGTTTAGGAAGCTCCGTTTCTCGGAGGCTTATCGTGGTATAGTCCTCGTCGTTGTAGTACTTACATTCAGGTATGGGCGGGCCCCGTCCCGCCATTGTTGTCATATCATTCTTAGAGGTCCGTAGTAATCTTGTTGTGCGAGTTGTAAAAGGGATGAATGTTCGGATTTACGTTTTTATATATATATGCGAAAGGCAACTTTTCTCGATAATCGTTTCATATTTCATGTCTTGTTTTATATTCCGATTACTCGATGTATGTCTACTTGGGTGCGAGGTAAGACACGATCACGGGCCGGTTGGTCGTGACAAAAGTGGTATCGAGCAATTAATCCTCGGAAAGTGTCTACAGATCGTATCTAGTAAGTCTTGATTATCGGTGTGTTGTGCACCACACCAATAATCAGGAGGCTATAGGATATTTAGGATTGGTTTCCATTCTTCTCACTCTGAGATCGTGCTTAGAGCCGTGTTATAAGTTGGACCCCTCTAACGTATTTCTTTCCGTACCGATTATGCCTCGCCAAGGCAACCGGGCGGAAGGGCAAGCGGCCGATAGTGCTGCAGTAGAAACCGTAGAGGTTACGAGGGCCTGCACCAATCATCACCTAGGGTGGTGCCATTCGAGGAGTTCTGCGACGACGCCATCCCAAGCAGAGTTTAGCGGCGGCAAGATTCCTCTGCGGCCATGATATCTGGACCTTCAGTTCCACAACCAGTAGCAGAAAGTATGGGTTGCAAATAGACGCCCTTGTTACTAGCTAGGGTTTTAGCAACCAGAGAGCATATTATGTATCGATTTATCACGGGTCTTGATGACTATCTGAGAGAGGGTTGTGTAAGAGTAGCTCTTCAGTCAGGCATGAGCATAGCCTGCGTACGGGCTTATGCGCAGCAGCCGAAGGCGTAGAGATCGGCAGTTAATCAAGGGCGAGAAGAGGGCCCGTCATCGAGGATCTTTGGTAACTTTCGGCGAACCACCTCGGCCAGATTAGATATGCACCTCCACTTGATGCAGTGGTCCTCGCGGGGTTCGGGGCGTTCGAGTATTCGGAGTTGGTCGGAGCTCCGGGCTTAGTTCACGATACACGTAGGTTCTAGCCACCGAGTTCGATTTTCCTCGGTGTTCACGCGGTGTGCTTCATCCCGGGGAATGTCATCTTATTGATGGTGCTTCTTTTACCTGCGGCCGTCAGGGCCATGTGTCGAAAGGATGTCCTAGTAGGAAGGATGCAAGTAGGAGGACTCAACCTACCAGATCAGTTGCGGATTCAGTGGTTCGGAGATAAAGGGGTGCTAGCCAGAGGAGGCCACCCCCACCTCGGTGTGGCCGTTGTGGTAAGTATCATTGTGGAGAGTGTCGTACTTCTTCGACAACTTGTTTTGCTTGCGGCCAGCAGGGCCATTTTGCGAGGAATTGTCCAGGCAGTGGCGCGGATATAGAGACTCGACGCCCGAGGATCGGTGGCTAGTTTGTCACCTTCCTGCTATCGCCCAAATAGGCGGGATTGATTAGAGCAGCGGAGGAGTGAAGCAGTAGATACAGGTACATCCTTAACCCTCTAGAGATTAGTATGTAAGATGAGTATATCTTAAGTGTTATATTCTGATAGCATTGTGTAAATTGTGATTAGAAATCATGGTTAGTTAAAAGGGTAAGATTGAGGATAGGAAAAGTGTGAGCCTTAGAGTTTTATACGTAGAGACCTTAGAGGCAAGGCCATCTCGAGTAAAAGATTTATTTTATGTTTGACCCTTATCAGAGTGCATAGTACACGTGAGTTATGTCTGTGTGATAAGTCCCGGAGTGGTATGAAATGAAAGAGGGTAGTTGATCTAAGAAGACCACTAAGTTTTCGTAACTTGATTAGTGAGATTGTACCGGATCGGGGAACAAGAGTTTCTTGCGATAGCGAGTGGTGAGGCCGTCGCGGGTCAACCAGCGGCTGCATTGTGGTAGGGTCAGTTCGAGGTGGTCCCGCCAGGTGGTGGGGTCACGAGGGTGTTAGGCCCAGGTTTAGTTAACCATCGTACGAGTTCGTGGATGCGTTCGACCAGTAGTCGGCCTGATAGGGTCAGCCCATCTTGTCTTTTAGCCAAGACCGTTTACTCGGCAGAGGGATATGCGTGATATTATATCAGAAAGGTTGTAAGGCTGCACGAGGTGCCTACTTCCACCTTATAATGACGATGGAGCCAGTGTTACGGCTGTTTCTTTTCGGTAAGTTTTACCAGGCAGGGTTAGGAACTCAGGTGAGTCTCCGTATCGCATTCATCCTCGGGCCAGTGTTTGGATTTCAGGGGTAGCTGTGAGGATTGTTGCCTCCTGTTGAGGGAGTGTTTTTAACTACCATTTCAGTGTTCGGATATTGCCTTATGAAGCCTTGTAGGGGCGGAAGTGTAAGTTGTCGGTCGATTGGTTCGATGTTGGCAAGGTTCAGATAGTTGGTTCATACTTGTTTCAGCAGGATGTGGATAGGGTGAAGCCTATCCAGGAGAGGTTACCGGCAGCTCAGAGTCAACAGAAGTCGTGCGGATAATCGATGTCGACACTTGAAGTTCAGGTTGACAGTGGGTCTTCTTGAAGGTACCACCCCGGAAAAGGGTGTGACGAGTTTTGGAAAACAGAGGAAACTTAGCCCGAGTTACTTTGGGCCTTTTTAGATCATGTGAAGAATATGCCAGGTTGCCTATATGTTAGCATTTGTCGTCCGACTTAGGAGGCAATACGTGCGGTCTTTCATGTTGTTATGTGCGGAAAAGTATCGGAGATCCATCCAGAGTGTTCCCAGTTAATGATGACCAAGTTGGAAATAGTAACCCCGAGATTTGGAGACTGAAGAAGTAACAGAAATGTGGTAAGTTATGAGACAGAGTTCGAGTGTACGAGAAGGGTACGACGAGTAAGGGAAGAAGCGAGCATGTGTTAAGAACATAGATGTGATCATTTTGTTTGTAAAGAGAAGGTGTGAAGGGAGTGTCTTTTAGACCTTGGGAGGGAGCTTTTGTTATACTAGAGGTGATTCCTCGTGGACTTGGGTTAAAGTATTACGCGTGTGTAAATTTGTGGCCAGGTGTGGCATTGGCGACTTGTTTAAGTTAAGAGGAACTTTATCGTTATCTGTATCGAGAAGGAACATTCGGGACGAATGTTTCTAAGGAGGAGAGAATGTTATACCAGTATTTCCAGGTATGACGTGGGGCGTACAGTTTAAGCCTTAAGTTAGGCATAGGGCGAAATTTGTGCACAACCCCCGAAAAGAATCGTTTTTCGACGAAACGTTTTACAAAACTTGCGAAGGAAAAATTACGGCTATGTTATACCCCGTATTTCCCGAGTATGTACGTAAGGACGTACGTAGAAAATTTGAAACTTGTATTAAGGCTTGGCCGAATTAATTTTGTTCACAACACCCGTTTAGAGTCGTGTTTAAATGAAGCGTTTTCCACGACTTTCGTAGGGAATTTCGGCTATGTCATTTTTAATTTTTGCAGATTTTTAGAGACGAAACATTTTGGACCAACGGGAGGGCGACACTTGTCACCCTCCAATTGATGGATGTGAGGCGTTATTGTGGCCGATTGGAATGGCTTTAGTTGGTAGGATATTTGTGTGTTAGTTGGTTAAGGGGCACTTGGCAAGATCTTGGCCCTACACTTGCCTTGCACTTGGCAAGATCTTGGCCATTGGTTGGCCATTGGTTGGCCTATAAATACCACCCTATGTTGAAGACTTTCTTCGTCAAAAATCTTCTAAGTGTTAAAATCCCTCCTCTCCCTTCTCGTGGTTCTCGTCCAAAAGCCTTCCCCTTGGCGAGAGTTCCCCACAGTGGGGTAGGCGGGTATACACCACTCTCAGGGTGCTAGCCGTGGGGTACCCACTAGCCTAGTTGTTTTCGTATAATACCCCTCTTGGTAGAAATACTCTCAAAGTATTGTTATAATGCCCAAATTACCTTAGTCATATACCTTGTTGTATTCTAAGGTTATACCTATCTAAAAGCCGAGAAATACTATTATACTTACCGTCGGTCACCAAACCAAAACCACAGGAAAATCTCCATGGTTAGTTGGAGTAGTAGGTAGCAGTGGGGGAGAACTTCTAAGGGTAGTTTGGAGCGGGTTGGAGCGCGCGGAGTTGGAGCTAAGCGATTGCCGGGATCGACTTTATACTTGGATAATTATGGGCTTATCGAGGTAAATATCTTGTCCTCTATTGTAATTGGAAATTACATGTTGTTAGAATATATAGTTGAAGTATACTATATATAGAATCGACGTAGTTATCTGCAATGTCTTAAGCTGAATTTAAAGAAGAATCTTGGTAATTACATAGGGTGTATTACGGTGAGACTTGTGTAGTAGTGCAGTGGAGTAGAATTGTGCAGTTAGGGTTAGGCGTATAACCCACTGGTTGGCTTAGTAGCGGCCTCGATAGAGGAGAGATTTACGCCATTGCGGGAGGTCTTCGAATTTTACGTAGAATGTTCTACGAGGATCTAAATGTTAATAAGCGCCTTGTGGCCTTATAGGTTGAAGTACTACGTGTGGCGCGATCTACTTGGCTTAAGGAGTAGCGAAGCGTTTGGAAGTACTTGAGCGTTTTGCTATTAGTCGATACTCGTCGCGAGGTATGTGAACCTCTTCCTAGTTCTTCTAGCATGATATGTGTGAACTATGTAGTGCGGTGAGCGTACATGTGCTAAATGTATTTGATTGGTGTAAAACATAAAGTGTTATAACGGCTTTATGGGAAGTTGGTTATAACAGCTTTATGTTGGTTAGAAAATACATGTGGTTTTAAAAGGTAACTGATTTGAACTATAACTGGCTTGTTATGTGTTAATAAAGAACTTGAAGTATTTCAAAAGATTTTTGAATCATTTTGAAAGAAGAAGTAATACTTGGTTTTTGAAAAACTTAAGAGTTATACTAGCTTTATGGGAAGTTAGGTATAACGGCTTAAGAATGTTTCTTGATTTGAAATCAGAATGTGTATCGACAAACCACTGCAGCGTTAATAAAAGGAAATGTTTTGACTAATTAAGTACTAATAAAACCAGTAGAAACCTCCATCTGCATAGAAGCTAAGATGAGACAAAATGATATTTCCTAGATCATGGCTGCTGTAATAAGATTGTAATAAACAAGAATATCCTACTCACATAAGGCTTAGGTTTCTCAGTTGTTTAAAGGAGAATTATATTCTTAAATGAATAAGGCTATGAACTACGAAACTTTTCTAAAATGAGAAACTTGAACATTGGAAATTAGGCAAACTTGAACATTGGAATAGAATGTTGCTACTTGATTTTACAAGGAGAAGTAATTGATTTACTTTAAAAAGATAATCACTCTATTTTCATATACTATGGGTATTGCGAAGTAACGTATCTTTTAAAGAGTTACTGTATGAAGTACTTTGGGGATAACAACCCGATCTTGTTAATCATTTAGTAGAAAGTACATTGTGTGAACAAATTGATTGTATTGGTTTGTGATAGACTTGTAATACTTTCTTGATTGCTTTGATAAGTAATCGTGTTAGGATTCTACGTGTGTTAGTATCTTGTGATGTTTGTGTAAAGGGGTTTCCCTTGATTGTGCTTATTAACTATCAGTCGTTATGATAGTATTGTGGCATTCATCTCTTGAGATGATTAGGGGTTGCGCCCTCCGTGCGGGGTAGACTCGGGCGGGTCGATGGACCTATGATTCGAGAATACCTCACGCAGTCCCGAGGGCTATGCGAGCTACGAGTTCGAGTTAGTGTCGTCCTTTATGGGCATGCGGTCCACGTGGCCGTGCGGTGCGAAGTCGGGGCGATCCGAGTAGCTACCCTCGACGCGGAATGCCTCATGCGGGCGATGAGATTGGCCTACGCGAGTGCGGGAAGTTCGAGGACTAGACGCGCGCATTAGATCTGCGGGCAAGTGGCGGCTTTGATCATGTGACGATGCAAGCAGATCTTATAATCTGATTCATGACCTTGTTGGTACTGTGGGTGTTAGTAGTCGGCTATGCCTTCGTACTTACCCTGTACGGTGTTATTATGGCACAGGTGGGACCTGGTGTTCATGTGTGTTCCTTGGTGCTTTTATATCATAAACTGCCGGCAGTGAGGAAGGTATTCCACGGGCATGATTGATGTTGTGGGCGTGAGACCCATTGTTATATTTGAGTGATGACTTTGAGGGCGTGAGTCACTGACTTGATATATTTGCTTGTTTATCGTGAATCGTAGTTTTGTTATCATACATGTCTCTCGCTTTATATAGACTACTATGATTCCATTCTGATATTTTGATTTCACATACTGCATTTTTGTTATCGACCTCCGGCTGCGTTCATGCCGCAGTTGAGGTACACGATCGTTAATCCTAGCTCTCGTGGTCACGATTTCAGCGTTGGGAAGCTCCGTTTCTCGGAGGCTTATCGATGGTATAGTCCTGTCGTAGTAAGTGTTTACATTCCGGGGTTTGGCGGGGCCCCGTCCCGGGGTTGTCATATCATTCGTAAGTGCGTAATCTTGTTGTGGGCGTGGTTTGTAAAAGGATTAAGTTGTTCATGATTGAAAGAGTTGTTGTTTATATATATCTTGGAAGGCAAGTTTTCACATTCTTGTTTTGTACTTCATTTGTTTCACGTTTGTGTTTTATGTTCGTGATTACTCGATGTTGTGTCACTAGGGTGCGGTAAGGCACGATCACGGGCGATTTGGTCGTGACAAAAGTGGTATCGAGCGATTAATCCTCGGAAAGTGTCTATGACCGTATCCGGTAGAGTCTTGATTATCGGTGTGTTGTGCACCACACCAATAATCGTGAGGCTATAGGATATTTTAGGATTGGTTTCATTCTTCTCACTCGAGATCGTGCCTTAGAGTTGTGTTGTAAGTTGGACCTCTAACGTATTTCTTTCCTTACCGTTATGCCTCCGCGTAGGCAACCCGCCCGGGAGGGCAAGCGGCCGAGGAGCCTGCGAGTAAGTCTGAGAGGGTTACGTGGGCACGAGCCCAAACATCACACAGGGTGGTCTTCGTTCGGGAGTTTTGCGACGTCACTAGCCCAGTGAGTTTAGCACGGCGGCGATTCCTCTGCGGCCATGACATTTGAACCTTCGGTTCCACGGCAGAGCAGAGAATTTAGATTGCAAAGAGGCGACCATTACTAGCTATAGATTTGGCTACCGAGAGTATACCGATGTCTGCGAGTCTTGAGGACTATCTAAAGAGGTTGTGCAAGAGTAATTCTTTAGTTGGGCTTGAGCCCGACACGTATGCGGGCTTATGCGCAGTGGCCGAAAGCGTAGAGATCGACGGGTTAAACAAAGGGCAGAGGAGGGCGAGCGGCGAGGTCCTTGGTAACTTTCGGCGAGTCGCCTCGCGGCAGATTTGATATGCACCTCGCGGTCAGAGTGGTCTTCCACGGATATCAAGATGTTCGGAGTATCACGAGAGTTGGTCGAAACTCCGTGGCTTGGTTAGCGGTGCACGCCATCGGGAATGTCGTCTTTTAGTTAGTACTTGTTGTACTACGACCGTCGTGTCGATGTCGATAGAGTGTCCTTGTAGGAGGACTTAGCCTTCAGATCGGTGGGTAGTTCGTCATCTTCCCTAGCTATGCCTACAGGCGAGTTTGATTAGAACGACTAAGGGAGTGAAGCGGTAGATATAGATATATCTTTAACCCTCAGAGATCGGTATGTGTGATAAGGTGAGTATACCTTAAGTGCTATGTTACGATAGCGGTGTGTTAGTTGTGTTTAGAAATCATGGTGGGTTAGCAGAGTAAGATTTTGGGGATAGATAAGGTGTGAGCCTTAGAATGTTTTACGTAAAGACCTTAGAGGTAAGGCCGTTTCGAGTAAAGGTGTAGTGTTATGTTTGATCCTTATAGAAGTGCATAGTGCGTGAGCTATGTTGTGGGATAAGTCCCCGAGTAGTGTGGAATGAAAGAGGGTAGTTGAGCTAAGAAGACGCCAGGTTTTCGTAACGTGATTAGTGAGAGTTTTCCTTGGGAGCTAGTATTGTGCGCGTTGCGGGTCAACCCGTGGTAGGTTAGGTAGTGGGGTCAGGTTGTGGTGGTCCTGCCTTGGGTTAGGGTTGTGAGGGTGTTAGGCCCAAGTTTAGTTAACCAGCGTACGAACTCGTGGATGCGTTCGACCAGTGGTCGGGCGATGGGGAAGCCCATCGTGTTCTTGATCGGGACCGTTTACTGGTGTGTTGAGTTATCGAAAGGTTGTAAGGCGCGGGTGCCTACCTTCACCTTATGTCAGACAGTGAAGCCCAGGTTGTGGCTATTTTCGTTTTCTAAAAAGTTTTACCAGGCAGGGTTAAGAACTCAGATGAGTCTCTGAATCGCATTCGCCCTCGGGCCAGTGTGTGGATTTCAGGGGTAGTCGTGGGGATTGTTGTCTCCTGTGGAGGGAGTGTTTAAGCTACCATTTCAGTGTTCGGATGTTGCCTTTTGAAGCCTTGTAGGGGCGGAAGTGTAAATTGCCGGTCGATTGGTTCGATGTTGGCAAGGTTGATTAGTTAGTTGAGCTTGTTCCGGTAATGTGGAAAGTAAAGCTTGTCTAGAAGAGGTTACGGCGACTCGGAGAAATCGTGCGGATAATCGGCGGCGCCAGAGTTCGAGTTGACGGTCGGTTTTCTTGAAAGTACCACCGGTTAGGGTGTGACGAGTTTTGAAGCGAGAGAAAACTTAGCCCGAGTTACTTTGGGCCGCACGAGTTCATGTGAAGAATAGGCCAGGTTGCCTATATGTTAGCAATTGCCGTCCGACTTAGGAGGCAGTACGTCCGGTCTTTCGTATTGATATGATCGGGAAAGTATCGGAGATCCATCCAGAGTGTTCCCAGTTAATGATGACCACGTCAGGGATAGTAACCCCGAGTTTTGGAAACTGAAGCCGTATCAGAATGTGGTAAGAGTTCGAGTGTACGACCTCCTCCGGGATCGCATGCAGCCCGGTACCATTTGTTGGGTCGCCGGAGTGACACCAGAACCTCGCGGCAAAGTGACAAAAGTGGTATCAGTGGTATCGCGAGCATAGATGTGCTCATTTTTTCTTTTTGTGTAAAGTAGGTGCGAAGGAAGTATATTTTAGACCCCGGTGAGAGGTGTTATGGCGATGTTAGAGGTGTTTCCTCGTGGACTTGGATGTAAGCTTTTTGCGCAAGTTGTTTCTGTGGCCATGTGTGGCAAGGATTGTTCTCGTAAGTATAGTAGTGAAGACTATACTGGCGCGCGTTTGTTTTGGGACTTAGAAAGAACATTCGGGACGAATGTTTCTAAGGAGGGGAGAATGTTATACCCCGTATTTCAGAGTATATGCGTGGGGCGTGCGTAGAAAATTTGAAACTTGTATTAAGGCTTGGCGAATTAATTTTGTTCACAACACCCGTTTAGAGTCGTTTTTTAACGAAGCGTTTTCCACGACTTCGTAGGGAATTTCCGCTATGTCATTTTTAATTTTTGCGGATTTTTAGAGGCGAAACATTTTGGACCAACGGGAGAGACACTTGTCACCCTCCATTGATGGATGTGAGGCGTTATTGTGGCGATTGGAATGGCTTTAGTTGGTAGGATATTTGTGTGTTAGTTGGTTAAGGGGCACTTGGCAAGATCTTGGCCTACACTTGCCTTGCACTTGGCAAGATCTTGGCCATTGGTTGGCCATTGGTTGGCCTATAAATACCACCCTATGTTGAAGACTTTCTTCATCAAAAATCTTAAGTGTTAAAATCCCTCCTCTCCCTTCTTGTGGTTCTCGTCCAAAGCCTTCCCCCTGGCGAGAGTTCCCCACAGTGGGGTAGGCGAGGGTATACACCCCACTCCAGGGTGCTAGCCGTGGGGTACCACTGCCTAGTTGTTTCGTATAATACCCTCTTGGTAGAAATACTCTCAAAGTATTGTTATAATGCCCAAATTACCTTAGTCATATACCTTGTTGTATTCTAAGGTTATACCTATCTAAAAAGCCGAAATACTATTATACTTACAGTCGGTCACCAAACCGAAACCACTAAGGAAAATCTCCATGGTTAGTTGGAGTAGTATGTAGAAGTTGGTTAGAACTTCTAAGGGTAGTTTGGAGCGGGTTGGAGCGCACGGAGTTGGAGCTAAGCGATTGCCGGGATCGACTTTATACTTGGATAATTATGGGCTTATCGAGGTAAATATCTTGTCCTCTATTGTAATTGGAAATTACATGTTGTTAGAATATATAGTTGAAGTATACTATATATAGAATCGAACGTAGTTATCGGCAATGTCTTGCGACTTAAGCACGAATTTAAAGAAGAATCTTGAGCGTAATTACATAGGGTGTATTACGGTGAACTTGTGTAGTAGTGCAGTGGAGTAGAATTGTACCGTTAGGGTGAGACGTATAACCCCGGTTGGCTTGGTAGCGGCCTCGATAGAGGAGGAGATTTCTGTTGTTGCGGGGAGGTCTTCGAATTTTACGTAGAATGTTCTACGAGGATCTAAATGTTAATAAAGCGCCTTGTGGCCTTATAGGTTGAAGTACTACGTGTGGCGCGATCTACTTGGCAAGGAGTAGCCGACGCGTTTGGAAGTACTTGGAGCGTTTTGCTATTAGTCGATACTCGTCGCGAGGTATGTGAACCTCTTCCTATTTCTTCTAGCATGATATGTGTGAACTATGTAGTGCGGTGAGCGATACATGTGCTAAATGTATTTGATTGGTGTAAAACATAAAGTGTTATAACGGCTTTATGGGAAGTTGGTTATAACGACTTTATGTTGGTTAGAAAATACATGTGGTTTTAAAAGGTAAGCGATTTGAACTATAAGCGGCTTGTTATGTGTTAATAAAGAACTTGAAGTATTTCAAAAGATTTTTGAATCATTTTGAAAGAAGAAGTAATACTTGGTTTTTGAAAAACTTAAGAGTTATACTAGCTTTATGGGAAGTTAGGTATAACGGCTTAAGAATGTTTCTTGATTTGAATCGGAATGTGTATCGACCAACCACTGCAGCGTTAATAAAAGGAAATGTTTTGACTAATTAAGTACTAATAAAACCAGTAGAAACCTCCATCTGCATAGAAGCTAAGATGAGACAAAATGATATTTCCTAGATCATGGCTGCTGTAATAAGATTGTAATAAACAAGAATATCCTACTCACATATAAGGCTTAGGTTTCTCAGATTGTTTAAAGGAGAATTATATTCTTAAATGAATAAGGCTATGAACTACTGAAACTTTTCTAAAATGAGAAACTTGAACATTGGAAATTAGGCAAACTTGAACATTGGAAAAGAATGTTGCTACTTGATTTTACAAGGGGAAGTAATTGATTTACTTTAAAAGATAATCACTCTATTTTCATATACTATGGGTATTGCGAGTAACGTATCTTTTAAAGAGTTAATGTATGAAGTACTTTGGGGATAAAAACCCGATCTTGTTAATCATATAGTAGAAAGTACCTTGTGTGAACAACTTGATTGTATTGGTTTGTGATAGCCTTGTAATACTTTCTTGATTGCTTTGATAAGTAAACGTGTTAGGATGCTACGTGTGTTAGTATCTTGTGATGTTTGTGTAAAGGGGTTTCCCTTGATTGTGCTTATTAACTATCAGTCGTTATGATAGTATTGTGGCATTCATCTCTTGAGATGATTCCGGGGGTTAAGCTGCCCTCCGATGTGGGGTAGACTCAGGCGGGTCGATGGACCTATGATTCGAGAATACCTCGTGCGAGTCCCGAGGGCTATCGCGAGCTACGAGAGTTCGTGTTAGTGTGCGTCCTTTATGGGCATGCGGTCCATGTGGCCATGCGGACTGCGAAGTCCAGGACGATGCCGGGGAGTAGCTACCCTCGATGCGGGGAATGCCTCATGCGGGCCGATGAGATTGGCCTATGCGGAGCTGCGGGAAGTTCCACGACTAGACGCGCACATTAGATACTGCGGGCAAGTGGCCAGCTTTGATCATGTGACGATGCAAGCAGATCTTATGATCTGATTCATGACCTTGTTGGTGCTTGGGTGTTAGTAGTCGGCTATGCCTTCGTACTTACCGTCACGGTGTTATTATAGCGCAGGTGGGACCTGGTGTTCATGTGTGTTCCTTGGTGCTTTTATATCATAAACTGCCGGCAGTGAGGAAGGTATTCCACGGGCATGATTGATGTTGTGGGCGTGAGACCCATGGTTATGTTTGAGTGATGACTTTGAGGGCGTGAGTCACGACTTGATATATTTGCTTGTTTATCGTGAGCGTAGTTTTGTTATCATACATGTCTCTGCTTTATATAGACTACTATGATTCCATTTACGATATTTTGATTTCACATACTAAATTTTTGTTATCGACCTCCTTGAGTGCGTTCATGCCGCGAGTTGAGGTACACGATCGTTGATCCTAGCTCTCGAGTCACGATTTGGCATTGGGAAGCTCCGTTTCTCCGGAGGCTTATCAGTGGTATAGTCCCCTGTCGTAGTAAGTGTTTACATTCAGGGGTTTGGCGGGGCCCTGTCCCGCCAGGGTTGTCATATCATTCGTAGAGGTCTGTAGTACTGTTGTGGGCAGGGTTTGTAAAAGGATTAAGCTGTTCATGATTGAAAGAGTTGTTGTTTATATATATGCCGGAAGGCAAGTTTTCACAGATTACTGTTTTATACTTCATTTGTTTCACGTTTGTGTTTTATGTTCCGCTGATTACTCTGATGTTGTGTCACTAGGGTGCCCGGGGTAAGGCACCAGTCACGGGCCCAGTTTCGGGTCGTGACAGGCTATGTCATTTATAATTTTTGCGGATTTTTCCGAGAGATGAAATATTTTGGACCAACGGGAGGGTGACATGTGTCACCCTCAAAGTGGACGTTATTGTGGGCGTCTTCTTGCACGATTTGTGGGTCAAGGGTTGGTAGGATATTTGTGATATTTTTGTGTGGTAGATGGATAAGGTACACTTGCCCAAATCCTCACCCTACACTTGCCCACCACTTGGCTTGATCTTGGCCATTGGTTTCCCTATAAATAACCCCCCTTGGTTGAAGACTTCTTCATCCACAAAATGTTTTCTAAGTCTTGAAAATCCTCCCCCCCTTCTTGTGGCTCTCGTCCTAGAGCACCCCTCCCCCTTTGTGAGGCCCCTTGGCCGAGAGATATCCCCCCTCCTAGTGGTGCTAGCCGAAACACACCCCCCCTATTGAGTTGTTCTCGTAAAAATACCCCCCCTATTGGTAGAAAATACTCTCCAAGTATTGTTACTATTCCAAAATACCTTAGCCTTATACCTTGTAGTATTCCAAGGTTACCCCTATACTAAAAGCCCAGAAATACTATTATACTTCCTTGATCACAAAACGAAACCACTAAGGAAAATCTTCATAGTCGGTGGACGTATTAAGCAGAAGTTGCGTAGAACTTCTAAGGGTTGTTTGGAGCGGGTTGGAGCACCCGGAGTAGGAGCTAAACGTTGCTCAGGATCGACATTAAATCTTGGATAATTTTGGGCTTCTGAGGTAAATACTCTTGTCCTTCTATTGTAATTGGAAATTACATCGTAGTAGTATAGAAATGAGTATAAGATATAGAAGGATGGTATAAGAGAAGAGAGTTGAACTGAAATCACATCGGAAGAATATTAAAGAAGAAGATTAAAGCGTACTTACATAGAATTTGTATTCTGATGAACTTGTGTAGTTTGTGCAGGGAAGTCTTGCAATTTTTCCGTAGAATCTTGTATCTAGATTTATTCTACAGAGTAGTCTAGGCATTGATAGACTTGTATAACCGTTATAGGTTGAATCTTTGCGAGTAGCGTATTCACTCGAAGGGTGGAAAAGGATAGCGGGATTACGATCTTTGGAGCTATTTGCTAATAGTCGATAAATCGTCGCGAGGTATGTGATTCTTCCTATCCTCTTGAGCATGATATTTTAAAAGAATATATATAGTGCGGTGAGCGTCGTGTGTTCTTGAACGTGGTTTTACTCCGATGTATTTTGACTTGAGTCTAAATAATAAGAATCTTGAAGTATTTCAAAAGAATTAAGAACCGTTTTTGAAAGAAGAGTAATACTTGGTTTTAAAAGCTTAAGAGTTATACTAGCTTTATGGGAAGTTAGGTATAACGACTTAAGAGAGATAAAAAGAATGGTTTATTGATTTTAGAAGTTAAGAGACTTGATCTTAAAAGATAAGAGACTTGACTTAATTGAATTAATATGAATTTTGTTAAAAAGTGTGAAACCTCATTCGTGAGTAATGAGTACTTGGTTTTAAAAGGAATAATGTCTTCTTGATTTCGAAATCGAATAAGTATCGAACAAACCACAATGGCGCTAATAAAGGGAAATGTTTTGACTAATTAAGTATTATTAAACCAGTAGAAACCTCCATCTGCATAGAAGCTAAGATGAGACAAAATGATATTACATTTCCTAGATCATGGCTGCTTTAATAAGATTGTTATGAACAAGAATAACCTACTCACACATAAGGCATATGTTTCTCAATGGTTTTGAAAGAGAATTATATTATTAAGTGATTAAGACTATGAACTACGAAACCTTTCGAAAATGAGAAACTTGAGCATTTGAAATTAGGCAAACTTGAACGTTTGGAAAATAATGTTGTTACTTGATTTTACAAAGGAAGTGTTTTAGTTTACTTAAAAGAAAGTCACTCTATTTTTATACTACGGGTATTGTGTGACTTTTGTGAAAGAAGCGGATCTTTTAAAGAGTTAATGTATAAAGTACTTTGGGGATAAAAACCCGAACTTGTTAAAATAAAGTAGAAAGTACCTTGTGTGAATAACTTGATTGTGTTGGTTTGTGATAGCCTTGTAATACTTTGTTGATTTGATAAAGTAAACATGTTAGGATCTACGTGTGTTAGTATCTTGTGATGTTTGTGTAAAGGGTTTCCACTTGTTGTGCTTATGTTGTTTAACGATAATTTGTTATGTTAGTATTATATCACTCACCTCTTGACATGATCTGGGGTTAAGCGCCTCCGTCGAGGTAGACTCGGTGATGCAGGACCATGATTCGAGAATACCTCATGCGGGTCGAGGACCTATGCGAACTACGAGTTCCAGTTAGTGTGCGGGGTTATACCTCATGCGGTCTATGTGGCGTGCGGGCTGCGAGTCGGGGCGTTCTTTGGGAGTAGCTACCCTCGACGCGGGAATACCTCATGCGGGCCTATGTGAGTGGCCTATGCGAGTGCGGGAAGTTCGAGATTAGGCGCGCATTTGATCTGCGGGCGAGTGGCGGCTTCGATCATGTGGCGGTGCAGACAGACCTCGTGATCTGATTTATGACCCTGTTGATGCGTAGGTTTTAGTAGTCGGCTATGCCTTCGTACTTACCTCAAATGCGGTTTATTATGACAGGTGGGACACGGTGTTCATGTGTATTCCTTGGTGCTTTTATATCATAGGCTGGCGGTGAGGAAGGTATTCCACGGGCATGATTGATGTTGTGGGCGTGAGACCCATAGTTATATTTGAGTGATGACTTTGAGGTGTGAGTCACGACTTGACATGGCCTTATTTATTGTGAGCGTAGTTTGGTTATCATACATGTCTCTGCTTTATATAGCCTACTATGATTTCATTTACTGATATTTTGATTTCACATACTTGGTACATTGTTATCGACCTCGCCCGAGGCTGCGTTCACGCCGCAGTAGAAATACGCGATTGTTGATCCTCGCTCATAGGGTCACGATTCGGCGTTGGGAAGCTCCGTTTCTCGGAGGCTTATCGGTGGTATAGTCCCTGTCGTTGTAAGTACTTACATTCGGGGTATGGCGGGCCTGTCCGCCATTGTTGTCATATCATTCTTAAGTGCTGTAGAAATCTTGTTGTGGGCGAGTTGTAAAGGGATATTGTTCGGATTTACGTTTTTATATATATATGCCGAAAGGCAACTTTTCTCAGATAACTGTTTCATATTTCATGTCTTGTTTTATATTCCGCTGATTACTCTGATGTATATCTACTTGGGTGCCCGGGGTAAGGCACCAGTCACAGGCCCGGGTTCGGGTCGTGACAAATGTTTTGCTCATCAATTCAGGCCTTCCCCAACCCATGTGAGGAGAAGTTTTCCTTACCGCTTGTAAGATTCTTAACAGAGTCCCATATAAGGGTAAGGACAAGGCTCCATACGAGCTATGGAAAGGAAAGAAACCCACCTACAAATACATGAAGGTGTGGGGTTGTCTGGCCAAGGTAGAAGTACCTAAGATAAAGTAGGCCAAAATTAGGAATAAAACTGTAGATTGCATATTCATCGCATATGAAAATAACAGTAATGCATATCGCTTCTTAGTACATAAGTCAGATGTACCAGACATTCATGTGGGTACAATCATGGAATTAAGGAACGCTAGTTTCTTTGAAGACTTGTTTCCTAGAAAGGAAAGAGACATAACCTCTCGCAAATGAAGTTATGAACAAAACTTCTCAGGACCAGGATTCATTAATTGCCCTGATCTAAACGGTTGTGAACTCTAAAGTGACTGATTATCCAGAATCCAGAATTCCAGATTCTTAAGAATTGGAGGGTCCAGAGATGGAACCGAGAAGAAGCAAAAGGGCCAGGATAGATAAGTCATATGGTCCGGACTTTGTAGATTAAATGGTTCATGATGAACCACAGACAATTGCTGAAGCTTTGTCAACTCCAGAAGCACCGCTCTGTAAAGAAGCTATAGAGAGTGAGATACACTCCATCCTGCACAGCCATACCTGGGAGTTGGTTGATCTTCCTCCGGGAAATAAACTGTTATGGTGTAAATGTATACTCAAACGGAAGTTGAAAGAATCTGGGTCTATAGATAAGTATAAGGCCAGGTTGTTAGTCAAGGGCTATCGGTAAAAGGAAGGTCTTGATTACTTTGACACCTCTGGTGTCACGGATGACATCCATATGTATGTTCATAGCTATCGCCGCTTTGGGGATCTTGAAATACATAATGGATGTCAAGACAGCCTTCCTAAATGGTGATTTGGAAGAAGAAATCTATATGGACCAACCCGAGGGGTATGTTCAGGACAAGAGAATAAAGTCTGTCGGCTTGTCAAATCTCTGTACGGGCTGAAACAGGCCCCAAAGCAATGGCACGAGAAATTTGATAGTATTTTATCGAAAGGGTTCACTATTATTGAGTGTGACAAATGTGTTTACGCAAAAGGAAATGTCGATTCATTCATCATAATATACCTTTACGTAGACGACATGTTGATCACAAGAAGCAGTCCTAGAATAATCTTAGAGACTAAGAACATGTTGAAACAGTGTTTTGACATAAAGGATATGGGTATTATTGATGTCATCTTAGGGATCAAGATCTCTAAGACATCTGACGGATTGGTTTTATCTCAATCTCACTACAGCGATGATGTGTTGAAGAAGTTTGAGATGTTCGACAGTTTATCGATAACGACACCATTAGATATAAATCAAAAGATTGATAAACATCATGGTGCACCCGTACGCCAGGAGCGGTATGCGCAGGTGATTGACAGTTTGATGTACATCACAAACTGCACTCAACTTGATATCGCTTATGCAGTCAACAAGTTGGCTAGGTTCACCCGTAATCCAAGTGATGATTACTGAAAATCGTTAAATCGGGTACTAAGATACCTGAAACACACGCAAACCTACGAGTTGCACTATTTGAGATATACACTGTACTAGAGGGGTACAGTGATGCAAACTGGATATCTGATATAGAGAATACCAAGTCCACCAGTGGGTATATATTTAATATTGGTGTGGGGTTGTGTCTTGAAAATTCTCTAAGCAAACTTGCATCGCCGGATCCACTATGGAATCGGAGTTTATCGCTTTAGACAAAGCAGGAGAAGAAGCTGAGTGGCTTCATGACTTCTTAGAGGATATTCCATGTTGGGATAAACCCGTACCTTCTGTAATGATCCACTGCGAGAGCCAGTCGGCTCTAGGAAGGGCAGGGAGTTCTATATACAACAACAAATCTCATCATATCCGACAGAGACATAAGACCATTAGGCAGATGATCACCACAGGTATTATTTCCATTGATTATATAAATACAAAGGAAAATATAGCAGATCCCTTGACGAAGGGTATACCCAGAGATCAAATGATCTGCCTGTCTAGGGGAATGGGCTTAAAACTCAATCAATAAGAACTGACACGGTGGATACCCAACCTTACTGACTGGAGATCCCAGGAATAAGGTTCAATGGGAAAACTAAATCGTAAAGGTTCGGTTGAGCGCTTCGGTGGAAGCAAGAGCACTTCAGATAATGATTTCTTCATAGAAACATGAATCCAAAGTTGTTCCCATGATACATTAAGTGCTATCTGCAAAGTGGGTAAAGGTTAAGTTTCCAAAACTTTTTATGATCCTCAAGGTTGAGGTTAGGTTTAGGGAAACTTTTAATGGTTCATAGCACTCGTGGAGTGGGGTATAGCAGGATACCTTGTAGAAAACCACCTATTTAAGTGCGAGGACTGGATGTCCTCAAATTGAACGCACTTAAGAATCCAAGACGTGTCCATGGCCACAACGGACAAAACCTTAAAGAAGAACATAGTAAAGAGATGTGTTATGTTGGTACCATTGTATTGGCTTGCACTAAATACTGACGGTTCAAGACATCACATTCACCGCGCAGTAAGTAAGTCCGATGGTATTTTACTATTGAAGATTCAAAGCCACGACTACCTATCCAGAGGTAACATCGATCCGCTGAAAGATTGTTAGAAAAGGCACCATGTGAGTGCGCCAAAATCTATTTCGAGAGGGGATTGTTGGAAATTTATTAATGTGAAATAAAGTTAATCCTATTATTTATGACTCGAACAATTGGGACCCTGCACGTCAGAAATGTAGTTTTCACACACGTGCACACGTTGTACCAAAGATCATAAATTTCTTTAGTAAAAGAGATATTGGTACGTATACAAAATATTTGAGACATGAAATGATAGATGGTTATTGGATAAATGACAAGTGCTTCACGTTGGTAAATGAAGGAAGAAGTGCTCAATGTGCAAAAGATTAAACGAGTCAGAAATCGCCGCGGAGCCGTGAAGGGTCGCGGCGCTTCGGTTCCAGTGGCTACTGTCCATTAGGCGCTGCGGTACCTCCCGCAATTCGGGTCCAGTAAGCACGACGGGAGGTGAAAAATTCTGACGTTTGGGCTGGTTATGGAGCATTGAACCTCCATTACTTTACACTTGAATTCAACCATTATTTGACTGAATTGTAACCCCATATTAAGTGTCATTACATGGCATTGAAGGTCATTACTTGGCTAGATGGGAAGACATCTTTATCACATTATAAATTGAGACTCAAAGCTCATTTGAAGAACGCACTTGAAAATCTGAATACTTCTTCATCTCTTGCTATCTTTCATACACTCAAAATCTCTTCTTTTATAGTAAACAATTTGGTTATCCTTTGCTCAATTGTTTGTTGTTGTTTTATCTTGGGAGACAAGTTTCCAATAGCTGTTAAGAGATTTATACGGGACAATATTACCTTAAGGACAAATTGAACATCAATTCAGCAAACATTTTTCTTTATTCTATTTTCCAGATTTGTAATCATTTGTTGTTGTTGATACTTTCCCATTTTCTTCTAACCATATTTCTCAATTTATTATAGTAGAAATGACATAAAGTGCCCTCTGGAATATTATTGTTTGGGTACGACCGGACAACTACCGATATCTATTAATAGCGTATAGAGCTTACTTAAAAAACTGACCTAACATAACTCGCTGGAAAGCCGGAATTCGCTCAAGTGAAGGGGCCCGGATGATCGTGTTGGGTGAATTGTGACCTCGTACGATCGTGTCGGGTGAGCAACAGCCGCTTCGTCACAGTACTTACTTATGGGCTAACAGGTCACACTTTGGCGGGCGAGTGAGTCCGTTCCTTTCCCGTGAAGGTTTTGGGATATGTGACCAGTGTCAAATTCTTCCTAAAAAAGAGGGCATTCACAGGCTATTCTTTATGCGTGGGTGTGAATTATAATTGTAACTCACAAAATTACCCTTTCAAGCAATATTAGACTCATCTCTAATGCTGATATGTTTCTCAATCTTATCAACAAAGCATTAAACTATGGGATACTTAACAATTTCCAATGAAGATAACCTAATAAACTATTTCATTTAGAATAGCTAACATATATTTAAGTTGAATTTCATAAAGCCAATCTATTTTAAAGTTTTTTTACCTTATTCTTTGAGCTACCATAGAACCCTCTTCATTTTCTCTTTTTCCATTTTTAAAATATGTATAATACATTACATATACATCCTTATACACTATGATATATCGGTCCAATACGTCCACCTACGAGACTCACCGTTGCCTTTCGTCTCTATAGGTGTATTATTATATATTTTCTAAAAGAACATTCATTCATTTCTTTATTTCCGTAGACCACGACGACTGAAATGACACAAAAAATCTAGACACGTAAAAGAGAAGGACCGGTGGCATTTGGAAAAGTTGGGCAGATCGAGTGTATATATATATATACATCCTTATACACTATTACACATTACATGTACTATGTATATATAATGAATATGCTTTGTATAATCATGTATAAGAAAATTAACGAAACTAAAGGTAACCAATATCGTCTTCTTCATCAATTTTTCAGTTGCTTGAATCGGTTCGAACTAGTTTCGATCACCACCGATCTATTTTTCAAAGTAAATTTTCAAATCTAAAATAATTGATGAATGATTATGTGAAATTGACCAGGTTTTTTCGTTCTACAAAAATTATTCAATTAATTGGAGTTATTGGATGAAATTTAAAAAGTAAAAAATGAAGAAGTTTGTGACTAAAAAATTGGATTAACAATCAGCTATAAAAAACAACAAAGATGAAGACTCTCTATGCGGCTCAACGGTCCCACAGCCCTACCAAATAGCAGTCAGCCTTGTTAAGAGTATGCAGATGCAGACTCATGAGAAGCTGCAGACACAAGTTAAGCCTTCTCCTCCTTCTCAATTCTCAGCATTAGCAGTTGATGCGCGAAAAGATGCACACACTTTAACGCAAGTGCACGTTATCGTGACAAGTAATATAGTCTTGGTAAGACCGAATATCGTCCACAAGGATTAGTGTTCAAGTACCAATTGTCTATCTTTTGGTATCTATTTGGTAACCGATATTAGATTTTGTTGTTTATAACTAACAATTATAAATACTAATTTAACTAATGTGTTTACTTCAGTAGTGATGGGAATAGGGCTTCCAAGTCTCCTCAACTATCCGCTTATGTTACTTATTAATGCAATGAATTATGGTTCTTCTTCTTTTGGAGCTAGCAGGTTCACTAAATCGTTTTATACTCCCGTTAAGGCTATATAAACACTCAACCCCAGTATCACTCCTTTCTACCTTTCGGTGATAAGGATGACTCTATAGGAGGATTAAGACCAAAAACCTAGTTAACCGTCATGCGCCATGCGTAAAATTAGGTGTTTAGACCTCTCGTTAACGCTACACAAGTAATTGAGGTATTTTCATCCCCAATCCAAAATATGTCTACCCAACTTACAATATATTCACAACCTCCTTCTTTCGAATTTTGATTAGAAATCATATAAATAATGATAATTAGTGATCAATTAATTACCAAGCATTCAAAGCAATTATTGGATAAATCTCAACAAGAAGAAGAATAACCATAACCATGCATCAATTCATAACATAAGTTTCTAGTGATTTAACATGGAAAGCCCTATAATGGAATTAGTTCCTAGCCATTGACATGACAAGAACTAATTCAATGTTCATCATAAAAACTGAAATAAAGAAAAGAAAAGAAAAGAAAAGAAAGTTACTAAATTATGGTCTCCAATCTTCAATCCAAGAAGTCTTGTGTTGTGCAAGAAAGGGAACCCTTAAAAACTGTCCAGGGTTCTCCTTTTATAGGCTCAAAACCGCCTCTAACTTTTCCCTTCAGGCCCGTAAAATCGTCATTAAACTCGATTTCCGCGTCGGCGCGCGGCGACAAGTTCACGATACCGGATGATTTGGCGTCGCGGCCCTGCACTCTGCTGTCTAGAGGCGCCGCGGCGTTGCAACTTCTGCGGCCTTCTGGATATTGGGCGCCGCGGCCCTGGACCTGTCTGCAGTAGCCGCGCTGGTCCGTGAGCCGCCCGTTCGCCACTTTCTCTGCTTTTAAGCTCTGGAACCTTCACTTTTGCCCTCTTTTCGCTCCTTTTCCGCCATTGGACCATTTTAACCAACTTGACTCAAAAGAAAGAAAATTTATCCTAATACGACACTTATTTGTACAAAAAGGGACAAAAGACTAACTAAAAACGACTCAAAAAGTGTATATAAAATACACCGATCAAATACCCCAAACTTAACCTTTGCTCGCCCTCGAGTAAAGATAAAAAGAAAGAAATAAAGACTCAAGAAAAAGGAAGAATAAACAGACTCAATGACATTGATCACTTTTGCTGCATTGACGTTACTTAGAAAAACATGAAGATTGACAAAATAATATGCAAGAACATATAGCATAAAATTTTAGCACACTAAACACATTAAGCTAGATATTTCGCAAACTCATCTTTATCATGCTTAATGGAAGTCACATACTGAATCATGCATATTAATTTCAAAAATCCTATGGCATGTTTACTTGCTATTCTCCACTAATCATGGCTATGCATCTAAGAGATCTTCAGGACTTTTAAGGGTTGTAATGTAGGCTTAGGCACGGGTAGGTAAAAATAGGCATTTAGGCTCATTTTTGTGTACCATAAGCTCTTTTAGCTTTTCAGTGTTTCCCTTTTCTTTTGATTCTTTTCTTCACTTCAAATCTATCTTTCCCCTCTTTTGTTTTGGGAGAGTGAAGTGTATTATAATAACAAGCACCCCCAAACTTAGGCTTTTGCCTATTTCTCATTACTTTTTTTTTTTTGGGTGCATCACTTTTGTTCACTCTTTTTGTCTCTTTTTAACACAATTTATTCCAACTATTTCACATGTTTACTTATGGCACAAGTATGGAAATAGAGGGTGTCAAAGAAAAGTTCAATTTTTAGGCTCAATGGGGCTGACTAGAGATACTTTTAATGTCAGGGATAGAAAAGAGTGGTAAGAATTGGCTAACAAAGAAAAGCCTGAGTCATCTCCCTAACATGCATATCCTAACTATTTCGCCTCAAATAGCAAGCAATCATAACAAATAGGTTTTAATCATTTAGCATGCACAATTCAAGCAAAAAAAACTCCAAATAGACTGATTTTGTGAGTTTTTGCATATCTAACCTAAGTGTTTAGATAGTCGCTTTTAATTCCGTTACATTATTCCACCTTACTTCACTAGGTGTTTCTAGTAACTACAGCATACATGATCTTCTGACAGACAATTATGACTCAAAAAGAACTCAAAAAATACACAAAAACAACAAAAAGACTTAAACATACTATAACAATAAAACACAGATAAGACACCCCCCCAAACTTAAATCAGACATTGTCCCCAATGTGTGTAGACTCAAAGACAATAAAAGAAAACAAGACACTTACAGACTTGGCTAAAATGGTGGTGGTGGCGGTGGCATTGGATAGTGCATGGACCACTGGTTGAACAAGGAACTCATCTCGTTAATTTGCTGCCTCGTTTCTTGTTGTCCTTGTATCACCGTGTCCAAACTCTGCATCATCCTCATCGATTCGGAGTAATCGCTCCATCACGGTAATGAAGGTTACGATTACGTGGTTGGCTGGTGGCTAGGCCCCGCCGCATATTGAGCCTCTATTTCAGGCTCATCTTCGTCCATGGCGGCCTCTGCTGCTGGTGCTGTTACTCTTATTCTTGCTGCTGCTGGGGGAATTGGGTCTGGGAAGGCGTGCACTATCCCATATGACACAGGCAGTTGGTTTCTTTCTCGAGTGTCATTGGGTAGGGTTGGGACCACATTGAAGGCGCATAGAGTTGTAATGATTGAGCCATGTCCCAACCCACCCGTTGTTACCAACCGGTTGGTCTCTTCAATACTTTGCACTATCTCCCTTCCCACATCAATCGTCTTCCCCGTCATAATTCCATATATCAGTTTGATTCTGTCTTCTGGCACTCTGGTAAAGTGTGTGGATGGAATCATGCGGGCATTGACGAAATACAGCCAACCCTTGGCTGCTTTGTTGAACTGGCACCTGCTCAGTCCTCTTGACCCATTTCTGGCAATATCAAATGCAGCCCCAGGGTAGCTCACTGTGTCTGCGATGGCATTCCAGTCGATGTTGTTGGTGTTCCTAGACCATGTTCTAAAATAGTTCCAATCACCATCTCCTCCTTCAACATCATCTGTTTCCAAATGCGCATTTACCGCTTCTGCCGTCACAGGCACATATTTTTCCCTCACAAAGCATCCATTTTCCACCTTCTCCGGAAGATTAGCATAAAATTCACGCACCATCACTGTGTTTATTGGTGCTATCTCTCCCGGTTTTACAAATCTTTTCCACCCCCTCATCTCAATCATCGCCCGAATAGGCTCATAGACATCTCCCTCTTCCAGCGAGTCCCTTTGATAGTGCATTCCCCTTTCAGGGATTAAGGGCCTTGTACTGAGTTTTTGGTATCTATCTTGAGCACTTCGGCTGACAAACCTAGTCTCATCATATTGCGGGGCTGATGTAGATGCGGAGGCTCTTCTCTTTCTGACAGACATGTTAGATAACTTTTTGCAGCTTTTCCTTCGTATCCACAACACTACCCAACACTATCACCCTCAAAAACTTCAATTTCTGCACAACTCCCACACCTCAAAACTCCAACTCCTGTACTACACAATACCCACACCCTCTTTGTATACTCCTCCTCTAAACTTCACAACCAATTTTTTAGCACCCCAACTACTTCAACAATGCAACGCTTCTCCAAACTACTACCTCCTTTAACTACTGAAAGCTTTCAAGAAAAGATGAATATTACCTTTTTGACGGTGTTCTTCAAGGTTTTCTTGCTTCTAATGGTGATTTGAGGCAGTTTGATGAGGTTTTGTTGGTTGAAATGGTTAAGGGTTCAAGGACTTTAAGAGTTTTTGGTTGTGTTTGGGTTTGATTTATGGAAGATTTGTGGGTGAGGTTTGAATTTTCGTGGGTTTTGTTGGAGAAGAAAGGTTAGGTTTTGGTTTGAAATTGGGGAAAAATCGGATTTGTGTGCGTTTTATTACTTTCTGGATTTTCGCCGCGCAGCCTGCATTTAGCCGCGCCAAGTTACTGCACTACTTCGGGAATTTCTGCGCGCTGTTCATGTGAAATAGCGCCTAGACTTGGCAATTTTTCTGGGTTTTTGGCGCCGCGGCCCTGCTCCTGGGCGCCGCGGCGCTTACCCGTTTTTCTGGAAATCCCTGTTGTTCTTCAGTTTTTCGCCCTTCAATTTATTGGCCTATACCTGTCAATCACAACACAAACACTACCTCCGTGAGACCGTTCTTAATAAAAACTACTATATTAACGTAAAATAAATCAAAATACCTTGGGTTGCCTCCCAAGTAGCGCTGTCTTTAACGTCTTTTAGCCGGACGCAAGTTCCTTAACTCAATAAGTGTGGGGTGGATTAACCCCACAACCAATCTATTTTCTCCACATTTTTCGTTTTCGGTTTCTTCTTCTTCTCTTCTTAGAATTATCTTCAAGGGAAGGATCAGGAACACATACCTGCTTTTGTGGAGGTTCGACATCACATACCTGCTTTTGCGGGCTCATCTCCCTTGGTTTGACTTGTACTGGCTCACAGGGGGGTTTGATGGTGCTGATTGCAAAGCACCTGCTTATGGTTGGTGGCTCAATGATGTGTTTAAATACTTTAAACACCATTTCTTCCTTCTCCACCCTCAATGTCAGCTCTCCTCTTTCTACATCGATTAAGGCTCTCCCTGTCGCCAGGAATGGTCTCCCCAATATGATAGGGATTTCTGCATCCTCTTCCATGTCAAGAATGAGGAAGTCCGCAGGAAAAAAGAATTTTCCTACTTTAACAATCACGTCCTCAATCTTCCCTCTTGGATGAACCACTGTCCTATCGGCCAGCTGCAGGCTCACCGTGGTTGGTTTGGCCTCACCCAACTCCAACCGTTTAAATACCGATAAAGGCATCAGATTTATACTTGCCCCTAAATCGCACAGCGCCCTGTTGCATGTCACCCTGCCAACTGTGCAAGGTAGTGTAAAGCTCCCTGGGTCTTTTAGTTTCGGGGGCAACTTCTTCTGCAAGATAGCACTACACTCCTCCGTTAGTGCTACCATCTCATACTCCGCCAGTTTCTTCTTCTTCCCCAAGATCTCCTTCATGAATTTGAAATAGGAGGGCATCTGCTCCAACGCCTCTATAAAAGGTATGTTGATATGCTTTTCTCAATGTCTCCAAATATTTGAGAATTGTTTATCAACCGCTTCCGCAATCTCTGTGGAATGGGATCTTCTCTGTATACTCCTTCTGCGAGTTTTCTACTATCGGGCGAGATTCAACCACCTTCTCTTTCTCCATCTCTCGCGTTGTTCAACCATCGGCCGAGGTATCGCTGCTCCATTTGCTTACCACTTCTCAACCGCATCGCTGGCATTGTTCTTTCGGATTCATCTGTGTTGCTTGGCGGTGTACCATGTTGCTCTTTGTTTGATTGCTTTGCTAGCTGACCCACTTGTGTTTCCAAGTTCCTGAACGAGGATCTAGCTTCTGTCACGAACTGGGTCTGGGCGTTGGTGAGTGCCAACAAATCTGCTCTCAGCTCGTCTGACTTTTCTGGCTGGACAGGTGTATTAAATTGTTGAGAAGATGAGGTCTGAGTAAAGGGCTGCTGATTTTGGTTCTGCTGGTTTTGATCGCCCCTATATTGATTCTCACGCTCGGTCTCCTCTCCATGAGAAATTTGGGTGATTCCTCCACCCTGGATTATATGTGTTGGAGTATGGATTGTTCTGTGGCCTCTGATAATTACCCACGGCCTGACACTCTGCCTGCTCGATTGACACATTATTAGGATCAGCTGACGGACACCTATCGAATGTATGTGGGCCACCACATATTTCACATCTCTTAGGCATCTGCACTGCATTTACTGATACTGTGTGTTGCTGCAGCTGTTTCGTCAACAGGGCCACTTGGGCATTCAAGACAGCAATGCCATCTATTTCGTGGACTCCCACTGTTCTCCTCCCACTCATTGGTCTATCTTCTGTGACATGGTTGTTGGTGGCCATATCTTCTAATAATTCGTGAGCTTCGTGGGTTGTTTTCCTCATGAATGTCCCACCTGCTGCTGCATCTATAATGGTTCTGGTTGTTCCGCTCAGCCCGTTATAGAAGATGTGGACCAAGTTCCACAACTCAATGCAATGGTGTGGGCACTTTCACTGCAAATCTTTGAACCTTTCCCACGTTTCGTACAATGACTCTCCATCTGCTTGGTAGAAGTTATTCAGCTCCCCTCTCAATTTCGCTGCTTTGCACGGGGGAAAGAATTTGGCCAAAAATTTATGTGCCAGCTCTTGCCATGTAAAAATCGAATCAGCTGGCAGGGAATTCAACCATACTTTTGCTCTATCCCTGAGTGAGAAGGGAAATAGCCTTAATATGACGGCATCATCAGTAACGCCGTTATATCTGAAAGTTGCACATAGCTCCAAGAAATTAGCTATGTGCATATGTGGATCCTCTGATGGCAGTCCTCCAAATTGCACTGTGTTCTGCACCATGCTCAGAATCGCCGGTTTTATCTCAAAGTTGTTTGCTCCTATTGCAGGGAGCCTAATACATGTCTGTGCTCCGTTCACCCTCGGTAGCACGTAGTCTCCCAAGCTTCTTTCTACCTGGACTTGCACTCTCTCCTCGACGTCCATTGGCACTCTCTGAGGCATTCCTGGGTTAGGTTGATTTTCACCTAACCCTTCTCTCATCACATTATTGTTTTGAAAACCGTTCATCTCTATCAAGGCTGAAATTCGCTGGTTTCTTCTATTCTGTTTACATGTTTTCTCAATCTCTGGATTGAAAGGAACAAGAGTGTCTGCCCCTCTTCTCCTTCGCATAAACTGATTTTCTGAAATAGATCAAAAACAGACAACAGATCACGGCACCTTGATTTTTACCGAAATAAAAAAAACGTAAAAATAAAATAAAAATTAAAAACCAAATTAGAAATTAAAAATAGATAAAATTGATATTGAACTATGCCTAATCCCCGGCAACGGCGCCAAAAACTTGATGCGCGAAAAGATGCACACACTTTAACGCAAGTGCACGTTATCGTGACAAGTAATATAGTCTTGGTAAGACCGAATATCGTCCACAAGGATTAGTGTTCAAGTACAAATTGTCTATCTTTTGGTATCTATTTGGTAACCGATATTAGATTTTGTTGTTTATAACTAACAATTATAAATACTAATTTAACTAATGTGTTTACTTCAGTAGTGATGGGAATGGGGCTTCCAAGTCTCCTCAACTATCCGCTTATGTTACTTATTAATGCAATGAATTATGGTTCTTCTTCTTTTGGAGCTAGCAGGTTTACTAAACAGTTTTATACTCCCGTTAAGGCTATATAAACACTCAACCCCAGTATCGCTCCTTTCTACCTTTCGGTGATAAGGATGACTCTATAGGAGGATTAAGACCAAAAACCTAGTTAACTGTCACGCGTCATGCGTAAAATTATGTGTTTAGACCTCTCGTTAACGCTACACAAGTAATTGAGGTATTTTCATCCCCAATCCAAAATATGTCTACCCAACTTACATCATATTCACAACCTCCTCCTTTCGAAGTTTGATTAGAAATCATATAAATAATGATAATTAGTGATCAATTAATTACCAAGCATTCAAAGCAATTATTGGATAAATCTCAACAAGAAGAAGAATAACCATAACCATGCATCAATTCATAACATAAGTTTCTAGTGATTTAACATAGAAAGCCCTATAATGGAATTAGTTCCTAGCCATTGACATGACAAGAACTAATTCAATGTTCATCATAAAAACTGAAATAAAGAAAAGAAAAGAAAAGAAAGTTACTAAATTATGGTCTCCAATCTTCAATCCAAGAAGCCTTGTGTTGTGCAAGAAAGGGAACCCTTAAAAACTGCCTAGGGTTCTCCTTTTATAGGCTCAAAACCGCCTCTAACTTTTCCCTTCAGGCCTGGTCCAGAAAATCATCATTAAACCTGATTTTCCCGCGTCGGCGCCGCGGCGCCGGAAGTTATACTATACTTCAGATGATTTGGCGTCGCGGCCCTGCACTCTGCTGTCTAGAGGCGCCGCGGCGCTGCAACTTCTGCGGCCTTCTGGATATTGGGCGCCGCGGCCCTGGACCTGTCTGCAGTAGGCGCCGCGGCGCTGGTCCGTGTTTCTGCCCCGTTCGCCACTTTCTCTGCTTTTAAGCTCTGGAACCTCCACTTTTGCCCTCTTTTCGCTCCTTTTCCGCCATTGGACCATTTTAACCAACTTGACTCAAAAGAAAGAAAATCTATCCTAATACGACACTTATTTGTACAAAAAGGGACAAAAGACTAACTAAAAACGACTCAAAAAGTGTATATAAAATACACCGATCAGCAGTATTGCAGATGCAGCAGAATACAGCAATAACTTGCAGCTGCACACACACAAAAGATTTCCCCTAGTTTGTTGAGATTAGTTACAATTTTGTTTGGGTAGTTATAAGTTAGTTACAATTCTGTTTTTCTCTTATTTCTTTTCTATTTTCAGTTTACTCATTTTACTCTCATATACTTGTAACTATAAATAGAGATCTATTTTGATCTTTATAGGGATATACAAAGATAGATTAAAGCTCCCCCAAAACAAAGAGTTCTTCATTGCTTTCATATTAATTGTGCAAGAGAGATAATTGATTTCATCGATTCCTTGCATGAAAAGTGCATAGGAGCTCAGATCGAGATTCTTAACATGGTATCAAAGCCTTAGGAGAGTGGATCGAAGATTTCTCCGGTGACATTGTACATTGGAGATCGAGAAACTCATTACGGAAGGTCTGAGCCTCTTTTCTGTTCTATTGCATGCACTGAACTGTGCAAATCTGTCTCGCTTTGATTGCATTTTTGTACTGTTGATTTGATTTGAAGTTCAACACTGAATTGTGTTGATTAAGTTTCTGGTGTTTATTCAATTTCAGATTCAGTTTAATTTTGTGATAAACTGTGAGATTATGGGTGATACCTCACTGGTTGGACAAAATGATACGGATGAAGGTTCTAATTCTGATTCGAACATTGTGGATCATAATCACCAACTGTTCTTAAGTAGTTCAGATACACCTAATGTTGTACAAGTGGAGATCCAATTAGTAGGGATGGAAAATTATTCACTGTGGAGTCGAGTCATGAAATTGAACTTGTTAACAAAGAATAAGATTAGTTTCATTGACGGAACTGTGAAAATATATACATATGGTCCAAATCAAGTGAAACAATGGGATCGTTGCAATGCAATGGTCATTTCCTGGATCATGAGGAATGTTAGTAAGTATTTACTAAGTGGAATGTTGTACAGTCAAACTGCATATGTTATATGGAAGGATTTGAAAGAGAGATTCGATAAAATAAATTTTTCGAGAGTGTATCAGTTAAGGAAGGATCTGGCAATACTAAACCAAGGTATATCACCAGTGTCAAGTTACTATTCTAGAATGAAGGATTTGTGGGATGAGATTGACTCCATTATTCCTCCACATATGTATGATTGTGCAGGTCCTAGAGAATATATAGAGCATCTAGCTAATAAAAGGATGTTAGAGTTTTTAATGGGATTGAATGATGGATATAATAAGCAAGAAGTCATATCCTATTAATGACTCATTCACCTAGTGTAAATCAAGCATATGCAATGGTAGCTCAGGATGAAAGCCAAAATCAAATCACATGAGGATAAATGTCTATGGGAGAGGGTACTGGTACTGAAAATCTGGCCTTAGCAAGCAAATTTCCACAACACGGACAGAAAAAAAGGACCCAATGCTTACTGTGATTTCTGTAAAATAAAAGGACATGTCAGGGACAATTGTTATAAGTTGATGTATTGTGACTATTGCAAGAATAAATGTCATGTTAGAGAAACATGTTACAAACTTATAGGTTACCCTGATGATTCTAAGGGTAAGAAAAAAGTAAATGCAGTAAATGCAGTAAATGCAATAGCAACAGGTGATCAGGGGCAACATGATCAGCTGGCATATTTGTTGAGGTCATACACTCCTGAGAAGTATCAAAAGATACTTGACATGTTGAATCAGGAGGTTGCAGTCTCAGATGTGTAGTACACATCAGCTCATACAACAACTCCTAAAGCTCATATGGCAGGTAAGTCCATGTTTATTAATACAAAGAAGATGTATTCTACTTGGGTGGTGGATTCTGGTGCAACTAATCGTATGGTTGCTGATAAAAATATGATTGAAAAAATGGATTTGCTAGAAGATGCAGGGCATGTTCAATTACCTACTAGAGACACAACACCAAACACTCAAACAGGACATTGTAGATTATCAGAAGATGATCTTATAAAGCATGTGTTGTGTGTGTCAAGTTTCAAATTTAATCTACTTTCTGTTTCAAAATTAACAAAAGAGTTTAATTGTTGTGCAAAGTTATTTCCTGACTTTTTTGTGTTACAGGATCTCTTCACTGGGAAGGTGAAGGTGAATGAGATTGGTAGAGAGGTAGATGGACTATATATGTTAGAGTCCAAAGGAGAGATGCAAGGGAAAGCACAAGTATTTGTCTCAACAACATATGTCACAACATCTGAACTAAGAGTTGGACTCTGGCATAGAATGATGGGGCATGCACCAATGAGTGTTTTAAGGAAAATAAATAGTTTTTGAAGTAAAACTAGTTTTTCAATTCAACATTGTGAAATTTGTCCAATGGCTAGGCAAACTAGAACAAAATTTCCAGAAAAGCAATACTGATGTAACTTTCCAGCTTCTTCATCATGATGTATGGGGACCATATAGGACCCTAACCTATACTGATATGAAGTATTTTCTTACATTATTGATGACTACACATGATGAACTTGGCTTTTCTTGTTAAACCTAAAGTTTGATGTGTCCACTACTCTTAAAATCTTGTTTGTAATGATCAAAACATAGATTGGTATGCGTGTTAAAAGGGTTAGATCAGACAATGGGACATAGTTCTTTAATAATTCTTGTCATGATTTGTTTGTATAACTTGGGATAATACATCAACAGCTCATGTCCATATACTCCACAACAAAATGGAGTAGTGGAGAGAAGTCATAGACATATCTTAGATATTGCAAGGGTCATTAAGTTTCAAAGTAACTTACCAGCAAAATTTTGGGGAGACTGCGTAGAGGCAGCTGTCTATATCATCAACAGGGCTCCTTCTGTTGTAATAGAGAATATCTCACCCTATGAAAGATTATTTAGGAAACCACCTGATTTGTCTCATATGAGAGTGGTTGGATGCCTTTGTTATGCCACAAATATGATAAATAGAGACAAGTTTGACACCAGGGCAATTAAATCAGTTTTGCTTGGATATGCTACCAAGCAAAAGGAGTACAAGTTGCTGGATTTAACTAATATAACTATTTTTCTCATCAGGAATGTATCCTTTTATGAAGACATATTTCCTTTCAAGAAGAGTCAACAGAGCAACATGGAATCTCATGTCTCTCATATTCCTTCTGCTAATGAAGACATTGATGATGCATCTGATTACTTGAAGGGAAAGGAGACAAGCACTCCAGAGAATTCACAAGCAGCAGACAATAATACATATGATGATAGTGCAGTAATGCAGAGTGAGGAAATTGTCCATGAAGAAAGTGTTGAAGAGGTGATTGGTAGTGAAGTTGGAGAAGGATGTGAAGCACTCACAGAGATGAAAATATTTGTCAGAAGCATAAGACCCCCTTTGTGGATGAAAGACTTTATTCAGCCTAATGATAATTCAGTAGGTGGACTGACATGTATCCACTGTCTGATGCTGTAAACTATTCTGGGCTTTTTGTGGGTTATCCGAGTTTCATATCCAAGCTTGAAGAATAGTATGAGCCTCAATCATACTCTGAAGCAGCAAGAGACCAAAGGTGGATTGATCAAGCATATGCAATGGTAGCTCAGGATGAAAGCCAAAATCAAATCACATGAGGATAAATGTCTATGGGAGAGAATGCTGATGCGAAAATCCGCCTTAGCAAGCAGATTTCCACAACACAGACAGAAAAAAAGGCCCCAATGCTTACTGTGATTTCTGTAAAATAAAAGGACATGTCAGGGACAATTGTTATAAGTTGATGTATTGTGACTATTGCAAGAATAAAGGTCATGTTAGAGAAACATGTTACAAACTTATAGGTTACCCTGATGATTCTAAGGGTAAGAAAAAGGTAAATGCAGTAAATGCAATAGCAACAGGTGATCAGGGGCAACATGATCAGCTGGCATATTTGTTGAGGTCATACACTCCTGAGAAGTATCAAAAGATACTTGACATGTTGAATCAGCAGGTTGCAGTCTCAGATGTGTAGTACACAACAGCTCATACAACAACTCCTAAAGCTCATATGGCAGGTAAGTCCATGTTTATTAATACAAAGAAGATGTATTCTACTTTGGTGGTGGATTCTGGTGCAACTAATCATATGGTTGCAGATAAAAATATGATTGAAAAAATGGATTTGCTAGAAGATGCAGGGCAGGTTCAATTACCTACTGGAGACACAACACCAATCACTCAAACAGGACATTGTAGATTGTCAGAAGGTGATCTTATAAAGCATGTGTTGTGTGTGTCAAGTTTCAAATTTAATCTACTTTCTGTTTCAAAATTAACAAAGGAGTTGAATTGTTGTGCAAAGTTATTGTCACGACCTGACCCCGGGCCCGCGACTGGTGCCCCACCTAGGCACCCTTACAGGTATACATCAGAGATAATCAGCGGAACATACATAAACTTAACAGGAAAAATAAATAACAGGTTAGCCGATAAGGCTACCTTCTTGGATACATAAACTACGTAAAACCAAAAGCAGTTACTTTTTTTTTTTTACAAAGCGACCCACAAGATATGACTACAGACCTCTAAGAATTTGACATAACCACTGTGACGGGACAGGGACCCGCCATACCCCTGAATGTACATAAAACTACAACTTCAGGGAATCGTTCTAACAGACAAAGCCTCCGGAGAAATGGAGCTTTCCAAGAACTGAACAGTGATCCTAAGAGTGCGGATCAACAAGCTATGTACCTCAACCTGCGGCATGAACGCAGCCCCCCGAAGGAGGTCAGTACGAAATATGTACCAAGTATGTGAAACTGAAAATATCAGATCGAAATCATTGATCTATAATAAAGCTGGAGACATGTATGATAACCAAAATAACAGTACACTGTGCCTTGCCAAAGTGAAAGTAATGAAAGTCAGTTTTACCTTTTTAAGACTATTTCAACACATGAACAATAGTCACACAGGGCTACGGACGCAAGCCCTCAAATATCATAGCGTGCCCGTGGAATCCTCCATCACTGCCGACAGCCATAAGTATAAAATATAATCATGTGACGCGCCCGTGACATCCCACCTCACTATCGGCGTACACCTATACAATGCATATATATTTATATCTCCTGCCCGTGGAATCCCACATCACTGCCGACAGCCTTAAGTGTAACATACAACCATGTGACGCGCCCGTGGCATCCCACCTCACTTTGCACACATACAATATATATATATATATATAGATATATATATATATATATCATGCCCGTGGGATCCCTCATCTCGGGTACATGACTTCATGGAGAGCTAATCCATGGGGTAATAATCGTATATAACATGTCTGTGGAATCCCTCATCTCGGGTACATGTCTTCATGGGGAGCTAGTCCATGGAGTAATAATCGTACATAACATGGTCGCATGCCCCGGAATCCCTCATCGTATAAGTATGACCATGGGGTAATAATCATATATAACATGCCCGTGGAATCCCTCATCTCGGGTACATGTCTTCATGGGGAGCTAGTCCATGGAGTAATAATCGTACATAAAATGGTCGCATGCCCCGGAATCCCTCATCGTATAAGCATGGCCATGGGGTGATAAAATAAATCCAGGAATCTAACCCGCCTCCTGGTTGCATGCCCCGGAATCCCACATCGTATAAGCATGTCCAAGGATCAATCACAATGGAAGCATACCCGTGGAAGCCTCTGTCACTGTCGGTACGTCCAAGTAAATTTACAACTAGACAGTCGGCCCTCCAACTGAGAGTCACGGCAGCATAACATATAATACTTGCACTCCAGGCTATCACAACAAGCATAGACAAGTTCATAAAATCTTTAGACTTTCATTCTATATACTCAAGGCACTTTCTTATTACATAAAAATCCGGGAATTTAACCCAAAGTACTACGTACTTCTATTCTTTTCAAAAGACTCCTTTTCATATAAAATCCCAAGATACTAACACCCGTAGTATCAAGGCTTGTTTACATTTCACATAAGTCACTACACTTTTAGAAATACATTTCTCGGCTTCTAAAACAAGTGACCCTTACTTTAAAACTTAAGCAAGTGATACCTTTAAATCAAATTGCCCTTCCTTATTTCAAGTCATTCTTTGTTTACATTACTAGAGAAAACCATTCTCTTAACCTTCCATAAAATTATTATAACCAACTTCCCATAAAGCCGTTATACTAACTTTATGCCTTAGACTAATTTATTCTTTTTTTTATAACCAAGAGACTTATACTTTCAAATCAAGTTACAGAACTTTTAAAATACTTCAAGTCTCTTAACTTTAGAAATCAAGTTTCTTAACTTAGAATTTCAAGTCTCTTATCTTTAGAATATCAAGAAATCCATACTTTACAAACCAAGTATTCTATATTTTTTAAATCAAGTCATTTCTTCCTTTAAGAATCAAGTCCCATAACTTGAAAAATAAAGTTTCTTAACCTTTTAAGAATTCAAGGTTCATAGTCTTAAAACACCGTACGTAAACTCTTTAAATTAAGTAACATATACTTTCATGCGTTGTAAATAGGTTATACTTGTTTATAACGATCTTATTAAAGCAACCATGATCTAGAAAATGTAATACAATTTTGTCTAATCTTAGTTTCTATGCAGATGGAGGATTCTACTCATTTTAGTTTAATTGATTGTCGATACATTTTCTTTTATTAGCGCTGCAATGGCTTGTTCGATACTTATTCTCATTCGTGCAGTAACTTAGCAAAGTCAATTTGACTCCAAATACCTCCTAACGACTCTTACCAACATCCCCCATAAGACTTGGTAAGAACATAGGATAACTTAGACATAACTTTCACATAGAGTAAATCAACATACATACATCTTAACTTCTAAGAGTAGAAGGAATCATGAAATAACACTACATGTATATTTCATACGTAGAATCATGCCCAAAAGAAGGAAGAGGTTCACATACCTCGCGACGATTATCGACAAGTAGCAAAATGCTCCAAAGTACTATAACCTTGCTAGCTTTTCCACCCTTCAAGTAGAATACGCTACTCGTAGTACTTCAACCTATAATGGCCATAATACACCTATTATCCTCTAGCTTCAAACGTAGAATATTCTAAGTGTAAAGTCACCAAATTCTACGGAAAATCGGACAGCACTTCTTTTGTTTCTACATACTTTTCTACCTTTTTCAAGGCCCGAATTTCAATAACCAAACGCCACATGTAAGACACAACAATTCAGCTAACCAAAGGGGATTACACGCCTTAACAGGACGCGTAAAATTCTGCCCCACAATAATACAAAACAATCCAATAATTCCAAGCCACATTCGGCTACAATGTCACAACAATTATCAATTTCCTTTCAATTTATTTTTCAATCCAAGTTGTTATTCCAACATGTTATCTACATAATAACAATTACAACAACTATAAATCCTTTCTTCCTTAACATGCGACGATTGTAACTACCGTCCAAATTAATTACAACATTAATGGCTAACTTGTCCATTTTTCGGTTTTAACATGTCGACATTATCCAAATCTTTTCAAACGTCAATATATATACCACATGCTCATTTCTTAACTACTATAACATGTAATCTTCAATTACATTAAAAAGATGAAGATTTTACCTCAATAAGCCCTAATAATGTCCAAGCGTAAAAGTCGATCCTTAGCAACTTTTAGATCCTCTTCTTATGTTCCAATCCGCTCCAAGCACTCCTTAGAAGCTTATGAAGAACTCCTCTTCAAGTTCCATCTTCAAAGTTGAAGAACACCTTAGGGTTTTGCCTTGCGACTAACGTAAAAACGTCGTTTTTCCGGAATCTTTCTATTGAGATATCCTTACAATACCCCTAGGAACCTTGGGTTAAAGTCTTGTGACTAATGAACCACAAACTAAATTTTTGTGTGTGGGAAAAAGCACTAAGCCGAGAGCTCTCTAAAGCTATCACAAGGTTTCTCAAATTTTTCTAAGTGTTGGAAGACTTGTCTTACTACTAGTGTGCTTATATAACTCATTGGAGGGTCTAGATTATAACACTTGTTAGGTTTGGATGAAAGAGATCAAGCCAAGTGGCCCTTGGACTTAGTCAACATTATCAAGCTCTTAGCCTTAGCAAGACTTACTCATCTTTATATTGGTAAAATGACCAAAAACCCTTGGCATAATTCGAACAAGCCCATGTGGGGGGGAGAGGTGACACGTGTCACCCTCCCATTCGTCCATAAAATTTCGTAACCCCCGTGGCCCCCACAAAACGTAAAAATTTTCGGGTGGACCCTACGTGACCAAATCCATAACAATAAATTTCCATAATGATAATACATTCCATAGTCCTCAAATAATGCATTTTGAGAATCTAATTCTCACCAACGAACATTTTTCCTTTCCGACGTTCGGAAGATTTTCCGTCAGAAAAACAATTCTTACTTTCGTACCAATTTCTCAAGTCTTGTGTTCTCGCGTCTATTCCCTTATACATGTCCTGGACATACGGGGTGTAACAGTTATTTCCTAACTTCTTTGTGTTACAGGATCTTGTCACGACCCGACCCCGGGCCCGCGACTGGTGCCCTACCTGAGCACCCTTACAGGTATACATCAGAGATAATCAACGGAACATACATAAACTTAACAGGAAAATAAATAACAGGTTAGTCGATAATGCTACCTTCATGGATACATAAACTAAGTAACACCAAAAGCAGTTACCTCTATTTTTTTCTTTACACAACCTAATCCACAAGATATGACTACAGACCTCTAAGAATTTTGACATAACCACTGTGACGGGACATGGCCCCGCCATACCCCTGAATGTACATAAAACTACAACCTCAGGGAACCGTTCTAGCAGACAAAGCCTCCGGAGAAATGGAGCTTTCCAAGAACTGAACAATGATCCTAACAGTGCGGATCAGCAAGCTATGTACCTCAACCTGCTGTTGACACCCAAATTTGTCCCTCTCTTTCTATTATTCATCCAAAATTAACTACTTTTAACACTGAAAGACAATCTTAAAATTTTAATAAATGCATACATATGTACATATATAAATAAGGAATTTAATATTCTCAAAATAATCACTATTCACTATTATTACTATCTTTATTCGCCTTTTTTTTACTATCGTGGTATTTTCATCACAATCATAATTTTTATTCGAATATTTTACGTTATTCATAAAAAGGCATCACATTTTATATTAAGCACTAAAACATTTTCTAAAATAGTATTGTATTATTTATTATCATATTAGTATTTTTTATATTTTTCCTTTCCTACATTTAAATAAAACACTTTACCATTACTAAAATAAAAATACAATTTCCCCAGCCCAATATCCCTAAAACTCATCCGGCCCATTCCCTTATATCCCAAGACCTGCGGCCCAAATACCCCCCAGCTGTTTCATTTACTTACCTTCCCCAAATGCCCCCAGAAAAATCTTAAAAGATCAGAAAATCAAAACCAAATCCCTAGGCAGCAACGACTCTCATTTCCCATCCCCTTCCATTTCTAGGAAAACAAAAAACCCATTTTCCCTCAAGGACAAAGCGTTGTCACTCCATTTTCGTGAATAGTCATCTCAACCACGTGAATCTATCCCAACGTTCAATTTGAACGTTTTTCTTTCTCTGTGTTTTATGGTTTGACCCAATTCAAAAAATTCAAAATGAAAAAGTTCCGCCCAAACGAACCCTATGAAACCCTAAAAATTCATCCTATAAATGGAAGGTTATGAAATGCATTTCAAAGAGACTTTTTCCAGCCTCCATTCTCGCTCTCAAAAACCCTAAAATACTGGCTTATCTTTTACTCGTTGCTTTCACGAAAACGAGTTTAAAACTTCTCTTTCAGATCGGTAAACTGATATTCGATTCAAAGAATATAGATTTTAGGAACAAGCTATCTTCCTTCGGTAAGTCGATTGAAACTCGAAAGACCCTTGCCTCAGTTCGCCGCACCCGAAGAAGGTAATCACCCACATCTTTATTCATACTCTCATTTATTTTTTTAGTAGAATAAAATATAGTCGTCATTCGCTTTTAGGCATTTGTTGATCCTGTTCGTCTTTGTTTGATATAAATCAGTGTTCATCCTCCTATCTTATTTTAATTAGTAGAATAAAAAATGTAGTCATTGAATGTTGTGTCGTACATATACGTGCTGGTTTGATTGTGTATGTCATTGCTATCTTTGTTAAATGATGTGAGTACCCGCGATGAACGCGGATGTTTGTTAAAAAAAAATTTATGTAAAATGTGTGACAATCTAAATTTATAGTTATATTGTCGCTCTTTATCTTTTAGTTTAAAATTTAAATTCATCTATTAAGAAGAAATAGTAATTGTTGGGCTTTGTTACTGTACTCTATATTTTAGATTAGTGGTGCATCCCGTCTTGAAAGAAAGTTGTATAAGCCGGCCTCTAATTTCTATTCATGTTTGGTCTCAAAAAGTTCTTATAAAAACCTACCATTCAATGTAAAGAAATACTTGTTCACTAGATGTTGGGCTTTAGCTTTTAAAAGTTGGACTTATACTACTTTTAGGAAAAACACCCCTTTTTTTTTCAGGTTAACAAATACTTATGTTTATTTATAAATGTTGTACTTCATCTCGAAACAAGTGTACAATTAATCTGTCTTGAAATATTTCTGGCCCACGAATGGCATTTTCTCCCTTGCATGTCTTAGTCTCTCATATTTTGGGGTGTTAAGATATCATGAATCTGTATCTTTACAAAGTCCCATGGAATCAAATGGATTTTGGGAGTTATGGCGTCACTGTTTATCGTCGGGCTGCAATCCTTTTAATTTTCCTAGATAAGAGCTTATTTTGGTTTATATAATGTACTGGGGTTTGAAAATCATTAAGTACATAAACATGTTAAATTATTTGTTTACTTTTAATCATGTTCTGATACTCATCCTTTTCATTTTCTTTCTTTTACATGAAATGCATCGGGAGCAACGAAGAGTCTCGTTACGAGATTCATCATAACTTTGTCAAGTGAAGACCCGCGTCCAACACGTTGCATCTTCCTGTTTCGGAATTCCTAAACAAAATAGGGCGGGATGACATCGTCACTCGCTTTAGTCGCTTTAATTCTTTAAATTTCGTCATCTTTATTTGTCGTCTTGTTATTTTATTATGTAACCCTGTATAATTATTGAAATGCTTAGAATAGTTAGGCCTAGATTAACAATTAAAAAGGGGGTAGTTCTAAAATCGGAAACCCAACGCTAGATTATTTTAGGCTCGTTATACATGTCTAAGCTTTCAAAACAATTTGGTCACCTTTTTATTTGTATGATTAATCATAAAAAATAAGGTTTTACTTTTACCTAATTTGCTAAAAAATAAACTTTCACAAAAAATCGTCTCTTGGTATTATAAATAAAATTGTTCTCTTTACTGTCAATTGCCAAAACATAAGTATTTTACAAATAAAAATAAATATTTTTACCTATATATGTATTTTATGAACAAGTCTTACAATTCTTTTATGTTGTCAAAATGCATCTTTTGTTATTAAATACTTGCAACGTCTTTTATTTAACATTTATAAAAGCATGCATTTCTTAACGTAAATTTTAAACATAAGTTTGAACGGATAACCGCAAGTTAGCGGATCTTAGAGGGTGCCTAACCCCTTCCCTTTAGGATAATAAAGAACCCTTACCTAGAATCTCACATAGTTTCACAGACCTTAAAAATGGAGATCATTTGTAGTATTTTATGCTACATTTTCAGTGTCCTAATTCACTATAATAATTAGGTGGCGACTCCTTAAATAGCATTTCAGGAATCCAACCATGTAGCAGTAATCTCGTTTCCGACTCCGGTTGAAAATGGGGTGTTACAGCATGACGACTCCGCTGGGGATTTTAGGTTCTTAACCACAACAAACATAGGTTAATTTATTGTGCTTTATTTTCTTTATTTTGCTTAAATTGCTTCCTTTATGTTTTATACTTATTTGCTTTTATGTTTTGCCTAAATTATTCTGCTTTACATATAAATATTTTGCATATTGTCTTAACTGCTATTTGTTACCGCTTTCCTTAAACTGGTATTCTGCTCATATTTCCTCCCTTACGGAAAATTAACACTATCACACACTACACGCGAGGTGCGCTTTGCACACCCGCAAATTTCTTTCAAATACCCAAATTTAGGAGAGTTGGCATTTTACGCGGAGAATCCGGTCCAACCGGTGGCCGCGTAGTCTTCTCACTCGAGTAGTCCACTTGGGAACCTTGCGTCCAGTAAGCCAAAATCTTAGAAAACTTAAGATAGAGCTATACCACCCTTTTATATTAAGGCATGCATGCATTTACCTTAGGTGGGTCGGTCCTTGGTATCGACGCCACAGTTAGAAAAACACCAAACTTGTCGACGGGTTTCACAACCCAATGACCCATTAGCATACTATGTGTAGCGTGACAGTGATAGACAAATCCAAGCCTAAACATGACATGCCGAATTGGAAAAAGTGCACCGTCATTTGGTCGCCATTTCCAACAAAACATTGCAGTTTAACGACGTGGACCTATTTGTCATAATCTCGCATATTTGGCGTTTAGGCCCACCTCTGGCATAAAAGAGGTCCCAAACATGTTAGAGCACGCGTTTGATTTGCAATTTGCTTATTATTATATATTGCCTGCAACTCTTTGCATATTATACTAACTTGGTTTGCTTCATTTATTAGAGGGTTATTTTGCCTAGCTTATCCCCAAAAGGTTGATTTGCGTCGACTGGTAGTAGCACAATCGTCCAATAAATGACTAATCCAGAAGCACCAGAATGAAACAACTTAGGACTCGTCCCCGTTCCTGTAGAGGATGCAGAGGCGTTAGAAAGGAGAAACACCAATGATCAACACCTCGCCAAACTATTGCAAAGAAATGGAAATCATGCAAGAAATAGAAAGGCTCAAATATGACAAACACGTCATTAGCTTGAATGCACCACTCGCGAGCAAAGGACAAATGCAATCGTATCACAAGCCCTTGAGCCTCCATTTCCCCAAAGCTCCCCGCAAAGGCCGCAACATACCAGCTCACACCAAAATGTCACTCACCCGGTCAATTTGCAAACCGACCTCCAAAATGATCCGTTTATTACATACATATCTCATCCTCCACCTACCTATATCTCCCCACTCAGTCCAAATTTTCAAGCCACCCAATACGAGCAGAGGACACACATCACTGGTCCTAACAAACAATATGGGGGATTAGCACATCCGACCGAAAGCCAACCATTTATTATGCATGCATCCTCTCAAGAGACAGATCAACACAGGGAAGTGGAGCGGCATACTCGAGCTAGAGCTGATGAAAATATGGCAAAAGAAATCTGTAGCTTGAAAGAGGCATTCAAAAGCATTCAAATGAACAAGGGGGAGGAATGTTTAGAATACGAAAACTTATGTATGCACCCCGACGTTGAATTACCTGTGGGGTACAAGGTGCCCAAATTTGACATGTTCGATGGAAAGGGGAATCCTCGAGCTTATCTAAGGTCATATTGCGATAAATTGACTGGAGTTGGGAAAAATCAAGCAATCATCATGAAATTATTCATCAGGAGTCTAACCGGCGAGGCGCTGGACTGGTACACATGCCAAGACCCTCGAAAATGGGACGGTTGGAATGCCATGGCACAAGATTTCATGGATAGAATCAGATTCAACACTGACACCATCCCGGATAGATTTTATATTATTAAACTTGAAAAGAAATCCACGAAACTTTCGAGAATACACCCGAGGTGGCGGTGAAGCAAAGAAAGATCCAACCTCCAATGGCAGAGAGCGAAATGACCACCTTGTTCGTGCAGTCGTTAAAAGACGCGACGTATTATGAAAAGATGATCAGTGTAATTGGGCGAAGTTTTGCAGAAGTCGTAAGAATGGGCGACTTCGTGGAAGAAGGCATTAAGACAGGCAGGATTACAAACTTGACAGCCCTACAAGCAACTAGTAGAGCAATGCAGTCAGATTCCATAGGAGGTACCTCACAGAGGAAAAGGGATGCATCACCCTCTGTCATGGTCATTCGGGAACACAGGCCAGAACAACTTCCGGTGTATCAAAGCCCACCGCTTTCTTACTATAACCAAAGCACTCAAAATCCACAATCATACTACCAGCACTGCGCTACCCCATATCCTGTTTACCATACCCAACCAGCATATCCAAAATACTCACCACAATCACGAACCCGCACACCAAACGGACCCAAACCCCGTATAGATGCTGATAGAAAGCCAACCAGAACCTATACACCTTTAGCCGAACCTATAGCCCAAGTGTATGAGAAACTGAAAGCCGCAGGAATACTCCAGCCAGTTCCCAGAAATACCCCCAGGCCTACTTCCCGAGGGCACGATGAAACCAAACATTGTGCATACCACTCCGGTGTCGAGGGGCACGATATCGAAAATTGCTATACACTCAAGGACAAAATAGAGGAGTTAATCGAAGAGGGAGTCATTCAGCTGAAAGATGCTCATCTCAAGGTAAACAATAACCTTTTTCCCGGCTATGAAGATGCCCATGTGAGCATGATAGCTAAAGATGGAGAAGATAGTCTGGAAGGGACTATTACGCCAGCCCGAAAAGGGAAGAAAGTTGAATCATCGACCAACCGTCAGAGAAGAGGAGGTGCTCCTTGCCGGAGATTGTTTAACCATTGAATAAGTCATTCATTTAGTTGTGTGTTGCAAGAGATGATCTTACTGAAGACTCAACCATTGAAGACTCAGAGCAAGAAGACAAGTGGACCCGTGCCCCTGCCCTGGCCCGCCGAGTCCGGAAATAGTTAGTTTAATATATTTTGCCCTTTATATAATTGAAACTACGTTTGACCTGATTCCTCATGATACGTAGCGCCGCTTCGCTTCTGGTCCCACCTTTAGAAATTTTAATTTCACCCAATTTCGCTTGTAATGAACTACGCCATGACTGATTCTCACTGGGATACGTGGCGCCTAAATCGCCGGTCACACCATTAGGAAATCTTCCCTTATTTTTGAAAATAACGAAAACACACATAATATACAAGCAACCCCATGGAGACCCACTTTAGGCCAAACACCCTTTGCATATTCAGAACTGGGACAAGGTAGGAAACCAGGCAGGGGTTATGAGTCCAAACAAGGCAGACGTTCGAGCATCAAGAGTCAAAACTACAAAGTCAACGCGAATCAACCGCCCCTCCCCCTTCAAACTCACAAATTTTCTTTGAGCGCAGGTCCTTCATATTAGCAGAAGATACAACAAAAGTTCTTCATATTAGCAAAACAGAAAATACAACAAAAGTTCTTCATATTAGCAGAAGCAGAAAATACAACAAAATTCTTCATATTAGCAGAAGATACAACAAAAGTTCTTCATATTAGCAGAAACAGAAAATACAACAAAATTCTTCATATTAGCGTAGCAAAGAAAGAATGTATATACATCAACAATCAAAGTTCAAATCCGCAACAAAGTCTAGCGCTCAGCGATCACTGCATGAGTCAAATCATGCAATGCAGTTGTACACAACAAAGACATCATGACAATCCATATGGTTCACAAATGCATCACAACAACATCTCAGCAGTTGCAACATCTAGCATGTCCGCCCAAGGACAACATCTCAGCATTCACAACACCCCACATATCATACAGGGACGACATCCCTACTCACAGAATTGCATTTATCATATATTTATCATTCTGTTTTAACAGTTATACACTAATTTTTCTCAAGCTTAGCTTGCAGGAGCATTTATTCTACAGGAACAGCAGCAACACGTCCAGGCAAAGACGTAATCTCGACCCAATGGTCACAACACACTTTATCTCCACAATAACATTATCTACAGTTCATCTATGCAATAATGATCTATGCATCACGTCTATGCAACGACGTCCCTTTCATTATGCCGGCGCAACGCCATCGATCACGTTCAAACGACGCCACGCCCGAAACGACGCCACGCCCAAAGCGACGCCAAGTCCAAACGACGCCACGCCCAAAACGACGCCACGCCCAAAACGACGCCAAGTCCAAAACGGCGCCAAGTCCGAAACGACGCCACGCCCAAAACGACGCCACGTCCAAACGACGCCACGTCCAAAGCGACGCCACGTCAAAACGACGCCACGCCCAAAACGACGCCACGCCCAAAACGCCAAGTCAAAAACGGCGTAAGTCCGAAAACGACGCCAAGTCCGAAAAACGACGCCAAGTCCGAAAACGACGCCACGTCCGAAAACGACGCCAAGTCCGAAAACGACGCCACGTCCGAAAACGACGCCACGTCCGAAAACGACGCCACGTCCGAAAACGACGCTAAGTTCGAAAACGACGCCACGTCCTAAAACGACGCCACGTCCTAAAATGACGCCACGTCCGAAAACGACGACACGTCCAAAGACGACGTCATCAGCATATCACATCTACGCAAGGACACTTTTTCCTACTCTAAAAAATTGCATTCTTGTTCATGTTTCATTACTCTGTCTTAGCAGTTATGCACTAACTCTTTCTTGAGCTTTAGTCTACAGGGGGCAGTTGCAGCAAGGGCAACATATCCGCATCCACAATCGCAACGCTCTGCCGGCCACGACCGCCCGGCTCGTGGATCGTGCCTTACCCGGGCACCCAAGTAGTCATACATCAGAGTAATCAGCGTAATATAAAAACAAGACATGAAACAGTTGTAAAATGAGACACAGTTTATCTGATGAAAAGCTTGCCTTTCGGCATATATATATAAATAACCCAAGTTTTGCGATTCATCCCAACTGCATACTCAGAATACTGCACCTCTAAGGAAGTAAACAACTATGGCGGGACGGCCCCGCCATACCACGAATGTACAAAACTATCTACAATACAGGAGATCATACTAAAAGGTAGAGCCTCGGAGAAGATGGAGCTCTCGACACCAATGCAAAGAGATCCTAAGGATGTGGATCTAGCACTGCCGCCCTTACCGCGGCATGTAACGCACCCCAAGGAGGTCGATAACAGGTACTAAGTATGTGAAACTGTAAAGTACTTAAAATGAAATCAAAGTATTTAAAACCATTTGCAAATACAACCAGTTCAATTGCACATAGTGTCATATCACAAACAAGAACACTAATAGATATAATGTAACTGGTCTTTCCTAGGCCGCGAATGATCGCAGCAAGGCCAATCGCCCATAGTATCATTATGTGTGCCTAGTCCTGGACTTCCCGCAGTCCGCATAGGTCACACACAGACCCGCATGAGGTATTCCTCGCATCGGGGGTAGCTAACCCCTGCACTCCCCTGACTCCGCACCGCATAGTCTCTATAGACCGCATAGTCATACAGACCGCATAGGGCATCCCCCTCATCGTGCTAAAACACCCGGAATGATCAATCCTGGAGCTCCCGCATCTCCGCATAGTCTCACAGACCGCATAGGCCGTATAGACCCGCATCAAAGGTGGCAAGCCCTGTATAACCAAATGGCGGGTAGGTGATATAACAACAAGATAACCGACTTACCGCCTAGCAACGTAAGCACAACAAGAATGTCCCCTTTCACAACATCACAAGACACTAACACACATAGCATCATAGTATGTCTATTTATCAAACAATCTTACCACACCCATGAATACAAGGTTTTTATAAGCAATTAAGTAAATGCTTCTTTTATCATTCTTAAGGGGTTATACCTAACTTCCCATAAAGCTAGTATAACTCTTAAGCTTTTGTTTAAAACCAACTGCTTTTCTGTTAAAACTGATTCAGTATTCTTTTGAAATGCTTCAAGATCTGTTATTATTCAGGCTTAAGTCAAGAGACATTGTCGTAGTTATTATTCAGGCTTAAGTCAAAAGACATTGCCGTAGTTATTATTCAGTTAACACATGTACGTCTACCGTACTATATATATATGTTAAAATATCATGCTTAGGAAGAATCACATACCTTCTCGGCGAAAACCACCTGCCAAGTTGAATATGTCGCGCGCAGAGAATCAACCTATAATAGTCAGACACGCCTATCAACGTCTAGACTACTCAGAAATGATTCAAGCAGGGTCCTTTATTCTACGGAAAATCGGGCAGCACTTCCCTACCCGGTGAGCTACTCAAGTCTACTGTGAAAACAGTCCTAAGTAAGTATAGTTCAATTATTCTTCTTTTAAACCCTTCTACTGTGATAACAGTTCAATTCTATTCTGTGATATCCTTCTAAGTATTTAATACTTATTTCTATACTTCTACAGTATGTATTCTCTAATTACAAAAGAAGGACAAGTTTATTTACCTCGATAAGCCCAATAATATCCTAGATATAAGTCGATCCGGAGCAAGGCTTAGCTCCTAAGTTGTACGCTCCGATAGCTCCAAGGAAACCTTAGAAGTTCTTCACAACTTCTACTAAGTATTAAGGGATTTGGGCTAGGGTATTTTGGGCATTATAACAATACTAGAAGGCAACTTTTCTACCAAGGGAGGGGGGTAGATTTCGGCTAGGCTAGGGGGGGGGGGGTAGCCTCGGATAAACTTCACAAAGGGGGGGGGGTGTGTTGGACGAAAAGGCTCAAGGGAGAGGAGAGGATTTTAGACTTGGAAAGTTTGTTTGTGGATGAAGAACTCTTCATCACAAGAGGGGTATTTATAGGTCAAGGGATGGCCAACCAATGGCCAAGATTATGCCAAGTGCAAGGCAAGTGTAAGGCCAAGATTTGGGCAAGTGTACCTAGCCAACTTGCACACAAAATATCCTACCAACTCCAAGACAAAATAAGCCACTCCATTCGGCCATATTGACGCCTCACGTCCACCAATTGGAGGGTGACAAGTGTCGCCCTCCCGTTGGCCCAAAGTGTTTCGTCTCTCGGAAAAATCCGCAAAAATTAGAAATGGCATAGCCGGAATTTATCCTACGCGAGTTGTGTAAAACGTTTCGTCGGAAAACGATTCTTTTAGCGAGTTGTGCCAAAAAAAAACGTCTTGTGCCTAAACTTTAAGGCTAGACTTTCGTACGTACGTCCTCACGTACATACCCTGGAAATACGGGGTATAACATTCTCCCCCCCTTAGAAACATTCGTCCCGAATGTTCCTTCCCAAGACAGATAACAATAAGGTTCCTCATAACTTAAATTTTTTTGCAAATGCCACACACGGCCACAAAACAACACTTAGGCATAAACGATAATGAAGATTTACAAGTAGGAAAGTGAATTACCTGGAGGTGTGGGGAATAGGTGAGGGTACTTCTGCCTCATGTCCTCCTCAGCTTCCCACGTCATCTCCTCCCTGAGCTCGTTCCGCCACAAGACTTTGACGGAAGCCACGTCCTTGGTCCGCAGACGCCTAACCTGACGATCGACTATCGCTATGGGAATCTCCTCATACGATAACCCCTCGCATTACTGACATCGTCAATCGGGTGTACCTAGATGGATCCCCGATACATCTCCTCAAGATAGAAACATGAAACACCGGATGCATCGCCTCGGCATCGGACGGCAGATCCAACTCATAGGTAACCTTGCCTACCTGCGGACAATGCAAACGCCCAATGTACATCCGAAGTTTCTCCTTCTTCCCGAATCTCATCACACCCTTCATGGGTGACACCTTTAGAAAACCCAATCATGAACCTCGAACTCCGGATGCCGACGACGATGATCCGTGATATGACTTCGCCGACTCGAGTCACAAGAACCTCTCTGGATAAGCTTCACCTTATCCATCGCACGCCGCACCAACCGTCCTACTAATCGCACTCTCGCCCACATCGAACCAGCCTATAGGCGACCGCACTTCCTCCCATACAAGGCCTCATAAGGCGCCATCCGAATCTGGAGTGGTAGCTATTATTGTATGCAAACTCAACTAGAGGCAAATGATCCTCCCACTACTCGGTCAATAACACAGCTCGCAGATATCCTCAAGAGTCCGATAGTGTGCTCGCCTGTCCGTGCTGCGTGGATGGAATGCGATTGTGCTCACTCGCGGCCCTAAACCCTTCTGGAAAGACCTCGAAGTTAGCCGTGAACCGGCTCCTGCATGCGATATGATCGAAATAGGGACTCCATGCGATCGACGATCTCGGATGTAAAGTCTGGCATAATCCTCAGCTGAAAAAGTCGTCCTAACGGGAAGAAAGTGGGCTGATTTTGTCAGCCTGTCGACGATAACCCATATAGAATCATGTCTCCTCTGAGTGCGAGGTAATCCTGTAATGAAGTCCATGTTGATCACCTCCCACTTCCAGGTCGGGATCTCTATCGTCAGAATAAACCACCGTGCCTCGTGCTCTACCTTCACATGCCGACAACACGGCACCGAGCTACGAACTCGCAACGCCCTCTTCAAGCCATCCCACCAATACACGATCTAAGGTCGTGGTACATCTTGGTCGACTCGACGGATAGTAACGCCGCTACCGTGCTTCCCAAGAACTCCGCCAAGTCCTCAAACATCCGGAACACAAACTCGCCAAACCTTAGCACCCCATCGGTGCTACCTCAAAAGGACCTCTTCCTCACGAAGAGCCGTATCACGATAACGTGCAAAATCGATCCTCGAATTGCCTCTTCACCTCCTCGACGATGGAAGACTCGCAACCTCACGAACTCGAACCCCATCGCTATCGGAATTAATCAAGCGGACACCAAGGCTCGCTAATCGATGCAAATCACGAACCATGTCCTCCTCTCTAGCCGCACATCCGATAGGCTCCCATCGACCTACGACTAAGGCATACGCCACAACATTGGCTTTCCCGAGTGGTACAGGGATATCAACATCGTAATCCTTAAGCAACTCTAACCACCGCCTCGCCGTAAGTTCAACTCCTCCGGTGAAGATATACCTGAGGCTCTTGTAGTCTGTATAAATATCCACATGAACCCCATACAAATAGTGCCTCGGATCTTCAAGGCGTGAATCACCGCGCGAACTCCAAATCATGGGGGTAGTTCTCTCGTGTTTCTTCACCGTCGGATGCATACGCTATAACCTTGCCTCGCTGCATCAATACACATCCCAACCCGATGCCCGACGATCACAATATAGACATAACCGTCGACCTCCGGAAGAGTAAGAACGGGCGTCGCCGCCTCCTTCAAGAATCGAAACCCCGCCACAAGCATCACCCATCAAACTTAGCCGCTTTCCGAGTCGGCCTAGTCAATGGTGCAGATAGAAGCAAACTTCTACGAACCGCGATAATAACTCGCAAGGCCCGTAAAATCGCGAACCTCTGCGAGTAGTAGGTTCAGGCCAAGTCCCGATCGCTCGATCTTGGCCGATCCACTGAATGCCATCACCCACAATATGCCCAAGAAAAGCCACCGAAGTTAAAAAAAAATCAAATTTGGAAAACTTGGCGATAATCGCTGGTCCCGAGAATCACAAGATAGCCTCAAATGCTCCGCATGCTCCGCTCGAGCGAGAATAAACCAAGATATCATCGATGAACACTATCACAAACGCGTGTCAAAAATGGTTTGAACACTCGGTTCATCAAATCCATGAATACCACGAGCATTGGTCAATCCAAAAGACATGACCGAACTCATAATGCCCGCAGTCAGTCCGAATGCGATCCCAGGGACATCCGCCTCTCGACTGCACTGATGATAGCCCGATCGCAGATCAATCTTGAGAAACATCTCGCGCTCGCAATCCGGTCGAACAAATCATCAATCACGGAAGGGGTATCGTTCTTAATGGTCACCTTGTTCACCGTCAGAATCAACACACGCGCAGCGGCCCCGCCCTTCTTCTTCACGAACAATACGGCGCGCCGAGGAGAAACACTAGGTCTGATGAAGCCCTTCTCCAGCAAATCTCTCAGCTGGTCCTTCAACTCTCTCAACTCGGCAGGTGCCATTCTGTATGGCGGAATGGAAATAGGCCGAGTGTCTGGCATCACATCTATACAAAACTCGATCTCCCTCTCAGGAGGGATACCCGGGAGGTCGTCTGGAAACACGTCTGGGAACTCTCTGACTACTGGAACTGACTGAAAATCTGGTATCGCAGCCTCAGTATCAAACACCCGAACGAGATGGTAGATGTACCCCTTCTGCACCATCTTCCTAGCCTTGAGGTAGGAAATAAACCTACCCCTCGGCGATACAGTGTTCCCCTCCCACTCGACAACCGGCTCCTCAGGAAACTGGAACCGTACTACTCTCTCCTGCAGCTTCACGTGGGCGTAGCAAGAAGCTAGCCAATCCATACCCATGATCACGTCGAAATCCCATATCCAACTCGATCAAGTCGGCAGGTCCGACGATCAGAATGGTCACTGGACAAGCCCTATATACCCGCCGAGCTACCACCGAATCACCCACTGGCGTAGCTACCTCGAAAGGGTCTATGGACTCAGGCTCTATCCCTATTCTACTAGCAACAAGGGGAGATATATAGGACAGAGTAGAACCCGGATCTATCAAGGCATACACATCAATATCGGAGACTGATAAGGTACCTGTGATTTACATCGGTGAGGCCTCCCAGTCCCGCTTACCGACAAGGCATAAATGCGCTCGAGGACCGCTAGAATCGGGACCACGCCACGACCTCCGCCGCGACTGGCCGCCCACGAGTACCTTGCTCCGGCGAGTAATCGCCGGGATGAAGAACCGGAATCGACCGCAGCCGACTCCTACCATCGCGTTGCCTGCTTCTAGCACTTCGCAAAATGACCTGCCGCCACAGTGTAGCAAGCTCCCGAGTAGTATCGCAACCCTCGAATGGAACTCGCCACGGACACACCGAGCGGACCTCGATCGTTAGCACTTGCTACCCCGAAATCAAGTCCGGGCCCCGACCTACCCCGAATACTCGGGCCGAATCGACAATGATGCTGGAGTGCTCGAGCTGGTGGGTGCAAATCTAGATCGCCGAGGCCGCCCACCGAGAACTACCAAAAGAACCGCCGCCCCGGCCTTCTTCTCGATGCCGATATCTATAGACTCGTCGGTCTCGCGCGCCTCGCATCCAAGTGCATGAGCTCGCATGCGGTAATGTCCATACCGGTGAAGAGAAACACCCGCACAAGACTCACCATATAATCATCTAGCCGGTGGCGTAGCGGTGCACCCTATCCTCCATATCTGCTACCAACGCTGGACGTATCGAGCCAAAGAATCGAACTCGACATTGTACTCCTAATCAGGCGCCTCATTGCCTCAAAGAAGAAAATCTGTCACCGCGCCTCTCATCCGTGAGGCAAAAGTGAGTAAGAAAGGCCTCGAGAACTCTTCCCAAGTAGCCGACGTGCTTTCCCGGATAACTCCTATGAATCAAACCAATCGATCGCAGATCACGCAGCCGATGCGAACCAAAGATCACGACTCGGTCTCCGACGCCCGATCACTCTCATAATCCTTCAGAGCCGACGGATGAACTCCTGCGGATCATCATCCGCCTCGACCAGAAACTCGCGGCTACAACTCAGAAATCTCGTAGCCTCAAACTCGCCCTCGGGTGAACCACGGTACGATCGGGCCGAATCGAATCGCCAGATCCACTGTCCTCATGTTCGCCACGATCCCGCCAATAGTCGGCCATCTCTTGTACCCTAACTCTCCGCCCAGCCGTGGGACGAGGTGGGTACCGTGGTCTCGCTGGGCCGCGGCGCCATAGAACTTCGCCGTCCGAGGTATAGATCGGGCACGAGCCTCGTGACTCCTTGTCCTACTAGCAGCCTCCTCACGCTTTGCCCTTCTGGCCCGGTTGCCTTACGTGGAGGCATAATCATATGTAAAAGGAATACGTTAGAGGGGTCCAACTTAACACGGCTCTAAAGCACGATCTCAGAGTGAGAAGAATGGAAACCAATCCTAAATATCCTATAGCCTCACGATTATTGGTGGTGCACAACACACCGATAATCAAGACTCTACTAGATACGATGCAGACACTTTCCGAGGATTAATCGCTCGATACCACTTTTGTCACGACTGCCCGGCTCGTGATCGTGCCTTACCCGCACCCAAGTAGTCATACATCAGTAATGGAATATAAAAACAAGACATGAAACGATTGTAAAATGAGACACAATTTATCTCGATGAAAAGCTTGCCTTTCGGCATATATATATAAATAACCCAAGTTTTGCGATACATCCCAACTGCATACTAGGATTACAGCACTTAAGGAAGTAAACAACTATGGCGGACAGGGGCCCGCCATACCCGAATGTACAAAACTATCTACAATACAGGGAGATCATACCAAAAGTAGAGCCTCCGGAGAAGATGGAGCTCCTGACACCAATGCAAAGAGATCCTAAGGATGTGGATCTAGCACCTGCTTGCCCTTACCTGCGGCATGAACGCAGCCCCCCGAAGGAGGTCAGTACAACAGGTACTAAGTATGTGAAACTGTAAAGTACTTAAAATGAAATCAAAGTATTTAAAACCATTTGCAAATACAATCAGTTCAATTGCACATAGTGTCATATCACAAACAAGAACACTAATAGATATAATGTAACTGGTCTTTCCTAGGCCGCGAATGATCGCAGCAAGGCCAATCGCCCATAGTATCATTATGCGTGCCTAGTCCTGGACTTCCCGCAGTCCGCATAGGTCACACACAGACCCGCATGAGGTATTCCTCGTGACGGTAGCTAACCCCTGCCTCCTCGACTCCGCACCGCATAGTCTCGATAGACCGCATAGTCATACTGCATCGCATAGGCATCCCCGCATCGTGCTAAAACACCGGAATGATCAATCCCGAGCTCCGCAGCCCGCATAGTCTCACAGACCGCATAGGCCATATAGACCGCATCAGTGGTGGCAAGCCCTGGTATAACTAGTCGGCGGGTAGGTGATATAACAACAAGATAACCGACTTACCGCCTAGCAACGTAAGCACAACAAGAATGTCCCCTTTCACAACATCACAAGACACTAACACACATAGCATCATAGTATGTCTATTTATCAAACAATCTTACCACACCTATGTAATACAAGGTTTTTATAAGCAATTAAGTAAATGTTCTTTTATCATTCTTAAGGGTTATACCTAACTTCCCATAAAGCTAGTATAACTCTTAAGCTTTTGTTTAAAACCAATCGCTTTCTTTTCTGTTAAAACTGATTGAAGATTCTTTTGAAATGCTTCAAGATCTGTTATTATTCGTGCTTAAGTCAAGAGACATTGCTGTAGTTATTATTCGAGCTTAAGTCAAAAGACATTGCCGTAGTTATTATTCGATTAACACATGACGCCTACCGCACTATATATATATGTTAAAATATCATGCTTAGGAAGAATCACATACCTTCTCGAAAACCACCGCCAAGTTGAATATGTCGCGCAGAATCAACCTATAATAGTCGACACGCCTATCAACGTCTAGACTACTCAGAAATGCAGTTCTAAGCAGAGGGTCTTTTATTCTACGGAAAATCGGGCAAAGACTTCCTACCCGGTGAGCTACTCAAGTCTCATCGTGAAAACAAATTCTAAGTAAGTATAGTTCAATTATTCTTCTTTAAACCCTTCTACCGTGATAACAATTCAATTCTATTCTGATATCCTTCTAAATATTTAATACTTATTTCTATACTTCTACAAGATGTATTCTCTAATTACAAAGAAGGACAAGTTTATTTACCTCGATAAGCCCAATAATATCCTAGATATAAGTCGATCAGAGCAAGGCTTAGCTCCTAAGTTGTACGCCCGATAGCTCCAGAAACCTTAGAAGTTCTTCACAACTTCTACTAAGTACTAAGGGATTTGGGCTAGGGTATTTTGGGCATTATAACAATACTAGAAGGCAACTTTTCTACCAAGGGAGGGGGGATAGATTTCGGCTAGGCTAGGGGGGGGGTAGCCTCGGCTAAGCGTCACAAAGGGGTGTTGGACGAAAAGTCTCAAGGGACAGGAGAGGATTTTAGACTTGGAAAGTTTGTTTGTGGATGAAGAACTCTTCATCACAAGAGGGGTATTTATAGGTCAAGGGATGGCCAACCAATGGCCAAGATTATGCCAAGTGTAAGGCAAGTGTAAGGCCAAGATTTGGGCAAGTGTACCTAGCCAACTTGCACACAAAATATCCTACCAACTCCAAGACAAAATAAGCCACTCCATTCGGCCATATTGACGCCTCACGTCCACCAATTGGAGGGTGACAAGTGTCTCCCTCCCGTTGGCCCAAAGTGTTTCGTCTCTCGGAAAAATCCGCAAAAATTAGAAATGGCATAGCCGGAATTTATCCTACGCGAGTTGTGTAAAACGTTTCGTCGGAAAACGATTCTTTTAGCGAGTTGTGCCAAAAAAAAACGTCGTGTTCCTAAACTTTAAGGGTAGACTTTCAGACGCACGCCCTCACGCACATACCTCGAAATACGGGGTATAACACGTGCAAGGACGAAAATCACAGCAGTTGCAGCATCACATCGACACAACAAGCATCACATTTTTATAGGACAACACTCCTACTCCCATGATCACATTTCTCATATATTCATGCTTTGTCACTTTTGTCTTAACAGTTATGCACTAACTTTATTTTAAGCTGTAATCTGCAGGAGCCTTTAATTTTTACAGGAGCGGGAGCACAACGTGGAATTCTTCTGCGGCGAACTGAGGCAATTTGTTGGGAGGCTAGACCCCCGGAAAAGGTCATCGACTTACTTCGAACATCTTTCTACTCTTTCCCAAGATTTTGGCATTAGAACCCAGTGTCATCATAATTCGACACTGGGACAAATTTTGGGATCCGTGGCAGTCGTCCTTGTGATCTTCTAGCACCATAAAAACTCCAGTGTCATCATAATTTGACACTGGGACAAAATTTTAATTTCGCATTAATTGTGCCCGGATTTTCTAGCATCACATCAATTTTCTAAGCGCCATGAAAACCCAGTGTCATCATAACCCAGTGTCAGCATAATTCGACACTGGGACAAAATTTGGAATCTGAGTCAGCCGTGCTTTCAATTTTCTAGCATTAGAAATCCGTGTCTCCTCTTGCAACCTCATTTGTTCCATTTTCCTAATCTTTGACAATCACGACAAAATTGGCTACAAGTCAACGTCTTTGTCTGAAGACTCTTTCATCCTCTCCATACAAAGAGGGACAAGCTGTTGACACCCAAATTTGTCCCTCTCTTTCTATTATTCATCCAAAATTAACTACTTTTAACACTGAAAGACAATCTTAAAATTTTAATAAATGCATACATATGTACATATATAAATAAGGAATTTAATATTCTCAAAATAATCACTATTCACTATTATTACTATCTTTATTCGCCTTTTTTTTACCATCGTGGTATTTTCATCACAATCATAATTTTTATTCGAATATTTTACGTTATTCATAAAAAGGCATCACATTTTATATTAAGCACTAAAACATTTTCTAAAATAGTATTGTATTATTTATTATCATATTAGTATTTTTTATATTTTTCCTTTCCTACATTTAAATAAAACACTTTACCATTACTAAAATAAAAATACAATTTCCCCAGCCCAATATCCCTAAAACTCATCCGGCCCATTCCCTTATATCCCACGACCTGCGGCCCAAATACCCCCCAGCTGTTTCATTTACTTACCTTCCCCAAATGCCCCCAGAAAAATCTTAAAAGATCAGAAAATCAAAACCAAATCCCTAGGCAGCAACGGCTCTCATTTCCCATCCCCTTCCATTTCTAGGAAAACAAAAAACCCCTTTTCCCTCAAGGACAAAGCGTTGTCACTCCATTTTCGTGAATAGTCATCTCAACCACGTGAATCTATCCCAACGTTCAATTTGAACGTTTTTCTTTCTCTGTGTTTTATGGTTTGACCCAATTCAAAAAATTCAAAATGAAAAAGTTCCGCCCAAACGAACCCTATGAAACCCTAAAAATTCATCCTATAAATGGAAGGATATGAAATGCATTTCAAAGAGACTTTTTCCAGCCTCCATTATCGCTCTCAAAAACCCTAAAATACTGGCTTATCTTTTACTCATTGCTTTCACGAAAACGAGTTTAAAACTTCTCTTTCAGATCGGTAAACTGATATTCGATTCAAAGAATATAGATTTTAGGAACAAGCTATCTTCCTTCGGTAAGTCTATTGAAACTCGAAAGACCCTTGCCTTAGTTCGCCGCACCCGAAGAAGGTAATCACCCACATCTTTATTCATACTACTGTTTATTTTTTTTAGTAGAATAAAATATAGTCGTTCGCTCGTTTTAGGCATTTGTTCAGTCCTGCCTGTTGGTCTTTGTTTGATATAAATCAGTGTTCATCCTCCTATCTTATTTTAATTAGTAGAATAAAAAATGTAGTCATTGAATGTTGTGTCGTACATATACGTGCTGGTTTGATTGTGTATGTCATTGCTATCTTTGTTAAACCAGCGAGTCTGTGGTCTGAGCGGAAACCGCGGATGTTGTTAAAAAATAAATTTATGTAAAATGTGTGACAATCTAAATTTATTGAACTGATGTTGTTGAGTTATATTGCTGCTCTTTATCCTGTTTGGTTTAAAATTTAAATTCATCTATTAAGAAGAAATAGTAATTGTTGGGCTTTGTTACTGTACTCTATATTTTAGATTAGTGGTGCATCCCGTCTTGAAAGAAAGTTGTATAAGCCGGCCTCTAATTTCTATTCATGTTTGGTCTCAAAAAGTTCTTATAAAAACCTACCATTCAAGCAGAAAGAAATACTTGTTCACTAGATGTTGGGCTTTAGCTTTTAAAAGTTGGACTTATACTACTTTTAGGAAAAACACCCCTTTTTTTTTCAGGTTAACAAATACTTATGTTTATTTATAAATGTTGTACTTCATCTCGAAACAAGTGTACAATTAATCTGTCTTGAAATATTTCTGGCCCACGAATGGCATTTTCTCCCTTGCATGTCTTAGTCTCTCATATTTTGGGGTGTTAAGATATCATGAATCTGTATCTTTACAAAGTCCCATGGAATCAAATGGATTTTGGGAGTTATGGCGCCTTGTTTATCGTCGGCCGCAATCCTTTTAATTTTCCTAGATAAGAGCTTATTTTGGTTTATATAATATCGGGTTTGAAAATCATTAAGTACATAAACATGTTAAATTATTTGTTTACTTTTAATCATGTTCGATACTCATCCTTTTCATTTTCTTTCTTTTACATGAAATGCACGGAGCAACGAAGAGTCTCGTTACGAGACTCATCATAACTTTGTCAAGTGAAGACCCGCGTCCAACACATTGCATCTTCCTGTTTCGGAATTCCTAAACAAAATAGGGCGGGATGACATCGTCACTCGCTTTAGTCGCTTTAATTCTTTAAATTCCGTCATCTTTATTCGTCGTCTTGTTATTTTATTATGTAACCCTGTATAATTATTGAAATGCTTAGAATAGTTAGGCCTAGATTAACAATTAAAAAGGGGGTAGTTCTAAAATCTGAAACCCAGCGTTAGATTATTTTAGGCTCGTTATACATGTCTAAACTTTCAAAACAATTTGGTCACCTTTTTATTGGTATGATTAATCAAAAAAAAAAAAAGGTTTTACTTTTACCTAATTTGCTAAAAAATAAACTTTCACAAAAATCGTCTCTTGGTATTATAAATAAAATTGTTCTCTTTACTGTCAATTGCCAAAACAGAAGTATTTTACAAATAAAAAATAAAAAATAAATATTTTTACCTATATATGTATTTTATGAACAAGTCTTACAATTCTTTTATGTTGTCAAAATGCATCTTTTGTTATTAAATACTTGCAACGTCTTTTATTTAACATTTATAAAAGCATGCATTTCTTAACGTAAATTTTAAACATAAGTTTGAACGGATAACCGCAAGTTAGCGGATCTTAGAGGGTGCCTAACCCCTTCCCTTTAGGATAATAAAGAACCCTTACCTAGAATCTCACATAGTTTCACAGACCTTAAAAATGGAGATCATTTGTAGTATTTTATGCTACATTTTCAGTGTCCTAATTCACTATAATAATTAAGTGGCGACTCCTTAAATAGCATTTCAGGAATCCAACCATGTAGCAGTAATCTCGTTTCCGACTCCGGTTGAAAATGGGGTGTTACAGCATGACGACTCCGCTGGGGATTTTAGGTTCTTAACCACAACAAACATAGGTTAATTTATTGTGCTTTATTTTCTTTATTTTGCTTAAATTGCTTCCTTTATGTTTTATACTTATTTGCTTTTATGTTTTGCCTAAATTATTCTGCTTTACATATAAATATTTTGCATATTGTCTTAACTGCTATTTGTTACCGCTTTCCTTAAACTGGCATTCCGCTCATATTTCCTCCCTTACGGAAAATTAACACTATCACACACTACACGCGAGGTGCGCTTTGCACACCCGCAAATTTCTTTCAAATACCCAAATTTAGGAGAGTTGGCATTTTACGCGGAGAATCCGGTCCAACCGGTGGCCGCGTAGTCTTCTCACTCGAGTAGTCCACTGGGAACCTTGTCCCGATGAAGCCAAAATCTTAGAAAACTTAAGATAGAGATATACCACCCTTTTATATTAAGGCATGCATTTACCTTAGGTGGGTCGGTCCTTGGTATCGACGCCACAGTTAGAAAAACACCAAACTTGTCGACGGGTTTCACAACCCAATGACCCATTAGCATACTATGTGTAGCGTGACAGTGATAGACAAATCCAAGCCTAAACATGACATGCCGAATTGGAAAAAGTGCACCGTCATTTGGTCGCCATTTCCAACAAAACATTGCAGTTTAACGACGTGGACCTATTTGTCATAATCTCGCATATTTGGCGTTTAGGCCCACCTCTGGCATAAAAGAGGTCCCAAACATGTTAGAGCACGCGTTTGATTTGCAATTTGCTTATTATTATATATTGCCTGCAACTCTTTGCATATTATACTAACTTGGTTTGCTTCATTTGTTAGAGGGTTATTTTGCCTAGCTTATCCCCAAAAGGTTGATTTGCGTCGACTGGTAGTAGCACAATCGTCCAATAAATGACTAATCCAGAAGCACCAGAATGAAACAACTTAGGACTCGTCCCCGTTCCTGTAGATGATGCAGAGGCGTTAGAAAGGAGAAACACCAATGATCAACACCTCGCCAAACTATTGCAGCAAATGGAAATCATGCAAGCCGAAATAGAAAGGCTCCGAAATATGACAAACCTGTCTATTAGCTTGAATGCACCACTCACAGAGCAAAGGACAAATGCAATCGTATCACAAGCCCTTGAGCCTCCACTTCCCCAAAGCTCCCCGCAAAGGCCGCAACATACCAGCTCACACCAAAATGTCACTCACCCGGTCAATTTGCAAACCGACCTCCAAAATGATCCGTTTATTACATACATATCTCATCCTCCACCTACCTATATCTCCCCACTCAGTCCAAATTTTCAAGCCACCCAATACGAGCAGAGGACACACATCACTGGTCCTAACAAACAATATGGGGGATTAGCACATCCGACCGAAAGCCAACCATTTATTATGCATGCATCCTCTCAAGAGACAGATCAACACAGGGAAGTGGAGCGGCATACTCGAGCTAGAGCTGATGAAAATATGGCAAAAGAAATCCGTAGCTTGAAAGAGGCATTCAAAAGCATTCAAATGAACAAGGGGGAGGAATGTTTAGAATACGAAAACTTATGTATGCACCCCGACGTTGAATTACCTGTGGGGTACAAGGTGCCCAAATTTGACATGTTCGATGGAAAGGGGAATCTCGAGCTTATCTAAGGTCATATTGCGATAAATTGGTGGAGTTGGGAAAATCAAGCAATCATCATGAAATTATTCATCGAGAGTCTAACTGGCGTACTGGACTGGTACACATGCCAAGACCGAAAATGGGGCGGTTGGAATGCCGGCACAAGATTTCATGGATAGATTGCATTCAACACCGACACCATCCGGATAGATTTTATCTTATGAAACTTGAAAAGAAATCCACGAAACTTTCGTGGAATACGCCACGAGGTGGCGGTCGAAGCGAAAGATCCAACCTCCAACGGCAGAGAGCGAAATGACCACCTTGTTCGTGCGTTAAAAGACGCGGCGTATTATGAAAAGATGATCGGTGTAATTGGGCGAAGTTTCAAGTCGTAGAATGGGCGACTTCGTGGAAGAAGGCATTAAGACAGGCAGGATTACAAACTTGACAGCCCTACAAGCAACTAGTAGAGCAATGCAGTCAGATTCCATAGGAGGTACCTCACAGAGGAAAAGGGATGCATCACCCTCTGTCATGGTCATTCGGGAACACAGGCCAGAACAACTTCCGGTGTATCAAAGCCCACCGCTTTCTTACTATAACCAAAGCACTCAAAATCCACAATCATACTACCCAAGGCTTACCCATATCCTGCTTACCATACCCGACGATATCCAAAATACTCACCACAATCACGAACCCGCACACCAAAGCGGACCCAAACCCCGGTATAGACGCGATAGAAAGCCAACGTAACCTATACACCTTTAGCTGAACCTATAGCCCAAGTGTATGAGAAGCTGAAAGCCGCAGGAATACTCCGGCGGTTCGAAATACCCCGGGCCTACTTCCGAGGCACGATGAAACCAAGCGTTATGCATACCACTCCGATGTCGGCGGCACGATATCGAAAATTGCTATACACTCGAGGACAAAATAGAGAGTTAATCGAAGAGAGTCATTCGGTGAAAGTGTTATACCCGTAGTTCCGGGATATATATGTGAGGATATGCGTGCGAGAATACGCATGAAATTTTGGAAAGAAAGAAAGATGTGATTTTTCGACGGAAAAGTTTCCGGTTTTGTGAAGAAAAAGGTTCGTTAATGGGAATTGGATTCCCGATTTGGTATTTGGACTTCGTGGAATATTAGAGAATTATGGAATTTTATTTAGGAATTGGTCACGTGGGGCCACTGAGGAATTTACTGATTTTGTGGGGCCCACTTTGTTTTGAGATTTTGGCCTTTATGGATATTTCGGAAGATGAAATATTTTGGGCAGTAGGAGGCGACACGTGTCACCCCTAGGTGGCCTCGTGGTAGAAATTTGCTAACAAGTGGCAAGACAGTGGCCTTGTCTTGCTAGATATTTTGTGGACAAGTGGCCAAGTCTTGCTAGATATTTTGTGTGGACAAGTGGCTTGTGGGACCCACACACACTTGTCCCCAATCTCAACCACACACTTGCCTTCATCCTAGCCCTCGTTGTCCTATATATGCACCCTTAGTTGATGAAAACTTCCACACTTAACCATTTCAAGACAAGAAATTCCCTCCTTCTCCCTTGACCTTGCTCTCGTTTTGAGCCCATTTCTTGACCTAAATTTGTCCAAAAATTCTTAAACTCTCAAGTGTTCTTCCCTAAGGTGTTAGGAAGATTGTATACCAAGAGTTGGAAAAGATTTCACACCCCTAACCTATTGTTCATGCCTTGGCCGAAACTTACTAGTTGGAAACCCTAAGTGTTCTTCACTTTTTGGAGTTGGTTCTTGAAGAGAAGTTGGTTAGCAGCTTCTATGGGTTGCTTGTAGCGGATTGGAACGTAAAGATTTGGAGCTAAGACTTTCTTGGAGAGACATTAAGTTCTTGGATAATTTTGGGCTATTTGAGGTAGTAAACCTTAACCTCTTTGTGAATTGGTCATTATACATATATTATAAGTATATTATGGAGTATATAATATATGGAGTAAAGTTTGGAAGAGTTGGATCTTGTTAACTTGTTAAAGAAAGGATTAGTAGTTTGCCATTAAAATGGTAAAAACGTATCTTACTTGTGAAGAAGTAATTAACAAAGTAACTATAACTTATATTAAGATGGAATATAAGTTGGATGACTAATGAAGTAATTGGATAAGTAAAATGGACAAAGTTGGCCAAGGACCCCAACTTAAGAATTGTATTTACTTTGAATGATTTACTTTGGTGTATTTACTTTGGGTGATTTACTTTGGATATTTACTTTGGACTATATTTACATTTCTAAGGGAAGATTGTTCAATCGCGTTAGTTTGGGCGTGTGATCCCCTTTTTAATTATTGTATTGTTATGAAGGCGTGATAGTAAACGCGTTACCGTTTGGTAGCGTAATCCCCTTCTTTTACTTGTTGTTATTATGGGCGTGATAGTAAACGCGTTCTGTTTGGGCGTGTAATCCTTCTTTATGTTGTTTAATTATTACGCCTTATATATATATGGTATATATATTACGTTATTCGCCTTGGTAAAAGATGGAAAAGTGAGTAAAAGCGGAAGTCTTTAGAAATTTCCGTAGATTTAGAGGGCTTTTTATTGGTATAAGTCTTCAATGGTGAGAAAGGTTTGATAAAAGTACTATGACCGTTTTAGGAGTGGAGTACTACGTGTGGCGTGATCTACTTGGCTTAAGGAGTAGCCGACGGGTTGAAGTACTTGGAGCGTTTTGCTATTAAATCGATAATCGTCGCGAGGTATGTGAACCTCTTCCTATCTTTTCTAGCATGATTGTTGTGAACTATGTAATACGGTGACGTACATGTGCTAAGTGATTTGGTTGGTTTAAAACATAGGGTGTTATAATAGTTTTATGGGAAGTTAGTTATAACGACTTTATGTAGGTAAAATAATGGTTTATTGATTGTAGAAAGTTAAGAGACTTGATCTTGAAAGATAAGAGACTTGACTTATACACGACTTGATTTTGAAAGTTAAGAGACTTGATCTTGAAAGATAAGAGACTTGACTTAGTTTGACTTGTTATGAATTTTGTTAAAATGTTGTAAAAACCTCATTCGCGAGTAATGAGTAGTTGGTTTTAAAAGAATAATGTTTTACTGATTTCGGAAATGAGATTAAGTATCGAACAAATCATTGCAGCGTTAATAAAGGAAATGTATTGACTAATTGTTATTAAAACCAGTAGAAACCTCCATCTGCATAGAAGCTAAGATGAGACAAAATGATATTACATTTCCTAGATCATGGCTGCTTTTATAAGATTGTAATAGACAAGAACAACCTACTCACACATAAGGCATATGTTTCTCAAATTTGTTTTAAAGGAGAATTATATTCTTAAGTGATTAAAACTATGAACTACGAAACCTTTGAAAATGAGAAGCGAGCATTTGAAATTAGGCAAACTTGAGCGTTTGGAAAATAATGTGTTACTTGATTTTACAAGGGAAGTGTTTTGGTTTACTTTAAAAGATAGTCACTCTATTTTATACTACGAACATTGTGTGACTTTTGTGAAAGAAACGTACCTTTTAAAAGAGTTAATGTATGTAATACTTTAGGGTCGAACAGGATTTTGGCATAAAATGATAGTACCTTAAGTTGTGTGTAACTTGCCTATGTTTTGCGTGTGATAGCCTTGTTGTGCAAGTCTTTATTTTCGACTACAGGTTCGTAGGATGAGCAGAATGTATTTCACCCGACTACCGCGTTCGTAGGATGAGCGGGAATGTATTTCACTCGACTACCGTTCATAGGATGAAGGGAATGTATTTCACTCGATTACGCGTTCGTAGGATGAACAGGGAATGTATTTCACTCGACTACGCGTCCATAGGATGGACCGGAATGTATTCCATCCGACTACCGAAGTTCATGAGATGAGCCGGAATGTATTCCACACGTTTCTATCTGGGTCCATGAGATGGGCCGAGACATGTTATCGTATCACATGGTTTGTACCTAGATCACGGCATGAGGAAGAGTTCCACGGGCGAGGATGACTTTGAGGCGTGAGTCACGACTTGACATATCGCTTTATGTTATGAAATGTAGTTTGGTTATCATACATGTCTCTGCTTTATATAGATCGTTATGATTTCATTTCTGATATTTTTGATTTCACATACTTGGTACTGTTAGATCGACCTCCGGGTGCGTTCATGCCGCAGGTAGAGGTACATCGGTTGTGGATCCTCACTCATAGGATCACAGTTCAGCGTATTGGGAAGCCCCGTTTATTCGGAGGCTTATCTTTTGGTATGTTACCCTGAGTCTGTAGGTTCTTGTACATTCAGGGGTATGGCGGGGCCCTGTCCCGTCATAGTTGTTGTCACTTCTTAGAGGTCTGTAGTACTGTTGTGGGCAGAGTTTGTAAAAAGGATAACTGTTCGGGTTTTTATGTATATACAGAAGACAACTGTTTTGGTTGGCCTGTTTATTTATCATGTCTCTTGTTTCATGTTTATGTTTTTATTTCCGCTGATTTTCTCTGATGTTGTATCACGAGGGTGCCCGGGGTAAGGCACCAGTCACGGGCCGGTCGGTCGTGACAAAAGTGGTATCGAGCGATTAGTCCTCGGAAAGTGTCTACGCATCGTGTCTAGTAGTCTTGATTATCGGTGTGTTGTGCACCACATCAATAATCGTGAGGTTGCAGGACATTTAGGATTGGTTTCCATTCTTCTCATTCTCGAGATCGTGCCTTAGATTTGTGTTGTCGATTGGACTCGAATGACTCTCCGCGTATTCTTATGTGCCGATTATGCGCACGCAAGGCAATCGGGGCCCAGAGCGCAGCCGAGAGCCGTGAGCGTAAGCACGGAGGTTACCGGCGAGGCCGGTCGTTACGAGATAGTTCTTCCGGCGAGTTTGCGCGCCGCCGGCCGGCAGAGTTTAGAGCCGCAGCGGTGGCTTCGAGACTACAAGACTGAACCTCCATCCCACACTGGAGCAGATGAGATGGGTACAAGGAGATGGCCCGATCGCCGGCGGTCGTGGCAGATATGAGAGAGGTCGGATCAGCGATCCCCAGTAGCACCGTAGTTCACCCCGAGCGCAGTTTGAGACTACGGACTTTACGAGTCAGCGCTTGATGTTTTATGGATCGAGGCGAGGATGACCTCGTGAGTTTATCCGACAACACGGATCATGAGAGTGATCGAGTCTCGAGGCGCAGTCGGTGGTATTGGGTTCGCATCACCGCGTGATACTGCCGATCGTGGTTTGATTCATGGAATCGTCCCGAGGAACATGCGCTCCGGCATTGGGGCGAGTTCTCAAGGGCATTTCTTGCACATTTCTTGCCTCCACGGATGAGGAGGGCTCGGCCGCAGATTTTTGACGTTAAAGCGGGGCCAGGCGCCTTAGGGAGTACAACCTGGAGATTGACTCGTTGGCTCGGTATGACCACGCCTTAGTGAACGATATGGAGGGCCGAGTGCACCGCTACGCCACCGGCTCGATGATTACTTGGCGAGGCTTGTTGGTGTAGCTCTTGGCCGGGCATGGACATTGCCCGCACGCAGCTCATGCACTTGGATGTGAGGCACGAGAGGTCGACGGAATGGCCGGATCGCAGAAGGCCGAACAGCAGGTCCTTTGGTAACTTGCGAGGCGGACCGCCTCGGGCGAGCTAGTTATGCACCTTCGCCAAGATGCAGTGGTCCTTCGCGCCTTCGGGACGTTCGGGTATTCGGGGCGGTCGTGGCTCTGGGCTTCTGGTTCACAGATATACGTGAGTTCTAGCCAGCAGGATTCATGTCCCCCTCAGTGTGCACGATGTGGCAGGCGTCATCCCGGGGAATGTCGTCTTTTTACTGGTGCTTGTTTCACCTGCGGCCGTCAGGGCCATGTGACGAGAATGTGCTTATAGGAGGGTACGGCAGCGGCGCAGCCTACCGGATCAGTGGTAGGTTCATCGCCTTCTACAGCTATGTGCCCTGCAGGGCAGGCCTATGATTAGAGTGAAGCGGTAGATACAGGTATATCCTTAACCCTCTAGAGTTTTGTTTGCGCGATATGATGATCTTATTATTGTGTGCTATGTACGGATAGCGTTGTGTTATTTGTAAGTTAGAAAACATGGTTAGTTGGAAGGATAAGTGTGGGGGCATGGAAAGTGTGAACCTTAGAGTTTTATACGTGGAGACCTTAGAGGCGAGGCCGTCTTGAGTGGGTGATTTTACGGTTGGTCTTTGTCGATGTACTTGGTATGCGGGAAATATTGTGGGATAATTACATGGGTAGTGTGAGATGGAAGTGGTAGCTTTCATAGCGTGAATTAGTAAGATTGTTCGGATCGGGAACAAGAGTTGGCGTTTAGGGTCGGGTTGAGGGCCATTTGCGGTCAACTCGCAGCCCATTGAGGTGGGGTCAGTTCGAGGTCCCGCCGGTGGTAGGTCACGAGGTGCTAGGCCAAGTTTAGGTAACCATCGTGCGAGTTCGTGGATCGTTCAACGAGTCGGATCGTGAAGGCCGGAATGGCCTTAGAGTAAATTGAAGCTAGTGGGAGTTGTTGTGAGATTATAAATGATTCCTCGTTGGCTTGGATTTGAGTTTTGCGACATGTTATATTACGGCCATTGGTGGCGTGATCGGTTTTGTAAGTATAGTAGTGAAGACTATCTGACACAAGTACGTTTGGAGACTTAGAAGGAACATTCGACGAATGTTTCTAAGGAAGAATGTTATACCGTAGTTCAGGGATATATATGTGAGGATATACGTGCGAGAATCGGTGAAATTTTGGAAAGAAAGAAAGATGTGATTTTTCACGGAAAAGTTTCCGGTTTTGTGAAGAAAAGGTTCGTTAATGGGGTGGATTCCCAGATTTGGTATTTGGACCGTGGAATATTAGAGAATTATGGAATTTTATTTAGGAATTGGTCACGTGGGGCCAGAGGAATTTACTGTTTTGTGGGGCCCACTTTGTTTTGAGATTTTGGCCTTTATGGATATTTTGGAAGATGAAATATTTTGGGCCAGTAGGAGGCGACACGTGTCACCCCAGGTGGCCTCATGGCCGAAATTTGCTAACAAGTGGCAAGACAAGTGGCCTTGTCTTGCTAGATATTTTATTGGACAAGTGGCCAAGTCTTGCTAGATATTTTGTGTGGACAAGTGGCTTGTGGGACCCACACACACTTGTCCCCAATCTCAACCACACACTTGCCTTCATCCTAGCCCTGGTTGTCCTATATATGCACCCTTAGTTGATGAAAACTTCCACACTTAACCATTTGAAGACAAGAAATTCCCTCCTTCTCCCTTGACCTTGCTCTCGTTTTTGAGCCCATTTCTTGACCTAAATTTGTCCAAAATTCTTAAACTCTCAAGTGTTCTTCCCTAAGGTGTTAGGAAGATTGTATACCAAGAGTTGGAAAAGATTTCACACCCCAACCTATTGTTCATGCCTTGGCGAAACTTACTAGTTGGAAACCCTAAGTGTTCTTCACTTTTGGAGTTAGTTCTTGAAGAGAAGTTGGTTAGAGCTTCTATGGGTTGCTTGTAGCGGATTGGAACGTAAAGATTTGGAGCTAAGACTTCTTGGAGACATTAAGTTCTTGGATAATTTTGGGCTATTTGAGGTAGTAAACCTTAACCTCTTTGTGAATTGGTCATTATACATATATTATAAGTATATTATGGAGTATATAATATATGGAGTAAAGTTTGGAAGAGTTGGATCTTGTTAACTTGTTAAAAGAAAGGATTGGCCGTTTGCCATTAAAATGGTAAAAACGTATCTTACTTGTGAAGAAGTAATTAACAAAGTAACTATAACTTATATTAAGATGGAATATAAGTTGGATGACTAATGAAGTAATTGGATAAGTAAAATGGACAAAGTTGGCCAAGGACCCCAACTTAAGGACTGTATTTACTTTGGACAGTATTTACTTTGGACAGTATTTACTTTGGACTGTATTTACTTTGGACTGTATTTACTTTGGACTGTATTTACATTTCTGTTAAGGGGAAGATTGTTCAATCGCGTTCTTAGGCGTGTGATCCCCTTTAATTATTGTATTGTTATGAAGGCGTGATAGTAAACCGCGTTACCGTTTGTAGCGCGTAATCCCTTCTTTTACTTGTTGTTATTATGGGCGTGATAGTAAACGCGTTACCGTTTGGGCGTGTAATCCCTTCTTTATGTTGTTTAATTATTACGCCTTATATATATATATGGTATATATATTACGGTTATTCTGCCTTGGTAAAAGATGGAAAAGTGAGTAAAAGCGGGAAGTCTTTCTAGAAATTTCCGTAGATTTAGAGGGCTTTTTATTGGTATAAGTCTTGATGGTGAGAAAGGTTTGATAAAAGTACTATGACCGTTTTAGGGTGGAGTACTACGTGTGGCGTGATCTACTTGGCTTAAGGAGTAGCGACGGGTTGAAGTACTTGGAGCGTTTGCTATTCGTCGATAATCGTCGCGAGGTATGTGAACCTCTTCCTATCTTTTCTAGCATGATTGTTGTGAACTATGTAGTACGGTAGACGATACGTGTGCTAAGTGATTTGGTTGGTTTAAAACATAGGGTGTTATAATAGTTTTATGGGAAGTTAGTTATAACGACTTTATGTAGGTAAAATAATGGTTTATTGATTGTAGAAAGTTAAGAGACTTGATCTTGAAAGATAAGAGACTTGACTTATACACGACTTGATTTTGAAAGTTAAGAGACTTGATCTTGAAAGATAAGAGACTTGACTTAGTTTGACTTGTTATGAATTTTGTTAAAATGTTGTAAAACCTCATTCGCGAGTAATGAGTAGTTGGTTTTAAAAGAATAATGTTTTCTTGATTTGGAAATGAGATTAAGTATCGAACAAACCATCAAGCGTTAATAAAGGAAATGTATTGACTAATTGTTATTAAAACCAGAAACCTCCATCTGCATAGAAGCTAAGATGAGACAAAATGATATTACATTTCCTAGATCATGGCTGCTTTTATAAGATTGTAATAGACAAGAACAACCTACTCACACATAAGGCATATGTTTCTCAAATTTGTTTTAAAGGAGAATTATATTCTTAAGTGATTAAAACTATGAACTACTGAAACCTTTCGAAAATGAGAAACGCGAGCATTTGAAATTAGGCAAACTTGAGCGTTTGGAAAATAATGTGTTACTTGATTTTACAAGAAGTGTTTTGGTTTACTTAAAAGATAGTCACTCTATTTTATACTACGAACATTGTGTGACTTTTGTGAAAGAAGCGTACCTTTTAAAAAGAGTTAATGTATGTAATACTTTAGGTCGAACCGGATTTTGGCATAAAATGATAGTACCTTAAGTTGTGTGTAACTTGCCTATGTTTGCGTGTGATAGCCTTGTTGTGCAAATCTTGTATTTTACTCGACTACCGGTTCGTAGGATGAGCCGAATGTATTTCACCCGACTACGCGTTCATGGGATGAACCGGAATGTATTTCACTCGACTACTGCGTTCGTAGGATGAGCGGAATGTATTTCACTCGACTACCGCGTTCACGGATGAGCGGGAATGTATTTCACTCGACTACCGCCCACGTAGGATGGGCCGAATGTATTCCATCCGACTACCGAAGTTCATGAGATGAACCGGGAATGTATTCCACACGTTTCTATCTTGGGTCCATGAGATGGGCCGAGACATATTATCGTATCACATGGTTTGTACCTAGGCTGGCGGTGAGGAAGGAGTTCCACGCATGAGGATGACTTTGGCGTGAGTCACGACTTGACATGACCGCTTTTATGTTATGAAATGTAGTTTGGTTATCATACATGTCTCTGCTTTATATAAATTATTATGATTTCATTTCTGATATTTTGATTTCACATACTTGGTACTGTTATCTTGACCTCCTTGGCTGCGTTCACGCCAGTAGAGGTACATCGTTGTGGATCCTCACTCATGGGATCCAACAGCGTATTGGGAAGCCCCGTTTATTCGAGGCTTATCTTTTGGTATGTTACCACAGTGCGTAGGTTCTTGTACATTCGGGGTATGGCGGGGCCTGTCGTCATAGTTGTTGTCACTTCTTAGAGTGCATGTAATCTGTTGTGGGCGAGTTTGTAAAAAGGATAACTGTTCGGGTTTTATGTATATCTGAAGACAACCGTTTTGGTTGGCTGTTTATTTATCATGTCTCTTGTTTCATGTTTATGTTTTATTTCCACGATTTTCTCGATGTTGTATCACGGTGCGGGGTAAGGCACGATCCACGGGCCGGTCGGTCGTGTGAGAAAGATGCTCATCTCAGGTAAACAATAACCTTTTTCCGGCTATGAAGATGCCCATGAGCATGATAGCTAAAGATGGAGAAGATAGTGCGGAAGGGACTATTACGCCACCGAAAAGGAAGAAAGTTGAATCATCGACCAACCGTCAGAGAAGAGGAGGTGCTCCTTGCCGGAGATTGTTTAACCATTGAATAAGTCATTCATTTAGTTGTGTGTTGCAAGAGATGATCTTACTGAAGACTCAACCATTGAAGACTCAGAGCAAGAAGACAAGTGGACCCGTGCCCCTGCCCTGGCCCGCCGAGTCCGGAAATAGTTAGTTTAATATATTTTGCCCTTTATATAATTGGAACTACGTTTGACCTGATTCCCTTGGCGGATACGTAGGCGGCCGTTTGGCCGGTCCACGCTTTAGAAATTTTAATTTCACCCGATTCGCTTGTAATGAACTACGTCATGACTGATTCCCTGGGGATCGTGGCGCCTAAATCGGCCGGTCACACCATTAGAAATCTTCCTTATTTTTGAAAATAACGAAAACACACATAATATACAAGCAACCCGTGGAGACCCACTTTAGGCCAAACACCTGCGTATTGGGCCCGGGACAAGGTAGGAAACCAGGCAGGGGTTATGAGTCCAAACAAGGCAGACGTTCGAGCATCAAGAGTCAAAACTACAAAGTCAACGCGAATCAACCGCCCCTCCCCCTTCAAACTCACAAATTTTCTTTGAGCGCAGGTCCTTCATATTAGCAGAAGATACAACAAAAGTTCTTCATATTAGCAAAACAGAAAATACAACAAAAGTTCTTCATATTAGCAGAAGCAGAAAATACAACAAAATTCTTCATATTAGCAGAAGATACAACAAAAGTTCTTCATATTAGCAGAAACAGAAAATACAACAAAATTCTTCATATTAGCAGAAGCAGAAAGAAGCAGCAGAAGCAGACATACATCAACAATCAAAGTTCAAATCCCGCAACAAAGTCTAGCGCATCAGCTCGGGCATAGAGTCAAATTGCAATCCATGCAGTGCACAAACGCACAACAAAGACATCATGACAATCCATATGGTTCACAAATGCATCACAACAACATCTCAGCAGTTGCAACATCTAGCATGTCCGCCCAAGGACAACATCTCAGCATTCACAACACCCCACATATCATACGGGGGCGGCGTCCCTACTCACAGAATTGCATTTATCATATATTTATCATTCTGTTTTAACAGTTATACACTAATTTTTCTCAAGCTTAGCTTGCAGGAGCATTTATTCTACAGGAACAGCAGCAACACGTCCAGGCAAAGACGTAATCTCGACCCAATGGTCACAACACACTTTATCTCCACAATAACATTATCTACAGTTCATCTATGCAATAATGATCTATGCATCACGTCTATGCAACGACGTCCCTTTCATTATGCCTATGCAACGGCTTCATCAGCATCACGTCCGAAAACGACGTCACGTCCGAAAACGACGCCACGTCCGAAAACGACGCCAAGTCCGAAAACGACGCCACGTCCGAAAACGACGCCACGTCCGAAAACGACGCCAAGTCCGAAAACGACGCCAAGTCCGAAAATGACGCCACGCCCAGCGACGCAAAACGACGCCACGTCAAAACGGCGCCACGTCAAACGACGCCACGCCCAAAACGGCGCCACGTCCGAAAGCGCCAAGTCCGAAAGCGGCGCCAAGTCAAAACGACGCCAAGTTGAAACGACGCCACGTCAAAACGACGCCAAGTCAGAACGACGGCGCCACGTCCAAAACGACGCCACGTCAAACGGCGCCACGTCCAAACGGCGCTAAGTTCGAAACGACGCCACGTCCTAAACGACGCCACGTCCTAAATGACGCCACGTCGAAAGCGGCGACACACGTCCAAAGCGGCGTCATCGATATCACATCTACGCAAGGACACTTTTTCCTACTCTAAAAAATTGCATTCTTGTTCATGTTTCATTACTCTGTCTTAGCGATTTATGCACTAACTCTTTTTTGAGCTTTAGTCTACAGGGGCAGTTGCAGCAAGGGCAACATATCCGCATCCACAATCGCAACGCGTCCGCTGCCACGACCGTTCGGCTCGTGGTAGTGCCTTACCCGCACCCAAGTAGTCATACATCGAGTAATCGGAATATAAAAACAAGACATGAAACAGCTTGTAAATGAGACACGCTTTATCGATGAAAAGCTTGCCTTCGGCATATATATATAAATAACCCAAGTTTTGCGATTACATCCCAGCATACACAGAATCTGACCTCTGAGGAAGTAAAAACTATGGCGGGACAGGGGCCCCGCCATACCTGAATGTACAAAACTATCTACAATACGGGAGATCATACCAAAGTAGAGCCTCGGGAGAAGATGGAGCTCGACACCAATGCAAAGAGATCCTAAGGATGTGGATCTAGCACTGCTTGCCACTTACTGCGGCATGAACGCCCAAGGAGGTCGATAACAGGTACTAAGTATGTGAAAGCAGAAAGTACTTAAAATGAAATCAAAGTATTTAAAACCATTTGCAAATACAACCAGTTCAATTGCACATAGTGTCATATCACAAACAAGAACACTAATAGATATAATGTAATGGTCTTTCCTAGGCGCGAATGATCGCAGCAAGGCCAATCGCCCATAGTATCATTATGTGTGCCTAGTCTGGACTTCCGCGATCCGCATAGGTCACACGCGAACCGCACGAGGTATTCCTCGCCGGGGTAGCTAACCCGGTACCTCCTGGACTCCCGCACCGCATAGTCTCAATAGACCGCGTAGTCATCTGACCGCATAGGGCATCCCGCGTCGAGCTAAAACACCGGAATGATCAATCGAGCTCCGCGACTCGCATAGTCTCGCAGACCGCAGAGCCGTATAGACCCGCATCAAGGGTGGCAAGCCCTCGGTATAACCATCGAGGGTAGGTGATATAACAACAAGATAACCGACTTACCGTCTAGCAGCGTAAGCACAACAAGAATGTCCCCTTTCACAACATCACAAGACACTAACACACATAGCATCATGGTATGTCTATTTATCAAACAATCTTACCACACCACGAATACAAGGTTTTATAAGCAATTAAGTAAATGATTCTTTTATCATTCTTAAGGTTATACCTAACTTCCCATAAAGCTAGTATAACTCTTAAGCTTTTGTTTAAAAACCAATCGCTTTCTTTTGTTAAAAGCGATTGATATTCTTTTGAAATGCTTGAAGACTCATATTATTGGGCTTAAGTCAAGAGACATTGCCGTAGTTATTATTCGAGCTTAAGTCAAAAGACATTGCGTAGTTATTATTCGGTTAACACGTATGCGTCTACCGTACTATATATATATGTTAAAATATCATGCTTAGGAAGAATCACATACCTTCCGGCGAAAACCACGCCAAGTTGAATATGTCGCGAGAAGAATCAACCTATAATAGTCGACACGTCTATCAGCGTCTAGACTACTCGTAAGCGATTCTAAGCGAGAGGTCCTTTATTACGGAAAATCGGGCGACTTCCCTACGGTGAGCTACTCGAGTCTCGTGAAAGCAGTCTAAGTAAGTATAGTTCAATTATTCTTCTTTAAACCCTTCTATTGTGATACTTGATTCAATTCTATTACGTGATATCCTTCAAAGTATTTAATACTTATTTCTATACTTCTACGATGTATTCTCTAATTACAAAAGAAGGACAAGTTTATTTACCTCGATAAGCCCAATAATATCCTAGATATAAGTCGATCAGAGCAAGGCTTAGCTCCAAGTTATGCGCTCCGATAGCTCGAGAAACCTTAGAAGTTCTTCACAACTTCTACTAAGTATTAAGGGATTTGGGCTAGGGTATTTTGGGCATTATAACAATACTAGAAGGCAACTTTTCTACCAAGGAGAGGGTAGATTTCGGCTAGGCTAGGGGGTAGCCTCGGATAAACTTCACAAAGGGGGTGTGTTGGGCGAAAAGGCTCGAGGAGAGGAGAGGATTTTAGACTTGGAAAGTTTGTTTGTGGATGAAGAACTCTTCATCACAAGAGGGGTATTTATAGGTCAAGGGATGGCCAACCAATGGCCAAGATTATGCCAAGTGCAAGGCAAGTGTAAGGCCAATATTTGGGCAAGTGTACCTAGCCAACTTGCACACAAAATATCCTACCAACTCCAAGACAAAATAAGCCACTCCATTCGGCCATATTGACGCCACGTCCACCAATTGGAGGTGACAAGTGTCGCCCTCCCGTTGGCCCAAAGTGTTTCGTCTCTCGGAAAAATCCGCAAAAATTAGAAATGGCATAGCCGGAATTTATCCTACGCGAGTTGTGTAAAACGTTTCGTCGGAAAACGATTCTTTTAGCGAGTTGTGCCCAAAAAAACGTCTTGTGCCTAAACTTTAAGGCTAGACTTTCGTACGTACGTCCTCACGTACATACCCTGGAAATACGGGGTATAACATTCTCCCCTCCTTAGAAACATTCGTCCCGAATGTTCCTTCCCAAGACAGATAACAATAAGGTTCCTCATAACTTAAATTTTTTTGCAAATGCCACACACGGCCACAAAACAACACTTAGGCATAAACGATAATGAAGATTTACAAGTAGGAAAGTGAATTACGGAGGTGTGGGAATAGGTGAGGGTACTACGCCTCATGTCCTCCTCGACTTCCCACGTCATCTCCTCCCGAGCTCGTTCGCCACAAGACTTTGTGGAAGCCACGTCCTTGGTCGCAGACGCCTAACGACGATCGACTATCGCTATGGGAATCTCCTCATACGATAACCCCTCGATTACTGGACATCGTCAATCGGGTGTACTAGATGGATCCCGATACATCTCCTCGATAGAAACATGAAACAGGATGCCTGCTGCCTCGGATCGGACGGCAGATCCAACTCATAGGTAACCTTGCCACCTGCGGACAATCAAACGGCCCGATGTACATTGGTGAGTTTCTCCTTCTTCCGAATCTCATCACACCCTTCATGGGTGACACCTTTAGGAAAACCCAATCATGAACCTCGAACTCGGATCTGGCGACGATGATCTGCGTATGACTTGCCGACTCGAGCTGTCAAGAACCTCTCTGGATAAGCTTCACCTTATCCACTGCACCAAATCTGGTCCCACTAATCGCACCTCGCCCACATCGAACCAGCCTATAGGCGTCTGCACTTCCTCCCATACAAGGCCTCATGGCGCCATCCGAATCTTGGAGTGGTAGCTATTATTGTATGCAAACTCAACTAGAGGCAAATGATCCTCCCGGCTACCAGAAGTCAATAACACGGGCTCATGACATATCCTCAAGAGTGCGGATAGTGTGCTCTGCTGTCCGTGCATGCGTGGATGGAATGCGATGCTCGAGCTCACTGCGGCCCTAAACCATACGGAAAGACCTCAGGAAGTTAGCCGAACTGGGCTCCTCATGCGATATGATCGAAATAGGGACTCATACGATCGGCGATCTCTCGGATGTAAAGTCGGCATAATCCTCGGTAAAAAGTCGTCCTAACGGGAAGAAAGTGGGCTGATTTTGTCAGCCTGTCGGCGATAACCCATATAGAATCATGTCTCATCTGAGTGCGAGGTAATCCTGTAATGAAGTCCATGTTGATCACCTCCCACTTCCAGGTTGGGATCTCTATCGTAAATGCGTAACAAACCACGGGCCTCGGTGCTCTGCCTTCACATGCCGACAACACGGGCGCGAGCTACGAACTCTGCAGCGTCCTCTTGAAGCCATCCCACCAATACACAGATCTAAGGTCGTGGTACATCTTGGTCGACCACGGATGGATAATGCTTGTATGTGCTTCCCCAAGAACACTGCCAGAAGTCTGAAACATGCGGAACACAAAACGCCCTCAAACCTTAGCACCCCATCGGTGCTACCTCAGGACCCTTCCTCACGAAGAGCCGTATCGCGATAACGTGCCAAAATCGGATCCTCGAGCTGTTGCCTCTTCGCCTCGCCGGCGATGGAAGACTCGGCAACCTCGCGAACTCGAACCCCATCGCTATCGGAATTAATCAAGCGGACAGCAAGGCTCGCTGGCGATGCAAATCACGAACCATATCCTCCTCTCTAGCCGCACATCGATAGGCTCCCATCGACCTACGACTAAGAGCATACGCCACAACATTGGCTTTCCCGAGTGGTGCGAGGATATCAACATCGTAATCCTTAAGCAACTCTAACCACCGCCTCTGTCGTAAGTTCAACTCCTCGGTGAAGATATCTTGGAGGCTCTTGTGGTCTGTATAAATATCCACATGAACCCCATACAAATAGTGCCTCGGATCTTGGCGTGAATCACGCGCGCTGACTCCAAATCATGGGTGGGGTAGTTCCTCTCGTGTTTCTTGGTGTCGGGATGCATACGCTATAACCTTGCCTGCTGCATCAATACATCCCAACCCGATGCACGACGCATCACAATATAGGACATAACCGTCGGACCCTGCGGAAGAGTAAGAAGCGAGTGTCGATCTCTCCTTCAAGAATCTGGAAACCACTCGCCACAAGCATCGGTCCATGAAACTTAGGCGCATACGAGTCACCTAGTCAATGGTGCGTAGATAGAAGCAAACTTCTCTACGAACGCGATAATAACTGCAAGGCCCGAGCTGCGAACCTCTGCCGGAGTAGTAGGTCAGGCCAAGTCCCCGATCGATCTTGGCGTATCCACTCCGAATGCCATCGGCCCGACAATATGCCCAGAAAAGCCAGAAGGTTAAACAAAACTCACATTTGGAAAACTTGGCGTATAGCTGCTAGTCGGAAGCTATCGGCCACGGTCCTCAAATGCTCGCGTGCTCGCGCTCTGGCGAGAATAAACCAAGATATCATCGATGAACACTATCACAAGCGTGTCCAAAATGGTTTGAACACTCGGTTCATCAAATCCATGAATACTGCGGAGCATTGGTCAATCCAAAAGACATGACCACGAACTCATAATGCCGTGCAGTCGAATGCGATCCTAGGGACATCCGCCTCTCGACTCGTACTGATGATAGCGATCGCGGATCAATCTTGGAAAACATCTCGCGCTGCAATGGTCGAACAAATCATCAATCACAGGAAGGGTATACGTTCTTAATGGTCACCTTGTTCATTGCACGTAATCAACACACATGCGCGTCCGTCCCTTCTTCTTCACGAACAATACGGCGCCCGGGAGAAACACTAGATGCGATGAAGCCGCTTCTCCGAAATCTCTCGGTGGTCCTTCAACTCTCTCAACTCGGCGGTGCCATTACGTATGGCGGAATGGAAATAGGCGAGTGTGCGCATCACGTCTATACAAAACTCGATCTCCTCTCGGGAGGATACGGGAGGTCGTGCGGAAACACGCGTCGGGAACTCTCGACTCTGGGGCTGAAAATCTGGTATCGCAACCTCGATATCAAATACCGAGCGAGATGGTATATGTACCCCTGCGCACCATCTTCCTAGCCTTGAGGTAGGAAATAAACCTACCGCCAGCGTCTGATGTTCCTCCCACTCGACAACCGGCTCGCCGAAAGCGGAACCGTACTACTCTCTCCTGCGGTCACGTGGGCGTAGCAAGAAGCTAGCCAATCCATACCCATGATCACGTCGAAATCGGTCATATCCAACTCGATCAAGTCGGCCAAGTGCGACGGTAAATGGTCACTTTGGACAAGCCCTATATACCCGCCGAGCTACCAGAATCACCCATCGGCGTAGCTACCTCGAAAGGGTCTATGGACTCGAGCTCTATCCTATTCTACTAGAAACAAGGGAGATATATAGACAGTAGAACCGGATCTATCAAGGCATACACATCAATATCGGATCGATAAGGTACTGTGGCGACATCGGTGAGGCCTCTGATCTGTCTCGGTGACCGACAAGGCATAAATGCGATTCGAGGACCGCTAGAATCGGGACCCGCGCCACGACCTGCCGCGACCTGGCCGCCCATGAGTACCTTGCCTCCGGGCGAGTAGCTGTCGAGGATGAAGAACCGGAAGCGACCTGCGGTGACTCCTACCATCAGCGCTCCGCTTTCTGACGACTCGCAAATGACCTGCCGCCACAGTGTAGCAAGCTCCGGAGTAGTGCTGCAACCCCGAATGGAACTGCCACGGACACACCTGAGCGGACCTCGATCGGTTAGCACCTTGCTACCACGAAATCCAAGTCTGGGCCACGACCTACCGAATACTCGCTGAGCCCGACAATGATGTGGGAGTGCTCGAGCCGTGGGGTGCAAATCTAGGCTAGCTTTGAGGCCGTCCACCCCGAGAACTACCAAAAGAACCGGCCGTCCTGGCCTTCTTCTGATGCTGATATCTATAGACTCGTCGGTCTCTGCGCTCCTCGCATCCAAGTGCATGAGCCTGCATGCGGGTAATGTCCATACCCGGGTGAAGAGAAACACCCGCACAAGACTCAGCCATATAATCATCTAGCCCGGTGACGTAGCGGTGCACCCTATCCTCCATATCTGCTACCAACGCTGGGACGTATCGAGCCAAAGAATCGAACTCGACATTGTACTCCCTAACTGTGCGTCCTGTTGTCTCGTGAAAATCTGTCACCGCGCCTCTCATCTGTGGAGGAAAAAAGTGAGTAAGAAAGGCCTCCGAGAACTCGTCCCAAGTAGCTGGGGATGCGTGCTCTCCCCGGGATAACTCCCATGAATCAAACCAATCGACTGCAGTATCACGCAGCCGATGCGAACCAAAGATCACGGACTCGGTCTCCGACGCCCTGATCACTCTCATAATCCTCTGTAGCTGACGGATGAACTCCTGCGGATCATCCTCTGGCCTCGACCCGTAAAACTCTGGCGGGCTCTGACTCGGAAATCTCGTAGCCTCAAACTCTCGGCCCTCGGGTGAACCACTGCACGAGTGGGCTGAATCGAATCGCATCCACTGTCCTCATGCAGCCACGATCCTGGCCAATAGCTGGGCCATCTCCTTGTACCCTAACTCTCCGCCCGGTGTGGGGCGGAGGTGTGGGTACCGTGGTCTCTTTGGGGCGGGCGTCATAGAACTCGCCGCCCGAGGTATAGATCGGGCACGAGCCTCGTAACTCTCGGTGTCTACTAGCGGCTCCCGCTTTGCCCTACGGGCGGGTTGCTTACGTGGAGGCATAATCATTCTGAGAAAGGAATACGTTAGAGGTCCAACTTTAACACACTCTAAAGCACGATCTCGAGTGAGAAGAATGGAAACCAATCCTAAATATCCTATAGCCTCACGATTATTGGTGTGGCACAACACACCGATAATCAAGACTCTACTAGATACGGTCTGTAGACACGTTCCGAGGCTTAACTGCGCTGATACCCCTTTTGTCACGACCTGCCCGGTTCGTGGATCGTGCCTTACCCGCACCCAAGTAGTCATACATCGAGTAATCGGAATATAAAACAAGACATGAAACAGATTGTAAAATGAGACACAATTTATCGATGAAAAGCTTGCTTTCGGCATATATATATAAATAACCCAAGTTTTGCGATTCATCCCAACTGTACACTGGGATTACAGACCTAAGGAAGTAAACAACTATGGCGGACGGGCCCGCCATACCTGAATGTACAAAACTATCTACAATACAGGAGATCATACCAAAAAGTAGAGCCTCGGAGAAGATGGAGCTCACGACACCAATGCAAAGAGATCCTAAGGATGTGGATCTAGCACTGCTTGCCTTACTGCGGCATGAGCGCACCAAGGAGGTCAAGACAACAGTACTAAGTATGTGAAGCGTAAAGTACTTAAAATGAAATCAAAGTATTTAAAACCATTTGCAAATCCACTCAGTTCAATGGCCCATAGTGGCAGCTCACACACACGAACACTAATCGATATAATGTCACTGGTCGTTCCTCGGCCGCGAATGATCGCGGCAAGGCCAATCGCCCATAGTATCATTATGCGTGCCTAGTCTGGACTTCCGCGATCCGCATAGTCACACACGGACCCGCGTGAGGTATTCCTCGATCGGGGTAGCTAACCCCGTACTCCTCTGACTCCGATCCGCATAGTCTCAATAGACCGCATAGTCATACAGACCGCATAGGGCATCCCCCGCATCAGGCTAAAACACCCGGAATGATCAATCCTGGAGCTCCCGCAGCTCCGCATAGTCTCACAGACCGCATAGGCCGTATAGACCCGCATCAAGGGTGGCAAGCCCTCGGTATAACCAGTCGAGGGGGTAGGTGATATAACAACAGTACAACTGACTTACCGTCTAGCAACGTAAGCACAACAAGAATGTCCCCCTTTCACAACATCACAAGACACTAACACACATAGCATCATAGTATGTCTATTTATCAAACAATCTTACTACACCTTACAGAATACAAGGTTTTTATAAGCAATTAAGTAAACAGTTCTTTTTATCATTCTTAAGGGGTTATACCTAACTTCCCATAAAGCTAGTATAACTCTTAAGCTTTTGTTTAAAAACCAACTGTTTCTTTTCTGTTAAAACTGATTCAGTATTCTTTTGAAATGCTTCAAGATCTGTTATTATTCAGGCTTAAGTCAAGAGACATTGCCGTAGTTATTATTCAGGCTTAAGTCAAAAGACATTGCCGTAGTTATTATTCAGTTAACACATGTACGTCTACCGTACTATATATATATGTTAAAATATCATGCTTAGGAAGAATCACATACCTTCTCGAAAACCACCTGCCAAGTTGAATATGTCGCGCGCAGAGAATCAACCTATAATAGTCAGACACGTCTATCAACGTCTAGACTACTCAGAAACAGATTCTAAGCGAGAGGGTCCTTTATTCTACGGAAAATCGGGCAGCACTTCCCTACAGGTGAGCTACTCAAGTCTCTGTGAAAGCAGTCCTAGGTAAGTATAGTTCAATTATTCTTCTTGTAAACGCTTCTACTGTGATAACAATTCAATTCTATACGTGATATCCTTCTAAATATTTAATACTTATTTCTATACTTCTACGATGTATTCTCTAATTACAAAGAAGGACAAGTTTATTTACCTCGATAAGCCCAATAATATCCTAGATATAAGTCGATCAGAGCAAGGCTTAGCTCCTAAGTTATGCGCTCAGATAGCTCGAAGGAAACCTTAGAAGTTCTTCACAACTGCAACTACGTACTCAGGGATTTGGGCTAGGGTATTTTGGGCATTATAACAATACTAGAAGGCAACTTTTCTACCAAGGGAGGGGGGGTAGATTTCGGCTAGGCTAGGGGGGTAGCCTCGGCTAAGCTTCACCAAGGGGGGGGGGGAGGTGTGTTGGACGAAAAGGCTCAAGGGAGAGGAGAGGATTTTAGACTTGGAAAGTTTGTTTGTGGATGAAGAACTCTTCATCACAAGAGGGGTATTTATAGGTCAAGGGATGGCCAACCAATGGCCAAGATTATGCCAAGTGTAAGGCAAGTGTAAGGCCAAGATTTGGGCAAGTGTACCTAGCCAACTTGCACACAAAATATCCTACCAACTCCAAGACAAAATAAGCCACTCCATTCGGCCATATTGACGCCTCACGTCCACCAATTGGAGGGTGACAAGTGTCTCCCTCCCGTTGGCCCAAAGTGTTTCGTCTCTCGGAAAAATCCGCAAAAATTAGAAATGGCATAGCCGGAATTTATCCTACGCGAGTTGTGTAAAACGTTTCGTCGGAAAACGATTCTTTTAGCGAGTTGTGCCAAAAAAAAACGTCTTGTGCCTAAACTTTAAGGCTAGACTTTCGTACGTACGTCCTCACGTACATACCCTGGAAATACGGGGTATAACACGTGCAAGGACGAAAATCACAGCGGTTGCAGTATCACATCGACACAACAAGCATCACATTTTTATAGGACAACACTCCTACTCCCATGATCACATTTCTCATATATTCATGCTTTGTCACTTTTGTCTTAACAGTTATGCACTAACTTTATTTTAAACTGTAATCTGCAGGAGCCTTTAATTTTTACAGGAGCGGGAGCACAACGTGGAATTCTTCTGCGGCGAACTGAGGCAATTTGTTGGGAGGCTAGACCCCCGGCAAAGGTCAACGACTTACTTCGAACATCTTTCTACTCTTTCCCAAGATTTTGGCATTAGAACCCAGTGTCATCATAATTCGACACTGGGACAAATTTTGGGATCCGTGGCAGTCGTCCTTGTGATCTTCTAGCACCATAAAAACTCGGTGTCATCATAATTTGACCTTTGGGACAAAATTTTAATTTCGCATTAATTGTGCCCGGATTTTCTAGCATCACATCAATTTTCTAAGCGCCATGAAAACCCAGTGTCATCATAACCCAGTGTCAGCATAATTCGACACTGGGACAAAATTTGGAATCTGAGTCAGCCGTGCTTTCAATTTTCTAGCATTAGAAATCCGTGTCTCCTCTTGCAACCTCATTTGTTCCATTTTCCTAATCTTTGACAACAAAACAAACAAATTATGTCTGAACGCCTTTGTCCAAGCGACTCATCCTCTCCTCATACAGGACACAGGATTGTTGACACCAATTTGTCCCTCTCTTTCTATTATTCATCAAATTAACTACTTTTAACTTTGAAAGACAATCTTAAAATTTTAATAAATGCATACATATGTACATATATAAATAAGGAATTTAATATTCTCAAAATAATCACTATTCACTATTATTACTATCTTTATTCGCCTTTTTTTTACCATCGTGGTATTTTCATCACAATCATAATTTTTATTCGAATATTTTACGTTATTCATAAAAAGGCATCACATTTTATATTAAGCACTAAAACATTTTCTAAAATAGTATTGTATTATTTATTATCATATTAGTATTTTTATATTTTCCTTTCCTACATTTAAATAAAACACTTTACCATTACTAAAATAAAAATACAATTTCCCCAGCCCAATATCCCTAAAACTCATCCGGCCCATTCCCTTATATCCCACGACCTGCGGCCCAAATACCCCAAATTGTTTCATTTACTTACCTTCCCCAAATGCCCCCAGAAAAATCTTAAAAGATCAGAAAATCAAAACCAAATCCCTAGGCAGCAACGGCTCTCATTTCCCATCCCCTTCCATTTCTAGGAAAACAAAAAACCCCTTTTCCCTCAAGGACAAAGCGTTGTCACTCCATTTTCGTGAATAGTCATCTCAACCACGTGAATCTATCCCAACGTTCAATTTGAACGTTTTTCTTTCTCTGTGTTTTATGGTTTGACCCAATTCAAAAAATTCAAAATGAAAAAGTTCCGCCCAAACGAACCCTATGAAACCCTAAAAATTCATCCTATAAATGGAAGGATATGAAATGCATTTCAAAGAGACTTTTTCCAGCCTCCATTCTCGCTCTCAAAAACCCTAAAATACTGGCTTATCTTTTACTCATTGCTTTCACGAAAACGAGTTTAAAACTTCTCTTTCAGATCGGTAAACTGATATTCGATTCAAAGAATATAGATTTTAGGAACAAGCTATCTTCCTTCGGTAAGTCGATTGAAACTCGAAAGACCCTTGCCTCAGTTCGCCGCACCCGAAGAAGGTAATCACCCACATCTTTATTCATACTACTGTTTATTTTTTTTAGTAGAATAAAATATAGTCGTTCGCTCGTTTTAGGCATTTGTTGATCCTGCTGTTGGTCTTTATTTGATATAAATCGGTGTTCATCCTCCTATCTTATTTTAATTAGTAGAATAAAAATGTAGTCATTGAATGTTGTGTCGCATATATACGTCTTTGGTTTGATTGTGTATGTCATTGCTATCTTTGTTAAACCGAGTGCAGGGTCCGAGCGGAAACCGCGGATGTTGTTAAAAATAAATTTATGTAAAATGTGTGACAATCTAAATTTATTGAATGATGTTGTTGAGTTATATCACGCTCTTTATCCTGTTTGGTTTAAAATTTAAATTCATCTATTAAGAAGAAATAGTAATTGTTGGGCTTTGTTACTGTACTCTATATTTTAGATTAGTGGTGCATCCCGTCTTGAAAGAAAGTTGTATAAGCCGGCCTCTAATTTCTATTCATGTTTGGTCTCAAAACGTTCTTATAAAAACCTACCATTCAAGAGAAAGAAATACTTGTTCACTAGATGTTGGGCTTTAGCTTTTAAAAGTTGGACTTATACTACTTTTAGGAAAAACACCCTTTTTTTTTCAGGTTAACAAATACTTATGTTTATTTATAAATGTTGTACTTCATCTCGAAACAAGTGTACAATTAATCTGTCTTGAAATATTTAGCCCACGAATGGCATTTTCTCCTTGCATGTCTTAGTCTCTCATATTTTGGGGTGTTAAGATATCATGAATCTGTATCTTTACAAAGTCCCATGGAATCAAATGGATTTTGGGAGTTATGGCGTCCTTTGTTTATCGTCGGGCCGCAATCTTTTAATTTTCCTAGATAAGAGCTTATTTTGGTTTATATAATGTCTTGGGGTTTGAAAATCATTAAGTATAAACAATGTTATTATTTATTTTACTTTTAATCATGTTTACGATACTAAATCTTTTCATTTTCTTTCTTTTACATGAAATGCATCGGGAGCAACGAAGAGTCTCGTTACGAGATTCATCATAACTTTGTCAAGTGAAGACCCGCGTCCAACACGTTGCATCTTCCTGTTTCGGAATTCCTAAACAAAATAGTATGGATGACATCGTCACTCGCTTTAGTCGCTTTAATTCTTTAAATTTCGTCATCTTTATTTGTCGTCTTGTTATTTTATTATGTAACCCTGTATAATTATTGAAATGCTTAGAATAGTTAGGCCTAGATTAACAATTAAAAAGGGGGTAGTTCTAAAATCGGAAACCCAACGCTAGATTATTTTAGGCTCGTTATACATGTCTAAGCTTTCAAAACAATTTGGTCACCTTTTTATTTGTATGATTAATCATAAAAAATAAGGTTTTACTTTTACCTAATTTGCTAAAAAATAAACTTTCACAAAAAATCGTCTCTTGGTATTATAAATAAAATTGTTCTCTTTACTGTCAATTGCCAAAACATAAGTATTTTACAAATAAAAATAAATATTTTTACCTATATATGTATTTTATGAACAAGTCTTACAATTCTTTTATGTTGTCAAAATGCATCTTTTGTTATTAAATACTTGCAACGTCTTTTATTTAACATTTATAAAAGCATGCATTTCTTAGCGTAAATTTTAAACATAAGTTTGAACGGATAACCGCAAGTTAGCGGATCTTAGAGGGTGCCTAACCCCTTCCCTTTAGGATAATAAAGAACCCTTACCTAGAATCTCACATAGTTTCACAGACCTTAAAAATGGAGATCATTTGTAGTATTTTATGCTACATTTTCAGTGTCCTAATTCACTATAATAATTAGGTGGCGTCTCCTTAAATAACATTTCAGGAATCCAACCATGTAGCAGTAATCTCGTTTCCGACTCCGGTTGAAAATGGGGTGTTACACCTGCGACATGAACGCAGCCCCCCGAAGGAGGTCAGTACGAAATATGTACCAAGTATGTGAAACTGAAAATACTGTAATGAAATCATAACAGTCTATATAAAGCTGAAGACATGTATGATAACCACAATAACAGTACATTGTGCCTTGCCAAAGTGAAAGTAATGAAAGTCAGTTTTACTTTTTAAAGACTATTTCAACACATGAACAATAGTCACACAGGGCTACGGACGCAAGCCCTCAAATATCATAGCGTGCCCGTGGAATCCCCCATCAATGCCGACAGCCATAAGTGTAAAATATAACCATGTGACGCGCCCGTGTCATCCCACCTCACTGTCGGCGTACACATATACAATGTATATATATATATATATATATATCTCCTTCCCGTGGAATCCCTCATCTCGGGTACATGACTTCATGGAGAGCTAATCCATGGGGTAATAATCGTATATAACATGCCCGTGGAATCCCTCATCTCGGGTACATGTCTTCATGGGGAGCAAGTCCATGGAGTAATAATCGTACATAACATGGTCGCATGCCCCGGAATCCCTCATCGTATAAGCATGGCCATGGGGTAATAATCATATATAACATGCCCGTGAAATCCCTCATATCGGGTACATGTCTTCATGGGGAGCTAATACATGGAGTAATAATCGTATATAACATGGTCACATGCCCCAGAATCCCACATCATATAAACATGTCCATGGGGTAATAAAACAAATCCGGGAATCTAACCCGCCTCCTGGTTGCATGCTCCGGAATCCCACATCGTATAAGCATGTCCAAGGAGTAATAAAAACAATCCGGGAATCTAACCCGCATCCTGGTCGCATGCCCCGGAATCCCACATCGTATAAGCATGTCCAAGGATCAATCACAATGGAAGCATACCCGTGGAAGCCTCCGTCACTGTCGGTACGTCCAAGTAAATTTACAACAAGACAGTCGGCCCTCCAACTGAGAGTCACGGCAGCGTAACATATAATACTTGCACTCAAGGCTATCACAATAAGCATAGGCAAGTTCATAAAATCTTTAGACTTTCATTTTTTATACTCAAGGCACTTTCTTATTACATAAAAATCCGGGAATTTAACCCAAAGTACTACGTACTTCCATTCTTTTCAAAAGACTCATTTTCATATAAAATCCCAAGATACTAACACCAGTAGTATCAAGGCTTGTCTACATTTCAACAAGTTACTACATTTTTTTAGAAATACATTTCTCGGCTTTTAAATCAAGTGACCCTTACTTTAAAACTTAAGCAAGTGATACCTTTAAATCAAATTGCCCTTCTTATTTCAAGTCATTCTTTGTTTACATTACTAGAAAAAATCATTCTCTTAACCTTCCATAAAGTTATTATAACCAACTACCCATAAAGCCGTTATACTAACTTTATGCCTTAGACTAATTCATTCTTTTTATAACCAAGAGACTTATACTTTCAAATCAAGTTACATAACTTTTAAAATACTTCAAGTCTCTTAACTTTAGAAATCAAGTTTCTTAACTTAGAATTTCAAGTCTCTTATCTTTAGAATATCAAGAAATCCATACTTTCCAAATCAAGTATTCTATACTTTTAAATCAAGTCATCTCTTCCTTTAAGAATCAAGTCTCATAACTTGAAAAATAAAGTTTCTTAACCTTTTAAGAATTCAAGGTTCATAGTCTTAAAACTTCGTACGTAAACTCTTTAAATTAAGTAACATATATTTTCATGCGTAGTAAATAGGTTATACTTGTTTATAACGATCTTATTAAAGCAGCCATGATCTAGAAAATGTAATACAATTTTGTCTTATCTTAGTTTCTATGCAGATGAAGGATTCTACTCATTTTAGTTTAATTGATTGTCGATACATTTTCTTTTATTAGCGCTGCAGTGGCTTGTTCGATACTTATTCTCATTCGTGCAGTAACTTAGCAAAGTCAACTTGACTCCAAATAGCTCCTAACGACTCTTACCAACATCCCCCATAAGACTTGGTAAGAACTTAGGATAACTTAGACATAACTTTTACATAGAGTAAATCAACATACATACTTCTTAACTTCTAAGAGTAGAAGGAATCATGAAATAATACCACATGTATATTTCATACATAGAATCATGCCAAAAGGAGGAAGAGGTTCACATACCTCGCGACGATTATCGACAAGTAGCAAAATGCTCCAAAGTACTTCAACCTTGCTAGCTATTCCATCCTTTTTGTGGAATACGCTATACGTAGTACTTCAACCTATAATGGCCATAATACGTCTATTAACCTCTAGCTTCAAACGTAGAATATTTTAAGTGAAAAGTCACCAACTTCTACGAAAAATCGGACAACACTTCCTTTGTTTCTACATACTTTTCCACTTTTTTCAAGGCCCGAATTTCAATAACCAAACGCCACATTTAAGGCACAACAATTCATCTAACCAAAGGGGATTACACGCCTTAACAGGACGCGTAAAATTCTGCCCCACAATAATACAAAACAATCCAATAATTCCAAGCCACATTCGGCTACAATGTCACAACAATTATCAATTTTCTTTCAATTCTTTTTTCAATCCAAGTTGTTATTCTAACATGTTATATACATAATAACAATTATAACAACAATAAATCCTTTCTTCCATAACATGCGACGATTGTAACTATCAACCAAATTAATTACAACATTAATGGCTAACTTGTCCATTTTCGGTTTTAACACGTCGACATGATCCAAATCTTTTCAAACTTCACTCTATATACCACATGCTCATTTCTTAACTACTATAACATGTAATCTTCAATTACATTAAGAAGATAAATATTTTACCTCAATAAGCCCTAATAATGTCCAAGCGTAAAAGTCGATCCTTAGCAACTTTTAGCTCCTCTTCTTATGTTCCAATCCGCTCCAAGCACTCCTTAGAAGCTCATGAAGAACTCCTCTTCAAGTTTCATCTTCAAAGTTGAAGAACACCTTAGGGTTTCGCCTTGCGACTAACGTAAAAACGTCGTTTTTCTGAGATTTTTCTATTGAGATATCCTTGAAATACCCCTAGGAACCTTGGGGTTAAAGTCTTGTGAATTATGGACAATAATTGGAAAAATTTTGTCTGGGAAAGGCCTTAAAGCCGAGAGCAACATTAAGAGCACAAGGTTTTCTCAATTTTTTTCTAAGTGTTGGAAGACTTGTCTTGATTCTAGTGTGCTTATATAACACATTGGAGGGTCTAGATTATAACACTTGTTAGGTTGGGATGAAAGAGATCAAGCCAAGTGGCTCTTTGACTTAGTCAATTATCTCAAGCTCTTAGCTTGCAAGACTTGATCTTCTACATAGGTCAATGACCATAATACCCTTGGTCAATTTCGTCCAAGACCATGTGGGGGGTTCCACGTATCGCCCTCCCATTCGTCCATAAATTTTTGTAACCCTCGTGGGCCCCAAAAAACGTAAAATTTCTCGGGTGGGCCCCACGTGACCAAATCCGTAAAAATAAATTTCCATAATGATAATACATTCTATATTCCTCAAATAATGCATTTTGAGAATCTAATTCTCATTAACGAACATTTTTCCTTTCCGACGTTCGGAAGATTTTCCGTCGGAAAAATAATTCTTTCTTTCGTACCAATTTTCAAGTCTTGTGTTCTCGCGTCTATTCTCTTATTCATGTCCTGGAATTACGGAGTGTAACAGATCTCTTCACTGGGAAGGTGAAGGTGAAGGAGATTGGTAGAGAGGTAGATGGACTATATATGTTAGAGTCCAAAGGAGAGACGCAGGGGCAAGCATAAGTATTTGTCTCAACAACATATGTCACAACAGCTGAACTAAGAGTTGGACTATGGCATAGAATGATGGGGCATGCACCAATGAGTGTTTTAAGGAAAATAAATAGTTTTTGAAGTAAAACTAGTTTTTCAATTCAACATTGTGAAATTTGTCCAATGGCTAGGCAAACTAGAACAAAATTTCCAGAAAAGCAATACTGATGTAACTTTCCAGCTTCTTCATCATGATGTATGGGGACCATATAGGACCCTAACCGATACTGATATGAAGTATTTTCTTACTGTTATTGATGACTACACATGATGGACTTGGGTTTTCTTGTTAAACCTAAAGTTTGATGTGTCCACTACTCTTAAAATCTTGTTTGTAATGATCAAAACATAGTTTGGTATGCGTGTTAAAAGGGTTAGATCAGACAATGGGACAGAGTTCTTTAATAATTCTTGTCATGATTTGTTTGTATAACTTGGGATAATACATCAAAGCTCATGTTCATATACTCCACAACAAAATGGAGTATTGGAGAGAATTCATAGACATATCTTAGATATTGCAAGGGCCATTAAGTTTCAAAGTGATTTACCAGCAAAATTTTGGGAGACTGCGTAGAGGCAGCTGCCTATATCATCAATAGGTCTCCTTCTGTTGTAATAGAGAATATCTCACCCTATGAAAGGTTATTTAGGAAACCACCTGATTTGTCTCATATGAGAGTGGTTGGATGCCTTTGTTATGCCACAAATATGATAAATAGAGACAAGTTTGACACCAGGGCAATTAAATCAGTTTTGCTTGGATATGCTACCAAGCAAAAGGAGTACAAGTTGCTGGATTTAACTAACATAACTATTTTTCTCATCAGAAATGTATCCTTTTATGAAGACATATTTCCTTTCAAGCAGAGTCAACAGAGCAACATGGAATCTCATGTCTCTCATATTCATTCTGCTAATGAAGACATTGATGATGCATTTGATTACTTGAAGGGAAGGGAGACAAGCACTCCAGAGAATTCACAAGAACAGACAATAATACATATTATGATAGTGCAGTAATGTAGAGTGAAGACATTGTCCTTGAAGAAAGTGTTGAAGAGGTGATTGGTAGTGAAGTTGGAGAAGGATGTGAAGCACCCACAGAGATGAGAAGATTTGTCAGAAGCATAAGAACCCCTTTGTGGATGAAAGACTTTATTCAGCCTAATGATAATTCAGTAGGTGGACAGACATGTATCCACTGTATGATGCTGTAAACTATTCTGGGCTTTCTGTGGGTTATCCGAGTTTCATATCCAAGCTTGAAGAATAGTATTAACCTCAATCATACTCTGAAGAAGCAAGAGATCAAAGGTGGATAGATCAAGCATATGCAATGGTAGCTCAGGATGAAAGCCAAAATCAAATCACATGAGGATTAATGTCTATGGGAGAGGGTACTGGTACAGAAAATCTGGCCTTAGCAAGCAGATTTCCACAACACAGACAGAAAAAAGGCCCCAATGCTTAATGTGATTTCTGTAAAATAAAAGGACATGTCAGGGACAATTGTTATAAATTGATGTATTGTGACTAATTCAAGAATAAAGGTCATATTGGAGAAACATGTTACAAACTTATAGGTTACCCTGATGATTCTAAGGGTAAGAAAAAGGTAAATGCAGTAAATGCAATAACAACAGGTGATCAGGGGCAACATGATCAGCTGACATATTTGTTGAGGTCATACACTACTGAGAAGTATCAAAAGATACTTGACATGTTGAATCAACAAGTTGCAGTCTCAGATGTGTAGTACACAGCATCTCATACAACAACTCCTAAAGCCCATATGGTAGGTAAGTCCATGTTTATTAATACAAAGAAGATGTATTCTACTTGGGTGGTGGATTCTGGTGCAACTAATCATATGGTTGCTGATAAAAATATGATTGAAAAAATGGATTTGCTAGAAGATGCAGGGCAGGTTCAATTACCTACTGGAGACACAACACCAATCACTCAAACAGGATATTGTAGATTGTCAGAATGTGATCTTATAAAGCATGTGTTGTGTGTGTCAAGTTTCAAATTTAATCTACTTTTTGTTTCAAAATTAACAAAGGATTTGAATTGTTGTGCAAAGTTATTTCCTAACTTCTTTGTGTTACATGATCTCTTCACTGGGAAAGTAAAGGTGAAGGAGATTGGTAGAGAGGTAGATGGACTATATATGTTAGAGTCCAAAGGAGAGATGCTGGGGCAAGCACAAGTATTTGTCTCAACAACATATGTCACAACATCTGAACTAAGAGTTGGACTATGGCATAGAATGATGGGGCATGCACCAATGAGTGTTTTAAGGAAAATAAATAGTTTTTGAAGTAAAACTAGTTTTTCAATTCAATATTGTGAAATTTGTCCAATGGCTAGGCAAACTAGAACAAAATTTTCAGAAAAGCAATACTGATGTTACTTTCCAGCTTCTTCATCATGATGTATGGGGACCATATAGGACCCTAAACTATACTGATATGAAGTATTTTCTTACTGTTATTGATGACTACACATGATGGACTTGGGTTTTCTTGTTAAACCTAAAGTTTGATGTGTCCACTACTCTTAAAATCTTGTTTGTAATGATCAAAACATAGTTTGGTATGCGTGTTAAAAGGGTTAGATCAGACAATGGGACAGAGTTCTTTAATAATAATTGTCATGATTTGTTTGTATAACTTGGGATAATACATCAAAGCTCATGTCAATATACTCCACAACAAAATGGAGTAGTCGAGAGAAGTCATAGACATATCTTTGAGATTGCAAAGGCCATTAAGTTTCAAAGTAACTTACCAGCAAAATTTTGGGGAGACTGCGTAGAGGCAGCTGTATATATCTTCAACATGGCTCATTCTGTTGTAATAGAGAATATCTCACCCTATGAAAGGTTATTTAGGAAACCACCTGATTTGTCTCATATGAGAGTGGTTGGATGCCTTTGTTATGCCACAAATATGATAAATAGAGACAAGTTTGATACCAGGGCAGTTAAATCAGTTTTGCTTGGATATGCTACCAAGCAAAAGGAGTACAAGTTGATGGATTTAACTAACATAACTATTTTTCTCATCAGGAATGTATCCTTTTATGAAGACATATTTCCTTTCAAGCAGAGTCAGCAGAGAAACATGGAATCTCATGCCTCTCATATTCCTTCTGCTAATGAAGACATTGATGATGCATCTGATTACTTGAAGGGAAGAGAGACAAGCACTCCAGAGAATTCACAAGCAGCAGACAATAATACATATGATGATAGTGCAGTAATACAGAGTGAGGACATTGTCCATGAAGAAAGTGTTGAAGAGGTGATTGGTAGTGAATTGGAGAAGGATGTGAAGCACCGACAGAGATGAGAAGATTTGTCAGAAGCATAAGACCCCCCTTTGTGGATGAAAGAGTTTATTCAGCCTAATGATAATTCAGTAGGTGGACAGACATGTATCCACTGTCTGATGCTGTAAACTATTCTAGGCTTTCTGTGGGTTATCCGAGTTTCATATCCAAGCTTGAAGAATAGTATGAGCCTCAATCATACTCTGAAGCAGCAAGAGACCAAAGGTGGATAGATCAAGTATATGCAATGGTAGCTCAGGATGAAAGCCAACATCAAATAACATGAGGATAAATGTCTATGAGAGAGGGTACTGGTACTGAAAAGCTAGCCTTAGCAAGCAGATTTCCACAACACAGATAGAAAAAAAGGCCCCAATGCTTACTGTGATTTCTGTAAAATAAAAGGACATGTCAGGGACAATTGTTATAAGTTGATGTATTGTGACTATTTCAAGAATAAAGGTCATGTTAGAGAAACATGTTACAAACTTATAGGTTACCTTGATGATTCAAAGGGTAAGAAAAAGGTAAATGCAGTAAATGCAATAGCAACAGGTGATCAGGGGAAACATGATCAACTGGCATATTTGTTGAGGTCATACACTACTGAGAAGTATCAAAAGATACTTGACATGTTGAATCAACAAGTTGCAGTCTCAGATGTGTAGTACACAGCATCTCATACAACAACTCCTAAAGCCCATATGGTAGGTAAGTCCATGTTTATTAATACAAAGAAGATGTATTCTACTTGGGTGGTGGATTCTGGTGCAACTAATCATATGGTTGCTGATAAAAATATGATTGAAAAAATGGATTTGCTAGAAGATGCAGGGCAGGTTCAATTACCTACTGGAGACAAAACACCAATCACTCAAACAGGACCTTGTAGATTGTCAGAAGGTGATCTTATAAAGCATGTGTTGTGTGTGTCAAGTTTCAAATTTAATCTACTTTCTGTTTCAAAATTAACAAAGGAGTTGTATTGTTGTGCAAAGTTATTTCCTGACTTCTTTGTGTTACTGGATATCTTCACTGGGAATCTGAAGGTGAAGGAGATTGGTAGAGAGGAAGATGGACTATATATGTTAGTGTTACACCCCGGAAATTCCAGGATATGTTTTTAAGAACGTACGTAAGAACTCAAATGTTAAGGTTTGAGACGAGTAAAATTTATCGGAATTTTGGATTTGTCGGAAAACGAAATATTGTGACGAATGGGAGGGCGACACGTGTCACCCCCCTTATGTTGTCTTGGACGAAATTTATCAAGGACAAAAGGGTCATTTGACCATTGTTAGGAAGACAAGTCTTGCAAATGACTTAGCTTGACATTGTTGACTAAAAGTCCAAGGGCCACTTGGGCAAGATCCATGTGAAACACATCCGAGCCATCCATATGTACTAATCTAGACCTTCCATTTTGTTATATAAGCTTACTAGTAGCAAGACTTTGTCATTCTCTACACTTAGAAAAAAATTGAAATCTTGTCTTGCTCACTATGGAAGCTCACGGTTTTGACAAGTTCCCAAGAGGAAAATTTCCAATTCTTGTCCAATAATTCCCCCACTTTAAACCAAGGTTCCTAAGAGTATTGTAAGGTTTTCTCAAAAGAAAGATTTCGGAAAAGAGGCGTTTTCGTATTAGTCGCAAGGCGAAAACCTAAAGGGTTATTCAACTTTGAAGTTGGAACTTGAAGATGAGTTATTCTTAAGCTTCTAAGGGTTGCTTGGAGTGGATTGGAACATCGAAAGGAGGAGCTAAAGTTGCTAAGGAGCGACTTGTGATCTTGGATCATAATTGGGCTAATTGAGGTATAATCTTCGTTTTACTTTTGTAATTGAAGATTCCACGTTATTATAAGTTAGAAGTGATCATGTGATTTGTGTTATGAAGTTTGATAAGTGACATGGATTGTAGAAGCCTAGAACCGAAAATGACATGATTAGCCTTTTGAAATTGAAATGCAATTTTGGTCGTTAATTTAGAATCGTCGCATGTTTACCTACTTGAGAATTGTAGTAGTTGTAATCGATTGCGGCTTGATATCATGTTATACTAAACCATTTGGATTGAAATGGAAATTGAATAAGAATTGGTATTGTTGTATTGTTGTGAGCCAATTGGGGCTGTTTGGTTATTCATTTGCATTGGATTACCTACATATTATTGTGAGCCAATTGGGGCTGTTTGGTTATTCATTTGCATTGGATTACCTTCTATATTATTGTGAGCCAATTGGGGCTGTTTGGTTATTCATTGGCATTGGATTACCTTCTATATTATTGTGAGCCAATTGGGGCTGTTTGGTTATTCATTTGCATTGGATTACCTTATATATTATTGTGAGCCAATTGGGGCTGTTTGGTTATTCATTGGCATTGGATTACCTTCTATATTGTTGTGAGCCAATTGGGGCTGTTTGATTATTGTATTTCGACCTTGGAAAAGGTGGCAAAGTTAGTAAAAACAAAGGAGGTGCTGTCTGATTTTCCGTAGAATTTAGAGACTTAACACTTATAATATTCTACGTTTGAAGTAAGGCCTTAATGGACGTATTGTGAATATTATAGGTTGACATACTACGGGCGGGAATTTGTACTTGACAAGTGGTTTGACCCGAAGAGGTATGTGGAACTTTTCCTATCTTTTGAGCATGACTAGTTTCACGTATATAGTACGGTAGACGTACAAGATTTTGACAATCTAGTCCATTTGACATCCTTGGCTTATTTTAGGAATGTCCAAGTTGATTGAGTTAGGGATTAACTCACTTGTTTAAATGTTAAGGATATCTTGGTTTTCAAAGTTAAGAGACTTTAAGTATGTTGAAAGTATTTTGATACTTGTTTTTATGGAAAGTTTAAAGAGTGGTTTACTCTAAGTAATTTAAGTATGTTAAGGGACTTGAAGAGTTTTAAAGTATGCGATACTTGTTTCGTTTTAAGCGTATAAGTCCCTTGGATAGGAAATTGTACTTGACTAATGCATAAAGTGAATATAACGACTTTATGGGGAGTTGGTTATATTGGCTTTATGGAAAGATAAATGGCTTGATTTATTGAAAGGCAATTTGATTTAAGGCATCAATTGCCTAAGGTTTTAAAGGAAAGAAGTCACTTGATTTAGAAGCCTAAATGTATTTCTAAAAGGTATCGTGACTTGTCTTGAAAAGTAGTTATGACTTGATACTACGGTTATTAGTATCTTGGAAGTTTATATATGAAAAAGAGTCATTTTTAAAAGAATAGAAATACGTAGTACTTTGGGTTAAATTCCCGGATTTTATAATGACATGTTAGTGCCTTAAGTAAACTAAAATGAGAATGTATATGAATAAGGCTAATAAGAAGTTAGGGGGATTTCTTAACTTGCTTATTTATTGTATGATAAGCCGGTAGGGCTTATGTTATGTATGATGGCCGGTTGAGCTAGGGTAAGAGTATAAATGAGGGGTAAACCCCCAAGACGTTATACCACCTGCTTCAGGGTAAGAGTATAAATGAGGGGTAAACCCCCAAGACGTTATACCACCTGTTTCCGTGGATTTGCTACCCATGATGCGAGGAATACCTCATGCGAGTCCTTATGGGCTTATGCGGGTGAAATAGTCCCATGCGGGCGGATACAGCCTATGCGAGGAATACCTCATGCGAGTCCTTATGGGCTTATGCGGGTGAAATAGTCCCATGCGGGCGGATACAGCCTATGCGAGGAATACCTCATGCGAGTCCTTATGGGCTTATGCGGGTGAAATAGTCCCATGCGGGCGGATACAGCCTATGCGAGGAATACCTCATGCGAGTCCTTATGGGCTTATGCGGGTGAAATAGTCCCATGCGGGCGGGTACAGCCTATGCGAGGAATACCTCATGCGGGTCCACGCGATCTATGCGGGTGAAATAGTCCCAGGAATAGGATTGCTTAATGATACTGCGGGCGGGTGGTCCTGCTTTGATCGTGAGCCTCCTACTTTATATTGTAAGTATACTCCTATTTACTCTCATTGTTAGTAAGGCACAGTGTGCTGTTAATTGAGTAATCATACATGTCTCCAGTTTTATTTTAGACTTATGATTTCATTCTGATACTTTCGATTTCACATATTTGGTACATGTTATCTTGACCTCCTTCGGGCCGCGTTCATCGCCATGTAAAGTCTGAGTTGCTGATCCTCGCTCTTAGGATCATTGTTCAGCTGTTGAGAAGCTCCTTAATTTCGGAGGCTTATCCCTGGTATTGTCGGTTGTTGTACATTCAGGGGTATGGCGGGCCCTCCCGCGAGTTGTTATTCTTAGAGTGCAGTAGTCACATTGTGGATTGGGTGTAAAGAAAAGAAAAATGTCTTTCTATTTACGGATTGAGTATATTTTACGGAAGGTGGCCTTATCGGCTAGCTTTGTTGGTTACTTGTCTAAGTTTTTGTATGTTGTGTATGTTCATTTGCTATTCTACGATGTATACATGAGGTGCCAGGTAGGGCACCGATGCCCGGTCGGGTCGTGACAAAGTGGTATCGAGCGATTAGTCCTCGGAAAGTGTCTACAGGCGTGTCTAGTAGAGTCTTAATTATCGGTGTGTTGTGCACCACGTCTATAATCGGGAGGTTGCAGGACATTTAGGATTGGTTTCCATTCTTCTCACTCTAAGATCGTGCGATGAAATTTGTATGGTTAAGTCGTCTCTCCTAACAAGTTATGATTGTTTGCGCTACGAGAAAGCGTGATGACCGGGAAGGATTACGTGGATTGCGTATCGAGTTGGTAATGGTTGTAGTTGGTATTGTGACATACAACTATGCGAATTTATGTATGAGGGTCGACGCGTGTTGCCTAGAATGATTTAGATTACCGAGGATTTGGAAGAGACTAAATAAATACAGGAAGGTATGAAGCTTTAATGAATTCTCATCAAGGTTTTACGTGCTAATTTGAGATAATTAGGAAATGATGAGTTATCGGAAAAGGTAATGGACCCTTAAGAAGTTAATTAAGAGACTAAGTGGAAGACTATGTTAGCAACTTAAGCTCGTGGTATGCTTAAGGGAATTATGCAGGCGAGATCAGGACGAAGAAAGTATGGTTGTTGTGGTCAAGACAACACGATTATGATATTACGAGAAGTTCTTGTACTTACGAGGTGATAAGATAGGCTTGGAGCATGGAAATTGCGAGCCTAAAAATGTTGATAACCACCAAACCTTAGGTATATAAGGCATTCTCGGGTAGTAAAAGTTAAGCAGACCTAGGAAAAGAGTTAAGTACGACGCCGAGTCGGTTGGGGATCTATTTAGGGTCGCCCATAACTTGAAAGGAAATGGGATCGATTAGTAGTAGTCCCGCTATGTGACAGGTCACGAGGTGCAAGGCCCAAGTTTAGTTAGTCATTTTACGGGTTCGTGGGCGTGTTCCACCGGAACAGTGTGAGAGCCGAATGGGCCTTGTATTGTTTAATTTAGTAACTCAGAGATTTGAGGCGAAAACGATATGAAGGCTATGACGACGCTAGAATAAGTTTGGGAGTACGGGAAGAGTACGACCAGTAAGAAAGAGAGCAACCAAGAATAAGGAAATGGAACCTGAATCCATGAGGACCTTTCGAGGTGACTACACCCGTGAGTGTTGGGTGGTAGCTGAGCGGTTAGATAATAATTGACGGTAACGATAAAGTCGTTGGACCCAGCAGAGCTGTTATGACAGACATTGAGGTCATTATGAGTTCGGGCTAGTTGGCCTCTTGTTATGCCAACGTGGACTACATAAGAGAGATTGATTCGGTACCAGTTTCCCGGTAAGCCGGTTATCGAGTGGAAAGGAAGAGAAGTGGTGGTAACCAGTGAATTATCCTTCCTTCTTTGACATTGTTTTCTTTGTAAGTATGTGTGACTTGTTTACTTGGGGTAAATTGACGCAGGAAGTATGTAATAATTGAATTTGGAGGAAGTTATTTTAAGTGCCCTTGGAGGTACTTGGAGTTGGTTTGGTGTGGCGGTCAGGGCCACGACCTTCCGGATAATTTCAGGAAAATGTACAAGGCAAGAATAAAAATAAGTACGAGTGCTGCCGGCGGAAAGCTGAGGGCATCTTTGGTAGGTTGGAAAAATCTACACGAACTTAAAGGCGGGGCGTGATGATTAGCTAATTACTGGACCGCAAGAGGACCCAATGAGTAGGGTTGTGACTCCAAGGAAAGTTCAAGATAGGGAGATAAGTTCTCTTCCCCACGAAAAAGGACAGTTTGCGTATTATGGGGTTGCATGTACCCATGTTGTTAGACGCAGGATATGACCAGAATAATAAAGGAGAATACGACTATGGTTAAAAATAGGTTGCACGAGATATGTTTACCCCAGACTAGTGTAAAGACCATTAGTAAATAATGGGAAGTAAGAACATTTCGAGAAAATGTGGTAACACCTAGTTATAGGCTCTACAAACTGGGAAAGGAAAACCGGGTTACTACTTGACGAGATCAAGGAAACCTCCCCCCCTAAATTGTGATTGACAGTAAGTCTTAGCCATGGGGCAAGCAAAGGAATTAAGTCTAAGTTTAGTGACCAAGTTTGGTTGCAACAAAAAGGGAAACAGGAACCATAAGTGAGATTAAGGATACCCGAATATTTCACAGGAATGAGAAAGACTTTCAGTTATTGGAAGACAAGTTGACCACGACTACGATTCTAACTCCTCTGAAAGACTAGAGGTTAGGTTTTGATGATAACACGTTGGGTGTTGGGCTAGGTTGTGTCTTTGACGCAACCCGATAAGGTTAGAACATATGTTTTCCCGGTAGTTAGGGAAGCGGGAAAGGAAATTGCGCCACTCACGATTTAGAGTTGGCGGCAGTTAAATCATGCCTTGAAGATTTGGGGGCATGACATATTTACAGACTTCATGTGGATACTTGTGCAGACCACAAAAGCCTCCGGTATATCTGCAGACTGAGGCAGTAGAATTTGCGACACCGATGGTGGTTAGAGTTACTCAAGGATTGTGATATTGATATCCTATACCATCCGGGGAAAGCCAAGACAGTTATATATACTCTTTGTGATGGACTGGGTAGTCCGCCATATGGGCAGCCAAATAAACGAGGATGTAGTCAGTAAGATTCTTCGATTCAGAGCCTAGGGGTTCGATTATTGGTTTCAAGGTTAATGAAGTTCAGATCAGAGAGGTTGCCGAGTCTTCCATCGTTGAGGAAGTAAAGAGGCAGTATGAGATCGATTATGATCTGATCGAGATCGACTCTCAGGAGAGAAGAGCACAGTTGAGTAGCACGGATGGGGTCTTTGTGAGATGAGGATAGATTGCGTGTACCGGTCTTTGCAGGACTAGTCGGCGGAGTTTTAGGGGAGGCACGCGATGCTTATTGCCCTAATTGTTTGGGGCCGACTAAGTCGTGTCGTGACCTCAGTATGTATGGGTAAGATGGCCAGGAAAAGGGACATACGGAGTTCTTGCTTAGTGTCGAGATAGTAGCAGTCATGGTTGAGCACCAGAAGCCCAGTGGGCTATTGCAGGCGATTGAAATCCCAACCTAGATATGAGAGGTAATTAATATAGATCTTGTTACAGGGTGGCATCGTACTCGGAGGAAGTGTGACTCCCTGGGGGTCATGGGAATTAGTGGCGAAACCAGTAGTGTTCTTTCAGTTTGGGACCCTTACCGGTGAGGATTATGCTTGCTTGTATAGCAGAGATTGTGAGGCTGCGCAGGTTCCTACGTTTATGATGACCGACAGATGAGCTCGGTTACGGATAACTTCTGGAGGTTTTTCAGGAGGGATTAGGGACACAGGTGAGTCTCAGTGTTGCATTACACCCTCAGACCGACGGACAGGCAAGGCGTACTATCCAGGCACCTGAGGATAGGATGCGGGCCTGTGTTCTTGATTTCAGAAATAGCCGGGAGGGTTAATTGTCTCTTGTTGTGTTGAGTACAATAACAGATACCCTTCCAGTATTCGGATGACCCTGTATGAGGCCTTGTATGTAAGAAAGTGTAGATCGCCGGTTGGTGGGTTCGGCATGGGCGAGGTTCAGTTATTTGGTCCAGACTTGATTCAGCGGGCTGTGGATAAGGCGAAGCTTATCCGGGAAAGATTATTTGTAAGCTTAGAGTCAGCAGAAGCTTTATGCAGATAACCGACGTTGACACATGGGGTTCAGGTTGGCATTTTAGTATGTGGCCACCTGTGGCATTATTGGTATGTAGGGGTTGTAAGGAGACTATGTCGCTATCTTTAAGTTGGACTCCCGAAAGAACATTCGGGGACGAATGTTTCTAAGGGGGGAAGAATGTTACACCCCGGAAATTCCAGGATATGTTTTTAAGAACGTACGTAAGAACTCAAATGTTAAGGTTTGAGACGAGTAAAATTTATCGGAATTTTGGATTTGTCGGAAAATGAAATATTGTGACGAATGGGAGGGCGACACGTGTCACCCCCCTTATGTTGTCTTGGACGAAATTTATCAAGGACAAAAGGGTCATTTGACCATTGTTAGGAAGACAAGTCTTGCAAATGACTTAGCTTGACATTGTTGACTAAAAGTCCAAGGGCCACTTGGGCAAGATCCATGTGAAACACATCCGAGCCATCCATATGTACTAATCTAGACCTTCCATTTTGTTATATAAGCTTACTAGTAGCAAGACTTTGTCATTCTCTACACTTAGAAAAAAAATTGAAATATTTTCTTGCTCACTATGGAAGCTCACAGTTTTGACAAGTTCCCAAGAGGAAAATTTCCAATTCTTGTCCAATAATTCCCCCACTTTAAACCAAGGTTCCTAAGAGTATTGTAAGGTTTTCTCAAAAGAAAGATTTCGGAAAAGAGGCGTTTTCGTATTAGTCGCAAAGCGAAAACCTAAAGGGTTATTCAACTTTGAAGTTGGAACTTGAAGATGAGTTATTCTTAAACTTCTAAGGGTTGCTTGGAGTGGATTGGAACGTCGAAAGGAGGAGCTAAAGTTGCTAAGGAGCGACTTGTGATCTTGGATCATAATTGGGCTAATTGAGGTATAATCTTCGTTTTACTTTTGTAATTGAAGATTCCACGTTATTATAAGTTAGAAGTGATCATGTGATTTGTGTTATGAAGTTTGATAAGTGACATGGATTGTAGAAGCCTAGAATCGAAAATGACATGATTAGCCTTTTGAAATTGAAATGCAATTTTGGTCGTTAATTTAGAATCGTCGCATGTTTACCTACTTGAGAATTGTAGTAGTTGTAATCGATTGCGGCTTGATATCATGTTATACTAAACCATTTGGATTGAAATGGAAATTGAATAAGAATTGGTATTGTTGTATTGTTGTGAGCCAATTGGGGCTGTTTGGTTATTCATTTGCATTGGATTACCTTATATATTATTGTGAGCCAATTGGAAATGTTTTGGTTATTCATTTGCATTGGATTACCTTCATATTATTTTGAGCCAATTGGGGCTGTTTGGTTATTCATTGGCATTGGATTACCTACATATTATTGTGAGCCAATTGGAATTGTTTGGTTATTCATTTGCATTGGATTACCTTCTATATTATTGTGAGCCAATTGGGGCTGGTTGGTTATTCATTGGCATTGGATTACCTTCTATATTGTTGTGATCCAATTGGGGCTGTTTGATTATTGTATTTCGACCTTGGAAAAGGTGGCAAAGTTAGTAAAAACAAAGGAGGTCTTTGTCAGATTTTCCGTAGAATTTAGAGACTTAACACTTATAATATTCTACGTTTGAAGTAAGGCCTTAATGGACGTATTGTGAATATTATAGGTTGACATACTACGAGGGAATTTGTACTTGACAAGTGGTTTGACAGAAGAGGTATGTGGAACTTTTCCTATCTTTTGAGCATGACTAGTTTCACGTATATAGTGTATGACGTCAAGATTTTGACAATCTAGTCCATTTGACATCCTTGGCTTATTTTAGGAATGTCTAAGTTGATTGAGTTAGGGAATTAACTCACTTGTTTAAATGTTAAGGATATCTTGGTTTTCAAAGTTAAGAGACTTTAAGTATGTTGAAAGTATTTTGATACTTGTTTTTATGGAAAGTTTAAAGAGTGGTTTACTCTAAGTAATTTAAGTATGTTAAGGGACTTGAAGAGTTTTAAAGTATGCGATACTTGTTTCGTTTTAAACGTATAAGTCCCTTGGATAGGAAATTGTACTTGACTAATGCATAAAGTGAATATAACGACTTTATGGGGAGTTGGTTATATTGGCTTTATGGAAAGATAAATGGCTTGATTTATTGAAAGGCAATTTGATTTAAGGCATCAATTGCCTAAGGTTTTAAAGGAAAGAAGTCACTTGATTTAGAAGCCTAAATGTATTTCTAAAAGGTATCGTGACTTGTCTTGAAAAGTAGTTATGACTTGATACTACGGTTATTAGTATCTTGGAAGTTTATATATGAAAAAGAGTCATTTTTAAAAGAATAGAAATTCGTAGTACTTTGGGTTAAATTCCCGGATTTTATAATGACATGTTAGTGCCTTAAGTAAACTAAAATGAGAATGTATATGAATAAGGCTAATAAGAAGTTAGGGGATTTCTTAACTTGCTTATTTATTGTATGATAAGCGGTAGGGCTTATGTTATGTATGATGGTAGGTTGAGCTAGGGTAAGAGTATAAATGAGGGTAAACCCCAGGCGTTATACCACCGCCAGGGTAAGAGTATAAATGAGGGTAAACCCCAAGACGTTATACCACTGTTTAGTGGATTTGCTACCCATGATGCGAGGAATACCTCATGCGAGTCCTTATGGGCTTATGCGGGTGAAATAGTCCCGTGCGGCGGATCTGACTATCACGAGGAATACCTCATGCGAGTCCTTATGGGCTTATGCGGGTGAAATAGTCCCGTGCGGGCGGATCTGACTATCACGAGAATACCTCATGCGAGTCCTTATGGGCTTACGCGGGTGAAATAGTCCCATGCGGCGGATCTGACTATGCGAGGAATACCTCACGAGTCCTTATGGGCTTACGCGGGTGAAATAGTCCCGTGCGGTAGTCTGACTATCACGAGGAATACCTCATGCGGGTCCACGCGATCTATGCGGGTGAAATAGTCCCAGGAATAGGATTGCTTAATGATACTGCGGGCGGGTGGTCCTGCTTTGATCGTGAGCCTCCTACTTTATATTGTAAGTATACTCTTATTTACTCTCATTGTTAGTAAGGCACAGTGTACTGTTAATTGAGTAATCATACATGTCTCCAGTTTTATTTTAGACTTATGATTTCATTCTGATGCTGATTTCACATATTTGGTACATGTTGTCTTGACCTCCTTGGGTGCGTTCATGCCGCAGTAAAGCAGTTCTTGATCCTCGCTCTTAGGATCACTGTTCAGCTGTTGAGAAGCTCCTTCATTTCGGAGGCTTATCCCTGGTATTGTCGGTTGTTGTACATTGGGGGTATGGTGGGGCCCCGTCACTTGAGTTGTTATTCTTAAGTGCTGTAGTCACATTGTGGATTGGGTGTAAAGAAAAGAAAAATGTCTTGTTCTATTTACGGATTGAGTATATTTTACGGAAGGTGGCCTTATCGGCCAGCTTTGTTGTTGGTTCTTGTCTAAGTTTTTGTATCTTTGTGTATGTTCATTGCTATTATGCGATGTATACACAGCGGGGTGCCCAGTAGGGCACCGATCGCAGCTTGGTCGGTCGTGACAGTTAGAGTCCAAAGGAGAGATGCAGGGGCAAGCACAAGTATTTGTCTCAACAACATATGTCATAACAGCTGAACTAAGAGTTGGACTCTGACATAGAATGACGGGGCATGCACCAATGAGTGTTTTAAGGAAAATAAATAGTTTTTGAAGTAAAACTAGTTTTTCAATTCAACATTGTGAAATTTGTCCAATGGCTAGGCAAACTAGAACAAAATTTCCAGAAAAGCAATACTGATGTAACTTTCCAGCCTCTTCATCATGATGTATGGGGACCATATTGGACCCTAACCTATACTGATATGAAGTATTTTCTTACTGTTATTGATGACTACACATGATGGACTTGAGTTTTCTTGTTAAACCTAAAGTTTGATGTGTCCAGTACTCTTAAAATCTTGTTTGTAATGATCAAAACATAGTTTGGTATGCTTGTTAAAAGGGTTAGATCATACAATGGGACAGAGTTCTTTAATAATTCTTGTCATGATTTGTTTGTATAACTTGGGATAATACATCAAAGCTCATGTCCATATACTCCACAACAAAATGGTGTAGTGGACAGAAGTCATACACATATCTTAGAGATTGCAAGGGCCATTAAGTTTCAAAGTAATTTACCAGCAAAATTTGGGGAGACTGCGTAGAGGCAGCTGTCTATATCATCAACAGGGCTCCTTCTGTTGTAATAGATAATATCTCACCCTATGAAAGGTTATTTAGGAAACCACCTGATTTGTTTCATATGAGAGTGGTTGGATGTCTTTGTTATGCCATAAATATGATAAATAGAGACAAGTTTGATACCAAGGCAGTTAAATCAGTTTTTCTTGGATATGCTACCAAGCAAAAGAAGTACAAGTTGATGGATTTAACTAACATAACTATTTTTCTCATCAGGAATGTATCATTTTATGAAGACAGCAGAAGGAATATGAGAGTCAGCAGAGCAACATGGAATCTCATGTCTCTCATATTCTTTTTGTTAATGAAGACATTTATGATGCATCTGATTACTTGAAGGGAAGGGAGACAAGCACTCCAAAGAATTCACAAGCAACAGACAATAATACATATTATGATAGTGCAATAATGTAGAGTGAGGACATTGTCCATGAAGAAAGTGTTGAAGAGGTGATTGGTAGTGAAGTTGGAGAAGGATGTGAAGCACCCACAGAGATGAGAAGATTTGTCAGAAGCATAAGACCCCCTTTGTGGATGAAAGACTTTATTCAGCATAATGATAATTCAGTAGGTGGACAGACATGTATCCATTGTCTGATGCTGTAAACTATTCTGGGCTTTATGTGGGTTATCCGAGTTTCATATCCAAGCTTGAAGAATAGTATGAGCCTCAATCATACTCTGAAGCAGCAATAGATCAAAGGTGGATAGATCAAGCATATGCAATGGTAGCTCAGGATGAAAGCCAAAATCAAATCACATGAGGATTAATGTCTATGGGAGAGGGTACTGGTACTGAAAATCTAGCCTTAGCAAGCAAATTTCCACAACATAGACAGAAAAAAAGGCCCCAATGCTTAATGTGATTTCTGTTAAATAAAAGGACATGTCAGGGACAATTGTTATAAGTTGATGTATTGTGACTATTGCAAGAATAAAGGTCATGTTAGAGAAACATGTTACAAACTTATAGGTTACCCTGATGATTCTAAGGGTAAGAAAAAGGTAAATGCAGTAAATGCAATGTTATAACCCGTAGTTCCAGGGTATGTATGCGAGGACGTACGTACGAGAATACGACATTGAAATTGGAAAGGAAGAAAGAGGTGATTTTTCCACGGAAAAGTTTCCGGTTTTTGTGAAGGAGAAAGGTTCGTTAATGGGAATTGGATTCCCAGATTTGGTATTCGGACTTCTTGGAATATTAGAGAATTATGGAATTTTATTTTCGAAAATGGTCACGTGGGCCCACGGGAGAAATTCTGATTTTGTGGGGCCACTTTGTTTTCAAGATTTTGGCCATTATGGATATTTCGGAAGATGAAATATTTTGGGCCAGTAGGAGGCGACACGTGTCACCCCACAGGTGGCTTGGCGAATTTCACTTTGTGCACTGGCCGATTAGAGTCGTTTTTCGACGAAACGTTTTACTAAACTCGCGTAGGGTAAATTCCGGCTATGTCATTTCTAATTTTTGCGGATTTTTCCGAGAGACGAAACACTTTGGACCAACGAGAGGGCGACACTTGTCACCCTCTCATTGGTGGACTTGTGGCGGAATTGAGGCCGATTGGATGGCTTATTTTGTCAAGTAGTTGGTAGGATATTTTTGTGTGCAAGTTGGCTAGGTACACTTGCCCTAATCCTCACCCTACACTTGCCTTGCACTTGGCACCATCTTGGCCCTTGGTTGGCCATCCCTTGACCTATAAATACCCCTCTTATGATGAAGAGTTCTTCATCCACAAACAAGCCTTCCAAGTCTTGAAATCCTCTCCCTTAAGCCTTTTTCGTCCAACACACCTCTCCCCGCAGGTAAAGTTTGGCGAGGCCCCTAGCCTAGCCGAAACCTACCCCCCCTCCCTTGGTAGAAATATTGTCTTCTAGTATTGTTATAATGCCCAAATTACCCTAGCCCAAACCCCTTAGTACTTAGTTGAAGTTATGAAGAACTTCTAGGGTTCTTGGAGCGCATTGGAGCGTCTTGAGTAGGAGCTAAACCTTGCTCGGGAGCGACTTTTATCTAGGATATTATTGGGCTTACTGAGGTAAATATCCTTATCCTCCTTTTGTAATTAGAATATACATCTTGTAGAAGTATAGGAATAAGTATAAATACTTAGAAGGATATTAAAGAATAGAATTGAACGATATCACGAGAAGGGTTTAAAAGATGAATAATAGAAGCGTACTTACATGGACTGTTTTCACGATGAGACTTGAGTAGCTCGGGTAGGGAAGTGCTGCCGAATGTCCATAGAATAGCGAACCCTCGCTTAGAGCTTTATGCTGATCTGATCAGACGTTGATAGGCGTGTTGGTATTATAGGTCGATTCTCTGCGCGACATATTGACTTGGCGGTGGATTTCGTAGAAGGTATGTGATTCTTCCTATCCTCTCGAGCATGATATTTTAAAGAATATGTATATAGTACGGTAGACGTACGTGTGTTAACTGAATAATAATTACGGCAATGTCTTCGGACTTAAGCCTGAATAATAATTACGGCAATGTCTTCGGACTTAAGCCTGAATAATAAGTACGGCAATGTCTTTTGACTTAAGCCTGAATAAAAAGAATCTGAAGTAGTTCAAAAGAATTAAGAAACCTTTTTAAGAGTAACACTTGGTTTTAAAAGCTTAAGAGTTATACTAGCTTTATGGGAAGTTAGGTATAACGGCTTAAGAGTGATAAAAAGAATGATTTATTGATTTAAGAAAATAAGAGACTTGACTTAATTATACTAATGTGAAAAAGTGTGAAACCTCATTCGTGAGTAAATAGTATTTTTGGTTTTCAAAAGGAATGATGTTTTACCGATCAGAATGAATGTCGAACAAACCACAGCAGCGCTAATAAAGGGAAATGTTTTGACTAAATAAAGTATTATTAAAACCAGTAGAAACTTCCATTTGCATAGGAACTAAGATGAGACAAAATGATATTACATTTCCTAGATCATGGCTGCTGTAATAAGATTGTTATGAACAATAATAACCTACTCACACATAAGGTATATGTTTCTCAAATTGTTTTAAAGGATTAAAACTATGAACTACGAAACCTTTCGAAAATGAGAAACTTGAGTAATTGAAATTTGGCAAACTTGAGCGTTGGGAAAAGAATGTTGTTACTTGATTTTACAAAGAGAAGTGTTTTGATTTACTTCAAAAGATAATCACTTTATTTTTATACTACGGGTATTGTGTGACTTTTGTGAAAGAAACGGATCTTTTAAAAGAGTAATACATGAAGTACTTTGGGGCTAAAAACCCGAACTTGTTAACATAATGTAGAAAGTACCTTGTGTGAATAACTTGATTGTATTGATTTGTGATAGTCTTGTAATACTTTCTTGTTGACATGATAAGTAAACATGTTAGGATGCTACGTGAGTTAGTATCTTGTGATGTTTGTGTAAAGGGGTTTTCCCTTGTTGTGCTTAGGTTGTTTAACGATAAGCTGTCATGTTGATATTATATCACTCATGATTAGGGGTTAAGCGCCCTCCGACGCGGGGTAGACTTCGGCGGGTCTAGTGACCTATGATTCGAGAATACCTTATGCAGTGCAGTATGGCCTATCGGAACTACGGGAGTTCGAGTTAGTATGCGGCCCTTGTGGTCATGCGGTCTTTGTGGCTACGCGGACGGCGAGTCGGGCAGCTGCCGGGAGTAGCTACCCTCGATGCGGGGAATACCTCATGCGGGCCATTGGGTGGCCCGTGCGAGCTACGGGAAGTTACGGGGCTAGACGCGCACATTAGATCTGCGGGCGAGTGGCGGCTTTGATCATGTGAATGCAGACAGATCTCATGATCTGATTCTGACCTTGTTTATCTTGTGGGTTTTAGTAGTCGGCTATGCCTTCGCACTTACCGTGCGGTTTTATGATGACTTTGAGGCGTGAGTCACGACTTGACATGGCTGCTTATTTATTGTGAATCGTAGTTTAGGTTATCATACATGTCTCTGCTTTATATAGACTACTATGATTTCATTTACGATATTTTGATTTCACATACTTGGTACTGTTATCTTGACCTCGCCCGGCTGCGTTCACGCATGAGTAAAGGTACTCCTCTGTTGATCCGTTCTTAGGATCACCGTTTGGCGTTGGAAAGCTCCGTTTCTCGAGTCTTAGCATTTTGGTATGGTCCTGTCGTTGTAGATATTTGCATTCGGGGTATGGCGGGGCCACTGTCCGCCATTGTTATTTTAAACTCTTAGAAGTCCGTAGACTGTTGTAAGGTTGGGATGTATCTTGTTCATTTTGGGGTACTTATATACATATATGCCGAAAGGCAACTTTTCCCAGCGTGTCTTATTTATCTTGTTTCATATCTTGGTTGTTTATATTCGCTGATTTCTCGATGTATGACTACTTGGGTGCGGGTAAGGCACGATCCACGAACCGAGCAGGTCGACGTCTGATAACAACAGGTGATCAGGGGAAACATGATCAGCTGGCATATTTGTTGAGGTCATACACTACTAAGAAGCATCAAAAGATACTTGACATGTTGAATCAGCAGGTTGCAGTCTCAGATGTGTAGTACACAGCAGCTCATACAACAACTCCTAAAGCTCATATGGTAGGTAAGTCCATGTTTATTAATACAAAGAAGATGTATTCTACTTGGGTGGTGGATTCTGGTGCAACTAATCATATGGTTGCTGATAAAAATATGATTGAAAAAATGGATTTGCTAGAAGATGCAGGGCAGGTTCAATTACCTACTGGAGACACAACACCAATCACTCAAACAGGACATTGTAGATTGTCAGAAGGTGATCTTATAAAGCATGTGTTGTGTGTGTCAAGTTTCAAATTTAATCTACTTTCTGTTTCAAAATTAACAAAGGAGTTGAATTGTTGTGCAAAGTTATTTCCTAACTTTTTTGTGTTACAGGATCTCTTCACTGGGAAGGTGAAGGTGAAGGAGATTGGTAGAGAGGTAGATGGACTAAATATGTTAGAGTCCAAAGGAGAGATGCAGGGGCAAGCACAAGTATTTTTCTCAACAACATATGTCACAACAGCTGAACTAAGAGTTGGACTCTGGCATAGAATGATGTGGCATGCACCAATGAGTGTTTTAAGGAAAATAAATAGTTTTTGAAGTAAAACTAGTTTTTCAATTCAACATTGTGAAATTTGTCCAATGTCTAGGCAAACTAGAACAAAATTTCCAGAAAAGCAATACTAATGTAACTTTCCAGCTTCTTCATCATGATGTATGGGGACCATATAGGACCCTAACCTATACTGATATTAATTATTTTCTTACTGTTATTGATGACTACACATGATGGATTTGGGTTTTCTTGTTAAACCTAAAGTTTGATGTGCCCACTACTCTTAAAATCTTGTTTGTAATGATCAAAACATAGTTTGGTATGTGTGTTAAAAGGGTTAGATCAGACAATGGGACAGAGTTCTTTAATAATTCTTGTCATGATTTGTTTGTATAACTTGGGATAATACATCAAAGCTCATGTCCATATACTCCACAACAAAATGGAGTAGTGGACAGAAGTCATAGACATATCTTAGAGATTGCAAGGGCCATTAAGTTTCAAAGTAACTTACCAGTAAAATTTTGGGGAGACTGCGTAGAGGCAGCTGTCTATATCATCAACAGGGCTCCTTCTGTTATAATAGAGAATATCTCACCCTATGAAAGGTTATTTAGGAAACCACCTGATTTGTCTCATATAAGAGTGGTTGGATGCCTTTGTTATGCCACAAATATGATAAATAGAGACAAGTTTGATACCAGGGTAGTTAAATCAGTTTTGCTTGGATATGCTACCAAGCAAAAGGAGTACAAGTTGCTGGATTTAACTAACACAACTATTTTTCTCATCAGGAATGTATCCTTTTATGAAGACATATTTCGTTTCAAGCAGAGTCAGCAGAGCAACATGGAATATCATGTCTCTCATATTCCTTCTTCTAAAGAAGAGATTGATAATGCATCTGATTACTTGAAGGGAAGTAAGACAAGCACTCCAGAGAATTCTCCAGCAGCAACAATAATACATATGATGATAGTTCAGTAATGCAGAGTGAGGACATTGTCCATGAAGAAAGTGTTGAAGATGTGATTGGTAGTGAATTGGAGAAGGATGTGAAGCACCCACAGAGATGAGAAGATTTGTCAGAAGCATAAGACCCCCTTTGTGGATGAAAGACTTTATTCAGCCTAATGATAATTCAGTAGGTGGACAGACATGTATCCATTGTCTGATGCTGTAAACTATTCTGGGCTTTCTGTGGGTTATCCGAGTTTCATATCCAAGCTTGAAGAATAGTATGAGCCTCAATCATACTCTGAAGCAGCAAGAGACCAAATGTGGATAGATCAAGCATATGCAATGGTAGCTCAGGATGAAAGCCAAAATCAAATCACAGGAGGATAAATGTCTATGGGAGAGGGTTTTGGTACTGAAAATATGGCCTTAGCAAGCAGATTTCCACAACACAGACAGAAAAAAAGGCCCCAATGCTTACTGTGATTTCTGTAAAAAAATAAAAGGACATGTCAGGGACAATTGTTATAAGTTGATGTATTGTGACTATTGCAAGAATAAATGTCATGTTAGAGAAACATGTTACAAACTTATAGGTTACCCTGATGATTCTAAGGGTAAGAAAAAGGTAAATCGATAAATCTGATAGCAGTGATCAGGGGCAACATGATCAGCTGGCATATTTGTTGAGGTCATACACTCCTGAGAAGTATCAAAAGATACTTGACATATTGAATCAGGAGGTTGCAGTCTCAGATGTGTAGTATACAGCAGCTCATAAAACAACTCCTAAAGGTCATATGGCAGGTAAGTCCATGTTTATTAATACAAAGAAGATGTATTCTACTTGGGTGGTGGATTCTGGTGCAACTAATCATATGGTTGCTGATAAAAATATGATTGAAAAAATGGATTTGCTAGAAGATGCAGGGTAGGTTCAATTACCTACTGGAGACACAACACCAATCACTCAAACAGGACATTGTAGATTGTCATAAGGTGATCTTATAAAGGATGTGTTGTGTGTGTCAAGTTTCAAATTTAATCTACTTTCTAATTCAAAATTAACAAAGGAGTTGAATTGTTGTGCAAAGTTATTTCCTGACTTCTTTGTGTTACAGGATCTCTTCACTGATAAGGTGAAGGTGAAGGAGATTGGTAGAGAGGTAGATGGACTATATATGTTAGAATCCAAAGGAGAGATGCAGAGGCAAGCACAAGTATTTGTCTCAACAACATATGTCACAACAACTAAACTAAGAGTTGGACTCTGGCATAAAATGATGGGGCATACACCAATGAGTGTTTTAAGGAAAATAAATAGTTTTTGAAGTAAAACTAGTTTTTCAATTCAACATTGTGAAATTTGTCCAATGGCTAGGCAAACTAGAAAAAAATTTCCAGAAAAGCAATATTGATGTAACTTTCCAGCCTCTTCATCATGATGTATGGTCTCATAGGACCCTAACCTATACTGATATGAAATATTTTCTTACTGTTATTGATGACTACACATGATGTACTTGGGCTTTCTTTTTAAACCTAAAGTTTGATGTGTCCACTACTCTTAAAATCTTGTTTGTAATGATCAAAACATAGTTTGGTATGCGTGTTAAAAGGGTTAGATCAGACAATGGGATAGAGTTCTTTAATAATTCTTGTCATGATTTGTTTGTAAAACTTGGGATAATACATCAAAGCTCATGTCCATATACTCCACAACAAAATGGAGTAGGGAGAGAAGTCATTGATATATCTGAGAGATTGCAAGGGCCATTAAGTTTCAAAGAAACTTACCAAATAAATTTTGGGATCACTAGAAGCGGTTTGTCTCATATCATCAACAGGGCTCCTTCTGTTGTAATATAGAATATCTTACCCTATGAAAGGTTATTTAGGAAACCACCTAATTTGTCTCATAATGAGTGGGTTGGATCATTTGTTGGATATCACAACAATGATAGAGACAAGTTTGATACTGTAGTTAAATCAATTTTGCTTGGATATGCAAGCAAAAGGAGTACAAGTTGATGGATTTAACTAACCTAACTATTTTTCTCAGGAATGTATCCTTTTATGAGATATTTCCTTTCGGTGCAGAAGCGAGACTAGCACTCCAGTTCTCAAGCATGATCCTTTTAGAAACATTGATGATCCGACTGGAAACGAAGTCTGAGAGAGGAACACTCAGCGAAGACAATAATACATATGATGATAGTGCGATGTCTGAGAGAGGACATTGTCCATGAATAAAGTGTTGAAGAGGTGATTGGTAGTGAAGTTGGAAGGATGTGAAGCACCAGCGTAGATGAAGATTTGTCAAAATATCACGATGGTAGCTCAGCATAAGACCTCATCTCTTGCGAAAGTGATGGTCTGGCAATCACAATTGAATCAGTGGGTGACGCACATGCATATGTATATCCCGTCAAACCATTCAAAACTACGTTGTCCGAGCTTCACTGAGTTATTCATTGAAGAATATGAAGCTTCAATCATACTCTACAAAAGCAAAAGAAGAAGCGTGGATAGAGATCAAGCATACACAATGGTAGCTCGTGATGAAAGCCAAAATCAAATCACATGAGAATAAATGTATATGGGAGAGATCTGCTTGAAAATGGCGCCTTAGTAAGCGATTTCCACAAGACGAGAAAAAAAGGCGTACTTTACTGTGATTTCTATAAAATAAACGCAAGGACAATCGTGACACGATTGTACACTATTACAAGAATAAAGGTCATAAGTAGGAGAAATATGTTACAACTTATAGTTACCCTGACGATTCTAAGGTAAGAAAAGGTAAATGCAGAATGCATTAAAGAATAAAAGCGATCGTGGCAATAAGGACACCGGGTATATCGGTCGAGGTCATACACTTTCGGTATATCAAAAGATACTGATTTGTTGAATCGAGGTTACGCCTTGTATGTGTAGTACAACACCATACAACAACTCCTAAAACACATAATAAGGTGTAAGTCCATGTTTATTAATACAAAGCATACAGATTCTACTCAAGGGTGGATTTCTGTGCACCAATCATACGTTGCTGATAAAAAAATATTAATGAAAAAATGGATTTGCTAGAAGATGCAGTACGTTCAATATTTAATGAGACACAACACCAATCACTCAAACAATGTGACATCGCATTGTCGTTATAAGTTGATGGTTGCATTATCGCAATAAAGGTCACAAGTAGAGAAATATGTTACAAACTTATAGGTTACCCCCGATGATTCTAAGGGTAAGAAAAGGTAAATGCAGAGTGCACAGCAACAGTGATCGTGGGCAACACGATCACCGGCATATTTGTCGAAAATACACTCGAGAAGTATCAAAAGATACTTGACTTGTTGAATCAAAGAGGTTACGCTCGTATGTGTAGTATTACAACAGCTCATACAACAACTCCTAAACACATGGGCGGCGTGTAAGTCCATGTTTATTAATGGGCAGCAAGACGTATTCTACTCGCGGACTCGTGCAACCAATCATATGGTCACGGCGCGCGAATGAAAAATGGATTTGCTAGGAAGATGTGGCATGTTCAATTATTTACCGAGACACAACACCAATCACTCAAACAGATATCAGAGATTGTCGAAGGTGATTTTATAAAGGATGTGTTGTGTGTGTCGTTTCAAATTTAATCTACAATCGATTCAAAATTAACAAGTTGAATTGTTGAGTTGAAGTTATTATGACTTCGTCTTATAGGATCTCTTCATTGAGAAGGTGAAGGTGAAGGAGATTGGTAGAGAGGTAGATGGACTATATATGTTAGAATCCAAAGGAGAGATCACGAGGCAAGCACAAGTATTTGTCTGAACAACATATGTCACAACTAAACTAAGAGTTGGACTCTGGCATAGAATGATGGGGCATACACCAATGGGTGTTTTAAGGAAAATAAATAGTTTTTGAAGTAAAACTAGTTTTTCAATTCAACATTGTGAAATTTGTCCAATGTCTAGGCAAACTAGAACAAAATTTCCAGAAAAGCAATACTGATGTAACTTTCCATCTTCTTTATCATGATGTATGGTCTCATAGGACCCTAACCTATACTGATATGAAATATTTTCTTACTGTTATTGATGACTACACATGATGTACTTAGTTTTGTTCTTATTATGGATGACTGCGGATTACGACGGGTTTGTTTTTAAACCTAAAGTTTGATGTGTCCACTACTCTTAAAATCTTGTTTGTAATGATCAAAACATAGTTTGGTATGCGTGTTAAAAGGGTTAGATCAGACAATGGGACGGAGTTCTTTAATAATTCTTGTCATGATTTGTTTGTATAACTTGGGATAATACATCAAAGCTCATGTCCATATACTCCACAACAAAATGGAGTAGTGGAGAGAAGTCATAGACATATCTTAGAGATTGCAAGGGCCATTAAGTTTCAAAGTAACTTACCACCAAAATTTTGGGGAGACTGCGTAGAGGCAACTGTCTATATCATCAACAGGGTTCCTTATGTTGTAATAGAGAATATCTCTCCATATGAAAGGTTATTTAGAAACCAACCACCGGGACGGTCTCATAGCGAGTGGCTGGATGCTCTTTGTTATAAATCGCCAACTATAAACAGAGTTTGATTTGATAATTGCAGAAGTAGAACTATTTTTTAATGTTGATATTTACCAAAGGAGTAATAAGTTATTGACTTAACTAACACAACTATTTTTCTCAAATAGAATGTCCTTTTAAGAAGACATAGCTCCTTTCTGTCGAAATAACAGAGCAACATAAAACTGGGTTTCTAGGCTCTTCTTTTCTTTGTTGGAGAGATATCAATTGATCGTCCGACATTTCAGCGTAAGTGAGACAAAGACTCAAGAATTCACAAAGAAGACAACAATACAGTATGATGATAGCAGTAATGCAGAGTGAGTGACATTTTCCATGGTGTTGAAAGGTGACTGCAGTGAAGGTGTATAAGGAAGCACTTAAAGGGGTGATTTAGTAGAAGATTCTGTCGAAGTAAAGACTTTGTGGATGAAAGACTTTATTCACCCAACCCAAATTCGTATGGACAGACATGTATCCACCGTCCCGATATCGTAAACTATTTCGATGCAAAGGGTTATCCGGGAAGTTTCATATCCAAGCTCAAGAATAGTACGAGCCGCCCAATCATACTGGCAAAGTGTTAGCACGAGAGAATGGATGTGACTAAGCATACGAATGGTAGTTTCGGATGAAAGCCAAAATCAAATCACACGAGGATAAATGTCTATGGGAGAGAATGCTGAAAATCTGGGTAATCCTTAAAACTGCCCAAGCGATTTTCACAACACTGATGCAAAAAGTGCCCCGATGCTTCAGTAAATTCTCAAAATAAAAGAACATAATGGGGACAATTTATAAGTTGATGTATTGTGACTATTGCAGAATAAAGGTCATGTTAGAGAAACATGTTACAAACTTATAGGTTACCTGATTATTCTAAGGGTAAGAAAAAGGTAAATCAAAATTAAATCTGATAACAGCAGGTCGGTCAACATGATCGGTGGCGTATTTGTTGAGGTCATACACTGCGAGAAGAAGTATCAAAAGATACTTGACATGTTGAATCGAGAGGTTGCAGTCTCAGATGTGTAGTACACAGCAGCTCAAACAACAACTCCTAAAGCTCATATGGCAGGTAAGTCCATGTTTATTAATACAATTCTACTTGGGTGGTGGATTCTGGTGCAACTAATCATATGATTGCTGATAAAAATATGATTGAAAAAATGGATTTGCTAGAAGATGCAGGGCAGGTTCAATTACCTACTGGAGACACAACACCAATCACTCAAACAGGACATTGTAGATTGTCATAAGGTGATCTTATAAAGCATGTGTTGTGTGTGTCAAGTTTCAAATTTAATCTACTTTCTGTTTCAAAATTAACAAAGGAGTTGAATTGTTGTGCAAAGTTGTTTCCTGACTTCTTTGTGTTACACGATCTCTTCACTGGGAAGGTGAAGGTGAAGAAGATTGGTAGAGAGATAGATGGACTATATATGTTAGAATCCAAAGGAGAGATGCAGGGGCAAGCACAAGTATTTGTCTCAACAACATATGTCACAACAGCTGAACTAAGAGTTGGACTCTGGCATAGAATGATGGGGCATGCACCAATGAGTGTTTTATGGAAAATAAATAGTTTTTGAAGTAAAATTAGTTTTTCAATTCAACATTGTGAAATTTGTCCAATGTCTAGGCAAACTAGAACAAAATTTCCAGAAAAGCAATACTGATGTAACTTTCCAACTTCTTCATCATGATGTATGGGGACCATATAGGATCCTAACCTATACTGATATGAATTATTTTCTTACTGTTATTGATGACTACACATGATGGACTTGGGTTTTCTTGTTAAACCTAAAGTTTGATGTGTCCACTACTCTTAAAATCTTGTTTGTAATGATCAAAACATAGTTTGTTATGCGTGTTAAAAGGGTTAGATCAGACAATGGGACAGAGTTCTTTAATAATTCGTGTCATGATTTGTTTGTATAACTTGGGATAATACGTCAAAGCTCATGTCCATATACTCCACAACAAAATGGAGTAGTGGACAGAAGTCATAGACATATCTTAGAGATTGCAAGGGCCATTAAGTTTCAAATTAACTTACCAACAAAATTTTGGGGAGATTACGTAGAGGCAACTGTCTATATCATCAACAGGGTTCCTTCTGTTGTAATAGGGAATATCTCACCCTATGAAAGGTTATTTAGGAAACCACCTGATTTGTCTCATATGAGAGTGGTTGGATGCCTTTGTTATGCCACAAATCTGATAAATAGAGACAAGTTTGATACCAGGGCAGTTAAATCATTTTTGCTTGGATATGCTACCAAGCAAAAGGAATACAAGTTGCTGGATTTAACTAACACAACTATTTTGTCAGCAGGAATGTATCCTTTTATGAAGACATATTTCCTTTCAAGCAGAGTCAGCAGAGCAACATGGAATATCATGTCTCTCATATTCCTTCTTCTAATGAAGACATTGATGATGCATCTGATTACTTGAAGGGAAGGGAGACAAGCACTCCAGAGAATTCACAAGCAGCAGACAATAATACATATGATGATAGTGCAGTAATGCAGAGTGACGACATTGTCCCTGAAGAAAGTGTTGAAGATGTGATTGATAGTGAAGTTGCAGAAAGAAGTGAAGCACCCACATACATGAGAAGATTTGTCAGAAGCATAAGACCTCATTTGTGGATGAAAGACTTTATTCAGCCTAATGACAATTCAGAAGGTGGACAGACATGTATCCATTGTCTGATGCTGTAAACTATTCTGGGCTTTCTGTGGGTTATCCGAGTTTCATATCCAAGCTTGAAGAATAGTATGAGCCTCAATCATTCTCTGAAGCAGCAAGAGACCAAAGGTGGATAGATGCTATGAAGGTTGAGATTGCAGCTCTTGAAGAAAATCATACTTGGGAGATAGTTGATTTACCCAACCATAAGAAGGTAATAGGATGTAAATGGGTGTACAAAATCAAGTATAAAGCAACTGGTGAAGTGGAAAAATACAAGGCTAGACTAGTGGCAAAGGGGTACAACCAAAAAGAAGGGATAGACTACCAAGACATATGGTGAAAATGGTAATAGTCAGAGCAGTCATATCGGTTGCTGCAGCAAAAGGATGGATTGTTCATCAAATGGATGTCTTCAATGCTTTTCTCCAAGGAGATCTTAATGAAGAAGTATATATGACCTTACCTCAAGGATTTACACAAGGAGGGAAAGGTATGTAGACTGTTAAAGTCCTTATATGGACTAAAACAAACTTCAAGACAGTGGAATATAAAGCTAACCACTGCCTTGATATCTTCTGGTTTTGAGCAAAGCCATCTTGATTACACCCTACTTCAAAGAAAGTCAAAAACAGAATGGTAATGGTTCTTGTCACGACCCGACCCCGGGCCCGCGACTGGTGCCCTACCTGGGCACCCTTACAGGTATACATCAGAGATAATCAGCGGAACATACATGAAACTTATAAATAAATCATCAAAGATAAAATCAACAGGTTAGCCGATAAGGCTACCTCCCTGGATAGTAAATACATAAACAAAGCAGTTGCCTCCTTTCCTTTACAAACTGACCCACAATATGTGACTACAGACCTCTAAGAGTTTTAACATAACAACTGTGGCGGGACAGGGCCCCGCCATACCCCTGAATACACATGAATCTACAACCTCAGGGGAAACCGTACCAAGAGATAAGCCTCCGGAGCAAATGGAGCTTTTTCCCAAAATCGAATCGAGATCCTAAGAGCAAGGATCACCAACACAGGTACCTAAAACTGCGGGCATGAACGGCCCCGAAGAAGTCGATACAAGTGCGAATATGGAACAGAAATAACGTACAGTAAACAGATCATAACTGTACAAAAGAATGACAGGGACAAGTATAAAAAAAATACATACCAGATCCTGCCGTGTCATTACCACCTATGAACTTAATCGTACCTTATTATCTTTTCCCATTTTCAATAAAAGTTATAGTCACATTCTTATGTACATGATTAGGAAAAATCATTAAGTTCATTACCATATAACTTACTTATCTTTCATAACATAATCCGGCCCCTTATGGAGGGACGCATATACTACCCGGCCCAATCTGGAACGCGATCAAGTCACACAAATATCAAGTGTGCCCGTGGAATCCCCCCATCACTGCCGACAGCTATAAGTGTAAAATATAACCATGTGACGCGCCCGTGGCATCCCACCTCACTGTCGGCGTACACATACACAACACATATATATATATATATATCTCCTGCCCGTGGAATCCACATCATCGCCGTGGTAGGTGTAACATATAACCACGTGACGCGCGTGGCATCCCACCTCACCGTCGACACATACACATATATATATATATATATATATATATATATAAGCATAGCCATGCGTGCCTCGGCATCCTCATCATAGGTGCAGTCTTGTGGGAGCTAGCCCATGGAGTAATAATATAACATGCCTCGGAATCCTCATCGCGGTACATGTCTTCGTGGAGCTAGCCTATGGAGTAAAATATAACACGGTCGCATGCCCCGGAATCCCACATCGTATAAGCATGGCCATGGAGTAATAAAAAATGCGGGCATCTAACCCGCATCCTGGCTGCATTCCCCGGCATCCCTCATCGTATAAGCATGACCAAGATCAATCACAATGGAATCATACGTGGAATCCCGTCACATCGCTGACGTTCAATAAAATGTCCGCATCTAACCCGATTCAGGTCACATGCCGAATCCTACATCGTATAAGCATGCCCAAGGATCAATCATAATGAAGCATACGTGGAATCCACATCACCGATGCGTCCAAGTAAACTTATAACAAGACACCGCCTCCAACTGAGAGTCACGACAACGTAACATATAACACTTGCACTTAAAGCTATCACAAGCAAACACAGGCAAGTTCATTAAACTTTTAGACTTCCATTTTTTTATAAACTCATGGCACTTCCGCTTTCACATAAAAATCCGAATTTAACCCCAGTACTACGCACTCTACTCCTTTAGAAAAACTCTTTTCAAATAAACTTCCAAGATACTAACAACCGTAGTATCAAGTCATATCTACCTTCAAGACAAGTCACCATACTTTTTAGAAATACATTTACCGCCTAAATCAAGTGACTTCTTTCTTAAAAACATTAAGCAATTGGTACCTTAAAAACAGTTTGCCCTTCTTTATTTCAAATCATTTCTTTGCTTACATTACTGAAGAAAATCATTCTCTTAACCTTCCATAAAGCCGTTATAACCAACTTCCCATAAAGCCGTTATAACTCTTTATGGTTTTAGACAACCCCATTCCTTTTATAACCAAGAGACTTATATTTTTTTAAAAATACTTCAAGTCCCTTAACTTTTAAGAAAACAAGTTTCTTAACTTTTGAAATCAAGTCTTTCCAAATCGAGTATTCTATACTTGTAATCAATTCACTTCTTCCTTTAAGAATCAAGCCTCCTAACTTGAAAAATAAAGTCTCTTAACCTTAAGAAATCAAGTGACTCCTTTTATTATAAAACCTTAGGCAATTGATGCCTTAAAATCAAGTTGCCTTTTCACTAAAATCAAGTCATTTATCTTTCCATAAAGCAAATATAACCAACTTCTCATAAAGTCGTTATATTCACTTTATACCTTAGCCAAAATATAATTTCCTATCCAAGGGACTTATACGTTTAAAACGGAACAAGTATCACATACTTTAAACTCTTCAAGTCCCTTAACTTTAATAAAACTTAAGACATCCTTTATTCTTTCAAAGAAGTGAGTTAATCTCCTAACCCACCCGACTTGGCTATTCATAAAACTAGTAAATGACATCAAGGTGTGGTACGTCTACCGTACTACATACGTGCAACTAGTCATGCTCAAAAGATAGGAAAAGTTCTTCATAGAGTAAATCACACAACTACCTCTTAACTTCTAAGAGTAGAAGGAAACATGAAATGATACCACCGGTATATTCCATACATAGAATCATGCCAAAGGAAGGAAAAGGTTCACATACCTCGCGACGATTATCGACAAGTAGCAAAATGCTCCAAAATACTTCAACCTTGATAGTTATTCCATCCTTCAAGTAGGATACGCTATACTTAGTACTTCAACCTATAATGGTCACAATACGTCTGTTAACCTCTTACTTCAAACGTAGAATATTCCAAGTGCTAAGTCACTAAATTCTACGGAAAATCGGACAGCACCTCCTTTGTTTCTACTTACTTTGCCACCTTTTTCAAGGACGAATACAATAACCAAACACGCCACATTTAAGGCCCAATCAATGCAATTAACAATAGGGGATTACACGCCTACTAGACGTGTAAAATTCCGCCCCACAATAGATATCAAACTAATACAAACTATATGTCCAATTCGGCCATATTGAGTACAACAATACCAATTCTTATCCAATTTCCTTTTCAATCCAAATTGTTAGCATAACATGATATCAAGTCGCAATCGTTTATACTACTATAATCTCCAACTAAGTAACATGCGACGATTCTAGTAAACGACCAAATTGTAATCCAACTTCACATGGCTTACATTACATTTCGGATTTAAGAATACAAGCAATCCATAATACTTATAAACTTCAACATATCCACTTCATGCTAGCAACATGTAAAGCCAACAACAACAATATATATATAATCTTGTAACACTATTAAGAGACAAGATTATACCTCAACGAATCTCAATCCAACTCCAAATCCGAATTTGCTCCCTAGCAACTTAGAGCCTCTTCAAGACACTTCAATCCGCTACTTGAGACCCTTAGAACCATACCAACAACTTTCCTTCAAACTTCCAATCCAAAACCTAGAAAAGCAACTAGGTTTTCGCTTTGCGACTAACCCGAAAACTATCTTTTTCCGAGATTTTTCTATTGAGATATGCTTACAATACACCCAAGAACCTTGGTTTAAAGTGGGGAGCTTAATGAACAAGAAACAAAAATTCTTCTTCTTCTTTGTGAGAGAACCCGAGAGCTAGTGCTCTTGTTCTTCAAATGTTTTGTGAAATTTTACTAAGTGTTAAGCTTGTCATACCACTACTAGTATTATATAGTGTAATGGAGGGTCAATATGCAACTAAATGGGTGGTTTGGATGAGCTCTTATTTAAATATCAAGACTTTGTGGGTCTTTTGACTTAGTCAAGAATCTCAAGCTACTACTTGCAAGACTTGTCTTGCTAACAAAGGTCCAATGACCCTCTTGCCCTTGCAAATTTCGTCCAAGGCATCATTAAGGGGGTGACACGTGTCGCCCTCCCATTCGTCACAATAGTACATTTTCCGACAATTTCATAATTCCGTTAAATTTTTACTAGTCTCTAATCTTAACATTTGGAATTCTTACGTACGTTCTTAAAGCATGTCCTGTAAATACGGGGTGTAACAGTTCTCATCTATGTGGATGATCTCCTGATTACAGGAGATGATGAGAATCTCATAAAGGAAACCAAATCTATACTACAAACGCATTTCAAGATCAAGGATTTGGGAGAATTGAAGTATTTCTTGGGTTTGAATTTGCTAGGAATAAAACAGGAATTGTCATGCATCAGATGAAATATTCCCTTGAGTTGATAGCAGACATGGGGTTATCAGGAGCTAAGCCAGCTAGATCTCTAATGTAGATAATAGCAAGCTTACTTATATTGTATATGACAGAAAGGTGCAAGATGCAGCATTGGTCAATGAAGATTCATTGCTTACAAATCAGATAAGTTATCAAAGACTGATTGGGAGACTGTTGTACTTAACAAATAGCATACCAGATATTAGCTTTGTTGTTCAAAGTCTTAGCCAATTCATTCAGGCACCCAAAGAATCACATATGGCAGCAACTAAAATAGTAGTAAGGTATATTAAGAATGCACCAGGACTGGGAATATTTCTGACTGCTGGTGAATCATGAGGCTTGTTAGGCTATTGTGATGCAAATTGAGAATCATGTCTTAATACCAGGAGATCAGTCACTAGGTATTTGGTATTTTTTTATTCCTCTTTAATCTCCTGGAAATCCAAGAAACAATCAACCATTTCCAGAAGTTCTGCAGAGGCAGAATACATAAATTTAGCCATATTGGTTGCATAAATTGTTTGGATTTCTGGTTTATTTGCTATGTTAAACATTCAATTAGATATGTCAGTTCCCTTACATTGTGATAGCAAGTATGTCATCCAAATTGTGTCTAATTCAGTGTTCCATGAGAGAACTAAACATATTGACATTGATTGTCACTTTATTAGGGAGAAGATTTAGCTGGGAGAGCCGCCGACTCCAACTACGATCCATACTAGATCTGAGGGAGGATGTTAAGAGTATGAAGATGCAAACACAGGAGAAGCTGCAGACACAAGTAAAGCCTTCTCCTCCTTCTCAATTCTCAGCATTGCAGATGCAGCAGAACACAACAACAACATGCAGCTACACACACACAAGAGATTGCCCCCTATTTTGTTGAGATTAGTTACAATTTTGTTTGGGTAGTTATAAGTTAGTTACAATTCTGTTTTTCTCTTATTTCTTTTCTATTTTCTGTTTACTCCTTTTACTTTCATATGCTTGTAACTATAAATAGAGATCTATTTTGATCTTTATAGAGATATACAAATATAGAGAAAAGCTCCCACAAAATAAAGTGTTCTTCATTATTTTCATATTAATTGTGCAGGGGAGATAATCGATTTCATCGATCCCTTGCATGCAAGTGCATATGAGCTCAGATCGAGATTCTTAACAAGCCTCCTTGAACTTCATCATTTGATCGGCAATGATTAGAATTATGAAACAAATAAAAGTACAATTTAGGTCAACAAAGATCTGAAGAGAGAGGTTTGTGGCAAAATCGACTGAATGATGAAGGAAGCTGGCTAAAATTTATAAACTATATTGTTGAAAGATTTAACCGGGTAAGAAGTGGTTAGTTTGAGGTAAAATTGTGACTAAGATAACCGAATAGACATGACCTTTAATTTTCCCTTATACTATCATCTATGATTTGAATACGTTATAAAATCTTAAGTATGGTCTAGTGTTTTCGTACACAATTCTCAATTTGGTCAAGAGAGAAAATTTAGGGAAAAGAACATATCGATTAGTATTACTTGTCTATACCCCCTCCTAAACTTATTACCCACCCATATCCCAAAAATTATAATACCAATATGGTATTACCCTGTCTCTATTAGTTATTTAAACAAATTAAGTTGAATTTATATAAAGAAAGAATCTGATAAATATGGTAATACACGGTTTTAAATATTGTAAATAATGTGTATTAATTAGCGTTGTACACTTACCATAAGTATAAGATTCTTGAACTACTAGAATAGGGTTTGGGTATTAGAATAGGAATAAAATTTTCCTATTATGAAAATTGTAACTTGTATATATTATTCTTTCATTAATGAAAATAATCAATGGATTACTTCTTTCAAGGTATCATAAGTCTAGGTCTTAAAATCATCTCTCTAATTTTTTCAAAATATTCGTCGATTGCCTCAAATTGCTGACATTATTTCTCGAAATTCTTGTCTGACGGTTCCTCATCTCTTCCCAAATTTTCCTTCCAAATTCCTATATCACGTCTTGCGTTGCTATTATGGCTAAAACACGTTTCATCCTGCCCTCACTGTTTCTAACATCAAGAATCATATCCCTATAATTCTTGAAATAGAAAACGTCCAATACGCGACGTGGGCAGAACTGTTCAAAGTTCACACACGCTCGCATCAAGTCTCCCATCATATTATCCCCCAAACCCGAAGATGACCCAAAGTTATGGACTACTCTTGATGCTACTGTTCTTCAGTGGATTTACTCCACTATTTCTATCGACCTGTTGCAAACGATTATCGAACTAGACGCTACGAAAATGGCGGCTTGGAATAGAGTATGTCATATATTCCAGAATAATCAAAATTTTCGTGATGTTACTGTTACACCCCGTAATACCAGGGCTACTAATTGAGAACATGATTAAGGGTTTAAGATTTGAATTTTAGAAGGAAAGAATTACTACATCTTCTTAAGAAAAATTTTGGAAAATGTGACGACGAAAAATTATTAACTTGGAGTTTAATACTTCTAATTGAATTTGTGGGATTAGTATTGGATTACGAAGAATTGAAATTGATAATATGGGGCCCACTGAGAATTTTACAATTTCGCGGGACCCTTCGATTTTAAGATATTTTGGACAATATCTAGATATTTTGAAGAGGAAATTATTGACCAATGAGAGAGCGACATGTGTCCCTCTCCACTTGTGTTGCTAAGGGAAATATCTATATAGAAGATAAGCTTGCAAGACTTAGAGACATTTTCAAAATATTCTATCTTCCTAAACATTATCTTCTCTCTTCCTTAGCCTTATATTTCGAAATTCATAGATAAAGAGAAGATCAAAGACAAGTTATTTTCCTAGATTAATAACACTAATCAAGTTCTAAGACAAGTTAACTCTCCAATAATCTCCAAAATCCATGTTGGGCCGAAAATAGGGTTGAAAATCCTAGCTTGTTCGTCGAATTTTTGGAGGTAAAACGTGAAGGGAAATTTTTTCTAAGGTTGTAGTGGATACATGGAAGTGATTGGATTTTGAAGAAGTGGAGAAAAAACGAAAACTACGGGCCAAAGTGGAGCGGAATGCCTAGGGACGTTTTTGGATATTTTAAAGGTAAAAATTCCTCATTCTCTTGAAGTAATTGGATATTACTTATTGCTATAATGTATAGATGAGCTTGTTCTAAAAATAATGAAGATTAAAAAGTGTTTGGACCAATTTTGGTGTCTTGGCCGAGAATGGGACAATTTCGGTGTCATTGAGTTTCGTTGGTTATTATCATTGTTATCTTCACCTATTGCATGTTATAATGGACTAATGTCGTTGTTAATAATTTGATATAACTTATATAGAAGTTTTGGAACTCGAATTGGAATAAAATGGATTAAGGAAAGAGTTGTCGGATTGTAGTTGTTGGCCGTGGAATCTATAAAATTGTTGGACGTTATTATGCAGTTTTTAAGGACTGTTTTGTGGCGCTGGAATTCTGAAAATTCAGCCACCAACATGCATGATTAATGTAGTAGTTGCTACTGAAAGTCCTAAGGGATTAAGGGTGTAATAGGGTGTTGAAAGGCTTCACATTTAACCCTTGTTGTTGTGGGATATTGGGTTGATTTTGTTGCACCCGTAATTCCAGGACATGTATAAGAGAATAGACGCGAGAACACAAGACTTGAAAAATTGGTACGAAAGAAAGAATTGTTTTTCCGAAGGAAAATCTTCCGAACGTCGGAAAGGAAAAAGGTTCGTTGATGAGAATTTGATTCTCAAAATGCATTAATTGAGGATTATGGAATGTATTATCATTATGGAAATTTATTTTTACGGATTTGGTCATGTGGGGCCCACCCAAAAAATTTTACGTTTTGTGGGGCCCACGAGGGTTACGAAATTTTATGGACGAATGGGAGGGCGACACGTGGCACCCCCCCCCCCCACACACATGGTCTTGGAAGAAATTGGGCAAGGGTAGTATGGTCATTGACCTATGTAGATGATAAAGTCTTGCAAGCTTGAGATTATTGACTTAGTCAACTTGCCACTTGTATAGATATTTAATTTTCTTCATCCTAGCCACATATATATTATTATCTTGACCCTCAATTGTATTATATATACACACTAGATGCAAGACCAAGTCTTCAACACTTAGAATAAATTAGAGGGGCCTTGTTCTTCAAGAGTTGCTCTCGGGTTTGCCTTGTTCTCCACACAAAATTTTTGCAATTGTGGTTCTTTATTTACAAAACTTTAACCCAAGGTCCCTAAGGGTATTTTAAGGATATCTCAATAGAAAGATCTCAGAAAAACGACGTTTTCACGTTAGTCGCAAGGCAAAAACCTAAGTCATTTTCATAGTTTTGGATTGAAAATGGAAGAGAAGTTGGCTGTGAACTTCTAAAGGCTTCAAATAGCGGATTGGAGCGTAAAGGAAAGGAGCTAAAAATGGCTAAGGAGCGATTTTGAATCTTGGAATTTATAAGGGCTTATAAAGGTAACAAGTCTTGTCGTTTTAGTAATTAAGATTACTTATTGTTGTAGCTATGGATATTAGCAAGCATGAGGTATATAGTATGAAGTTTGATAAATGTATTGACTATTGGAACCCTAATCTGAAACTAGCATGTTTAGACTTTGAGATTACAATTCAATTTGATTATTAGTTTAAGTCGTCACATGTTATATAAAGAAGGAATTATAGTTGTTAAGTTGTTTATGACTATATAACATGTTAGACCTAAGAATTTGGATTGAAAAAAAAGAATTGGAAAGGACTTTGTGTTGTTGTACATATTAGCCGAGAATGGCTTTGGATATTAAACTACTTGGTATTAATTGTGGGGCAGAATTTTACACGTATTGTAAGGCGTGTAATCCCCTTTGCTTGGTTGGTGTATTGAGACTTAAATGTGGCATGTTGGTTATTGATATCGGGCCTTGAAAAGGGTGGAAAAGTATGTAGAAACAAAGGAGGTGCTACCCAATTTTCCGTAGAATAAGAGACCGTATACTTAGTATTATTCTACGTTAGAAACTAGAAGTTGATAGTCGTGTTGTGGCCATTATAGGTTGACAATTCTACGTGCGACGTATTCGACTTAGCTTGTGGATTAAGCCGAAAGGTATGTGAACCATCTCTTCTTCTTCTAGCATGATTCCTTATGATAAAGTAAGTAAGTCCTACTCCTTAAATGATTCATTCCTTGATTGTACTTGGATTGCCTAATATAGAAGTTGTTCTATATACTTCCTTGATTGTACTTTGGATGTTTAAATTGGAAGTTGTTATAATCCATTCCCTTAATGAAGTTTGGATTTTCAAAAGTGAAAGTATTTTACTTAAAGTACATAGAGTCTTGAAAAGGAAGTGGTTTCCAAATCTTTTGGCTAGTGCCTTAGTTCCAAAACCTAAAGGTTGTTATAATGACTTTAGGGGAGTCAAAAGAGTGATTTACTTAATTGATTTATAAGAGGAGAAATGACATGACTTAAAGAGAAGTAACTTGTTTTAAAGGTGTGGGTTACTTAAGATTTAAAAGTAGAAGAAACTTGATTTCTAAAGATTAAGAGACTTGAAGTATTTTGAAAGTTAAGAAACTTGATTTGAAAGTATGTGATACTTGGTTTTAAAAGTATAAGTCTCTTGGATATAAAAAGAATGAATTTGTCTAAAACCATAAAGGGTTATAACGACTTTATGGGAAGTTAGTTATAACGGCTTTATGGAAGGTTAAGAAAATTGTCTATTTTGATTGATAGGCATGAGTTGCCTAGGTTGTGAAATTTAAAGTTACTTAGTGGCAAAGCCTTAAAATAAATTTCTAAAGGTGTAGTAACTTATTTTGAAAAATAGACATGCCTTGATACTACGTGTGTTAGTATCTTGGGTTTTATGTAAAAAGGAGTCTTTTGAAAAGAATGGACGTACGTAGTACTTTGGCTTTGTTTAAATGAGAGTTATTCTATTTGTGCCTTGATAGTACTTTGGCTTGTTTAAATGAGAATTATTCTAATTGTGCCTTGATAGTACTTTGGCGTGCTTAAATAAGGATTCTCTTGGTTTATGTAAAAAGAAGGCATGGTAATTGTCTTGGTATATGTAAAAAGAAGGCATGGTAATTGTCTTGGTTTATGTAAAAAGGAAAGGCATGGTATTGTCTTGGTTTATGTAAAAAGGAAAGGCATGGTATTGTCTTGGTTTATGTAAAAAGGAAAGGCATGGTAATTGTCTTGATTTGTGTAAAGACATGGTATTGTCTTGGTTTGCTTGCATATGGGTTGCTCATATAAACATTCGTGCAAGTGTCATATTTCCACATCTCCGCGTCCCTCCATAAAGGGCCGACAACTTGGTTCAAAAGATACCATGGGGTAGCTTCCCATGGGGGTGAATGGTACACACTCACGGTGGGTCGGTATTTGACTCGGGCGGGTTAAATTCCAGGGATATATATAAGCCATGGATTAGCTATCCGTGATGCGAGTATCGTGTACCGATGACTCATTGCGGGTCCACATGACCTAAGCGGGTGAAATAGTCCCTTGCGGGTGAAATAGTCCCATGATAGGTTGCATTATAACACAGAGGGTGGTTGACCACAGCCTGAGCGACGCCTTCATGTTTTGAAACGGTAGTGATTTCATTAATGAAAGGGTGCAGTGTGTTTATGACTTAAAGTGGAACAGTTGGTCTCATTGTTAAAAGCATAACTTAAAAGATAAAAAAGATTGCATTACTCTCATGATTGCAAGGTTCATTGTGCCTATTGATGTTATATTATATCATGGACTGCCGGCAGTGAGGAAGAATTCCACGGGCATGATTGATAATATGGGCGTGAGACCCATGGTTATATTTGAGTAATGACTTTGAGGGCATGCGTCCCTGACTTGATATGACTGCTTATGTATTGTGTATTGTAGTTTGACTATCATATATGTCTCCTGTTTTGTATAGACTGTTATGATTACACTGCAGTATTTATTATTTCACATACTTGGTACATTCTTCGTCTTGACCTCGCCCGGCTGCGTTCATCTGCATGAGTTTAGGTGCAGCGATTTGGTGATCTGCAGTGTAGGACCGCTTCGAGTTTTGGATAGCTCCATCTGTTCAGGAGTTTATCATTTTGGTATAGATCCTTCAGTACAGGTTTTTGTACGGTTATGGGTACGGTGGGGCCTTGTCCCGTCACATTTCAGTAACACTCTTAGAGGTCTGTATTCATATGTGGGATTAGACTCATGTACAGTGTAGTACTTTTTGATTATGTATATTATATGGCAGCCTCGTCGGCTTTGCCCTTGCATGTTTGTTGGTTTTTTAAAAAAAAGAGGTGTTATTTAGTTCCGCGATTTACTTATGTCAGTTAGGTAGAAGGGTGCCCAAGTAGGGCACCAGTCACGGGCCCGGGGTTCGGGGCGTGATAGATTTGTAAGGACTGTTTTATGTGATTGTGGGGCAGAATTTTACACGTCTAGTAGGAGTGTAATCCTCTTTGGTTAACTGTTGGTTATGCCCTTAAGTGTGGCTTGTTGGTTGTTGAATTTGGGTCTTGGAAAAGGTGGAAAAGTACGTAGAAACAAAGGAAGTCTTTGTGATTTTCCGTAGAATAAGAGACCCTTAGTTGGTATTAATCTACCTTAGAAAGCTTGGAATTGATAATCGTGTTATTGTTGTTATAGGTTGAAGTACTTTGAGACGTATTTTAGATTGTAGAGTTGATTAGTCGCCAAAAAGGTATGTGAACTATTTGTTACACCCCGTAAGTCCAGGACATGTATAAGAGAATGGACGCGAGAACACAAGACTTGAAAAATTGGTACGAAAGAAAGAATTGTTTTTCCGAAGGAAAATCTTCCGAACGTCGGAAAGGAAAAATGTTCGTTGATGAGAATTAGATTCTCAAAATGCATTATTTGAGGAATATGAAATTTATTAACATTGTGGAAATTTATTTTTACGGATTTGGTCGCGTGGGGCCCACCCGAGAAATTTTACGTTTTGTGGGGTCCACGAGGGATACGAAATTTTATGGATGAATGGGAGGGCGACACGTGTCACCCCCCCCCCCCAAAATAGGCTTGCACGAAATGGGCCAAGGGTTTTATGGTCATTGACCAATGTAGATGATCAAGTCTTGCAAGCTTGAGATTATTGACTTAGTCAACTTGCCACTTGTATAGATATTTAATTTTCTTCATCCTAGCCACACATATGTTGTAATCTAAGCCCTCCATTGTTTTATATATAAACACTAGTACAAGACTTAGTCTTCAACACTTAGAAAAAATTGAGGGAACTTTGAGCATGTTGAAGGAGCTCTCGGGTTTAGTGTCTTTCCCACACAAAAAAAATTAGTTTGTGGTTCTTTATTCACAAGACTTTAACCCAAGGTCCCTAAGGGTATTGTAAGGATATCTCAATAGAAAGATCTCGGAAAAACGACGTTTTCACGTTAGTTGCAAGGCGAAAACCTAAGTCGTTTTCATAGGTTTTGATTGGAAATGGAAGAGAGGTTGTTTGTGAACTTCTAAGGGCTTCAAAAAGCGGATTGGAGCGTTAAGGAAAGGATCTAAGAATTGCTAAGGAGCGACTTTGAATCTTGGAATTTTATAAGGGCTTATCAAGGTAACAATCTTGTCGTTTTAGTAATTAAAGATTACTTATTGTTGTAGTTATGGATATTAGCAAGCATGAGATCTATATATTGAAGTTTGATAAGTGTTATGGATATTGGAACCCTATTCCGAAACTAGCATGTTTAGCCTTTGAGATTGAAATTCAATTTGATTATTAGTTTAGTCGTCGCATGTTATATAAAGAAGGAATTGTAGTTGTTAAAGTTGTTTACGCCTATATAACATGTTAGACTTAACAACTTGGATTGAAAAAGAATTGGAAAGGACTTTGTGTTGTTGTACATGTTAGCCGAGAATGGCTTTGGTTATTGAACTACTTGGTATTAATTGTGGGGCGGAATTTTACACGTATTGTAAGGCATGTAATCCCGTTTGATTGGTTGATGTATTGAGCCTTAAATGTGGCATGTTGGTTATTCGGTCCTTGAAAAAGGTGGAAAAGTACGTAGAAACAAAGGAGGTGCTGCCCATTTTTCCGTAGAATAAGAGACTGTATACTTAGTATCATTCTACGTTAGAAACTAGAAGTTGATAGTCGTGTTGTGGCCATTATAGGTTGACAATTCTACGTGCGGCGTATTCGACTTAGCTTGTGGATTAAGCCGAAAAGGTATGTGAATCATCTCCTCTTCTTCTAGCATGATTCCTTACGATAAAGAAAGTAAATCCTACTCTTTAAATGATCCACTCCTTGATTATACTTGGATTGCCTAATATAGAAGTTGTTCTATATACTTCCTTGATTGTACTTTGGATGTTTAAATTGGAAGTTGTTATAATCCATTCCCTTAATGAAGTTTGGATTTTTAAAAGTGAAAGTGTTTTACTTGAAGTACTTAGAGTCTTAAAAAGGAAGTGGTTTCCAAATCTTTTGGATAGTGCCTTAGTTCTAAAACCTAAAGGTTGTTATAATGGCTTTAGGGGAGTCAACGGAGTGATTTACTTAATTGATTTAAAAGAGGAGAAATGACATGATTTAAAGAGAAGTAACTTGTTTTAAAGGTGTGAGTTACTTGAGATTTAAAAGTAGAAGAAACTTGATTTCTAAAGTTAAGAAACTTGATTTCTAAAGTTAAGAGACTTGAAGTATTTTGAAAGTTATGTAACTTGATTTGAAAGTATATGATACTTGGTTTTAAAAGTATAAGTCTCTTGGTTATAAAATAAACGAATTTGTCTAAAACCATAAAGGGTTATAACGGCTTTATGGGAAGTTAGTTATAACGGCTTTATGGAAGGTTAAGAAAATTGTCTATTTTGATTGATAGGCATGAGTTGCCTAGGTTGTGAAATTAGAAGTTACTTAGTTTCAAAGCCTTGAAATGAATTTCGAAAGGTGTAGTAACTTATTTTGAAAAATAGACATGCCTTGATACTATGGGTGTTAGTATCTTGGGGTTTTACATAAAAAGGAGTCTTTTGAAAAGAATGAACGTACATAGTACTTTGGCTTGTTTAAATGAGAATTATTCTATTTGTGCCTTGATAGTACTTTGGCTTGTTTAAATGAGAATTATTCTATTTGTGCCTTGATAGCACTTTGGCTTGTTTAAATGAGAATTATTCTATTTGTGCCTTGATAGTACTTTGGCTTGCTTAAATAAGAATTACTCTTGGTTTGTGTAAAGGCATGGTAATTGTCTTGGTTTATGTAAAAAAGAAAGGCATGGTAATTGTCTTGGTTTATTGTATAAAGTAAAGGCATGGTATTGTCTTGGTTTATGTAAAAAGTAAAGGCATGGTATTCTTGGTTTATGTAAAAAGGAAAAGGCATGTAGTTGTCTTGGTTTGCTAAAATGATGGTTATTCATTTTATAAATAAAGGTCAAGAATGGTTTGCTTGCATATGGGTTGCTCATATAGACATTCGTGCAAGTGTCATATTTCCACATCTCCGCGTCGCTCTATAAAGGGCCGACAACTTGTTTCAAGGATATCATGGAGTAGCTCCCCATGGTGGTGAGTGGTACACACTCACGGCGGGTCGGTTTTGACTCGGGCGGGTTAAATTTCCGGGATATATAAGCCATGGATTAGCTATCCGTGATGCGAGTATCGATGACTCATTGCGGGTCCACATGACCTATGCGGGTGAAATAGTCCCTTGTGGATGAAATAGTCCTATGATAGGTTGCATTATAACACAGAGGGTGGTTGACCACAGCGGCGCACGACGCCCATGTTTTGAAACGGTAGTGATTTCATTAATGAAAGGGTGCAGTGTGTTTATGACTTAAAGTGGCACAGTTGGTCTCATTGTTAAAAGTATAACTAAAAAGGTAAAAAGGATTGCATTACTCTCATGATTGCAAGGTTCAGTGTGCTTATTGATGTTATATTATATCATGGACTGCCGGCAGTGAGGAAGGATTCCACGGGCATGATTGATATTATGGGCGTGAGACCTATGATTATATTTGAGTAATGACTTTGAGGGCATGCGTCCCTGATTTGACATGACTGCTTATGTATTATATAATGTAGTTTGGCTATCATGCATGTCTCCTATTTTGTATAGACTGTTATGATTTCATTACAGTATTTTCAGTTTCACATACTTGGTACATTCTTCGTACTGACCTCCTTGGAGGGGCTGCGTTATCCGCGAGTTTAGGTCTTGATTTGGTGATCTGCAGTGTAGGACCCTTGCTCCCGCTTTTGGATAGCTCCATACATTGAGTTTATCATTTTAGTATAGATCCTTGATCTGAGGCTTTTATGCGATTATGGATGCAGCGGGGCCTTGTCCCGTCATAGTTCAGTAAAACTCTTAGAGGTCTGTATTCATATGTAGGATTGGACTCGTGTACGGTATAGTACCTTTTTTATTATGTATATTATATGGCAGCCTTGTCGGCTTTGTCTTTGCACATTCGTTGGTTTTTTAAAAAAAACGAGGTGTTATTTAGTTCGACGGTTTACTTGTGTTAGTTAGGTAGAAGGGTGCCCAGGTAGGGCACGATCCGAGCCCGGGTTGGGCGTGACAGTGGTATCGAGCGATCGGTCCTCGGAATGTCTGAGGCCGTGTCTAGTAGAGTCTTGATTATTGGTGTGTTGCGTGCCACACACATAAACAAGAGGCTACAAGACATTTAGGAGTTGGTTTCTATTCTTCTCACTCTGAGATCGTGCCATAGAGCTGTGTTATTAAGATAATTCCTCTCTGACGTATTATGTTGTTACAGCTATGCCTCCAAGGAGGGAAACAGTCGCCCAGAAGGGCAAAACAGTAGCAAGAGATACCAGTCAGACTCAGAGAGTTGATAAGGCTCATGCCCAGGGTATACCGGATATTGCGCCGCAGTCGGCGAGTTCTTATGCGCCAGGTTTTGAGGCCCCAGCACCAGAGCCTCCAGTTCCTCAGTTAGGGGAAGACTATAGGGTCATAAGGGAAGCAGTTATGTTATTGACCAAGATAGCGGTGCTACAGTTTCAACAGCAGGAGGTTATTCGGCAAGATGCAGACGGTTATGCAGAGGTAGAGGCCAACGCGGAAATCGGCGTAAGAGGCTAGACCGGTTGGTTATCGGTGAGTTTTGGACGAGCAACAAGAATGAGTGAGATATTCATCCCAGCCTACCCAGGACATACTCCCGCAGCTCACAGGTGGGATATTGGACCCCACAAGGTATTTAGGAGCCGGTTCGAGCTCCAGGATTCGAAGTTCTCAAAGGAGCAGAGGATTTTCTCAGTCGAGGCCACTTATTCCTCAGTGTTTCTGATGTAGTAAGCGTCATATGGGGAAATGCCATTATGGCACAGGTGTTTGTTATTATTGTGGCCGTCCGGGCCATATACTGAGGGTATGTCCTTTTAGAAAGAGCACCAGTGAGGTGGCTCAGCCTATAAGGCCTGTGGTTGGTTCCTTTTCCTCCACAACCGCGAGCACCTGGTGTTGGATGTCACCACCGTGGTAGAGGTCAGGGTGGAGTTTATAGTTCTGGCAGTCCTTCGAGCCGCATAGATGACGTGGCTACTGGGCAGGATCATGAGGCAACATCGCATGGGGTTACAGGTATATTTCGATTCTTTTGAATCATATGTGCATTGATAGATTCAGATTTCGCCCTAGCGTATATGTTTTCCCTTGTTGCTAGTAGTTGTTATTGATAGCACCACCAGAGGTAAGGATACTTTGATTAGTAAAGTGAAAAGTGAAGAATGTTGACAAGAATGATAAAGTGAATTGAGACTATAGTTGTGTAGGGTTCACAAGTTATATTTACCCCATAACAGTGTAAAGACCGATAGGGAATAATGTACAGTAGAAATACTTCGGCCTATGTGGCGCACCTCTAGTGAATAGGGGGATAGGGTGAGAAGTACCTTAAGATAAGAGAGAGATTTATTTCAGACTAAGAATGAGAAGTTAAGTGTGGTAATGGGTCGGGTTGTGGACCCATATCAGGTCAACCGATAGTATGGAATGGGGTGATGTCAGTTAGATATGGTCCCGCTATGTGATAGGGTCACGAGGATGCATGGCCCAAGTCTAGTTAATCGTTGTACGAGTTCGTGGACGCGTTCCACCGGAACCAGGTCGTGAGGGCCGAGAAGGGCCTTAACAAAAATGCAAGTAGCAAAATGGCCAAGTTTGGATAGTAACTCCAAGGATTGGAGAACAGAAATAATATTTGAAATTTTGTACATATACTAAATAAGTTTGGAAGTACGAGAAAGTATGACAAGTAAGAAAAAGGGAAGGAACAAGGGTTAAAAGAACTATAGTAGTTATAGTTATGAGTAATGAAGGTGCGTAGAGAAAATTCCTTTTAGGCCATGAGTGGAGGTTAAGTGTGATGATACACACGCCTTAGGTTCAGTAACACTGTCCATAGGTGCTCGTGTTTGTGATGCTACTAGTATTAGAGTTTACACCGGTTGGTAAACTAAGCTAGGCAGATTATAGGTTCATGTCCCAACTAGTTTGGTGACTAAGTGAGACAGAGAAGGGAAGTAAAATGGGGGGCACACATCAGTTAGCTGAGTGGGAGTCTGACTGTAGGATTCAGATAGTGTTAGTCCCATGGCTTAGAATACGACAGGGCCATCCCTTTATACGGGAAAAAAAGGAACCTCTAAGGAATCCCGTTTTGAAGACTGTAACCTTCAATTTTTGTGAGAATGGACCGCGGATAGAAGTTCCATTGATATGTTTACGTATGTTATGTGGTGGCCATGTGTGGCATCGTTGGTCTTGTGGAGTATTGATTGATAGGCATAGTAAAGAGACTGTGTCGGAGTTTGTATAGCTTGACAACCGACTAAGAACATTCGGGGATGAATGTTTCTAAGGGGGAAAGAATGTTACACCCCGTAAGTCCAGGACATGTATAAGAGAATGGAAGCGAGAACACAAGACTTGAAAAATTGGTACGAAAGAAAGAATTGTTTTTCCGAAGGAAAATCTTCCGAACGTCGGAAAGGAAAAATGTTCGTTGATGAGAATTAGATTCTCAAAATGCATTATTTGAGGAATATAGAATTTATTAACATTGTGGAAATTTATTTTTACGGATTTGGTCGCGTGGGGCCCACCCGAGAAATTTTACGTTTTGTGGGGCCCACGAGGGTTACGAAATTTTATGGACGAATGGGAGGGCAACACGTGTCACCCCCCCCCCCCACATATAGGCTTGCACGAAATGGGCCAAGGGTTTTATGGTCATTGACCAATGTAGATGATCAAGTCTTGCAAGCTTGAGATTATTGACTTAGTCAACTTGCCACTTGTATAGATATTTAATTTTCTTCATCCTAGCCACACATATGTTGTAATCCAAGCCCTCCATTGTTTTATATATACACACTAGTGCAAGACTTAGTCTTCAACACTTAGAAAACAATGAGGGAACTTTGAGCATGTTGAAGGAGCTCTCGGGTTTAGTGTCTTTCCCACACAAAAAAAATTTAGTTTGTGGTTCTTTATTCACAAGACTTTAACCCAAGGTCCCTAAGGGTATTGTAAGGATATACCAATAGAAAGATCTCGGAAAAATGATGTTTTCACGTTAGTCGCAAGGCGAAAACCTAAGTCTTTTTCATAGGTTTTGATTGGAAATGGAAGAGAAGTTGTTTGTGAACTTCTAAGGGCTTCAAATAGCGATTGGAGCGTGAAGGAAAGGATATAAGAATTTGTTACACCCCATAATCCCAGGACATATATATAAGAACGTACGTAAGAAATCAGGACGTTGAGATTTGAGACTTGTAGAATTAATCGGAATTATGGAAATATTGGGAAACGAAATATTACGATGAATGGGAGGGTGACACGTGTCACCCCCCCCCCCCTTGGATGGTCTTGGTAGAATTGGACCAAGGGTAAAGAGGTCAAATGATCAAGGCAAAGATGATAAAGTCTTGACTAAGCTAAGCTTGATATAATTGACTAAGTCAATAAGCCACTTGACTAGATTTTTAAATGAAATTCATCCAAGCCACACAAATGTTTTAATCTAGACCCTCCATTGTTTTATATAATTATCCTAAGTAGCAAGACAAGTCTCTAACACTTAGAGAAAAAATAGAAATCTTGTTCTTGTTCTTGAAGCTCTCGGCTTTGCTCTATAGAAGGAAGAAAAAAAAATTCGTTTGTGGTTCAATAATCCCAATACTTTAAACCAAGGTTCCTAAGGGTATTACAAGGATATCTCAATAGAAAAATCCCGGAAAGACTACATTTTTACATTAGTCGCAAGGTGAAAACCTAAGTCATTTTCAAAGTTTTGGTTGGAAATTGAAGGAAAGTTGTTTGTGAAATTCTAAAGGCTTCAAATAGCGGATTGGAGCGTCAAGGAAATGAGCTAAGTTGCTAAGGAGCGACTTCGGATCTTGAAGTTGGATTAAGGCTTGTCAAGGTAACAATCTTGTTCTCTTAAGTGATTAAAGATTACATGTTGATTATAGTCATATATATATATATATATATATATATATATATATATGCAAGTATGAGATATGTATAATGGAGAATAAAATGTTATGGAATAGTTGGATGGAATCTGAAAGTTGCATGTTTAACCTTAAGATTGTAATTCGATTTAGTTATTAGTTTTAGTCGTCGCATGTTATATAAAGAAGGGATTGTAGTTGTTATTGTCGATTGCGACTATATAACATGTTAGACTTAACAAATTGGATTCAAAAGGAATTGGAAAGGGTTATATGTTGTTGCACCTATTAGCCGTGAATGGCATTGTCTTTTGGACTATTTTGATATCAATTGTGGGGCAGAATTTTACACGTCCTGTTAGACGTGTAATCCCCTTTGAATTTCTAAATTGTTGAGCCTTAAATGTGGCATTTGGTTATTGATTTTCGGGTCTTGAAAAAGATGGAAAAGTACGTAGAAACAAAGGAAGTGCTGCCCGATTTTCCGTAGAATTAAGGGTCCTTATACTTAGAAATATTCAACGTTGAAAGCTAGTAGTTGATGGACGCATTATGGTCATTATAGGTTGACATTCTACGTACGGCGTATTCAACTTGGCAAGTGGTTTAAGTCGAAGAGATATGTGGAACTTTTCTTATCTCTTGAGCATGAGTAGCTATAAATGTATAGTACGGTAGATGTACGAGATTTAAATGAATTTAGTTTCATTTGATGTCCTTGACTTGTTTAAGAATGTCCAAGTTGGTTGAGTTAGAGAATTAACTCACTTGTTTTAAAGGTTGAAAGAATGGTTTATTCTAATAAGGTAAACAAAGATTTCTTGACTTGAAAATGTATAGAATACTTGATTTGGAAAGTATTAATTACTTGAAGTATTCTGAAAGTTATGTAACTTGATTTGAAAGTATATGATACTTGGTTTTTGAAAGTATAAGTCTCTTGGTTATAAAAAAAATGTAATTGTCTAAAACATAAAGAGTTATAAAGGTTTTATGGGAAGTTAGTTATAACGTCTTTATGAAAAGTTAAGAGAGTGTCTACTTGATTTATAGGCACGAGTTGCCTAGATTGTGACAGTAGAAGTCACTTGGTTTTAAAGCCTTGAAATGAATTTCTAAAGGTGTAGTAACTTGATTTGAAAAATAGACATGTCTTGATACTACGGGTGATAGTATCTTGGGGTTTTTATATAAAAAGGGTTCTTTTCAAAGGAACGGAAGTACATAGTACTTTGGGTTAAATTCTCGGATTTTTAATGACATGTTAGTGCCTTAAGTTAAATAAAATGAGAGTGCATGATAATTAAGGCTAATAAGAAGTTAGGGGAATTCTTAACTTGCTTATGATAATTATGATAAGCCGGTGGTGCTTATGTTATGTATGATAAGCCGGTGGTGCTTATGTTATGTATGATAGTCGGTTGTGCTAGGGTTATGTTATTCTGGCGGGGTAAACCCCGGGTACTACTTATTCCATCGATTTGCTACCCATGATGCGAATGCGGAGTTTGTACTCATTGCGGGCCCACCGGGCCTAAGCGGGTGAAATAGTCCTGTGCGGGTGAAATAGTCTCATGCGAGGCGGATGACCTCATTGCGGGTCCACAGGACCTATGCGGGTGAAATAGTCCCAGGAGTAGGATTGCTTAATGATACTACGGGCGGGTGGCCCTAATTTGATCATGAGTCTCCTATTTTTATGTAGTAAAGTATACTCTTGTTTACTCTCATTGTTAGTAAGGCACAGTGTACTGTTAATGTGGTTATCATACATGTCCCCAGATTTATTTTAGACTATTATGATTTCATTACTGATTTCGCCACATACTTGGTACTGTTATCGACCTCCTTCGGGGTTGCGTTCATGCTGCAGTAGAGTTATCTGAGTTGTTGATCCTCACTCTTAGGATCACTGTTCAGCTGTTGAGAAGCTCCATTACTCCGGAGGCTTATCTTTGGTTCAGATCCCTGGTATTGTCGGTTGTTGTACATTCAGGGGTATGGCGGGGCCCTGTCCCATCACAGTTGTTATGTAAAAATTCTTAGAGGTCTGTAGTCATATCTTTTGGATTGGGTTGTAAAGAAAAAAGAGATAACTGTTTTTTTGGGTTATGTGTATACTTTTGGAAGGTGGCCTTATCGGCTAACCTGTTATTTATTTCTTTTTGAGTTGTATGTATGTTCCGCTACTATTCTCTGATGTATACCTGTGAGGGGTGCCCAGGTAGGGCACCAGCCATGACCGGCCTGGTCATGACAAAAGTGGTATCAGAGCAGTTAGTCCTCGGAAAGTGTCTACAAAACGTGTCTAGTAGAGTCTTGATTATCGGTGTGTTGTGCACCACATCTATAATCAGGAGGTTGCAGGACATTTAGGATTGGTTTCCATTCTTCTCACTCTGAGATCGTGCGATCGAGTTGTGTTGTTAGGGTCGTCTCTCCCTAACGAGTTATGTTGATTGCAACTATGAGAAAGGCAGCAGTGACCCAGGAAGGATTATGTGGATTGTGTATCCAGGTTGGTAATACTTATTGTATAGTTGGTATAATGACATACGGCTATACGGATATATATGTATGAGGGTCAGACGTGTGTTGCCTAGAATGATTTTGGATTACCAAGGATTGGTAAGGACTAAATAGATACCGGGAAGGTATTAAACAGTTTAATGAATTCTCATCAAGGTTTTACGTACTAATTTGAGATAATTAGGAAATGATGAGTCGTCTGAAAGGGTAATGAACCCTTAATAAGTCATGTTAAGGGACTTAATGGAAGACTATGTTGATAGATTAAGCTACGTGGTATGCTTAAGAGAATTGTATGAATGAGATCCGTAAGGAGTAAGTAATGGTTGTTGTGATCAAGCCAACACAATTATGGTATTATGAGAAGTTATTGTACTCGTTTACGGGGGGACTGATAAGGTAGGCCTGGAGCATGGAAATTGCGAGCCTAAGAATATTGATAACCGCCGAGACCTTAGGTATATAAGGCCTTCTAGGGTAATAAGGTTTAATTCAGATTAAGAGTAAGAGTTAAGTGCGACGCTGAGTCGAGTTATGGACCTATTACGGGTCGACCCATAGCCTGTAGTAAAGCAGGGTCAGTTAAGGGTTGTCCCGCTATGTGACAGGGTCACGAGAGTGCAAGGACCAAGTCTAGTTAATTGTTTTACGGGTTCGTGGACGCGTTCCATCGGAACCAGGTCGTGAGAGCCGGAAATGGCCTTAAATTGTTCGATATTGTAACTCCAAATATTGGAGGCCATAATCAGTATGGAGGTTATGTACGTATGTTAGAATAAGTTAGGAAGTACGAAAAGAGTACGACCAGTAAGAAAGAGAGCAACCAAGTGTAAAAGAATAGAGCCTGAATCCATAAGAACCCTTCAAGGAAGCTACACCGTGAGTGATTGGGTGGTAGCTGGACGGGTATATGAAAATAGCCCGGTGATGATAAAGTCGTCAGACCCTAGCAGACCTGGTAGAGCTGGACATGTCAGACTTTGAGGTCATTATGGGTATGGACTCGTTGGCTTCTTGTATGCCAATGGTGACTACAGAGAGAGATTGGTTCGATTCCAGTTTTCCGGTAAGACGGTTATCGAGAAGAGAGGAGGGGAAGCGATTGTAACAAGTGAATTATCCTTCCTTCTTTGGCATCATTGATTTTAATAAGTCTGTATGACTTGTTCATTTGAGGTAAATTGATGCAGAAAGTAAGTAATACTTGAATTTGAAGGAGTTTATGTTAAGTGCCCTTGGAGGTGCTAGGAGTTGTTTAGTGTGGCGGTCAGGGCCATGACTTTCCGAATGATTTCAGGAAAATGTGCAAAGAAGGAATAAGATAAGTACGAGTGCTGCCTACGAAAAACAGAAGATATCTGTCACGACCCGACCCCGGTGTCGCGACTGGTGCCCTACCTGGGCACCCCGTTCAGGTATACATCAGAGAATAGCAGCGGAACATATACAACATAAACACATGTGTAAACAATAACACATCACAGGCTAGCCGATAAGGCCGCCTTCCATAATATAATATAATCAAAAGTACAACTGTACAACATCAGTTCTTACAGCCCAACCACATATGTGAATACAGACCTCTAGGAATAACAACTGTGGCGGGACAGGGCCCCGCCATACCCCTGAATGTACATAAATCTACAACATCGTGGAAAGATCACTAAAAGAGACAAGCCTCCGAGAAATGGAGCTCGACGTCGATAAGTGATCCTAAGTATGAGGATCCACCACCTGCTTACCCTTTCCTGCGGCATGAACGCATTCTGGGAAGGGGGTCGCACAATATGTACTAAGTATGTAAAGCTGAAAATCTGTAATTACAACATAAGTTTAAAACAAAGCGGAGACATGTGCGATAACAAAATTACGACACGATTGCCTTACTAACAATGAGTAAATCAAGAGAATACGCATAACATCACAATAGAGACTCGATCAAATCATGGGTAGCGAACCCATAGAAACAGTGGTATAACGTCTTAGGTTCTTACCTCATTTATACTCTTACCCCAGGGTGGTATAACGTCTTGGGGTTTACCCTCATTTATACTCTTACCCCGGAGAGTAATAAAGGTGTGGTATAACGTCTTGGGGTTTACCCTCATTTATACTCTTATCCCGGAGAAGGTGGTATAGGCGTCATGGGGTTTACCCCTCACTTATACTCTTACCCTATCTCAACCGGCCATCATACAATAAATAAGCAAGTTAGAAATCCCCCTAACTTCTTATTAGTCTTATTCATCTACACTCTCATTTTAGTTTACTTAAGGCACTAATATGTTATAATAAATCCGGGAGTTTAACCCAAAGTACTACGTACTTCCAATCTTTTAAAAATGACTCATTTTCATATAGAACTTCCAAGATACTATAAACTGTAGTATCAAGTCAAAATTACTTTTCAAGACCAGTCACAATACCTTTAAAAATAAAGTTAGGTTTCTAAATCAAGTGACTCATTTTTATTATAAAACCTTAGGCAATTGATGCCTTAAAAAATCAAATTGTCTTTTCATTAAAATTAAGTCATATATCTTTCCATAAAGTAAATATAACCAACTCCCCATAAAGTCGTACATTCGCTTTATACCTTAGCCATATACAATTTCCTATCCAAGGACTTATACGTTTAAAACGAACAAGTATCACATACTTTAAAACTCTTCAAGTCCCTTAACTTTAATAAAACATTATACATCCTTAATACTTTCAAAGAAGTGAGTTAATCTCTAACTCACCCAACTTGGCTATTCATAAAACTAGTAAAGGATATCAAGGTCTTGACGTCACCAGTACTATATAATGCATAACTAGTCATGCTCAAAAGATAGGAAAATTCTACATACCTGCCGGTCAAACCACTTGCCAAGTACAAAGTCCCGCCCGTAGTATGTCAACCTATAATATTCACAATACGTCTATTAAAGCCTTACTTCAAACGTAGAATATTATAAGTGTCAAGTCGCTAATTTCTACGGAAAATCGGACGACCTCCTTTGTTTCTACTTACTTTGCCACCTTTTTCAAGGCCGAATACAATAACCAAACACGCCACATTTAAGGCCCAATCAATGCAATCAACCATAGGGGATTACACGCCTACTAGACGTGTAAAATTCCGCCCCACAATAGATATCAATTTGATACAACTTACTAGGCCAAATCGGCTAACTTGAAGTACTACTACATCAATTCTTATCCAATATCCATTTCAATCCAAGTTGTTAGCATAACATGATATCAAGTCGCAATTGATTATAACTACAATAATCCTCAAGTAAGTAACATGCGACGATTTCTAATAAACGACCAATTAGTAATCCAACTTCAAGTGGCTTATAACATTTCGGATTTAAGCTACAAGCAATCCATAATACTTATAAACTTCAACCTATCAACTTCATGCTAGCAACAAGTAAAGCTAACAACAACAATAAATAATCTTGTAACACTTACAAGGGACAAGATTATACCTTAACGAATCTTAATCCAACTCCAAAACCGAAGTCGCTCCTTAGAAACTTAGATACTCTTCAAGACGCTTCAATCCGCTAGTTGAGACCCTTAGAACAACACCAACAAACTTCCTTCAAACTTCCAAACAAAACCTAGAAAGCAACTAGGTTTTCGCTTTGTGACTAACCCGAAAACTATCTTTTTCCGAGATGTTTCTATTGAGACATGCTTACAATATACTCAATAACCTTGGTTTAAAGTGTGGGGCTTAATGAACAAGGAACAAAAAAATTTCTTTTTCTTTGGACATGAACCCGAGAGCAACATGCTTGAGTTCTTCAAATTTTGTGAAAATTTGGCTAAGTGTTAAGCTCACTCTTGCTACTAGTAGTATTATATAGCACATTGGAGGGTCAAGATATGAACAATTGGGTGGCTTGGATAAGCTCCTAGTAAATATCAAGCCTTTGTGGGTCCTTTGACTTAGTCAAGATTATCAAGCTTTCAAGTTGCAAGACTTGTCTTGCTAACAAAGGTCCAATGACCCTCTTGCCCTTGCACAAATCGTCCAAGGCATCATTAAGGGGGGTGACACGTGTCGCCCTCCCATTCGTCATAATAATACGTTTTCCGACAATTTCATAATTCCGATAAATTTTACAAGTTTCAAATCTTAACACTTGTGAGTTCTTACGTACGTTCTTAAAATATGTCCTGTAAATACGGGGTGTAACATTCTTCCCCCCTTAGAAACATTCGTCCCCGAATGTTCTTTCGGAGTCAAACTTACAATTAGCGACATAGTTTCCTTACACAACCCCGACATACCAATACTGCCACACATGGCCACATAATAGCATTTATACAAAACAAATGCTTCAATTAAAACTTGACAAGTAAGGGAAAACGAATTACCTGAAGGTGTAGGGAATAAGTGAGGATACTTCCTCAACATGTCCTCCTCCGCTTCCCAAGTCATCTCCTCTCGGTTATCATTCCTCCACAAGACTTTGTGGAAGCCACATCCTCGTCCGATCGCCGACACAGCGATCGAGTATCGCTATGGGACTCTCCTCATACGATAACCTCTCTGTCACCTGGACCTCACTAGTAGGGAAAACTCTCGCTGGATCTCCGATACACTTCCGCAACATAGAAACATGGAAGACCGGATGCACCGCCTCTAACTCTGATGGCAGATCCAACTCATAGGCAACCTTGCCTACTCGACGACGATCTGGTAGGCCCAATGTACTTGGGTTGAGTTTAGAACGACCTGCCCGGCCCGCATCGTGCCTTACAGGCACCCTAGTGATACATACATCGAGAAAATCAGCGGAACATAAAACATGAGACATTTAACAAGGGATATAATAAATAAACAAAGCAACCAAAAGATTGCCTTGATATACATAAAACTGAGCAGTTTAATCCTTTTACAACCCCGCCTACAACAAGACATGCACTTAAGATATACACGACTATGACGGACAGGGCCCGCCATACCTGAATGTACAAGAACCTACAACTCGGGAACACCTGCCAAAAGATAAGCCTCGGAGAAACGGAGCTTCAAATGCTACCAACCGTGATCCTATGGCGAGGATCCACGGCCGATGTACCTCTACTGCGGCATGAACGCGGCCCCGGGAGGTCAAGACAACAGTACCAAGTATGTGAAATGCATAACATCAGAAATGAAATCATAGTAGTCTATATAAAGCAGAGACATGTATGATAACCAAACTACGATTCACAACATAAAGCGATCACTCCAATATAACTATGGGTCTCACGCCCACAACATCAATCGTTCATTATGGCGCATGCCCGGAATCTGCGACGGTGTAGACATGTCCATGATGCAACAATAATAATGTCCCATGGCCACATGCCGGAATTCTGCATCGGTGTAGACATGTCCATATGACCTCAACAACAAGACGGCAATCCAAATGGAAGCATACCCGCGCGCTACGATCGTGTCGTATGTCCAAGAAACAATAAGACAACATTCCAAATGGGCGCATACCCGCGCGCTACGATCGTGTCGGTATGTCCAAAGGGAAACAATAGGACAGATTCCAAATGGGCGATACCCGCGCGCCACGATCGCGGTATGTCCAAAGGGAAATCATGGCGATAATCAAATGGAAACATACCCGCGCTACGGCATCGTGTCGATATCCAAAGCGATTAACCACAAGACCTTAACCAAAATGGAAGCATACGTGCGCCACGATCGTGTCGATGTCCAAAGCGATTAACAACAATAATACTATCAGTGAACGTGCGGAATTTCTCCGTCACCGCAAGACGCCCAAGTAAGTTCTCAACTATCAACCGACCTCTATCGAGACGCGGTAACACGTAAAACACAACGCTTGTACAATAAAGGCTATCATCACGGCATAGGCAAGTTTCACAACAACAAGCATAGGCAAGTTTCACAACAACTCAAAGTACTTTCATTTTATGCCAAAGTCGGGTTTTTAACCCCAAAGTACTACATCGTTAAGTTCTTTTTTAAAGAGATCCATTTCTTTATAAGAGTCACCCGATACGTAGTATTAGAATGACCAACCCACCTTCCTTTTCAAAACCAAGTAACAACATTCTTCTCCTAAGTTCCGGTTTGCCTAGTTTCAATTACTCAAGCTTCTCATTTTCAATTGGTTTCATAGTTCCCAAACTTAATCACTTGATTCCTTTTAGAACAATTGAGTAACATATGACATATACGTGAGTAGTTTATTCTTGTTTATAACGATCTTATTACAATGGCCATGATCTAGAAAATGTAATATCATTTTGTCTCATCTTAGCTTCATGCGGATGGAGGTTTCTCTTGGTTTTAATACAACACATCATTATTCAATACATTTTCCTTTATTAACGCTGCAGTGGTGCTGCCGATACACATTCGATTCCCAAATCAAGAAACATTATCCCTTTAAAACCAAGTACTCATTACTCACGAATGAGGTTTCACACAAACATCCTCATTAAAACAAATAAGTTAAGTCTCTTATCTTATAAGATCAAGTCTCTTAACTTCTAACATCAAGAAACCATTTTCTTACCTCATAAAGTCATTATAACCAACTTCCCATAAAGCCGTTATAACACTTTATGTTTTAAAACAATCAAACACAGTTAACACGTACGTCACCGTACTACATAGTTCACACATATCATGCTAGAAGAGATAGGAAGAGGTTCACATACCTCGCGACGATTTATCGACAATAAGCAAAATGCTCCAAGTACTACAACGCTAGCCCTTTCCACTCCTCGAGTAGAATACGCTACTCTTAGTACTTTCACCTATAAAGGTCACAAACGTCTATTAACCCCAAAACACAAGTTTCTATCTTCTATAGAAAATTGGCGTCTCCCTCGCATGGCGTAAATCTCCTCCTCTCGGTGGCTACCAAGCCAACGAGGGGTTTACACGCCTAACGGGACGTGTACAATTCTACTCAAGAATACTACACAAGTCTCTCGCAATACACCCCATGTAAATACTGATTCGCTTTATTCTTCAGGCTTAAGTCAAAAGACATTGCAGAATTCTAAGTAGTTCCATATATAGTATACTTGACTATATACTCTAACAAACATGTAATTTCCAATTACAATAGAGGACAAGATAATTACCTCGATAAGCCCAAAATTATCCGAGTTTAATGTCGCTCCTGAGCAAGGTTTAGCTCCACTCCACGCGCTCCAAACCACTCCAAACAACCCTTAGAAGTTCTAATCAACTTCTACTCACATACTTCAACCAACTATGAAGATTTCCTTAGGGTTTCGGTTTGAGACCAAAAGGACAAAAGGTAGTATTTCCGGACTCTACGTAAAGAGGTATCTTTGGAATACTACAAGGTACAAGGCTAAGGTATTGTGGGCATGATAACAATACTTGGAAGACAACTTTCTACCAGGGGTAGGCTCGGCTAGCACAACTAGGCTAGGGGGGGTGTTCTCGCCAAGGCCTCTTTCTAGGGGAGAAGGGAGTTGGGCGAGAGCAACAACAAGGAGAGGAGGGATTTCAAGACTTAGACAAAGTGAGGAGTGAATGAATAAGTCTTCGCGAGGAGGGTATTTATAGCAAAGCCAAAGGCCAACCAATGGCCAAGATCTAGCCAAGTGCTACACAAGTGTAAGGCCAAGATCAAGCCAAGTGCACCCTAACCCTACTCCACAAATCCCTCACAAATATCTACACAAATATCTTCCACAACTTGCCCGTCCATTCTACTCGCCTTTTCAGTCCACCAACGAGGGTGCCAAGTGTTGCCCTCTCGTTGGTCCAAAACGTCTCTCGAAAAATTCGCAAAAATACTAAATGACATAGCCGGAATTTTCCGCCGTAAGCTTAGTAAAGCGTTTCGTCGAAAAACGACTCTAATCGGGTGTTGCCTGATAAATATTTCGGCGGGTGCCACGTGGGTGACACGTGTCGCCCCAATTCGCCAGAAAATTCCGTCTTAAAAATATCCAAAATACCGGAATCTCAAAAACAAAGGGCCACAAAAGCAGTAAATTTCTCGTGGGCCCACGTGACCATTTCCAAAATAAAATCTCAAAATTCTAATATAATCTATGAAGTCCAAATACCAAATGGGACTCCAATTCCCATTAACGAACCTTTTTCTTCACAAATAACAGGAAACTTTTCCGAAAACTCACATCTTTCTTTCTTTTCAAAATTTCTGCAGTACTCTCACGCACGTCCTCACATACATACCACGCAACTACGGGTATAACATTCTCCTCCTTAGAAACATTCGTCGAATGTTCCTTCTCAAGTCGAATAACGATAAAGTTCCTCTAACGAGTTGCGATGCCATAGCTTGGCGCGAAATAACATCGTCCTCTTCTTCCTTACTCGTCGTGCCCTTCTCGAACGCTGAACTCTCGGACGTACCATACTTGACCATTACGCGTTCGAAAATCTGCGAGTCACTACCTCCAAACTTGGTCATCTTACTAACCTCAAACTTCCTTAAGGCCATTCCCGCCTTTACGAACCGCTGCAGTCGAGCGCGTCCACGAACTCATCGATGATCATCTAAACTCGGGCCTAGCACCTCGTGACCCTACCACTGGGGACCACCCCGAGCCCCACCTCAAACCGGTTACGGTTTGACCCGCAAATGGTCCTAAACCCGACCCCAACTGCCAAACTCTTGTTCCCGATCCAAACAATCTTACTAATTCACATCATGAAAGCTACCACTTCCATCTCACACTACCCACGGACTGATCACACAAATAAATCCCGTATACTACTACTGATAAGGGTCAAAATAAATCTTTAACTCAAGCGACCTTACCCCTAAGGTCTCCGTGACATAGTCTAAGGTTCACACTTACCATGCCCCATCGTATCCTCCCAACTAACCATACATTCTAACTCACGCATATCACAATGCTATCCGTACATAGCACACAATAATGAGACCATCATAACCAGCATACCAAAACTCTAGAGGGTTAAGGATATACCTGAAGCTCCCGCTCCACTCTAATCATAGGCCTGCACTGCAGGGCGCATAGCTGTAGAAGGTGATGAACCACCACGCACTCGAGGTGAGTCGTAACATCCGCGCTTCCTTGGTCGGACAGTTCGCAAAATGGCCTGCTGCCGCATGTAAAACAAACTCCCAATCTAGCACGACACTCTCCAAAATGGAGTCTACCACGATGGTCACAACGAGGTAGGGTGGCTTCACCGTTAACACCTCGCTCGCCAAAATCTGAACCTCGAGCCACGACCGCTCAAGGCGGTGGAGGACTACTGCATCGGTGGGGTATATAACTAGCTCTTCTTTGGCGGTCCGCCTCGAAAGCCACCAAAGGACCTGCAGTCTGGCCTCTTCTCGCTGATCCAGTCATTCAGTCGACCCTCCGTGCCTCGCGTCTGGTGCGTGAGCTGCGTGCGGGCAATGTCCATGCGGTGAAGAGAAACACCCGCACAAGACTCGGCCATATAATCATCTAGCGGTGGCGTGGCGATGCACTCCTATCCTCCATATCTGCAACTAGCGCGAGGACATATCGAGCCAAAGAATCGAACTCGACATTGTACTCGACGGCGGTCGCCTCTGTCTCGATAACAAAATCTGCGCCCGCGCCTCCTCATCTGCGGAGGCAAGAAGTGCGTGAGAAAGCCGAAAACTCATCCCATTCTGGAGGTGCATGCTCTCCCGAAAGCTCATGAATCAAACCAATCATTGCGGTATCACGCACCGATGCGAACAAAGGTCACAGACTCGGTTTACGAAGCCTTGATCACCCGTGATCCTGAATCGCCGGATGAACTCGCTGGATCATCCTCGAGCCTCGACCCGTAAAACTGCGGCTACAACTCGAAAGTCCCGTAGCCTCAAACTATCTCGCCGGGTGAACGGCTGGTGCTCGAACCTAATCGCCTGCGTCGGCTGTCTCATATCCGCCACAACGGCCAATAATCGGGCCATCTCTTGTGACCCGTCTCCTGCTCGGTGGATGGAGGCTCAGTCTTGTAGTCTCATCGCCCATCGCTGCGACTCTAAACTCGGTCAGGCGTTGGCGTCGCGAAACCCGCCGTCAAGCACAACTCGTGTCTTGCCGGGCTGCGCTCGTACTCCTCAGATCTCACTAGCAAAGACTCGGCCGCCTTGCCCTTCTCGGGCTCTGGTTGCTGCAGCGAGGCATAAGCGTAAAAACGAGATCGTCGGAGAGTACAACTTACAACACACTCTAAGGCACGATCTCGGAATGAGAAGAATGGAAACCAATCCTAAATGTCCTCGGCCTCACGATTATAGATGTGGTGCACAACACATCGATAATCAAACTCTACTAGACACGATCAGACACTTTCAGAGGATTAAGCGCTCGATACCACTTTGTAACGACTGCTCGGGCAGCATCGTGCCTTACCAGGCACCTAGTGATACATACATCGAGAGAAAATCAGCGGAACATAAAACATGAGACATTTAACAAGGGATATAATAAATAAACAGGCAACCAAAAGCGATTGCCTTGTATATACATAAAACACGAGCAGTTTAATCCTTTTACAACCACGCGGCAATGATTACCTGCACTCTAAGATATCTGACTATGGCGGGACGGGGCTCGCCGTACCACGAATGTACAAGAACCTACAACTCGAGGAACACTGCCAAAAGATAAGCCTCGGAGAAAGCGGAGCTTGAAATGTTGGCAAGTGATCCTATGGCGAGGATCCACGGCCGACGTACCTCTACTGCGGCATGAACGCGGCCAAGGAGGTCGATCAACAGTACCAAGTATGTGAAGCATGCAATCAGAATGAAATCATACTAGTCTATATAAAGCGGAGACATGTATGATAGCAAACTACGATTCGCGACATAAAGCGATCACTCGATATAACTATGGGTCTCACGCCGCAACATCAATCGAGTTCGCATTATGGCGCGTGCCGGAATATCGTGACGGTAGACATGTCCATGATGCAACAATAATACCAATGTCTGGCCACATGCCGAATGCATCGGTGTAGACATGTCCGTATGACCTCAACAACAAGACAACAATCCAAATGGAAGCATACGTGCGCTACGCATCGTGTCGGTATGTCGAGGAAACAATAAGACAACATTCCAAATGGGCGCATACGCGCGCTACGCATCGTGTCGGTATGTCGAAAGGGAAACAATAGACGGCATTCCAAATGGGCGATACGTGCGCTACGATCGTGTCGGTATGTCGAAGAAATCACGGCGATAATCAAAATGAAACATACCCGTGCGCTACGATCGTGTCGTATATCCAGCGATTAACCACAAGACCTTAACCAAAATGGAAGCATACGTGCGGCTACGCATCGTGTCGGTATGTCAAGCGATTAACAACAATAATACTATCAGCGAGCGTACGTGGAATTTCTCCGCATCATTGCGACGTCGAAGTAAGTTCTCAACGATCAACGACCTCTATCGAGACGCGGTAACGAAACACAACGCTTGTACAATAAAGGCTATCATCACAAGCATAGGCAAGTTTCACAACAACAAGCATAGGCAAGTTTCACAACAACTCAAAGTACTTTCATTTTATGCCAAAGTCAGGTTTTTAACCCCAAAGTACTACATCGTTAAGTTCTTTTTAAAAGAGATCCATTTCTTTTATAAGAGTCACGATACGTAGTATTAGAATGACCAACCCACCTTTCCTTTTCAAAACCAAGTAACAACATTCTTCTCCTAAGTTCCGGTTTGCCTAGTTTGATTACTCGAAGCTTCTCATTTTTCAATTGGTTTCATAGTTCCCAAACTTAATCACTTGATTCCTTTTAGAACAATTGAGTAACATATGACATATCATTGAGTAGTTTATTCTTGTTTATAACGATCTTATTACTGACCATGATCTAGAAAATGTAATATCATTTTGTCTCATCTTAGCTTATGCGGATGGAGGTTTCTGCGGTTTTAATACAACACATCATTATTCAATACATTTTCCTTTATTAACGCATTTGCGGTGGTTTGTCGATACGTTCGATTCGAAATCGGTAAAACATTATCCCTTTAAAAACCAAGTACTCATTACTCACGAATGAGGTTTCACACAAACATCCTCATTAAAACAAATAAGTTAAGTCTCTTATCTTATAAGATCAAGTCTCTTAACTTCTAACATCAAGAAACCATTTTCTTACCTCGTAAAGTCGTTATAACCAACTTCCCATAAAGGTTATAACACTTTATGTTTTAAAACAATCAAACACGGTTAACACGTACGTCTTGCTACATAGTTCACACATGCTCGTGCTAGAAGAGATAGGAAGAGGTTCGCATACCTCGCGACGATTTATCGACAATAAGCAAAATGCTCCAGTACTACAACCTTGCTAGCCCTTTCCACTCGAGTAGAATACGCTACTCTTAGTACTTTCACCTATAAAGGTCGGCAAACGTCTATTAACCCCAAAACACAAGTTTCTATCTTACATAGAAAATTCGGCGACTCTCACGCATGACAGCGTAAATCTCTCCTCATCGGTAGGCTACCAAGCCAACCGACGGGGTTTACGTCTAACAGGGCGTGTACAATTCTACTGATAATACTACACAAGTCTACTGCACTGATCTATGTAAATACGATTCGATTCTTTATTCTTGAGCTTAAGTCAAAAGACATTATAGAATACTAAGTAGTTCCATATATAGTATACTTGACTATATACTCTAACAAACATGTAATTTCCAATTACAATAGAGGACAAGATAATTACCTCGATAAGCCCAAAATTATCCGAGTTTAATGTCGCTCACGAGCAAGGTTTAGCTCCACTCCACGCGCTCGAACCACTCGAAACAACCCTTAGAAGTTCTAACCAACTTCACTCACATACTTCAACCAACTGAAGATTTCCTTAGGGTTTCGGTTTGAGACCAAAGGACAAAAGGTAGTATTCGGACTCTACGTAAAGAGGTATCTTTGGAATACTACAAGGTCTGAGCTAAGGTATTTTGGGCATTATAACAATACTTGGAAGACAACTTTCTACCAAGGGGTAGGCTCGGCTAGCACAACTAGGCTAGGGAGGGGGTGTTCTCGGCAAGGGCCTCTTTCTAAGGGGAGAAGGGAGTTGGACGAGAGCAACAACAAGGGAGAGGAGGGATTTCAAGACTTAGACAAAGTGAGGAGTGAATGAATAAGTCTTGCGAGGAGGGTATTTATAGCAAAGCCAAAGGCCAACCAATGGCCAAGATCTAGCCAAGTGCTACACAAGTGTAAGGCGAAGATCAAGCCAAGTGCACCCTAACCCTACTCCACAAATCCTCACAAATATCTACACAAATATCTTCCACAACTTGCCCGTCCATTCGGCCTGTGGCTTCGTGAAGTCCACCAACGAGGTGCAAGTGTTGCCCTCTCGTTGGTCCAAACGTTCGTCTCGGAAAAATTCGCAAAAATACTAAATGACATAGCGAATTTTCCTTCGTAAGCTTAGTAAAGCGTTTACGTCGAAAAACGTATGTCGGGTGTTGTGCCTGATAAATATTTCGCCGGGTGCCACGTGGGGTGACACGTGCCGCCCCAAGTCGCCAGAAAATTCCGTCTTGAAAATATCCAAAATACAGGAATCTCAAAAACAAAGCGGGCCCGTAAATTTCTCCGTGGGCCCAACGTGACCATTCAGAAAATAAAATCTCAAAATTCTAATATAATCTATGAAGTCCAAATACCAAACTGGGACTCCAATTCCCGTTAACGAACCTTTTTCTTCACAAATAGCGGAAACTTTTAAAAACTCACATCTTTCTTTCTTTTCAAAATTTCTGCCGTACTCTCGTACGTACGTCCTCACATACATACCCTGCAACTACGGGGTATAACATTTTCCCCTTCTTACCGAATCTCATCACACCTTTCATGGGTGACACCTTCAAGAAGACCCAATCGTCTACCTAAAACTCCAAATGCCGACGCCGATTATCCGCATATGATTTCTACCGACGAGTCGCTGCGGTCTCTCCTGGATAAGCTTCACCTTATCCACAGCCTGTTGAACCAAGTCTGGGCCAACTAACTGTACCTCGCCCACGTCGAACCAACCAATCGGCGATCTACATCTTTGCCCATATAAAGCCTCGTATGGCGCCATCTGTATACTGGAATGGTAGATGTTGTTGTAATCAAACTCCACAAGAGGCAAATGATCCTCCCAGCTACCCCTGAAATCAATCACGCAGGCACGCAGCATATCCTCAGTGTATGCGGATAGTACGCCTGCTGCTGTCGGTCCGAGGATGAAATGATATCTTGAGACTCACTGTGTCCCTAAACCCTACGGAAAGACCTCGAGTTAGTAAATCGGGCTCCCTATCGGATATAATCGACACGGGACACCGCAGCCTCACAATCTCTCCGATGTATAATCGGCATAGTCTCACCAAAACGTCGTCCCGATCGAAGGAAATGGGCTGATTTTCGACCACAACAATAACCCAAATGGAGTCGCATTTCCTGCGAGTACGAGGTAACCTGTAACAAAGTCCATGTTGATCACCTCCCACTTCCAAGTCGGAATCTCAATAGCTGTAATAATCCCTTTGGGCCTCGTGCTCGACCTTGACTGGCAATTAGGACATCTGGCAACAAAACACGCCACGCCCTTCACGCCATCCCACCAATACAAACATCTCGAGGTCATGGTACATCTTGGTCGACCGGATGAATAGAATAACGAGCACTGTGCCTTCCCGACCTGACGTGAAGTCTGTCACATCGGAACACACAACCGCCCTCAAATCTCAAGACCCATCAGCGCCACTCGAATAGACTCTTCTACTCCCAAGAGCTGCGTCTCGATACCGCACTAACATCGGTCCTCAAACTGTCGCCTCTTCACCTCATCAACGATGGAAGACTCGCAACCTCACGAACCTGCATCGCGCTATCGTCGGTATCGATCAATCGAACCCAGGCTCGCTAATCGTGGATCACGGTGGACTATGTCCTGCTCTCCGGCCGTACCTGGCGGCTCCCATCGATTCGACTCAAGTCATCAAGAACTACGTTGGCTTTCCCGGATGGTATAGAATATCAACATCATAATCTTTCAGAACTCTAACCACCGTCTCGCCGCAAGTTCGGCTCCTCTGCTGAATATATACCGAGGCTCTTGTGGTGCGTATAAATATCCACATGAACCCCATACAAATAATGTCTCCAAATCTTCAAGGCATGAATAACTGCGGCCAACTCTAAGTCATGGGTAGGGTAATTCCTCTCATGCTTCCGCAACTGCCGGGAAGCATAGGCTATGACCTTGTCGTGCTGCATCAAAACACACCCTAGCCCGATACCCGAGGCATCACAATAGATCACGCGTCGCCTAACCCTCCGGAAGAGTAAGAACTGGAGTCGTAGTCAACCTTTCCTTCAGCAAATGGAAACCCTTCTCGCAAGCCTCTGTCCACTGGAACTTGGCTGCCTTCTGAGTCAGCCTAGTCAACGGTGCTGAAATTGAAGCAAACTTCTCTACAAACCTACGATAATAACCCGCCACACTAAGAAATCGCGCACCTCGGTCGGAGTAGTAGGTCTCGCCAAGACTTGATCGCCGATCTTTGTCGTATCCACGCGAACACCATCAGCCCGATAATATGCCCGGGAATGCCATCGAGGCCAACCAAAACTCACACTGGAGAACTTGGCGACAATAGCCGGCCCGGAGAACCCAAGTACCGCCTCCGAGTGATTCGCATGCTCATGCTCATTCGCGAATACACCAGATGTCATCAATGAATACAATCACAAATGTATCCAAAATGACTTGAACACGGTTCATCAAATCCATAAATACACCGAGTGTTGGTCAAACCGAAAGACATAACCACGAATTCATAGTGCCCATACCGGTCCCGAATGCGATCTTTGGGATGTCGTCTCTCGAACTCAGACGATGATAACTGCATCGCAGTCTATCTTTGAGAAACACCTCGCACTCGTGAATCGGTCAAACAAATCATCAATCACGGGAAGGGTACCTATTCTTAATGGTTACCTTATTCACCGCTGTAATCAACACACATACGCAGAGTCCCATCCTTCTTCTTCACAAACAAAACCGGCGCCCTGCGAGAGATACACTAGGCCCGATAAAACCTTTCTCCAAAGAAATCTTTCACCGGTCCTTCACCTCCTCAACTCAAAGAAAGCCATCCTGTATGGCGAATGGAAATAGGTCGAGTGTCCGCAACGTGTCAATACAAAACTCAATCTCCTCTCGGGATACGGAAGATCATCTCGGGAACACATCCGAAACTCCTAACCATCGGCATCGATCAAGAACTGCATCGATCAAGAATCGCACTCACCGTATCAAATACCGAACGGATGATAGATGTCTTTCTGCACCATCTTCCTAGCCTTGAGGTAAGAAATAAACCTACCCCTCGGTGACGCTGTGTTGCCCTTCCACTCGATAACTGGCTCGCCAGGAAACTGGAACCGAACCAACCTGTCCCTACAGTCAACATTGGCATAACAAGAAGCCAACCAGTCCATACCCATAATGACATCAAAATTTGTCATCTCCAACTCTATCAAGTGTTATACCCCGTATTTCCAGAGTATGTACGTAAGGGAATACGTACAAAAAGTTTGGCCTTAAAGTTAGCCTTGGACGTTTTTATTTGTGCACAACTCACTAAAAGAATCGTTTTCCGACGAAACGTTTCCACAGCTTTCGTAGGGAAAATTCCGACTATGTCATTTAGTATTTTTGCGGATTTTTCCGAGAGACGAAACATTTTGGACCAACGGGAGGGCGACACTTGTCACCCTCCAATTGATGGACTTGAAATCGTCCATTTGGACGAATTGGGCAAAGGTGAGCACGTTTTTTGTGCCTTGTGCACAAGTCAAGGAGTTGGTAGGATATTTGTGTGGAGTTAATCTTCACCCTACACTTGCCTTGCACTTGTCTTCATCTTGGCCATTGGTTGGCCAAGGCTTGAGCTATAAATACCCCCCTTTAGATGAAGAGTTCTTCATCCACAAAGTTATCTTCCAAGTCTTGAAAATCCTCTCCTCTCCTTAAGCCTTCGTCCCAACACCTCCCCTTTGAGTGAGTTTGGCCGATGGCCTACCCCCCCTAGCCTAGCCGAAATCTACCCCCCCCTCCCTTGGTAGAAAAGTTGTCTTCTAGTATTGTTATAATGCCCAAAATACCTAGCCCAAATCCCTTAGTCCTTTGTAGAAGTTGTTAAGAACTTCTAAGGTTTCTTGAGCTACCTGAGCGCATAACTTAGGAGCTAAACCTTGCTCAGCGCGACTTTATCTAGGATATTATTGGGCTTACGAGGTAACTAATCCTAACCTCCTTTGTATTAGAGAATACATCTTGTAGAAGTATAAGATTAAGTATTAAATACTTAGAAGGATATTACGAATAAAATTGAATCATATCACAGTAGAAGGGTTTAAAGAAGAATAATTGAACTCATCACATAGAATGCTTTTACAAAGAATTATATAGCTCACCGGTAGGGTTGTCTGCCCGAGCTATCCGTAGAATTGTGAACCCTCTGTTTAGAATGACCTTCGAGTAGTCTTTGATAGATGTCTGTGACTATTATAGCCGACTGCGTAGCGACATATTCAACTTAGCGGTGGTTTTCATTTGAGAAGGTATGTGATTCTTCCTAAAGCATGATATTTTACAATATATATATAGTACGGTAGACGATACGTGTTAATCGAATAATAACTACGGCAATGTCTTTGACTTAAGCTCGAATAATACTTACTATGAATGCCTCACCCGCTTAAGCCCGAATAACAAAGAATCAAAGCATTTCAAAAGAATCTCAATCATTTTTTTAACAGAAGATAAATATTTGGTTTTAAAACAAAAGCTTAAGAGTTATACTAGCTTTATGGGAAGTTAGGTATAACAACTTAAGAAAGATAAAAGGAACTATTTACTTGTTTGTTTATAAAAGCCTTGTATTGATTTCAAGTGTAGTAAGGTTTGTGTGATAAGTAGACATATTATGATGCTACACGGGTTAGTGTCTTGAAATGTTGTGTAAGGGGTCATTTGCTGCTTACGCTATAACCGGTAAGTCCGTTGATCGTTATTGTATCACCTACCCTCGATCGTTATACCGAGGGCTTGCCCTCTTGACGCGTCTATACGGCTATGCGCTGTGAGACTATGTGTGTTATACCGTATTTCAGAGTATGTACGTGGGGCGCACGTAGAAAATTTGAACTTGAGAATTAGGCTTGGTCGAAATTTATTTGTTCACAACACCTGTTAGAGTCGTTTTGGTAAACGTTTTCTGACTTTCGTAGGGAATTTCCGCTATGTCTTTTTAATTTTTGCGGATTTTTCCGAGACACGAAACATTTTGGATCAACAAGAGGGCGACACTTGTCACCCTCTCATCGGGACACCTCGGGCGAAGGGGCCGAATGGCCATTGGTTGGTCAAGGGGTTGGTAGGATATTTTGGTGGTAGATGGATAAGGTGCACTTGGCAAGATCTCGCCCTACACTTGCTATGCACTTGGCTAGATCTTGCCATTGGTTGGCCTTCACTTGACCTATAAATACCCACCCTTTCAAGACTAATTCATCCACAAAATTGCCTAAGTCTTGAAAGCTTCTTCCTTCCCCTTAGTGTAGTGTCTTGCCGAGAGCCCTCTCTCCCCTGGCCGAGAGTCCCCAGCTGGGTAGGCCGGTGGTAGACACCCCCTCCAGGGTGCTAGCCCCGGGTACCCCCTAGCCTAGTTGTTTTCAGATAATACCCCCTCTTGGTAGAAATACTCTCAAAAGTATTGTTATAATGCCCAAATTACCTTAGCCGTATACCTTGTAGTATTCTAAGGTTATACTTATCTGAAAAGCCGGAAATACTATTATACTTCCCTTCACTACAAAACCGAAACCCTAAGGAAAATCTCCATAGTCAGTTGGAGAATTGTGTAAGTTGGTTAGAACTTCTAAGGGTGGTTTAGAGCGGTCGAGCGCCTGAGTCGAGCTAAACGCTGCCCGTGATCGACATTTTAACTTGATAATTATGGGCTTATCGAGGTAAATATCTTGTCCTCAATGTAATTGGAAATTACATGTTGTTAGATTATATAGTTGAAGTATACTATATATAAGATCGAACGTTGTTATCGCAATGTCTTTTGACTTAAGCCCGAATAATAAGAAACCTTTTCGAAAGAAGAATCGAATCGTATTTTACATAGGATCAGACTGATGAGACTTGTGTAGCTTTTACGTGAGTAGAATTGTACCCGTCGGGTTAGATGTATAACCCCTCGGTTGGCTTGGTAGCCTCTCGATAGCGATGAGATTTTACGCTGCATGTGGGAGGTGCGAATTTTCAGTAGAATGTTCTACGGCGGATCTAAATGTTAATAAGCGCCTTGTGGCCTTATAGGTTGAAGTACCACGTGTGGCGCGATCTACTTGGCTTAAGGAGTAGCGGTTGGAAGTACTGAGCGTTTGCTATTAGTCGATACTCGTCGCGAGGTATGTGAACCTCTTCCTATCTCTTCTAGCATGATACGTGTGAACTATGTAGTACCAGAGACGATACGTGCTAAATGTACTTGATTGGTTTAAAACATACAGTGTTATAACGGCTTTATGGGAAGTTGGTTATAACAGTTTTATGTTGGTAAGAACATACTTGTGGTTTTTAAAAGGTAACTGATCTGAACTATAACTGGCTTGTTATGTGTTAATAAAGAACTTGAAGTATTTCAAAAGATTTTTGAATCATTTCGAAAGAAGAAGTAATACTTGGTTTTGAAAACTTAAGAGTTATACTAGCTTTATGGGAAGTTAGGTAATAACGGCTTAAGAATGTTTCTTGATTTGGAAATCAGAATGTATCGACAAACCATCGCGGCGTTAATAAAAGGAAATGTTTTGACAGATTTAGTATTATTAAAATCGGTAGAAACTTCCATCCGCATGTAAGCTAAGATGAGACAAAATGATGTTTCCTAGATCATGGCTGTTGTAATAAGATTGCTATAAACAAGAATATCCTACTCACATATAAGACTTATGTTTCTCAGATAGTTTAAAGGAGAATTGTATTCTTAAATGAATAAGACTATGAACTACGAAACCTTTCTAAAATAAGAAACGTGAACATTTGAAATTAGGCAAACTTGACGCTTGGATAATAATGTTGTTACTTGATTTTACAAAGATAAGTGTTTTGATTCACTTCAAAAGATAATCACTCTATTTTCATATACTACGGGTATTGTGTGACTTTTGTGAAAGTAACGTATCTTTGAAAAGAGTTAATGTACGAAGTATTTTGGGGATAAAACCCGATCTTGTTAATCATATAGTAGAAAGTGCCTTGTGTGAATAACTTGATTGTATTGGTTTGTGATAGCCTTGTAATACTTTCTTGTTGATTTGATAAGTAAACATGCTAGGACGCTACGTGTTAGTATCTTGTGATGTTTGTGTAAAGGGGTTTTTCCTTTGTTGTTCTTATGTTGTTTAACGATAAGCTGTTATGATAGTATTATACATCACTCATCTCTTGAGATGATTCCGGTTGTCGCCTCCGACGCGGGTAGACTCAGCGGGTCGATGGACCTATGATTCGAGACTACCTACGCGGGTCCGAGGGCTATGCGGAATCGCGGAGTTCTGTGTTAGACGCGCCCTTGTGGTCACGCGGTCCTTGGCTACGCGACGGCGAGTCCAGACGCCGGGGAGTAGCTACCGATGCGGGTTATACCTCATGCGGCCGATCTGATTGGCCTACGCGAGTCGCGGAAGTTCCGTGACTAGACGCGACATTAGATATCGCGCGAGTGGCGGCTTTGATCATGTGACTTGCAGACAGATCTCATGATACGGTTTATGACCTTGTTGGTACTGGGTTTTAGTAGTCGGCTATGCCTTCGCATTTACCCCGCATAGCTTTATTATAACACGTGGGACACGTGTTCATGTGTTCCGTGGTGTTTTCATATCATGGATCGCCAGGTGAGGAAGGTATTCCACGCATGATTGATGTTGTGGGCGTGAGACCCATAGTTATTTTTAAGTGATGACTTTGAGGCGAGTCCTCGACTTGACATGACCGCTATTTATCAGAAGCGTAGTTTGGTTATCATACATGTCTCCCGCTTTGTATAGATTACTATGATTTCATTTACGATTTATTTTCGATTCACATACTCTGCACTGTTATCGACTCCTTCGGGCCGCGTTCATGCCGCAGTAAAGGTACACCGCCATCGATCCTCGCCTAGGGTCACAGTCGGCGTTGGGAAAGCTCCGTTTCTCGAGGCTTATCAGGTATAGTCCTGTTGTTGTAGGTGTTTACATTGGGGTATGGCGCCCCGTCCCGCCATTGTTGTATAATTTCTTAGAGGTCTGTAGTAATCGTGGGGTGGTTTGTAAAAGGATTAAACCGCTCATGTTGAAAAAGTTGTTGTTATATATACGCCGAAAGGCAAGTTTTCTCAGTTATTGTTTCATATTTCATAATATGTCTTGTATCGCTTTATGTTCCGACACTCGATGTTGTATCACTAGGGTGCCCGGTAAGGCACGACCACGGGCCCTAATCGGGTCGTGACAAAAGTGGTATCGAGCGATTAATCCTGGAAAGTGTCTACGCATCAGATCCAAGAGTCTTGATTATCGGTGTGCGCACTACACCAATAATCGTGAGGCTATAGGATATTTAGGATTGGTTTCTATTTCTTCTCACTCGAGATCGTGCCTTAGAGCCGTGTTGTAAGTTGACCTCTAACGTATTTCTTTCCCTTACCGCTATGCCTCCGCGCAGGCAACCCGCCTGGGAGGCGCGCACCGGCGGAGTCGCGAGCAGTACAGAGGGTTACGTGGGCACAGCCCAATTATCACCTTGGGTGGTGCTTCGTTCGGGATTTCGCGACGCCACTAGCCCCGCAAAGTTTAGCACGGCGGCAGCTCCTACCGCGACCATGATATTTGAACCTTCGCCCACGCATCGAACAGAGAATTTTGATCGCAAAGGCGACCGTTACTAGCTATGGATTTGACTACCGAGAGTATACCGATGTACCGCGAGTCTTGATGACTATCTAAGAGAGGTTGTGCGAGTAATTCTTCATTGGGCTTGAGCATGGCACGTATGCGGGCTTATGCGCAGCAGCCGAAAAACATAGAGATCGACGTTAACGGGCGAAGCAGGCGAGCAAAGAGCAGCGTCCTTTAGTAACTTTTTGAGGCGAGTCGCCTCACGTGGATTAGATTATGCACATCCACCAGCAATGAGGTCCTCCACGAATTTCGTGGACGCTCGGCACGCAGAGTTAGTCGAGCTCCATATCTTAGGTTCATTACAGATGCACGCCATCCCGGAATGTCGTCTTTAGTCGGGTACTTGTTGTACATGACCGCCGTGGTCCGTTGTCGAAAGAGTGTCCTCAGAGGACTTAGCCTTCAGATCGATGGGTAGTCGCCACCTTCCTTAGCTATGCCTCACGGGCGGGTTTGATTAGAACGACTAAGGGAGTGGCAAAGAGATATAGATATATCCTTAACCTCAGAGATCTCAGATGTGTGATAAGTGAGTATACCTTAAGTGCTATGTTCGATAGCGGTGTGTTAGTGATTAGAAATCATGGTGGGTTAACCGAGTAAGATTTTGGGGATAGAAGGTGTGAGCCTTAGAGTTTTATACGTAGAGACCCAGAGGTAAGGCCATCTCGAGTAAAAGATGTATTGTTTATGTTTGACCCTTATAGGAGTGCATAGTGCACGTGAGTTATGTTGGTGGGATTAGTCCCCGAGTAGTGTGGAATGAAAGAGGTAGTTGAGCTAAGAAGACCGCTAGGTTTTCGTAACGTGATTAGTGAGATTGTTCCGGTCGGAGCTAGTATGACGCGGCGTTAGGGTCGGGTTGAGGCCACGTTGGGTCAACCCGCGCAGTTTGGTGGTGGGGTCGTTTGTGGTGGTCCCGCTTGGGTCAGTTACGAGGGTGTTAGGCCCGAGTTTAGTTAACCAACGCATTTAATTCGTGGACGATTCGACCGCAGTCGCCGGCGAGGTCACCGCCTTGTCTTCTAGCAAAGCACCGTTTACTCGCAGGTTATGCGAGATGATATATCGGAAAAGTTGTAAGGTCGCGGGTGCCTACCTTCACCTTATGGCGCATAAATGGAGCCTGTGGTACACTGTTTTTGTTTCGAAGTTTTACCAAGCGGGTTAAGAACTCAGTGAGTCTCGAATCACATTCGCCTCGCCGGTGTTTGATTTCACGGATAGTTGCGAGAATTGTTATCTCTGTTGGGGAAGTGTTTTATAGATACCATTTCGGTGTTCGGATATCGCCTTGTGCCTTGTAGGGGCGGAAGTGTAAGTCACGGTTGATTGGTCTGACGTTGGCAAGATTCAGATAGTTGGTTCAGCTTGTTCCACAGATCGTGGATAGAGTAAAGCTTGTCTAGAAGAGGTTCCGCACTCGGAGAATCGTATGGATAATCGGCGACGACGCTAGAGTTCAGGTCCGACGGTCTTCTGAAAGTACCACCGGGCGTGGCGAGCTTTGGAAAACAGAGAGGAACTTAGCCCGAGTTACTTGGGCCTTTGAGTCCATGTGAAGAATAGGCCAGTTTTATATGTTAGCTTTTGCCGTCCGACTTAGGAGGCGATGTCCGTCTTTCGTATTGTTATGATCGGAAAGTATCGAGATCCATCCAGTATTCGCTTAATGATGACCACGTTAGGGATAGTAACCCGAGTTTTGGAAACCGGCAAGATCGAGAATGTGGTAAGAGTTCGAGTGTACGACATCCTCGTGGATCATGGCAAGCGCACCATTTGTTGGGTCGTCGGAGCAAGGCTCGCGACAAAGTGACAAAAGTGGTACCATTTGTTGGGTTGCCTGAGAAGGTTAATGCCTCAGGCCAAGTGACAAAGTGGTATCTACGACGAGTAAAGAGAGAAGCGAGCATGTATGGCGAGCATAGATGTGATCATTTCTTTTGTAAAGAGAAGGTGCGAAGGAAGTATATTTTAGACCCCGGTGAGAAGTGTTTTGTGGTGATGATTAGAGGTGTTTCCTCGTGGACTTTGATGTAAGTATTTTGCGCAGTTGTGTCTGTGGCCATTGTGGCAGGATTGTTTCGTAAGTATGGTAGTGAAGACTATACTGGCGCACGTTTGTTTTGAGACTTAGAAGGAACATTCGACGAATGTTTCTAAGGAGGAGAATGTTATACCGTATTTCCAGTATGTACGTGGGGACGTAGAAAATTTGAACTTGAGAATTAGGCTTGGCCGAAATTTATTTGTTCACAACACCGGTTAGAGTCGTTTTTAGAAACGCTTTTCCACCTTTCGTAGGGAATTTCCGCTATGTCTTTTTAATTTTTGCGGATTTTTCCGAGACACGAAACATTTTGATCAACAAGAGGCGACACTTGTCACCCTCTCATCGGGACACCTGGCAGAAAGGGTTGGCCGAATGGCCATTGGTTGGTCAAGGGGTTGGTAGGATATTTTGGTGGTAGATGGATAAGGTGCACTTGGCAAGATCTCGCCCTACACTTGCTATGCACTTGGCTAGATCTTGCCATTGGTTGGCCTTCACTGACCTATAAATACCCACCCCTTCAAGACTAATTCATCCACAAAATTGCCTAAGTCTTGAAAGCTTCTTCCTTCCCCTTAGTGTAGTGTCTTGGCGAGAGCCCCTCTCCCCTCGTCGAGAGTCCCCCTAGCTGGTAGGCCGGCGGGTAGACACCCCCTCCTTGGGGTGCTAGCCGTGGGTACCCCTAGCCTAGTTGTTTCGTATAATACCCCTCTTGGTAGAAATACTCTCAAAAGTATTGTTATAATGCCCAAATTACCTTAGCCAGATACCTTGTAGTATTCTAAGGTTATACTTATCTGAAAAGCCCGTAAATACTATTATACTTCCCTTCACCACAAACCGAAACCCTAAGGAAAATCTCCATAGTCCGTTGAGAATTGTGTAGAAGTTGGTTAGAACTTCTAAGGGTGGTTTAGAGCGGTTGAGCGCTGAGTCGAGCTAAACGTTGCGGGATCGACATTTTAACTTGGATAATTATGGGCTTATCGAGGTAAATATCTTGTCCCCCTAATGTAATTGGAAATTACATGGTGTGAGATTATATAATTGAAGTATACTATATATAGTACTGAACGTTGTTCTCGGCAATGTCTTTTGACTTAAGCCCGAATAATAAGAAACCTTTTCGAAAGAAGAAATCGAATCGTATTTTACATAGGATCAGACATGAGACTTGTGTAGCTTTTCCGTGGAGTAGAATTGTACCCGTTCGAGTTAGATGTATAACCCCTCGGTTGGCTTCGTAGCCGCCTCGATAAAGGAGGAGATTTTACGCCATGCGGGAGGTGTCGCGAATTTTCAGAGAATGTTCTACGAAGGGATCTAAATGTTAATAAGCGCCTTGTGGCCTTATAGGTCAAGTACTACGTGTGGCGCGATCTACTGGCAAGGAGTAGCCGACGGTTGGAAGTACTTGAGCGTTTTGCTATTAGTCGATACTGTCGCGAGGTATGTGAACCTCTTCCTATCTCTTCTAGCATGATATGTGTGAACTATGTATACGGTGAGACGCATACGTGTGCTAAATGTACTTGATTGGTTTAAAACATAAAGTGTTATAACGGCTTTATGGGAAGTTGGTTATATGACTTTATGTTGGTAAGAAAATACTTGTGGTTTTTAAAAGGTAACCGATCTGAACTATAAGCGCTTGTTATGTGTTAATAAAGAACTTGAAGTATTTCAAAAGATTTTTGAATCATTTCAAAGAAGAAGTAATACTTGGTTTTGAAAACTTAAGAGTTATACTAGCTTTATGGGAAGTTAGGTAATAACGCTTAAGAATGTTTCTTGATTTGGAAATCGTAATGTGTATCGACAAACCACCGCAGTAAGTAATAAAAGGAAATGTTTTGACAGATTTAGTATTATTAAAATCGGTAGAAACTTCCATCCGCATAAGCTAAGATGAGACAAAATGATGTTTCCTAGATCATGGTCTTTGTAATAAGATTGCTATAAACAAGAATATCCTACTCACATATAAGACTTATGTTTCTCGGATAGTTTAAAGGAGAATTGTATTCTTAAATGAATAAGACTATGAACTACTAAACCTTTCTAAAATAAGAAACGTGAACATTTGAAATTAGGCAAACTTGACGCTTGGATAATAATGTTGTTACTTGATTTTACAAAGATAAGTGTTTTGATTCACTTCAAAAGATAATCACTCTATTTTCATATACTACGTATCAGGTGACTTTTGTGAAAGTAACGTATCTTTGAAAAGAGTTAATGTCTGAAGTATTTTGGGGATAAAACCCGATCTTGTTAATCATATAGTAGAAAGTGCCTTGTGTGAATAACTTGATTGTATTGGTTTGTGATAGCCTTGTAATACTTTCTTGTTGATTTGATAAGTAAACACGCCAGGATGCTACGTGTGTTAGTATCTTGTGATGTTTGTGTAAAGGGGTTTTTCCTTTGTTGTGCTTATGTTGTTTAACGATAAGTCGTTATGATAGTATTATACATCACTCATCTCTTGAGATGATTCCGGTTGTCGCCTCCCACGGGTAGACTCGCGGGTCGATGGACCATGATTCGAGACTACCCTACGCGGGTCCGAGGGCTTTATCGGCGGAATCGCGGAGTTCCAGTTAGGACGCGCCCTTGTGGTCACGCGGTCCTTGTGGCTACGCGGACGGCGAGTCGGGACGCCGCCGGGAGTAGCTACCCTCGATGCGGGTTATACCTCACGCGGGCCGATCCGATTGGCCTATGCGGAGTGCGGGAAGTTCCGTGACTAGATGCGCACATTAGATACATCGCGGGCGAGTGGCGGCCTTTGATCATGCGATGCTAGACAGATCTCATGATACGGTTTATGACCTTGTTGCATCGTGGGTTTTAGTAGTCGGCTATGCCTTCGCATTTACCCGCACGCTTTTATTATAACACGGTGGGACTCGTGTTCATGTGTGTTCCATGGTGTTTTCATATCATGGATCACGGCAGATGGGAAAGGTATTCCACGCATGATTGATGTTGTGGGCGTGAGACCCATAGTTATTTTTAAGTGATGACTTTGGCGTGAGTCCCGACTTGACATGATCGCTTATTTATCAGAAGCGTAGTTTGGTTATCATACATGTCTCCCGCTTTGTATAGATTACTATGATTTCATTTACGATTTATTTTCGCCACATACTCTGCACTTTGCATCGACCTCCTTGGGCCGCGTTCACGCCGCAGTAAAGGTACACCGCCATCGATCCTCGCTCTTAGTGGTCACGATTCAGCGTTGGGAAAGCTCCGTTTCTCGAGGCTTATCATGGTATAGTCCTCGTTGTTGTAGGTGTTTACATTCGTGGTATGGCGGCCCCCGTCCGCCATTGTTGTTGTATAATTTCTTAGGTCCGTAGTAATGCTTGTGGGCGGTGGTTTGTAAAAAGGATTAAACTGCTCATGTTGAAAAAGTTGTTGTTTATATATACGCCAAAGGCAAGTTTTTCTCAGTTATTGTTTCATATTTCATAATATGTCTTGTATCGCTTTATGTTCCACTGATTACTCGATGTTGTATCACTAGGGTGCCGGGTAAGGCATCACCACGCCGGAATCGGTCGTGACAATGCGAGCAGCGGTATGCTCGGATTGATCATTCGGTGTTTAGCCCGACGCGGACTCATGCGGTCCGCTGAGACTACGGTCTTTTGAGGCTATGCGGCCGCGGAGCCTAGGCGGACGCCGGGTTAGCTGCCCGACGCGAGGAATACCTCACGCGGGTTCGTGTGTGACTATGCGATGCGGAAGTCCGTGACTAGGCACGCAGAATGATACTACGGGCGATCGGCCTTGCTTCGATCATTCGCGCCTAGAATAGACTACGCTTTTCCTATTATCGTTGTTGTTTGTGATGTGGCACTATGTGCAATTGAACCGATTGTATTTGTGAAAAGGTTTTAAATACTTTGATTTCATTTCGATTCTTTATAGTTTCACATACTGCAATTGCCAGATCGACCTCCTGGGCCGCGTTCATGCCGCAGTAAAGGCAGCAGTGCTAGATCCGCATCCTTAGGATCTTTTGCGTTGGTGTCGAGCTCCATCTTCTCCGAGGCTCTACTTTGGGTATGATCTCCTGTTGTAGATAGTTTTGTATGCCAGTGGTATGGCGGGCCCTGTCCCGCCATAGTTGTATATTTCCTTAGAGGTCAGTAGTCATGTTATGCAGTTTGGGATGTAATCACGAACCATTTTTATTTATATATGCCGAAGGCGACGTTTTCACATAAATCGTGTCTTATTTTATAAATCGCTTTCTGCCTTGTTTTATATTTCCTTGGTTACTCGATGTATGACTACTTGGGTGCCCCAGAAGGCACGACCACGCCCCGAACGGTCGTGACAAAAGTGGTATCGAGTAGTTAATCCTCGGAAAGTGTCTACGCACCGTATCTAGTAGAATCTGATTATCGGTGTGTTGTGCACTACACCAATAATCGTGAGGCTATAGAATATTTAGGATTGGTTTCATTCTTCATTCTCGAGATCGTGCTTTAGAGTCGTGTTATAGGTTGGACCTCTAACGCATTCCTTTCCTCGTAATGCTTATGCCTCCACGTAAGGCAACCCGGCCCGGGCGGCAAGGCAATGAGGAGTCGCTAGCGTGACACCCAGAGTCACGAGGGCTCGTGCCCGATCTATACGAGACGGCGAGTTCTATGACGCCGCCGCCGAGAGACCACAGCACCCACCTCCCCCGCCACCGGGCGGAGGGAGTTAGCACGCGGAGACGCCCGACTATTGGCTAGAGTTGGCCCGACACGGCGAAAGGCCGACGGTTCCAGCCTACCCAGCTCCGCACGCGCGCACTCCGAGGCGAATAGTTTGAGGCTACGAGATTTCTTGAGTCAGAGCCCGCGAGTTTTACTGGTCGAGGCGGAGGATGATCCGCAGGAGTTCATCCGCCGCTCTGAAGGATCACGCGGTGATCAAGGCCTCGAGACAGTCCGTGACTTTCGGTTCGCATCGGCCGCGTGATACCGCAATGATTGGTTTGATTCATGGGAGCTTTCCGGGAGAGCATGCACTCCAGCAGATGGGATGAGTTTTGAGGCTTTTCTCACACTTCTTGCCTCCGCGGATGAGGAGGGCACGAGCCGATAGATTCTTCTTTGAGACGGAGGACGCATGAGGAGTAATGTCGAGTTTGATTCTTTGGCTCGATATGTCCCTCGCACCGGTAGCAGATGGAGGACCGTGCATCGCTATGTCACTGGCTAGATGATTACATGGCCGAAGTCTTGTGCGGGTGTGTCCTTCACCCGAGCATGGACATAACCCGTATGCAGCTCATGCACTAGATGCGAGAGCGTAGACCGCCGGCAGAGCGATATCGCAGAAGGTAAGGCCAAGACGGCCGTTCTTTGGTGGTTCTCGTGGTGGCGGCATCGCCAAGTCGGATTTGCACTACACCGGCCGCAGAGCGCTCTACCTCATTTTCGACAGCAGAGCGCCGGGGCGTCGGGGCCGGACTTCGGATTTCGGTAGCGGTGCTAACTGCTCGAGGTCCGCTCGGTGCCCGTTGTGGTAGATACCATTCTCGAGTCAGACCGAGCTCGCTATACTTGTGGCCGCAGGTCATTTCGCGAGAGTTTGTCCGACCGGCGGCGTGGTAGTAGGCCCGGGCCATGGTCTGCTGCCGCTTCTTCATCCTCGACGCTACTCGCCCGAGGGCAAGGTACTCGTGGACCAGCGGTCGCGGCAGAGGTCGTGGCGCGGTCCCGCTTCTAGCGGTCCTCGAATCGCATTTATGCTTTGTCCACCGACAGATCGTGAGGCCTCACTGATGTCGCCAGTGTACCTTATCGGTTCGGGTTTGATGTGTATGCTTTGATAGATCCGGTTCTACTCGTCCCATATATCTCCCTTGTTTCTAGTAGGATAGGATAGAGCCCGAGTCCATAGACCCTTTCGAGGTAGCTACGCCAGCTGGTGATTCGGTGGTAGCTCGGCGGTATATAGAGCTTGTCCCGTGACTATTTATCGTCGGACCAGCCGACTGATAGAGTTGGAGATGATTGACTTCGACGTGATCATGGGGATGGATTGGCTAGCTTCTGCTACGCCAATGTAGACCGCAGAGAGAGTAGTCACGGTTCCAGTTCACGAGCCATTGGAGTTGAGTGAGGAGCACCAGATCGCCGAGGGGTAGGTTTATTTCCTACCAAGGCTAGGAAGATAGTGCGAAGGGTATATCTACCATCTCGTTCGTGTGTTTGATATCAAGGCTGCGTACGCACTTTGATCGCCCATGGTCGAGAATTCCCGCACGTGTTTCAGACGACCTCCGGTATCCTCCCGAGAGGATATTGAGTTTTGTATTGACATATTGCGGACACTCGCCTATTTCTATTCCGCCATACGAACGGCACCCGCCGAGTTGAGAGAGTCAAGGATCGCCTTAGGATTTGGGAGAAGCGGCTTCATCGTGCCTAGTGTTTCTCCCCGGGAGCGCGGTATTGTTCGTGAAGAAGAAGGGCGACGCCGCGCATGTGTTGATTACGGTGAACAAGGTGACCATTAAGAACGAATACCCTTCCCGTGATTGATGATTTGTTCGACGATTGCGAGCGCGAGATGTTTCTCCAAGATTGACCGCTCGCTATCATCGTTCGTGTCGAGAGCGGATGTCCCTAGATCGCATTCGGACCAGACGCATTATGAGTTCGTGGTCATGTCTTTTGGGTTGACGAATGCTCCGCAGATTCATGGATTTGATGAACCGAGTGTTCAAACCATTTTGGACACGCTTGTGATAGTGTTCATTGATGATATCTTGGTTTATTCTCGCCAGAGCAGAGCATGCGAGCATTTGAGGATCTTGGCCGATTCTCCGACTAAGAACAGACGCCAAGTTTTCCAAATGTGAGTTTTGGTTAACTTTGGCTTTTCGGGCACATTGTCGGGCCGATGGTATTCGTAGATACGCCAAGATCGGCGCCCGAGTTGGCCTAGACCTACTACTCCGGCAGAGGTTCGCAGCTCGGGCCTTGCAGGATATTACCGCGGTTCGTGGAGAAGTTTGCTTATCTTCGCACCATTGACTAGGCCGACTCGGAAGGCAGCCAAGTTTGATGACCGATGCTTGTGAGCAGGGTTTCCAGTTGCTAAAAGAGAGACTGACGACCGCCCCCGTTCTTACTCTTCCGCAGGTCGGATGGTTATGTCGTGTATTGTGATGCGTCGTATCGGGTTGGGATGTGTGTTGACGCAGCATGGCGGGGTTATAGCATATGCATCCCGACACCAAGAAACACGAGAGGAACTATCCCACCCATGATTTGGAGTTGGCGGCCGTGATTCACGCTTTGAAGATCCGAGGCACTATTTGTATGGGGTTCACGTGGATATTTTTACGGACCACAAGAGCCTCCAAGATATCTTCACCAGAGGAGTGAACTTACGCAGACGGTGGTTAGAGTTGCTTAAGGATTACGATGTTGATATCCCGTACCACCCGGGAAGGCCAATGTGGCGGATGCTCTTAGTCGTAGGTCGATGGGAGCCTATCGGATGTGCGGCAGAGAGGAGGGACATGGTTCGTGATTTGCATCGGTTAGCGAGCCTTGGTGTCCGCTTGATTGATTCCGATAGCGATGGGTTAGAGTTCGTGAGGTTGCCGAGTCTTCCATCGCCGGCGAGGTGAAGAGGCAACAGTTCGAGGATCCACTTTGATTCGATATCGTGATCTGACTCTTCGTGAGGCGCAAGGGTCCTTTGAGGTAGCACGATGGGGTGCTAAGGTTTGAGGCGTGTGTGTCCCGGATGTTTGAGACTTCGCGCAGGTTCTGGGAAGCACACAACGCGTTACTCTATCCATCCGTGGTCGACCAAGATGTACCACGACCTTAGATCGGTGTATTGGTGGGATGGCTTGAAGAGGACGTTGCAGAGTTCGTAGCTCGCCCGTGTTGTCGCAGTGAAGGTAGAGCACGAGGCACGGTGGTTTGTTACAGCGATAGAGATCCCGACACGGAAGTGGAGGTAATCAACATGGACTTCATCACAGGATTACCTCGCACTCGAGGAGACATGATTCTATATGGGTTATCGTCGACAGTCGACGAAATCAGCCCACTTTCTTCCCGTCTCGACGACTTTTTCTGAGATTATGCCGACTTTACATCCGAGAGATCGTCGATCGCATGAGTCCCTATTTCGATCATATCGCAGCAGGAGCCCGTTACGCTAACTTCCGAGGTCCTTCCAGGGGTTTAGGGGACGCAGTGAGCACGAGCATCGCATTTCATCCACGCATGACGGACAGCAGAGCGCACTATCCGCACTCTCGAGGATATCCGCGAGCCCGTGTTATTGACTTCGATGGTAGTTGGGAGGATCATTTGCCTCTAGTTGAGTTTGCGTGATAATAATAGCTACCACTCCAGTATTCAAATGGCGCCTTATGAGGCCTTGTATGGGAGGAAGTGCAGATCGCCTATAGGTTGGTTCGATGTGGGCGAGGTGCAGCTAGTGGGACCAGATTTGGTGCAGCAGGCAGTGGATAAGGTGAAGCTTATCCGAGAGCGGCTATTGACAGCTCAGAGTCGACATAAGTCGTATGCAGATCATCGTCGTCGGCATCTTGAGTTCGAGGTTCATGATTGGGTTTCCTCAAGGTGTCACCCATGGCGGTGTGATGAGATTCGGAAGAGGAAACTCACCAAGGTACGTCGGGCCGCTTTAGATTGTCCGCAGGTAGGCAAGGTTTATGAGTTGAATCTGCCGTCCGTCCGGAGGCGGCATCCGGTTTTTCACGATTTATGCCGAGGAGATGTATCGGATCCATCTAGGGTACACCCGATTGACGATGTCCAGTGTGACCGGCGGGTTATCGTATGAGGAGATTCCCATAGCGATAGTCGATCGTCAGTTAGGCGTCTGCGACCAGGACGTGGCTTCCACAAAGTCTTGTGGCGAACGAGCTCGGGAGGAGATGACGTGGGAAGCCGAGGAGGACATGAGGCAGAAGTATCCTCACCTATTCCCACACCTCCGTAATTCACTTTCCTACTTGTAAATTTCCATTATCATATATGCCTAAGTGTTATTTTGTGGCTACGTGTGGCACTTACAAACTGCTTAAGCTTCTTCGATAATCGTCTTGAGAAGGAACATTCGGACGAATGTTTCTAAGAGGGAGAATGTTATACCCGTATTTCCAGTATGTACGTAAGGGAATACGCATAAAAAGTTTGGCCTTAAAGTTAGCCTTGACGCTTTTATTTGTGCACAACTCACTAAAAGAATCGCTTTCCGAAAACGTTTCCACGTAGGAAAATTCCGACTATGTCATTTAGTATTTTTGCGGATTTTTCCGAGAGGCGAAACATTTTGGACCAGCGGGAGGCGACACTTGTCACCTCCAATTGATGGACTTGAAATCGTCCATTTGGACGACCGGGCAAAGGTGAGCACGTTTTTTGTGCCTTGTGCACAAGTCAAGGAGTTGGTAGGATATTTGTGTGGAGTTAATCTTCACCCTACACTTGCCTTGCACTTGTCTTCATCTTGGCCATTGGTTGGCCAAGGCTTGAGCTATAAATACCCCCCTTTAGATGAAGAGTTCTTCATCCACAAAGTTATCTTCCAAGTCTTGAAAAATCCTCTCCTCTCCCTTAAGCCTTTCGTCCAACACCGCCCCCCCCCCCCCTTTGAGTGAGTTTGGCCCCTAGCCTAGCCGAAATCTACCCCCCCTCCCTTGGTAGAAAAGTTGTCTTCTAGTATTGTTATAATGCCCAAAATACCCTAGCCCAAATCCCTTAGTCCTTTGTAGAAGTTGTTAAGAACTTCTAAGGTTTCTTGGAGCTACCGGAGCGTACAACTTAGGAGCTAAACCTTGCTCAGGCGCGACTTTATCTAGGATATTATTGGGCTTACTGAGGTAACTAATCCTAACCCTCCTTTGTATTAGAGAATACATACTGTAGAAGTATAAGAATAAGTATTAAATACTTAGAAGGATATTACAGAATAGAATTGAACTGTTATCACAGTAGGGCGGTTAAAAGAAGAATAATTGAACTGTACTCACATAGGACTGTTTTTACAGTAGACTTATATAGCTCACCGGGTAGGGTTGTGCTGCCCGACTATCCGTAGAATTGTGAACCCTCTGTTTAGAATGACCTTCAGAGTAGTCTTTGATAGATGTCTGTGACTATTATAGGCTGACTCTCTGCGCGCGACATATTCAACTTGGCAGGTGGTTTTCGCTGAGAAGGTATGTGATTCTTCCTAAAGCATGATATTTTACAATATATATATAGTACGGTGACGCATACGTGTTAATCGAATAATAACTACGCAATGTCTTTGACTTAAGCTCGAATAATACTTACAGAATGCCTCACGGCTTAAGCCTGAATAACAAAGAACTGAAAGCATTTCAAAAGAATACTGAATCATTTTTTTAACAGAAGATAAATATTTGGTTTTTAAAACAAAAGCTTAAGAGTTATACTAGCTTTATGGGAAGTTAGGTATAACAACTTAAGAAAGATAAAATGAACTGTTTACTTGTTTGTTTATAAAAGCCTTGTATTGATTTCTAAGTGTAGTAAGGTTTGTGTGATAAGTAGACATATTATGATGCTACCGGGTTAGTGTCTTGAAATCTTTGTGTAAGGGAGTCAGTCTTGCGGCTTACGTTGCTAACCTGAAGTCCGTTATCGTTATTGTATCACCTACCCTCGATCGTTATACCGGTGGCTTGCTTCTCGACGCTGGTCTATACGGCTACGCGTCCGTGAGACTATGCGAGCAGCGGTATGCTCCGTGATTGATCATTCCGGTGTTTAGCCCGACGCGGGACTCTACGCGGTCCGGCTGAGACTACGCGGTCTTTTGAGGCTATGCAGTTGCGGAGCCTAGGCGGACGCCGGGGTTGGCTGCCCCGTCGCGAGGAATACCTCACGCGGGTCTGTGTGACCTATGCGGATCGCGGAAGTCCGTGACTAGGCACGCAGAATGATACTATGGGTGATTGGCCTTGCTTCGATCATTCGCGCCTAGAATAGACTACAATTTTCCTATTATTGTTGTTTGTGATGTGGCACTATGTGCAATTGAACCGATTGTATTTGTGAAAAGGTTTTAAATACTTTGATTTCATTTCGCTTCTTTATAGTTTCACATACTTGGTACTGTTGTATCGACTCTCCTTCGGGGCCGCTCACGCCGCAGTAAAGGCAAGCAGGTGCTAGATCCGCATCCTTAGGATCTTTTGCGTTGGTGTCCGGAGCTCCATCTTCTCCGGAGGCTCTACTTTTGGGTATGATCTCCCTGTTGTAGATAGTTTTGTACAGTCAGGGTATGGCGGGGCCCTGTCCCGCCATAGTTGTATATTTCCTTAGAGGTCTGTAGTCATGTTGTACAGTTTGGGATGTAACTGCTGAACCATGTTTATTTATATATGCCGAAAGGCGACGTTTTCTCACATAAACTGTGTCTTATTTTATAAACTGTTTCCTGTCTTGTTTTATATTTTCGCTGGTTACTCTGATGTATGACTAATTGGGTGCCCCGGTAAGGCACCAGTCACGGGCCCCGGAACGGGTCGTGACATCAAGTCTGCAAGGGTCTGACGACTGTATATGAATACCGGACAACCTCTGTACACCCGCTCAGCTAACACCGAATCACCCACTAGCGTAACTACCTCAAAAGGCTCTATCGACTCCGGCTCTATCCCGATTCTACCCGCAATAAGAGGGGACACATAGGACAAGGTAGAACCTGGATCTATCAAAGCATAAACATCACAGCCTGAAATCAATAATGTACATGTGACGACGTCAGGGGAAGCCTCCTGATCCTGGCGGCTGGCTAATGAATATATGCGGTTCTGGGGACCGCTAGAACTGGAACCACCACCACGACCTCTACCGCGGCCTGCCAGTCCGTGAGTACCCTGCCCTCCGGGGCGCATAACCACAGAAGGAGAAGAAGACCCAGCAACAGATCCTGTCGGCTGCACCGTACCACCCATGCCGCCTCTAGACGGACAATCTCTCCTCAAATGGCCCTGCTGGCCACAAGTGTAACAAGCTCCCGAAGCCCTGCGACACTCGCTCAGTGAAACCTACCGCATCGAGCACACCGAGGTGTGGTGGTCCCGACGCGATTCGCCTCGCCTCGCGAAATCTCAAGTCCCGAGCCCGACCGCCTCGAATGACTGGCCGAGCGCACTCCCGCGAAAACCGTGAGGGAGCACTCTGTGCTGGCTGGAAAGTGGACCTAGTCTGCTGCTGAGGCTGTCCGCCTCGAAATCGCCACGAGACCCGCTGCCACCGCCTCTGGCCGGCTCGAGTCAACTGGTCCTCCCTCTCTCTATCCTCTATCCCCTGCGCATAGGCCTGCATCCTCGCAATGTCCATACCGGGCTGAAGAGCCACCCCCAAGCATGCAGTAATCATATGACGGTCTAGCCCCATCACATAACGATGAACTCTATCCGCCATGTCAGCTACAATAGTGTGCGCATGTCTGGCCAAGGAGTCAAACTCCAGGCTATACTCCCTGATAGTCCTCCCATTCTGCCTCAAGGTCAAAAATCTATCTACGCGGGCCCTCCTCATTTCTGGAGGCAAAAAGTGATCCATGAAGGCCTCTGTAAACTCCTCCCAAACAGCTGGAAGAGCATCCTCACCTCTCGAAAGCAACCACGACTCAAACCAGTTCAACGCAATATCGCGTGTCGGTAAGCTAGCGTAATGCACTGTCTCAAGCCCTAAGAACTGCACGGTGCAGTAGCGCCGAATGAACTCCTGCAGATCCTCCTCAGACCTCGAACCATAAAACTCAGGTGGATGACAACCCAAAAAATCCCTAATCCGCAAATCGGCTCTGGGCTGGTCATCGCTCGCTTTGCCGCCGCCACTATATCGTCAATAACCGGATCTTCTCCCGTAGTCTCTATACTCGACCGGCCGCGAATCGAGGATCTGCAGGAACCTCGAGCTACCGCCGCTCGGCCTTCTAATATCCGCTGGCGTGGTGAACTCGCCGACCGCTTACTACCTCGGGCATAGTACGCGTGCTCGAGTCCGTAACCCTTCGAGTACCGCTAGCAGCTCATGCCGCCGCTTTGCCCTTCGGGCCCCGGTCGCCTTCCGCGAGGCATAAGCTTTCATAAGAAGAGGTCGAGAGGATTCAACCTAATAAGACACTCTATTGCACGATCTCGAGAGAGAAAATGGAAACCAATCCTAAATGTCCTGCGACCTCACGATTATAAATGTGGTGCACAACACACCGATAATCAAGACTTACTAGACACGGCTCAGAGACACTTTCCGAGGACTAATCGCTCGATACCACTTTTGTCACGACCACCTCGGAGCCGCATCGTGCCCTACACGGGCACCCTGCTCGTATACATCGAGAATAGCAATGAACATATACAACATAAACACATGTGTAAACAATAACACATCACAAAGCTAGCCGATAAGGCCGCTTCCATAATATAATATAATCAAAAGTACAATCGCATAACATCGCTTTACATTTCAACCACATATGTGAATACAGACCTCTAGGAATAACAATTGTGGCGGGACAGGGCCCCGACATACCCCTGAATGTACATAAATCTACAACATCAGAGAAAAACTGTACCAAAAGAGACAAGCCTCCGGAGAAATGGAGCTTCTGACGTCTGATAAGTGATCCTAAGTATGAGGATCCACCACCGCTACCACTTTCGCGGCGATTGAACGCAAAGGAAGCGGGGTCAAGACACAATATGTACTAAGTATGTAAAATCGGAAAGAAGCTGTAATTACAACATAAGTTTAAAACAAAGCCGAGACATGTCGATAACAAAATTACGAGACACGGCCTTACTAACAATGAGAGTAAATCAAGAGAATACGTACAACATCACAATAGGAGACTCCCGATCAAATCATGGGTAGCGAACCCATAGAAACAGATGGTATAACGTCTTAGGGTTCTTACCCCTCATTTATACTTTTACCCTGAAGCAGGTGGTATAACGTCTTGGGGGTTTACCCCTCATTTATACTCTTACCCTGGAGAAGGTAATAAAGCAGGTGGTATAACGTCTTGGGGGTTTACCCCTCATTTATACTCTTATCCTGGAGAAGGTGGTATAGCGTCTTGGGGGTTTACCCCTCACTTATACTCTTACCCTATCTCAACCGGCCGTCATACAATAAATAAGCAAGTTAGAAATCCCCCTAACTTCTTATTAGTCTTATTCATCTACACTCTCATTTTAGTTTACTTAAGGCACTAATATGTTATAATAAATCCGGGAGTTTAACCCAAAGTACTACGTACTTCCAATCTTTTAAAAATGACTCATTTTCATATAGAACTTCCAAGATACTATAAACCGTAGTATCAAGTCAAAATTACTTTTCAAGACCAGTCACAATACCTTTAAAAAATAAAGTTAGGTTTCTAAATCAAGTGACTCCTTTTTATTATAAAACCTTAGGCAATTGATGCCTTAAAAATCAAATTGCCTTTTCATTAAAATTAAGTCATTTATCTTTCCATAAAGAAAATATAACCAACTCCCCATAAAGTCGTTACATTCGCTTTATACCTTAGCCATATACAATTTCCTATCCAAGGGACTTATACGTTTAAAACGGAACAAGTATCACATACTTTAAAACTCTTCAAGTCCCTTAACTTTAATAAAACATTAGACATCCTTAATACTTTCAAAGAAGTGAGTTAATCTCCTAACTCACCCAACTTGGCTATTCATAAAACTAGTAAAGGATATCAAGGTCTTGTACGTCTATCGTACTATATACGTACAACTAGTCATGCTCAAAAGATAGGAAAAGTTCTACATACCTCGCCGGGTCAAACCACTTGCCAAGTACAAAGTCCCGCCCGTAGTATGTCAACCTATAATATTCACAATATGTCTATTAAAGCCTTACTTCAAACGTAGAATATTATAAGTGTCAAGTCGCTAATTTCTACGGAAAATCGGACAGCACCTCCTTTGTTTCTACTTACTTTGCCACCTTTTTCAAGGTCGAATACAATAACCAAACACGCCACATTTAAGGCTCAATCAATGCAATCAACCATAGGGGATTACACGCCTACTAGACGTGTAAAATTCCGCCCCACAATAGATATCAATTTGATACAACTTACTAGGCCAAATCGGCTAACTTGAAGTACTACTACATCAATTCCTATCCAATATCCATTTCAATCCAAGTTGTTAGCATAACATTATATCAAGTCGCAATTGATTATAACTACAATAATCCTCAAGTAAGTAACATGCGACGATTTCTAATAAACGACCAATTAGTAATCCAACTTCAAGTGGCTTATAACATTTCGGATTTAAGCTACAAGCAATCCATAATACTTATAAACTTCAACCTATCAACTTCATGCTAGCAACAAGTAAAGCTAACAACAACAATAAATAATCTTGTAACACTTACAAGGGACAAGATTATACCTTAACGAATCTTAATCCAACTCCAAAACCGAAGTCTCTCCTTAGAAACTTAGAGCCTCTTCAAGACACTTCAATCCTCTTGTTGAGACCCTTAGAACAACACCAACAAATTTCCTTCAAATCTCCAAACAAAACCTAGAAAGACAACTAGGTTTTCGCTTTGCGACTAACCCGAAAACTATCTTTTTCCGAGATGTTTCTATTGAGACATGCTTACAATATACTCAAGAACCTTGGTTTAAAGTGTGGGGCTTAATGAACAAGGAACAAAAAAAATTCTTTTTCTTTGGACATGAACCCGAGAGCAACATGCTTGAGTTCTTCAAATTTTGTGAAAATTTGGCTAAGTGTTAAGCTCACTCTTGCTACTAGTAGTATTATATAGCACATTGGAGGGTCAAGATATGAACAATTGGGTGGCTTGGATAAGCTCCTAGTAAATATCAAGCCTTTGTGGGTCCTTTGACTTAGTCAAGATTATCAAGCTTTCAAGTTGCAAGACTTGTCTTGCTAACAAAGGTCCAATGACCCTCTTGCCCTTGCACAAATCGTCCAAGGCATCATTAAGGGGGGGTGACACGTGTCGCCCTCCCATTCGTCATAATAATACGTTTTCCGACAATTTCATAATTCCGATAAATTTTACAAGTTTAAAATCTTAACACTTGTGAGTTCTTACGTACGTTCTTAAAATATGTCATGTAAATACGGGGTGTAACAATATCATTGGTAGGTCTTAAAAATCTATACGATTAAGGTGGCACTTGATGATTAAGATGGTGAAGGGAGATAAGCTCTCTCCCCCACGTAAAAGGATAGTTCTACGTATTATTGAGGGTTATGAACAGAATGATAAAAAAGAATGCAACTATGGTTATGTAAGTTGCACGAGATATGATTACCCCAGACTAGTGTAAAGACCATTAGAGAATGATGGACAGTAAGAACACCTCGATAAAAGGTGGCAAAATATGTGCTGACAAGAAAGATAGTAGGAAAAATACGGGGGGGCGGGGGGGGGGGGGGTAAGAGACCCCAGGGCATCTTGAAATGAAAAATAAAGGTAAGACGAGTAGACACTCGAACGATGAGAGACCTAATCATGACAAGATAAGAAATCTTGGCAAACCATTGTATTATGTAATACCATGAATTGAGGTTGAATACCGGACTATAAGCTCTATGAGCTGGGAAGAATAATAGGATTACTACTTGACGAGATCAAGGAAATCTCCCCTTAAATTGTGATTTGCAGGAAGTCTTAGCCATGAGACAAACAAAGGAATTGAATCTAAGTATAGTGACCAAGTTTGGTTGAAACAGAGAAATGGGCACAAGAATCATAATTGAGATTATATCCCCGACTATTTCGGAAGTATGAGAAAGGCTTCCAGTTATTGGAAGATAAGTTGACTACCACTACAGTTCTAACCCCTCCTGAGGCCTGAGGGACTAGAGGGTTAGGTTATTATGGTAACACTTTGAGTGTTTGGATGGGTTGTGTGCGTATGCAACACGATAAGGTAACAACCTATATTTCCCGGCAGCTACGGAAGCATGATAGTGAAGCTCAGATTCGAGAGGTTGCCGAGTCTTCCCTCGTTGAGAAGATGAAGAGGTGACAGTATAAGGATCCAGTTCTAGTGTGGAATTGAGATACGGCTCTCCAAGAGGAGAATGACCTGTTTGGGTAGCACCGGATAGAGTGTTGTGATATGAGGATAGATTGTGTGTGCCCAATGCTGCAGGACTTGTCTGCAGGTTTTAGGGGAGGCACGCAGTGCTTATTGCTCTATTTGTTTAGGGTCGACTAAGATGTATCATGACCTCAGATGTATGTATTGGTAAGATGGCCTGAAGAGGGACGTAGCAGAGTTTGTTGCTTAGTGTCCGAATTAGTAGCAGGTCAAGGTTGAGCACCAGAAGCCCAGTGGGCTATTATCGACGATTGAGATCCAGACTTGGTAGTGGGAGGTGATTAATATGGATTTTGTTATAGGGTTGCATCGTGCTCAGAGGAAGTGCGACTCCTTTTGGGTCATAGTAGACAGACCGACAAGGTCAACCCATTTTTTCTTCTGGTTAGGACTATCTACTCGGCTGAGGATTATGCGAGATTATATATCAGGAAGAGTATGAGACTGTCACGACCCGACCCCGGGCCCGCGACTGGTGCCCTACCTGGGCACCCTTACAGGTATACATCAGAGATAATCAGCGGAACATACATGAAACTTATACAATAAATCAACAGAAATAAAATCAACAGGTTAGCCGATGAGGCTACCTCCCTGGATATATAAAAACATAACCGAAGCAGTTGCCTCCTTTCCTTTACAAACTGACCCACAACATGTGACTACAGACCTCTAAGAGTTTTAACATAACAACTGTGGCGGGACAGGGCCCCGCCATACCCCTGAATATACATGAATCTACAACCTCAGGGGAAACCGTACCAAAAGATAAGCCTCCGGAGTAAATGGAGCTTTCCAAGAACTGAACAGTGATCCAAAGAGTGTGGATCAGCAAGCTATGTACCTCAACCTGCGGCATGAACGCAGCCCCCCGAAGGAGGTCAGTACGAAATATGTACCAAGTATGTGAAACTGAAAATACTGTAATGAAATCATAACAGTCTATAAAAAGCTGGAGACATGTATGATAACCAAAATAACAGTACACTGTGCCTTACCAAAGTGAAAGTAATGAAAGTCAGTTTTACCTTTTAAAGACTATTTCAACACATGAACAATAGTCACACAGGGCTACCGACACAAGCCCTCAAATATCATCACATAGTCCAGTACGGGTCTCAAGCCCACAATATCAAAGCGTGCCCGTGGAATCCCCCATCACTGCCGGCAGCTATAAGTGAAGAATATAACCATGTGACGCGCCCGTGGCATCCTACCTCACTGTCGGCGTACACACCTACAATACATATATGTATCTATACCCCCTGCCCGTAGAATCCCCCATCACTGCCGAGTCGTAAGTGTAACATATACCATGTGACGCGCCCGTGGCATCCTACCTCACTGTCGGCGTACACACCTACAATACATATATGTATCTATACCCCCTGCCCGTGGAATCCCCCATCACTGCCGACAGTCGTAAGTGTAACATATAACCATGTGACGCGCCCGTGGCATCCTACCTCACTGTCGGCGTACACATATACAATACATATATATATATATATATATATATATATATATATATATATATATATATATATATATCTATATATATATATATTTCTCATGCCCGTGGAATCCTCATCTCGTACATGACTTCATGGAGAGCTAATCCATGGGGTAATAATCGTATATAACATGAACGTGGAATCCTCATCTCGTACATGACTTCGGAGAGCTAACTGTTATACCAGTGGTTCGGTCCGACTGGCGGGCCGCACGCTGCAGTCGGGCCGCGCGCCAAGGCGGGTGATTGTAGGGCCGCGCCGAAGTACGTCGCGCGCCGGAAGATCTGTGGGGTCGCTGAAGTTTCAGGCCGCCGCAGGAAGCAGGCCATGGCGGAAAAGTCCTTAGAAGGCGCGGAGTTTCAGTGTGCCGCGCGCCGATCGCATGGCGCCGAGGCGGGATCTGCGAGAGTTAGTGGAAATTTCTGCACTGTTTTGTTTTAAAAGAGGTCATGGGTGGGTGACAAGTGTCCCCCCCCCCATCTGAAATATTGCATGCCTTATATTGACCAAGTCTTGAAGACTTGGTCATCTTTCATCTTTCATCTCTATCTCTCTCTCTCTCTAAGCTAAAAAGCTCTCCCTTCTCTCTAGAAAATCAAGAGAAACTCCAAGCTTAAGGAAAATCTGAAAAGGGTGGTAAGAAGGAAAGTTATTTGCAAGCTTGTGGAGGTTATTGTGGTGGTATTCTTGAAAAGGAGGCTAGCAAATATTGTTGGAATAGTTTTGGATAAAGCCCTAAGGTAATGATTCTTCCTTTATAATTAGTTTTTAGTGTTGCATGTTAAGAAGAAAGAACTTGTGGTAGTAAATAATGCTCTTAGAGTCATTGCATGCAAGAAATGTGGTTTGGGTATGAAGGATTTGGCTAAAGAGGTTATGTGAGCATGTTGTAGCCTAAAAATTACCTTAAACTTGTTAAGATTAATTGTTATAACTTTTGGGGCAGAATTTTACACACCCAAGTTTAGGTGTGTAATCCCCTTTGTGTTGGTTTGGATGTTGGGCCTTAAATGTGGCGTTTGAGTGTTACAAAACGGCCTTTGAAAAGGTGGCAAAGTGAGTAGAAACAAAGGAAATGCTGCCCAATTTTCCATAGGAATTAGTAGCCTTGAACTTGGAAATATTCTACTTTGAAACTAGAAGTTAATAAACGTATTATGGTCATTATAGGTTGACGTATTACGTGCGATAGTTGGAATTAACAAGTGGATTGACCGAAGAGGTATGTGGAACTTTCCTATCTCTTGAGCATGAGTAGTTGTACCTATGTAGTATGGTAGACGTACAAGATTTGATATCTTTCACTTGTTTTAAAAGTATATGATACTTGTTTCATTTCAAAAGTATAAGTCCCTTGGATTTAGGGAAAATGTTTTTGACAAAGGGATAACGCTAATATAATGACTTTATGGGAAGTTGGTTATATTAGTTTTCTTGAAAGGTTCACAAAGAAAGGTTTACTCTAATTAAAACAAGTACGGGTAAAGGATTTGAAACTAAGAAAGGTGAATTGATTTTTAGGCATTAGTTGCCTAAGGTTTTAAAGGAAATGAAGTCACTTGATTTAGAAGCCTATTATATTTCTAAAATAAAATGTGACTTGTCTTGAAAGAAATCGTAACTTGATACTATGGTGATTAGTATCTTAGAATTTTTGTATAAAAAGAGTTATTTCTTAAAAAGTTAGAAGTACATGGTACTTGGGTTGAATTCCCGGATTTTCTATTAAAAGACATGTTAGTGCCTTAGGATACTAAAATGAGAGGATATATTAATAATGTTAATAAGAAGTTAGGGGATTTCTTAACTTGCTTATGTTATGATAAGCCGGTAGTGCTTATGTTGTGATATGATAGGCCGGTAGTGCTTATGTATGATATGATAGGCCGGTAGTGCTTATGTATGATATGATAGGCCGGTAGTGCTTATGTTATGTATGATAGCCGGATGAGCTATGTTATATATTTATATTATTACGGGGTAAACCCCGGGTTATTATTTATGCCATGGATTTGCTACCCATGATGCGAGTGCGGCGCTTTCACTCATGCGGATCCGGACCACAGGATCGTGCGGGTGAAATAGTCCCGCGAGTCTGGCGATGGTACTCATGCGGGTCCACGGGGATCCATGCGGGTGAAATAGTTCCGTGCGGGTGAAATAGTCCCGTGATGAGGCGGATGACCTCATGCGGGTCCACAGGACCCGTGCGGGTGAAATAGTCCCGAGAGTAGGATTGCTTAATGATACTACGGGCGAGGTACCTGTTTTGATCGTGAGCCTCCTATTTTTATGCTATAAGATTTATACTTGTTACTCTCATTGTTAGTAAGGCACGGTCTGAGAAATTGATTTTTATCTATGACTCGCTTATTTTTGACTTATGATATTACTCTGATATTTTCGATTTACATACTTGGTATGTTGTGTGCGACCCCCTTCGCCGAAATTGCGTTAAATGTCGCAGTAAGGAAGCGGTGGTAGATCCTCATTCCTAGGATCTTTTACTCAGGTGTCAGAAGCTCCATTTCTTCGGAGGCTCGACTTTTGGTATGGTTCTCCCTGGTGTTGTTTATGTTTTGTACATTCAGGGGCATGACGGGGCCTGTCCGTCATAGTGTTACTCCTTCTTAGAGGCTGTAGTCTTGTCATAACTTGGTTTGTTTAAGGATGTAGCTGTTCGGTTTATGTACTTTTGGGGTAGCCATTTTGGGCTAGACTATTTATATCATTGTGGTTGTTTATTATGAGTTTATATTAGATTTGGTTTTCTCGATGTTGTGTCACAGGTGCGGGTTAAGGCAGGTCACGGATCCGGTCGGAGTCGTGACAAAAGTGGTATCGTGAGCGATTAATCCTCGGAAAGGGTCTATAAGCCGTATCTAGTAGAGTCTTGATTATCGGTGTGTTGTGCACCACATCTATAATCAGGAGGCTGCAGGATATTTAGGATTGGTTTCCATTCTTTCACTCTAAGATCGTGCAATAGAGCTGTGTTATAGGTTGAATTTCCTCTGACATATTTTTCCTGTATCAGTTATGCCTCCACGCAAGGCAACCGCGGCCCAGAAGGGCAAGGCAGTAGAGGGAACTACTAGTAGGGCACCGAGGGTTACCAGGGCACAGGCCCAGTCCTTACCAGATGAGGTGTTTCGGACGGCGAGTTCTACAACGTCGCCAACCCCAGTAGAGTCTGAGGCAGCAGCAGCGGCTACTGAGACCGCGGTACCTGAGCCTCCAGTCCAGCAGCCAGGGGCAGAGGATATGGGCTACAAGGAGATGGCGATTCTTGGCGAGATCGTGGCGAACGTGAGATAAGTGGAGATAGCGATTCATTTGTACCGTAGTTCAACAGCTGCTAGCTTGAGGCGAGAGACTTTGAGTTGCGACCCACGAGTTTTATGGGTCGAGGCACGAGGATGATCGTCGAGTTTATCAAGCGATTCTGGATCATGAGGGTGATCGGGGCTTCGGAGACCGAGTCGGTGGTACTAGGTTCGCATCGGCTGCGGGACACTGCAGTTGACTGGTATGATTCATGGGAACTGTCCCGGGGGGAGCATGCGCTTCCAGCTGTTTGGGACGAGTTCTCAGAGGCGTTACTTGGCCATTTCTTGCCTCCGCAGATGAGGAGGGCTCGGGCCGATAGATTTTTGACACTGAGACAGAGTGGGCGGACGGTCCGGGAATACAACATGGAGTTTGACTCATTGGCTCGGTATGTTCCGCTTTGGTAGCGAACATGGAGGGCAGTGCACCGCTATGTCACGAGACTCGATGATCACTTGGCCGAGAGTTGCAGGAGTAGCTCTTGGCCGGGCATGGACATTGCCGCGTGCGAGCATATGCACTTGGGTGTGAGAGCGCGGCCGGCGGATCGGCAGTATCAACGAGAAAGGGCAGGACAGCAGGGTCCTCTGGTAGTTTTAGGGGTAGACAACCCAAAGGCGAACCATATTTGCCCCACGGCCGGTCAGAGCGCTCCACCATCTTGGGGCGTCATAGTATTCGAGGCGGGAGCGGGGTTCGAGGCTTGGGTTCCCGGAGGACGAGTTCGGTCGAATAAGGCCACCTATGCCTCGGTGTAGTCGATGTGGTGATTGCCATTATGGAAGTGTCGTGTTCCTCGAGCTTGTTACTCTTGTGGCCAGCAGGGCCATTCGAAGAGAGATTGTTCGTCCAGAGGCGGCGGGAATGCCATGGTTCAGCGAGTTCGATTCTTTGAGTCCCGTCTTGATGGTTGGCGCCGGGCGAGGGTGTTCACGGGCAGCGAGGCGCGGCGAGTCATGGCAGGGGTTCTAGTTCCAGCGGTCCTCAGAACTGCATCTATGCTATGTAAAGTCGCCAAGACCAGGAGGCGTCACCTGATGTCGTCACAGGTACATTATTGGTTTCTTGTTGTGATGTATATGCTTTGATAGATCCGGGTTCTACCTTGTCCTATATATCTCCTCATATTGCTGGTAGAATAGGGATAAAGCCCGAGTCTATAGAATCTTTTGAGGTGGCTACGCCGGTAGGTGCTTCGGTGGTAGCTGAGCGGATATATAAGGCTTGCCCAGTGACTGTAGATAGTCGTCGGACTCTAGCTGACTTGATAGAGTTGGATATGATAGACTTTGATGTGATTATGGGTATGGATTGGCTAGCGTCTTGCTATGCCAATGTGGACTGTAGAGAGAGGTTAGTTCGGTTTCGGTTTCCCGGTGAGCCGGTTATCGAGTGGAAGGGAATCTTGCATCGCCGAGGGTAGGTTTATTTCTTACCTCAAGGCTAGGAAGATGGTGCGGAAGGGTATATTTACCATTTGGTTGGGTATTAAATCACGGTGAGATCTGGACCTTGATCGATTCGGTTGTTAGAGAGTTTCGGGCGTATTCTCGGGCGAGCTTAGGGTATCCTCCCGAGAGGAGATTGAGTTTTGCATCGATTTGGCGCGGACACTCGACCGATATCTATTAGTCATCTGAGAATGGCACTGCCGAGTTAAGAGAGTTGAAGGACCAGCTGAAAGATTTGCTGGAAAAAGGCTTTATCAGGCCTAGTGTTTCTCCCTGGGGAGCGCCAGTGTTGTTTGTAAAGAAGAAGGATGGGATGTTGCGTATGTGTATTGATTCTGAGCGGTGAACAAGGTAACTATCAAAACAGATATCCCTCCCGGGTGATGATTTGTTTGACGATTCTTTGGAGTGCGAGATGTTTTTCCAAGATAGACTGCGTTACGGTTATCATCAGTGCGAGTTAGAGAGCGAGATATCGAAATCGCATTCGGGACCGGTATGGGCACTATGAGTTGAGGTGATGTCTTTCGGATTGACCAACGCTCGGCGGTATTCATGGATTTGATGAATAAGGTGTTGAGCCATTCTTGGATATATTCGTTATAGTGTTCATTGATGATATCTTGGTGTATTCGCGCGCAGGCGAGAGCATCTGGTCATTTGAGGCGGTATTAGGAGTCCTCGGGGCCGGCGATTGTATGCCAAGTTCTCGAAATGCGAGTTTTGGTAGCCGATGGCTTTCTTAGGACATGTTATCGGGGCCGATGGTATTCGGGTTGATCTGGCTAAGATTGAGCGATCAGACTTAGCCTAGACCAGCTACAAGCAGTGCGCGAGCTTCTTGGGCCTTGCAGGTTATTATCGGAGGTTTGTGGAGAAGTTTGCCTCTATGTCAGCGCCTTTGACTAGGCGACTCGGAAAGCGACTACATTTCAGTGGACGGATGCTTGTGAGGAGAGTTTCCAGTTACTAAAGGAGAAATTGACGACCGCCCCAGTCCTTACTCTTCCGGAGGGCTTAGATGGATATGTGGTTTATTGTGATGTGTCGGGTGTCGGGGTTGGGTGCGTGCTGATGCAGCACGGCAAGGTTATAGCTTACGTATCTCGACAGCTTAGGAAGCATGAGAAGAACTATCCCACACATGACTTAGAGTTGGCGTGATGATTCGTGCCTTGAAGATCCGGAGACACTATTTGTATGGGGTTCATGTGGATATTTACACGGACCACAAGAGCCTCGATATATCTTGACGAGAGGAGCCGAACTTGAGGCGAGGCGGTGGTTGGAGCCGCAGGACTATGATGTTGATATTCTATACCACCGGGAAGGCGATGTAGTTGCAGATGCCCTTAGTCGCAGATCGATGGGTAGTCTATCCGATGTACCGCCGGGGAAAAAGGATATAGTCCGATAGATTCGTCAGCTAGCGAGCCTTGGGGTTCGTTTGTTTGATTCTGATAGTGATGGAGTTCTGGTTCGAGAGGTTGCCGAGTCTTCCATCGTCAAGGAGGTGAAGAGGCGACAGTATGAGGATCCGATTATGGTGCGGTATCGAGATGCCGCTCTTCAGAGAGAGAAGAGTCTATTTGAGGTAGCGCCTGATGGGGTGCTAAGGTTTGAGGGCCGATTGTGTGTTCCCGATGTGACAGGACTTCGTCAGCAGATTTTGGGGGAGGCACACAGTGCTCGTTATTCTATTCACCCGGGGTCGACTAAGATGTACCATAACCTCAGGTGTGTGTATTGGTGGGATGGCCTGAAGAGGGATGTGGCAGGTTTTGTTGCACAGTGTCCTAATTGTCAGAAGGTCAAGGTTGAGCACCAAAATCCCGGTGGGCTATTGCAGGCTATTGATATTCCGACTTGGAAGTGGGAGGTGATAAATATGGATTTTATTACAGGGCTACCTACCACTCAGAGGAAGCATGATTCCATTTGGGTGATTTTCGACAGGCTGACGAAATCAGCCCATTTTCTTCCGGTCCGAACGACGTTCTCAGCTGAGGACTATGCCAGATTATATATTAGAGAGATTGTAAGGCGCACGAGTCGGTGGCGATTATATCAGATAGAGGCGGTTCTCGGCTAACTTACGGAGGTCTTTTCATAAGGGATTAGGGACACGGTGAGTCTCGATCTGCATTTCACCCTCGGTAGCGGACGGTAGCGCACTATCCAGACACTTGAGGATATGCTGTGGGCTTATGTTATTGATTTCAGGGGTAGCTGGGAGGATCATTTACCTCTTGTGGAGTTTGCTTATAACAACAGCTACCATTCTAGTATTCAGATGGCGCCTTATGAGGCCTTATACGGGAGGAAGTGCAGGTCACCGATAGGCTGGTTCGAGGTAGGAGAAGTTCAGTTAGTCGGGCCAGACTTGGTTCAGCAGACAGTGGATAAGGTGAAGCTTATCCAGGAGCGGTTATTGGCAGCCCAGAGTCGGCAGAAGTCGTATGCAGATCAGCGGCGTCGACACTTGGAGTTTGGGGTACATGATTGGGTTTTCCTGAAGGTGTCACCCATGAAGGGCGTGATGAGATTTGGGAAGAAGGGAAAACTTAGCCCAAGGTACATTGGGCCTTACCAGATTGTCCGGAGGGTAGGCAAGGTTGCCTATGAGTTGGATCTGCCATCCGATCTAGAGGCAGTACATCCAGTGTTTCATGTGTCAATGTTGCGGAAATGTATTGGAGATCCATCTAGAGTGCACCCGATTCATGATGTCCAGGTGACAGAGGAGTTATCGTATGAGGAGAGTCCCATAGCGATACTCGATCGTCAGGTTAGACGACTTCGGACAAAGGATGTGGCTTCCGTCAAGGTCTTATGGCGGAACGAGAGCGAGGAAGAGATGGCGTGGGAAGCGGAGGAGGACATGATGAAGAAATATCCTCACTTATTACCTACACCTCGGGTAACCTACTTTCACGCTTGTTAGTTTTGATTTAGCAATTGTGCTTAAGTATTGTTGTGGCGTGGGGAGCATCTTGATTTGCAAAAGAGTAGTTAAGAGCGTCTACGTCGATTTGTGATTCGAGTAAGCCTAGAAGGAACATTCGGGACGAATGTTTCTAAGGGGGGGAGAATGTTATACCGTGGTTAGTGCGGACGCGGTCGAGGCCTCAGCGCTTGGCTGAGTCGAACGCGGCGCCAAGCGGGTGATTGTAAGTCGTGGCCGGAAGGCAGGGCCGCGCGGAAGATCGAGGGTCGTTGAAGTTTCAGCGCCGTGGCGGAAGCGGTCGTGGCCGGAAAGTCCTTAGAAGGCGGCAGGAGTTTCAGCGCATCGCTGATTGCGGCCGAGGCGGGATCTGCGAGTTAGTGGAAATTCTGCCTTTGTTTTGTTTTAAAAGAGGTCATGGGTGGGTGACAAGTGTCCCCCCCCCCATCTGAAATATTACATGCCTTATATTGACCAAGTCTTGAAGACTTAGTCATCTTTCATCTTTCATCTCTCTCTCTCTCTCTAAGCTAAAAAGCTCTCCCTTCTCTCTAGAAAATCAAGAGAAACTCCAAGCTTAAGGAAAATCCGAAAAGGTTGTTAAGAAGGAAAGTTATTTGCAAGCTTGTGGAGGTTGTTGTGGTGGTATTCTTGAAAAGGAGGCTAGCAAAAATTGTTGGAATAGTTTTAGCTAAAGCCCTAAGGTAATGATTCTTCCTTTATAATTAGTTTTTAGTGTTGCATGTTAAGAAGAAAGAACTTGTGGTAGTAAATAATGCTCTTAGAGTCATTGCATGCAAGAAATGTGGTTTGGGTATGAAGGATTTGGCTAAAGAGGTTATGTGAGCATGTTATAGCCTAAAAATTACCTTAAACTTGTTAAGATTAATTGTTATAACTTTTGGGGCAGAATTTTACACACCCAAGTTTAGGTGTGTAATCCCCTTTGTGTTGGTTTGGATGTTGGGCCTTAAATGTGGCGTTTGAGTGTTAAAAATCGGCCTTTGAAAAGGTGGCAAAGTGAGTAGAAACAAAGGAAATGCTGCCCAATTTTCCATAGGAATTAGTAGCCTTGAACTTGGAAATATTCTACTTTGAAACTAGAAGTTAATAAACGTATTATGGTCATTATAGGTTGACGTATTACGTGCGATAGTTGGAATTAACAAGTGGATTGACCGAAGAGGTATGTGGAACTTTCCTATCTCTTGAGCATGAGTAGTTGTACCTATGTAGTACGATAGACGTACAAGATTTGATATCTTTCACTTGTTTTAAAAGTATATGATACTTGTTTCATTTCAAAAGTATAAGTCCCTTGGATTTAGGGAAAATGTTTTTGACAAAGGGATAACGCTAATATAATGACTTTATGGGAAGTTGGTTATATTAGTTTTCTTGAAAGGTTCACAAAGAAAGGTTTACTCTAATTAAAACAAGTACGGGTAAAGGATTTGAAACTAAGAAATGTGAATTGATTTTTAGGCATTGGTTGCCTAAGGTTTTAAAGGAAATGAAGTCACTTGATTTAGAAGCCTATTATATTTCTAAAAGGAAATGTGACTTGTCTTGAAAGAAATCGTAACTTGATACTATGGTGATTAGTATCTTGGAATTTTTGTATAAAAAGAGTTATTTCTTAAAAAGTTAGAAGTACATGGTACTTGGGTTGAATTCCCGGATTTTCTATTAAAAGACATGTTAGTGCCTTAGGATACTAAAATGAGAGGATATATTAATAATGTTAATAAGAAGTTAGGGGATTTCTTAACTTGCTTATGTTATGATAAGCCGGTAGTGCTTATGTTATGATAGGCCGGTAGTGCTTATGTTGTGATATGATAGGCCGGTAGTGCTTATGTATGATATGATAGGCCGGTAGTGCTTATGTATGATATGTGTAACGACCCGTTCCGGGGCCCGTTACTGGTGGCTTATCCCGAGCACCCTAGTGATACAATCATCAGAGAAAACCAGCGGAAAATAAAACTTTAAACAAGAAACAAGATATATGAACATAAGACAGGCCAACCCAACGGTTACCTTCCAATAACATAAATAAATACAACTCTTTCAAAACGAACAGTTTAATCCTTTTACAAACCTCGCCAGAACGACCGTTCGGGCATCGTGCCTTACCACAGGCACCCTAGTGATACAAACATCGAGAGAAAATCAGCGGAACACAAAACAAGAGTCATTTAACAAGAGATAAATGAATAAGCAAGCCAAACAATTGTTGCCTTGGTATATACATAAAACACGAGCAGTTTAATCCTTTTACACACTTGCGGTACTACAGACCTCTAAGATATACAATGACTATGACGGGACGGGCCCGCCATACCACGAATGTACAAGAACCTACAACTCGGGAACACTGCTAAAAGATAAGCCTCGGAGAAACGGAGCTTCAATCTGTTGCTTGTGATCCTATGGCGAGGAACCACGGCCGATGTACCTCTACTGCGGCATGAACGCGGCCCCGAAGGAGGTCGATAACAGTACCAAGTATGTGGCTGCAATCACGTAAATGAAATCATACTAGTCTATATAAAGCGGAGACATGTATGATAACCAAACTACGATTCCATGACATAAAGCGATCATCACTCGATATAACTATGGGTCTCACGCCCAGCATCAATCATGTTCGCATTATGGCGCATGCCGGAATCTGCGCCGGTGTAGACATGTCCATGATGCAACAATAATACCAATGTCCCAGCCACATGCCGGAATTCTGCGCCGGTGTAGACATGTCCATGTGACCTCAACAACAAGACAATCCAAATGGAAGCATACGTGCGCTACGCGTCGTGTCGGTATGTCCAAGGAAAAATAAGACAACATTCCAAATGGGCGATACGTGCGCTACGCATCGTGTCGGTATGTCGAAGGAAAAATAAGACAACATTCCAAATGGGCGCATGCCCGTGCGCTACGCGTGTCGGTATGTCGAAGAAATCACTGGCGATAATCAAAATGGAAACATGCGTGCGCTACGCATCGTGTCGATATATCAGCGATTAACCACAATAATACTATCAGCGAACGTACGTGGAATTTCTCCGTCACCGCCAAAGACGCGTCCAGTAAGTTCTCAACTGATCCAACCCTCTATCGAGAGGCGGTAACACGAAACACAACGATTGTACAAATAAGGCTATCATCACAAGCATAGGCAAGTTTCACAACAACAAGCATAGGCAAGTTTCACACAACTCAAAGTACTTTCATTTTATGCCAAAGTCGGGTTTTAACCCCAAAGTACTACATCGTTAAGTTCTTTTAAAGAGATCCATTACTTTTATAAAAGTCACCCGATACCGTAGTATTAGAATGAGCCACCCACCTTCCTTTTCAAAATCAAGTAACAACATTCTTTTCCTAAGTTCGGTTTGCCTAGTTTGATTACTCAAGCTTCTCATTTTCAAATGGTTTCATAGTTCCCAAACTTAATCACTTGATTCCTTTTAGAACAATTGAGTAACATATGTCATATCGTGAGTAGTTTATTCTTGTTTATAACGATCTTATTACAATGACCGTGATCTAGAAAATGTAATATCATTTTGTCTCATCTTAGCTTCATGCGGATGGAGGTTTCTCGGTTTTAATACAACACATCATTATTCAATACATTTCCTTTATTAACGCTGCGGTGGTGCGTCGATACACATTACGATTCCGAAATCGGTAAAACATTATCCCTTTAAAACCAAGTACTCATTACTCACGAATGAGGTTTCACACAAACATCCACATTAAAACAAATAAGTTAAGTCTCTTATCTTATAAGATCAAGTCTCTTAACTTCTAACATGAAACCATTTTCACTACATAAGGTCGTTATAACTAACTTCCCATAAAGCTATTATAACACCCTATGTTTTAAACCAACCAAATCACTTAGCACGTATGCGTCTACCGCACTACATAGTTCACAACAATCATGCTAGAAAAGATAGGAAGAGGTTCACATACCTCGCGACGATTTATCGACAATAAGCAAAATGCTCCAAGTACTACAACCTTGCTGGCCCTTTCCACTCTCGAGTAGAATACGCTACTCTTAGTACTTTCACCTATAAAGGTCAAAACGTCTATTAACCCCAAAACACAAGTTTCTATCTTTCTATAGAAAATTGCAAAGACCTCCCAACATGGCGTAAATCTCTCTCTATCGGTAGGCTACGAAGCCAACCGAGGGGTTTACACGTCTACCGGGCGTGTACAATTCTACAAGTCTCTTTGTCTGATCCTATGTAAATCTGATTCGATTCGATTCTTTATTCTTCAGCTTAAGTCAAAAGACATTGCGAATACTAAGTAGTTCCATATATAGTATACTTCACTATATATGCTAACAAACATGTAATTTCCAATTACAATAGAGTGACAAGATAATTACCTCGATAAGCCCAAAATTATCCAAGTTATAATGTCGATCCTGAGCAAGGTTTAGCTCCACTCCGTGCGCTCCAAACCACTCCAAACAACCCTTAGAAGTTCTAACCAACTTCTACTCAAAATACTTCAACCAACTATGAAGATTTCCTTAGGGTTTCGGTTGAGACTAAAAAGGACAAAAGGTAGTATTTCCGGACTCTACGTAAAGAGGTATCTTTGGAATACTACAAGGTACAAGGCTAAGGTATTTTGGGCATTATAACAATACTAGGGGAGTATTTCTATACCACACAAAGGGTATTATACGAAAACAACTAGGCTAGGGGTACCCGTGCCAAGCCTCGCTCAGGGGGCCTCTACCAAAGCTCCATGAGGGGAGGGCTTTGGGCGATTTCAACTCATGAGGAGAGATTTCAAGACTTGGAAAAGATTTTTGGATGAAGAAAGTTCATCAACTAAGGGGTATTTATAGCAAACCCAAAGGCCAACCAATGGCCAAGATCTAGCCAAGTGCAAGGCAAGTGTAAGGCCAAGATCAAGCCAAGTGCACCCTAGCCCTACTCCTTAAAACCCTCACAAATATCTACACAAATATCTAGCACCACAAGCCCTCATTCGGCCAGTGCGCCCACTGTCTCCGTTGTGAGGTGACATGCCACCTCCCGTTGGTCGAGAATGTTTCGTCTCTCGGAAAAATCCAAAAATACAAAGCGACATAGCGGAATTTTCCGCCGCAAGTTACGCAAAGCGTTTAGTCGAAAACGACTCTAGCAGGGTGTTGTGCACAAAGGTCATTTCGGCCAAGCCACTGGCGGGGTGACACGTGTCACCCTCCTATTGGCCCTCAAAAACGTCTTTCAAAAAAATCCACAATGGCCAAAATCTAGAAAACAAAGTGGGCCCTACAAAGCCGTAAATTTCTCCGTGGGCCCACGTGACCATTTCGAAAATAAAATTCCATAATTCTCTAATATTCCAGAAGTCCGAATACCAAATCACGGGAATCAATTCCCGTTAACGAACCTTTTTCCTTCACAAAAGGAAACTTTTAGTGGAAAAATCACCTCTTTCTTCCTTTCCAATCTTTCTGCCGTATTCTCGTACGTACGTCCTCGCATACATACTCTGGAAATACGGGGTATAACACCTGCCCACAACAGTACTACAGACCTCTAAGATTTACAACAACTATGACGGGACAGGGCCCCGCCATACCCCTGAATGTACAAGAACCTACAACTCGAGAACACCAAAAGATAAGCCTCGGAGAAACGGAGCTTCCCAAAACGGCGAGATCCTAAGAGCGAGGATCCACGACCGATGTACCTCTACTGCGGCATGAACGCAGCCCGAAGGAGGTCGATAACAGTACCAGTATGTGAAGCGTAAAAATCAGAATGAAATCATACTAGTCTATATAAAGCGGGAGACATGTATGATAACCAAACTCTGATTCACAACATAAGCGATCATGTCGATCGGGGACTCACGCCTCAAGTCATCACTCAAATATAACTATGGGTCTCACGCCCACAACATCAATCATGTTCGCATCGTGGCGCATGCCCCTGACGCGTCGGTGTAGACATGTCCATGATGCAACAATAATACCAATGCCAGTGGCCACATGCCGGAATTCTACCTCGGTGACACGCCCATGTGACATCAACAATAATATCTTGGGTGATCAACCTGCGCGTAGCCACATGCCGAATTCTACCTCGGTGTAGACATGTCCATGTAACCACAATAACAATATATCGGGTAATCAACCCGACCGCGTGGCCGCGTGCCGGAATCTGCGTCGGTGTAGACATGTCCATGTGACATCAACAACAAGACAATAATCAAAATGGAAACATACCGTGGAATTCTCCATCACCGCCAAAGACGCGTCAAGTAAGTTCTCGACAAGTCGTGGCCTACATCGAGAGGCGGTAACAATACCACACTTGCACAAAGGCTATCATCAAGCATAGGCAAGTTTCACAACAACAAGCATAGGCAAGTTTCACAACAACAAGCATAGGCAAGTTTCACACAACTCAAAGCACTTTCATTTTATGCCAAAGTCGGGTTTTAACCCCAAAGTACTACATCGTTAAGTTCTTTTAAAAGAGATCCATTACTTTTATAAAAGTCACCCGATACGTAGTATTAGAATGACCAACCCACATTCCTTTTCAAAATCAAGTAACAACATTCTTTTCCTAAGTTCGGTTTGCCTAGTTTCATTACTCAAGCTTCTCATTTTCAAATGATTTCATAGTTCCCAAACTTAATCACTTGATTCCTTTTTAGAACAATTGAGCAACATATGTCATATATGTGAGTAGTTTATTCTTGTTTATAACGATCTTATTACAGCAGCCATGATCTAGAAAATGTAATATCAGTTTGTCTCATCTTAGCTTCTATGCGGATGGAGGTTTCTCTGGTTTTAATACAACACATCATTATTCAATACATTTTCCTTTATTAACGCTGCGGTGGTGCTGTCGATACACATTACGATTTAGAAATCGAGTAAAACATTATCCCTTTAAAAACCAAGTACTCATTACTCACGAATGAGGTTTCACACAACATCCACATTAAAACAAATAAGTTAAGTCTCTTATCTTATAAGATCAAGTCTCTCAACTTCTCACATCGATGAAACCATTTTCACTACGTAAGGTCGTTATAACTAACTTCCCATAAAGCTATTATAACATCCTATGTTTTAAACCAACCAAATCACTTAGCACATGTACGTCTACCGTACTACATAGTTCACAACAATCATGCTAGAAAAGATAGGAAGAGGTTCACATACCTCGCGACGATTTATCGACAGTAAGCAAAATGCTCCAAGTACTACAACCTTGCTAGCCCTTTCCACTCCTCGAGTAGAATACGCTACTCTTAGTACTTTCACCTATAAAGGTCACAAACGTCTATTAACCCCAAAACACAAGTTTCTATCTTTCTCCAGAACAGTCGGCACCTCACGCAACAGCGTAAATCTCCTCTCTATCGAGGCTACCAAGCCAACCGAGGGTTTACACGCCTAACCGGACGTGTACAATTCTACTCAAGAATACTACACAAGTCTGCAATCTGATCCTATGTAAATCTGATTGATTCGATTCTTTATTCTTCAGCTTAAGTCAAAAGACATTGCCGAATACTAAGTATAGGTCCATATATAGTATACATCAACTATATATTCTCACAAACATGTAATGTCCAATTACAATAGAGGACAAGATAATTACCTCGATAAGCCCATAATTATCCAAGTTATAATGTCGATCTGAGCAAGGTTTAGCTCACTCGTGCGCTCCAAACAACCCTTAGAAGTTCTAACCAACTTCTACTCAAATACTTCAACCTATGAAGATTTCCTTAGGGTTTCGGTTTGAGACTAAAAGGACAAAGGTAGTATTTAAGACTCTACGTATAGAGGTAACTTTTGGAATACAACAAGGTAAAGGCTAAGGTATTTTGGGCATTATAACAATACTAGGGAGTATTTCTATACCACACAAGGGTATTATCACGAAAACAACTAGGCTAGGGGGTACCGGCCAAGGCACCACAAAGGGGAGGGAGGAGGCCTCGGCCAAGACTCTCAAAGAGGGGATGAGTTGGGCCGAACTCAACACTAGAGGAGGAGGGAGTTTAGGCTTGGAAGGTTTCATTTGTGGATGAAGAGTTCATCAACATAAGGGGGGTATTTATAGCAAAACCAAAGGCCAACCCATGGCCAAGATCAAGCCATGTGCAAGGCAAGTGTCAGGCCAAGATCAAGCCAAGTGCACCTAGACCCTACTCCTTAAAACCCTCACAAATATCTACACAAATATCTTGCCCAACCTTATCTCCCAATCGTCCCATGTGCCGCCCACCTTGCCCACCAATGAGAGGGTGCCAAGTGCCGCCCTCTCGTTGGTCCAAAATGTTCGTCGCTCGGAAAAATCCGCAAAAATACAAAACGACATAGCCGAATTTTCCCGCCATGAAGCTACGCAAGCGTTTAAAAAACGACTCAATAGGGTGTTGTGCACAAAGGTAAAATCGGCCAAGGTGCCACATGGGGTGACACGTGTCGCCCCGATCATCGAATATTTCGTCTTAGAAAATATCCAAAATACGAAATCTCAAAAACAAAGCGGGCCCACAAAGCAGTAAATTTCTCCGTGGGCCCACGTGACCATTTCAGAAAATAAAATCTCAAAATTCTAATATAATCTATGAAGTCCAAATACCAAATCTGGGAATCCAATTCCCATTAATGAACCTTTTACTTCACAAATAACAGGAAACTTTTAGCGAAAACTCACATCTTTCTTTCTTTTCAAAATTTACGCGTACTCTCGCACGTCGTCCTCACATACATACCACCGCAACTACGGGGTATAACATTCTCCCCTCCTTAGAAAAATTCGTCCCGAATGTTCCTTCTCAAGTCGGATAACGATAAAGTTCCTCTAACAAGTTGCCAACGCCACAGCTTGGCCACGAAATAACACACGTCCTCTTCTTTCCTTACTCGTCGTGCCCTTCTCGAACACTTGAACTCTCCCGACGTACCATACTTGATCATTACTTAGTTCGAAAATCTGCGGAGTCACTACCTCCAAACTTGGTCATCTTACTAACCTCAAACTTCCTTAAGGCCATTCCGGCCTTTACGAACCGCTCGTCGAACGCGTCCACGAACTCATACGATGATCATACAAACTTGGGCCTAGCATCCTCGTGACCCTACCACTGGCGGGACCACCCAGACCGGCCCACCCTAAACCGGGTTACGGGTTGACCCGCTATTGGTCCTCATCGCGACCCCAATGCGCTGCAAACTCTCGTTCCACGATACGGAACTATCTTACTAATTGATATCATGAAAGCTACCACTTCCATATCACTCTACCCACGGACTTATCACACAAATAAATCCCACGTATACTACTACTCTGATAAGGGTCAAAAATAAATCTTTAACTCAAGACGACCTTACCCCTAAGGTCTCGATCGTGACATAGTCTAAGGTTACACTTACCATGCCCCATCGTATCCTCCCAACTAAGCATGTTTTCTAACTCATAATTAACACAACGCTATTCGTACATAGCACATAATAATGAGACCATCGTAACAAGCATACCAAAACTCTAGAGGTTAAGGATATACGAAGCTACCGCTCACTCTAATCATAGGCACACGCCTGCAGGCGCTATGAAGGCGATGAACCACCATCGATCCGGTGGTGAGTCGTAACATCCGTGCTACCCTTGGTCGGACAGTTCCTCGCAAAATGGCCCGCTGGCGCAAAATAACAAGCTCCTGGCACCACGACACTCCGAAATGCGGTCTACTACATCGACCACACCGAGGTAGGGGTGACGCGTCCGCCAACACCCTTACTTCCTGGAAACTGAACCTCGAGCCACGACGCTCCGAATACTCTGAAGGTTGTGGAGGACCACTCTGCGGGCGGAGGTACAAAAGTAGTATCTTCTTTGAGGCGGTCCGCCTCGAAAGTCACCAAAGGACCTTTGCTCGGCCTCTTCTGCGATCTTCGTCATTCCGTCGACCTCTCCGTGCCTCACATCCCGGTCATGAGCTGCGTGCGGGCAATGTCCATGCGGTGAAGAGCTACTCTGAACATGCCTCGACATGTAATCATCGAGCCACCGTAACATATCGGTGTACTCGATCCTCCATACTAGCTACCAACGCTGGGACGTACCGGGCCAATGAGTCGAACTCCACATTGTACTCCCGAACCGTACGCCCGCTCTGTCTAAGCATCAAAAATCTGTCGGCCCGTGCCCTCCTCATCTGCGGAGGCAAGAAGTGAGTGAGGAAAGCCCCCGAAAACTCATCACATGCTGCTGGAGGTGCATGCTCTCTCGGAAAGCTCATGAATCAAACCAATCATGCGGTATCACGCGGCCGATGCGAACCAAAGGTCCTGAACTCGGTCTCAAGCCTTGATCACGCGTGATCGGCGTAGCTGCGGATGAACTCCTGCGGATCATCCTCGAGCCTCGACCCATAAAACTCGGCGGGCTCTGACTCGAGAAAGTCCGTAGCCTCAAACTATCTGCTCGAGGGTGAACCATGGTGCTCTTTGGCCCAGGCTGCTGCATCCGGCCTATCTCATATCTCGCCACGACCACGGCCAAGAATCGGCCATCTCGCGTAACCCATCTCCTCGCCTGGTGTGGGGTGGAGGCTCGTGTAGTCTCATCCCACGGCCGCGGCTCTAAACTTCTTTGGGGTTGGCGGCGTCACAAAACCCGCCGCGAAGCAAGCACAACCTCTGGTACTTCTGTCGGGGCGCGCTCGCGCACCTCACTCAGATCTCACTAGCGGCACCCTCGCCGCCTTGCCCTTCAGGGCTCTGGTTGCTGCGGAGGCATAATCGGTAAAACGAGATACGTCGGAGTGGTCCAACTTACAACACAGCTCTAAGGCACGATCTCAGAATGAGAAGAATGGAAACCAATCCTAAATGTCCTGCAGCCTCCTGATTATAGATGTGGTGCACAACACATCGATAATCAAGACTCTACTAGACACGATGCATAGACACTTTCAGAGGATTAAGCGCTCGATACCACTTTTGTAACGACCGTTCGGGGCGTTCATCGTGGCTTATCCCGAGCACCCTAGTGATACAATCATCAGAGAAAACCAGCGGAAAATAAAACTTTAAACAAGAAACAAGATATATGAACATAAGACAGGCCAACCCAACGGTTACCTTCCAATAACATAAATAAATACAACTCTTTCAAAACGAACAGTTTAATCCTTTTTACAAACCCTGCCCACAACAGTACTACAGACCTCTAAGATTTACAACAACTATGACGGGACGAGGCCCGCCATACCCCGAATGTACAAGAACCTACAACTCGAGGGAACACATGCAAAAGATAAGCCTCGGAGAAAGCGGAGCTTCCCAAGCTGAATCGAGATCCTAAGGCGAGGATCCACGGCCGATGTACCTCTACTGCGGCATGAGCGGCCCGAAGTCGATCTGGCAGTACCAAGTATGTGGCGCAAAAATCGTAATGAAATCATACTAGTCTATATAAAGCGGGAGACATGTATGATAACCAAACTACGATTCACAACATAAAAGCGATCATGTCGATCGAGGACTCACGCCTCAAGTCATCACTCAAATATAACTATGGGTCTCACGCCCACAACATCAATCATGTTCGCATCATGGCGCATGCCGGAATTGCATCGGTGTAGACATGTCCATGATGCAACAATAATACCAATGCCCATGGCCACATGCCCGAATTCTACCTCGGTGTAGACCGCCCATGTGAAATCAACAATAATATCTTGGTTGATCAACCCTGCCGCATGGCCACATGCCCCCGGAATTCTACCTCGGTGTAGACATGTCCATGTAACCACAATAACAATATATCGGGTAATCAACCCGACCGCATGGCCGCATGCCCCCGGAATACTGCATCGGTGTAGACATGTCCATGTGACATCAACAACAAGACAGTAATCAAAATGGAAACATACCCGTGGAATTCTCCATCACTGCCAGCACGTCCAAGTAAGTTCTCAACAAGTCGACCAGCCCTCTATCGAGAGACGCGGTAACACAGAAATACCACACTTGCACAACAAAGGCTATCATCACAAGCATAGGCAAGTTTCACAACAACAAGCATAGGCAAGTTTCACAACAACAAGCATAGGCGAGTTTCACACAACTCAAAGCACTTTCATTTTATGCCAAAGTCAGGGTTTTAACCCCAAAGTACTACATCGTTAAGTTCTTTTAAAGAGATCCATTACTTTTATAAAAGTCACCCGATACGTAGTATTAGAATGACCAACCCACATTCCTTTTCAAAATCAAGTAACAACATTCTTTTCCTAAGTTCGGTTGCCTAGTTTGATTACTCAAGCTTCTCGTTTTCAAATGATTTCATAGTTCCCAAACTTAATCACTTGATTCCTTTTTAGAACAATTGAGCAACATATGTCATATATGTGAGTAGTTTATTCTTGTTTATAACGATCTTATTACGCTGACCATGATCTAGAAAATGTAATATCATTTGTCTCATCTTAGCTTCTATGCGGATGGAGGTTTCTACCGGTTTTAATACAACACATCATTATTCAATACATTTTCCTTTATTAACGCTGCGGTGGTGCGTCGATACACATTCGATTTAGAAATCGGTAAAACATTATCCCTTTAAAACCAAGTACTCATTACTCACGAATGAGGTTTCACACAACATCCACATTAAAACAAATAAGTTAAGTCTCTTATCTTATAAGATCAAGTCTCTTAACTTCTAACATCAAGAAACCATTTTCACTACATAAGGTCGTTATAACTAACTTCCCATAAAGCTATTATAACACCCTATGTTTTAAACCAACCAAATCACTTAGCACATGTATCGTCTGCCGTACTACATAGTTCACAACAATCATGCTAGAAAAGATAGGAAGAGGTTCACATACCTCGCGACGATTTATCGACGATAAGCAAAATGCTCCAAGTACTACAACGCACTAGCCGCTTTCCACTCCTCGAGTAGAATACGCTACTCTTAGTACTTTCACCTATAAAGGTCACAAACGTCTATTAACCCCAAAACACAAGTTCTATCTTTCTACAGAAAATTGAAGACCTCCCACACAACAGCGTAAATCTCCTCTCTATCGAGGCCGGCTACCAAGCCACCCCGGGGGGGGGGGGGTTTACACTTCTAACCGTGCGTGTCCAATTCTACTCAGTAATACTACAAAAGTCTACTGCAATACACCCTATGTAAATCTGATTCGATTCTTTATTCTTCAGGCTTAAGTCAAAAGACATTGCCGAATACTAAGTATAGTTCCATATATAGTATACTTCAACTATATATTCTAACAAACATGTAATTTCCAATTACAATAGAGGGACAAGATAATTACCTCGATAAGCCCATAATTATCCAAGTTATAATGTCGATCCTGAGCAAGGTTTAGCTCCTACTCCGTGCGCTCCAAACAACCCTTAGAAGTTCTAACCAACTTCTACTCAAATACTTCAACCAACTATGAAGATTTCCTTAGGGTTTCGGTTTGAGACTAAAAAGGACAAAAGGTAGTATTTCCGGGCTCTACGTATAGAGGTAACTTTTGGAATACAACAAGGTAAAGGCTAAGGTATTTTGGGCATTATAACAATACTAGGGGAGTATTTCTATACCACAACAAGGGGTATTATACGAAAACAACTAGCAGTGGGGTACCATGCCAAGGCACCACAAAGGGGAGGGAGGAGGCCTCGGCCAAGACTCTCAAAAGAGGGGATGAGTTGGACGAACTCAACACGAGAGGAGGGAGGGATTTTAGGCTTGGAAGGTTTCATTTGTGGATGAAGAGTTCATCAACATAAGGGGGGTATTTATAGCAAAACCAAAGGCCAACCAATGGCCAAGATCAAGCCATGTGCAAGGCAAGTGTAAGGCCAAGATCAAGCCAAGTGCACCCTAGACCCTACTCCTTAAAACCCTCACAAATATCTACACAAATATCTTGCCCAACCTTATCTCCCAATCGTCCCATGTGCCGCCCACCTTGCCCACCAATGAGAGGGTGCCAAGTGCCGCCCTCTCGTTGGTCCAAAATGTTCCGTCGCTCGGAAAAATCCGCAAAAATACAAAACGACATAGCCGGAATTTTCCTTCGCAGTTACGCAAGCGTTTCGTCGAAAAACGACTCCAACCGGGTGTTGTGCACAAAGGTAAAATCGGCCAAGGGTGCCACATGGGGGTGACACGTGTCGCCCCCCGATTCGCCCAGAATATTTTGTCTTCCGAAAATATCCAAAATACCGAAAATATCCAAAATACCAAATCTGGGAATCCAATTCCCATTAACGAACCTTTTTCTTCACAAATAACCGGAAACTTTTCCGCCGAAAACTCACATCTTTCTTTCTTTTCAAAATTTACAGTACTGCAAATGCGTCCCTCACATACATACCCTGCAACTACGGGGTATAACATTATGATAGGCCTGTAGTGCTTATGCTATGTATGATAGTCGGATGAGCTATGTTATTTATTTATATTATTACGGGGTAAACCCCGGGTTATTATTTATGCCATGGATTTGCTACCCATGATGCGAGTGCGGCGCTTTCACTCATGCGGATCCGGACCACAGGATCCATGCGGGTGAAATAGTCCCATGCGAGTACGGCGATGGTACTCATGCGGGTCCACAGGATCCATGCAGGTGAAATAGTCCCATGCGGGTGAAATAGTCCCATGACGAGGCGGATGACCTCATGCGGGTCTACAGGACCCATGCGGGTGAAATAGTCCCAGCAGTAGGATTGCTTAATGATACTACGGGCGAGGTACCCTGTTTTGATCGTGAGCCTCCTATTTTTATGCTATAAGATTTATACTTGTTACTCTCATTGTTAGTAAGGCACAGTGCAAGGAAATTGATTTTTATCTATGACTCCAGCTTATTTTTGACTTATGATATTACTACAGTATTTTCCAGTTTTACATACTTGGTACGTTGTGTACTGACCCCTTCCTCGGGGGCTGCGTTCATGCCGCAGGTGAAAGCGGTGGTAGATCCTCATTCCTAGGATCTTTTACTCAGTGTCGTGAGCTCCATTTCTTGGAGGCTCGACTTTTGGTATGGTTCTCCCCGTGTTGTTGATGTTTTGTACATTCAGGCATGACGGCCCTGTCCCGTCATAGTGTTACTCCTTCTTAGAGGCCTGTAGTCTTGTCATAACTTGGTTTGTTTAAGGATGTAACTGTTCGGTTTTATGTACTTTTGGGGTAGCCATTTTGGGCTAGACTATTTATATCATTGTGGTTGTTTATTATGAGTTTATATTCCGCTAGTTTTCTCTGATGTTGTGTCACAAGGGTGCCCGAGTTAAGGCACCTGTCACGGATCCGGGGTCGGGTCGTGACATAATCCATGGGGTAATAATCGTATATAACATGCCTGTGGAATCCCTCATCTCGGGTACATGTATTCATGGGGAGCTAGTCCATGGAGTAATAGTCGTACATAACATGGTCGCATGCCCCGGAATCCCTCATCGTATAAGCATGGCCATGGGTAAAAAAACACATCCGGGAATCTAACCCGCCTCCTGGTCGCATGCCCCGGAATCCCTAATCGTATAAGCATGTCCAAGGAGTAATAAATACAATCCGGGAATCTAACCCGCATCCTGGTCGCATGCCCCGGAATCCCACATCGTATAAGCATGTCCAAGGATCAATCACAATGGAAGCATACCCGTGGAAGCCCCCGTCACTGTCGGTACGTCCAAGTAGGTTCACAACAAGACAGCCGGCCCTCCAACTGAGAGTCACGGCAACGTAAACATATAATACTTGCACTCAAGGCTATCACAAGCAAGCATATGCAAGTTCATTAAATCTTTAGACTTTCATTTTTATATACTCAAGGCACTGTTCGTTTCACATAAAAATCCGGGAATTTAACCCAAAGTACTACGTACTTCTATTCTTTTAAAATGACTCTTTTTCATATAAAACTTCCAAGATACTAATAACCGTAGTATCAAGTCATATCTACTTTTCAAGACAAGTCACAATACCTTTTAGAAATACATTTATAGGCTTCTAAATCAAGTGACTTCTTTCCTTTAAAACCTTAAGCAATTGATGCCTTAAAATCAATTTTCCTTTCATTATTTCAAGTCATTTATCATACTTACATTACTTAGAGTAAACCACTCTTATAACTTTCCATAAAGCTATTATAACCAACTTCCCATAAAGTCGTTATACTAACTTTATACATTAGGCAACTACATTCTTTTTATAACCAAGAGACTAATACTTTCGAAAAACCAAGTATCGCATACTTACAAAATACTTCAAGTCTCTTATCTTTTAGAATGTCAAGTAATCAATACTTTCCAAATCAAGTATTCTATACTTTTAAATCAATTCATTTCTTCCTTTAAGAATCAAGTCTCATAACTTGAAAAATAAAGTCTCTTAACCTTTTAAGAATTCATAGTTCATAGTCTTAACACTTCATAACGTAAATTCTTTAAGTTAAGCAACATATGTCTTATGTGTGTGAGTAGGTTATACTTATTTATAACAATCTTATTAAAGCAGTCATGATCTAGAAAATGTAATACAATTTTGTCATATCTTAGCTTCTATGCAGATGGAGAATTCTACTCATTTTAATATAATCAATTGTCATTACATTTTCCTTTATTAACGTTGCAATGGCTTGTTCGATTCTTATTCTCATTCGTGCCGTAAATTAGCCAAGTCAACTTGGCTCCAAATACCTCCTAACGACTCTTACCAACATCCCCCATAAGACTTGGTAAGAACTTAGGATAACTTAGACATAACCTTTACATAGAGTAAATCAACATGCATACCTCTTAACTTCTAAGAGTAGAAAGGAACATGAAATAATACTACATGTATATTCCATACATAGAATCATGCCAAAGGAAGGAAGAGGTTCACATACCTCGCGACGATTATCGACAAGTAGCAAAATGCTCCAAAGTACTTCAACCTTGATAGTTATTCCATCCTTCACGTAGAATATGCTATACTTAGTACTTCAACCTATAATGGTCATAATACGTCCATTAACTTCTTACTTCAAACGTAGAATATTCTAAGTGTAAAATCTCCAAATTCTACGGAAAATCGGACAGCACTTCCTTTGTTTCTACATACTTTTCCACCTTTTTCAAGGCCCGAATTCAATAACCAAACACGCCACATTTAAGGCTCAACAATGAAGTTAACAATAGGGGATTACACGCCTACAAGACGTGTAAAATTTCGCCCCATAAATGATACAAAACAATCCAATAATACAATGTCATTCTCGACTAAGGTGCAACAACATATCATCTTTTCCAAATCCTTTTCAATCCAAGTTGTTAAGTATAACATGTTACAAAGCCGCAATCGATTATAACAACTATAATCTTCAAATAGATTACATGCGACTATTCTAATTAACGACCAAATTGTATTTCAATTTCAAAGGGCTCACAATGCCAATTCGGATATAGGCTTCCACAATCCATATCACTTATCAAACCTTAATACATATACCTCATGCTAGTTAAAATGTAAGGCTACAACAATATGTAATCTTATAACACTAAGAGAACAAAATTGTTACCTTAACGAGCCTTAATCCAACTTCAAGATCCGAAGTCGTTCCCTAGAAACTTAGAGCCTCTCCTTGACACTCCAATCCGCCACTTGAAGCCCTTGGAAGATCACAAACAACTTCCCTTAAGTTTCCAATCCAAACCTAGGAAAGTGACTAGGTTTTCACCTTACGACTAATACGAAAACGCCACTTTTCCGGGATCTTTCTATTGAGATACCCTTACAATACCCTTAGTAACCTTGGTTTAAAGTGGGGAGATTATTGGACAACAAACAAAAAAATTTGTCTTGTGAAGAGGGGCAAACCCGAGAGCTATGTTGTGAAGAACACAATTTCTTGAAAATTTTACTAAGTGTAGAACCCTTGTCTTGCTACTAGTATGTATATATAACATAATGTAGGGTCAAGATATCAACATATGTGTGGCTAGGATGAAGGACATTAATTATTTAGCCAAGTGGACAAGTTGACCAAGTCAATTTTCTCAAGCTAGCAAGACTTATTCATCCACAATGGTCAATTACCATTATACCCTTGCTAATTTTCGTCCAAGACCATGTGGGGGGTGACATGTGTCGCCCTCCCATTCGTCCATAAAATTTTGTAACCCTCGTGGGCCCCACAAAACGTAAAATTCCTCGGGTGGGCCCCACGTGACCAAATCCGTAAAAATAAATTTTCATAATGATAATAAGTTACATACTCTTCAATTAATGCATTTTGAGAATCTAATTCTCACCAACGAATATTTTTCCTTTCCGACGTTCGGAAGATTTTCCGTCGGAAAAACAATTCTTCCTTTCGTACCCTTTTCAAGTCTTGTGTTCTCGCGTCTAATCTCTTATTCATGTCCTGGAATTACGGGGTGTAACAGAGACTACACGGGGTTCCTACATTTATTTACGATAGACAGATGAGCCCAGTTTACGGCTAACTTCTGGAGGTTTTTCCAAAAAGGATTAGGGACACAGGTGAGTCTCAGTGTTGCATTTCACCTCAGACCGATGGACAGGCAGAGCGTACTATCCAGACACTTGAGGATAGGTTGCGGGCCTGTGTTCTTGATTTCAGAGATAGCTGGGAGGATTATTTGCCTCTTGTTGAGTTACGTACGATAACAGATACCCTTCCAGTATTCAGATGGCCCTGTATGAGGCTTTGTATGAAAGTAAGTGTAGATCGCCGAGTGGTTGGTTCGACGTAGGCGAAGTTCAGTTAATTGGCCCAGACTTGATTCAGCGGGCTGTGGATAAGGCGAAGCTTATCTAGGAGAGACTGTTAGCAGCTCAGAGTCGGCAGAAGTTTTATGCAGAGAATCGATGTCTACACTTAGAGTTTTAGATGGACAATGGAGTCTTCTTAAAGGCATCCCCCATGAGGGGTGTGATGAGGCTTGGAAAGAAAGAGAAACTAAGCCCAATGTACATTGGGCCTTATCAGATTGTCCGCAGAGTAGGCAAGGTTGCCTATGAGTTAGATATGCGTCTGCTTGGGAGGCATGTACATCCGATATTCCATGTCGTTATGTTATGGGAGTGTATCGGAGATCCATTAAGAGTTTCCCGGTTAGTGATGTCCAAGTGACAGAGGGGTTATCAGTTGAGGAAAGTCCTACAGCGATACTTGATCTCCAGGTCAGTCAATTACGGACTAAGGACGTGGTTTCCGTCATGGTCTTGCGGCAGAATAATAACAGGGAGAAGGTGACTTGGGATGCGGAAGATGACATGTGGACAAAGTATCATCACTTGTTCCCTACACCTACTAGTAATCTAGTCTCCCTACTTGTCAATTTTGATTGACGTGTTTTCCTAAGTATTATTATGTGGCCAGATGTGGCATAATTGGTATGTAGGAGTTGTAAAATGAGACTGTGGTGCTATCTAATTAGATTAACTACGAAAGAACATTCGGGGACGAATTTTTCTAAGGGGGGAAGAATGTTACACTCAGAATTGTCACGCCGAACCGGGCGTGGATGGTGCCCTACCCGCACCTCAACCCGATCGACACAAGTAAATCGCGGAACTTAAATAACACCTCGTTTTTAAAAAAAAAAACAACGTACATGCAAGGGCAAAGCCGACAAGGCTGCCATATAATATACATAATCAAAAGACACTACACTGTACACGAGTCCAATCCCACATATGAATCTGCACCTAAGAGTTATATTGAACTATGACGGACAAGGCCCCGCCGTACCCATAATCGTACAAAATCACATCAAGGATCTATACCAAAATGATAAACTCACGAATGATGGAGCTATCCAATAACTACGGCGGTCCTACACTGCAGATCACCAAATCAAGTACCTAAACCTACGGCATGAACGCGGCCAGAAGGAGGTCAAGACGAAGAATGTACCGAGTATGTGAAGCGATGAAATCAGTAACTAAATCATAACGATCTATACATAACAAGAGACATGTATGATAGCCAACCTACGATACAATACATAGCGGTCATATCAAGTCGAGGACGCGCCTCAAAGTCATTACTCAAATATAACCATGGGTCTCACACCCAGAATATCAATCATGCCCGTGGAATCCTTCCTCACTGTCGGCAGTCCATGATATAATATAACATCAATTAGCACACTGAACCCTGCAATCATGAGAGTAATTCAATCCTTTTTATCTTTTAAGTTATGTTTTTAACAATGAGACTAACTGTTCCACTTTAAGTCATAACCACACTGCACCCTTTCATTAATGAAATCAATATCGTTTCAAAACATGAAGGCCATGCCAGTGCCAGGGTCAACAACCCTCTGTGTTATAATGCAACCTATCATAGGACTATTTCACCCGCAAGGGACTATTTCACCCGCTTAGGTCATGTGGACCCGCAATGAGTCATCGGTACACGATACTCGCATCACAGATAGCTAATCCATGGCTTATATATATCCCGGGAATTTAACCCGCCCGAGTCAAATACCGACCCGCTGTGAGTGTGTACCACTCACCCCCATGGGGAGCTAACCCATGGTATCCTTGAAACAAGTTGTCGGCCCTTTATGGAGGGACGCGGAGATGTGGAAATATGACACCTGCACGAATGTCTATATGAGCAACCCATATGCAAGCAAACCAAGGCAAAACCATGCCTTTACACAAATCAAGACAATTACCATGCCTTTCTTTTTGTCATAAGCCAAGACAATACCATGTTTTTACACAAACAAAGACAATTACCATGCCTTCTTTTCACATAAACCAAGACAATTACCATGCCTTCTTTTTACATAAACCAAGAGAAATCCTTATTTAAGCAAGCCAAAGTACTTATCAAGGCACACATAGAATAATTCTCATTTAAACAAGCCAAAGTACTATCAAGGCACACATAGAATAATTCTCATTTAAACAAGTCAAAGTACTATCAAGGCACAAATGGAAAAATTCTCATTTAAACAAGCCAAAGTACTACGTACGTACAATCTTTTCAAAAGACTCCTTTTTATGTAAAACCCCAAGATACTAACACCCGTAGTATCAAGGCATGTCTATTTTTCAAAATAAGTTACTACCCTTTTGGAAATTCATTTCAAGGCTTGAAACCAAGTAACTTTAATTTTTACAATCTAGGCAACTCATGCCTATCAACCAAAATAGACAACTCTCTTAACCTTCCATAAAGTCGTTATAACCAACTTCTCATAAAGCCGTTATAACCCTTTATGGCTTTAGACAAATTTATTCTTTTTATATCCAAGAGACTTATACTTTTAAAACCAAGTATCACATACTTTCAAATCAAGTTTCTTAACTTTCAAAATACTTCAAGTCTCTAAATCTTTAGAAATCAAGTTTCTTAACTTTCAAAATACTTCAAGTCCCTTAACTTTAAATCAATTAAGTAAATCACTCATTTGACTCCCCTAAAGTCATTATAACAACCTTTAGGTTTTGGAACTAAGGCACTAGCCAAAAGATTTGGAAACCACTTCCTTTTCAAGACTCTATGTACTTTACGTAAAATGGATTATAACAACTTACAATTTAAACATCAAAGTACAATCAAGGAAGTATATAGAACAAATTCTATATTAGGCAATCCAAGTACAACCAAGGAATGGATCATTTAAGGAGTAGGACTTACTTACTTTACCATAAGGAATCATGCTAGAAGAAGAGGAGTTGGTTCACATACCTTTTCAGCTTAATCCACAAGCTAAGTCGAATATGCCGCACGTAGAAGTGTCAACCTATAATGGCCACAACATGACTATCAACTTCTAGTTTCTAACGTGGAATAATACTAAGTATACGGTCTCTTATTCTACGGAAAATCGGGCAGCACTTCCTTTGTTTCTACATACTTTTCCACCTTTTTCAAGGCCTGATAATCAATAACCAACATGCCACATTTAAGGCTCAATACATCAACCAACGAAGGGGATTACACGCCTTACAATACGTGTAAAATTCTGCCCCACAATTCATACTAAGTAGTTCAATACTCAAAAGCCATTCTCGGCTAACAATATAACCAAACCTAAGTCCTTTCAAATTATTTTTCAATCCAAGTTCTTAGGTCAAACATGTTATATAGTCATAAACAACTTCAACAACTATAATTCCTTCTTTATATAACATGTGACGACTTAAACTAATAATCAAATCGAATTGTAATCTCAAAGGCTAAACATGCTAGTTTTCAGATTAGGGTTCCAATAGCCAATACACTTATCAAACTTCATACTATAAACTTCATGCTTGCTAATATCCGTAGCTACAACAATAAGTAATCTTAATTACTAAAACGACAAGAATTGTTACCTTTATAAGCCCTTATAATTTCCAAGATTCAAAGTCGCTCCTTAGCAATTCTTAGCTCCTTTCCTTTACGCTGCAATCCACTATTTGAAGCCTTTAGAAGCTCACACCCAACCACTCTTCCATTTCCAATCCAAAACTAGGAAAACGACTTAGGTTTTCGTCTTGCGACTAACGTGAAAACGTCGTTTTTCCGAAATCTTTCTATTGAGATATCCTTACAATACCCTTAGAGACCTTGGGTTAAAATCTTGTGAATAATGGATCACAAACTAAAAACATTTGTGTGGAATCTCCTCCAAACCCGAGAGCAACTCAAGCACAAGAACAAGGTCTCTAATTTTTCTAAGTATTGAAGACAAGTCTTGCACTAGTGTGGTATATAAAACACAATGGAGGGTCAAGATATCAACATATGTGTGGCTAGGATGAAGAACACTTGGATAACTACACAAGTGGCAAGTTGACTTGGTCAATATTCTCAAGCTTGAAGACTTATTCATCTACCATGGTCAATGACCATTTTACCCTTGCATTAAATCGTCCAAGACCATTTGGGGTTGCCACGTGTCACCCTCTCATTCGTCCATAAAATTTTGTAACCTTTGTGGGTCCCACAAAACGTAAAATTCCTCGGGTGGGCCCCACATGACCAAATCCATAAAAATAAATTTTCATAATGTTAATAAGTTCCATATTCTTCAAATAATGCATTTTGAGAATCCAATTCTCATCAACGAACATTTTTCCTTTCCGACGTTCGGAAGATTTTTCCGTCGGAAAAACAATTCTTCCTTTCGTACCAATTTTCAAGTCTTGATTCCTTACGTACATTCTCTTATACATGTTTTGGACTTACGGGGTGTAACAGTAATCCCAGGACATATATATAAGAACGTACGTAAGAAATCAGGACGTTGAGATTTGAGACTTGTAGAATTTATCGAAATTATGGAAATGTCAGGAAACGAAATATTACGACGAATGGGAGGGTGACACGTGTCACTCCCCCCCCCCTCCCCTTGGATGGTCTTGGTCGAATTGGACCAAGGGAAAAGAGGTCAAATGACCAAGGCAAAGATGATAAAGTCTTGACTAAGCTAAGCTTGATATAATTGACTAAGTCAATGAGCCACTTGACTAGATTTTTAAATGAAATTCATCCAAGACACCAAAATGTTTTAATCTAGACCCTCCATTGTTTTATATAATCATCCTAAGTAGCAAGACAAGTCTCTAACACTTAGAGAAAAAATAGAAATCGTGTTCTTGTTCTTGAAGCTCTCAACATTGCTCTATAGAAGGAAGAAAAAAATTCGTTTGTGGTTCAATAATCCCAATAATTTAAACCAAGGTACCTAAGGGTATTACAAGGATATCTCAATAGAAAAATATCGAAAAGACTACATTTTTACATTAGTCGCAAGGTGAAAACCTAAGTCGTTTTCAAAGTTTTGGTTGGAAATTGAAGGAAAGTTGTTTGTGAACTTCTAAAGGCTTCAAATGGTAGATTGGAGCATCAAGGAAATGAGCTAAGTTGCTAAGGAGCGACTTCGGATCTTGAAGTTGGATTAAGGCTTGTCAAGGTAACAATCTTGTCCTCTTAAGTGATTAAAGATTACATGTTGATTGTAGTCATATATATATATATATATATATGTGCAAGTATGAGATATGTATAATGGAGATTGAAATGTTATGGAATAGTTGGATGGAACCGAAAGTTGCATGTTTAACCTTAAGATTGTAATTCGATTTAGTTATTAATTTTAGTCGTCGCATGTTATATAAAGAAGGGATTGTAGTTGTTATTGTCGATTGCGACTATATAACATGTTAGACTTAACAAATTGGATTGAAAAGGAATTGGAAAGGATTATATGTTGTTGCACCTATTAGTCGTGAATGGCATTGTCTTTTGGACTATTTTGATATCAATTGTGGGGCAGAATTTTACACGTCCTGTTAGGCGTGTAATCTCCTTTGAATTTCTGAATTGTTGAGCCTTAAATGTGGCATTTGGTTATTGATTTTCGGGTCTTGAAAAAGGTGGAAAAGTACGTAGAAACAAAGGAAGTGCTACCCGATTTTCCGTAAAATTAAGGGTCCTTATACTTAGAAATATTCTACGTTGAAAGCTAGTAGTTGATGGACGTATTATGGTCATTATAGGTTGACATTCTACGTACGTCGTATTCAACTTGACAAGTGGTTTAAGTAGAAGAGGTATGTGGAACTTTTCTTATCTCTTGAGCATGAGTAGCTATAAATGTATAGTATGGTAGACGTACGAGATTTAAATGAATTTAGTTTCATTTGATGTCCTTGACTTGTTTAAGAATGTCCAAGTTGGTTGAGTTAGAGAATTAACTCACTTGTTTTAAAGGTTGAAAGTGGTTTATTCTAATAAAGTAAAAAAAGATTTCTTGACTTGAAATTGTATAGAATACTTGATTTGGAAAGTATTAATTACTTGAAGTATTCTGAAAGTTATGTAACTTGATTTGAAAGTATATGATACTTGGTTTTTGAAAGTATAAGTCTCTTGGTTATAAAAAGAATATAATTGTCTAAAACATAAAGAGTTATAACGGTTTTATGGGAAGTTAGTTATAACGACTTTATGGAAAGTTAATAGAGTGTCTACTTGATTTATAGACACGAGTTGCCTAGGTTGTGAAAGTAAAAGTCACTTGGTTTTAAAGCCTTGAAATGAATTTCTAAAGGTGTAGTAACTTGATTTGAAAAATAGACATGCCTTGATACTACGGGTGATAGTATCTTGGGGTTTTTATATAAAAAGGGTTCTTTTTAAAGGAACGGAAGTACATAGTACTTTGGGTTAAATTCTCGGATTTTTAATGACATGTTAGTGCCTTAAGTTAAATAAAATGAGAGTGCATGATAATTAAGGCTAATAAGAAGTTAGGGGAATTTTTAACTTGCTTATGATAATTATGATAAGCCGGTGGTGATTACGTTATGTATGATAGCCGGTTGTGTTAGGGTTATGTTATTCTGGCGGGGTAAACCTCGGGTTACTACTTATTCCATGGATTTGCTACCCATGATGCGAGTTCGGCGTTTGTACTCATTGCGGGCCCACCGGGCCTAAGCGAGTGAAATAGTCCTGTGCGGGTGAAATAGTCTCATGCGAGACGGATGACCTCATTGCGGGTCCACAGGACCTATGCGGGTGAAATAGTCCAGGAGTAGGATTGCTTAATGATACTACGAGCGGGTGGCCCTAATTTGATCATGTGCCTCCTATTTTTATGCAGTAAAGTATACTCTTGTATACTCTCATTGTTAGTAAGGCACAGTGTACTGTTAATGTGGTTATCATACATGTCCCCAGCTTTATTTTAGACTATTATGATTTCATTACAGTAATTTCAGTTTCACATACTTGGTACATGTTGTACTGACCTCATTCGGGGAGTTGCGTTCATGCCGCAGGTAGAGTTATACAGGTTGTTGATCCTCACTCTTAGGATCACTGTTCAGCTGTTGAGAAGCTCCATTACTCCGGAGGCTTATCTTTGGTTCAGATCCCTGGTATTGTCGGTTGTTATACATTCAGGGGTATGGCGGGGCCCTGTCCCATCACAATTGTTATGTAAAAATTCTTAGAGGTCTGTAGTCATATCTTGTGGATTGGGTTGTAAAGAAAAAAAAGGTAACTATTTTTTTGGGTTATGTGTTACTTTTGGAAGGTGGCCTTATCGGCTAACTTGTTATTTATTTCTTTTTGAGTTGTATGTATGTTCCGCTACTATTCTCTGATGTATACATGTGAGGGGTGCCTAGGTAGGGCACCAGTCGCGGGCCCGGGGTCGGGTCGTGACAGAATTGCTAAGCGACCTTGAATCTTGGAATTTTATAAGGGCTTATCAAGGTAACAATCTTGTCGTTTTAGTAATTAAAGATTACTTATTGTTGTAGTTATGGATATTAGCAAGCATGAGATCTATATATTGAAGTTTGATAAGTGTTATGGATATTGGAACCCTAATCCGAAACTAGCATGTTTATCCTTTGAGATTGAAATTCAATTTGATTATTAGTTTAGTCGTCGCATGTTATATAAAGAAGGAATTGTAGTTGTTAAAGTTGTTTACGACTATATAACATGTTAGACTTAACAACTTGGATTGAAAAAGAATTGGAAAGGACTTTGTGTTGTTGTACATGTTAGCCGAGAATGGCTTTGGTTATTGAACTACTTGGTATTAATTGTGGGGCGGAATTTTACACGTATTGTAAGACGTGTAATCCTCTTTGATTGGTTGATGTATTGAGCCTTAAATGTGGCATGTTGGTTATTGATTTTCGGTCCTTGAAAAAGGTGGAAAAGTACGTAGAAACAAAGGAGGTGCTGCCCAATTTTCCGTAGAATAAGAGACCGTATACTTAGTATCATTCTACGTTAGAAACTAGAAGTTGATAGTCGTGTTGTGGCCATTATAGTTTGACAATTCTACGTGCGGCGTATTCGACTTAGCTTGTGGATTAAGCCGAAAAGGTATGTGAATCATCTCCTCTTCTTCTAGCATGATTCCTTACGATAAAGAAAGTAAATCCTACTCCTTAAATGATCCACTCCTTGATTATACTTGGATTGCCTGCCTAATATAGAAGTTGTTCTATATACTTCCTTGATTGTACTTTGGATGTTTAAATTAGAAGTTGTTATAATCCATTCCCTTAATGAAGTTTGGATTTTCAAAAGTGAAAGTGTTTTACTTGAAGTACTTAGAGTCTTAAAAATGAAATGGTTTTCAAATCTTTTGGATAGTGTCTTAGTTCTAAAACCTAAAGGTTGTTATAATGGCTTTAGGGGAGTCAAAGGAGTGGTTTACTTAATTGATTTAAAAGAGGAGAAATGACATGATTTAAAGAGAAGTAACTTGTTTTAAAGGTGTGAGTTACTTGAGATTTAAAAGTAGAAGAAACTTGATTTCTAAAGTTAAGAAACTTGATTTATAAAGTTAAGAGACTTGAAGTATTTTGAAAGTTATGTAACTTGATTTGAAAGTATATGATACTTGGTTTTAAAAGTATAAGTCTCTTGGTTATAAAAGAAACGAATTTGTCTAAAACCATAAAGGGTTATAACGGCTTTATGGAAAGTTAGTTATAACGGCTTTATGGAAGGTTAAGAAAATTATCTATTTGATTGATAGGCATGAGTTGCCTAGGTTGTGAAATTAGAAGTTACTTAGTTTCAAAGCCTTGAAATGAATTTCTAAAGGTGTAGTAACTTATTTTGAAAAATAGACATGCCTTGATACTACGGGTGTTAGTATCTTGGGGTTTTACATAAAAATGAGTCTTTTGAAAAGAATGGACGTACGTAGTACTTTGTCTTGTTTAAATGAGAATTATTCTATTTGTGCCTTGATAGTACTTTGGCTTGTTTAAATGAGAATTATTCTATTTGTGTCTTGATAGTACTTTGGCTTGTTTAAATGAGAATTAATCTATTTGTGCCTTTTGTTTTTCTTTTTTTTTTCCGGATAAATGCAAATATTATTACTAAAAAAGGAAAACTGGGAGCTACAATCAGTCATTGAGGGTTCCCAATCCTCAACGTAAGCATAAACAAGAAATGAAAGAGGGGGGGAGTGGGACGTTCACTCTTGGGTGACGTTACAATAGGGGATTAAGTCATAAAGAACTCTATAAGTTGTTATTTTTACTTTTGCAACAACCTCATCCGTCGTTAAACTAATGCCCTCAAATAGCAATACATTTCTTGTTCTCCAAATCTCATATACCATAGTGCAAAAAGCGAGTGAGATGGCTTTGGATCGGATGCCTGTCCCGTGATGCTCTTTTTTTGATCCACTTGAGTGCGCTTTCAATAGTTGTCATTTATCTTCTAATACCCAACCATTCCTTTGTGTGCTTCCAAATCATGCGGGTGTAAAGGCAAGAAAAGAAGAGGTGAGCTCTTGTCTCATTAGCCCGCTTGCAGAACCCGCAAATCATATCTTCCAAGTTTAGGTAGGAGAGAGTGTCTTTGGTAGCTAGACGCTTCCTACAAGTGAGCCAGACTGTGAAAGAGAATTTAGGAGGAATGAAGCCTTTCCAAATTTGAGACATCCAAAGCTTTTTCTCATGAGTGCAAGACCTCATACACAAGACTAGAATCAAATCTTCCATTGGTGCAACACTTTTCCAAGCCGGCAATTGCATTTCCTTGACTACCAAAGATGGTAATGAATGTGTCGCGAATGCCACAAATTTTTTTGAATAAGGGGGAGTCCCTAGCACGTACCTCATAATCCCAAAAGGATCGGCCTCTCAAGTAGTAGCTATTAATCCATTGGACCCATAAAGTATCCGCCTTAGTGTGAGTTTGCGGATGGTCAGGAGAGTAAGGCATGATTCAATTCTTTGATGTTCATAAGACCTAAGCCCCCTTCGGATTGAGGCACACAAATGTCATCCCAAGCGACTCTTGGTGGCTTACCACCCCATAAAAACTGAATGCAAGCTGACCGTACCTTGTTGAGAACTGAAGAGGGAATAGGAAGTGCCCGAAACCAAAAGCTCTCAACACCCTGAATAACCGATCTGATTAGTACCAGTTTTCCCGCATAAGAGAGTGAGTGATGTCCCCATTTCTGAATGTATTCCGAGATTGCACTAGTGAATGAGGCAAACTGATCTACCGAGATAGAAATTGGGGACAAGGGGATCCCCAAGTACCGCACGGGAAAGACACCAATGCCGAAACCCACTCTAGTCAAGATCAAGTCACGAATTGCACCTTGTACTCCTACTATGTAGATGGAGGATTTAGACGGGTTAAGCGTTAGCCCAGAAACAACCTCCAATTATTCAAGACACTCCATAAGAACATCAACCGAAGATACATCCCCTTTGGCAAACAGCATGAGGTCATCTGCAAAGGCAAGGTGAGTGATGCCCAACCTCTTGCACTTAGGGTGATAGGAAAAAGCTTTTTCCGAAGTCTTTAGCTTTAGCGACCTTGAAAGGTATTCAATGCACAAGATAAAGAGCATAGGAGACATAGGATCACCTTGCCTTAAGCCGCATTTACCCGCGAAATAACCATGTAGCTCACCATTGATTGAAAGAGAGAAAGAGGTTGAGCTAACACATTCCATGATCCATCTTACAAATCTGTCCGGAAATTTGAGTCCTCTTAGTACTGACTCAAGGAAGTTCCAAGAGACCGTATCAAATGCTTTCCGTAGATCCACCATAAGCATATACCTTGGTGAGACTCTAGCTCTGTTAAAACCTCTCACAAGTTCTTGGGCAATAAAGACATTGTCCACCATGTTTCTTTCTTTCACAAAAGCTCCTTGGGATTTATCAACAAGAGTAGGAAGAATCTTTGTCATCCGGTTAGCTAAAATCTTTGTTATGATATTGTAGACCACATTTGTCAATCCGATAGGCCTAAAGTCATTTACCTTGGGGTCCCAGTCAGTCTTGGGCAGGAGGGTAAGTATGGTATGATTCACTTGCTTCAAAAGAATTCCGGATGAGAAGAATTCTTGTACACTTCTTACTACATCATGCCCCACATCCCTCCATCTTTTTTTGAAGAAGGCGGCTGAAAACCCATCTGGACCAGGTGCCTTGTCATTGCCTATATCAGAAAGAGCCTCCCAAATCTCCTTTGGGGAGATAGTATGCAAAAGGTGTAGTCCTTCTTCCTCTCTTAGCTTCGGGCCGCAATCCAATACCGCGGGATCAATGTCGTTTGAGGACCGAGATGAGCCTAGAAGATCTTTATAAAACTCTACAAGTATCTCACTTACTTCCCCGGGAGATGTTGTGATGGTTCTGTTGGCCTTAACAAGGTAGTTGATTGAATTCCTGACATTACTCCTCTTGATCAAGATGTGAAAATATTTGGAGCATCTATCACTCCCAATCAAGTGTTTTTGCCTCAATTTTTGTCTTATGAAGTGTCTCTCGGCTTCAAGCAAGAGGTTTTCTCTAGTTCTTGAGGACTTGACATTGGCTTTTAGTTCATCATCAAAGGGATCTTCCATATGCGCATTGATAGCCTCCTTAAACTCCATGTTTGCCGCATTTGCTCTTTTTCCTATGCTTCCAAATTCACTCGTGTTCAATTCTCGCAATGACTTTTTCAAAGACTTCAATTTTGTGGCTAATATGAATTGGGCAGAACCCAATATGTGTTGCCTCTAGCATGAAGTCAGTATGTTCTCGAATGCGGGATGTGAGAGCCACATGTTCATGAACTTGAAAGGTCGTTTTCCAATACTAGCGGATGCAATTACCGAAGCTACCACGGGGCAATGATCCGAGACTGGTTCCATAGGCAAGTATTTGGCCGTGCATTCTAGATTCAAATCACTCCAATGCTGATTCATCATCACTCTATCAAGCTTGGACCATATCGAACTATTCGTCCAAGTGTAGAAGGAACCGGAAGAATGAGTGTCATCTAGTCCATGAGCATTTCTGAATTCTCCAAGATCCCTAAGTGCATAAGGCGTGAGAGGAGGACCACCCGCCTTATCATGTGGGTAGAAATAGGTGTTAAAATCTCCAATGATCATCCAAGGCTTGACAATGCCGATGCCCAAGGGGGTAAGGTGATGCCAAAGTTTTCTTCTTTCCGGGATGCTATAAACCGGATACATAAATGTGGCAAGGAAGGACACTTGTGTTGTATTACATCTTGCTTGGACATGAATATGTTGAGAGTCAATTCCAAGCACTTCACAACTAACTCTGGAGGGATCCCAAAGTATTAACATTCTTCCGCCATCAATGAAATCTATGTTGGAGCAAAAATTCCAAGCAAGGAATCTTTGAGAAGTAAAAGAATTTATCCGTGTTCGAGAGAATTTAGTTTCAATTAGACAAACCATTGCAACATCATGTTGTTTTGTGAGCCTAAAAACAAGAGTTTGCATGGCTGCCCTATCCCTTTGTCCGCAAAGACCCCGGACATTCCAACAAAGTACTTTCATTAAGAAACAAATGACGTTTTGGTAGCACCTCCGCGCTTCGCTGTCTTTGCCATACTACTACCTTTTGACGTATTTTTCCTTGAAATTACTTCTTTCCATCCCTCCTCCTTGTTGTTGGAAGTCAAGGCAGGGGTCCAAGCCGGGCTATGTTCCCCGCGTTCAAAGTTTATGCACCGTGTTGCATAATTAGAATTATCTGTAGTACTCTTGCAGATTACCCCGTCTAGTGAAGTTAGCGGGTCCATTGGAGTGCTAGAATCAGTATGTATTTTCTCAGATCTCCTCTTATCATGATGCGCAAGACCAGCATAGGGGTGAAGGCTTGGGGACCCCTCTTGTGCAACCCGTAAACTCGATGAGCCAGGCTGACCAACAACCGGAGGAATTGTAAAATTCAGAGCTTCTACCACACTCTTGGTTTGTGTAAAGGCATGGTAATTGTCTTGGTTTATGTAAAAAAGAAAGGCATGGTAATTGTCTTGGTTTATTGTAAAAGGTAAAGGCATGGTATTGTCTTGGTTTATGTAAAAAGTAAAGGCATGGTATTATCTTGGTTTATGTAAAAAGAAAAAGGCATTGTGTTGTCTTGGTTTTCTAAAATGATGGTTATTCATTTTATAAATAAAGGTCAAGAATGGTTTTCTTGCATATGGGTTGCTCATATAGACATTCGTGCAAGTGTCATATTTCCACATCTCTGCGTCCCTCCATAAAGGGTCGGCAACTTGTTTCAAGGATATCATGGAGTAGCTCCCCATGGTGGTGAGTGGTACACACTCACGGCGGGTCGGTTTTGACTAGGGCGGGTTAAATTCCCGGGATAAATAAGCCATGGATTAGCTATCCGTGATGCGAGTATCGTGTACCGATGACTCATTGCGGGTCCACATGACCTATGCGGGTGAAATAGTCTCTTGCGGGTGAAATAGTCCTATAATAGGTTGCATTATAAAACAGAGGGTGGTTGACCCTGGCACTGGCACGACCTTCATGTTTTGAAACGGTAGTGATTTCATTAATGAAAGGGTGCAGTGTGTTTATGACTTAAAGTGTGGCACAGTTGATCTCATTGTTAAAAGTATAACTAAAAAGATAAAAAGGATTGCATTACTCTCATGATTGCAAGGTTCAGTGTGCTTATTGATGTTATATTATGTCATGGACTGCCGGCAGTGAGGAAGGATTCCACGGGCATGATTGATATTATGGGCGTGAGACCCATGGTTATATTTGAGTAATGACTTTGAGGGCATGCGTCTCTGATTTGACATGACTGCTTATGTATTATGTACTGTAGTTTGGCTATCATACATGTCTCTTGTTTTGTATAGACTGTTATGATTTCATTCTGATATTTTCGATTTCACATACTTGGTATATTCTTCCGTCGACCTCGCGCCGAGTGCGTTAAATCCGCAGTTTAGGTCAGCGATTTGGTGATCTGCAGGTGTAGGACCTGTCACGACCCGACCCCGGATGAATACATACCTCTAAGATTTGGACCAATGCTATGACGGGACAAGGCCCCGCCGTACCCCTGAATATACATAACCATGTCGACAAGCTCCGGAACATTGGAGCCATCTTAAAATGCTGAACCAGGATCCTAAGCTCGCAGATCCACAACTGTGTACCTAAACCTGCGAACATGAACGCAGCCCCCCGAAGGGGGTTAGTACAACAGGTACCGAATATGGAACGGAAAATAAGGTACAGTAACAAATCATAACTGTACAAAAGAATGACAGGGGCAAGTATAAAGAAAGGGTAAATACCAGATCCTACCGTGTCATTTCCATCTCGCGAACTTAATCGTACCTTATTATCTTTTCCCATTTTTCCATAAGAGTATAGTCAAATTCTTACGTACATACTTAAGAAAACTCATCAAGTTCATAAACATATAACTTACGTATCTTGCATAACCTAATCCGTCCCTTTATGGAGGTACGTCTATACTGTCGGCCCAATCTGGGACGCGATAGAGTCACATAAGTCTGCCCATAAAGGTATACTTCCCGGCCCAATCTGGGACGCGATAAAATCACATAAGTCTGCCCATAAAGGTATACTGCATAAAAATAGAGGCTCGTGATCAAAACAAGGTCCCTCGCCCGTAGTATCGATAAGAAATCCTACTCCTGGGACTATTTCACCCGCATAGGTCCTGTGGACCCGCATGAGGTATTCCTCGCATAGGTTGTACCCGCCCGTATGGGACTATTTCACCCGCATAAGCCCATAAGGACTCGCATGAGGTATTCCTCGCATCATGGGTAGCAAATCCACGGAACAGGTGGTATAACGTCTTGGGGGTTTACCCCTCATTTATACTCTTACCCCAAGGCGGTGGTATAACGTCTTGGGGGTTTACCCCTCATTTATACTCTTACCCTGGAGAAGGTGGTATAACGTCTTGGGGGTTTACCCCTCATTTATACTCTTACCCTAACTCAACCGGCCATCATACATAACCTAAGCCCTACCGGCTTATCATACATAACATAAGCACTACCGACTTATCATACATAACATAAGCACCACCGGCTTACCATACATAACATAAGCACCACCGGCTTATCATACATTACATAAGCAAGTTAAGAAATCCCCTAACTTCTTATTAGCTTGTTCATATACACTCTCATTTTTGTTTACTTAAGGCACTAACATGTCATTATAAAATCCGGGAATTTAACCCAACGTACTACGTGCCTCTACTCCTTTAAAATGATCCTCTTTCAAATAAAACTTCCAAGATACCAATAACCGTAGTATCAAGTCATATCTACTTTTCAAGACAAGTCACAATACCTTTTAGAAATACATTTATAGGCTTCTAAATCAAGTGACTTCTTTCTTTAAAACCTTAAGCAATTGGTACCTTTAAAACAATTTGCCCTTCTTTATTTCAAATCATTTCTTTGCTTACATTACTGAAGAAAACCATTCTTTTAATCTTCCATAAATTTGTTATAACCAACTTCCCATAAAGCCGTTATAACTCTTGATGTCTTAGACAAATTCATTCCTTTTATGACCAAGAAATTTATACTTTCAATTCAAATCACATAGCTTTCAAAATACTTCAAGTCTCTTAACTTTTAAGAAAACAAGTTTCTTAACTATAGAATGGCAAGAAATCAATACTTTCCAAATCAAGTATTCTATACTTTTAAATCAATTCATTTCTTCCTTTAAGAATCAAGTCTCATAACTTGAAAAATAAAGTCCCTTAACCTTTTAAAAATTTGAGGTTCATAGTCTTAAAACTTCATACGTAAATTCTTATAAATTAAGTAACATATACTTTGGTGCGTTGTGAATAAGTTATACTTATTTATAACGATCTTAATCAAGTAGCCATGATCTAGAAAATGTAATACAATTTTGTCTTATCTTAGCTTCTATGCAGATGGAGAATTCTACTCATTTTAACTTAATTGATTGTCATTACATTTTCCTTTATTAACGATGCAGTGGCCTGTTCGATACTTATTCTCATTCGTGTCGTAAATTAGCCAAGTCAACTTGGCTCCAAAATACCTCATAACGACTCTTACCAACATCCCTCATAAGACTTGGTAAGAACTTAGGATAACTTAGACATAACCCTTACGTAGAGTAAATCAACATACATACCTCTTAACTTCTAAGAGTAGAAGGAATCATGAAATAGTACCACATGTATATTCCATACATAGAATCATGTCAAAAGAAGGAAGAGGTTCACATACCTCGCGACGATTATCGACAAATAGCAAAATGCTCCAAAGTACTTCAACCTTGATAGCTATTCCATCTTTCAAGTAGAATACGCTATACTTAGTACTTCAACCTATAATGGCCATAATACGTCCATTAACCTCTAGCTTCGAACGTAGAATATTCTAAGTGCAAAGTCACTAAATTCTACGAAAAATCGGACAGCACTTCCTTTGTTTCTACATACTTTGCCACCTTTTTCAAGGCCGAATTCAATAACCAAACACGCCACATTTAAGGCTCAATACAACAACCAATCAAAGGGGATTATACGCCTTAACAGGACGTGTAAAATTCCGCCCCACAAATTAATACGAAACTAGTTCCATATTTAAAGTCATTCTTGGCTAAACATATACAACAACACAAAGTCCTTTTCCAATTCTTTTTCAATCCAACTTCTTAGGTCTAACATGTTATATAGTCATAAACAACTTAACAATTATAATTCCTTCTTTATATAACATGTGACGATTAAACTAATAATCCAATTGAATTGAAATCTCAAGGCTAAACATACTAGTTTTCGGATTAGGGTTCCAATATCCATAACACTTGTCAACTTCATAATATATATCTCATACTTGATAATATCCATAGCTACAACAATAAGTAATCTTAATTACTAAAACGACAAGAATTTTACCTTTACAAGCCCTTATAATTTTCAAGATTCAATGTCGCTCCTTAGCAATTCTTAGATCCTTTCATTTACGCTCCAATCCGCTATTTGAAGCCTTTAGAAGCTCACAACCAACTTCTCTTCCATTTCCAATCAAAACCTATGAAAATGCCTTAGGTTTTCGCCTTGCGACTAACGTGAAAACATCATTTTTCCGAAATCTTTCTATTGAGATATCCTTACAATACCCTTAGGGACCTTGGGTTAAAGTCTTGTGAATAATGGAACAAAAACTAAAAATTTTGTGTGGGCATTCTTACTAAAGCCGAGAGCACCATCACCCTCTCTCAAGTTTTCTTAAATTTTTCTAAGTGTTGGAAGACTTGTCTTGCTACTAGTGTGCTTATATAATACAATGGAGGGTCTAGATTATAACACTTGTTAAGTTTGGAGGGAAGAGATCAAGCCAAGTGGCCCTTGGACTTAGTCAACAATATCAAGCTCTTTAATTAGCAAGACTTGGTCTTCTACCATGGTCAATGACCATAATACCCTTGCATAATTTCGTCCAAGACCATTGTGGTTGGGTGCCACGTGTCGCCCTCCCATTCGTCCATAAAATTTCGTAACCCTCGTGGGTCCCACAAAACGTAAAATTCCTCGGGTGGGCCCCACGTGACCAAATCCGTAAAATTAAATTTCCATAATGATAATAAGTTCCATACTCTTCAATTAATGCATTTTGAGAATCTAATTCTCACCAACGAACATTTCTCCTTTCCGACGTTCGGAAGATTTTCCGTCGGAAAAACAATTCTTCCTTTCGTTCCCTTTTCAAGTCTTGAGTTCCTTACGTACATTCTCTTAAACATGTCCTTGAATTACGGGGTGTAACAGGACCCTTGCTCCGAGTTTTTGGATAGCTCCATCTGTTCAGGAGTTTATCATTTTGGTATAGATCCTTCAGTACAGGCTTTTGTACAGTTATGGGTACGGCGGGGCCTTGTCCCGTCATAGTTCATTAAAACTCTTAGATGTCTGTATTCATATGTGGGATTGGACTCGTGTACGGTATAGTGCCTTTTTTATTATGTATATTATATGGCAGCCTTGTCGGCTTTGCCTTTGCACGTTCGTTGGTTTTTAAAAAAAATGAGGTGTTATTTAGTTTCGTGGTTTACTTGTGTTAGTTAGGTAGAAGGGTGCCCAGGTAGGGCACCAGTCACGGGCCTGGGGTTCGGGGCGTGACACTATCATTTCTTCTTCTAGCATGATTCTTTATTTTAAAGTGAGTATATTCTACTCCTTAGTGATGTAATTCTTGATAGTACTTTGGATTTCCTAAAATAGAAGTTTCTCTATATACTTTCTTGATAGTACATTGATTTTATAAAATGGAAGTGGTTCTATCCATTCTTTTGATAGTACTTGGGGTTTCTAAAATGAAAGATTGTTATATCTATTCTCTTGATAGTACTTTGGGTTGTCTAAATGAAAGTATTTCATTTTAGTTCATTTTAGTATATGAAAGAAGTTACATGATTGAAAAGTATAAATTACTTGGTGTTAAAAGTATACTTGACTTGGTTTGAAAAGTATAACTTACTTGAGTTTAAAAATGTAGTAACTTGATTTTAAAAGTGGAAGTTTCTTGATACTATGAGTGTTAGTGTTTTGAGGTTTATAAATGAAAAGATGTACGGCGGACGTACATAGTTCTTCGGGTTCAATTTCCCTATTATTACTAGATGTGATATTGCCTTGAGTTCTCTTAAAATGATAGTTCATTCTATTTGTGTTAATGAGAGTCGGATATGATTTAAAATTGTATAGTTGGATCATGTGAGTACGTTCATGATTACGACATAAATCTTATTGTGAAAATTGTATAGTTGGATCATGTAAGTACGTCCATGATTACGACATAAATTTTATTGTGAAAATTGTATAGTTGGATCATGTGAGTACGTCCATGATTACGACATAAATCTTATTGTGAAAATTGTATAGTTGGATCATGTGAGTACGTCCATGATTATGACATAAATTTTATTGTGAAAATTGTATAGTTGGATCATGTGAGTACGTCCATGATTACGATATAAATCTTATTGTGAAAATTGTATAGTTGGATCATGTGAGTACGTCCATGATTACGACATAAATCCTATTGTGAAAACGGTATAGTTGAAATCATGTGAGTACGTCCATGATTAGGACTTGAACATTATATAAACCCATAGACAAGATCCATGATACGAGTACAAATACTCTTTGCGGTTGATCTAACTCTTAAAAGGCATAACTTAAAAGGTAAAGTTGACTCTCATTACTCTCATATTTGCAAGGCACGATGTCTTATTATTTTGAATTATCATACTTGCCTCCTGTTATATTTGGACTGTATGATCTCCTTTACAGTACTTATTGTTTCACATACTTGGTACATTTTCCGTACTGACCCTCTTTCTCCGGGGGGTTGCGATCATGCCGCAGGTTTAGGTACACAGTTTGGTGATCTGCAAGTGTAGGATTCTTGCTCAGAGTTTTTGGGATAGCTCCATTGTTCTAGGGCTTATCATTTTGGTATAGATCTTTCATTACAGGCTTTTGTACAGTTATGGGTACGGCGGGGCCTTGTCCCGTCATAGTTCTGTACAACTCTTAGAGGTCTGTATTCATATGTGGGATTGGACGCGTGTACAGTGTAGTTTCTTTTGGATTATATATATATATATATATGGCATCCCTATCGGCTTTGCCTTTACATGTTTGTAAAAAATAAGTGTTATTTAACTTCCGCAGGTAACTTGGGTCGTAGAGGGTAGAAGGGTGCCCAGGTAGGGCACCAGTCGCAGGCCCGGGGTTCGGGTAGTGACAAGAGTGGTATTAGAGCAGTCAGACCTCAGAATTTCTACAGATCGTATCTAGTAGAGTCTTGATTATCGGTGTGTTGCACGCCACACCTATAAACATGAGGTTACAAGACATTTAGGATTTGGTTTCTATTTTTCTCACTCTGAGATCGTGCCATAGAGCTGTGTTATTAAGATAATCCCTCTCTGACGTATTATTGTGTTACAGCTATGACTCCAAGGAAGGCAACAGTTGCCAAGAAGGGCAAATCAGTAGCGGGAGCTACTAGACTGACTCATAGAGTTGATAGGACCATCAAAGGTAGAAATATTTTGTTTAGTAATGAGTAGAATGAATGATGTTGACAAGAATGATAAAGTGAATGAGACTATAGTTGTGTAGGGTTCACAAGGTGTAATTACCCCATAACAGTGTAAAGACCAATAGTAGAGCAGGTACAGTAGGAATACTTCGGCCAAGGTGGCGAACCTCTAGTGAGCGGAAAGATAGCGTGAGAAATACTTTGAGATAGGAGATGGATTTATTTTAGACCATGACTGAGAGTTAGTTGTGATGATACACACACCTTAGATTCAGTAACATTGTCCATAAGTGTTCGTGATTTAGATACTACTAGTATAAGAGTTTACACCGGTTAGTAAACAAAGCTAGGTAGACAATAGGATCATTCACCAACCAGTAGTTTGACTAATGTGAGGACAGAAAAGAGAAGTTAACACGAGGGGACACATCAGTTAGTTGAGTGGGAGTCCGACTGAAGGATTTAGGTAGTGATATCCCTATGACTTAAAATACGACAGGGTCATCCCGAGTACGGGAAGAGAAAAGGAACGTCAAAAGATCCCATTTTTTAAAGGACTGCAACCTTCGAGTATTTTGAGAAGGGACCACAAATGGAAGGTCCATTGGTGCATATACATGTGATATATTGTGTTTGTGTGTGGCATCGTTGGTTTTGTGGGGTATTGGTTGATAGGCATAGTAAGGAGACTATGTCAAAGTTTGTATAGCTTGAGACCGACTATGAACATGCGGGATGAATATTTCTAAGGGGGGAGGATGTTACACCCCGTAATACTAGGGCTACTAATTGAGAACGTGATTAAGGTTTAAAATTTGAATTTTGGAAGGAAAGAATTATTACATTTTCTTAAGAGAAATTTCAAAAAAATATGACGACGAAAAATTATTAACTTGGAGTTTAATACTTCTAATTGAATTTGTGGGATTAGTATTGGATTATGAAGAATTGGAATTGATAATATGGGGCCCACCGAGAATTTCACAATTTCGCGGGACCCTTCGATTTTAAGATATTTTGGACAATATCTAGATATTTTAAAGAGGAAATTATTGACCAATGAGAGGGCGACATGTGTCCCTCTCCACTTGTCTTGCTAAGGGAAATATCTATATATAAGATAAGCTTGCAAGACTTAGAGACATTTTCATAATATTTTATCTTCCTAAACATTATCTTCTCTCTTCCTTAGCCTTATATTTCGAAATTCATGGATAAAGAGAAGATCAAAGACAAGTTATTTTCCTAGATTAAGAACACTAATCAAGTTCTAAGACAAGTTAACTCTCCAATAATCTCAAAAATCCATGTTGGGCCGAAAATGAGGTTGAAAACCCTAGCTTGTTCGTCAACTTTTTAGAGGTAAAACATGAAGGGAAGTTGGTTCTAAGGTTGTAGTAGATACTTGGAAGTGATTGGATCTTGAAGAAGTGGAGAAAAATGAAAACTACGGGCCAAAGTGGAGCGGACTGCCTAGGGACGTTTTTGGGAATTTTAAAGGTAAAAATTCCTCATTCTCTTGAAGTAATTGGATATTACTTATTGTTATAATGTATAGATGAGCTTGTGCTAAAAATAATGAAGATTAAAAAGTTTTTGGACCAATTTTGGTGTCTTGGCCGAAAATGGGACAATTTTGGTGTCATTGAGTTTCGTTGGTTATTATCGTTGTTATATTAACTTATTGCATGTTATAATGGAGTAATGTCGTTGTTAATAAGTTGATATAACTTATATAGAAGTTTTGGAACTCGAATTGGAATAAAAAGGATTAAGGAAAGAGTTGTCGGATTGTAGTTGTTGGCCGTGGAATCTATAAAACTGTTGGACGTTATTATGCAGTTTTTATGGACTTTTTTGTGGCGCTGGAATTCTGAAAATTCAGCCACCAACATGCATTATTAATGTAGTAATTGCTAATGAAAGTTATAAGGGATTAAGGGTGTAAAAGGGTGTTGAAAGGCTTCACATTATACCCTTGTTGTTGTGGGATATTGGGTTGATTTGTATGGACTGTTTTATGTGATTGTGGGGAAGAATTTTACACGTCTAGTAGGCGTGTAATCCTCTTTGGTTAACTGTTGGTTATGCCCTTAAGTGTGGCTTGTTGGTTGTTGAATTTGGGCCTTGGAAAAGATGGAAAAGTACGTAGAAACAAAGGAAGTGCTGCCCAATTTTTCGTAGAATAAGAGACCCTTAGTTGGTATTAATCTACCTTAGAAAGCTTGGAATTGATAATCGTGTTATTGTTGTTATAGGTTGAAGTACTTTGAGACGTATTCTAGATTGTAGAGTTGGTTAGTCGCCAAAAAGGTATGTGAACTATCCTTTCTTCTTCTAGCATGATTCCTTGTTTTAAAGTGAGTGTATCATACTCCTTAGTGATGTAATTCTTGATAGTACTTTGGATTTCCTAAAATAGAAGTTTACCTATATACTTTCTTGATAGTACTTTGATTTTATAAAATGGATGTGGTTCTATCCATTCTTTTGATAGTACTTGGAGTTTCTAAAATGAAAGATTGTTATATATATTCTCTTGATAGTACTTTGGGTTGTCTAAATGAAAGTATTTCATTTTAGTTCATTGTAGTATATGAAAGAAGTTACATGATTGAAAGGTATAAATTACTTGGTGTTAAAAGTATACTTGACTTGGTTTGAAAAGTATAACTTACTTGAGTTTTAAAATGTAGTAACTTGATTTTAAAAGTGGAAGTTTCTTGATACTATGAGTGTTATTGTTTTGAGGTTTATAAATGAGAAGATGTACGGTGGACGTACATAGTATTTCGGGTTCAATTTCCCTATTATTATTAGATGTGATATTGCCTTGAGTTCTCTTAAAATGATAGTTCATTCTATTTGTGTTAATGAGAGTCGGAGATTATTTAAAATTGTATAGTTGGATCATGTGAGTACGTCCATGATTACGACATAAATCTTATTGTGAAAATTGTATAGTTGGATCATGTGAGTACGTCCATGATTACGACATAAATCTTATTGTGAAAATTGTATAGTTGGATCATGTGAGTACGTCCATGATTACGACATAAATCTTATTGTGAAAATTATATAGTTGGATCATGTGAGTACGTCCATGATTACGACATAAATCTTATTGTGAAAATTATATAGTTGGATCATGTGAGTACGTCCATGATTACGACATAAATCTTATTGTGAAAATTGTATAGTTGGATCATGTGAGTACGTCCATTATTACGACATAAATCTTATTGTGAAAATTATATAGTTGGATCATGTGAGTATGTCCATGATTACGACATAAATCTTATTGTAAAAACGGTATAGTTGAAATCATGTGACGTCCATGATTAGGACTTGAACATTATATAAACCCATAGACAAGATCCATGATGCGAGTACAAATACTCTTTGCGGTTGATCTAACTCTTAAAAGGCATAACTTAAAAGGTAAAGTTGACTCTCATTACTCTCATATTTGCAAGGCACAGTGTACTGTTATTTTGAATTATCATACTTGCCTCCTGTTATATTTGGACTTTATGATCTCCTTTACAGTACTTATTGTTTCACATACTTGGTACATTTTTCGTACTGACCCTCTTTCTCCGGGGGGTTGCGTTCATGCCGTAGGTTTAGGTACGCAGTTTGGTGATCTGCAAGTGTAGGATTCTTGCTCAGAGTTTTTGGGATAGCTCCATTGTTCCGGGGCTTATCATTTTGGTATAGATCTTTCATTAGAGGCTTTTGTACAGTTATTGGTACGGCGGGGCCTTGTCCTCTCATAGTTCTGTAAACTCTTAGAGGTATGTATTCATATGTGGGAATGGACTCATGTACAGTGTAGTTTCTTTTGGATTTTATATATATATATATATATATATATGGCAGCCTTATCGGCTTTGCCTTTGCATGTTCGTAAAAAAAGTGAGTTATATTTAACTTTCGCGGGTAACTTGGGTCGTAGAGGGTAGAAGGGTGCCCAGGTAGGGCACCAGTCGTGGGCTCGGGGTTCGGGTCGTGACAGTTACCTTGGAGCAGGAATTCTCCCACGTCAATATGGATGATTTCCCCAATGTTTTGGCATATTGCAAAAGGTTGAAGAAATTGGCGGACCAACTCCGCAACGTTGGTGCACCAGTTACAAACGATCGTCTCGTCCTCCAGATGGTTGTAGGTCTATCAGAGGCCTATAATGAAGTAGGTACACTTCTACGCAGAGCAGTCATCTTTCGCACCGTCGGTCGTCATGATGACTGAGTCCGATTTTCCTTTATTTGTCCCCAACAATTCCGACAAACACCACAACAACAGTGGTAGCAAAAGGGTCAAAATCGCAAAAATAATGGTAAAAATCAAGGCGGCAACAATGATGGTGGCCGGAACAGTGGTGGTGGCAGTGGGGGCCCTCGGGTCAGTCAGCAGCAACAACAAAATTGGGCTCCACAGTGGCCCCCTGTACCCTAAAATTAGGCCAGTCCAGTAGCACCGACCAGTGACTATCCAGCTTATCCCTTCTCGCCTAATTGGGCTGCCCAACAGTCGGCCCATCTCCCTTCTCGGCCCAACAGTGGATACCGCTATAGTTCTGAGCCGGGTCAGGGTGTGCTTGAGGCTCGGCCCCTCAGGCCCATTATACAGCAGGCCCCACCCCAACCGACATTGAGGCTGTGATGCACACTCTTGGATTAAATCTGCCAGATGAAAATTGGTACATGGACACCGGTGCAACCTCTCACATGACGTCCGATCAAGGTACTCTCTCGTCTTATTTCAATTTGAGCAATAATCATGGCATAATTATTGGTAATGGTAATTCAATTCCGATTAGTGGTTATGGTCATAAAATTTTGAATCTTCCCCATCCATCTTTTATCTTAAAAAATATCCTCTATGCCCCTAAATTGATTAAAAAATTGGTGTTTGTCCGTAAATTCACCACTGATACTTATGTTTCTATTGAATTTGCTCCATTTGGGTTTTCTGTGAAGGTTTTCAAGAGGGAGAGTCTTCTCATGAGGTGTGAGAGTACGGGAGATATTTATCATATCACGCTATGCTCCGGTCTCTCGAGTCAAGTCGTGTCATTAACTTTTGCAGCCCTTGCTCCTTCCTTGTGGCATGCTCGTCTAGGACATCGGGGGTCGTCTATTTTATCATTCTTAGATAAAAATAAATTTATTTCTTGTAAGGGTACGCGTAGTACTCTGATTTGTCAATCTTGTTCCTTAGGAAAACTTGTTAGGTTGTCATTTATAGACTCTAATTTCCATACTTTAATGATATTTGATAGTATTCATAGCGATCTATGGACATCTCCTATTCTCATCTCTTTGTGTCATCGGTATTAATTCTAATTTTTATGGACTTTTCCCATAGCGAAAAAATCTCAATTTTTTTCCACTTTCCTAAAATTTAGAGCATTCATTAAACCCAATTCAAATGCAAAATTAAAAATATTCAATGTGATAATGGAAAAGAATATGATAATGGGGTGTTTCAGAAATTTTGTGCTAATATGGGATCAATTTTCATTTTTCTTGTCCACATACGTCTTCACAAAATGGAAAAGCAGAACGCAAAATTCGTACAATCAATAACATTGTCCGCACTTTATTGATTCATGTTTCTGTACCCCCTTCTTTTTGGCATCATGCTCTACACATGATTCGGTGGTACCGGAGGTAGCATTTGCTCAACAAAACAATACACAAGACGATGGTGCCGGATGTGGCATTCACTCAATAGCCAAAGGTTCCGGAGGTGGCATTCGCTCAATAAAAATATGTACGAGCCAATGGTGTCTCAAGTTACATTCACTAACAAAAGAATACACGAGCCGATGGTTCCTGAGGTGGCATTCTCTGAACTAAAAAATACATGAGTCAATAGTATTGGAGGTGACATTCGCTCAACCAAAAATACATGAGCCAACGGTATGTAGATAACATTCGCTCTACAAAACATATGAGTCAATGGTGTCGGATAAGGCATTCACTTGATGTCAACAAATTGAACATGAGCCAAGTAGTGTCGAAGGAGGCATTCACTCAAACAATATTCAACCAAAGAAGTCACACGAGCCAGACGGTGTCACCAACTCAAAAGTAGCCACCCAAGGCGGCAATAACAAACAAAACCATGAAGGTATGATAAATAAAAATAATCAATACGTTAGATCCCAACAAATGAAAACAAGTTGGAAGCTATCGGAGGAGGGAAGAAAGCAGACCAAATCTAGAAGCAAGCAAAGCAAACGTGGAAATTGTTCTTGGCCATCCGGTCGAAATAATGTACTAACGAGAGTTGAGCTCTCTATACATGTTCTTGAAGACCACTCTGTATAAAATCACTCGCAAATCACGAAGACTTTTGTTTTTAGAAAAAATCGCTAACCGGTTGGGATACATCGGAGAGGTTTTTCCAAAAACCATCAAAGGCATTCCCAGATTAGGGATACCCTTTTCTAGCCATCGAGTCTAACTACAGGTGACCTGATTTCCAAAAACTGGAGATATATAGGATAACACCCGAGGATCGGTCACATTCTAACAAAATCATTTTGAAACTATCTAGTTTTCGGATTTTGCTTTATTTATTTGTTTTCTAGAAGTTTAATTGAGTCGAACTATAGGTGACGTGAATTCTCATATAACCTGAGATAAATAGGAAACCTAGAGACCAGGGTCTGACAACAATTTTCAAAAATCGCATAAAAACGAGAAGTATTTCTCAATTGGTCATCTAAAATCAAGGTCAATCAAATTTCATTGCTAATGGATGGCCTTACTATCCCTGAACAATGAAGGGGAAGTTCTTAAAACCTTATTTTTACCCTCCAATAATTTTATTTAATTATTCAAAATTCTCGAGTCACAGATGGAGTAAAATATATTATTTACAAGAAAAATGATTTTACAATTATGTCGGAAATATCTCGTTATTTTGTTTGACAAAATATCATCTCGTATATTTATTGTATATCATATACTATTTGCATATTATCTTAATCATTAATTGCAATTTTATAATTTTAAAAGATAATTGTGAAATTAATTTATCTTAAAATACTGAAATTAAAAAATTAACATTTTACTCCGTCAAAATAAGAAATTGACTAATTAAATAAGATAATTGAATTAACTCTCAATTTTAAATCATTTTATGTTCAATTTAAAAGATCATTGCTTGACTACAAAAATTTAAAATCCAAATTATGTCAAATTTAGGCTTAAAATAAATCTTTTAATCTAATCAGACCGTAAAACTATGTCAGATTTAAGGAATCACGGGCCGTGAACGTTTTACGAGCCGTAAAGCCCATCGTAATTATTTTACAGACCGTAAAAGTCATCATAAAAGACCCGGATGACTGAACGGTATAAATACACAACCTTAGTCTCAAAATCATATTTTTTCACTTTTCCCAAGCCCTAAAATGAAGGCTCTCTCTTTCCAATCATCTTCTACATCAAGGTAAGTCCTTTCCACATATTTTTATGTGATTCTAACATAGTATAATCAATTTATAACCTAAATTCACTACTTTAAACCTAGGGTTTCAAGATAAATCCAATTCAAGGTTTCAAGGTGCAATCTTTGGAGTTTTTCTACAAAGCATGGATTGTTATACAAGTTTGGGAGCGAGTAAGGTATGTAGATCTTCTATCTATGTGTGGAGATATCCATGTTCCTCCCCCACGCCACGTTTATATGAAATCAAGAAAATTCCATAACTTTGAATTTTTGTTCTAATATCATGATAACCCTAGTTATATGAATATCATGTCATGTTTATATTATTATTCATCAATTGTATTCATGATTGGACAATTGTGATTTTCATGAATCTGTTCGTAATCCTGAACCCATGCATATGACTTTCATGGGTTTCTAAATACAAGTTATAATCAGTATTACTCAGTTTCATGAATTTATATATATATATATATAGTCTCTATACAAGTTATATTCTAAATGTATTTACATGATAAATTAAACTCATGAATCATGTTTACAAGTTATTTCATGAAATTCATGGGCTTACAAGCCACTATTTTCAAGTACATATTTTGGGAGTTGCATAGTTTACCGAGAAGGCTTTAGTAGCCTGAAACTACATATGTCACCGTAGGATAAGGATCGCTCCGCCCAGAGGACGATACTTTCAGATGTGCATATTGGATCCTTTCTTGCCATGTCCATGTCTCATACCCCGACAAGGTATGGGAAAGCTCTGCTGGTCGCGCCAGGTACTAGAATCCATGTACCCATGTAGTGATTCATGTTGTCGGTTATGCTATTGCTCCCCATAGATATATGGCACGCCCCGTACCCCAGACCCGTGACTGGTGCCCTACCTGGGCACTCTTCTATTCATACAACACAATAAATCGCGGAAGATAAATAACACTCTTTTAAAAAAAAACAAAGGCAAAGCCGATAAGGCTGCCATAATATAAATCACCCAAAAGGGTCTATACTGTTCAATAATGTAAATACAACTCTAGTCAATCCAGCCCACATATGAATACAGTCCTCTAAGAGTTTGGAAAAATACTATGACGGGACAAGGCCCCGCCATACCCCTGAATATACCTAGCCATAATGAAAAGCTCCGGAACATTGGAGCCATCTCAAAATGCTGAACCAGGATCCTAAGCTCGCGGATCCACAACTGTGTACCTAGACCTGCGGACATGAACGCAGCCCCCCGAAGGGGGTCAGTACAACAAGTACTAAGTATGGAACGGAAATAAATTACAACAATTAAGATCATAACTATACAAGGAATGACAGAGGTAAGTATAAAAATCAAATACCAGATCCTACCGTATCATATAAAAATCAGAGCCAACTGTACCTTGTGTCACTGTACTACTGTAACACCGCACCACTTTCAAATATGAAAGTCATATCAAAATCTGGGACACCTGCCCTCAGCATATAATATCACAGAAGCATGTTCGTGGAATACAACATCACTGTCAGCATGTAACAAGTATAACATACAACTACCCGCACACTGTGCCTTTTTAACAATGAGAGTAAACTTTACATGCTTTAAAATAGGAAGCTTATGATCAATCTAGGGCCACCCGCCCGTAGTATCATTATGCAAACCTACTCCTGGGACTGTTTCACCCGCAACGGTCTTGTGGACCCGCATAGGACAATTTGCCCCGCATAGGACTATTTCACCCGCACAGGACTATTTCACCCGCTTAGGCCCTACGGGCTCGCAATGAGCATATACGCCATGCTCGCATCATGGGTAGAAAATCCATGGAGATGTATAATGTCTTGGGGGTTTACCCCACAATTATACTCAGAAGGTGTATAACGTCTTGGGGGTTTACCCCGCATTTATACTCAAGAGGTGCATAACGTCTTGGGGGTTTACCCCGCATTTATACTCAGGAGGTGTATAACGTCTTGGGGGTTTAATACTCATAACACTAGCACCAATGGCTATCATGAACAACATATGCAAGTTAAGATAATCTTTGACTCTCAACATCATAAAATGAATAAACCATCATTTTAACAAACCAAGACAATTTCCATGCCTTCTTTTTCAACAAATCAAGACAATACCATTTAGGCGAGCCGAAGTACTATCAAGGCACAAAATAGAATAATTATCATTTAAGCAAGCCAAAGTACTATCAAGGCACTAACACACCTTGCATTACTAAGGATTAAAGTCCATTACGACAATATACGTGAGCCGTACATTCACTTTATGAACTAAATTTCCATTTTAGGAAATCTCAAGTACTACATGTATCGCTAGGAAGTAGGATCCAATACATGTATCATTTTGAAACCATCATTTAGAAAATCGAGACACTTATCGTACCAAGTATCCTTCTAAGACATGGTTTTGGCAAATCAAGGCACTAGACCACACGTGTTACTTTAAAACATCTTGAACATCAAAGTGCCACATATCATGTATTATATTAAGGACATAATCATGGACATTCTCGCACGATTTCCTTAAAACATTTTAAACCATCCCTTGACTTTCCACTAAAACTTGTTATAACAAACTTCCCATAAAGCCGTTATAACCACTTCATTTTTAGACAACTAACGCACCATTACCTCTTTCCTTTTTTATAAAAAACCAAGGCATTATCATGCCACGTAATGGAATTGAACCCAAAGTACTTTGTACATCTATTCTTTATAAAAGAATCGTTTCATGAAATATTAGGGCGTTGGACCCAAAAGTACTTTCACCATTGAAACCAAGTTACTTACTTTTTTAAACTCAAGTAACTTATACTTTTAAGACCAAGTAACTTATACTTTTCAAATCGAGTTACTACACATTTTCGAAATTCAAGTCCCGAGTACTTTCAAAAATCAAGCCTCATGTACTTACAAAATTAATACTTTTATGAGCTGTGAATAGGTTATTCTCGTTTATAACGATCTTGTTAAATCAGCCATGATCTAGAAAATGTAATACAATTTTGTCTTATCTTAGTTTCTATGCAGATGGAGAATTCTATTCATTTCAATATAATTGATTATCGATACATTTTCATTAACGCTGCAATGGCTTGTTTGATACTTATTCTCATTAGTATAGTAATTTACCAAGGTCAACTCGACTCTAATACTTCCTAACGACTCTTACCATCATCCCCCATAAGACTTGGTAAGAACTTAGGAATATTCTAGACATGCCTTTAGCATAAAATTAATAACATGAATACTTCCTATAACAAGGCAAGTATACTTCAAGAATAAGTCATGTATACCCCAATAACAAGGCAAGTATACTTCAAGAAAATAAGTCAAGTATACTCCAAATAACAAGGCAAGTATACTTCAAGAATAGGTCATGTATACCCCAATAACAAGGCAAGTATACTTCAAGAAAATAAGTCAAGTATACTCCAAATAACAAGGCAAGTATACTTCAAGAAACAAGTCAAGTATACTCCAAATGACAAGGCAAGTATACTTCAAGGATAGTCATGTCGATAGAAGGAAGGATTTCACATACCTCGTGACGACTAACCCATACGACAAGTAGCAAAATGCTCCGAAGTACTTCAACCTCATCGGCTATTCCTTAAGCCAAGTAGACTATGCTACACGTAGTACTTCAACCTATAATGACGATAGCACTTCTATCAATATCATAGTTACTTAGTATAAGACTTATACCAAATAATGCCCTCTAATTCTACCGAAATTCGGGCAGCACTTCCTTTGTTTATACGTACTTTTCCACCTTTTACAAGGTCCATATTCATCAACCAAAACTCCACATTTAAGGCACAACCAACTCAGCTAATCAAAGGGGATTACTGATTGGTGTATTTTATATACACCTTTTGAGTCATTTTTAGTTAGTTTTTTGCCTATTTTTGTACAAATATGTGTCGTCTTAGGATAGATTTTCTTTCTTTTGAGTCATAATGGTTTAAAGTGGCACATTGGTGAAAAGGAGCGAAAAGAGGGCAGAAACAGAGGTTCCAGAGCTCAAAAAGCTAAAAAGTTGACAACCCGGGCGAGAAACAGGGCGGCACCACGGCGCCACCAACCAGCAGCATCAGAGCGCCACGGCGCCCAAAGAATAGAGAGCCGCAGAAGTTTCGGCACCGCGGCGCCAGTTGCAGGGCCGAGGCGGGAAAATTGTCAAATCCGAATTGGAATGGGCCAAGGCCAAGAAGGAAAAGTTTTGGGACGTTTTTAAGGTTATAAAAAGGACCTTTTAGGTCAGATTTAAGGATCCAACACTTGGAAATTCATCACAACTTGGAGATCAAGATTGGAGACTTACTTTTGTGTAATTTCTTGTTCTTTATTTTATTTCTTTTTAGTGTATGTTGGATATTAGTTTAGTTCTTGGCATGTCTATGGCTAGGAACTAACTTAATTTAGGGCTTTCCATATCGAATCAGTTGAACCTCATTTTTATGAATTAATGCATGTTTTGGTTTCTTCTTATTATTGTTGAGATTTATTCAATAATTGTTTTGATTGCTTGGTAATTAATTGATCACTAATTATCATAACTTATATGATTTCTAATCGAAAGCCGAAAGGGGAGATTGTGAATATGCTATAGTTGAATAAACATAGGTTTAAATCATGGACGAATGTACCCCGATACTTGTGTAGCTTAATAGGTTATTGCTTTTAATCCTCCTTTATAGTCAATCTTGTCATCAAAAGATAGAAGGGTTCTATATTGGGGTTGAGTGTTTATATTACCTTAACAGGAGTATAAAACGGCTTAGTTAACATGATATCTCAAAATAGAAGAAGAACCATAATTATTTGTATTAACGAGTAAAGCGAGCGGATAGTTGAGGAGATTTGGAAGCCCTATTTCCACCATATCTGAAGTAAAATAAAGTAATTTAGTTAGCATCTATAATCATAGCTATAAATAATTCATCAACTTATCGGTTACCAAATAGATACGACAGAATAGAGGTTGATAATTGAACAATAATCCCTGAGGACGATAACTCGGTCTTCTAGACTATATTACTTGTCACGACACGTGCACTTGCGTTTAGTGTGTGCATAAATCGCGCATCAAGTTGTTGGCGTCGTTGTCGGGGATTGGTGTAGTTCAATATCATTCTATCTATTCTTAATTTCTAATATGGTTTTTATTTTTATTTTTATTACTATTTTTTTTTATTTTGTGAAACCGTGCTGTTACACCCCGTACTTACAGGACATGTTTTAAGAACGTACGTAAGAACTCACAAGTGTTAAGAATTGAAACTTGCAAAAACATTTATCGGAATTATGAAATTGTCGGGAAAACGTACTATTGTGACGAATGGGAGGGCGAAACGTGTCACCCCCCCCCCCTTAAGTGAGCCTTGGACGAATTTGAACTTGGACACAAGGGTCATTTGACCCTTGTTAGGAAGACTAATCTTGCAAGTAGTAAAGCTTGACAATGTTGACTTTGTCAATGGGACCACTTGTTGATATTTACTAAGACTTCATCCAAACCTCACATTTGTGCTAATCCCAACCCTCCATGTCCCTTTATTATACTACTAGTAGCAAGAGAGAGCCAACACTTAGCCACATTTCACAAGAATTTGAAGAACTAGAGCAAGAAGCTCTCGGGTTCTACATGGGAAAGAGAGAAAAAATTTCGTTTCTTGTTCTTTAAGCTCCACACTTTAAACCAAGGTTCCTATGTGTATTGTAAGCATATCTCAATAGAAAAATCCCGAAAAAAGAGAGTTTTCGTATTAGTCGCAAAATGAAAACCTAGTGACTTTCTAGGTTTTGGATTGGAAGTTTGAAGGAAAGTTGTTGGTACGGTTCTAAGGGTCTCAACAAACGGATTGAAGTGTCTTGGAGAGGTTCTAAACTACTAAGGATCGACTTCGGATTGGAATTGGATTAAGAATCGTTAAGGTATAATCTTGTCTTTTAAAAGTGTTACAAGATTATATAATTATATTGTTGTTGTTAGCTTTGCATGTTGCTAGCATGAAGTTGTTAAGTTGAAGTTTATAAGGATTATAGATCGATTGTGGTCTTGGAAGTTCGAAATGTAATGTAGGCCATGTTAAGTTGGATTACAATTTGATCGTTATTAGAATCGTCGCATGTCACTTATTTGAAGATTATGGTAGTTATAATCAAATGCGACTTGATGTCATGTTATGCTACCAATTTGGATTGAAATGGAAATTTGATAAGAATTGGTATTGTTGTTTTCATTATGGCCAAAAATTGGACTAGTAGTTGCATAGTTTGTTATTCATTTGTATTGGACTACCTTCTCTATTGTGGTGAGCCAATTGGGGTTGTATGGTTATTTATTTGTATTGGAGTACCTTATAGATTTTTGTGAGCCAATTGGGGCTGTTTGGTTATTGTATTCGGCCTTGAAAAAGGTGGCAAAGTTAGTAAAAACAAAGGAGGTGCTGTCCGATTTTCCGTAGAATTTAGTGACTTGGCACTTAGGATATTCTACGTTTAAAGTAAGAGGTTAATGGACGTATTGTGGCCATGATAGGTTGAAGTACTAAGTTTAGCGTATCCTACTTGAAGAATGGAATAGCTCAAGGTTGAAGTACTTTGGAGCATTTTGCTACTTGTCGACAATCGTCGCGAGGTATGTGAACCTCTTCTTTCTTTGGCATGATCCTACGTATGAAATATCCATGTGATAACATTTTAAGATTCCTTCTCTTAGAAGTTAAGAAGTATTTACATTGTTGAAACTAAGTTAAGAGTATGTTTAAATTGTCCTAAGTCCTTACTAGGTCTTATGGGACGCGTTGGTAAGGATGGTTAGGAAATTATGAGATTTGATTTAAGGGCTATGTATCTTGATTTATTTAAAGTAAGTATGTAAGTTGATTTTTATGTTTGAAAATGACTTGAATTTATATGTGAAAAGGGATTGGTTTTAAAAGTGTAGATGACATGATTTTACAAGTATAAGTAAGCGGACTTTAAAGAATGTATGTTATGAAGTTTTAAGACTATGAACTTTGATTTTCTTTAAAGGATTATGAAACTTTATTTTTCAAGTTATGGGACTTGATTTCTAAAGTATAAGCGACATGATTTGAAAGAGTGTATGCTACGAGGTGTTAAGGCTATAAGCCTTGATTTTATAAGTGGAAATGACTTAATTTTACAAAGTATGGCTTAATTTATTTCAAAAGATAAGAAGATGGCTTCCAAAAGTATGTGACTTGAGCTTTAAAAGAAAGGAGTTCTATGATTCTTTTTAAGTATGTATGTACGTAGTATTTTGGATCTAGTTTTCCTAATGTTGTAAGAATAAAAGTGTCTTAAGTTCTCTAAAATGAAAGGTTGTTATAATAGCTTTATGGGAAGTTGTTATGACGACTTAAGAAGAAGTGAAAAGATGGTTTGAAAATGTTATGTAAGGAAAATCACACCGAGCCTACAAATAGGCGGATTACGTTATGAAATACACCGAGCCTACAAATAGGCGGATTACGTTATGAAATACACCGAGCCTACAAATAGGCGGATTACGTTATGAGATACACCGAGCCTACACATAGGCGGATTACGCCATATTACCCCGAGCCTTCAGGCGGTTACGTCATCGTGCACCGAGCCCCACAGCGGGCGGATTATGTTATATGATTCCACAAGACACCGAGCCCCAAGCGGGCGGATTATGTTATATGATTCCACAAGACACCGAGCCCCACAGCGGGCGGATTATGTTATATGATTCCACAAGACACCGAGCCCCACAGCGGGCGGATTATGTTATATGATTCCACAAGACACCGAGCCCCACGGCGGGCGGATTATGTTATATGATTCCACGATACACCGAGCCCCAGGCGGGCGGATTATGTTATGTAAGATATGTAAGTTATGTGAAAAAGGTGGATTAAACTCTTAAGTAAGTATGTAAGAATTTGTTGTTAAATCTTATCGAAAGAAGGAAAGGAAACAGATTAATATATGATTGGTTTCGGGAGTTAAAAGGACATTCTTTTATACTGATATGATTTGGTTATTGCATTTTATTTACATTCCATATTAAATTTTGTTATGCGGCCGAAGTGCGTTAAATGCCCGCAGTGTTAGGTACACATGTTGGTGATCCTTGCTTTTAGGATCTGTGGTCAGTTTTGGAAAGAAGCTCCTTTCACTCGGAGGCTTATCTTTTAGTACAGTTTCACGATGTGGTAGACTTATGTACATTCGAGGTATGGCGGGGCCTGTCCCGCCGCATTGTAATTCTAAGTGCTGTAGTCACATGTTGTGGGTCGGTTTGTAAAAGAAAGGGATGTAGCATTTGTTGTTATGTATATGTATATGTGTCGGGAAGGTAGCCTTATCGGCTAGCTTTGTGGTTTAATTTCTCGTTATTTTATTTTATAAGTTTCATGTATGTTCATTGCTATTCTCTGACGTATACGAACAGGGGTTCCCGGGTAGGGCACGATCGCGGGCGGTCAGTCGTGACAAAAGTGGTATCGAGCGATTAGTCCTCGGAAAGTGTCTACGCAGTGTCTAGTAGAGTCTTGATTATCGGTGTGTTGTGCACCACATCTATAATCGTGAGGCTACAGGACATTTAGGATTAGTTTCCATTCTTCTCACTCAAATCGTGCGATAGAGTGTGTTGTTAGGTCGTCTCTCCCTAACGAGTTATGTTGTTCAGCCACGAGAAAGCGTGATGACCGGGAAAGACTATGTGGATTGCGTATCCAGGTTGGTAATGATTGTAGTATATTGGTATTGTGACATACATCTATACGGAGTTATGTATGAGGTCGACGTGTTGCCTAGAATGATGTTAGATTTCCAGGAATTGGTAAAGACTAACTAGATACCGGGAAGGTATGGGATAGTTAATGAATTCTCGCCAAGATCTTATGTTTTATTTGAGATAATTGGGAAAGGATGAGCTGTCTGATAGGGTAGTGAACCCTTAAGAAGCCATGTTAAGGAACCTAACGGAATATCATGTTAATAGATTAAGCTGCGTAGTAGGCTTAAGAGAATTGTACGGATGAGGTCCGCATAGAGTGAGTAATGGGTGTTGTGATGGAGACAACATGGTTTTGGTTTTATGAGAAGTTTTTGTACCCGTTTATTGGGGGACTGGTAAGGTAGGCTTGGAGCATGGAAATTGCGAGCCTAAGAATATTGATTACTGCCGAGACCTTAGGTATATAAGGCTTTCTCTGGCAATAAGATTTTAAGTCAGACCAAGGATAAGAGTTAAGTGCGACGCTGAGTCGGGTGGAGGACCTGTTACGGGTCTCCCCATGGCCTGGAATAGAGTAGGATCAGTTGGTAGTAGTTCCGCTACGTGACAGGGTCACGAGGGTGCAAGGCCCAAGTCTAGTTAATTGTTTTACGGGTTCGTGGACGCGTTCCACCGGAACCAGGTCATGAAAGCCGGAAATGGCCTTATATTGTTTCATAGAGTGACTCCAAAGATTAGAGGCCAGAATAGGTATGGAAGTTATGTATGTATGTTAGAAGGAGTTGGAAGTACGAAAATATAATCTCTTTTGGGCTTATGATGGACAGATATGCGTGTGCGAGGTATTAGGGCCATGTGTGGCATTATTAGTATGTTGGGGTTGTGAAAGGAGACTATGTCGCTAATTATAAGTTTGACTCCGAAAGAACATTCGGGGACGAATGTTTCTAAGGGGGGAAGAATGTTACACCCCGTACTTACAGGACATGTTTTAAGAACGTACGTAAGAACTCACAAGTGTTAAGAATTGAAACTTGCAAAAACATTTATCGGAATTATGAAATTGTCGGGAAAACGTACTATTGTGACGAATGGGAGGGCGAAACGTGTCACCCCCCCCCCCCCTTAAGTGAGCCTTGGACGAATTTGAACTTGGACACAAGGGTCATTTGACCCTTGTTAGGAAGACTAATCTTGCAAGTAGTAAAGCTTGACAATGTTGACTTTGTCAATGGGACCACTTGTTGATATTTACTAAGACTTCATCCAAACCTCACATTTGTGCTAATCCCAACCCTCCATGTCCCTTTATTATACTACTAGTAGCAAGAGAGAGCCAACATTTAGCCACATTTCACAAGAATTTGAAGAACTAGAGCAAGAAGCTCTCGGGTTCTACATGGGAAAGAAAGAAAAAAATTCGTTTCTTGTTCTTTAAGCTCCACACTTTAAACCAAGGTTCCTATGTGTATTGTAAGCATATCTCAATAGAAAAATCCCGAAAAAAGAGAGTTTTCGTATTAGTCGCAAAATGAAAACCTAGTGACTTTCTAGGTTTTGGATTGGAAGTTTGAAGGAAAGTTGTTGGTACGGTTCTAAGGGTCTCAACAAACGGATTGAAGTGTCTTGGAGAGGTTCTAAACTACTAAGGATCGACTTCGGATTGGAATTGGATTAAGAATCGTTAAGGTATAATCTTGTCTTTTAAAAGTGTTACAAGATTATATAATTATATTGTTGTTGTTAGCTTTGCATGTTGCTAGCATGAAGTTGTTAAGTTGAAGTTTATAAGGATTATAGATCGATTGTGGTCTTGGAAGTTCGAAATGTAATGTAGGCCATGTTAAGTTGGATTACAATTTGATCGTTATTAGAATCGTCGCATGTCACTTATTTGAAGATTATGGTAGTTATAATCAAATGCGACTTGATGTCATGTTATGCTACCAATTTGGATTGAAATGGAAATTTGATAAGAATTGGTATTGTTGTTTTCATTATGGCCAAAAATTGGACTAGTAGTTGCATAGTTTGTTATTCATTTGTATTGGACTACCTTCTCTATTGTGGTGAGCCAATTGGGGCTGTATGGTTATTTATTTGTATTGGAGTACCTTATAGATTTTTGTGAGCCAATTGGGGCTGTTTGGTTATTGTATTCGGCCTTGAAAAAGGTGGCAAAGTTAGTAAAAACAAAGGAGGTGCTGTCCGATTTTCCGTAGAATTTAGTGACTTGGCACTTAGGATATTCTACGTTTAAAGTAAGAGGTTAATGGACGTATTGTGGCCATGATAGGTTGAAGTACTAAGTTTAGCGTATCCTACTTGAAGAATGGAATAGCTCAAGGTTGAAGTACTTTGGAGCATTTTGCTACTTGTCGACAATCGTCGCGAGGTATGTGAACCTATTCTTTCTTTGGCATGATCCTACGTATGAAATATCCATGTGATAACATTTTAAGATTCCTTCTACTCTTAGAAGTTAAGAAGTATTTACATTGTTGAAACTAAGTTAAGAGTATGTTTAAATTGTCCTAAGTCCTTACTAGGTCTTATGGGAGACGTTGGTAAGGATGGTTAGGAAATTATGAGATTTGATTTAAGGGCTATGTATCTTGATTTATTTAAAGTAAGTATGTAAGTTGATTTTTATGTTTGAAAATGACTTGAATTTATATGTGAAAAGGGGATTGGTTTTAAAAGTGTAGATGACATGATTTTACAAGTATAAGTAAGCGGACTTTAAAGAATGTATGTTATGAAGTTTTAAGACTATGAACTTTGATTTTCTTTAAAGGATTATGAAACTTTATTTTTCAAGTTATGGGACTTGATTTCTAAAGTATAAGCGACATGATTTGAAAGAGTGTATGCTACGAGGTGTTAAGTCTATAAGCCTTGATTTTATAAGTGGAAATGACTTAATTTTACAAAGTATGGCTTCTTAATTTATTTCAACAGATAAGAAGATGGCTTCCAAAAGAGTATGTGACTTGAGCTTTAAAAGAAAGGAGTTCTATGATTCTTTTTAAGTATGTATGTACGTAGTATTTTTGGATCTAGTTTTCCTAATGTTGTAAGAATAAAAGTGTCTTAAGTTCTCTAAAATGAAAGGTTGTTATAATAGCTTTATGGGAAGTTGTTATGACGACTTAAGAAGAAGTGAAAAGATGGTTTGAAAATGTTATGTAAGGAAAATCACACCGAGCCTACGAATAGCCGGATTACGTTATGAAATACACCGAGCCTACAAATAGGCGGACACGTTATGAAATACACCGAGCCTACAAATAGGCGGATTACGTTATGAGATACACCGAGCCTACACATAGGCGGATTACGCCATATTACCCCGAGCCTTCACATAGCCGTTACGTCATCGTGCACCGAGCCCCAGCGGGCGGATTATGTTATATGATTCCACAAGACACCGAGCCCTGGCAAAGGGCGTGATTATGTTATATGATTCCACAAGACACCGAGCCCCAGGCGGGCGGATTATGTTATATGATTCCACGATGCACCGAGCCCCAAAGCGGGCGGATTATGTTATATGATTCCACAAGACACCGAGCCCACAGCGGGCGGATTATGTTATATGATTCCACGACACCGAGCCCTGGCGGGCGGATTATGTTATGTAAGATATGTAAGTTATGTGAAAAAGTTGGATTAAACTCTTAAGTAAGTATGTAAGAATTTGTTTTTAAATCTTATCGAAAGAAGGAAAGAAGCAGTTAATATATGATTGGTTTCGAGAGTTAAAAGGACATTCTTTTATCTGAGATATGATTTGGTTATTGCATTTTATTTACTTCCATATTCTTTTTGTTATCGACCTCTTGAAGTGCGTTCATGCCCGCAGTGTTAGGTACACATGTTGGTGATCCTTGCTTTTAGGATCTCTGTTGATTTTGGAAAGAAGCTCCTTTCACTCGGAGGCTTATCTTTTAGTACGATTTCACGATGTGGTAGACTTATGTACATTCGGGGTATGGCGGGCCACTGTCACTTGTGATTGTAATTCTAAGTGCAGTAGTCACATGTTGTGGGTCGGTTTGTAAAAAGAAAGGGATGTAGCTTCTTTGTTGTTATGTATATGTATATGTGTCCGGGAAGGTAGCCGTAGCGGCTCGCCTGTGGTGTAAGGTCTCGTTATTTTATTTTATAAGTTTCATGTATGTTCATTGCTATTCTCGGCGTATACGAGCAGGGTGCGGGTAGGGCACGATCGCGAGCTTGAGGTCGGGTCGTGACACGTCTTGTGCCGCTTATTATTGGTTTTGATTTATCTCAGGGACCCTGCGACCATGGATAACCACTATCAAGGGTTACAGAACTATCAACAGCAATGTAACCCTCATGGCCCACAAGAAGAGCAGGATGGGCTACGAGCAGCCATACTCAGGCTAACTAGACACCAAACTCAGTTCATGGACGAGACGAGAGTGTCCCTGAGAATTTGGAAACGCAAATAGGACAACTCGCGGACATGCTAAGTAACAGAATACAAGGGAATCACCCTGAACATATGGGAAAGAATATAAAAGAGCAATGTCAGGCGATTGATCTGAGAAATGGCAAACCAGTAGAAGCAAACTCACCACCACCGTGTCCAGAAAAGAAGGGCCCAGACTTCTCGCAGAAATTGCAGCGCCACAGCGCCACTGAGCAGCAAGTCAAAAACAAGTTCTCTTGACAAACAGTTCTCTAAATTCTTGGAAGTTCTCAAATAATTGCAACTCAACATCCCGTTTGCTGAGGCACTAGAGCAGATGACGAGTTATGTAAAGTTCATGAAAGAGATTCTCAGCAAAAAGAAGAGGATAGATGACTACGAGATAATGGTGTTGACTGAAGAATGCAGTGTCATCCTACAGAGAAAGCTACCTCAGAAGTTGAAAGATCCGGGAAGTTTCACCATCCCATGCACTATAGGAAAGTTTGAGTGTCAGAAGGCGTTGTGTGATCTGGGGGCAGGTATAAATTTTATGCCCTATCTGGTGTTTTGCAAACTTGGAATGGGAGAAGCCAGACCTACAAAAATCACTTTGTAGCTAGCTGACCGCTCCATCGTCCACCCTAGAGGAGTCATCGAGGATGTGTTGTTTAAGGTGGACAAGTTCATTTTTCCCGCTGATTTCATCATCTTAGACATGAGAAATAATGACATGATCCCCATTATCCTTGGTAGACCCTTCCTAGCCACAGGACAGGCACTCATTGATGTTCGAAAAGGTGAGTTGAGACTTCGTGTGGAAGAAGAAGAGGTGATCTTCAATGTTTTTCGAGCAGCAACATTCCTAGAGGAAAATGACAACTGTTTCACCATTGATGTGATCGAAGAAGCAGTGTCGGAAAATGGGCTCAGAAATGCTGATGCGCTCGAAGAAGTGCTGACACGATGGGATGAGGATAGTGGCAATGACCCGAATCTGATGGAATATGTAAATTGGATGAATTCTTATGAGCGGTGTGATAATAAGAGATATGAAGAGCTTAGGCAGATGCCAGAGAGATCAGTACCATCCACAGAAAGAGCTCCAGAGTTAGAGTTGAAGACTCTACCAAATCATTTGCAGTACCGATATCTAGGTGAGAATCAATCCCTACCAGTGATCATCTCATGTCATCTATCCACAGTAGAGAGTGAGAAGCTGCTGAGAGTACTGAGGGCTCACAAGCGTGTCATTGGGTGGACTTAGCAGACATAAGGGGGATAAGTCCGTCAATAGTGATGCATAAGATCCGTCTAGACGAAGAGAGCAGACCCTCCATTGAGGCACAGAGGAGACTGAATCCAAACATGAATGAGGTAGTTAGAAAAGAAATCATGAAATGGCTTGATGCTGGGATAATTTATCCTATATCTGACAGTGCATGGGTGAGTCTGGTGCAAGTGGTGCCCAAAAAGGGTGGTATGACAGTAGTGACCAATGAAAATAATGAGCTTATTCCATCTAGAACAGTTACTGGGTGGAGAATTTGCATTGACTATCGCAAGTTGAATAAGGAAACCAGAAAATACCACTTCCCGTTACCATTTCTAGATCAGATGTTGGATAGACTTGCAGGGCACAATTACTACTGATTTTTGGATGGTTACTCAGGGTATCATCAAATTGCCATAGCACCAGAAGATCAGGAAAAGACAACATTCACCTGCCCCTTTGGTACGTTTGCATTCAGAAGGATGTCATTTGGGCTTTGCAATGCACCTGCGACCTTTCAGAGGTGTATGATGGTAATTTTCTCGGATATGGTGGAGAGGACTATAGAGATTTTCATGGATGATTTCTCGGTCTTTGGGTCCTCGTTCGACGAATGTTTGAGGCACTTGGAAGCAGTGTTGAAACGGTGTGAAGAATCCAACCTTGTGCTGAATTGGGAGAAGTGTCACTTCATGGTAAAAGAGGGGATTGTCCTTGGACACAAAATATCCAACCAAGGTATTGAGGTGGACAAAGCAATGATTTCGATGTCGAAATCTACCACCTCGATATCGACAAAAGGGGAAGTTTCCTTGGCATCCGGTTTTATAGAAGATTCATCAAGGACTTCTCAAAAGTTTCAAAACCTATTTCCACCTTGCTAATGACGGGGGTTGCTTTTGAATTCAGTAAGGAATGCATGACCGCTTTTCAAACACTCAAGGAGAAGCTTATCTCAGCACCCATAGTCATTGCACCAAACTGGGAGCTCTCATTTGAACTAATGTGTGATGCAAGTGATTATGCAGTGGGAGCAGTGCTTGGGCAGAGGGTCGATAAGGCATTCAGATCCATTTACTATGCTAGTAAAACTCTTAATGACGCACAGTTGAATTATGCTACTACATAAAAAGAATTGCTAGCAATAGTATATGCATTCGAGAAATTCAGACCATACTTAATTGGGAATAAGGTTATAGTATACACTGACCACTCTACCATAAAGTATTTGATGAGCCTCATCCGATGGGTTCTGCTATTATAAGAATTTGACATGGAGATTCGTGACAAGAAGGGGACAGAGAACTCAGTTGCGGACCACTTGTCGAGATTGAAAACATAGAGAGCCAGAACACCAAGGATGTGCAGATAAATGATCACTTCCCAGATGAGCAATTGTTTCAAGTAAGTGTTGTCTTTAAGTTACTTTGGTACGCTGATCTTGTTAATTTCTTGCAGCTAAGGTAGTACCCCCAGGATTGACAAGACAGCAAGTGAAGAGGTTCTACTCCGAAGTAAAACACTACTATTGGGAGGAGCCAATGTTATACAAGCATTGCATCGATCAAGTCATCAGGCGATGTATGACAGAGGATGAGATGCACCAGATTCTCACCCATTGTCACACCTTACAATGTGGTGCACATTTTGGGGCATCAAGAACAGCTGCGAAGGTACTGCAATGTGGGTTCTATTGGTCAACCCTCTTCAAGGATGCCCACACCTTTGTGAAGAATTGTGATCGTTGTCAAAGAACAGGGAACATATCAAGACGAAATGAAATGCCTTCAAATGAAATCTTGGAGGTGGAACTATTTGATGTATGGGGGATCGACTTCATGGGTCCATTCCCGTCGTCCTTTGGGAATCAGTACATTCTTCTTGCAGTGGATTATGTGTCCAAATGGTTAGAAGCAGTAGCCACTAAATAAAATGATAGTAAGACTGTCCAAAGGTTCCTTCAAAAGAATATATTCACAAGGTTTGGTACTCCTAGGGCCATCATCAGTGATGAAGGAAGCCGTTTTTGCAACAAGCAGCTCGATACACTGCTTTCCCGATATGGAGTCTACCACCGCACCACATTTCCCTATCACCCTCAAGTGAATGGGCAAGCAGAAGTTTCAAACAGGGAAGTGAAGAGCATATTGGAAAAAATGGTGGATGGTTCAAGGAAGGATTGGTCTATCAAATTGGATGACGCACTATGGGCATACAGAACAACATTCAAAACCCCCATTGGAATGTCATCATATAAGTTAGTTTTTGGTAAAGAATGTCATCTGCCAATAGAGTTGGAACACAGGGCGTATTGGGCAATGAGGAAGCTAAACATGGATGCCAAAGCAGCAGGGCAGAAGAGGTTGCTACAGTTGAGCGAGTTGGATGAATTCAGACACAATGTCTATGAGAATGCAAGGATCTACAAGGAATGAACTAAAGTATGGCATGATAAGATATTGATCCCAAAAGACTTCAAAGTAGGACAACAAGTGCTTTTATTCAACTCAAGGTTAAGGCTGTTCCCAGGCAAGCTCAAATCGTGTTGGTCAATACCGTACACTGTTGTAAGAGTATTCCCCTATGGTGCAGTTGAAGTGAAAGGGAGAGAGGGAGCCTCTTTCAAGGTAAACGGACAGAGGTTGAAACCCTGTGTGATCAATGAAACGGAATACATGAGCCTAGTAACCCATCTCACTCCAAAATGAGTGGGAAACCTGCGTCCGGCTAAAGGACGTTAAAGACAGCGCTACGTGGGAGGCAACCCAAGGTTATTTTATTTTATTTTATGCAATTTAGTTTTAGTTAGAACAGTCTCACGGAAGGTATTGTCTACATGTTGTGATGACAGGTACAGGGCTAAAAAATGAAGGACAAAAAACGCGAAGAGGTGCAGGATGTTTGGGCGCCGCGGTGCCAAATCAGAGCGCCACGGCGCCGGAAGTTTAGAGGGGCGCAGATGTTTGGGCGCCACGGTGCCGATCTCAGGGCCACGGCGTCGCAACGAAAAATCTGAGAAATAAAAGAGCCCTAGAAACGATTTCCCTCTTCCATTCTGACGGGATTTCTGACGTATCTGCCATGCATTATCCGCCGCCACCGCCACCATTTTAAACCAAGTTTGTAAGTTATCCCGTTTTTCTTTTATTTTTGAGTCTTGCACACATTAGGGACAATATGTGATTTAAGTTTGGGGGGTGTTTTATTGTTTTGAGTCTTTGTGATTTGTTTTGTGTGTTTTTGAGTTTTTTTTAGATCATGCATGTTGTAGTTACTTGAAACGCCTAGTGAAGTAAGGTTGAATAATGTATGGAATTAGAAGCAACCATCTGAACATTTAGGTTAGATATGCCAAAAAATCATGAAATCGAACTATTTGGGGTATCTTGCTGGATTTATGCATTGTTAAGTGATTAAACATATGTGTCTGCTTGCTTGCTAATTGAGGAGAAATAGTTAGGATATATATGTTAGGGAGATGACTCAGGCATTTTTTTGTTAACCCTTTCTTACCATTCTTGCCTATCCCTGACAATAAATTGTATCCCTAGTCAGCCCCATTGAGCCTAAAAATAAGATCTTTTCTTTGACACCTTATAGTTCCATATTTGTGTCATAAGTGAAAAATTGAGATGATTGGATAATATAGTGTTGAAAAAAGAGACAAAAGAGAATGAACAAATTTTGATGCACCCCAATAAAAAAGTAATAATAAATAGGCAAAAGCCTAAGTTTGGGGGTGCCTGTTATCCATAATACACCTCATTCTCTCAAAACAAAAGAGGGGAAAGATAGGTATGAGGTTAAAAAGAAAGGCAAAAGAAAAGGGAAGAATCGAAAGCAAAACGAGCTTATGGTACGTAAATTGAGCCTAAATGTCTATTTTTACCTACCCCTGCCTAAGCCTACATTACAACCCTGAAAAGCCCTGAAGATCTCTAATAAGTGTATCCATGATTAGTGGAGAATATCAAGTAAACATGTCATAGGATTTTGAAATTGACATGCATAGTTAGGTATTCTTACTTCCAGTGAGCATGATTAAATTGAATTTGCGAAATATCTGACTTGATGTGTTTAGAATGCTAAAAATCCATGCTATATGTTCCTGAATATTATTCCACTAACCTTCATGCTTTTCTAAGTAACATTGATGCAGCAACTTGATCAATGTCTTTGAGTCATTTTATTTTCTTTTCCTCCGTGTCTTTATTTCTTTCTTTTGATCTTTACTCGAGGGCGAGTAAAGGTTAAGTTTGGGGGTATTTGATCGGTGTATTTTATATACACCTTTTGAGTCATTTTTAGTTAGTCGTTTGCCCATTTTTGTACAAATATGTGTCATCTTAGGATAGATTTTCTTTCTTTTGAGTCATAATGGTTTAAAGTGGCACATTGGTGAAAATGAGTGAAAAGAGGGCAGAACAGAGGTTCCAGAGCTCAAAAAGCTAAAAGGTTGGCAACCGGCGAAATGCGGTAGCCGCCACCACCAACCAGCAAGATCAGAGCCACGGCGCCAAAGAACAGAGAGAGTCGCAGGTTTCGCGCGCCAGGCCGAGGCGGGAAAATTGTCAAATCCGAATTGGAATGGGCCAAGGCCAAGAAGGAAAAGTTTTGGGACGTTTTTAAGGTTATAAAAAGGACCTTTTAGGTCAGATTTAAGGATCCAACACTTGGCAATTCATCACAACTTGGAGATCAAGATTGGAGACTTACTTTTGTGTAATTTCTTGTTCTTTATTTTATTTCTTTTTAGTTTATGTTGGATATTAGTTTAGTTCTTGTCATGTCTATGGCTATGAACTAACTTAATTTAGGTCTTTCCATATCGAATCACTTGAACCTCATTTTTATGAATTAATGCATGTTTTGGTTTCTTCTTATTATTATTGAGATTTATTCAATAATTGTTTTGATTGCTTGGTAATTAATTGATCACTAATTATCATAACTTATATGATTCTAATCGAACGCCGAAATGTGAGATTGTGAAAATGCTATAGTTGAATAAACATAGGTTTAAATCGTGGACGAAAGTACCCCGATACTTGTGTAGCTTAATAGGTTATTGCTTTTAATCCTCCTTTATAGTCAATCTTGTCATCAAAAGATAGAAGGGTTCTATATTGGGGTTGAGTGTTTATATTACCTTAACAGGAGTATAAAACGGCTTAGTTAACCTGCTATCTCAAAATAGAAGAAGAACCATAATTATTTGCATTAACGAGTAAAGCGAGCGGATAGTTGAAGAGATTTGTAAGTCCTATTTCCACCATATCTGAAGTAAAATAAAGTAATTTAGTTAGCATCTATAATCATAGCTATAAATAATTCATCAAATTATCGGTTACCAAATAGATACGACAGAATAGAGGTTGATAATTGAACATTAATCCCTGAGGACGATAACTCGGTCTTCTAGACTATATTACTTGTCACGACACGTGCACTTGCGTTTAGTGTGTGCATAAATCGCGCATCAATTACATGCCCAACAGGACGTGTAAAATTCTGCCCCAAAACCATACCAAAACAGCCCCTAAAACAGTCCACAATTAACTATAACGAGGGTGGAATGTGAGGCCTTTCAACGCCTTTCCACACCCTTATTCCTTCGGGGTTTTCATTAGCAATCTTTTTCATTAAACATGAAATATAGGGGCTGATTTTCTAGCATACAACGCGTCTAAAACAGTCCCTAAAACTGCACAACAACGCCTCACAGTTTCATGCAGTTTTTCCGGCCAACTACTACAACCAAAGTCCTCTTTATAACTCCTTATGATCCAATTCGTATTTCAAAATTTATATACAAAAAACATCAACTTGTAACAACCATATTCCCTTCATTTTAACATGCGATTAGTGACATTAAACAACAACAATAACCAACGAATTCGATATTGACCAAAATTGTCCAGAAAATCGGTAAACACCAAACATGTCACATAGGTTTCTTATACTCCATTTTTCTTGTTACAAGTTCTTCCCCTAACTACCACAACATGTAATATATAATTACTTCAAGAGGAAGAAGGAAATTTACCACAAATCTTAGCCAAAACAGTCCCAAAGTCACGGCACACACTACACAGTTTTGCACCACTTCTTCACATTACAATCACACACATGTAACTTCTACGAGTTTGTAATCATCTTATCTTCTTGTTGTTCTTCCAAAAAGTTCATAACAAGTTAAGGGTTTCAAGGCCTTGTTCTTGGCCAAACCGTGATCCACACTTTGGTGTGTTAAACTTGGCTTAGAACTTAGTCTAGGTGCTTAATCTTGGAAAGAAAAATACTTTGATCTTGATCTTGTCTTTGGATATGGGGATTTCGAATTGCTCTAGGTTTTTGGAGAGATGAGGGTTTGTATGGATGAATATCTTTTGTTCTAAGTCTTTAAGACTTATCTATATAAAGGTGTGTGGAGTCTTCACAAGACAAGTGGGGAGGGCACTTGATAACCTCCTATTGGCCAAGTATTTCTTCACAAAAAACAAAATGCATCCACACTTAGTTATTTTTCATCCCATTTCGATGGACATGTAACATAGTATACCAAGACTTAATAAATCCACTAAGTCCATAATTCTAATGAAAAATAATTTCATTACTAGAATTAATTTTTGTCATCACATTAAACTCAAAAAAAAATCTGTATAAGGAAATGTAAACATCCTTTCCTTCCGACATTCAAATCTTATTTCTATAATCATGTTATCACTTAGTAGCTATGGAATTATGGGGTGTAACAATATACAATTCTACATTATGTATATAAGTATGGGTGTAAGTGTGTAAGTGGGTCAGAGTTTGATTGTAAGCGGATTGAGACGAAAAGGGACTTGAAATGAGGGTTCTTGGGTGGGATATTTCTAGTGGACAGTGTGGTATTGTGAGGCTTGGTCGGTAGAATTAAGAAGATTTGGGTTAAGGCATTTTAAGGGGGTGTTTCGGGTACGTTGAGAGTTGTATTGGTGTTCGGGGTTCGGTGGTGGCAAGGTGATGGCAATTGGCTAAAATAGTGAGGTATCAGTAATGGATGTTTTGGCGGATTGTTTGGTGTTGTCGAGATGTCACGGGTATTTGTGGGTGGTTTCGGTCAGTCACCTTTAGTGGGGGTGTTTGGTAATATTGTGGGACGTGGTGATGGAAAGAATATGGTGGTTTGAAATAAGGAATGAACATGAGTCGTTAGGTGCAATCTCGGATGCAAACCAAGTGAGGATCGGTCGATATGGACAAGGATAATGACACAAGGGTTTTAATGCTCGAGTCGACACCAAGTATAGTAGGCCAATTAGACAAGGACTTGACCGAGGTTTCTAAGTACAAGCTCGATAACAAACCAAGTGAGGGTGGATAATAACCTTATGAAGAGTAACCCATAGACCCTAGGCTTGGGTTTGGTTGGACCCACAAGTTCTAACTTCCACTTCGTCTGAGGGGGTTCCTTAAGCTTGGGTTTTGTTAGATCACACAAGTTCTAACCAAACTTACACCGAAGGGAACATTAGCTTGGATTTAACTAGATCACACAAGTTCTAGTTAAACTTACACCAAGGGTTTAACCCACAAAATGATCGAATGCCCACATAAGGACCAACCAAATAAACAACATACAAGTTGAATAAATTAGGAATTGAGTAAAACTCAAATAATTTTTATAAATAAACTCTACCCTTTTTACAATAGCTTAAGGTCCTATTTATACTAGTACATGGACTATTATAGAAGACAACATAATGGAAACTTAACTATATGGCACTCTCGGCCAAGTGAGAACAAATGAGAAAGGGTTCGGGTTAACTTGGGGAATAAGGGTATTCTCGGCCATATATGGGAAAATGGGAAGGGGTTTGGAATAAATTGGGGGACAAGGAATAGACCAACTCTTCAAGTTCTCTAGGCCATTCTTGTATGTCTTCCATGTAAAGCAATGCATGAACTACTTAGTTCATGAATCATTTCCTTGGAGCACGTGTGAAAGTTTTTGTTCTTGAAGTACCTTGGTGAGTCGTTCGTCCAACTCTTCACATCCCCTAGGCCGATATTGGTGTCTCCAATGTGGTTAAGTACATGAATGTATTATCTCCTTGGAAGCCTCATCTTCTAGATGACTCTTGTCCTTGTCACCTTATCATCTCTCTCGGCCTAGTCAACCCCTTGGAAGAAACTTTCGACCTAGTCATCCTTTCCTATTACATGGCTTATTAATTGTGTCCTAAGAAGAACTAGTATTTGAACTAAGAATTAAAACAAGAGAGAAACAAAATGGTCTTGGTCAAGACCTACATACAAAGCCGACAGAATAATGTTGTCTTCTTAGCCTTCATGTGATTTCATCCATTCTACTCCACATTTCATCCCATTTTAAGCATGTAATCATAGATTGATGGGCAATCGTTGGCACCCTTAACAAATCTTCTCTCGGCATATGTTGGGAATTTAAGTCCACGAGCTTTCTTTCATTAATCTCCTCTTCTTTAAAAGAATTTGTCCTCACATTCTCGTCGTCTAAATATGGTAACAAGCCTTCAACAACAAGTGTTTATCTAACACTTCTATCATTGGATAAGTTCGGAAGTTTTATCTTGTAGGCGTCTTCTCGAAACTTGCCAAATAAGGATCCGAATACAAGACAAACGATTTTGACTTAAAATGATGTTTGCATTGGGCCACGAATCCCATAAGACATAATGCCTTTCCATAGGTAGAATAATGGCATCGTACACCACTCAATTTTGTACTAGAGAAAAATATGGCACTAGTGTCACGTTCGACTTCTAATGGCTTTTCACAGCTCGGCATATTTAAAACCGGTGTTTCACAAATCTTTTCCTTCAAGGCTTCAAAGACTTGTTGGTTCCCGGAATAATTCATACTCATATTTTCTCATTTGTTTGTTGTTAAAGGAAGCAAGGGTCCAACAATCCCGAGTGACCTGATGAGAAAAAGAAGTCGAACCAAGGAAACTATTTGCCGCAACGACCCTTGTAGGCTCGGACCAACTTCGGAAAGTTAACACCATGGATGGATCATCATACATGTTGTTGGATGATACAATGTAATTAATGGATCGTGGTAGCATCTTGTGCATGAAACTCATGGTAGAGTTTGTTGCGTTGCACAATCTAAATTACACGATAGAGTTTTGTCCCATGGTGTTCTTTGTAAACCAAGGATGAAATACAAGTTCACATATTTCCATGGTTGCTCTGGGACCGGAAAATGAGTATATGATTCTGTGGAAGAATCTTTTAGACCTTTGATACATGGAACACTTTCTTATTACTCCTTTTACATCTTCGAACATGGGATCTCGTTCATGGAACTCCTTTAGCACTTCAAATCCCGTCAACTTTTGTTTAAGCATGGTCAATGATCGGTGTATTTTATATACACCTTTTGAGTCATTTTTAGTTAGTATTTTACTCACTTTATTTATGTTTAGTATAGTATTAGGGTCGTTTTCCTTTCTTTTGTGTCACAGCGGTCAAAAATGGAGAAATGACGAAAAGAAGAGAAAATGAGCTTAATTGAGATGGAATTGCACACAAAAAGGGCCAAGAAATAAAGTCTAAGAAGTTCCGGGAATTATAGAGGAGATCAGACGAAGACCGGACGAACAAAGGACGAAGAAACGAAAAATCCGGAAGAATTCCGTCACCAGAGCCGCGGCTGCGCAAGGCGTGGCGCCGATCAAGCCGCCCAACTATCTCTCGATTTTCAGAGCCGCGACGCTTGGTCACAGCGCGGCGCCGACGCGGGAATTATGAAGTGCTGGCCGAATTTGACATGTTTTCAGAATCCTAAAGGGATTATTTTTCCTACCTAAAGGGATTATTTTTCCTACCTAAAGGGATAACTTTTCCTACCTAAAGGGATAACTTTTCCTACCTTAAAACCCTTACCTAAAAGGATTCTAATAACTTTTCCTTTCCTACAAATCCCTAACCCTTCACCAAAAGGATTCTTTGGCTATAAATATTATACATCATTAGAAGAATTATTCATTCTCCATTCTACCATTCACCATTCTACATCCATCCTTCCACCAATTCATCTTGTAAATATTCCACAACACAACCCTTGGATGCTTGGCTTGGAGACTCATACTTAGTAATTTTCTTTTCTTTTCTTTTCTTTATTTCAGTTTTTGTATGATGAACATGTGATTAGTTCTTGTCATATTTATGGCTAGGAACTAATTCTCTTATAGGGCTTTCCATGTTGAATTGCTAGAAACTTATGTTATAAATTAATGCATGCTTATGGTTATTTTTCTTATTGAGAGATCTATCCAATAATTGAGTTGAATTCTTGGTAATTAATTGACAACTAATTATCACTATATGATTTCTAATCAGATTCTGAAAAGGGGGGATTGTGAATATGCTGTAAGTTGGGTAGACATTCTTGGATTGGGGATGAAAATACCTCAATTATTTATGTAGCGTTGATGAGAGGCTTAACAACCCTAATTTTGCGCATTGTGCGTGACGGTCAACTAGGTTTTTGTTCTTAATCCTCCTATAAAGTTACCATTATCACCGAAAGGTAGGTAAGAACGAGCATCGGGTTGAGTGTTTATATAACCCTAACGGGAGTATAAAGCGATTTCAGAAACCCGCTTTCTCCAAAAGAATAATACCATAAGTAATGCATTAGTAAGTGGCATAAGCGGATAGTGAGGATACATAGAAGCCCTATTCTCATCACTCACAAGTAAATCTTTATACTCTAAATAGCTTTTATAATTCTTAGTCATAAACAACCAATCAATCATTAATCCACCAAATAGATACTAGAAAATAGATAATTGGTACTTGAACCCTAATCCTGAGGGCGATATTCGGTCTTATCTAAGACTATACTACTTGATACGATAACGCACTTGCGTTTAAGTGTGTGCATCTTAACGCGCATCAAGTTTTGGCGCCGTTGCCGGGGATTAGGCATAGTTCAATATCAAATTTATCTATTTTTAATTTCTAATTTGGTTTTTATTTTTGTTTCTTTAAATTATTTATTTTATTTTCTTTTGAAAAAAAAAATTATTATAAAAAAAAAAACAAGTGTGTCGTGATTCGTTGTTGGTTTTGATTCATCTCAGGGATCCTTAAGACATGGATTTCTACTGTCAATATGATCGAGCTCCAACCAGAGAGGAGGAGAGGGAGGAATTACGAGAAGCTATACTCGGTCCTCACGAGGTACCAAAATCAGTTCATAGACGAAACGAGAATAGCCATGAAGAAGTTGGAAACGCAAATAGCAGAGCTCGCGATCATATTCAACAGCGAAACACAAGAAGAGCAATCTGCACCTGGGGTAGGCAATGAGGAAACACAATGTCAGGCAATTGACCTGAAGGATGCCGAATCATGGGAGATAGAGAGTTCGCAGCAGCAGTGATGGCGTGGATGATGGCTGGCAAGATTCTCGAGAGCGGCGCGGCGTAACCCGTAAATCGAGGTGATTTTGAGCAACAGCAGATTGAGAGCACGAACCACACCCAACTATTGAGGAATCGGTGAGATAGTTGGTGTAGAGAAGGAAAAGATTGCGAGATCCAATTATTTACCTTCTTGAATTCTGTGGAAATTCTTTTCTTGCACCTATTACGGAAGAAACACCACTAGCTATCACGGTGATTCCCAGTAGGAAGCTCATACCATCAAGGTACCCCAGAGTTGAGAGATGTAGAAGTTCACGGATTCCTACATTATAGAAAACATAAAACAAGCCTACTTGGGGATAATTGTATATGTAAGGCTCTTGTTTGAACAAATGGTCGTAGGGAAATTGAGACCTACAACAATAACTCTACGGATTGCAAGCGATTCGCCGAAGGATCCCATGGGCACTCGAAAAGGTTAATTGCGTCCGGCTAAAAGACGTTAAAGACAGCGCTTGTTGGGAGGCAACCCAATATTTTTAATTATGTTATTTTAATTTCTGTCTTTATTTTATTTTATTTTGTCTTGAACAGTCTCACGGTCTTGGGTTCTTGTTTTGTGTTGTTGGATGGAGTGGGTCAAAGCTAAAGCCGAGGAAAAGGAGCAAAAGCTGAAAAAAAAGCGATCGTCGAGGCGGCGCTAAAATCGGCAGCGCGTAATTTCAGAAGAGCCACAGTACTATGGCTTGCGCGCTGAATATCGAGGCATGGCCGGAACTTCAGAGAGCCATATTTCCGTGCAAATTCCAGAATTTTTCATCCTAGACCTCCGTTATGACCGCTGTGTTGTGTCAGTAAGTTGTCCTTTTTCTTTTATTTTCTTTGAGTCTTGCACACATTGGGGACAATGTGTGATTTAAGTTTGGGGGTGTTTTATTTGTGTCTTGTTATGTTTCAATTAAGTCTTTTTTTTATTGTTTTGTGTTTATTTTTGAGTCACAAAATTTTTTTCTTTTTTTTTCTTTCTTTTTTCATAATTGACTGTCAAAGATCATGTATGTTGTAGTTGCTAGAAACACCTAGTGAAGGAAGGTGGAATAATGTAATGGAATTAGAAGCAACTATCTAAACACCTAGGTTAGATATGCCAAAAACTCACAAAAATCTGTCTATTTGGAGTTTCTTGCTTAAATTGTGCATGCTAAATTATGAAAACCTATGTGTTATGATTGCTTGCTATTTGAGGCGAAATAGTTAGGATATGCATGTTAGGGAGATGACTCAGGCATTTCTTTGATAGCCAATTTTTACCACTCTTTTCTACCCCGAACTTTAAAAGTATCCTAGTCCCATTTGAGCCCAAAAATTGAAATTTCTTCTTTGACACCCTATATTCCCACAGATTGTGCCATAAGTAAAAATGTGAAGTAGTGGAATCAATTGTGTTAAAAAAGAGACAAAAAGAGTGAATGAGCTTGTTGCACCCTAATAAAAAAGTAATAAGAAAGAGGCAAAAGCCTAAGTTTGGGGGTTCTTGTTATTATAATACTCTTCATTCTCCCAAAACAAAAGAGGGAAAAAGATAGAATTGAAGTGAAGAAAAGAACAAAAAGAAAAGGGAAATCTGAAAGAGCTTATGGTACACAAAAATGAGCCTAAATGCCTATTTTTACCAACCCCTACCTAAGTCTACATTACAACCCTTAAAGTCCTGAAGATCTATTTTATGCATATTCAGGATTAGTGGAGAATAGCAAGTAAGCATGCCATAGGATTTTTGAATTTATAAGCATGATTTAGTATATTGACTTCCATTAAAGCATGATAAATATGAGTTTGCGAAATATCTAGCTCAATGTGTTTAATGTGCTGAAAAATTTCATGCTACATGTTCCTGCATATTATTCTGCTAACCTTCATGTTTTTCTAGATAACACTAAATGCAGCAAAAAGTGATCAATGTCAGTGAGTCTTTTATTTTTCGTTTCTTGAGTCTTTTATTTCTTTCTTTCTATCTTTGCTCGAGGGCGAGCAAAGGTTAAGTTTGGGGGTATTTGATCGGTGTATTTTATATACACTTTTTGAGTCATTTTTAGTTAGTATTTTACTCATTTTATTTATGTTTAGTATAGTATTAGGGTCGTTTTCCTTTCTTTTGTGTCACAACGGTCAAAAATGGAGAAATGACGAAAAGAAGAGAAAATGAGCTTAATTGAGATGGAATTGCACACAAAAAGGGCCAAGAAATAAAGTCTAAGAAGTTCCGGGAATTATAGAGGAGATCAGACGAAGACCGGACGAACAAAGGACGAAGAAACGAAAAATCCGGAAGAATTCCGTCACCAGAGCCGCGGCGCTTGGCAGCAGCGCCGCGGCGCCGACCACTGAAGCCGTCCAACTATCTCTGATTTTCAGGCGCCGCGGCGCCAGTCTGCAGGGCCGCGGCGCCGACGCGGGAATTATGAAGTGCTGGCCGAATTTGACATGTTTTCAGAATCCTAAAGGGATTATTTTTCCTACCTAAAGGGATTATTTTTCCTACCTAAAGGGATAACTTTTCCTACCTAAAGGGATAACTTTTCCTACCTTAAAACCCTTACCTAAAAGGATTCTAATAACTTTTCCTTTCCTACAAATCCCTAACCCTTCACCAAAAGGATTCTTTGGCTATAAATACTATACATCATTAGAAGAATTATTCATTCTCCATTCTACCATTCACCATTCTACATCCATCCTTCCACCAATCCATCTTGTAAATATTCCACAACACAACCCTTGGATGCTTGGCTTGGAGACTCATACTTAGTAATTTTCTTTTCTTTTCTTTATTTCAGTTTTTGTATGATGAACATGGGATTAGTTCTTGTCATATTTATGGCTAGGAACTAATTCTCTTATAGGGCTTTCCATGTTGAATTGCTAGAAACTTATGTTATAAATTAATGCATGCTTATGGTTATTTTTCTTATTGAGAGATCTATCCAATAATTGAGTTGAATTCTTGGTAATTAATTGACAACTAATTATCACTATATGATTTCTAATCAGATTCTGAAAAGGGGGGATTGTGAATATGTTGTAAGTTGGGTAGACATTCTTGGATTGGGGATGAAAATACCTCAATTATTTATGTAGCGTTGATGAGAGGCTTAACAACCCTAATTTTGCGCATTGTGCGTGACGGTCAACTAGGTATTTGTTCTTAATCCTCCTACAAAGTTACCCTTATCACCGAAAGGTAGGTAAGGAACGATACTGGGGTTGAGTGTTTATATAACCCTAACGGGAGTACAAAACGATTTCGTAAACCTGCTTTCTCCAAAAGAAGAATACCATAAGTAATGCATTAGTAAGTGGCATAAGCGGATAGTGAGGATACATAGAAGCCCTATTCTCATCACTCCTGAAGTAAATCTTTATACTCTAAATAGCTTTTATAATTCTTAGTCATAAACAACCAATCAATCATTAATCCACCAAATAGATACTAGAAAATAGATAATTGGTACTTGAACCCTAATCCTAGAGGACGATATTCGGTCTTATCTAAGACTATACTACTTGATACGATAACGTGCATTTGCGTTTAAGTGTGTGCATCTTAACGCGCATCAGTCAACATTATGTGCCTTTGAAGAAGTCTATCCGCCACTATTATGGACTTATCATCTTCATGTCTTGTGGCGAATATGGGAGTTGGTAAGTATGCTACCCACTTAGCAAGTCTCAGATTCAACTTCCTTAGCACCACATAAAATTATGTGTCGTAAGTAGGATAAAGAAGTCGTGTATCACCTAATCTTCCATTAGAGGGTGCCATGGATTCTTGGTCTTGAAATAAGACGACTCCAATATCACATTCAACTCCAAGATTCGGAATAGCGGCAGCAAGGGCACAAAAATTTTGAGTGAGTCGACGAGGAGAAAAGGCCTCACTTACACTCGACGGTTTGGGCCAACTCCAGATAGTTTCCACCTTGGGTGGACTAACATGAATGTCCTCGGATGGATGAACGCCTCCGGGTAATATTATGTACTTCACGGACGGTCGAAGTACCTTGTGCATGAGACTACTCACGGAAGAGCTCGGTGTGTTGCACAATACGAATGACATACCAAACCACTCGTACCAGTCATAGTTGATCTTTAAGACCGTATTCCATTCACCTCCTTCTCGGTTCCTTAATTGATGGTAACCACTCTTCAAATCTATCTTGTAAAATGATTTAGCCCCACTCAATTCATCAAAAATGTCTTTTAATCACGACATAGGCAGTTTTCACCTCATGATGATGGTGTCGACCTTTCAGCTTTCAATACTCGTGTACCAAGTTTCACTTTTCTTTGGTACTACCAAGACTGTATCCTTGTTTGGATTGTTACTATAGGCTTGATGATTAGGTAATGAACTTCTTGGAAATAAACCAAGAGTATGTTCAATACCTTCCACCGGTGGTCACCTGATTGCAAGATCATCTGCACGTACATCTTTCAATAGTTCCTTGAAGCCGACATATATAGAACTCCCCTTATTTTACTCTTCTTTTATCTTTTGTGCATCAAGAAAGAGAGTCTCGGTTTCCTTTTATTCTTCAAGTGGTACGGGTTCCTTAATGTCAAAGGAAAACCCACACTTTCGATACTCTTTTCTAATCATGACGTGGGGATTAGGACATTCACTTGCAAAGTGTCATAATTCTTGACATTGAAAACACCTTTTTCTCTTTTTATCTACCCCCTTGGTAACCTTTACACTTTCTTGGATATACGATGAGTTAGTAAAAGAGGTACTCCCATTTTCTACCCTTGTATCTTTCTCTCCACTTCTTTGATTATACAAGGGGTTAGTAAAAGAGACATCACCCTTCTCTTTAACATTAGTGAGATTTACATAGGGTCTTGGGGTCCCTTTATTTTCAAGTCTTAGGTTGTTTTGTACAATCCCGAACTTGGAATTTTTTTCTCACGGCATGTCTTACAAATTCTTTCCTCAATTTTTGCGTGTGTTTTGCAAAAATGTCATACGACCCTCTGAAGTTCTTCTTTGTTTATATGAACCATAGCGTTAAGGCATGGGACAGGAACGCCTCGCACTGATACCCATCTGATGTATATAAGGATGGGTGTAAGTGTGTAAGTGGGTCAGATTTTGGTTGTAAGAGGATTGACACGAAAAAGGACTTGAAATGAGGGTTCTCGGGTGGGACGTTTCTGCCGGACAATGTGGTGTTGTGAGACTTGGTCGGGTAGATTCAGGAAGAGTTGGGTTAAGGCATTTAAGGTTGGTGGTCGGGGTTCGGTGGTTGGGTGGTGGAAAGGTGATGGCAACTGGCTGAAATAGTGAGGTACCGGTAAGGGACGTTTTGGCACACTGTTTGGTATTATCAGGATGTCACGGGTATCTGTGGGTGGTTTCGGCCAATGACCTTCAGTGGGGGTGTTTGGGAACTATTGTGGGATGTGGTGGTGGAAAGAATATGGTGTTTTGAAACAAGGAATGAACACGAGTTGCTAGGTGCAATCTCGGATGCAAACCAAGTGAGGATCGGTCGATATGGACAAGGATAATGACACGAGGGTTTCTATGCTCGAGTCGACACCAAGTATAGTAGGTCAATTAGACAAGGACTTGACCGAGGTTGCTAAGTAGAAGCTCGAGAATTGTTACACCCCGTAATTCAAGGACATGTTTAAGAGAATGTATGTAAGGAACACAAAACTTGAAAAGGGTACGAAAGGAAGAATTGTTTTTCCGACGAAAAATCTTCCGAACGTCGGAAAGGAGAAATGTTCGTTGGTGAGAATTAGATTCTCAAAATGCATTAATTGAAGGGTATGGAACTTATTATCATCATGGAAATTTATTTTTACGGATTTGGTCACGTGGGGCCCACCCGAGGAATTTTACGTTTTGTGGGGCCCACGAGGGTTACGGAATTTTATGAACGAATGGGAGGGCGACACGTGGCACCCCCCACATTGGTCTTGGACGAAATTGAAGCAAGGGTAAAATGGTCATTGACCATCAAGGAAGATAAGTCTTCAAAGCTTGAGTTTATTGACTAGTCGAAACATCGGCAGCGATTAATTAATTACTCTCATCCTAGCCACTCAAGTGTTGCAATCTAAGCCATTCATTGTATTATATATACACAACTAGTGCAAGACTATCTCTTTTAACACTTAGAAAAAATTGCACATTCTTGTTCTTCACTTAGAGCTCTCGGCAATTGTGCATATTCCCACACAAAATTTTGTAATTTTGGTTCATAATTCACAAGACTTTAACCCAAGGTCCCTAAGGGTATTGTAAGGATATCGCAATAGAAATATTTTGGAAAAACGGCGTTTCACGTTAGTCGCAAGGAGAAAACCTAAGGCATTTTCATAGGTTTTGATTGGAAATGGAAGAGAAGTTGGTTGTGAGCTTCTAAAGGCTTCAAATAGCGGATTGGAGCGTAAAGGAAAGGAGCTAAGAATTGCTAAGGAGCGACATTGAATCTTGGAAATTATAAGGGCTTGTAAAGGTAAAATTCTTGTCGTTTTAGTAATTAAGATTACTTATTGTTGTAGCTATAGATATTAGCAAGTATGAGATATATATTATGAAGTTGATAAGTGTTAGGGATATTGGAACCCTAATCCGAAAACTAGTATGTTTAGCCTTAAGATTACAATTCAATTTGATTATTAGTATAAGTCGTCACATGTTATTTAAAGAAGGTAATTGTAGTTGTTGAAGTTTTCTATGACTATATAACATGTTAGACCTAAGGACTTGGATTGAATAAAAAGAATTGGAAAGGACTTTGTGTTATTGAATAAGTTAGCCGAGAATGACCTTGATTAAGGACTTAGTTGGTATATATTGTGGGGCGGAATTTTACACGTATTGTAAGGCGTGTAATCCCCTTTGATTGGTTGTTGTATTGAGCCTTAAATGTGGCGTGTTTGGTTATTGAATTCGGCCTTGAAAAATGTGGCAAAGTATGTAGAAACAAATGAAGTGATGTCCGATTTTCCGTAGAATTTAGTGACTTTGCACTTAGAATATTCTACGTTTGAAGCTAGAGGTTTAATGGACGTATTATGGCCATTATAGGTTGAAGTACTAAGTATAGCGTATCCTACTTGAAGGATGGAATAGCTCAAGGTTGAAGTACTTTGGAGCATTTTGCTACTTGTCGACAATCGTCGCGAGGTATGTGAACTTCTTCCTTCTTTTGGCATGATTCTATGTATGGAATATACATGTGGTAGTATTTCATGATTCCTTCTACTCTTAGAAATTAAGAGGTATGTATGTTGATTTACTCTATGTAAAAGCTACGTCTAAGAAATCCTAAGTTTTTACCAAGTCTTATGGGGGATGTTGGTAAGAGTCGTTAGGAAGTATTTGGAGTCAAGTTGACTTGGCTAAGTTACTGGACGAATGAGAATAAGTATCGAACAAGCCATTGCAGCGTTAATAAAAGAAAATGTATCGACAATCAATTAAATTAAAATGAGTAGAATTCTCCATCTGCATAGAAGCTAAGATAAGACAAAATTGTATTATATTTTCTAGATCATGGCTGCTTTAATAAGATCGTTATAAACAAGTATAACCTATTCACAACTCAAAAAGCATATGTTACTTAAATTAAAAGAGTTTATGTTATGAAGTTTTAAGACTATGAACTTGATTTCTAAGAAGGTTACAAGACTTTATTTTTCAAGTTATGGGACTTGATTCTTAAAGGAAGAAAGGACTTGATTTAAAAAGTATGGTTTCTATGATTTATTTCAAAAGTTAAGAGGCTTGAGTTTTCAAAAGAATAAGTTTATTTATTTAAAAGAGAAGGAGTTTTAAGATTCTTTTAAGTATGTATGTACGTAGTATTTTTGGGTTTAATTTTCCCTAAGGTAATAAGGAATAAAAAGTGCCCTAAGTTTTCTAATTTTAAAAGGTTGTTATAATAGCTTTATGGGAAGTTGTTATAACAACTTAAGAAGAAGTGAGAAGAGGGTTTAAAATGTTATGCAAAGTGACTTTATCGCGTCCCAGGAATGGGCCGGGCAGTATACCTTTATGGGCAAACTATATGACATTATCGCGTCCCAGGAATGGGTCGGGCAGTATACCTTTATGGGCAGACTATATGACATTATCGCGTCCCAGGAATGGGCCGGGCAGTATACCTTTATGGGCAGACTATATGACATTATCGCGTCCCAGGAATGGGTCGGGCAGTATACCTTTATGGGCAGACTATATGACTTTATCGCGTCCCAGGAATGGGCCGGGCAGTATACCTTTATGGGCAGACTATATGACATTATCGCGTCCCAGGAATGGGCCGGGCAGTATACCTTTATGGGCAAACTATATGACTTTATCGCGTCCCAGGAATGGGCCGGGCAGTATACCTTTATGGGCAGACTATATGACATTATCGCGTCCCAGGAATGGGCCGGGCAGTATACCTTTATGGGCAGACTTATGTGACTTTATCGCGTCCCAGATTGGGCCGGGCAGTATAGGCGTCCCTCCATATAGGGTCGGATTATGTTATGTAAGGTAAGTAAGTTATATGGTAATGAACTTGATGATTTTTTTCTAAGAATGTACGTAAGAAAGTGACTATAGCTTTTATGTAAAAATGAGAAAAGATAATAAGGTACGATTAAGTTCACGAGATGGTAATGACACGGTAGGATCTGGTATTTACCCTTTTTATACTTGCCCCTGTCATTCTTTGTACAGTTATGATTTGTTTACTGTACCTTATTTTCGTTTCATATTCGGTACCTGTTGTACTGACCCCCTTCGGGGGGCTGCGTTCATGCCCGCAGGTATTAGGTACACAGGTTGGTGATCCTTGCTCTTAGGATCTCGGTTCAGTTTTGGGAAAAAGCTTCATTTACTCCGGAGGCTTATCTTTTGGTACGGTTTCCCCTGAGGTTGTAGATTCATGTATATTCAGGGGTTTGGCGGGGCCCTGTCCCGCCACAGTTGTTATGTTAAAACTCTTAGAGGTCTATAGTCACATATTGTGGGTCAGTTTGTAAAGGAAGGGAGGCAACTGCTTCGGTTATGTATATATATGTCCAGGGATGTAGCCTTATCGGCTAACCTGTTGAGTTTTTTTTCTGTTGATTTATTTTATAAGTTTTATGTATGTTCCGCTTATTATCTCTGATGTATACCTGTAAGGGTGCCCAGGTAGGGCACCAGTCGCGGTCCCGGGGTCGGGTCGTGACAAAAGTGGTATCAGAGCAGTTAGTCCTCGGAAAGTGTCTACAGACCGTGTCTAGTAGAGTCTTGATTATCGGTGTGTTGTGCACCACATCTATAATCAGGAGGCTGCAGGACATTTAGGATTGGTTTCCATTCTTCTCTCTCTAAGATCGTGCAGTAGAGCTGTCATAGTAGATTGAATCCTCTCTGACCTATTCTTATGTATCAGCTATGCCTCTACGGAAGGCGACCAGGGCCCAGAAGGGCAAGCGGCAGCGAGGCGCTAGTGGTCCTGAGAGGTTACGATACTCGGACCAGTTATGCCCGAGGTTGTGGCGCGACGGCGAGTTCGATTCGCCGGCAGTAGTAGAGGCGAGAACACGGCAGCTCAGAGGTTCCGATACCCAAGCCTCGATTCGCGGCCGAAGGCAGAGTTTAGAGATTATGGAGAGCAGATCAGGCTATTGACTAGCATAGTGGTAGGGCAGCGCCGACAGGAGCAGGTAGCTAACCCTAGAGCCGACAGTTTGAGGATTCGGGATTTTCTGGGTTGTAGTCCACCCGAGTTCTATGGTTCGAGATCTGAGGATGATCCTCAGGAGTTCGTTCGGCAGCTACAGCGGACTATGCAGGTGCTTAGGGCCTCGGAGACAGAGTCAGTTGTGTTAGCTTCTTACCAGTTACGCGATATTGCATTGAACTGGTTTGAGTCATGGGAGCTGTCTAGAGGTGTGGGTGCTCTTCCAGCAGTTTGGGATGAGTTCACAGGGGCCTTTCTTGATCACTTTTTGCCTCCTGAGATGAGGAGAGCCCGTGTTGATAGGTTCTTGTCATTGAGGCAGAATGGGAGGACCATCAGGGAGTACAACCTGGAGTTTGACTCGTTGGCCAGGTATGCGCATACTATTGTGGCTGACATGGCGGACAGAGTTCACCGCTATGTGATGGGGCTAGACCGTTATATGATTACTACGTATGCAGGTGGCCGCCCTTCGTGTATGGATATTGCCGGAGATGCGAGCTTATGCGGGGATCGAGGCGAGAGAGAGAGACCGGCCAGACACGATCCGGCCCAAGAGGCGGGGCAGCGAGGTTTGAGGAAATTTTGAGCGGGCGGCCTCGGCAAAGAAACTAGGTCTACATTTCAGCCAGCACCGAGTGCTCCTCCACAGTTTTCCGGCGGAGGGTTTTACAACCCCGGGAATGCAGGGGTCGGACAGATCTGTAGAGCTTCAGGGTCTCAGGGAGATGGGGGTTCCAGTCAGTCGAGGCCACATTTGCCTCAATGCACCCAGTGTGGTAGGTTCCATTCTGGGTTATGTCGCGCCGGTACGGGTGCTTGTTACTCTTGTGGTCGTCTAAGCCATATGTTAAGAGAGTGTCCTTATAGAGGTGGTCCTGGTGGGACAGCACAGTCTACTGGATCAGTTGTGGGTTCTTCGCCTTCAATAGCTAGGCAGGATGTTCATGCACCGGCAGGCCGTGACAGAGGTCGTGGTGGAAGTTTCCAGTTTTAGCGGTCCTTTGAGCCGCCTATATGATTTCAGGTATGTCTTTGACCATTTAAAGACTTGTATGCATGATAAAGTTGTTGTATGTTTAAATGTCATGAACGGATAATATTGAGACTATGTATATATGCTATGAGGGGTTGGAAGTACGAAAAGATAATCCTTTTTGGGGGTTATGATGGATGGATAGGTGTGTGCGAGGTATTAGGGCCATATGTGGCATAATTAGATTTCATTAAGTGCAGTTTTATGAGACTATGCCGAGAAAGGATAGATTGAGCTCCGAGAGAACATTCGAGGATGAATGTTTTTAAGAGGGGAAGAATGTTACACCCCGTAATTCAAGGACATATTTAAGAGAATGTATGTAAGGAACACAAAACTTGAAAAGGGTACGAAAGGAAGAATTGTTTTTCCGAAAGAAAATCTTCCGAACGTCGGAAAGGAGAAATGTTCGTTGGTGAGAAATAGATTCTCAAAATGCATTAATTGAAGGGTATGGAACTTATTATCATCATGGAAATTTATTTTTACGGATTTGGTCACGTGGGGCCCACCCGAGTAATTTTACGTTTTGTGGGGCCCACGAGGGTTACGGAATTTTATGGACGAATGGGAGGGCGACACGTGGCACCCCCCACATTGGTCTTGGACGAAATTGAAGCAAGGGTAAAATGGTCATTGACCATCAAGGAAGATAAGTCTTCAAAGCTTGAGTTTATTGACTAGTCAACTTGTCCACTTGGCCAATTAATTAATTACTCTGATCCTAGCCACTCAAGTGTTGCAATCTGAGCCATCCATTGTATTATATATACACAACTAGTGCAAGACTAGCTCTTTTAACACTTAGAAAAAATTGCACATTCTTGTTCTTCACTTAGAGCTCTCAGCAATTGTGCATATTCCCACACAAAATTTTGTAATTTTGGTTCATAATTCACAAGACTTTAACCCAAGGTCCCTAAGGGTATTGTAAGTATATCTCAATAGAAATATTTCGGAAAACGGCGTTTTCACGTTAGTCGCAAGGAGAAAACCTAAGGCATTTTCATAGGTTTTGATTGAAAATGGAAGAGAAGTTGGTTGTGAGCTCTAAAGGCTTCAAATAGCGGATTGGAGCGGAAAGGAAGGGAGCTAAGAATTGCTAAGGAGCGACATTGAATCTTGGAAATTATAAGGGCTTGTAAAGGTAAAATTCTTGTCGTTTTAGTAATTAAGATTACTTATTGTTGTAGCTATAGATATTAGCAAGTATGAGATATATATTATGAAGTTGATAAGTGTTAGGGATATTGGAACCCTAATCCGAAAACTAGTATGTTTAGCCTTAAGATTACAATTCAATTTGATTATTAGTATAAGTCGTCACATGTTATTTAAAGAAGGAAATTGTAGTTGTTGAAGTTTTCTATGACTATATAACATGTTAGACGTAAGGACTTGGATTGAATAAAAAGAATTGGAAAGGACTTTGTGTTATTGAATAAGTTAGCCGAGAATGACCTTGATTAAGGACTTAGTTGGTATATATTGTGGGGCGGAATTTTACACGTATTGTAAGGCGTGTAATCCCCTTTGATTGGTTGTTGTATTGAGCCTTAAATGTGGCGTGTTTGGTTATTGAATTCGGCCTTGAAAAAGGTGGCAAAGTATGTAGAAACAAATGAAGTGTTGTCCGATTTTCCGTAGAATTTAGTGACTTTGCACTTAGAATATTCTACGTTTGAAGCTAGAGGTTTAATGGACGTATTATGGCCATTATAGTTTGAAGTACTAAGTATAGTGTATCCTACTTGAAGGATGGAATAGCTCAAGGTTGAAGTACTTTGGAGCATTTTGCTACTTGTCGACAATCGTCGCGAGGTATGTGAACCTCTTCCTTCTTTTGGCATGATTCTATGTATGGAATACACATGTGGTAGTATTTCATGATTCCTTCTACTCTTAGAAATTAAGAGGTATGTATGTTGATTTACTCTATGTAAAAGCTACGTCTAAGAAATCCTAAGTTCTTACCAAGTCTTATGGGGGATGTTGGTAAGAGTCGCTAGGAAGTATTTGGAGTCAAGTTGACTTGGCTAAGTTACTGGACGAATGAGAATAAGTATCGAACAAGCCATTGCAGCGTTAATAAAAGAAATTGTATCGACAATCAATTAAATTAAAATGAGTAGAATTCTCCATCTGCATAGAAGCTAAGATAAGACAAAATTGTATTATATTTTCTAGATCATGGATGCTTTAATAAGATCGTTATAAACAAGTATAACCTATTCACAACTCAAAAAGCATATGTTACTTAAATTAAAAGAGTTTATGTTATGAAGTTTTAAGACTATGAACTTGATTTCTAAGAAGGTTACAAGACTTTATTTTTCAAGTTATGGGACTTGATTCTTAAAGGAAGAAAGGACTTGATTTAAAAAGTATGGTTTCTATGATTTATTTCAAAAGTTAAGAGGCTTGAGTTTTCAAAAGAAGAAGTTTAGTGATTTAAAAGAGAAGGAGTTTTAAGATTCTTTTAAGTATGTATGTACGTAGTACTTTTGGGTTTAATTTTCCCTAAGGTAATAAGGAATAAAAATGCCCTAAGTTTTCTAATTTTAAAAGGTTGTTATAATAGCTTTATGGGAAGTTGTTATAACAACTTAAGAAGAAGTGAGAAGAGGGTTTAAAATGTTATGCAAAGTGACTTTATCGCGTCCCAGGAATGGGTCGGACAGTATACCTTTATGTGCAGACTATATGACATTATCGCGTCTCAGGAATGGGTCGGGCAGTATACCTTTATGGGCAGACTATATGAATTTATCGCGTCCCAGGAATGGGTCGGACAGTATACCTTTATGGGCAGACTATATGACATTATCGCATCGAGAATGGTAAGGCAAGATACCTTTACGGGCGGACTATATGACATTATCGCGTCGAGAATGGGCGGCGGTATACCTTTATGGGCAGACTATATGACTTTATCGCGTCGAGAATGGGTCGGGCGATACCTTTATGGGAAGACTATATGACATTATCGCGTCGTGAATGGTAGGCAAGATACCTTTATGGACAGACTATATGACTTTATCACGTTCCAGGAATGGGCCGGGCATTATACCTTTATGGGCAGACTATATGACTTTATCGCGTCGAGAATGGGGCGGGCGATATCGGCGATATACCTTTATGGGCGAACTTATGTGACTTTATCGCGTCCCGGTTTGGGCGGCGATATAAGCGTCCTCGTATAGGTCGGATTATGTTATGTAAGGTAAGTAAGTTATATGGTAATGAACTTGATGATTTTTTTCTAAGTATGTACGTAAGAAAGTGACTATAGCTTTTATGTAAAAATGGGAAAAGATAATAAGGTACGATTAAGTTCACGAGATGGTAATGACACGGTAGGATCTGGTATTTACCCTTTTTATACTTGCCCCTGTCATTCTTTGTACAGTTATGATTTATTTACTGTACCTTATTTTCGTTCCATATTAAATTTTTGTTATCGACCCTTTCGGGGCTGCGTTCATGCCCGCAGGTATTAGGTACACAGGTTGGTGATCCTTGCTCTTAGGATCTCGGTTCAGTTTTGGGAAAAAGCTCAATTTACTCCGGAGGCTTATCTTTTGATACGGTTTCCCCTGAGGTTGTAGATTCATGTATATTCAGGGGTATGGCGGGGCCCTGTCCCGCCACAGTTGTTATGTTAAAACTCTTAGAGGTTTGTAGTCACATATTGTGGGTCAGTTTGTAAAGGAAGGGAGGCAACTGCTTCGGTTATGTATATATATGTCCAGGGAGGTAGCCTTATCGGCTAACCTGTTGAGTTTTTTTTATGTTGATTTATTTTATAAGTTTCATGTATGTTCCGCTGATTATCTCTGTTGTATACCTGTAAGGGTGCCCAGGTAGGGCACCAGTCGCGGTCCCGGGGTCGGGTCGTGACAAGAATAAACCAAGTGAGGATGGCCAATAACCTTATGAAGAGTAACTGATAGACCCTAGGCTTGGGTTTGGTTGGACCTTACAAGTTCTAACTTCCACTTGCACCGAGGGGGTTCCTTAAGCTTGGGTTTAGTTAGATCACACAAGTTCTAACCAAACTTACACTGAAGGGAACCTTATCTTGGGTTCAACTAGATCACACAAGTTCTAGCTAAACTTACACCAAAGGTTTGACCCACAAAAGGATCGAAGGCCCACACAAGGACCAACTAAGATAAATAACACACAAGTTGAATAATTTAGCAATTGAGTAAAAATCAAATAATTTTCATAAATAAACTTTGCCCTATTTGTCACGATTCAAATAGGAGGGCCACGACGGGCACTCGAACCTTACCCATCGGGTACCACTAACCATACAGCTAACACCTAATCATAATTAAATACGGACTAAGCCAAGAAAGGATTATGCAAAATCAGATAACCAACTTATATATATACATACTCATACCAAGGTCATACAAGACTACTACACACAGGACACCTGTCTACAAGCCTCTAAAGAGTATACGACATCAAAAGGCCGGGACAGGGCCCCGCCATAACCATATATACATTCAATAATAAACCATACCAAAATTAGACTAACACTCTGAAACAAGAGGAGTGCTCCAAAATCTGTGGAGTCAGCAACCTACTAACGTGGATCGTCGCCATGTCTATGTGAACCTACGGGCATGAAATGCAGCGTCCCCCGACAAAAAAAACGTCAGTACGACTGATGTACCAAGTATGTTAGGCATGAACAATAGCATAACAAGAATACAATAACAAACTGAAACAGAACAGCTTACCAGTAGTAAATGCCTCTGAGGGCCCTAATACATATGCCTAAATGTTATGTACAATGCAAATGTGGTATACATATAAATATTGCCACACAAGGGCATCTTCCTATCCATAACAACCTCTGTGGGTATCATTTCATTATCATATTGGCCACACAAGAGTATCAATATTAGCTTTTTCGGGCTCTTTCGTGATAGTCTGTACCAGCTGCAGGTGGTGTGCGTATATAACGTCATTCCTTTTTCCTCATCCCCTACATAGATATAATATTTACCATATAGTAATGTGTATAACACATGTGGGTTCAGGGTAATACATGAATATAATTCACATACATGAATGATAATAAAATATTCAGAACTTATCGGAAGACACAATATTCTTGTACCTTCGGCTAACATTGGAAATATCAACATCTTTTCCATATACCTCAATAAGGATTTATGAATATATTTAGACATGCTTTTAACATAGGAATCAATAACATAAATATTCTTAACTACTAAGAGTAGAATAATTTATGAAACAATATTACGGTTACGTTTCGTACATGAAACATGCCAAAAGAAATAAATAATTTTCCTTAACATACCTTCGGTATCGATCCTTTCTGACAAAGATGAAACCGACCACTCTAGGATGTTAGGGACTATTATTTTTCCACCTTACTTCACCCAAAAAGGAAGCTACAAAAAGAATCCAGTAGGTAGACCCTTAAGCTATTTTTGGAGGAAACCCTTGTATTGACTTCTTAATATTAGTACTCACTTGCTGGAGAAAGAAGACAAGAACAATAAATTTATTTTTCCAGAAATGGACGAACAAGGCTGGCAAAAGCAAAAGTTTGCTGAACTTGCCAATTCTTGAAATGTTGACCACATTCTGCTTCTAATAGTAGAATTGATACTAACTAAGGTGAGTGCTCTTTTTTTTCTTTCGTTTTGTTTTACTAAACAGAACGAATGTTAAGGAAAGTAGAATGACCTGCTATATAGTCTTTTCACTCTAATATGTGTAGTTTAATAGGACTCCTAACCCATTAATCTACTAACCACACGACACCACACCAATTACAAGCACCCTAAATGGTTCTGTGGCCTTATATTCACACCGCTCACAAATTAGATCCACTAATCTCTTATCCCACAATTAATTAATCAATTACACACACAATTAATTTCTTGATCTCAATTCACTTAAATCTTAATAACTTATAAGACCTTCATATACTCAATGTCATAATTTTGCGACATGACACTAGTCCACAACCTCTTTAGGGATATACAACTATTATTAATCTATCGCCACACTTGTTACGTTCAAAATTACTTCGGGATTGCATCTTTTTATATACTAAGCTCTTATTAGCATACGTAAATATAACATAAATTCCCTGAGGCCTGTGTCTACTTGCATACGTTTAGGTGCTCAAACTATTGCCCAAATTATGGGATGTTACACTTTTTACAATAGCTTAAGGTCCTATTTATACTAGTACATGGACTATTCTAGAATACAATCTAATGGACACTTAACTATATGGCACTCTCGGCCAAGTGAGAATAAATGTGAAATGGTTCGGGTTAACTTGGGGAACAATGGTGTTCTCGATCATATGGGGGCAAATGGGAAGGGGTTTGGATTAACTTTGGGGACAAGGAATAGACCAACTCTTCAAGTTTTCTAAGTCATTCTTGCATGTCTTCCATGTAAAGAAATGCATGAACTATTTAGTTCATGAATCATTTCCTTGGAGCACATATGATAGCTTCTTGTTCTTGAAGTACCTTGGTGATTTGGGCCAACTCTTCACATCCCCTAGGACAATCTTGGTGTCTCCCATGTGGCTAAGTACATTAATGTATTATCTCCTTGGAAGCCTCATCTTCTAGAAGATCCTTGTCACCTTATCCTTTCTCTCGGCCTAGTCAACCCCTCGGAAGAAACTTTCAGGCTAGTCACCTTATTACATTGCCTAGTCATCCTTTCCTATTACGTGGATTATTAATTATGTCCTAAGAAGAACTAGTAGTTGAACTAAGAATTAAAACAAGGTAGGAGAAACAAAATGGTCTCGGCCCAGACCTACTTACAAAGCCGACAAAATAATGTTGTCTTCTTAGACTTCATGTGATGTCGTCCATTCTACTCCACATTTCGTCCCATTTTAAACGTGTTATCATAGATTTACGGGCAATAGTTGGCACCCTTAACAAATCTCTCCTCGGCTTATGTTGGGAGTTTAAGACCACGAGCTTTCTTTCATCAATCTCCCATTCTTTAAAAGAATTTGTCCTCAAATTCTCTTCATCTAAATAGGGTAACAAGCCTTCAACAACAAGTGTTGATCTAACACTTCCATCATTGGATAAGTTCAGAAGTTTTATCTTGTAGGCGCCTTCCTCGAAACTTGCCAAATATAGATCTGAATACAAGACAAACGATTTTGACTTAAAATGATGTCCACATTGGGCCACAAATTCCATAAGACATAATGCCTTGCCATAGGTAGAATAATGGCGTCGTACACCACTCAATTTTGTGCTAGAGAAAAAGATGGCACTAGTGTCACGTTCGACTTCCAATAGCTTTTCACGGCTCGACATAGTTAGAATTGGTGCTTCACAAATCTTTTCCTTCAATGTTTCAAAGACTCTTGTTGGTTACCAAAATCATTCATACTCATATTTTCTCATTAGTTCGTTGTTAAAGGCAGCAAGGGTCCAACAATCCTGAATGACCTGATGAGAAAAAGAAGTCGAACCAAGAAAATTATTTGTCGCAACGACCCTTGTAGGCTTGGACTAACTTCGGAAAGTTAACACCGTGGATGGATCATTATACATGTCGTTGTATGATGCGATGTAACACATGGATCATGGTAGCATCTTGTAGATGATCCTTGTCCTTGTCACCTTATCCTTTCTCTCGGCCTAGTCAACCCCTCGGAAGAAACTTTCAGCCTAGTCACCTTATTACATTTCCTAGTCATCATTTCCTATTACGTGGATTATTAATTATGTCCTAAGAAGAACTAGTAGTTGAACTAGAATTAAAACAAGGTAAGAGAAACAAAATGGTCTCGGCCCAGAAGCCGACAAAATAATATTGTTTTCTTAGCCTTCACGTGATGTTGTCCATTTTACTCCACATTTCGTCCCATTTTAAGCATGTAATCATAGATTGACGGGCAATCGTTGGACCCTTAACAAATCTCCTCTCGGCTTATGTTGGGAGTTTAAGTCGACGAGCTTTCTTTCATCATTACAAGTTTATAGATATACAAATTCAATACATGTTTTATACTCATGTTTGGTTTCAGTTTCATGTCCTATTATTTCATGTGCCTGCTAATTTTCTTCAGTGGTTTTACATACAGTACAATTCAAATGTATTAACGTCCCTTTTGCATGGGGCTTTCACTTCACAGTGCAGGTACTGAGTTTCAGGACAACGGAGCAACACGCTAGGACTTGACCGTATCAGCTATTTGGTAAGCCCCATCTCATTCGGGGTGTTAATCTGCTATTTCACAATTATATTTATTTTATGATAGAGGTATGCTATGGTCTTTGTCCTAGTAGACATTTTTCATACTCATGTCAGATGTTTTATAGACTAGTCTAGTATCATGTCATATCAGTTTTTTTACAGTTATTCATACTTATGATATTTTCAGACTCACCATGTTCTACTCAGATGACTCCTCTAATATATTTTCAGGCTATTATTTCAACATTACGTTTTACATGTTTTAAATCATTAGTATGTATTGATGCCCATGTTGACAAGCAAACCATATGATTCGCTCGGTCACATGCAGTCAAGCATCGAGTGTCGTGTTATGCCCAGGTCTTGGTTCAGAGCGTGACACCCAATCCTTTGGCATCTTGGACTAAATTCTGGTCTCCATTCATATATAACATATTGGCTGAATTGGTGATCACTTGGGTCTAAACCATTACCTCATCTTGCAATGGCTTTGTTACAATAATTTCAATCAACATTTGAGCATGGGAGAGTCTAGTCTAGGGATGGGCAATGGAGTGGGGTCTGCCGCCGCCCCGTCCCGATCGAGAGGGGGTCGGGATTGGGGTCGGGGTAGGGTCATTTTTTTATTTGCCTTTAAATTAAGTAAATAAATAACACACACACACACAACAAGATAGTTTAATAAAAACATCTCAAGGATGTTTTTGTGCCTCTTATATTATTCGACTAGAAATATGATTTTTTTTTTGGTAATACAATTTCAAAATTCCAACTTCGTGATATTGAAAGTTACAAATAATAACAAAGTAAAATTACAATTAAAAGAATTACATTTTAAGAAACACATTTTCTAGTTTCTTTATAATTTCTTGTGGTTCTTCGGTTGCAATTGGTATATCTTGGTCAAATTGGTCGACGTCGCTTGCACATCCGTCGGATAAGATTTCGTTGTAGTTGTAGTCTTCTTCTTCGTTGATATCCGGTTTGCCGCACCTCCCATGCTCCGCACGAATCCAGTGTCTGAATAGAAATGCAATCTCTAATAAGTCTCTTGCCAATGAATGTATGTGTTCCCCTATTTGAAATTTTCCCGCAGAAAACGCGCTTTCAGACGCTTTTGATGATGTTTGAATGTTCAACACATCTCGGGTCATCTTAGATAGTGTTGGAAAATTCTTCTCATTCTCCCTCCAGTATTTTAGCAAGTCTTCACGTCCCTCTTCATTTTCAATTGTTTCGTACGGTACAACACTCTGCAAAACAAAAACATCAAACTCGCTAATTTGGTTAAGAATGTTACCACTAAACATTCTCTGTCTGAGGCTTTGAACACTAGCCGCAGAAACAACATGTCGTTTTTGAGGTTGTGTTGAAGAAGAAGAGGAAGATGGCATAGAAGTCGGTTGGTTGCTAGCACTTTCTTGTTGGTAATGTGTATATACTTTTTTACATTCATCTTGAATGCTAGACAACACTTCTTCTCTAGTTTTTTCAATAGGTGGTGGGTCATTTGAATTTTTAGGAGTTGGAGGTGGAAGTGTATCTATGCAATCATAAATAGTTTCAATAAGATTTTACAACCGTCTATTTTAATATACTGATTTAATACAGCACTAATAAAAAATATTAGGGGAATAGGAATAAAATATTTTTTCATTTTTAGAAATATTTTTAATAGGTGCCTTATAAGATGGTTTTGTCATATATCCACTAAGTAATATAAATATTAGAGCTATATAAGATAACCTTGATGAAATAGTAGAATAATAAATACCGGAAATTTCTTTAGTAGCTAGATAAAATTTCTCTAAAAATGCATTAAGTTTTAAAATTGTATCTCAATCGGAATCTATAAGCATATCATTAGGATTTCGATTACGGGCATTAAAAATTGGTTTATAGGTTGTCTATACTCATAAGCAACACGTAGTTGGTTGTATAAAGAATTACATCTAGTGCATACTTCTTCGGAAACTTTTCTGTAAGATAGACCACAATCGTGACAAGTTTTTTTTATATTCTTTTAGTCGTTGTATTCTATTATTTTTAAAAATATAGTTTATAGTAAATTGAATTTTTCCAAGAATGTCTTCAAAAAGTGATATATCATCATTTACAACTAAGTTATAAATATGACATGCACATTTTATATGAAAATGATCTGGAAAATATGGAGTGAAGACAGTTTTTAATAATGTAATAGCAGAAATATTAAAAGAAGTGTTATCTAATATAATAGTCATGATTTTATCAGTTATGTCATAATAATCGCACACAAAAGAAATATTTTCTTGAATAAAAATATCAGTGTGCCTAGTATCTATATATCTATATGCTAAAATACGTTTTTGCATACACCATTTATAATCTACCTAATGACATGTTACCGCTAAATAATCATGGTCGTTAGTACTACGGCTTATATCAGATGTGATAGATACTTTTCTAGGGTAATGATATAAATAATAACGTAAATATTGTTGATATTCGTGTGCAAATTAAAAAAAATCTCTCCTAACAGTTTATCTAGGAAAACTGTTATAAGAAGGATTGTACATTGATCTTATATAATGAGTAAAATCAGGAGATTCGGGAAACGAAAAAGGCAAACCCTCCACTGCAACTAATTTTGATAATTTTTCCCTATCTTTCATTTTATCGTATTTAGGGCCTACAACTGCCCCCGTCATAAGGCCAATTTGACCCTGTACCTGGTGCAGGACAATATGTGAACCTTGTCCCGACTGAGAGGGCATCGAATCACCCTTTATTTTAGCTTTATATTCATCCCACCTAACTTTGTGTTTGGTATTCAAATGCGTAGTTAAACCTCCCGTCCCGCTCTGACCTTTTTCCATTTTAAATTTATAAACAATTTTACAAATTTGCATATATCAGCTTGATTTTGTACGTCTATATCAAAAAAAGTCCATACATGTGATGTTAATTTTCGTTCTGGTGGGCCTCGTCTCATACTGGGGGAATAAGAGACGTTCCAGTTTGAGGTGCATTAGTGGGCGTTTCATCTAGATTAGTGGTGTGTCATCTAGATTATCTTCTAAATTAAAGTCTTGTTGAGTTTCAGAAAATAACTCATCGTCTAAATCTAATGGTACATCAAGAAATAATTTAGTATCAATAAAATCGTCTTGTCTAGGACTAGGAGGAATAAGATGACTAGAAGAAGTACTATGTCACGACCCAACCCCGGGCCCGCGACTGGTGCCCTACCTGGGCACCCTTACAGGTACACATCAGAGATAATCAGCGGAACATACATACATTCAACAAGAAATAAATAACAGGTTAGCCAATAAGGCTACCTCCCTGGATATATATATACGTAAAACCAAAAGCAGTTACCTCCTTTTTTTTTTACAAACCGACCCACAAGATATGACTACAGACCTCTAAGAGTTTTGACATAACGATTGTGACGGGACAGGGCCCCGCCATACCCCTGAATGTACATAAATCTATAACCTCATGGAACTGTACCAAAAGACAAAGCCTCCGAAGAAATGGAGCTTTCCAAGAACTGAACAGTGATCCTAAGAGTGAGGATCAGCAAGTTATGTACCTCAACCTGCGGCTGACGCGGCCCAGAAGGAGGTCGATAACAGTACAGTATGTGGCGAAAATCTTGTAATGAAATCATAATAGTCTAAAATAAAGCTGGAGACATGTATGATAACCAAAATAACAGTACACTGTGCCTTGTCGAAACGAAAGTAATGAAAGTCAGTTTTTTTTTCCTTTTAAAGACTATTTCAACACATAAACAATAGTCACACCAGGGCTAGGGACACAAGCCCTCAAAATCATCACACAATCCAGTAAGAGTTTCAAGCCCGCAAACATCAAAGCGTGCCCGTGGAATCCTCCATCACTGCCGACAGCCGCAAGTGTAAAATATATATATGTAACACGCCCGTGGAATCCTACATCACTGTCGGCGTGCACATATGCAATATATATAAATATATATATCTCATGTCCGTGGAATCCCTCATCTCTGGTACATGACTTCATGGAGAGCTAATCTATGGGGTAATAATAGTATATAACATGCCCGTGGAATCCCTCATCTCGGGTACATGTCTTCATGGAGAGCTAGTCGATGGAGTAATAATAGTATATAACATGGTTGCATGCCCCGGAATCCTTCATCGTATAAGCATTTCCATGGAACAATCACAATTGAAGCATACCCGTGGAATCCTTCATCACCGCTAGACGCCCAAGTAAACTCACAACAAGACAAATACTCCAACCGAGAGACACTGAACAGAGAAATATAATACTTGCACTCAAAGGCTATCGCAAGCAAGCATAGGCAAATTAAGTTACATAAAAATCCGGGAATTTAACCGAGAATTTAACCCAAAGTACTACGTACTTCCATTCTTTTCAAAAGCCTCTTTTTTATATAAAACCCCAAGATACTAACACCCGTAGTATCAAGGCATGTCTATTTTTCAAATTAAGTTACTACACCTTTAGAAATTCATTTCAAGGCTTTGAAACCAAGTAACTTCTAATTTCACAACCTAGGCAATTCATGCCTATCAATCAAATAGACCACTCTCTTAACCTTCCATAAAGCCGTTATAACTAACTTCCCATAAAACCGTTATAACTCTTTATGTTTTAGACAAATTCATTATTTTTATAACCAAGAGACTTATACTTTTAAAACCAAGTATCATATACTTTCAAATCAAGTTACATAATTTTCAGAATACTTCAAGTCTCTTAACTTTAGAAATCAAGTTTCTTAACTTTAGAAATCAAGTCTCTTAACTTTAGAATAGTTCAAGTAATCAATACTTTCCAAATCAAGTATTCTATACTTTCAAGTCAAGAAATCTTTCCATGTAACATCAAGTCACATATACTTTTCGAAAACAAGGCAAGGATACCAAAATGAAACCGAATTCATTTTTAACCATGTACGTCCACCGTACTATACATTTATAAAACTCATGCTCAAGAAGATAGGAAAAGTTCCACATACCTCTTCGACTCGATCCACTTGCCAAGTTGAATACGCCGTGCGTAGAATGTCAACCTATAATGACCATAATACGCTTATCAATTTCTAGATTTCAACGTAGAATATTTCTAAGTATAAAGCTTCCTATTCTACGGAAAATTGGGCAGCATTTCCTTTGTTTCTACGTACTTTTCCACCTTTTTCAAGGCCTGAAATCAATAACCAAATGCCACATTTAAGGCTCAACAATTCAGCTAACCAAAGGGGATTACACGCCTAACAGGACGTGTAAAATTCTGCCCCACAATTTATATAAAACTGTCCAATTCCTTAAGGCAATTCTCGACGACAACAACATCAATTCTCTTTCAATTTCCTTTTAAAACCAAGTTGTTACTCCAACATGTTATATACATAATAACAATTATAACAACTATAAATTCTTTCTTCCTTAACATGCGACGATTGTAACTAACAACCGAATTGATTACAACATTAATGGCTAACATGCCCATTTTCGGTTTTTAACATGTCGACATGATCCAAATCTTTTCAAACTTCAATCAATATACCACATGCTCGTTTATCAAATACTAGAATATGTAATCTTCAATCACATTAAGAAGACGGAGATTTTACCTCGATAAGCCCTAATAATATCCAATCCTAAAAGTCGATCTTTAGCAACTTTTAGCTCCTCTTCTTACGTTCCAATCCGCTCCAAGCAATCCTTAGAAGCTCATGAAGAACTCCTCTTCAAGTTCTAATCCAAACTTATGAATAACACCTTAGGGTTTCACGTTGCGACTAACGTAGAAACGTAGTTTTTTCGGGGTTTTTGTATTGAGATATCCTTAGAATACCTTAAGGGATCTTAGGTTTGAATATTGGAATTATGGAGCAAGATTGCAAATTTTCTCTCCTTAATGGAGCCATTGCCGAGAGCACCCTCATGTGCACAAGAAATGTTCTTGATTTTTCTAAGTATAGAATTTGTCTTGCACTAGTATAGGATATATACTACAACCAAGGGCCTAGATTAAAACACTTGTGTGGATGAGATGTGGTCAACCTTATCAAGCCAAGTGGCTTCTTGACCTAGTCATCAATTCCGCCCCACATGGGCATGTGGAGGGTGACACGTGTCGCCCTCCGGTTGGTCTAAAATATTTCATCTCCCGAAAATCCGATAAATTCTATAAGTCTCAAATATCAAATTCGGGAACTCAATTTCCATTAATAACCATTTTTCCTTTCCGAGGCTCGAAAGATTTTCCTTAGAAAGAGCAAATATTTCTTTCGTTCAAATTTAAAGTCATAACTTCTCACGTACGTCCTTATACACATGTCCTGGAACTACGGGGTGTAACATTCTCCCCCCCTTAGAAACATTCGTCCCGAATGTTCTTTCGGAGTTCATTCTAATCAGATATCGGCATAGTCCCCTTTAACTATACCCAATCACAAATCAATATGCCACACATGGCCACAATACAACACTCATACCTGTACGTCAATCAAATCGACAAGTAGGGAGAATGGATTTCCTGCAGGTGTAGGGAACAAGTGAGGATACTTCGTCAACATGTCCTCCTCCGCATCCCAAGTCATCTTCCTCCCTATTATTATTCCGCCGCAAGACCTTGACGGAAACCACGTCCTTAGTCCGTATTCGTCTGACGTGGTGATCAAGTATCACTATAGGACTCTCTTCATACGATAATCCCTCTGTCACCCGGACATCACTTAACTGGGAAAACTCTTGATGAATCTCCGATACTCTTCCGTAACATAAAAACATGGAAGACCGGATGTACTGCCTCCTAAGTCGGACGGCAGTGCTAACTCATAGGCAACCTGGCCTACTCTACGGACGATCTGATAAGGCTCAATGTATCTTGGGCTAAGTTTTCCCTTCTTTCCAAATCTCATCACACCCTTCACGGGTGATACCTTCAAGAATACCCAGTCGTCAACCTGAAACTCCAAGTGTCGACGTCGATCATCTGCATAAGACTTCTGTCGACTCTGAGCTGCTAATAACCTCTCCTGGATAAGCTTCATCTTATCCACATCCTGCTGAATCAAGTCTGGGCCAACTACCTGAACCTCGCCAACATCGAACCAACCGATCGGCGACCTACACTTCCGCCCATACAAGGCCTCATAAGGTGTCATCCGAATACTGGAATGGTAGCTGTTATAGTACGTAAATTCAACAAGAGGCAAATAATCCTCCCAGCTACCCCTGAAATCAATAACACATGCCCGCAACCTATCCTCGAGTGTCTGGATAACATGCCCTGTCTGTCCGTCGGTCTGATGGTGAAATGCAACACTGAGACTCACCTGTGTCTCTAACCCCTTCTGGAAAAACCTCCAGAAGTTAGCCGTAAACCGGGCTCATCTGTCTGTCATAAATAAATGTAGGAACCCCGTGCGGTCTCATAATCTTTCTGATGTATAATCTCGCATAATCCCCAGCCGAGTAGATAGTCCTGACCGGAAGAAAAATGGGCTGACCTCGTCGGTCTGTCTACTATGACCCACAAGGAGTCGCACTACCTCTGAGTACGGTGCAACCCTATAACAAAATCTATATTAATCACCTCCCACTACAAGGTCGGGATCTCAATCGTCGATAATAGCCCACTGGGTTGCTGGTGCTCAACCTTGACCTGCTGACAATTCAAATCGTGAGTAGCGTAATTCCTTTCATGCTCCCGTAGCTGCCGGGAAACATAAGCTATAACCTTATCGTGTTTTATTGGCACACAACCTAGCCCAACACTCAAAGTGTTACAATAATAACCTAACCCTCAAGTCTCTCAGGAGGGGTTAGAACTGTAGTCGTAGTCGGCTTATTTCCCAATAACTGGAAGCCTTTCTCACACTTCTGAAATATTCGGGTATAACCAAAATCTCAATTATGGTTTCTGCTTCCCATCCTGGGTGTTGTCACACCCAACTTGGTTACTATAATTAGATTCACTTTCGTCGTTTGTCTCATGGCCAAGACTTCCTGCCAATCGCAATTTAGGGGGAGATTTCTTTGATCTCGTCAAGTAGTAATCCTATTATTCTCCCCAGCTCATAGAGCTTATATTCCGGTGTTCAACCTCAATTCATGGTATTACGTAATCCAATGGCTTGCCAAGATTTCTTATCTTGTCATGATTATGTCCCTCCTCGCTCGAGTGTCTGCTCGTCTTACCTTTTCCATTTCAAGTTGTCCTGGGTCTCTTATCTCCCCGTATATAATACGGTCCGGCCCGTCATTACAGGCTTGTCACCTTTCGTCGAGGTGTTCTTACTGCCCATCATCTACTAATGATGTCTTCTGCTCTTCGTCGGCATCACTCATACTTGTCTTATTCTTGCTTTGCGCATCCTCTAGAGATTATTCGGAAAGTCGTGGCCCTGACCGCCACGCTAAACCAACTCCAAGTACTTCCAAGGGAACTTAACATAAAATCCTTCAATAATCGTATGTTCTTATCTCCGTCTCTTAACGTTCAAATTCAAATCAATCATTTCAATAAAACAAGTCACATAGACTCCACAATTTATCATGTCAAAGAAGGAAGGAATAACTTACATATTACTAACACTTCCATTCCTTCCCCATCGATAACCAGCTCACCGGAAAACTGGAATCGAACCAACCTCTCTCTACAATCAACTTTGGCATACAAGAAGCCAACTAGTCCATACCCATAATGACCTCAAAGTATGTCGATTCACTTACTAGGTCCGCTAGTGGTCCGACGATCAGATCATCACCTAAGAAATTTTATATACCCGCTCAGCTACCACCCAATCACCCACTGGTGTAACTACCTCGAAAGGTCCTTATGGATTCAGGCTTTATTCATTTACACTTGGTTGCTCTCTTTCATCGGGTCGCATTTCTTCCGCATTTCCAAACTTATTCTAGCATACGACATAACCTTCATATCGATTCTCGCCTCCAATCTTTGAGTTACTAAATCGAACAATATAAGGCCATTTCCGGCTCACGACCTGCTCATGGAACGCGCCCACGAACCCAGAAACAATTAACTAGACTCAGTCTTGCACTGCGTGACTCGCCACGTGGCGACTACTACCAACTGATCCCACTCCATTTCAGGTTATGGGGCGACCCATAATAGGTCTTCAACCCGACCCACCGTCGCACTTAACTCTTACCCTTAGTCTGAATTAAATCTTATTGCCCGAGAAGGCCTTATATACCTAAGGTCTCGGCGGTTATCAATATCCTTAGGCTCGCAATTTCCATGCTCCAAGCCTACCTTATCAGTCCCGTAAACGGGTACAATAACTTCTCATATACTCTCAATCGTGTTGTCTTAATCATAACAACCATAATTACTCCATACGGATCTCATTCGTACAATTCTCTTAAGCATACCACGTAGCTTAATCTATAATCATGGCATTCCATTAAGTCCTTTAAACATGACTCCTTAAGGGTTCATTACCCTTTCAGACGGCTCATCATCTCCTAATTATTTCAAATTAGCTCATATAACCTTGATGGGAATTCATTAACTGTTTCATACCTTCCCGGCATCTATTTAGTCCTTGCCAATTCCTGGTATCTTTAAGCATTCTAGGCAACCCATATATGACCCTCATACATAAATTCGTATAGTTGTACGTCATTATACCAACTATACAACAATTTGTTTACCAACCTGGATACGCAATCCATATTATCCTTCCTGGGTCACTGTCGCCTTTCTCATAGTTGCAATCAACATAACTCGTTAGGGAGAGACTACCCTAACAACACAGCTCTAACGCACGATCTCAGAGTGAGAAGAATGGAAACCAATCCTAAATGTCTTGTAGCCTCCTGATTATAGATGTGGTGCACAACACACCGATAATCAAGACTCTACTAGAACGGTCTGTAGACACTTTCCGATGACTAACTGCTCTGATACCACTTTTGTCACGACCCGACTCCGAGTCCGCGACTGGTGCCCTACCTGGACACCCTTACAGGTACACATAAGAGATAATCAGCGAAACATATATACACTCAACAAGAAATAAATAACAGGTTAGCCGATAAGGCTACCTCCCTGGATATATATATACGTAAAACCAAAAGCAGTTACCTCCTTTTTTTTTACAAACCGACCCACAAGATATGACTACAGACCTCTAAGAGTTTTGACATAACGATCGTGGACGGACAGATTCGCCATACCCCTGAATGTACATAAATCTACAACCTCAGGGAACTGTACCAAAAGACAAAGCCTCCGAAGAAATGGAGTTTTCCAAGAACTGAACAGTGATCCTAAGAGTGAGGATCAGCAAGCTATGTACCTCAACTCGCAAAGACGCAGTTTCGAAGGAGGTCAAGATAACAGTACCAAGTATGTGAAATCAAAGCATCAGAATGAAATCATAATAGTCTAAAATAAAGCCGAGACGTATGATAACCAAAATAATAAAGATAATGTGCCTTGTCAAACGAAAGTAATGAAAGTCGCTTTTTTCCTTTTAAAGACTATTTCAACACATAAACAATAGTCACACTGGCTAGTGGACACAAGCCCTCAAAATCATCACACACCCAAGAAGAGTTTCAAGCCCGCAAACATCAAAGCGTGCGCGTCTGATCTCTCCATCATCGCCGATACCAAAGTGTAAAATATATATATGTAACACGCGTGGAATCCTACATCATCGCTGCACATATGCAATATATATATATATATATATATATATATATATATATATATATATATATATATATATATCTCATGCCCGTGGAATCCCTCATCTCGGGTACATGACTTCATGGAGAGCTAATCTATGGGGTAATAATAGTATATAACATGCCCGTGGAATCCCTCATCTCGGGTACATGTCTTCATGGAGAGCTAGTCCATGGAGTAATAATAGTATATAACATGGTTGCATGCCCCGGAATCTTTCATCGTATAAGCATGTTCATTTTACAATCACAATTGAAGCATACCCGTGGAATCCTTCATCACTGTCGGTACGTCCAAGTAAACTCACAACAAGACAGCCGGCCCTCCAACTAAGAGACACGGCAACGTAGAAATATAATACTTGCACTCAAAGGATATCGCAAGCAAGCATAGGCAAGTTCATAAAATCTTTTAGACTTTCATTAACATACAAAAATGAATTTCATTTTATAAACTCAAGGCACTTTCATGTCACATAAAAATTCGGGAATTTAACCCAAAGTACTACGTACTTCCATTCTTTTCAAAAGACTCCTTTTTATATAAAACCTCAAGATACTAACACCTGTAGTATCAAGGCATGTCTATTTTTCAAATTAAGTTACTACACCTTTAGAAATTCATTTCAAGGCTTTGAAACCAAGTAACTTCTAATTTCACAACCTAGGCAACTCATGCCTATCAATCAAATAGACCACTCTCTTAACCTTCCATAAAGACGTTTTAACTAACTTCCCATAAAGTCGTTATAACTCTTTATGTTTTAGACAAATTCATTCATTTTATAACCAAGAGACTTATACTTTTAAAATCAAGTATCATATACTTTCAAATCAAATTACATAACTTTCAGAATACTTCAAGTCTCTTAACTTTAGAAATCAAGTTTCTTAACTTTAGAAATCAAGTCTCTTAACTTTAGAATAGTTCAAGTAATCAATACTTTCCAAATCAAGTATTCTATACTTTCAAGTCAAGAAATCTTTCCATGTAACATCAAGTCACATATACTTTTCGAAAACAAGGCAAGGATACCAAAATGAAACCGAATTCATTTTTAACCATGTACGTCCACCGTACTATACATTTATAAAACGCATGCTCAAGAAGATAGGAAAAGTTCCACATACCTCTTCGACTCAATCCACTTGCCAAGTTGAATACGCCGCGCGTAGAATGTCAATCTATAATGACCATAATACGCTTATCAACTTCTAGATTTCAACGTAGAATATTTCTAAGTATAAAGCTTCCTATTCTACGGAAAATTGGGCAGCATTTCCTTTGTTTCTACGTACTTTTCCACCTTTTTCAAGGCCCGAAATCAATAACCAAATGCCACATTTAAGGCTCAACAATTCAGCTAACCAAAGGGGCAATCACGCCTAACAGGACGTGTAAAGTTCTGCCCCACAATTTATATAAAACTGTCCAATTCCTTAAGGCAATTCTCGGCGACAACAACATCAATTCTCTTTCAATTTCCTTTTAAAACCAAGTTGTTACTCCAACTTGTTATATACATAATAACAATTATAACAACTATAAATCTTTTCTTACTTAACATGCGACGATTGTAACTAACAACCGAATTGATTACAACATTAATGGCTAACATGCCCATTTTCGGTTTTTAACATGTCGACATGATCCAAATCTTTTCAAACTTCAATCAATATACCACATGCTCATTTATCAAATACTACAATATGTAATCTTCAATCACATTAAGAAGACGAAGATTTTACCTCGATAAGCCCTAATAATATTCAAGCCTAAAAGTCGATCCTTAGCAACTTTTAGCTCCTTTTCTTACGTTTCAATCCGCTCCAAGCAATCCTTAGAAGCTCATGAAGAACTCCTCTTCAAGTTCTAATCCAAACTTATGAATAACACCCTAGGGTTTCACGTTGCGACTAACGTAGAAACGTAGTTTTTCAGGGTTTTTGTATTGAGCTATCCTTATAATACCTTAAGGGATCTTAGGTTTGAATATTGGGAATTATAGAGCAAGATTGCAAAATTTTCTCTCCTTAATGGAGCCATTGCCGAGAGCACCCTCATGTGCACAAGAAATGTTCTTGATTTTTCTAAGTATAGAATTTGTCTTGCACTAGTATAGGATATATACTACAACCAAGGGCCTAGATTAAAACACTTGTGTGGATGAGATGTGGTCAACCTTATCAAGCCAAGTGGCTTCTTGACCTAGTCATCAATTCCGCCCACACGTACGCGAGGTGACACGTGTCGCCCTCCGGTTGGTCTAAAATATTTCATCTCCCGAAAATCCGATAAATTCTATAAGTCTCAAATATCAAATTCGGAAACTCAATTTCCATTAATAACCATTTTTCCTTCCCGAGGCTCGAAAGATTTCCTTAGAAAGAGCAAATATTTCTTTCGTTCAAATTTAAAGTCGTAACTTCTCACGTACGTCCTTATACAAATGTCCTGGAACTACGGGGTGTAACATACTCTTGCCCTTGTTACCCCTACTAAAAGAAGTCTGACCCCTACCCTTAAACATACCTCTTAATCCTTCCATTTTAATTATGCAAATAAATAATTAAAGATAATAAAATTAAGTGTGATATTTAAAATAAAGACACAATAATAATTTAATGAAGGAACGAATGTACCAAACGCCGACGTAATCGAGAGGTTGGAAATTGAAACTTTGCTTGATGGATGATCCTCAAGCTAGTTGTCAACTTCACTCCAAATGAATAAATAAAATTGAATACTTAGTAGACAATGTAGAGAGAATGAGAGATAGAGTGAGAGATTATTAGAGATGTGTATGAAGATTTGTGAGAAAGAATGAAGAGAAAATGAAGTATTTATACTTGGAAAAATTGGGTTAAAGTGTAAATATAATAACTTAAGGGTTAAAAATAAATATTAGGGGGTAAGGGGGTTGGGGGAGGGGGATTTGACCGTTGCACAACGGCCAAATTGGGCAAAGACGTTATGCAACGACTCGTGGGCCTGGCGCGCGGGAAGTGGCCTGGCCTGGTCAGTCGGTCGTGGTCAAAATTTCGGCCCGCACTCAGACAGAGCAGCGGGCCTGGGCGGGATCGATATACCCCGCCCCGTTGGCCAGCCTTAGTCTAGTCTGCTTTCTGGTTCACTCATCAGCATAGTAGGTATCCCATTGTGCTAGCTATCCTTCTCAATGAACTAAGCCCCCAACAATCTAGAGGCAATTTAGGGAATTGGACCCAAAGAGGAATCTCTGCAACAAATTCAGTAGGGCTGCACAACAAGATAAAACCGGACCGGACCGAGGACCGAATATTCAGAAAATTATGATCGAAGATCGGATCGAATTTATCGGTCCGGTCCAAGTCTTTTTTCGTCCGATTATATGGACCGAATGGACCCTCTTCTAATAATTTTGGATTTGTTCTTCAAAGTTGCATGAAGCCAATCTTGACTACAAATGAGTCCTTGTAGAGGATGTTGAGACAACACAATGGTACCACTCACAGCCTTCGTCGATACCGGAGTTGACCGAAAAAGTTAGAAAACCTTTCGGATTTTCCGACTGGTCGAATCAAGGTCAGTAACAATTGATGGTGGTAAGTGGGTGTAGAATGTCGCGAGAGGATGCCGAGTGTATCGGTATCAACCTTGACCGACGAAAAGTAGCTCAGTGGCCGAAACCCGCTGCGCGGCCAGGTTTGCTGTTGAAATCGATATGGCCGCCGTCGCTAATGGGGAAGATTTGATGCACGAGAGTAGTGTAGAAAGAACGGCAAGGTGATTGTGGTCACAGTGGTATTATCCACTCCCGTCGAATCTACCTCAGGTCGCCGGAAATGCTCAAATGCCGCCAGAACTTATTGATCGGATCGACCTTGAACCGGACCGGACCGAAACCCAAAAATATAAATTAAAAGGACCGAGGACCGGACCGAAACTTACCGATCAGGTTCGGTCCGGTCTGAACAGGGTCAGTCCGGTCCTTTTTTTCGGTCCGGACTGAATTTTGTGCAACCCTAAAATTCAGTGCTCAAATCAAAGTGTTTATTCCATGGCTTCAATACCATCGGCGTGTTGTTGATGGTATATGGTCCTGCATAGAGAATTTTTCGCATATCCTCTACTGTCACAAATTTAATGATGTAGTACCCATTGTCATGGAGATAAAGGTTAGGGTCAGCCACATTCGACCAGTTTTGCGAAACATATCGACACATGGCATTATACCCAGGGCATTCACCAAAAAAATAAGCAATTAAAGCACATTCCCATTTCTCTGTTTCAATTTTCACATCAGCCTCTTGAAGCTTAGCAATAGGTATGCCATCAACGATTACAGGAGGATTATATGATAAACTCATACCATTATAAGCCGACCTGTTGTTTTTGAAAAGGTAGACCCATTTCACAGCTTCCTGCGTTTCTTCTTGTACAACCACAGGGAGACCATATTCCGGCACCTTCTCTTGGTTTTTTTCTGCCACAGTTCCATTGTTCACCCCTTCTTGCGCTTGCGACGCTACTGTTTAATCCTCCGATGTTTTAGGGCTGAGCACTAGCCTCTTAGCCACGTTAGTGTGACTCCCTGAGGGGCCAGTTGCCGAGGAAGCTGATGGAGCATTCAGTTGAGGGATTTATTTGCAATCGGAACATGGGTTTCAACCGTAACCCTAGCAGCGACAGAGCTACCAATGGTACCTTGCGAGGTCATCATCTACCTCGTCCTTGTCCGTTAACTGTTTGTTGAGCATTTGCCTTCCTTTCGCCATGGGTGACTCACCGGCGCACGTTAAATAGCGTGTACTGGCACCATGAAAGAGAAATTTTTGTTTTGTTTTTTTAATAGTACATTGACCCATCAATTTTCAAACTTATGTTCCATGAATATCAAACGAAATTGATCACATTTATAAATTTTGCAATTCTTTAAGCAGAATTTTTCGTTGCTACTTTCAATATTTCAGATTTAAAAGTTAATATTCACACAGTTTTTACATTTTTCACCCCATGTTCAATATCTGCACTCAGATCTCAACTTTAGAATTTGAATCTCGTAAGACTCAATTAAAAAGAAAATGTTTCAAAACTCGAAAGCGGAACCCTATCGGTTACCCAAAGCTAGAAAGAAGATTAAAAAAACTATACGAACATTGCCCCGTGGGTTGATCATATAAGTAAAGAACGATATATTTATCTTTGTTAGTATATAGAACATCAATAATTCTGTAGATTTCAAATTAAAATTCTTATATCTGACTAAAATCCTATTCCTACACAGAAATATTTTTACATAAAATAAAATAATAAAAGGTCATCAATTTTATCAACTTATTCATGATTTATGCATCTCTAGATGTGTTTATATTATGAGTTGCATCAACTCAACTTTGTCCCTTACTCGTTCTTTAAAATTTGTATCAGTTTCTTTCTTTTACAAAAAATGAGTAAAATAATATTTCACCGATAATAATAATTATTGAAAGATACCGTGTATATCACACGGAAATCGTGTATATCTGTTTTGTACAATGTATATTTACTTAACATAATTATTAGAATTCTTATACATATATAATTATAATAGTAGTCTTGTATTAGAAAAATGTAGTAGTCTTGTATTAGGAAAATATATAATTATTTTCTATAATTCATATTGTATATCATGTATATAAACTTTTTCATTATTGAAAATAATGAGAGAATTATTCTCTTTCAATTATAATAACCAATACTTTTAGCAATGTATGATAAAAAAAACATAAGGGCAAAGGTGCAAATATACACCTCAACCTTGCGATTTAGAGCAGATATACCACGTTATAAAAGTGGTGGATATATATTTTGTCGTTACAAAATGGTGCAAATATAACCTTTTTGCTGACGGTTTTTAAAAAAAATCATTTATCTTAAATTTGAATAAAAAAAATGTCACGGGGCATTAAAAAGTCACCATTTTTTTAGTAGACATATTTCTCTAAAGCCACATGGCAATTATTTTTCCTGGTGAGTCGGGTCTGGTTCGTTTAAAAAAATGGGTAGACTTATTTTTTAAAATCAACGGAGATATATTTTTAAACAAATCAAACTTGATCTACCAAAAAAAATTATCATGTGGCTTTAGAGAAATATGTCTACTAAAAATGGGTAGACTTTTTTTAAAGCTTGACAACAACAACAACATACTCAGTGAAATCTCACAACGTGGAGTTTGGGGACTCTACGCCGACCTTACTTCTACCTTGATAGGTAGAGCGGCTGATTCCGAGAGACTTAAAGTGGGCTTTGAACCCACGCCCTTTTGGACAAGAACATACCCTGTGACATTTTTTTAATTAAAAAACAAGATTAATGATTTTCAAAAAAAAAAAATTGTCAACGAAAAGGATATATTTGCACCATTTGTGTAACGGTAGTGATATATTTGCACCATTTTACAACGGTTGGGGTATATATCCACCATTTTATAACGGGGTATATCTGCTCTAAATTGCAAAGTTGAGAAATATATTTGTATGCAAAGATCTTGATCTAAAATTGAACCTTCGAGGCTAAGATTAAGCATTTTCATGGGTCAAGATTTGATATCATCATCGATCTATTGTGGCGGCTAATTTTTTATGGATCAACTTGGGTATAACCCAAATCAGCACATCAACAAAACAGCGGACTATTTGAATTTGGGCTAATTATGCCACCCTCGATGGATGGAAGTAAGAAATGTAAAAGCGATTTTACAACTCCATTTCTAAGATGCAGGAGTTTCAATTATTGCTTCAGAGCTAAAAAAAAAGGCATGTTCTGAGACTAGAAGAGAAGAAAATGAAATCTAAATGCACATAATTCTCGATATTTTAGAATTAGGAAGGACATCAATCTTTTGCCTTTGAACAAGGATATCTCTCTTAGACAAAAGAAGGAATGCAGTGATTAATGATTTAGGTTTTATTGTCAGAACCCGTATTAGAGGTACCTCTCAACTTTATCAAAGCTTCCTTTCCCTTCTGTTAGGGCCTCCCGGAAGGGGCATATGCCCGTTATCCACTACATTACATTGAAGAATTATAAAACCATTTTACCTAAAAGCTTATATTTTCAGGCAAAAACTCTTTCATTTGTTTACTGTATATTATCCAACCGATAGTAGAGACACTCAATTCGGGAAATCTTTTACCAATTTTGTATTTGCTTTACGTTAATATCTGACTCAGTGTTCCAAAACAAAATCACAGCACAGGCTTTTGGTTTAACAACAAACAACAGATAACTTCTTGAGTCTTGACTCTTGCTGCTATATCAATCCATGTATCATCTTCACTGGATTGACGGCAGTCTTTAAAACCCTGCCATCAATACCGCAAAGAAAGAAGAAACTTTTCCCCCCTCTATACTTGGGAGATGCTTGCATGAACAGAGACCCCCTTTTCACAAAACTAGAACATCGTCACTCAGTTCTAACAGCAACTGGCTTTCCTCGACCCATGGAGAATCCCCTAGTGCCATCTGGCATGCGAGGCACGGAAGATTGCTTGCCAGCTGACTGGTCAGAAACTACTGCAGGCTGGCCTGCTACACTAACAACATTAGTGCTTGAGGGGGCACTAGCCACACTACTTCCAGCATTCACTTTCGTTACATAAGCCCCTGTACGCCCTCCACGATTGCTTTGTCGAAACTGGGGAGTTTCACGTCCCCGACCCCGCGTCTGTCCCTGTCCTGGTCCCTGTACCTTTCCTCGACCACGATTGTGCCCTTTCTTCTTCCCAGCGCGGCCATGCTCCTCCTGTCCAAGTGACATTTAAATGAAGCCATAATGAAACAAATTGAAGAATCATTAACTACATCCTGAAACAAGCGTGGTATCAAAAACAAGTGTGGTATCTTTTAGAAGTCCCGTCTCAGTAGAATTTATCTGGTGCAGTTTCCCAAAAAAAGGGAAATATCTCCTTGTTGATTATAAACATGGCAACATCACTTACTGCAACGTCATTGGACTGCATGTCAACATGGTGGGAGGACTCTCCGTCATTTTTCTCATTGAGTTCTAATGCAAAATCATCTTCTTCTTTGAAGTTCAGCTCACTTTCATGACCAACCTTCTTCACTCGGGCTTGACCAGATTTGGCCTGTACAATTCAATCAAATGTGTAAGTACCTAGCAGATCAAAATTGCGGAATACCAGCATCCTCTTATGCTAAGGGAAAATCTCTCTTTTAACCTGCCTATAAGTGGAGCTAGACGTTCTAACTTTCCCCGAGTCACGGAACTCTTCAGTTATCCTAAATGCATCTATTCAGTAACTAAACCTTGTACCCTCAAGAAAAGTGAGGAGTCTAGCCCTGTAACCTCTTCAGAATAGAGGAGTCGAGCCCTATAACCTCAAGATTACGGAGAGCTGAAGCTTACTTAGAATTCAAATAATGGACAAGTGCACCTGAATGCCAGGAATATTGATAGAACGATCTTTTGTATATCACTAATTTTGATAGAAAAGTTAAAACTAGTCTGATGATTCATTAACATACGTTCTTTTCAATAAATGACAAGTTAGAAACTAGACCTCTTTTAGGACATGGTTTCAAAATATATCAACAGGGAAAAGAATAATCAGGACTTACTGCGCGTTTAAGCAGCAGACGGACTTTTAGGCCATTTCTCCAGTTATCCACGTCATTTAGCTCAAGAACCTGTAAAATCAGGTTGCATAGTGAAAAAGGATGTCAGAGATCAAAATAACCAAGGTGTCATTAAAAAAATACACTAATCATCACTTACCGCCTTCTCAGCCAATTCAACAGAGTCGTACTCCACAAATACATGCAACTGCATTGAGCAATTTAATTCAGATCTAGTAACAAACAACTGCATTATAAAGTACAAATATAGACAGAAAATGTTGTTTCTTCTGAAGAGATTTTTTATTTGGGTAGCAGCAGCAAATTTTTCAATTTCTACTTGAGAAAGTTACTTTGCATTTCTTTTTGTGGATATAGTAAGGTACGGCTGCGTACAATAGATCCTTGTGGTCCGACCCTTCCCCGGACCCCGCGCATAACGGGAGCTTAGGGCACCGGGCTGCCCTTTTAGTAAGTTACTTTGCATTAGCGGTGTACATTATCTAAATTTAGCTCCTAAGTCAGAACTTCAACAACTCATTACCATCGTTTGTTACTCTGATTCTGACAGCAATTGCAAAATGCCCTACTTGTGCATAATTTAGTTATTGACATATCAAATTTGCTGATGTTTACCTTGTTACTATACAACGTGCTGTCTGATTTTGCTGATCTAGATGCTGAAGAAGCCCCACCATTTGAAGGCTGAGGGTGGCAGGTGCGTATCATTTTTACCCTGACACAATTCATTTGCAGAGTCTAAAAAAGGCTGGATATTTTTGTTAGCAAATTTCTCAGATTACTCTGTATACAAACTACAGCAAACCAGTGTACCTTCCAACTGCTGAGAAAATCTTCATGAGGTTCTGGTGGCAGTGGTCCTCAGGCAAATTCTCAGCAACCACTATGCGAGACTAAAAATGAAAATAAGCTACGGATCAAATGATAACCAGACACTAGAAAAATAAAGCCTACAAACAGAAAAGATGAACCAGTAGATGGAAAATTGAAATGCTTCACACTCATAAATTATCCTTATTGTAAACCACTACTGCTATAGGAATTAAACGTACTTGCAACTCTTCTAGGGCAGCTTCAGACAGAGGATTTTGCCGTTTAACTTTTTTTCCATCTTCACTAACTACCTAAAAGCAGAAAAGTCAAATAACAAAATATCAGAAAGAAAACATTTACAAAGGCAATGGTTGCAAGATTTTGCACAGGGGAAGCACAAGGAGTGATTCTCTTCGAGGGTGGAGGGAGAGATATAAGGACAGTGAGGAGATGAAGAAAACTCACAAGATTTATTGAGCTGCGCAGAACTTCGGCAAGCTGCGCATGACTACCTATTAGAGCTTTAATCTTCTTGAATGATGCAACCACTGATATTGGTACTATAGCGAAGAATAAAGTATAAACAAGCAAGACCATGAAAAAAAAAATAACTTGAAAATTGTCAATCAAAACACGGTTAGTCAAACTGGGAATAAGAACACTCACCATACCCCTCGGGATCCTTGATCATATGCCTTATCAAATTTTCAGTTGTTGCCAAATTTAGATCACTGAAATAGAACTCCACCTATGGAGAACAAGAATACACCTGAATTAGCTGAATTAACAAAGAAGAGAGAACTTCATAGCATATAGAATTTTACAAGTACTTGGAAAATTTGAAAAATTTCAAAGGGCATTATTTCAACTTCCGGCAGCTTATCCCAAACAAATTCGGAAAGCTGCACGTATACATTCCAATAAATCGTCGGTTCTTCCTCAGACATCTGGACAAGCTCTTCACAAGCACTTGAAAACAACAACATACCCAGTGAAATCCCACAACGTGGGATCTGGGGAGGGTAGAGTGTACGCGGACCTTACCTCTACCTTGGTAAGTAGAGCGGTTGTTTCTGAGAGACCCTCGGCTCAGGACATGCCAAGCAGGAAAAATTTCAAGACATTTGTTTTTAAGTTTCCAGTGGCTTATCCTAAACAAACTTGAAAAACTTCGAGTATAACTTCTAGAAAACTCATCCAGACATGTTTTTGTTCTTTCCAGTGAACACTTCTTTTCAGACATCACAACTTCCTCTTATATCAACAGATATGACAGAAGTATAGAATGTGATGAAATGAAATTAGATGTGTAGTATTTAGTTTCATTACATAGTTCTGACTTCCAACACATATTTAGCCAAAGATAGGGCAAAATAGAAGAAAAAGATTTATATAGGTGATTACAAGTTAATTGGGAATATATTCTGGTCATGCTAATATGCTTACATTAGGTATATATGCTTTCTAGGAGTCTTTTAACCCTATCAGACATTCTTTGCCAGTAGGAAATATAGAGAAATTTTTTATGACCGAGAAATCCACTAATGCTTGCATTAGGGTAGGCTGTCTACATTACACCCCTTGGGGTGCGGCTCTTCCCTTGACCCTGCAAACGCGGCATGCTTTGTGCACCGGGCTGCCCTTTTTTTAAAAATCCTTTTGTTGCCAACCCTTAGGACCAACCACAGACTTGAAACTCGGGGATAATGGGCTCGCCTCTTTATATTTTTATTTTGCATAATGTTGGCCTGAGATAAATTTAAATGGGAAACATGGTCAGTTAGAATTCATATAGCTGACCCTGACTTGTTTGGGATAGAAGGGTATATTAGTTATTGTACATAGTTCTGGCTTTCACTAAGTTGACACTCACTAATTGAAAATACCACAATCTATTTCCAATTTATCACGAATTTCCCGTGTTCATTATCGCTAATTGAAAATACCACAATCTATTTCCAATTTATCATGAATTTCCCGTGTTCATTATCGCGACACACATCAATTAAACCAAGACCAAAATACCAGGTCCCAGAAAATATCAAATACTACTATTGACCTTCTCTTTAAGGTAAGACGGGATATTACTGAGGACATGACCTTAAATAGGAGGTTGTGGAGGATACGACTTAGGGTAGAAAGGTAGTAGGTAGTCGGGCGTAGTCCTACTTACGCTCACAAAATGATAGTTGTAGTGTTATTATTGTCGGCCCGATTAGCCTATCACACTTATAGGAGCAGTATTACTTTATATTCCTCTTTAGTTTGATTTCTACTGCTATGTGTTCCTTAGTATACTTTGTTTATCTTATATATATGCATTAGCTTCTGCTCCCTTTTGTCATAATGCGCTACCATGGTGTATTCGATTTTGTTATCAGCATGTTCATACTGCTTTAATTTTTTGTCTGGATTTGACTGTTTCTCTTGTTTTGCTTTGCTTGTAATTATGTTTTGTCTTGAGCCGAGGGTCTCCCGAAAACAATCGTTCTAACTATTAAGGTAGAGGTAAGGTCTGCGTACACTCTACCCTCCCCAAACCCCACATTGTGGGATTTCACTTGGTATGTTGTTGTTGTTGTTATTGTTGACCTTCTCTTTAAGTGTTATAAGAGGGAAAACTTTTTTTTTTGATAGGGGTAATCATTCTTCTGATTGAGAAACATCACTAAAAAAGTGTCAATGGAGTATTAGATATTGAGCAAGGCACTGAGCAGATCTATAATATACAATAGTTAGTCTGCACCAAAAAGCTAACAAAAGATGGTTCTATAAGGCTATTTACATGTCCCATTTTCAAACCTAATGGTGATTAGAAGGAAAATAATTATGAAGTGGCTGGTAAGGAAATATGTTAAGTACTTGGTAGGATATGAGAAGGTACTTGTTTCCAGGCTAAAACACAAACAGGAACAGAACCCAGATATATATTTGTTTTGATAGGTAGGGACCAATTTTTATTATGAAATGGTAGGAACCCAGATAGTTTGTACCCATTAAATGTCATAAAATGCTTCAATTGTGAAGCCCAGCAACAATCTAGCAAGAAAGAGAGGAACACAGTACAACATTAAATCTATAGTTTTTTTCCTTGCTTTCTTTTTTCTAAATAATAAATAATCTATATTACTATAACAACAGGAACCCTTAAACTAAAAAGTTGAATTACCGAAATACCCTTCTAAAAACCTAATGACCTACTTATGGAAAACAAAAAATACCCTTAGCAACAGCTGCAAACTCACGGTTTTAAAAGAAGGGGTGCGCTCCTTGGAGAAGACAACCTTCATACTCCTTCATTAACAGTCACACAACCCTTCCGTCTTCTTTCCTCACTTTTCTTTTTGGTAAATATGATGTACAGGCCAGCTTGCGTGCACCTTGACTAATTCCACGGGAGACCTGCCACTTTCCTCACATTTTTTTACTTGATGTTAATGTCAGTTTCGAACTAAACTTTTGGAATTATGGGTGAAGGTGCAGAGAGTGAGCGTCGATCCAGCTGTTCAGAAATCGGAGCCCTTCGTCGAAGTGGACCAGACAAGAAGATATGAGGATACCCCGAGCTTCTGTGCTATGGAGCCGTGAAAAAAGCATACAAATAGTTTGATCAAGAAGAGCGGATTGAAGTGGCATGGAAAAATTGTGCAGCTTTAACAATCAGCCTGTTGTTGAAGCAGCACGGAACCAAGTCAAATTGAGCAACTTTATGGACTATTGAGTAGTGATCGACCAGCCTAGTGAAACGAAAATCGGAGCATGTTGAATTTTATACGGAGCAGAACATAAAAACGCACACCAATTTAATTTCTAAAAAGTGAAGAACACTATTTGCCGATTAAATTATGGTTCAAAATTCCAACACCACTTACATGGTATACTTTATTGGAGAAAAAAACATTTGAAGGGGGAAAGCTTTTTGGACGAAGTCTTCCATAATATTCCTATTTCAGTTCATGTTCAATTCCATTAAAACTTTAACTGGTGAAAAATTTCAAATTGAAGTATGTCTTTTTTGTACATTAAATTTATTCTTTTTTGGTACTCAAAATAGGGAAGTACTAAGTACAGTCTTAGTAAACAAATACATCAATATCTGAATTGGAAAAATAAGTCGTGAATGCTAAGAAGAGGGGATTGAGTGGCATGAAACCAAGTCAGATTAAACTTTATGGACGATTATAGAAGATGCTGAAGCACAAAGAATAGGAAGTTTGAACTTAGGGTAATTTGAGAGAATTACGGAATAAACCAAACATGTTTCGATGAATGCGTTAAAGTGGTCCAAGCAAATTCTCAAGGCGTTACTTATTTGCATACATATGAAACTTGTGATTTTCACGGATTTCAATGGCAGTAACGCCTTATTAATGACAATACTGGACACGTATATTATTAATCACTTGCTTTTTCGGCTATCGATTTGTTTGGTAATAAAGTGGTGCAAAATGATAACGAAGTTGCAGTAATTGGTAAATGTCACTTTTTTCCCTCTTTAGGAGAAGTTAATCAAATTAACTTTCTTTTCATTAAGATACTCAGGTATAATTCCATTAGTTCTTCATTGTCGTATCTATTTTGTTCAAACCCCAAAAAGAGAGATGTTGGTTATATTTTTGAAGCATTATTTATTATGTGCTAAGTTGCTCGGGCTTGGGTGCGTGTGTCCGATATGGGTGCGGATCTTGAGGTCGGATCCTTTATGATCTAAATTTTTAGATTCGGGGAACGGATCTAGCTATGGATACGGGCGCGAAGATTCGGCTACAAACAATTCAAATATCTAAAAACAGGGTTATATGTCTAAATTATGAGACATGTGGAAAACTTATAAGGTATTTCAAGGAGAAAATATTGATCAAGAGGAGAATCCCGGAAGGAGATATAAGGAAAAAGGACAAACATGGAAAATTCTATATACAAGGTATATCATTTTCTTCAATTTCATATTAGCTTATGTTATGATTACAAAAATCATTGCATTTGTCCCGAATTTCTCCGTCGATTTTGGTCAAAATATCCAAAATTGGTTGACCATATCCGGTACGAATTCCACACCCACGTCGTGTCGACACGGGTGCGGCATTGAAAGTGATGAGTCCGAGCAACTTAGATTATGTGTACATTAGTTGTAGGAGGACTCACAACATCATTATTGTTCACGGAACATTTATTTCACCAATTGTTATTTCCTTCATTTAGGTTTATTTTTATTATAAGGAATAAATTTTCAATTGAAAAGGATTTTTTTATTTTTTTTGAACTGCGTATTTTAGAGATGGTAACTCTGGAATGACCCTACAATGAGTGTGATTGTGATCAACATATACTAAAAATTAATATCTAAAGTGAGGCCTAAAGTGATAAGGATTCGCAGGCGAGACAGATATTGAATTCGGGAAATGGGGAATGAGGCATCTATATTCATGTGCAGCCTAGTCTCTGTCCGTGTGGACAAGGTTAAAGATCCTAAGGTCAAGGACTTCATTTGAAAGTGTCTTGCTCAACACCTAGGGTTTGACCCTCCGCTTTGGAAGTCCTTCAAATGATTATTGACAACGAAAAATATACTGCATGTTACAAATATTGGCATGCCTTAGATCAGCCACAATTGCTATTATTTGCTACTCCCTCCGTCCCATTTTAAGTATCTTACTTTGACTTGGCATGGAGTTTAAGAAATAAAGGGGGACTTTTAAATCTTGTGGCCTTAAATTAAAGATGTGTGTAATCCTTTAAATCTTGTGGTTTTAAACTTGTCATAATGTTGGAATTGAAAAACTTCCATATAGAAAGAGACACTCTTTTTGGGACAGACCAAAAAGGAAAGTAAAACACTTAAATTGGGACGGGGGAGTATTAGTTTTTGTTTTGGAGTTTTAATACGGATTTGTGGCAGGTTTGGAACTGTTCTATGGATAGATTATGTTTTTTACTTTTGAAAAGATGAAAGTAATTGGTTCTTTTATGAAACTTCCGCAAAAGAAAAACAATGTAAAGACTAGATTTGTGAAGTATTTGTACATGCACTTTATTTCAAATATTGTTGGAAGTTTGAAAGTTGTCTTGATTAAATGGTTGTCAAACACAACGATGACAATAAGGTAAAGAGATGATACATATTGATCATGCACATAAACTTGTACTTTAGTCTTTCATGTATATAATTATTTACTAAAAGATCTATTTTAGTAATATTGATGTTAGTTTACAAAATTGTGTAATACATGACTCGGCATATACGTTCAACGTATGTGCCATGAAACTAGTATAAATTGAAGTCTTTAACCTAATTAATACAAAAATTAAGCAAAATAACTAAACTAATACAAGTCTTTAATTCAAATGATTTCCACTTAGCCATTTAAGAAGTAATGCTAGAGAGGTAACAGAGGCAAAAACACTAGGTCATTTCTTCCCATTTGTCCAAGCTTTGTGGACAAGGTTACCGGGTACCTATAGTGGTAGGAGGTAGCAGGTACCTCATGAAATTAGTCGAGGTGCGTACAAGTTGCCCTGACACTAGGTTATCAAAGAAAAGTAATACTAGAGAGACTACAGGTCTTGGCAAATTGCTTTTGGCTTTTCAAAATTCCAAAAGATGTTTTTCTACAAAACGAGCCTTACATGAACAACATTTGTAAGAGAACGTCATTAAGGTTCACAAGAAACTTGCATAGGCACGGGAGACAAAAACATTGATGATTTCTTCCCATATGTTTAAGTTTTGGTGGACAGAGTTACTTGTTACCTGTTACTAGTGGGAGGTAGCATGTATCCCGTGGAACTAGTTGAGATACTCGCAAGCTGGCCCGAATACCATGATTAACAAAAAATAACCTTGCATGGAAGATCATGACAAGCTTGACAAGTTAAGGTTAAACCTTGTAATCAGTTTGTATGGGCTGGACAACACCAAACATATCGGATGCATGGAGCTGGCGGGAAAGCGGACATGGTTTATTTATTGCTAGCTCTTTTTGTAAGAGTTTACTTGTGAGCGAGAAATGTTCTTTTTCTCATGACTCCATTTGGATCCCTAGAGCTCCAAGAGAGTTGTGTTTCTTTGTGTGGTTGGCGGCAAAGGGCGTGATCTTATCAGCGAAAAATCAAAGAAAGAGAAGGATCACCTATGTTAGTTGTTGCTTTAGTGCAAGAGTGCGAGCAAACATGTAGATCATCTCCTTTTGCACCGTAAAGTGGCTAATCAGTTATGGAGGGTGACCCTCAACTTGTTTGGGATGCAATGGGTGATGTCGGGCGTAACGATGAATCTTTGCAAAGTTGAACTCATATGAGGGGGAAGAGAAGCCCTAGGGCATGAAGCATGGCTCTTTAGCAATCATATGGGTTATTTGAAAAGAGAGAAATAGGAGGATTTTTGAAAGAGCGGAGCAAGTTTTTTTGTGAAGTTGCTTAATAGTTTTTTGTCCCTAGTTTTTTTTTGTGTACTTATGAAGTCTCTATTTGTATAGAGGATTAGACCTCCTTTATTGAGAACCATATTTGGTGTAGGTTCTCTTCTTTTGGGTATATGGTTTGTGTACGAGGTTCCCACAATTGTTAATAAAATTATTTACATTATAAAAAAGCTTGCAATCAAAAAAGAGCGCTTGGCAGCCCCTTAAGTAATAAGTCTATTATTCTGAGAATTGCATGTTATGAACTACCGAGTCTTCATCTGTTGTCGTATTAATATGAACTGTATAAGAGTATATCATATTGACATGTACAGAGCGGATCTTGGAAGGAAGACGAACTAGTGCTAGTCTAAAAGGTCTAAAAACAAGTTTGTTGTGTATCGACTCAAACCAAGGCACATAATCCTTATCAAAGAATGATGTTGTTATTTTTTTTAAGAAGGTAACTGTAGAACGGTGTCGTTTTAAAAAGGTGAATATGAACCCTTAGGGGTCGTTTGGTAGCTGGTAATACATGGATTAGTTATGAGGGAATCTATGTATTATTTTATGCATGGATTAGTTATGTAGGGTTTAGTTATTGTACCTTCTATCCTGCATAAAATAATACATAGATTCCCGCATAACTTATACATGTATTAATTATGCGAGTTTCTAAATTGCAAAACAAAGACGTATTAATTTAATACATGAATAACTTACCTCCTAATAGCTATCAGTATTACTTATGTAGGAATTAATACCCGCATAACTCACTTCCGAACCATCTATCAAATGACCCCTCACAAACAAGCTCCCATTATCATTTCGAAATTTTCAAATTAGGAGAATGTGGACATATCATTATTCACATAAATATTCTTCAAACTTTTGATTCCCTATTTAAAAACTCGCACAAAAATCTAAAAGAACAGCAACAGTTATAGAAAAATCCAATCCTAGAATTACTTGAAAAATGTGTGTCCACTTTTTTTTCATTACCAAAACAGTGAAGTAAAGATATAATCAATCATGGGTGTAAATATTACAAGTGAAAAAGTAACAAAAAAATAAAGTATGTTGATTTTGCAAAATATTCAAATCCTTCTAGGGCACCGCACACCTTTTTCGGCAAGCAATTTCAATTCAAGTTGTATTACATTAAAAGAGCAGCTCGGTGCACTAAGTGTGGGGGTCGGAGAAGGGAGGGACCTTCAAATTGTATTACATAAAAATAAATAGATGTGCTTCCACTCATTCCAGTGTAACTTTTAGAAGTATTAAAACATACAAAATCGAACTTATTTGAATACCTGATTAACGATCTTCTGAGCAGCATCTTCAGTTAAGTCTCCATTCTTATCGGCATCAGCAGCAATAGGAACCTCTTGATCAACAAATCGCCGACCGCCATAATAGGGCGACTGTACTACTGGTAATTGAGGCGCGTAAATGAACTGATTTTGTACAGGGACATACACGCGTCCTGGCGAGATTCGAGGAACGAAAGAAGGAGCTTCAGCGTTAAGCTTGCTTGTATTAGAAGAAGAAGAAGAGGAGGAAGATTCAAATGAACGGTCCTGATTGAAGCTGTGAGAATCTACGGAAGCTGAAGATTCTTCCAGAGCCATAAAAAAGATCTAGGGTTTTTGAAGACTACGAAGTAGTGTGTGTTTGGGGGAGCAAGGCAAGTAGAAGAAAAAGAAACAGTGGAGAGGATATTTCGATGGTCTTTGTCTGCTCGTTTACTACTCACTCTATTTACTGCCGGTTTCCTTCTTCCGCTTTACCCATTGAGACCAATCATTCACAAAAAGAAAAACAATTCCAAAATATGAGTTGGGGAAGTGGCTTGGATCGGGCGGGCTTTTCGCCCTTTACCTAAAATCTCGATAAATCAAATATTCAATAAATTAACAACTTTAATTAAATAATATTTTTTTCGGTTCCGACTTAGTCCAATGTGTAAAATGATATTAACCTCCATTGGGGAGTCTTTCTCATTAATATCAATATATATAGTGTACAATATTCATTTCTTATATCTTAGTCTTAATTACAAGAGGAATCATAATTTTACCATAATTATATATCACTAAATATTTACACAATATATGGGATATATTCTAATTATGGATAGGGATTATATTAGATGCATTGTACACGTTTACACACCCCCTCATTCGGAGCGGAAGAAGGTCTAACGCTAAGACTAGATCTGAAGTCAAGGAACAGCTGTCTCGGGAGGCCCTTCGTGAAAATATATGTGTATTGATAGGAGGAAGGCACGTGCAATACCTTAACATGTCTGAGAGTAACCTTCTCACGGACAAAGTGTATGTCCATCTCAATATGTGTGGTTCGCTGATGCTGAATAGGATTATGAGACATGTATATGGCGGATATGTTATCACATTAGACCAGAGATGCTTTACTGACAAGACACTGAAGCTCCAATAGAAGGTTTCAGAGCCAATAAATCTCAGTAAAAACATTAGCAACTCCTCGATACTCAACTTCTGCACTCGAACGAGATAATGTGGCTTGGCGCTTGACAGACTAAGAGATGAGATTATCACTCAAAAACACAGAGTATCCGGATGTAGAACGGTGGGTATCTGGACAGCCTGCCTAGTCTGCATCATTGTAAGATAATAACTTGTTCAATGCGGAGGGGTATAGGTGTAGTCCATAATCAAGTGTGCCCTTAACATATTGAATGATACGCTTGAGAGCAAGAAATGTGCTCCTGGGGCACGATACACGCCAATAGCATAAGCAATGTCGCCCGTAAATGTGAGATCTTGAAGGCGCACTGCGAGACTGTCTGAGTAGGATCAGTAACTAGATTACGATTTGTCGCACTTAGTTTGGACTTAGAATCAACTGGAGTAGACATGATTTTGCAATTGTTCATCTTAGCCCTGTGCACAATCTCTTCCGCATACTTACGCTGGAAAAGAAACACAGGGTCTGCAGATCTAGTCACTGAGATGCCCAAAAAATAACTCAACTTCCCCAAATCGGTCATAGCAAATTCAGATTTTAGCAGTGCAATGATCTCATTTTTCAACACAGAGGTGGAGGCATTAAGGACAATATTATCCACATATAACAATAGATAAGCAGTATCACGACCTCTATGGAACGTAAAAAGAGAGGTATCACATCTGCTACACGTAAAATCAATACGCATAATAAACTGTGAAAAACGATCATATCATACTTTATGGGCTTGTTTTAAATCATACAGTGACTTACGGAGATGACAAATATACTGAGGTGCGGCTGGATAAACAAAATCTGGTGGCTTGTGCATGTAAACAGTTTCTCTTAAATCCCATGAAGAAAGACATTTTTGACATCAAGCTGATGAATCGGCCACTGTTTTCCCATAGCAATGCTCAGAACTGTGCGAATGGTGGTTGGTTTAACAACCTGACTGAATGTCTCTCCGCAATCAATACTCTTCTGCTGGTTAGTACCATTTGCCACAAGTCTTGCCTTATATCTCTCTATGTCACCACTGTCCATGTACTTGTGACGAAAAAGCCACTTGTAATGGATCACATTCACCCCCTCCAGTCGAGGAACCAAGTCCCAAGTATGATGTTTCATTCACACATGGCCACATTCCAATTAGGGTCCGTTTTGGCTAATTTCGGGTTTTGGGAATATGTGAAATTGTTTGGGTGTACAGGTAGAATTGGACTTTGCGTTTAAAAATCCCGTGTTGGGCACGGGTTTCTATTCGGTGTGTAGGTGGCCGGGTAAAGGCGCCGGTCGATCGATCAGTGGTATTAGGTGTCGGCAGAGTTATGTTTGGGTTAGGGCTCGGAATCAGAACAGTGAAACTTGGCTGGTCAAGGGTTGATTGGGGATTGTTGGTGTCGGTTTCGGTAACTGAGTTGGTTGAAGTCACTGTTGTTGAAGTGGTAGGGTATGTTGTTGGTGAGGAGTCGTCCGGTAGCGGTTTGGGAAATCACCGGCGTATGGATCGACATCGGTTTGCGGCGGTGTTGTGGCGGCGACACATGGAAGCGGACGGCGACCGTGAATATATAGATAGAGGTGACCGATTTCTAGTAGTGGTGGCCATCGGTGGCGACGATGCCAGAGAGGATGACCCGTGCAGACGCCGCCGTGAGATTGGGTGAGTGTCGTGGATTGGTTGTGATATGGCGGTGGCCGCCGAGCACAACTCCCGGCGACGACGAGAGATGTCCGACTGCCTAGAAAGTCGTAGTCCAATTGTCGAAAGTTTTTGATGTTCGAAAATAAAACGCTGCTTTCACAAAGGTAACGTGACGAGAGACGTGCATTTTATGAGTGGACAAGTCGTACCACAGATAACCCATATGGTTTGACGGGAAACCCAAAAATACACAAGGAGTGGAGCGATGGGCTAATTTATGAGGTACTGTGGGAGTGAAATTGGGATAACAGAGGCAACCGAATATCCGAAGGTGGTCATAGGAGGGAATCCGACGGTGTAAGATTTCGGTTGGAGTCATGTTATGAAGGGTACTTGTCACGACCCGACCCAACGGGCCGCGACTAACGTCCTAATTGGACGTCATTACTGACCTGTCACTCTTAACCCATTTAATACAGATATCTACAGAAATTTCGGTAGCACAACGCTGCTTTTACAACATATCCTTGAAACGGGCGAGCCGACAAGGCTGCCAAAACAACAACAAAACAACAGTCACAATAGGCTAGCCGACTAGGCTGCCACCAACCAACATCACGCGCACAAAGGCATAAATCAAAATACGCAAGTCGGCAAGGCTGCTACTAGATAACCACATCAAAACCCAAAACAAGGTACAAACGTCCAACCCACAACTGTCTACAGACCTCTAAGAGTGTAATACTGACATATGACGGGACAGGGCCCCGTCGTGCCCAAAATATGCATAAGTCTGAAAAATAAAGGTCTGTACCAAAAATAGTTGGCTCCGGAACAAAGGAGCTCTCCACCGCCGCATGTAAATCCTAGACTTGAGGGTCACCTATTCAACACAGAACTCGCGCATTTAACGCAAATTTCGAGAGCGGGGGTCGATGAGATAATGTCGAGTATGTAAACATAAAATATCAGAAATCAATAACAATCGTATCAAGTAAAACATGAGTCATCAAACTTTCATAAAATCGAGAATCATGTCTCAAAATCATATCATGTATCTCGAATCATAAAACATCATGCTCATGTTCAGATATAAAATCAGATAACATGTCTCTTCTATGGAGGACTCGATGGAATTTGATTCTACAGTAACATGTCTCTACTCAAGGAGGGACTCGATGTAATTTGTATATATATAACGTGTCTCGGCCCTCTAGTGAGGGACTCGGTGAATGATGCATGGATGTGCACGAACATGATCTGGCCCGGGACTCAGTGGAGTGAAATAGTAACACTTAGCACGAGTAGATATCATGAGCAACTGTATGCAACTAAAATCATTATGTGACTCTCAATAAATTATTACCATAAACTTTGTTACTGAAATCATAATCATTAGTAAATAATCATTTTTAAAACTGAACTGGTAGGAGTTAAGTACGTCCGCCGTACTTTCATAAAAATCATGCCAAAAGAAAGAAGAAAATGTCTCACATACCTCTTAGGCGAACTAATCAGCTTGGTATTAAGGCATTCCTCGTCTAGTACTTCAACCTATGATAAGGAACAAATCAACCAACAATTCAACTCCAACTAACACTCCAATTCAAACCAACAATCCAATTCAAACCAACAATCCAATTCAAAATATAAAATTAACACCTTTCTTGTCACGACCCGAATCTGGGCCCGTGACTGGTGCCTTACCCCGAGCACCCTAGTGATACAACATCAGAGTAATCAGCGGAACATAAAACACATACATGAAACAAATGAAGTACAAAACAGTAATCTGAGGAAAACTTGCCTTTCGGCATATATATAAATAACAACTCCTACAAATGAACAGTTTAATCCTTTTTACAACCCCGCCACAACAAGATTACTGCACTTCTAAGAAATGATACGACAACAATGGCGGGACAGGGCCCCGCCATACCCCTGAATGTAAATACCTACAACGACAGGGGACTATACCAAGATAAGCCTCCGGAGAAACGGAGCTTTACCAAACGAATCGTGACCCTAAGAGCGAGGATCAACGATCGTGTACCTTTTACTGCAGATGAACGCAGCCCGGGCGAGGTCAAGACAACAGTACCAAGTATGTGAAATCAAAATAAATCAGAAATGAAATCATAGTCTATATAAAGCGGAGACATGTATGATAACCAAACTACGCTCACAATAAATAAGCAATATGTCAAGTCGTGGACTCACGCCTCAAAGTTATCACAATAAAACCGTGACGGCAAGTACGAAGGCATAGCCGACTACTAAGACCCACGCACCAAAAATACCACAAATTGTATCCCGAGGTCTTTCTAGATCGCACCACACGATCGTTCGCCACTCGCCCGCAATATCAATGCGCTGCCTATCCTCGAACTCTCGCAGCCCGCATAGGTCACCCACACACCGCATGAGGTATTCCTCGAATCATGGTCCTGCATCACCGAGGTATACCTCGATCGGCGACATTTAACCTCGATCCGCCTAGGCTCCCGCACCGCATAGTCTCAAAAGACCGCATAGTCTCAATGCATCGCATAGAATCCCCGCATCGTGCTAAACACCGGAATGATCAATCTCGGCTACCGCGACTCGCATAGTCACAAGGATCGCATAGCCGTAGAGACCGCATCGGGTGGCAAGCCCTGTATAATAAGTCAAGGGGTATGTGATACAATAACAAGACACGCTTAACGCTTGACAACGTAAGCACAACAAGAGTGACCCCTTACACAATAATCACAAGATACTAACACACGTAGCATCCTAACACGCTTACTTATCAAATCAACAAGAAAGTATTACAAGGCTATCACAAACCAATACAATCAAGTTATTCACATGCGTACTTTCTACTAACAAGTTCGTACCTATCCCCAAAGTACTTCATACATTAAATCTTTAAAAGATACGTTACTTCACAAAAACCACACAATACTGTAGTATATGAAAATAGAGTGATTATCCTTTGTGAGTAACTCAATTACTTCTCTTTGTAAAATCAAGTAGCCACATTCTTTTCCAATGTTCAAGTTTGCCTAATTTCCAATGTTCAAGTTTGCCTAGTTTCCAATGTTCAAGTTTGCCTTTTTAGAAAGGTTTCAGTAGTTCATAGTCTTATTCATTTAAGAATATAATTCTCCTTTAAACTATCCGAGAAACATAAGTCTTATATGTGAGTAGGATATTCTTGTTTATAACAATCTTATTACAAAGACCATGATCTAGAAATATCATTTTGTCTCATCTTAGCTTCATGCAGATGGAAGTTTCTACCGGTTTTAATAATACTTAATCACAAAACATTTCCTTTTATTAACGCCGCAGATGGTTTGTCGATACACATTACGATTTCCAAATCAAGAAACATTCTAAGCCGTTATTACCTAACTTCCCATAAAGCTAGTATAACTCTTAAGTTTTCAAAACCAAGTATTACTTCTTCTTTCAAATGATTCAAAAATCTTTTGAAATACTTCAAGTTCTTTATTAACACATAACAAGCCGCTTATAGTTCAAATCGCTTACCTTTAAAACCACAAGTATTTTCTTACCAACATAAAGTTGTTATAACCAACTTCCCATAAAGCCGTTATAACACTTTATGTTTTAAACCAATCAAATACATTTAGCACATGACGCTCACCGCACTACATAGTTCACACATATCATGCTAGAAGAGATAGGAAGAGGTTCACATACCGCGACGAGTATCGACTAATAGCAAAACGCCCAAGTACTTCCAACCGTCGGCTACTCCTTTAAGCCAAGTAGATCGCGCCACACGTAGTACTTCAACCTATAAGGCCACAAGACGCCATTAACATTTAGATCCCTTCAGAGAACATTCTACGTAAAATTCGGCAAAGACTCTCCCCGCAACAACAGAAATCTCCTCCTCTATCTGGGCCGCTACAAGCCAACCGGGGTTATACGCTTAATCCGACGTGCACAATTCTACCTCACGTAAAAGCTACACAAGGCATCAGAATACACCCCATGTAAATACAATTCAAGACTTTCTTTCAAAAGGTTTCTTATTATTCAGCTTAAGTCAAAAGACATCACGATAACAACGCTCAAGACTATATATAGTATACTTCAACTATATAATCTAACAACATGTAATTTCCAATTACAATAGGGGGACAAGATATATACCTCGATAAGCCCATAATTATCCTAGTTTAAATGTCGATCCTGAGCAAGGTTTAGCTCCTACTCCGTGGCGCTCCGACTCCGCCTCCAAACAACCCTTAGAAGTTCTAACCAACTTCTACTTAATACTCCAACTAACTATGGAGATTTTCCTTGTGGTTTTGCCAGGATCAAGGGAAGTATAATAGTATTTCCGGCTTTTTGTAAAGGTATAACCTTAGAATACTACAAGGTATATGGCTAAGGTAATTGGGCATTATAACAATACTTTGAGAGTATTTCTAACAAGAGTGGGTATTATACGAAGACAACTAGCAGTGGGTACACTCGGCTAGCACCCCTAGAGTGGGGTGCTCTCCACAGCGGGAGGCCTCTACCGAACTCAACACAAGGGAGGGAGAAGGAGAGCTTTCAAGACTTAGGCAATTTTGTGGATGAATTAGTCTTCAAAGGGTGGGTATTTATAGTCAAGTGAAGGCCAACCAATGGCCAAGATCTTGACAAGTGCAAGGCAAGTGTAGGCCAAGATCTTGCCAAGTGCACCTTATCCATCTACCACCAAAATATCCTACCAACCTCGACCAAACAATGGCCATTCGCCAACCCCTTTATCGCCTAAGGTGTTCCAATGAGAGGTGACAAGTGTCGCCTCTTGTTGGTCCAAAATGTTTCGCCTCTGGAAAAATCCGCAAAAATTAAAAATGACATAGCGAAATTCCCTACGAAAGTCGTGGAAACGCTTTCGTCGAAAAACGACTTAATCGTGTTGTGAACAAAAGAATTCGCCAAGCCTAAATCACAAGTTCAATTTTTCTACGCACGCCCCACGCACATACTCGGAAATACGGTATAACATTCTCTCCTTAGAAACATTCGTCCCGAATGTTCCTTCTAAGTCTCAAACAAACGTGCGCCAAGATAGTCTTCACTACTATACTTACGAATCAATCGCCACACCGCCACGTAAACAATGCGCAAAATGCTTACATCCAAGTCCACGAAGCACTCTAACATCATAAAGCATACCACTTTTGTCACTTTGCCGCGAGGTTCTAGTGTCACCCGGCGACCCAACAAATGGTACCGGCCGCACGCGATCATCAAGATGTCGCATATTCGAACTCTTACTACATTTACATCGTCAAGATTCAAAACTCGGGTTATCATCTTCAACTTGGTCATCATTAGTCGGGAATACTGACGGATCTCCGATTTCCTTCTAACATAACACGAAAGATCGACGACCGCTTCCTAAGTCGGACGGCAAATGCTAACATATAGGCAACCCGCCTATTCTTCACATGAACTCAAAGGCCCAAAGTAACTCGCTAAGTTCCTCTCGTATTCCAAAACTCGCCACACCCAACCCGGTGGTACTTTCAAGACCGACCACAACTCGAACTCTAAGCGTGCCGCCGATTATCCGCACGATTTCTCCGAGCCGCCGTAACCTCTTCTAGACAAGCTTTACTCTATCCACAATCTTGGAACAAGCTCAACCAACTATCTTAATCTTGCCAACATCGAACCAATCGACCGGCGACTCACACATCCGCCTACAAGGCTTCATAAGGCGACATCCGAACACCGAAATGGTAGCTTAAACACTCCTTCAACAGAGACAACAATTCTCGCAACTATCCTCAAATTCAAACACCGCCCGAGGGCGGCGTGATTCGAGACTTACTGAAGTTCCTAACCTTGCTCGTAAAACCTCCGTAAAAGAAACACCGCGACTGGCTCCACTGTCGACATAAGGTGAAGGTAGGCACCTCGCAGCTTTACAACCTTTCGATATATCATCTCGCATAACCTCTGCCGAGTAAACGGTCTTTGCTAAGACAACACGGCCGACCTCCTCGCCCAACCATCGGTCGAACGCATCCATGAAATCGCACGTTGGTTAACTAAACTCGCCTAACACCCTCGTGACCCTACCACAAGCGGGACCACCACAAACCGACCCCACCACCAAACATGCCGCGTTTGACCCGCAACGCGGCCTCAACCCGACCAAGAACGCCGCAAACGCTAGCTCCTCAAGGAAAACTCTCACTAATCACGTTACGAAACCCAGCGGTCTTCTTAGCTCAACTACCCTCTTTCATTCCACACTACTCGTGACTAATCCCACAAACATAACTCACGTGCACTATGCACTCCTATAAGGGTCAAACATAAACAATACATCTTTTACTCGAGATGGCCTTACCTCTAAGGTCTCTACGTATAACACTCTAAGGCTCACACTTTCTATCCCCAAATCTTACTGTTAACTAACCAAGATTTCTAATCACCATTTACACCATGCTATCGAATATAACACTTAAGGTATACTCACCTTATCACACATACTAAACCCTGAGGGTTAAAGATATACTGAATCATCGCTTCACTCCTTAGTCGTCTAATCAAACTCGCCTGCAGGCGCATAATGGCGAAGATGACGAACTACCCACCGATCCCGAAGGCTAAGTCCTCCCGCAAGGACACTCTTTCGACATCGCACCGACGGTCATAGGTACAACAAGTACCAACTAAAAGACGACATTCCCGAGACGCCGCCACATCGTGAACACCGAAAATCAATCCGCATGGCCGAACCTTCGCGTGATCGGAACCTAAGCTCGAGCTCACCAACTCCTCGCATACCCCGAACGCCCCGAACCTCGGAGGACCTTCGCACCGTGGATGTGCATAATCTAATCGCCGCGAGGCGACTCGCCGCAAGTTACCAAAGGACCTTGCTACTCGCCTCTTCTCGCCGCCTCGTTAACCCGCCGATCTCTACGCTTCTACCGACGTGCATAAGCCCGCATACGTGCCATGCTCAAGCTTCAATCAAGAACTTACTTGCACAACCTTCGCTGATAATCATCAAGACTCGCAGACATCGGTATACTCTCCGGTAGTCAAATCCATAGTTAGTAATGTGTCGCCTCGCAATCTATATTCACTATTCTCGCCGCGAACCGGCGTTCAAATATCATGGCCGCAGAGGAACCGCCGCCGTGCTAAACTCGCAAGCTAGCGACGCCGCAAAACTCCCGAATGAAGCACCACCCAAGGTGATAATTGGGCTCGTGCTCACGAACCCTCTCAGACTTACTCGCAGCCCATCGGCCGCCTTTGCCTCTCCCCGGTTGCCCTACGCGAGGCATAACGGTAAGGGAAAGAAATACGTTAGAGGTCCAACTTACAACAGCCTCTAAGGCACGATCTCAGAGTGAGAAGAATAGAAACCAATCCTAAATATCCTATAGCCTCCTCGAGTATCAAGTGCGCACAACACACCGATAATCAAGACTTCATCGATACGGCTCAGACACTTTCCGAGGATTAATCGCTTGATACCACTTTGTCACGACTAACCGCCCGTGGATCGTGCCTTACCCCGGGCACCCTAGTGATACAACATCAGAGTAATCAACGGAACATAAAACACATACATGAAACAAATGAAGTACAAAACAGTAATCTGAGGAAAACTTGCCTTTCTAAGATATATATAAATAACAACTCCTACAAATGAACAGCTTTAACTTTTTACAACCCCGCCACAACAAGATTACATGCACTTCTAAGAAATGATACGACAACAATGGCGGACAGTGGTCCCGCCATACCCCGAATGTAAATACCTACAACGACAGTGGACTATACCAAGATAAGCCTCCGAGAAACGGAGCTTTACCAAACGCCGAATCGTGACTCCTAAGAGCGAGGATCAACGATCGTGTACCTTTACTCGCAGATGAACGCAGCTCGGGCGAGGTCAAGCATAACAGTACCAAGTATGTGAAATCAAAATAACATCGAAATGAAATCATAGTAGTCTATATAAAGCAGAGACATGTATGATAACCAAACTACGCTCACAATAAATAAGCAATATGTCAAGTCGTGACTCACGCCTCAAAGTTATCACAATAAAACCGCACGGCAAGTACGAAGGCATAGCCGACTACTAAGACCCACGCATCAAAAATACCACAAATCAGATCCCGAGGTCTTTCTGCATCGCACTACACGATCGGTTCGCCACTCGCCCGCAATATCAATGCGCGTCTATCCTCGAACTCTCGCAGCCCGCATAGGTCACCCATGCACCGCATGAGGTATTCCTCGAATCACGGTCCTGCATCACCGAGGTATACCTCGCATCGGCGCAGCCTAACCTCAGATCCGCCTAGGCTCCCGCACCGCATAGTCTCAAAAGACCGCATAGTCTCACAGCATCGCATAGGAATCCCGCGATCAGCTAAACACCCGAATGATCAACTCGGCTACCGCGACTGCATAGTCACAAGGATCGTGATAGCCGTAGACCGCATCGCGGTGGCAAGCCCTGTATAATAAGTCAAGGGGTATGTGATACAATAACAAGATAACCGCTTAACGCTTGACAACGTAAGCACAACAAGAGTGACCCCTTACACAATAATCACAAGATACTAACACACGAAGATCCTAACACGCTTACTTATCAAATCAACAAGAAAGTATTACAAGGCTATCACAAACCAATACAATCAAGTTATTCACACGCGTACTTTCTACTAACAAGTTCGTACCTATCCCCAAAGTACTTCATACATTAAATCTTTAAAAGATACGTTACTTCACAAAACCACACAATACATGTAGTATATGAAAATAGAGTGATTATCCTTTAGAGTAACTCAATTACTTCTCTTTGTAAAATCAAGTAGCCACATTCTTTCCAATGTTCAAGTTTGCCTAATTTCCAATGTTCAAGTTTGCCTAGTTTCCAATGTTCAAGTTTGCCTTTTTAGAAAGGTTTCGTAGTTCATAGTCTTATTCATTTAAGAATATAATTCTCCTTTAAACTATCCGAGAAACATAAGTCTTATATGTGAGTAGATATTCTTGTTTATAACAATCTTATTACAAAGAGCATGATCTAGAAATATCATTTTGTCTCATCTTAGCTTCTATGCAGATGGAAGTTTCTACCGGTTTTAATAATACTTAATCAAAAACATTTCCTTTTATTAACGCCGCAGTTGGTTTGTCGATACACATTCGATTCAAATCAAGAAACATTCTTAAGCCGTTATTACCTAACTTCCCATAAAGCTAGTATAACTCTTAAGTTTTCAAAACCAAGTATTACTTCTTCTTTCAAATGATTCAAAAATCTTTCAAATACTTCAAGTTCTTTATTAACACATAACAAGCCGCTTATAGTTCAAATCGCTTACCTTTTAAAAACCACAAGTATTTTCTTACCAACATAAAGTCGTTATAACCAACTTCCCATAAAGCCGTTATAACACTTTATGTTTTAAACCAATCAAATACATTTAGCACACGTGACGCTCACCGCACTACATAGTTCACACATATCACGCTAGAAGAGATAGGAAGAGGTTCACATACCTCGCGACGAGTATCGACTAATAGCAAAACGCCCAAGTACTTCAACCGCTGGCTACCTTTTAAGCCAAGTAGATCGCGCCACACGTAGTACTTCAACCTATAAGGCCACAAGACGCCATTAACATTTAGATCCCTTCAGAACATTCTACGTAAAATTCAAGAAGACCTCCGCAACAGCGTAAATCTCCTCCTCTATCTGGGCCGCCAAGCCAACCAGTGGGGTTATACGCTTAATCCGACGCACAATTCTACCTCACGTAAAAGCTACACAAGGCTATCAGAATACCCCTATGTAAATACAATTCAAGACTTTCTTTCAAAAGGTTTCTTATTATTCAGCTTAAGTCAAAAGACATTGCGATAACAACGCTCAAGACTATATATAGTATACTTCAACTATATAATCTAACAACATGTAATTTCCAATTACAATAGGGACAAGATATATACCTCGATAAGCCCATAATTATCCGAGTTTAAATGTCGATCCCGAGCAAGGTTTAGCTCCTACTCCGCAAGGCCCGACTCCGCCTCCAAACAACCCTTAGAAGTTCTAACCAACTTCTACTTAATACTCCAACTAACTATGGAGATTTTCCTGTGGTTTCGGTTTTGGGATCAAGTGGAAGTATAATAGTATTTCGGGCTTTTTGTAAAGGTATAACCTTAGAATACTACAAGGTATATGGCTAAGGTAATTGGGCATTATAACAATACTTTGAGAGTATTTCTAACAAGAGTGGGGTATTATACGAAGACAACTAGCAGTGGGTACACTCTAGCTAGCACCCCTAGAGTGGGGTGCTCTGGCCACAAGGGGAGGCCCTCGGCCGAACTCACCCCACGGGGCGGGAGAAGGAGAGCTTTCAAGACTTAGGCAATTTCATGGATGAATTAGTCTTCAAAGGTGGTATTTATAGTCAAGTGCCAACCAACGGCCAAGATCTTGCCAAGTGCAAGGCAAGCCAGTAGGCCAAGATCTTGCCAAGTGCACCTTATCCATCTACCACCAAAATATCCTACCAACCTCGACCAAACAATGGTCATTCGCCAACCCCTTTACCGCCTAAGGTGTTCCAATGAGAGGTGACAAGTGTCGCCTCTTGTTGGTCCAAAATGTTTCGCCTCTCTAAAAATCCGCAAAAATTAAAAATGACATAGCCGAAATTCCCTACGAAAGTCGTGGAAACGCTTTCGAAAAACGACTCTAATCGTGTCAGGAACAAAAGAATTCGGCCAAGCCTAAATCACAAGTTCAAATTTTTCTACGTACGTCCTTACGTACATACTCTGGAAATACGGGGTATAACATTTCTACACTCTACTCCTTTCGAGGCATGTATAGGTAACTTATTTCAATACATATGCACGTTTGTAGCTTATTTACATACTAATTCAGCCCGTAATACATTACCATAATGTTCAATAATTTCCATCAACTTTCCGGTTGTATCAACATGTTATAAATTCCAAACTTTTCCTTTTAAATTCTTAAACATTTCAATTCATCTTGTAATTCCTTCATAAAAACAATTATCTCTTAATCATCAAGGCTACATCTCAATTCTCCACATGCAAGTGGTAAGCAAGATAACAATTCAACCATTGAAGCCAATGTCTACCTATTTTAGTTCGAAATTTGCCAACCAATTCTAACAACAACTACATGTGATTCTTATTCACGTTCCATCATAATTTAGGCTTGTTTTTTTTTAAACCCAAATTCATCTCCTAAATTCTGAAAATAAGCATTCCATTTATATAAAAAAAAAGGATTTTTTACCTCAAAGGAATGCTAAAAAAAACTGCTCAATTTTCGATTTTTAAGCCCAAGTTTCTCACCAATTTCATGTCCAACCCTTCACTTCTTCATCTTCAATCCAACATGCAACCATTCTACCATGTCAATCCCTCATTGTTACACCTTTTCCTTCAAGAAAACTTGTCCAAAATTAAGAACCCAAAGCCCTCAAAAATTGGCCAGATTTGCCGAGAACCCCACTGTTTTGGGGTGATTAATTTCGCCTCAAATGGTGGGACAATTTAACCCAAGAAGATGGAGTAACAAGCTTAATTTTCTTTGCAAAATGTGGGGGAAGTTTCGATCAAATAGGGGGGGGGGGGGAGGAGAGGAGTAAGTGTGTTCTTGTGTGGAAGAAAATGAACTATTTAGGATAGTTATTAGGAAATTTTCAGATTTTTTTATAATACACTTAGCCCCCTTAGATGTCACACTTTGCCCCCTCTAAGTATTTATTTAACTAAATCAATCCCACTTCTTTTAATCTAATTTCTCATTGCCTTAATTTCTTATCATCGTACCTTATATACCTTACTAATTCATAACGGAAAAATATATATTTATTTATACCACCATTTCCAAAGAGATTTCCGGCGTCACATTCGTCATTGCTAAAATATTAATCCGTATTAGCACGTAAAATATATGTAATTTCGAAATTTGGAAATCTCAATCCTTAATGACGTTCTAAATCTTTGTCTTAACTTACGAGGTGTAACATTCTTCCCGCTTAGAAACATTCGTCCTCGGATGTTCATAACAAGTCTCAAGTTCTAGAAATTTTGGCAGAGCCTCCTTTATAATAGTGACTATCCATCTATATCCAGCAACCCAGCAGATGCCACACAGGGCCATAAAAAAAACACATATATATAGTTCACCAATACCATAATCAATTAAGGGAGTTAGATTGAATTACCTGGGCATAGGGAATAAGTGAGGATACTTCTTCTTCATCTCATCCTCTGCCTCCCAAGTCATTTCCTCTCCATTATTGTTCCGCCATAACACCTTGACGGATGCAACATCCTTAGTCCGTAGCCTCCTGACCTGGCGATCCAATATGGCCACGGGACTCTCCTCATAGGACAACTCTCGCCACTGGACATCGCCCACAGTGGAAAACTCGAAGCGGTCACCAATACATTTCCGCAAATACGGATACATGAAAACCGACGCATCGCTTCCAAGTCCTGGTAGGTCCAACTCATAGGCAACTTGGCCTACTCTGCGAATGATCTGATAAGGCCCAATATACCTGATGCGTGATTTAATGCACACACTTTAACGCAAGTGCACGTTATCGTGACAAGTAATATAGTCTAGGTAAAACCGAATATCGTCCTCAAGGATTAATGTTCAAGTACCAATTATCTATCTTTTGTTATCTATTTGGTAACCGATATTTGAGTTTGTTGATTATACTAACAATTATAAATACTAATTAACTATGTGTTTACTTCAGTAGTGATGGAAATAGGGCTTCCAAGTCTCCTCAACTATCCGCTTATATTACTTATTAATGCAATGAATTATGGTTCTTCATCTTTTAGAGCTTGCAGGTTTACTAATTCGTTTTATACTCCCGTTAAGGCTATATAAACACTCTGTCACGAATTCGCTGGTTCGTGGATCGTGCCTTACCGGCACCCAAGTAGTCATACATCGAGTAATCGGAAATATAAAGCAAGACATGAAACAGCTTTATAAAATAAGACACATTTATGTGAAAACACGCTTTCAAGATATATATATAAACATGGTTTAGCGCTACATCCGACATTGCATAACATGACTACATACTCTAAGGAAATATATAACTATATGACAGCGCCCCGCCATATCCCCGATCAGCATAAAACTATCTACAACAGGAGATCATACCTAAAAGTAGAGCCTCGGAAAAGATGAGCTCCCGACACCAACGTAGATCCTAAGAATGTGGATCTAGCACTGCCGCTCTTACCGCAGATGAACGCAGCTCGGGCGAGGTCAGATAACAGTACTAAGTATATGAAATCAGAAATACTTAAATGAAACATATCATTTTAAAACAATTTTGCAAAGATGTATGAAACAACCATGAAATCGCACATAACACATCACAAACAAGAGCAAAGAATAGGTAAATCAGAATGTGTCTTTTCTAGGTCGCGAATGATCGAAGCAGGCCACTCGCCTCAGATATCACTCGCAAGCCTAATCTCGACTCCCGAGTCCGTGATAGCCACTCACATAGCCCGCATGAGGTATAACCCCGCATCGAGGGTAGCTACTCTGCATCGCCCCGACTCGTTGTCCGCATGGCCACATAGATCGCATGAGGCATAACCCCGCATACTAACTCGAACTCGTAGCTCCGCATAGGCCCCCGGACCCGCATGAGGTATTCTCGAATCACGGTCCTGCATCACCCGAGTCTACTCACCCCGCACGGAGGCGCTTAACCCCTGTGATCATCTCAAGAGGCGAGTGATAGTACACTAACATAACAAATTTATCTTTAAACAATATAAGCACAACAAGGATACTCTTATACAAACGTTACAAAATACTAACACACATAGCATCATATCATGTCTACTTATCAAACCATCTTATTATTCTTTCACAATTCAACATAAGTCCGTTATAAACACATAGGCAAACTTGTTTCTTTTATCAATCTTAAGTGGTTATACTTAACTTCCCATAAAGCTAGTATAACTCTTAAGCTTCGCTTTAAAACCGCTTAGTTCTTTCTCATTAAAAATGATTCAAGATTCTTATGAAATGCTTTCATCTTTATTATTCAAAGCTTAGCGCAGGCATCGCTGCAGTTGTTATTCGTGCTTAAGCCAGGCATTGCCGTAAGTGTTATTCAGCTTAAGTCAAAGACATTGTCGTAGTTATTATTCGCTTAACACATGACGCCTACCGCACTATATATATTGTAAAATATCATGCTTTAGGAAGAATCACATACCTTCTCAAATAAAACCACCGCCAAGTCAATATGTCGCGCAGAGAGTCACCTATAATAGTCACAGATATCTATCAAAGACTACTCAAGGTCATTCTAAACAGTAGGTTCACAATTCTATGGAAAGTCACAAAGACTTCCTACCCGTGAGCTATATAAGTTCATCAGGAAAACAAATTCCATGTAAGTACAGCTTTGATTATTCTTCTTTAAACCCTTCATCTGTGGTAACAGCTGATTCTATTCTCGTGATATTCTTCTAAGTATTTATACTTATTCTTATACTACAACAAGATATATTCTCTAATTCAAAAGAGGTTAGGATTAGTTACCTCAAGCAGCCCAATAATATCCTAGATAAAGTCGCTGAGCAAGGTTTAACTCCTAAGTCAGACGCTCCCAGAGTCCAAGAAACCTTAGAAGTTCTTCACAACTTCTACTAAGTACTAAGGATTTGGGCTAGGTATTTTGGGCATTATAACACTACTAAGACAACTTTTCTACCAAGGAGGGGTAGATTTTTGGCTAGGTGTGGGGCCTCGCCAAACTACTAGGCTAGAGTGGTGTATTCGCCATGGCCTTCACAAGTGAGGGAGGTGTTGGACTAAAAGGCTACAAAGGGAGAGGAGAGGATTTTCAAGACTTGAAAGATTTGTGGACGAAGAACTCTTCATCTCTGGGGGTATTTATAGGTCAAGAAGTGGCCAACCAACGGCCAAGATTAAGACAAGTGCAAGTGTAAAGTGAGGATTAACTATACACAAATATCCTACCAACTCCTTGACTTGTGCACAAGGCACAAAAACGTGCCAATGGTCTTCAATTCGGCCCAACGGACGATTTCAAGTCCACAAATCGGAGGTGCCAAGTGCCGCCTCCCGCTGGTCCAAAATGATTCGCCTCTGAAAAATCCGCAAAATTAGAAATGGCATAGCCGAATTTACCCTACGAAAGTCGTGGAAACGCTTCGCCGGAAAAACTATTCGCTTTTGTGAGTCAGGCCCAAAAAAATGTTTTGCCTAAACTTTAAGGCTAGACTTTCAGACGTATTCCCACGCATACTCCGGAAATACGGTATAACATTCTCCTCCTTAGAAACATTCGTCCCGAATGTTCCTTCCCAAGACGCTTAACGATAAGATTCTTCATAACTTAAACATTGCAAATGCCACACACGCCACGTAACAATACTTAGGCGTAAACGATAACTAAAATTTACAAGTAGAAAGTGAATTACCCGGAGCGCTGGGAATAGCGAGGATACTTCGCCTCACGCCTCCTCGCTTCCCACGCCTTCTCCTCCTCGAGCTCGCTCCGCCACAAGACTTTGACTGCCACGCCCCGTCCGCAGACGCCTAACCCGACGATCGACTATCGCGCATGGGAATCTCTCATACGATAACCCCTCACACCGACATCGCCAACGGTGTACTTAGACGGATCCCCGATACATCTCCTCAAAGATAGATACGTGAAAACCGGATGCACCGCTTCTCCAGACGGACGGCAGATCCAACTCGTAGGGCAACTAAACATCGAGATAATCAACCTTAAAAATAAAAGTTAGCCGGACATAAATATACATCATTTTCTTTACAACCGACCCACAAAACTTAAGATTTTTAACATAACCCGCCATACCCCGAATATACAATCTACTACAAAACTATACCAAGAGATAAGAGCAAATGGAGCTTTCTCAAACATCAACCGAGATCCTACCTAAACTAAATAACGATAAAAGAATGACAAGGACAAGTATAAAGATACATACCGATCCCGCCGTGTCATTACCACTTATGAACTTAATCGCACCTTATTATCTTTTTCATTCTCTATAAAAACTATAGCCACATTCTTACGCATACGATTAGGAAAATCATTAAGTTCATTACTATATAACTTACCTATCTTTCATAAGTATAAAGACGATCAAGGTCACATATCGATAACGCCATCTAGTTCGCCCATAAAGGTATACTTCCGCCATTCCGGTCGATACGTGATACGACCACGGCAGCGTATACCGCCCGCCCATCCATATAAAACCCGAATTTAACCCAACGCTACTCCTTTAGAAAACTCTTATTCAAACAAAATACTAACAACCGTAGTATCAAGTCATCTCTACCTTAAGTCACACTACCTTTTAGAAATCTAAATCAAGTGACTTCTTACTTAAAAACCTTTAAAACAATTTGCCCTTCTTTATTTCAAAACATTCTTTGCTTACATTAGAGAAAACCATTCTCTTAACCTTCCATAAAGTTATTATAACCAACTTCCCATAAAGCCATACTAACTTTATGCCTTAAACTAATTCATTCTTTTATAACCAAGAGACTTATACTTTCAAATCAAATCACATAGCTTTCAAAATACTTCAAGTCTCTTAACTTTTAAGAAAACAAGTTTCAAGTCTTAAAACTCCATACGTAAACTCTTTTAAATTAAGTAACATATACTAATAAGTTATACTTATTTATAACGATCTTATTCAAGGATCTAGAAAATGTAATACAATTTTGTCTTATCTAGAATTCTACTTGTTTAACATAATTAATTGTCATTACATTTTCCTTTATTAACGCCGCAATGGCTTGTTCGATACTTATTCTCATTCAAATACTTCCTAAAGACTCTACCAACATCCCCATAAGACTGATTTCGTAATTCAACATAACTACCTCTTAACTTCTAAGAGTAACAGAAACATGAAATGATACCACGTATATTCCATACATGTAATCATGCCAAGCAAATTCCACCTGAGCTATTCCATTCTTCAAGTAGATACGCTATACCTAGTACGTCAACCTATAATGGTCACCATACGCCCATTAACTTAGAATATTTGTCGCTAAATTAAAATCGACCTCCTTTGTTTCTACTTACTTTGCCACCTTTTCAATACAATAACCAAACAGCCCCAATTCACAATTTCTATAAGGTACTCCAATACAAATGACTAACTAAACAACCCCAATTGGCTCACAATTTAGAAAGTAGTCCAATACAAATGAAAAACAACTAAAAGTCCAAATTAGTTCAACCTTACCAATTCTTATCAAATTTCCATTTCAATCCAAATATAACATGATATCAAGTCGTATTTGATTATAACAATCCATAATCTCTAAGTAGGCAACATGCGATTTCTAATAACGACTAAAATTGTATTACAATTTCTAAACATGCCATTTCGTTTGAGCTCTTAAAATTCCATAACACTTATCAAACTTCATAACACATATCACATGATCATTTCTAACTTATAATAACATCAATCTTCAATTACAAAAGTAAGACGAAGATTATACCTCATATTAGCCCAAATATGATCCAAGACTACAAGTCGATCCTTAGCAACTTTAGCTTCTCCTTTCGACGCCCAATCCACTCCAAGCAACCCTGAAGCTTAAGAATAACTCATCTTCAAATTCCAACTTCAAAGTCAATAACCTTAGGTTCTCGCACTAACCCAAAACTATCTTTTCCGAGATTTTTCTATTGAGATACGCTTACTATACCCTTAGGTACCTTGGTTTAAAGTGGGGAGATTATTGACAACAATTGAAAATTCTTCTCAAACCTCCTAAAAGCCAGCCCTCTTAATGCTCTTCAAGATTTGTTTGAAAATTTAGCTAAGTGTTAAAAGCCTTGTCTTGCTACTTGTACACATATATAATACTCAAGATCTACACAAATGGAGATAAGTTTCGACTAAGTCAACAATATCGCTATTAGTCTGCAAGACATCCTAAAATTGGTCAAATGACCATTCCATCCAAGACAATTTCGTCCAAGACCACTAAGGGGGTGACACGGTCGCCTCCCGCTCGTCGCAATATTTCGCTTTTCCGACAATTCCATAATTCCGATAAATTTACTCGCCTCAAATCTTAACATTTTGTTCTTACGCACGCCCCACAAACATATCTTGAATTTGTAACATTCTTCCCCTTAGAAACATTCGCCCTCGAATGTTCTTTCTGAGTCGAACTTATAATTAGCGACATAGTTTACATACCAACAATGCCACATGGCCCTAATACTCGCACACGCATATCATCATAAGCCCAAAAGAGATTATCTTTTCGCATTTCCAACTCCTTCTAACATACATACATAACTTCCATACCGCCTCAAATGAGTCACTCTATAAAACAACATAAGGCCATTTCCCATGACTCACGAACCCAGAAACAATTAACTGTCCTCACCACTTAACTCTTATTCTTGATCTATAATAACTCTTTCTACAAATTCATTAACTATTTCATACCTTCCCAGATCTAGTTAGTCTTTACCAACTCGTAATCTAAAATCGTCTAGGCAACACGCATACATAACTGTATGTCACAAACCAACTATACTATAATCATTACCAACCCGATATGCAATCCACATAGTCCTTCAATCAACATGACTAACAACACATCGCACGATCTAGAATGGAAACCAATCCTAAATGTCCCACAACACACCGATAATCAAGACTAGACACTTTCACTAATCGCTCGATACCACTTTTGTCACAAACATCGAGATAATCAACCTTAAAAATAAAACAATGTATAAAACAACAGTTAGCCGATGTGGCTACCTTCCCGACATAAATATACACAACCAAGCATTTTTTTACAAATCGACCCACAAATAAGATTTTTAACATAAATATACGAATCTACTACTGTGGAAACCATACCAAGAGATAAGCTTTCTCAAACACCAACCGAGATCCTAAGAGCAAGGATCGCCAACTGGTACCTAAAAAATAACATCATAATCGCAATAAAGATACATACCATTACCACTTATGAACTTAATCGCACCTTATTATCTTTTTCATTCTCTATAAAAACTATAGCCACATTCTTACGCATACGATTAGGAAAAATCATTAAGTTCATTACTATATAACTTACCTATCTTTCATAAGTATAATCGAGGGCACCTATACTACCCTACCACCCAGACGCGAGGTCATCACATATCGATAACGCCATCTTATAAAACCCGAATTTAACCCTTTAGAAAACTCTTATTCAAACAAAACTTCCTATACTAACAACCGTAGTATCAAGTCATCTCTACCTTTCAGACAAGTCACACTACCTTTTAGAAATACCTAAATCAAGTGACTTCTTACTTAAAACCTTAAGCAATTGGTACCTTTAAAACAATTTGCTTCTTTATTTCAAAACATTCTTTGCTTACATTAGAGAAAACCATTCTCTTAACCTTCCATAAAGTTATTATAACTAACTTCCCATAAAGCATACTAACTTTATGCCTTAAACTAATTCATTCTTTTTATAACCAAGAGACTTATACTTTCAAATCAAATCACATAGCTTTCAAAATACTTCAAGTCTCTTAACTTTTAAGAAAACAAGTTTCAAGTCTTAAAACTCCATACGTAAACTCTTTTAAATTAAGTAACATATACTTGAATAAGTTATACTTATTTATAACGATCTTATTCAAGTAGCCATGATCTAGAAAATGTAATACAATTTTGTCTTATCTTAGCTTCTATGCAAATTCTACTTGTTTTTAACATAATTAATTGTCATTACATTTTCCTTTATTAACGCCGCAATGGCTTGTTCGATACTTATTCTCATTCGTGTCAGAATTTAAATACTTCCTAAAGACTCTACCAACATCCCCATAAGACTTGGTAAGGACTTAGGATTTCTTAGACGTAGCTTTTACATAGAGTAATTCAACATAACTACCTCTTAACTTCTAAGAGTAACAGAAACATGAAATGATACCAGTATATTCCATACATAATCATGCCAAAAGAGGTTCACATACCGATTGTCGACAAATAGCAAAAAGCTCCAAAGTACTTCCACGAGCTATTCCATTCTTCAAGTAGATACGCTATACCTAGTACGTCAACCTATAATGGTCACCATACGCCCATTAACTTCTTACTGAATATTTAAAATCTGACAAAGACCTCCTTTGTTTCTACTTACTTTGCCACCTTTTCAAGGCCGAATACAATAACCAAACAGCCCCAATTGGCTCACAATTTCTATAAGGTACTCCAATACAAATGACTAACTAAACAACCCCAATTGGCTCACAATTTAGAAAGTAGTCCAATACAAATGAAAAACAACTAAAAGTCCAAATTCGCCACAGTTCAACCTTACCAATTCTTATCAAATTTCCATTTCAATCCAAATTGGTAGCATAACATGATATCAAGTCGTATTTGATTATAACAATCCATAATCTCTAAGTAGGCAAATTTCTAATAACGACTAAAATTGTATTACAATTTCACTAAACACGCCATTTGAGCTCTTAAAATTCCATAACACTTATCAAACTTCATAACACATATCACATGATCATTTCTAACTTATAATAACATCAATCTTCAATTACAAAAGTAAGACGAAGATTATACCTCATATTAGCCCAAATATGATCCAAGACTACAAGTCGATCCTTAGCAACTTTAGCTCCTCCTTCGACGCCCAATCCACTCCAAGCAACCCTAGCTTAAGAATAACTCATCTTCAAATTCCAACTTCAAAGTCAATAACCCCAGGTTCTCGCACTAACCCAAAACTATCTTTTCCGAGATTTTTCTATCGAGATACGCTTACTATACCCTTAGGTACCTTGGTTTAAAGTGGGAGATTATTGACAACAATTGAAAATTCTTCTCAAACCCTCCTTCTTAATGCTCTTCAAGATTTGTTTGAAAATTTAGCTAAGTGTTAAAAGCCTTGTCTTGCTACTTGTACACATATATAATACTTCAAGATCTACACAAATGGTTGGCCTAGATAAGTTTCACATGGATCCTAGCTGGACTTGACTAAGTCAACAATATCGCAAGAATCCTAAAATCGGTCAAATGACCATTCCATCCAAGACAATTTCGCCCAAGACCACTATGACACGTGTCGCCTCCCGCTCGTCGCAATATTTACAATTCCATAATATAAATTTACTCGCCTCAAATCTTAACATTTACAAACATATCCCGAATTTCCGGTGTAACACCTGCCTACCTCGCGACAACTGAAATGGCCCAATGTACCTAGGGTCGAAGTTTCCTTCTTCCCGAATCTCATCACACCCTTCATGGGTGACACCTTTAGAAAACCCAATCATGAACCTCAACTCAAGATGCCGACGACGATGATCTCGCATACGACTGCCGACTGAGTCCAATAGCCGCCTGATAAGCTTCACCTTATCCATCGTCACGTACCAAATCGTCCCACTAGCCGCACTCGCCCACATCGAACCAACCTATAGGCGATCCGCACTTCCTCCCATACAAGGCCTCATAAGGCGCCATCCGAATACCGGAGTGGTAGCTATTATTATACGCGAACTCAACTAGAGGCAAATGATCCTCCCAACTACCATCGGTCAATAACACAAAGCTCGCAAAGATATCCTCAAGCAGTCCGGATAGCGCGCTCGCCGTCCGTCTGCTCAGGATGAAATGCAGACTCGTGCTCACTCGCCCTAAACCCTCCGAAGGACTCTGGTTAGCCGTGAACCGGCTCTCGCTCGATATGATCGGGTAGGATCTACGCACCGACGATCTCTGATGTAAAGTCCGCATAATCCTCACCAAAAGTCGCCCCGACGGAAGAAAGTGGGCTGATTTCACACCGCCGACGATAACCCATATAGAATCATGTCTCTCCGAGTACGCAGGTAATCCCGATGAAGTCCATGTTGATTACCTCCCACTTCCGTGTCGGGATCTCAATCGTCAGAATAACAAACCACCGTGCATCCGTGCTCTACCTTCACCGCCGACAACACGCATTGAGCTACGAACTCGCAACTTCCCTCTTCAAGCCATGCCACCAATAAACATATCTAAGGTCGTGGTACATCTTGGTCGACCCGGATGGATAGAGTAACGCCGCTACGCAGGTGCTTCCCAAGAACTCCGCCGCCAAGTCCTCAAACATCTAGAACACACACCGCTTCAAACCTTAGCACCCCATCGTGCTACTCAAAAGGACCTCGCCTCACGAAGAGTCAGATCACGATATCGAATCAAGGCCGATCTCGAATCGCTGCTTCTTCACCTCTCGACGATGGAAGACTCAAGAACCTCACGAACTCTAACCCCATCGCTATCGTAATCAATCAAACGGACACCAAGGTTCGCTAATCGATGCAAATCACGAACCATGTCCTCCTCTCTAGCCGCACATCCGATAGGCTCCCATCGACTCACGACTAAGAGCATCTCGCCACAACATCGCCTTCCCCGTGGTACAGATATCAACATCGTAATCCTTAAGCAACTCTAACCACCGCCTTCGCTGTAAGTTCACCTCCTCGTCAAGATATACCGAGGCTCTGTGGTCCGTAAAATATCCACGCGAACCCCATACAAATAGTGGCCTCCAGATCTTCAAGGCGTGAATCACACCGCTAACTCCAAATCACGCGGGTAGTTCCTCCGTGTTTCTTCACCGCCGACGCATATGCTATAACCCCGCCACGCCGCATCAACACACATCCCAACCCGATGCCCGACGATCACAATACACGACATAACCATCCGACCTCCGGAAGAGTAAGAACGGGCGGCCGCCACTCTCTTTCAAAGAATCGAAACCCCGCCACAAGCATCACCATCAAACTTGGCCGCTTCGAGTCACCTAGTCAACGGTGCGTAGATAAGCAAACTTCTCCACGAACCGCCGATAATATCCTCGCAAGGCCCGTAAAATCGCGAACCTCGGCTGAGTAAGAGGTTCAGGCCAAGTCCTCGATCGCCGATTCGCCAGATCCACTGAACGCCATCACCGGCTAATATGCCCAAGAAACGCCATCAAGTCAACCAAAACTCACATTTGGAAAACTTGGCGCATAACCGCCGGGTCTCGAGAATCACAAGACAGCCTCAAATGCTCCGCATGCTCCCGCTCCGAGCGAGAATAAACCAAGATATCATCAATGAACACTATCACAAACGTGTCCAAAATGGTTTGAACACTTGGTTCATCAAATCCATGAATACCGCCGAGCATCGTCAACCCAAAAGACATGACTCAACTCATAATGCCCGCATCGTCCGAATGCGCCCTAGGGACATCCACCTCTCTCGACTCGCACTGATGATAGCCCGATCGCAGATCAATCTTGGAGAAACATCTCGCACTCGCAATCGGTCGAACAAATCATCAATCTCGGAAGGGTATTCGTTTAATGGTCACCTTGTTCACCGTCAGAATCAACACACATGCGCAGCTGGCCCCGCCCTTCTTCTTCACTTAACAATACCGCTCCTCCTGGATAAACACTAGCCCGATGAAGCCCTTCTCCAAAGAAATCCTCACCGTCCTTCAACTCTCTCAACTCGCAGTGCCATTCGTATGGCTGAATGGAAATAAAGCCGAGTATCCGCAATACATCTATACAAAACTCGATCTCCTCTCGTGAGGGACACCCGAGGTCATCCGAAACACGCCTGGGAACTCACCGATCATCGAATCGATCAAAATCTGGTACCGCAGCCTTCAGATCAAACACCCGAACGAGATGGTAGATATACCCTTCTCGCACCATCTTCCTAGCCTCGAGGTAGGAAATAAACCTACCCTCTACGATACCGTGCTCTCCCACTCAACAACCGGCCTCAGAAATCGAACCGCATTACTTTCTCTCTCAGCCTACATTGGCGTAGCAAAGCTAGCCAATCCATCCCCATAATCACGCCGGTCAATCATCTCCAACTCTATCAAGTCGGCCAGGGTCCGACGATCAGAATGGTCACAGACAAGCTCTATATACCCGCCGAGCTACCACCGAATCACCCATCGCGTAGCTACTCGAAAGCGGTCATGGACTCGTGCTCTATCCCTATCCTACTAGCAACAAGTGGGAGATATATAGGACAGAGTAGAACCCGGATCTATCAAAGCATACACATCAAACCCATAACCGATAAGGTACTCGCGACGACATCGTGGGCCTCCGATCCTCGCTTACCGACAAAGCATAAATGCGTTCAGGACCGCTAGAATCGGGACCCGAGCCACGAACTGCCGCGACTGGCCGACCCACGAGCACCCCGCCCTCGGGGCGAGTAATCAGAGGAGATGATGAAGCGGCAATGTAACTCGGTCGAGCCCTACCACCGCCACGCTCGGCCTGACAGCTCGCAGTGACCCTGCCACAATCGTAATAAGCTCCAAAAGTAGTACCACACTTCCCGAATGGATCTACCGACGCCACACCGGGTGGTCCCGACGCCGCATTTCGCTACTCGACGCTCAAGCCCTGGCCCCGTTCGCTCAAAACTCGGGCCGCGGCCGAGGACGGCAGAGTGCTCGAGCCGGCCGTGGTGCGACCCAGATCGCCGGAGGCCGCCACCACGATAACCACCGTAAGACCTCCCGCCCCGCCTTCTTCTCGCTGCCGTCGCCCACTCGCCGACCTCGCGCCTCGCATCCGCGGCGTGAGTCGCGACGCGGTAATGTCCAGAAACACCGCACATGACTTCGCCATATAGTCGCTTCAGCCCGGACATACGTGCACCCTATCCTCCATATTCGCTACCAATGCCGGGACATATCGAGCCAATGAATCAAACTCGACATTGTACTCCCGACAAGGCCCTCTCTCGCCGCAGTAAAAATCTATCACCGCGCCTCCTCATCCGCGAGGCAAGAAGTGAGCGAGGAAAGCCTCCGAGAACTCATCCTAAGGCCGGGACGCGTGGTTTCCCGGATAACTCCCATGAATCAAACCAATCGATCGCAGATCACGCACCGACGCGAACCGGCGTCACAGACTCGCCTCGAGGCCTCGATCACCTCACGATCCTTCAAGCCGACGGATGAACTCGCGATCATCCTCCGCCGACCAGAAACTCGCGGGCTACAACTCAAGAAATCTCGTAGCCTCAAACTATTCGCCTCGTACCACGGCGCGACGGCGCTGAGCTGAATCGAATCGCCGATTCAGCCTCTCTCGTATCGGGCCACAACTTTAGCCAATAGCCGGGCTATCTCTCAGAGCCCTAACCTCCGCCTGTGCCGCGGGACGAGGTGGGTACTGTGGTCTCGCTGGCCGGGCGGCGCCATAGAACTCGCTGCCTCGTATAGATCGGGCTCGAGCCTCGTGACTCGGGTGTCTCGCTAGCGCCTCCTACGCTTTGCTCTTCGCCCGGTTGCCTTGCGCGAGGCATAATCAGCATAGAAAGGAATACGTTAGAGGGGTCCAACCTATAACACGCCTCTAAAGCACGATCTCGTAATGAGAAGAATGGAAACCAATCCTAAATATCCTATAGCCTCTCGACATTGGTGTGGTGCACAACACACCGATAATCAAGACTTACTAGATACGGTCAGACACTTTCCGAGGATTAATCGCTCGATACCACTTTTGTCACGACTCGCTTTGGCTCGTGATCGTGCCTTACCGGGCACCCAAGTAGTCATACATCGTAGTAATCGAAATATAAAGCAAGACATGAAACAGCTTTATAAAATAAGACATACGCTTTATGCGAGAAAACACGCTTTTCGCATATATATATAAATACATGGTTTAGCAGCTACATCCGATAATCGCATAACATGACTACAAACCTCTAAGGAAATATACAACTATGGCGACAGTGGCCCCGCCATACCCTCGATCAGATAAAACTATCTACAACAGTGAGATCATACCCAAAAGCAGAGCCTCCTAAAAGATGGAGCTCCCGACACCAACGTAGAGATCCTAAGAACGTGGATCTAGCACTGCCGCTCTTACCGCAGATGAACGCACTTCAAGGAGGTTAGTACAACAGTACTAAGTATATGAAATCAGAAATACTTAAATGAAACATATCATTTTAAAAAGCTTTTGCAAAGATGTATGAAACAACCAAGAAACCGCACATAGGCTACATCACAAACAAGAGCAAAGAATAGGTAAATCAGAATAGTCTTTTCTAGGTCCGCGAATGATCAAGCAGGCCACTCGCCTGATATCACTCGCAAGCCTAATCTCGACTCCCGAGTCCGCATAGGCCACTCACATAGGCCCGCATGAGGTATAACCCCGCATCGAGGGTAGCTACTCCTGCATCGCCCCGACTCGCTGGTCCGCATGGCCACATAGACCGCATGAGGCATAACCCCGCATACTAACTCCGAACTCGTAGCCCGCATAGGCCCCCGACCCGCATGAGGTATTCTCGAATCACGGTCCTGCATCGCCGAGTCTACCCCAGACGGAGGGCCTTTAACCCCAGATCATCTCAAGAGGCGAGTGATAGGACACTAACATAACAGCTTATCTTTAAACAATATAAGCACAATACGGATACTCTCTTATACAAACGTTACAAGATACTAACACACATAGCATCATATCATGTCTACTTATCAAACCATCTTATTATTCTTTTCACAATTCAACATAAGTCTGTTATAAACACATAGACAAACTTGTTTCTTTTATCAATCTTAAGTGGTTATACTTAACTTCCCATAAAGCTAGTATAACTCTTAAGCTTCGCTTTAAAACCGCTAGTTCTTTTCTCTAAAAATGATTCAAGATTCTTATGAAATGCTTTCGATCTTTATTATTCAAAGCTTAAGCCGAGGCATCGCCGTAGTTGTTATTCAGCTTGCCAGGCATTGCCGTAAGTGTTATTCGTGCTTAAGTCAAAGACATTGCCGTAGTTATTATTCGCTAACACATGCACGCTCACCGCACTATATATATTGTAAAATATCATGCTTTAGGAAGAATCACATACCTTCTCAAATAAAACCACCCGCCAAGTCAATATGTCGCAGCAGAGTCACTCATAATAGTCACAGATATCTATCAAAGACTACTCAAGGTCATTCTAAACAGAGGGTTCACAATTCTATGGAAAGTCAAGACTTCCCTACCCGTGAGCTATATAAGTTCATCGTGAAAACACCCATGTAAGTACAGCTTTGATTATTCTTCTTTAAACCCTTCATCGTGGTAATAGCTCGATTCTATTCTCGTGATATTCTTCTAAGTATTTATACTTATTCTTATACTACAACAAGATATATTCTCTAATTCAAAAGAGGGTTAGGATTAGTTACCTCAAGAAGCCCAATAATATCCTAGATAAAGTCGCACTGAGCAAGGTTTAGCTCCTAAGTCAGACGCTCCAGAGCTCCAAGAAACCTTAGAAGTTCTTCACAACTTCTACTAAGTACTAAGGGATTTGGGCTAGGTATTTTGGGCATTATAACACTACTAGAAGACAACTTTTCTACCAAGGAAAGGGGTAGATTTTTGGCTAGGCTGTGGGGCCTCGCCAAACTACTAGGCTAGAGGGTGTATTCGCCAAGGGCCTTCATGCGGAGGGGGAGGTGTTGGACTAAAAGGCTACAAAGGAGAGGAGAGGATTTTCAAGACTTGAAAGATTTGTGGACGAAGAACTCTTCATCTCTGCGGGTATTTATAGGTCAAGAAGTGGCCAACCAACGGCCAAGATTAAGACAAGTGCAAGGCAAGTGTAGGTGAGGATTAACTATACACAAATATCCTACCAACTCCTCGACTTGTGCACAAGGCACAAAAACGTGCTAACGGTCTTCAATTCGCCCAACGGACGATTTCAAGTCCACAAATCGGAGGTGCCGTGTCGCCTCCCGTTGGTCCAAAATGTTTCGCCTCTAAAAATCCGCAAAAATTAGAAATGGCATAGCCGAATTTACCCTACGAAAGTCGTGGAAACGCTTTCGTCGAAAAACTATTCGCTTTGGCGAAGTCAGGCCCAAAAACGCTTTGCCTAAACTTTAAGGCTAGATTCTTTGCACGTATTCTCACGCATACATACCGGAAATACGGGGTATAACACACTCAACCCCAGTAGCGCTCCTTTCTACCTTTCGGTGATAAGGATGACTCTATAGGAGGATTAAGACAAAAAACCTTGTTAATCGTCACGCGCCTTGCGTGAAATTAGGTATTTAAACCTCTATTAACGCTACAAAAGTAATTGAGGTATTTTCATCCCCAATCCGACCTATGTCTACCTAACTTACAGCATAGTCACAACCTCCTCCTTTCGAAGTTTGATTAGAAATTATATAAATAATGATAATTAGTGATCAATTAATTACAAAGCATTCAAAGCAATTATTGGGTAAATCTCAACAATAAGAAGAACAACCATAAACATACATCAATTCATAACATAAGGTTCAAGTGATTTGACATGAAAAACCCTATAATGGAATTAGTTCCTAGCCATTGACATGACAAGAACTAATTCAATATCCAACATAAAAACTGAAAGTAAAGTAAAGAAAAAAAAAGAAAATTACTAAGTTAAGGTCTCCAATCTTCAACTCCAAGAAGTCTTGTGTTTGTGCAAGAAAGGGAACCCTTGAAAACTGCCTAGGGTTCTCTTTTTATAGCCTCCAAACCGCCCTTAAGGTTTTCCCTTCAGGCCTGGCCCATAATTCGTCAAAAACCTGATTTTTCCCGTGCCGCGCGCCGCTTTCTCGGCGCCAGCCACGGAATCTGCGTTGTTCGGTGATTAGCGCCGCGCCGCACTCATTGCCTAGGCGCCGCGCGCCGCAACTTCGCAGTTCGAAATTGGGCGCCGGGCACTCTGTCCCTCGTTGGTCGGAGGCGCCGCGCCGCAACCGCGCCTACCTCGTTCACCACTTTCTCGTATTTTAGGCTCTGGAACCTCCACTTTTGCCCTCTTTTAGCTCATTTTCCGCCAAATAGCCATTTTAACCAATTTGACTCAAAAGAAAGAAAATCTATCCTAAGACGACACGTATTTGTACAAAAAGGGACAAAAGACTAACTAAAAATGACTCATAAAGTGTATATAAAATACATCAATCAAATACCCCCAAACTTAACCTTTGCTCGCCCTCGAGCAAAGATAAAAAGAAAGCAATAAAGACTCAAGAAAAAGGAAAATAAAGGACTCAATGACATTGATCACTTTGGTGCATTGGTGTTACTTTAGAAAAACATGAAGATTAGCAGAATAATATGCAGGAACATATAGCATGAAATTTTAGCACACTAAACACATTAAGCTAGATATTTCGCAAACTCATTTTTATCATGCTTAATGGAAGTCAAATATTGAATCATGTATGTTAATTTCAAAAATCCTATGGCATTTTTACTTGCTATTCTCCACTAATCATGGATATGCATATAAGAGATCTTCAGGACTTTTAAGGGTTGTAATGTAGGCTTAGGTATGGGTAGGTAAAAATAGGCATTTATGCTCATTTTTGTGTACCATAAGCTCTTTAGCTTTTCAATGTTTCCCTTTTCTTTTGATTCTTTCCTTCACTTCAATTCTGTCTTTCCCCTCTTTGTTTTGAGAGCGTGAAGTGTATCATAATAGCAAGCACCCCCAAACTTAGGCTTTTGCCTATTACTTATTACTTTTTAATTGGGGTGCATCAATCTTGTTTGCTCTTTTTGTCTCTTTTTTTAACACACTCTATTCCAACTATTTCACATGTTTACTTATGGCACAAGTGTGGGAATATAGGGTTTCAAAGAAAAGTTCAATTTTTAGGCTCAATGGGGCTGACTAGGGATATCTTTAATGTCAGTGATAGAAAAGAGTGGTAAGAATTGGCTAACAAAGAAACGCATGAGTCATCTCCCTAACATGTATATCCTAACTATTTTGCCTCAAATAGCAAGCAATCATAACACATAGGTTTTAATCATTTATCATGCACAATTCAAGCAAGAACTCCAAATAGACAGATTTTGTGAGTTTTTGGCATATCTAACCTAAGTGTTTAGATAGTTGCTCTAATTCCGTTACATTATTACACCTTACTTCACTATGTGTTTCTAGTAACTACAACATGCATGATCTTTGACAGACAATTATGACTCAAAAAGAAAAAAAATTATGACTCAAAAATACACAAAAACAACAAAAAGACTTAAACATACTATAACAATAAGACACAAATAGGAACACCCCCCCAAACTTAAATCACACATTGTCCCCAATGTGTGTAAGACTCAAAGACAATAAAAGAAAAGGACACTTACAAACTTGGTTTAAAATGGTGGCGGTGGCGGTGGATAGTGCTTTGGATTCCGTGAGTGGAGGAGAGCTCTGGATTTTTGATTTGGCGACAGGGCCTTCGGATTAGGGCGTCTTTCAAAATTCAGATTTTTGCGTTGTGGCGCCGCGACCCTGCAAATGGGCGCCGTGGCGCTAAAACTTCTGGGCTTCTTCTGATCTTTTGGCGCCGCGTTCGCTTCGGGCGCGCAAGACTCGCGATTTTTCGAAATCCTTGGCTTCTCTCTTCGCCTTCCAAGTTCTTGGCCTTGCACATGTCATCACAACACATAACACTACCTCCGTGAGACTGTTCTAAATAAAGACTAATTTAAAATAAATAAACTGAAATACCTTGGGTTGTCTCCCAAGTAGCGCTGTCTTTAACGTCTTTTAGCCGGACGCAAGTTCCTTATTATTCTAGGGTGAGAGAGGTTACTAAGTTCATGTATTCCATTTCATTGATCAGATAGAGTTTTAACCTCTGCATGCTTACTGAAGGAGGCTCCTCTCTCCCTTTTATTTCAATTGCACCATATGGGAATACTCTTACCACCGTATGGTCCGTCCAACGTGATTTTAACTTGCTCGAAATAATTTCAACTCGAGTCAATAAAAGCACTTGTTGTCCTTCTTGGAAGTCTTTCAGATCAACCTCTTGTCGTGCCATACTTTCGCTCGCTCTTGTAGATCTTTGCATTCTCATAGGCATTGTGCTGAATTCATCCAACTCGCCACCGTAGTAGTCTCCTCTGCCCCGCCTCAAGGCCCATGTTTAACTTCTTCATTGCCCAATACGCTCTGTGTTCCAACTCTACTGGCAAATGACATGCTTTACCAAAAACTAACTTATATGGTGACATACCAATTGGTGTTTTGAATGTTGTTCGGTATGCCCACATCCAGTTTGATAGACCAGTCCTTCCTTGAGCCGTTCACCGTCTTTTCTAATATGCTCTTCACTTCCCTATTTGACATTTCTGCTTGCCCATTCGCTTGAGGGTGGTAGGCAGTTGTGGTGCGGTGGTAGACTCCACATCGGGAAAGCAATGAATTTAGCTGCTTGTTGCAAAAGTGACTTCCTTCGTCACTGATGATGGCTCTCGTAGTGCCGAACCTTGTGAAAATATTCTTTTGAAGGAATTTTTGAACGCCTTACTGATCGTTTTCTGGCTACCGCTTACCCATTTGGACACATACCATCGCGTAAGGATATATTGATTTCCAAAGGATGGCGGAAATGGTGTTACACCCCGTAGTTCCTGGGTATGTATGTGAGGACGTACGTACGAGAATACGACACAAAATTGGAAAGGAAGAAAGATGTGATTTTTCGACGGAAAAGTTTCCGGTTTTTGTGAAGGAAAAAGGTTCGTTAATGGGAATTGGATTCCCAGATTTGGTATTCGGACTTTTTGGTATATTTAAGAATTATGGAATTTTATTTCCGGAATTGGTCACGTGGGGCCCACGGGAGGAAATTTAGGTTTTGTGTGGCCCACTTTATTTTCGGATTTTTGGCATTACGGATATTTTCGGAAGATAAAATATTTTGGACGTGTAGGGGGCGACACGTGTCACCCCCATGTGGCCATGGTGGCCGAATGGTTGTTGGACACGTGGCTCGATCGTTAGCGACAAGTGGCTAGCCACTTGTCCCATTCTTGTGGTGGACATGTGGTTGGTAGAATCCACACCCACATGTCCCCAATCTACACCACACACTTGCCTAGATCTTGGCCATTGATTTCTCTATAAATACCCCTTTGTTGCAAGACTTATTCTTCATCCCACACTTAGATTTTCCAAGGCAAAACTCTCTCTCCTTTCCTTGTGAGCTCTCGGCCATGGGCTGATTTTAGGAGCTAAAGTTGTCCAAAATTTTTTAAAGTTTTAAGTGTTCTTCCTTAGGGTGTTAGGAAGATTGTGTACCAAGAGTTGGAAAAGATTTCACACCCCTAGCCTAGAAATGTTGCCTTGCCGAAAGTTGCCAAATTGTAGCCTAAGTGTTCTTCACTTTTTGGAGTTGGATCTTGAAGAGGAGTTGGTTAGAAACTTCTAAGGGTTGCTTGGAACGGATTGGAGCGTAAGGAATTGGAGCTAAACGTTGCTCAGGATCGACTTAAATATCTTGGATAATTTTGGGCTTATCGAGGTAATGGTCTATGTCCCCCTATTGTAATTGGATATTACATGTTGTAGTAGTTATACTTGAGTATATTATATTGGAAGAATGATTATAAAGGATTGAACTGTATTTACAGTAGACTTGTATTATTATTGTGGAGTAGAGTTGTACACGTCCGGTTAGACGTGTAACCCCCCCCCCCCCTGGAGTTGTTGGCTTGGTAGCGAGCCTTGATTGAGGAGGAGATTTATGTGGTTGCGGGGGGGGAGGTGCTGCCAAATTTTCCGTAGAATATGGAACCTTGTACTTAGAATTGTTCTACGAAGAGATCTGGAGGTTGACAGAAGTTTTGTGGCCTTTATAGGTTGAAGTACTACGTGTAGCGTATTCTACTTGAAGAGTGGAAAAGGCTAGCAGGGTTATAGTACTTTGGAGCGTTTTGCTAATTGTCGATAATCGTCGCGAGGTATGTGAACCTCTTCCTATCTTTTCTAGCATGATAGTTGTGAACTATGTAATACGGTAGACGTACGTGTGCTAAACGAATTTGGTTGGTTTAAAACATAAAGTGTTATAACGGCTTTATGGGAAGTTCGTTATAACAACTTTATGTAGGTAAAGAGATGGTTTGTGGTTTTTAAAAAGATAAGAGACTTAACTTATAAATGACTTGATGTGAATTATTAAGGACTTGGTTTGTGTTAAAAAGTTGTGAACCGCATTTTTTGAGAAATGGGTAATTGGGTTTTAAAAGGAATAAGTTATATTGATTTCGGAAATGAAAATAAGTATCGAACAAACCACTGCAGCGTTAATAAAGGAAAATGTATTGACTAATTAATTATTATTAAAACCAGTAGAAACCTCCATCTGCATAGAAGCTAAGATAAGACAAAATTGTATTACATTTCCTAGATCATGGCTACTTTAATAAGATCATTAATAACAAGTATTGATTTTCTTAAATTCCAAAGTAAGGAACTTGTTTTCTAAAAGAAAAGAGACTTAAGAATTTGAAGTGTTTTGGTTTAAAAGAAAGGTATGGTTTTGTCTTAAATTGGTTTAAAACATAAAGTGTTATAATAGCTTTATGGGAAGTTAGTTATAACGACTTTATGGAAACAAAAGAATGGTTTTATTATTGAATTTAAAATGGTAACTTGATTTGGGGAAAAGAGAAGTAACTTGAGTTTAAAAGTATAAGTAACTTATTTTCAAATATCGAACTTTTCTTGATTAGAAAAATATAAGTGGTTTGGTTTTAAAAGGTAGGAGTACCTTGATCTTAAAAGAGTTGGTTACCTGAGTTTTAAATGTATACTTGACGTTGTTTTAAAAGTGTAAGTCACTTGGTTTAAAAAAGTGTAAAGTACTTGATTTAAACATGAACGTGTTTGGTACTACGGAAAATAGTATCGAGTTGTTTTTACGTAAAAAGAGATCTTTTTGAAAGGATTGATGTATGTAGTACTTTGGGGTTAAAACCCGGATTTGTTGTCATAAAATGGAAGTCTAAGAGTATGTTAGATTGGCCTATGCTAGTTGTGATAGCCTTGGTGGTATTACTATGTTACCGCGTCTCTCGATGGAGGGCCGGCTATCTAGTTGATTGATAGACATACTGACACGATGGGTGGCCCACGGGTATGCTTCCACTATATCGATTCCTTTGGACATACTGACACGATGGGTGGCCCACGGGTATGCTTCCATTAGGAGTGTTATCTTGTTATTTGCTTTGGACATACTGACACGTTGGGTGGCCCACGAGTATGCTTCCATTATGATTGTTATCTTGTTACTTCCTTTGGACATACTGACACGATGGGTGACCCACGGGTATGCTTCCATTAAGAGTGTTATCTTATTATTTGCTTTGGACATACTGACACGTTGGGTGGCCCACGAGTATGCTTCCATTATGATTGTTATCTTGTTACTTCCTTTGGACATACTGACACGATGGGTGGCCCACAGGTATGCTTCCATTGTGAGTGTTATCTTGTTATTTGCTTGACATACCGACACGCCAGGGTGCCCACGAGTATGCTTCCATTATGATTGTTATCTTGTTACTTCCTTCGACATACCGACACGACGGGCGCCCACGGTATGCTTCCATTAGGAGTGTTTTGTGGCGAAGTCTCGTGATTACGCTTTGGTATCTAGTAGTTGGTCTACGATTGCCGGCCGACGTGATGCAGGGTGGATCTGGTAGAGGCCTTCGTACTTGCCCCATGTCAACTTCGTGAGTCAGTGTTTGGACGAAGTTTCGTGATGCAGGGTGGATCTGGTAGTTAGCCTACGTACTTGCCCGGCCTGGCGTGACGCGGTGGATCCGCAGAGGTTATCGACTTGCCGGCCGCCTTCGTGATACGCTTATTTAGTATTGTTGCACGGTAGGTTCCGGTAGCTACGCGCAGACTTGCCCGACGGGTTCTTATGACACGTGGGACTCGTGTTCATGTGTACTCGGTGTTATTACATCATAGATCGCCATGAGGAAGGTATTCCACGGGCATGATTGATGTTGTGGGCGTGAGGCCCATAGTTATATTTGAGTGATGACTTTGAGGGTTTGAGTCCCTGACTTGACATGACTGTTTATATATTATGGACTGTAGTTTGGTTATCATACATGTCTCCTGCTTTTTATAGACTGTTATGATTTCATTTGCAGTATTTTCAGTTTCACATACTTGGTACCTGTTGTATTGACCTCCCGGGCCGCTCATGCCGCAGTAGAGGTACACGCTTGTTGATCCTCGCTCATAGGATCACAGTTCAGCGTTTGGGAAGCTCCGTTTCTCCGGAGGCTTATCTTTGGTATAGTCCCCTGTCGTTGTAGGTACTTACATTCAGGGGTATGGCGGGGCCCTGTCCCGTCGTAGTTGTGTTTACATTCTTAGAGGTCTGTAGTACTGTTGTGGGCAGGGTTTGTAAACGGATATAACTGTTCAGGTATATATATATATGCAGAAAGGTAACCGTTTTGGTTAGCCTGTTTCTTATTTTATCTTGTTTCATGTTTAAGTTTTTATTTCCGCGATTTTCTCGATGTTGTATCACTGTGGTGCCCGGTAAGGCACTACCACGCCCGAGGTCGGTCGTGACAAAAGTGGTATCGAGCGCTTAATCCTCTGAAAGTGTCTACACCGTGTCTCAGTAGTCTTGATTATCGGTGTGTCGCACCACATCTATAATCGTGAGGCTACAGATATTTAGGATTGGTTTCATTTTTCTCACTGAGATCGTGCCTCAGAGCCGTGTTATAAGTCGGACTCCTCTGGCGTATTCTTATGTGCTACGCCTCTACGCAAGACAACCAGAGCCCGTATGGCAAGGCGCAGAGGAGCCGCGAGCAGAGCACGTAGGTTACGAGGCACGTGCCCGTCACACATTACCTGAGATAGTACTTCAGACGACGAGTTTTATGACGCCGCTAGCCCCAGCAGGGTTTAGAGCGGCAGCCGTTTCTACCGAGGCCACGATACCTGAGCCTCCGCCCACGGCCAGAGTCGGATATGAGTTAGGGAGACGGCCCAGCCATTAGCTGGTCGTGGCGAGATATGAGGACGACGGAGCCGTGGTTCCAAAGAAGTGCTGACTCACCCTAGATCCGATAGTCCGAGACTTGGGATTTCTTGAGTTGCAGTCGCAGTTCTATGGATAGAGCTGAGGATGGTCCTGAGGGTGTCGTGCTAGTTTGGGATATTGTTATACTTGCTGTCGTCAGTGACATGTGATGGGAGGATGTACAAGTAGGAGGGATTCAAGAGGGATGACTCACCCACCGGCCGGGCCATTCGGTTCATTGTTCAGAAGCGGGGTGTTAGTCGACGAGGTCACCCCTACCTCGTTGCAAGTTGTACATCGTCACGACCCAAAACCTGCTCGGATCGTGCCTTACCCCGCACCCTAGTGATACAACATCGAGAGAAAATCGTGAAATAAAAACATGAACATGAATTAAGAGAAAAGATAAATAAACAAAGCCAACCAAAACATTGCCTTCATCATATATACATAAATACCCGAACAGCTATCCTTTTTACAAACCCCGCCACAACAAGCATGCACTCTAAGATTTTACAACACTATGACGACAGTGGGCCGCCATACCCCGAATGTATAAGAATCCATGCACTGGTAACATACCAAAAGATAAGCCTCCGGAACTGAGCTTCAATACGCCAGTGATCCTAAAAGCGGGATCGACACCGATGTACCTTTACTCATAAGATGAACGCACTCGGCGAGGTCAAGATCGCCACGACCGCTCGGTTCGTGGATCGTGCCTTACCGGCACCCAAGTAGTCATACATCGAGTAATCACGAAACATAAAGCAAGACATGAAATGCTTTATAAAACAAGACATACGACATGTGAGAAAACACGCTTTTGGCATATATATATATCATGTTTTAGAAGCTACATCCGACAATCGCATACAACATGACTACGCACTCTAAGGAAATATACAACTATGGCGACAGGTTCCCGCCATACCTCGATCGCATAAACTATCTACAACAGGAGATCATACCAAAAGTAGAGCCTCCAAAGAGATGGAGCTCCCGACACCAACGTAGATCCTAAGGACGCGGATCTAGCACTGCTTGCCCTTACCGCGGCATGAACGCAGCCCCAAGGAGGTCGATAACAGTACTAAGTATGCGAAACTGTAAAGTACTTAAATGAAAACATATCATTTTTAAAACCAGTTTACAAATATGTGTGAAACAACCAATGAAACCGCACATAGTGCCACATCACAAACAAGAGCAACAATAGGTAATCAGAATACGCCTTGTCTAGGCCGCGAATGATCGAACAGGCCACTCGCCCACATCCTCATTCCGCAAGCCTAATCTCGTACTCCCGAGTCCGCATAGGCCACTCGCACGGGCCCGCATGAGGTATAACCCCGCATCGAGGGTAGCTACCTCGCATCGCCCCGACTCACGTCCGCATGGCCACATAGATCGCATGAGGCATAACCCCGCATACTAACTCGAACTCTCGTAGCCCGCATAGGCCCTCGACCCGCATGCAGGTATTCTCGAATCACGGTCCTGCATCGCTCGAGTCTACCCCGCATCGGAGGCGCTTAACCCCAGATCATCTCAAGAGGTGAGTGATAGTATACTAACATAACAACTTATCTTTAAGTAACATAAGCACAACAAGGATACTCACCTATACAAACGTTACAAGATACTAACACACATAGCATCATATCATGTCTACTTATCAACCCATCTTATTATTCTTTCACAATATAGTCGTTATAAACACATAGGCAAACTTGTTTCTTTTATCAATCTTAAGTGGTTATACTTACTTCCCATAAAGCTAGTATAACTCTTAAGCTTCGTTTCAAAACCAATTAGTTCTCTTCTGCTTAATAAATGGTTCAAGAGTCCTTTGAAATGTTTTCGCTTCTTATTATTCAGTGCTTAAGCCAGGCATCACAGACGTATTATTCAGCTTAAGCCGTGAGGCATTGCCGTAAGTATTATTCGCTTAACACATGTACGCCTACCGCACTATATACATATTGTAAAATATCATGCTTCAGAAGAATCACATACCTTCTCGTAAATCCACCGCCAAGTCGAGTATGTCGCGGCAGAATCAAATTATAATAGTCACAGATATCTATCAAAGTCTAGACTATTCTCAGAGGTCATTCTAAACAGAGGGTCCTCAATTCTACGGAAAGTCGGGCAGCACAACCCCACCCGGTGAGCTATATAAGTTCATCAGGAAAACATCCTATGTAAGTACAACAGATATTCTTCTTTATACCCTTCTAAGGTGTTACAATTCCTATTCCTTAACAACCTTCTAAGTATTTATACTTATTCTTATTCTACAACATAAGTATTCTCTAATTACAAAAGAGGGTTAGGATTATATACCTCGATAAGCCCAATAATATCCAAGTAAAAGTCGATCCTCGAGCGAGGTTTAGCTCCTAATCCAAAGCTCCAAGGCGCCCAAGAATCCTTAGAAGTTTCTCACAACTTCTACTCAGTACTAAGGAATTTGGGCTAGGGTAAATTGGGCCTGAAAACCATACTAACAGGCAACTTTCCTACCAAGGAGGGGGTAGGTTTCTAGGCTAGAGGGAAGGCCTCACCAAAACTTCACTCAAAGGGGAGGGTGTTTGGACGAATTGCTCACTAGGGAGAGGGAGGATTTTTCAAGACTTGAAAGCTTTAGTGGATGAAGAACTCTTCATCTCAAGAGGGTATTTATAGGTCAAGACATGGCCAACCAATGGCCAAGATTTAGCCAAGTGCTAGGCAAGTGTAAGGTCAAGATTAGGCAAGTGTACCTAGCCAACTTGCACACAAAATATCTATCCAACTTTATGACAAGGATTGTCATCCAATCGGCCCTATTGCCGTGACAAGTCCACCAATGAGAGGGTGGAAAGTGTCGCCTCTCATTGGTCCAAAGTGTTACGCCTCTGGAAAAATCCGCAAAAATTAGAAATGACATAGCCGAATTTATCCTACGAAAGTCGTGGAAACGCTTTCGCGGAAAACCAATCGCTTTGTGAGTTGTGCCCAATAATTTTCGCCCAAGCCTAACTTTTAAGGCTAACTTTGTACGTATTCCTCACGCACATACCGAAATACGGTATAACATTCTCCTTCCTTAGAAACATTCATTCCGAATGTTCCTTCCCAAGACGCTTAAAGATAAGGTTCTTAACAACCTAAGCTCGCAAAAAAACACTTAGCACATAAGTCAATTGAATCAATAAGTAGGAAAGTAGGTTACCTGGAGGTGTGGGGAATAGGTGAGGGTATATCTGCCTCATGTCCTCCTCGGCTTCCCACGTCATCTCCTCTCGAGCTCGCTCGCCACAAGACTTGACGGAAGCCACGCCCTTCGTCCGCAGACGCCTAACTCCGACGATCGACATCGCTATGGAATCTCTCATACGATAACCCCTGGTCACCGACATCGTCAATCGGATGTACCCTAGATGGATCCCGACATCTCCTCAAAGATAGAAACGTGAAACACCGATGCACTACCTCCGACGGACGGCAGATTCAACTCATAGGCAACCTCGCCTACCTGCGACACCTGAAACGCCCAATGTACCTTGGGCCGAAGTTTCTTCTTCCCGAATCTCATCACACCCTTCATGGGTGACACCTTCAGAAAACCCAATCATCAATCGCAAACCTGGATGTCGACGATGATGATTCAGATACGACTGCCGACTCGAGTCGCCAATAGCCGCCTCGGATAAGCTTCACCTTATCCATCGCCGCTGCACCAACCGTCCCACTAGCCGCACTCGCCCACCTCGAACCAACCTATAGGCGATCCGCACTTCCTCCCATACAAGGCCTCATAAGGCGCCATCCGAATATCGGAGTGGTAGCTATTATTATACGCGAACTCAACTAGAGGCAATGATCCTCCCAACTACCATCGGTCAATAACACGGGCTCGCAGATATCCTCGAGAGTCCGGATAGTGCGCTCGCCTCCGTCTGCTCTGCGGATGAAATGCGATTCGTGCTCACCGCCCCTAAACCTCCGGAAGGACCTCCGTGGCCGTAAATCGGGCTCTCTGCGATATGATCGAAGTAGGGACTCCATGCACCGACGATCTCTGATGTAAAGTCCGCATAATCCTCACCAAAAAGTCGCCCCGACGGAAGAAAGTGGGCTGATTTCACACTGTCGACGATAACCCATATAGAATCATGTCTCCTCCGAGTGCGAGGTAATCCCGCGACGAAGTCCATGTTGATTACCTCCCACTTCCGTGTCGATCTCTATCGCTCGTAATAAACCACCGTGCCCTCGTGCTCTACCTTCACCGCGACAACACGCACCGAGCTACGAACTCGCAACGCCCTCTTCAAGCCATCCCACCAATACACGATCTAAGGTCGTGGTACATCTTGGTCGACCGGACGGATAGAGTAACGCTGTGTGCTTCCCCAAGAACTCGCCAAGTCCTCAAACATCCGAACACACACCGCTTCAAACCTTAGCACCCCATCAATGCTACTTCAAAGCGACCTTGCCTCACGTAAGAGTCAGATCACGATATCGAATCAAAGCCGGATCCTCGAATCGTTGCCTCTTCACCTCTCAACGATGGAAGACTCGCAACCTCACGAACTCTAACCCCATTGCTATCGTAATCAATCAAACGGACACCAAGGCTCGCTAATCGTGCAAATTACGAACCATGTCCCTTCTCTGCCGCACATCCGATAGGCTCCCATCGACCTACGACTGGGCATCGCCACAACATCGCCTTGCCCGTGGTACATGATGTCCACATCGTAATCCTTAAGCACCTCTAACCACCGCCTCGCCGTAAGTTCACTCCTCGTGAAGATATACCGAGGCTCTTGTGGTCCGTAAAAATATCCACGTGAACCCCATACAAATAGTGCCTCCAGATCTTCAAAGCGTGAATCACACCGCCAACTCCAAATCATGGGGTAGTTCCTCTCGTGTTTCTTCACCGTCGGACGCATATGCTATAACTCGCCATGTCAGATCAACACACATCCCAACCCGATGCCCGACGATCACAATACACGATATAACCATCCGACCTCCGGAAGAGTAAGAACGGGCGCCGTCGTCTCTTTTCAAGAATCGAAACCCCGCCACAAGCATCACCATCAAACTTGGCCGCTTCGAGCCGCCTAGTCAATGGTGCAGATAGAAGCAAACTTCTCCACGAACCGATAATACCGCAAGGCCTGTAAAATCGCGAACCTCGCTGAGTAGTAGGTTCAGGCCAAGTCTCGACGCTTCGATTCGCCAGACAACTCGAATGCCATCACCCATAATATGCCCAAGAAACGCCATCAAGTTAACCAAACTCACATTTGGAAAACTTGGCGTATAATCGCTGGTCTCGAGAATCGCAAGATACCTCAAATGCTCCGCATGCTCTCGCTCGAGCGAGAATAAACCAAGATATCATCAATGAACACTATCACAAACGTGTCCAAAAATGGTTTGAACACTCGGTTCATCAAATCCATGAATACCGCGAGCATTGGTCAACCCAAAAGACATGACCGAACTCATAATGCCTGCATCGTCCGAATGCAATTCTGTGGACATCCACCTCTCGACTCGCACTGATGATAGCCCGATCGCAGATCAATCTTGAGAAACATCTCGCACTGCAATCGGTCGAACAAATCATCAATCCTAGGAAGGGTATCTGTTCTTAATGGTCACCTTGTTCACCGCGATCGACATTACGCGCAGCGTCCCGCCCTTCTTCTTCACGAACAATACCGGGCGCTCCTGGGAGAAACACTAGGCCTAATGAAGCCCTTCTAGCAAATCCTGATCCTTCAACTCTCTCAACTCGGCAAAGCCATTCGTATGGCGGAATGGAAATAGGCCGAGTATCCGCAACACATCTATACAAAACTCGATCTCCTCTCAGAGAGGATACCCGGAGGTCATCCGAAACACGTGGGAACTCACGAATCGACGGAAAATCGCACCGCAGCCATCAAACACCCGAACGAGATGGTAGATATACCCTTCGCACCATCTTCCTAGCCTTGAGGTAGGAAATAAACTCTACCCTCGGCGATACGGTGTTCCTCCCACTCAACAACCGCTTCCTCGTGAAATGGAACTGCATTATTCTCTCTAGCCTACATTGGCGTAGCGGAAGCTAGCCAATCCATCCCCATGATCACATCGAAGTCAATCATCTCCAACTCATCAAGTCGGCCGTGGTCCGACGATAAATGATCACAGACAAGCTCTATATACCCGCCGAGCTACCACCGAATCACCCATCGCGTAGCTACCTCGAAAGGGTCCATGGACTCGTGCTCTATCCCTATCCTACTAGCAACAAGGGAGATATAGATGAGTAGAACCCGGATCTATCAAAGCATACATATCAAACCCAGAACGATAAGGTACGCGGCGACATCGGTGAGGCCTCCGATCCCGGACAAAGCATAAATGCGTTCTCGAGGACCGCTAGAATCGACCGAGCCACGGCTCGCCGCGACCTGGACCATGAGCACGCCGCCCGGCGAGTAATCGTAGGAGATGATGAAGCGGCAATAACACGGCCGAGCCCTACCACCCACGCCGCTTCGGACCCGCAGTGACCGCGCCACAATCAGGTAATAAGATCCAAAAGTAGTACCACACTTCGTAATGGGATCTACCGACGCCACACCGGGTGGTCCGATCGCCGCACCGCTACTTCGACGCTCGCCACGGGGCCCCGCCCGCCTCGTGGGCAGGCCGGACGGTGCAGGAGTGCTCTGGCCGCCGTGGTGCGACCCAGATCGCCGAGGCCGCCACCACGATAACCACCGTAAGACCCTCCCGCCCCGCCTTCTTCTCGCCGCCGTCGCCCACTCGCCGACCTCTCGCGCCTCGCATCCAAGGCGTGAGCTCGCACGCGGTAATGTCCATACCCGGCCGAGAGAAACCCCGCACAAGACTTCGCCATATAGTCGCTTCAGCCGGTGACATAGCGGTGCACCTATCCTCCATTCGCTACCAATGCCGGGACATATCGAGCCAATGAATCAAATCGACATTGTACTCTCGATGCGCGCCCTCTCGCCTCGAGTAAAATCTATCACCGCGCCCTCATCCGCGAGGCAAGCTGAGTGAGGAAAGCCTCGAGAACTCATCCTAAGTAGGCGGGACGCTGCTTTCCCGATAACTCCACGAATCAAACCAATCGATCGCGGTATCACGCAGCCTATGTGAACCAAAGATCACGACCGGTCTCCGACGCTCGATCACTCTCAAAATCTCTGCCGACGGATGAACTCGCGATCATCCTCCGCCTCGATCCATAAAACGCTCAAGAAGTCTCAGCCTCAAACTCTCGCCTCGGTGAACAACGGGCGCGACGCACCGAGCTGAATCGAATCGCCGATCCAGCCTCTCTCCGATCGGGCCACAACTTTAGCCAGGGCCATCTCAACTCCTCCGCCTGCATCGTGGGACGCGAGGTGGTGTGGTCTCGCTGGGCCGGGCGGCGCATAGAACTCGCCGCCTCGGTATAGATCGGGCTCGAGCCCTCGTGACTGGGTGTCTCGCTAGCGACTCTCGCCGCTTGCCGCGTTGCCTTACGTGAGGCATAATCATGAAAGGAATACGTTAGGGTCCAACCTATAACATACCTAAAGCACGATCTCGAATGAGAAGAACGGAAACCAATCCTAAATATCCTATAGCCTCCCGATTATTGGTGTGGTGCACAACACACCGATAATCAAGACTCTACTAGATACGGCGACACTTTCCGAGGATTAATCGCTTCGATACCACTTTTGTCACGACTGTTAGCCTGACTGGTGCCTTACCGGGGCAACCAAGTAGTCATACATCAGTAATCGGAAACATAAAGCAAGACATGAAAGCTTTATAAAACAAGACATAGATTATGTGAGAAAACATCGCTTTCGGCATATATATATATCATGTTTTAGCATACATCCGAGATCGCATAACATGACTACGCACTTCTAAGGAAATATACAACTATGGCGACAGGGCCAATAAAAACTATCTACAACAGATCATACTAAAAGTAGAGCCTCCTAAGAGATGGAGCTCACGACACCAACGTAGAGATCCTAGGATGCGGATCTAGCACCTGCTTGCCCTACCGCCGCAGGAGGTCAAGATAACAGTACTAAGCATAAATCAGAAGTACTTAAATGAAAACATATCATTTTTAAAACCATTACAAATATGTGTGAAACAAGAAGCCGCACATAGTGCCACATCACAAACAAGAGCAACAATAGGTAATCGTAATACGCCTTGTCTAGTAATGATCGGAACAGGCCACTCGCCACATCCTCATTGCCTAATCCGACTCCTGAGTCCGTGATAGGCCACTCGCGTGGGCCCGCATGAGTATAACCCCGCATCGAGGGTAGCTACTCTCGGCATCGCCCCGACTCGCCGTCCGCACGCCACATAAACCGCATGAGGCATAACCTCGCATACTAACTCGAACTCGAGCTCCGCATAGCCCTCGGACCCGCATGAGGTATTCTCAATCATGGTCCTGCATCGAGTCTACCGGAGGAACCCCGTATCATCTCAAGAGGTGAGTGATAGTATACTAACATAACAACTTATCTTTAAGTAACATAAGCACAACAAGGATACTCACCTATACAAACGTTACAAGATACTAACACACATAGCATCATATCATGTCTACTTATCAACCCATCTTATTATTCTTTTCACAATATAGTCTGTTATAAACACATAGGCAAACTTGTTTCTTTTATCAATCTTAAGTGGTTATACTTACTTCCCGTAAAGCTAGTATAACTCTTAAGCTTCGCTTCAAAACCAATTAGTTCTCTTCGCTTAATAAATGGTTCATAGTCCTTTGAAATGTTTTCGATTCTTATTATTCGTGCTTGTCGAGGCATATTATTCAGCTTAGTCAGGCATTGCCGTAAGTATTATTCAGTTAACACACGTACGCCTACCGTACTATATACATATTGTAAAATATCATGCGAAGAATCACATACCTTCCTACGAAATCCACCGCCAAGTCGAGTATGTCGCGCAGAGAATCAAATTATAATAGTCACAGATATCTATCAAAGTCTAGACTATTCAGGTCATTCTAAACAGAGGGTCCTCAATTCTACGGAAAGTCGGGCAGCACAACCCTACCCGGTGAGCTATATAAGTTCATCGTGAAAATGTAAATACAGTCAGATATTCTTCTTTATACCCTTCTAAGGTGTTACACTCAATTCTATTCCTTAACAACCTTCTAAGTATTTATACTTATTCTTATTCTACAACAAAGAAGTATTCTCTAATTACAAAAGAGGGTTAGGATTATATACCTCGATAAGCCCAATAATATCCAAGTAAAAAGTCGATCCCGAGCGAGGTTTAGCTCCTAATCCAAGCTCCGCGCCCAGAATCCTTAGAAGTTTCTCACAACTTCTACTAAGTACTAAGGAATTTGGGCTAGGTTAAATCGGGCATTATAACAATACTAGAAGGCAACTTTCCTACCAAGGGAGTGTAGGTTTCGCCAGGCTAGAGGGGAAGGGCCTCGCCAAAACTTCACTCAGGGAGGGGTGTTTGGACGAATTGCTCACTAGGAGAGGAGGATTTTTCAAGACTTGAAAGCTTTAGTGGATGAAGAACTCTTCATCTCAAGAGGGTATTTATAGGTCAAGACATGGCCAACCAATGGCCAAGATTTAGCCAAGTGTAAGGCCGTCAAGATTAGGCAAGTGTACCTCAGCCACTGCACACAAATATCTATCCAACTTTATGACAAGGATTGTCATCCAATCGGCCCTATTGCCAAGTCCACGGAGGGTGGAATGAGTGTCGCCTCTCCAAAAGTGTACGCCTCTCTAAAAATCCGAAAATTAGAAATGACATAGCCGAATTTATCTCACGGAGTCGTGGAAAAAACCAATCGTTTGTGAGTTGTGCCCACACTTTTCGCCCAAGCCTAACTTTTAAGGCTAAGACGTATTCCCTTACGCATATACCGAAATACGGGTATAACAAGTACAACAGTACCAAGTATGTGAAATCAGAAATATCAGAATGAAATCATAATAGTCTATATAAAGCAGAGACATGTATGATAACCAAACTACGCTTCACAACATAGAAGCCCATGTCAAGTCGTGGACTCACACCTCAAAGTCATCCTCACGCCCGTGGAACTTCTTCCTCACCGCGATCTAGGTACAAATCATGTGATACGATAATGTGTCTCGCCCATCTTATGGACCCAATATAGAAACGGTGGAATACATTCCGGATGAACCGAGTCATGAATACATTCTGATGAACAGTCAAGTGATATACATTCCCGATGAACCTAGTCGAGTGAAATACATTCTGGATGAACCCAGAATCAAGTGAAATACATTCGGATGACTAATCAAGTGAAATACATTCGGATGACGAATCAAGTGAAATACATTCCGGATGACCCGGTAATCAAGTGAAATACATTCTGGATGACCCAGAATCAAGTGAAATACATTCTGATGACCCGGTAGTCGAGTAGAACCCAGGACTTGCACAACTAGGCTATCACACGTAACATGTTCAAGTTTCATAACAACACGCATAAGCAAGTTACACACGACTCAAGGTACTTTCATTTTATGTCAAAGTCCGATTTTAACCTTAAAGTACTACGTCCGTTAAATTCCTTTTAAGATCCATTTCTTTTACAAAGGTCACCGATACCGTAGTATAAAATTGAGTGACTAACATTGTTAAGTAAACTAAAATGCTTTCCTTTGTAAAATCAAGTAACAACCTTATTTTCCAAACGCTCGTTTGCCTAATTTCGAATGCTCAAGTTTCTCATTTTAGAAAAAGGTTTCGTAGTTCATAGTTTTAAATCCTTTAAAACATAATTCTCCTTTAAACGCTTTGAGAAACCTATGTCTTATGTGAGTAGGTTATTCTTGTTTATAATCAATCTTATTAAGCATGATCTAGAAATGTCATTTTGTCTCATCTAAGCTTCTACGCAGATGGAAGTTTCTCGGTTTTAATAATACTAAATCTGTCCAAAACATTTCCTTTATTAACGCCGCAGTTGGTTTGTCGATACACATTCTGATTAAATCAAGAAACATTTTAAGCCGTTATACCTAACTTCCCATAAAGCTAGTATAACTTAAGTTTCAAAAACCAAGTATTATTTCTTCTCTCAAAATGATTCAAAATCTTTTGAAATACTTCAAGTTCTTTATTATCACATAGCCACCAATTATAGTTCAAATCACTCTTAAAAACCACAAGTACTTTCTTACCTACATAAAGTCAAGTTATAACCAACTTCCCATAAAGCCGTTATAACACTTTATGTTTCAAACCAATCAAATACATTAAACATACGTGACGCTTCACCGCATTACATAGTTATACACATATCATGCTAGAATGTATAGAAGAGGTTCACATACCGCGACGATTATCGACTAATAGCAAACGCCCAAGTACCTCAAACCGCTCACACTTACCAAGCGTATCACCCACACGTAGTACTACAACCTATAGAGGCCACAAAGCGCTTATTAATATCTTAGATCCCGACGAGAATATTCTACGTAAAATTCGGCAAAGACTCTCCCGCAACAACAGAAATCTCCTCTCTATCGAGGAAGCCAACCAGCGGGGTTAACACGCCTAACCGATGTGTACAATTCTACTACACAAGAATGTTACACAAATCCATCTGAATACCCCATGTAATTACGCTTCTCTTCTTTAAATTCAGCTTAAGTCGCAAGACATCGCGTAAGTATTATTCAGCTTAAGTCAAAAGACATTGTCGCACAACTATGTTATATATAGTATACTTAACTATATACTACAACATGTAATTTCCAATTACAATGTATGTCAAGAATGTTTACCTCGATAAGCCCAAAATTATCCGAGTTTATATGTCGATCCCGAGCAAGGTTTAGCTCTTACTGCGCGCCCGACCGCCTCCAACCAACCCTTAGAAGTTCTAACCAACTTCTACTAATAACTTCAACAACGGGTGAAGATTTACTTAGGGTTCGCTTAAGGATCGAGGAAAGTATAATAGTATTTTCTGGCTTGTAAAAGTGGTACTGGAAAGTACTACAAGGTATTTGGCTAAAGTATTGGGCATTATAACAATACTAGAGAGTATTTCTATACCACAAAAAGGGGTATTATACTAAAACCACTAGGCTGGGGTACCCTCGGCTAGTGGCACCACAAATGGGTGGGTTTCGCCAAGGCCTTCTCAAAGGGGAGAGGGGCTATAGGACGAGAGCAACCACGAGGGAGGGGAAAGGTTTTCGAGACTTAGACAATTTTGGATGAATAAGTTCATCAACTTAGAGGGTATTTATAGGTCAAGAAATGGCCAACCAACGGCCAAGATCTATCCAAGTGTAAGGCAAGTGTAAGGTCAAGATGAAGCCATGTGTTCAGGGTCCCACTTGCCGATCAACTACACAAAATATCCTACCTAACCTTGACCACATTTTTGCACAAAAACGTGCTCACCCTTCCCTTGGCCGCCCACCTTCTTCCAATGTGGGTGACACGTCACCCTCCCGCTGGTCCAAAATGTTTCGCCTCTAAAAATCCGCAAAAATATTAATGACATAGCCGGAATTTTCCCTACGAAAGTCGTGGAAACGCTTTCGCCGAAAACGATTTAGGTAGTTATGCACAAATTCAAACTTGCCTAACTTTAAGGCTCAAATTATAATACGACGCCTCACGCATACTCAAATACTGGTATAACATTCTCCTCCTTAGAAACATTCGTCCCGAATGTTCCTTCTCAAGACTGATAACGATAAAGTTCTTCTAATAAGTTGCCAACGCCACAATCGCCACTTAAACAACACACGCACGCAAATACTTATATCCAAGTCCACGAGGAAACACCTCTAACATCACAAACTTTGTCACTTTGCCGCGAGGTTTCTAGTCACAACAAATGGTACCGGATCGCATGCGATTCCTAAGGTCTAAAATATACATCCTTCGTGACCTTCTCCCTTTACAAGAAATGATCATATCTATGCCGCAATACATGCTCGCCTACCCTTACTCGTCGCATCTTCTCGAACTCTGAACTCTTCCAAAGATATCGCATCACACTTCACCATCGCCAGCTTCTCCAAACTCGAGTCACCACCTCCAACTTGGTTATCTTACTAGCCTCAATCTTCGCCTTCACGATCCGCCAGTCGAACATATCCACGAACTCACACGATGGTCATCTAAACTGGGCCTAGCACCTCGTGACTGGCTGACCACCCCGACCACCGGCCACGGGTTGACACGCAACACGCCCTCAACCCAGCCTCACACGCCGACTTTCTGCTCTCGATCCGAACAACCTTAAAATCACATCATGAAAGATACCACTTTCATTTACCCAACCAGACTTATCACACAATATATTCTGCATAAAATGCACTCGACAAGGATCACTCACAAAATCTTGTACCCAAGATTACCTTACATCTAAGGTCTCAATCGTAATATTCTAAGGTTCATCATTTTCTCACCCTGTGCTTACCCTTTTTCCCCAACTGTTCCTAAATCACATTTTAGCACAAAGCTATCCAACATAACACTTAACACATTAACATAACATCAAAACATACAAGCTTCTAGATGGTTAAGTGATATACCTTACCGCCCACTCTAATCATAAGTCCGCCATCGATCCCTGCGTACTTCCTATAAGCACGCTCGACAGCAGAAACAAGCACCGTGAAAAGACGACATTTCCATCGCACACCGACTCACGTGAAACTCAATACCCCGAACGACTAAACACCGGAGGACCACCATCAAGTGAGGTACATAACTGATCAGTTACCAGCGACCATTCCGCCGACCTCCGCGCTCACATCCTAGTGCACGAAGGCATGGTAATGTCCATGCCTAACAAGAGCTACACCCGCATAAACCTCGCCAAGTAATCGCCCACCGCTCCATATTCGCGTGGAACATACCGAAATGAGTCAACTCCACATTTCTAACCGCTCGCCGCCCCGCTCAACGCTAAAAACTGCCGAGCTCTCTCATTCGCGAGGCAAGAAATGTGCAAGAAATGCCTCGAGAACTGCCCACAGCCTCACGAATCAAACAACCAATCGCAGACACGCACTGATGCGTAACTCAATACCACCGACTTGCGAGGCTCGATCACTCATGATCCGATAATCGCCTCCTCATCCATGTAACACCGAGGGCCCAGAAGTCCCGTAGCTCAAATCGTTGAACTACGGCGCCGCCGGAATCACGATCCACTTATCTCATATCTGCCACGACCGCCAGAACCGCCATTCTTGTATTCTCATCGGCTGGTCGAGGCTCGTGTATCGCATAAATCAGCTCGCGCCGCACTCACTACCAGCCTCTCGACATCTACGCGAGGCATAATCGAATACGCTAGGGTCCACTTATCACACACCTTCTAAGGCACGATCTCGTAATGAGAAGAATGGAAATCAATCCTAAATGTCTCGCAGCCTCGACATAGATGGTGCACAACACACCGAGCAATCAAGACTTTTTCCGAGACTAATCGCTTCGACATTACTTTTGTCACGACCAACCTGATACAACATCGAGAAAATCAGCGAAATAAAAACATGAATTATGAATTAAGAGAAAAATATAAATAAACAAAGCAACCAAAATAAATTGCCTTCATCATATATACATAAATACCCTAACAGCTTATCCTTTTTACAAACCTCACTTCACAATAAGCATGCACTTAAGATTTTTATAATAGATTGACATACCCCGAATGTATAAGAATTCATGCACTGTGGTAACATACCAAAAGATAAGCTCCAACGGAGCTTCCTAATGTGATCCTAAAAGAGGATCCCTTTTACTTATGATGAACGCAAATTTCAAGGAGGTCGTAATGTGAAATCAGAAACATCAGAAATGAAATCATAATAATTATATAAAGCAGAGACATGCATGATAACCAAACTACGCTCACAAATGTCAAGTCGTGACTCACACAAAGTCATCCTCATGCCCGTGGAACTTCTTCCTCACGCCTAGGTACAAATCATGATACGGACCCAATATAGAAACGGAATACATTCAGTCGATATACATTCCGAGTGAAATACATTCTGATGAACCTAATCATGAAATTCGGATGACCCATCAAGTGAATACATTCTAATCAAATACATTCATCAAGTGAAATATTCTGATGAGAATCAAGTGAAATACATTCAGTAGAACACAAGAAACAAGGCTATCACACAATACGGTCAAGTTTCATAACAACAAGTAAGCAAGTTACACACTCATTTTATGTCAAAGTCCGATTTTAACCTTAAAGACGTCTAAATTCCTTTAAGATCCATTTTTTACAAAGGTCACCCGATACGTAGTATAAAATTGAGTGACTAACATTGTTAAGTAAAACCAAATGCTTTCCTTTGTTTGTAAAAATCAAGTAACAACCTTATTTTCCAAACGCTCAAGTTTGCCTAATGCTCAAGTTCATTTTAGAAAAAGGTTTTAGTTCATAGTTTTAAATCCTTAAACATAATTCTCAAACGCTTGAAACCTATGTCTTATAAGTGAGTAGGTTATTCTTGTTTATAATCAATCTTATTAAGCAAATGATCTAGAAATGTCATTTTGTCTCATCTATGGAAGTTTTTTAATAATACTCCAAAACATTTCCTTTATTAAGTTGGTTGTCGATACACATTTCATTAAATCAAGAAACATTTTTAAGTCGTTATACCTAACTTCCCATAAAGCTAGTATAACAAAACCAAGTATTATTTCTTCTCAAATGATTCAAAAATCTTTTGAAATACTTCAAGTTCTTTATTATCACATAGCCACCGCTATAGTTCAAAGCCACTTTAAAAACCACAAGTACTTTCTTACCTACATAAAGTCATTATAACTAACTTCCCATAAAGTCGTTATAACACTTTAAACCAATCAAATACATTAAACATATGTACGCTCACCGCCATAGTTATACACATATCATGCTAGAAATAGGAAGAGGTTCACATACCTCATTATCGAATAGCAAAACGCCCAAGTACTCAAACCGTCCACATTACAACCTATAGAGGCCACAATATTAATATCTTTAGATCCCGAAATATTCTACAAATTTTCTCCTCGCCACCAAGCCTTAACACGTCTACGTGTACAATTCTACTACACAAGAATACAAATTTCTTAAATTCTTAAGTCAAAGACATTAGTATTATTCAGCGTCAAAAGACATTTCACAACCATGTTCAGTTCTATATATAGTATACTTAACTATATACTCCTACAACATGTAATTTCCAATGTCAAGAATGTTATAAGCCCAAAATTATCCGAGTTTATATGTCGATCCTGAGCAAGGTTTAGCTCCCCCGACCAACCTAGAAGTTCTAACCAACTTCTACTAATAACTTCAACAACGGGTGAAGATTTACTTAGGTTTCCGAGGGAAAGTATAATAGTATTTTCTCTTTTGTAAAGGGTACTTTGGAAAGTACTACAAGGTATTTGGCTAAAGTATAACAATACAGAGAGTATTTCTATACCACAGGTATTATACGAAACCACTTTAGGGCACGTTTCGCCAAGGCCTTCTCGAGGGATAGCGAGTGCAAGAGGGAGGGGGAAAGGTTTTCAAGACTTAGACAATTTTGAATAAGTTCATCAACTTAGAGGGGTATTTATAGGTCAAGAAATGGCCAACCAATGGCCAAGATCTATCCAAGTGTAAGGCAAGTGTAGGTCACAGATGAAGCCATGTGTGTGGGTCCCACTTGCTCATCAACTCACACAAAATATCCTATTTAACCCACATATTTTTGCACAAAAACGCTCACCTTTCCTTGTTCTTCCATGTGAGGGTGACACATGTCAAAAATGTTTAAAATCCGCAAAAATATTAATGACAATTTTCCGTGGAAACGCTTCGTTTAAAAACGACTTTTAGTATGCACAACCGAAACTTGCCTAACTTTAAGGCTCAAAGCCTCATTTATACTCAAATACTGTATAACATAGACTCCATTATAGTGAGTGTCGTTACTGACATCTTGTAAGCTTATGGCCAACAGGCCATTTGGTGAGAGTTTGTCCACTGCAGGTAGCAGATGTAGAGACTCGGCCTGGATCGGTGTATTGGGTTCATCGCCTTATATAAAGTGCCTGCAGGCGTGTGATTATGATTAGAGCGACAAAGGGAAAGTGAGACAGTAGTTGCAGAGATATCTTTAGCCCTTAAGAGACTTGTTTATGTTGTTATGATAGATACATGTGGAGTGCTATGTACGGATATCATTGTGTTAAGTGTGAATTAGAAAATATGGGTAGTTGAAAAGGGTAAGTCTGGGGATGAGAAAATTTTGAACCTTAGAATTTATAACAGTTAAGACCTTAGATGTAAAACCGTCTTGAGTAAAAGACTTTACGGTTAATCTTTGTCAGGGTACTTTGTGTACGTGGAGTATTTGTGTGATAATTCCATGGGTAGTTTGAGATAGAAGTGGTAGCTTTCATGACGTGAATTAGTAAGATTGTTCCGGATCGGGGAACGAGAGAGTTTGGCGCGATAATGGGTCGGGTTGAGGCCAGGTCGCGAGTCAACCCGCAGCCCAGAATGAGGTGGGGTCAGTTCGAGGTGGTCCCGCCAGGTGGTAGGATCACGAGGTTGCTAGGCCCAGGTTTAGGTAACCATCGTATGAGTTCGTGGATATGTTCGACTGCAATCAGGATCGTGAAGGCCGGAATGGCCTTATAGAATTTGAGGTTAGTAAGATGACCAAGTTCGAGGTGACTCCATTTGAAACCGTTTTGAAGCGATGACTGAGTATGGTACGGTACTAGAGAGAGAGTTCGCGTACGAAGGGTAATGGTACGCAAAAGGAAAGAAGTAAACATACGTTAAGGGATGAAAGTGATCATTTTTGGGCTGGCGCCAAGAGAGTATCCTTTGGGGCCAGAACGGAGTTAGTGTTGTTTTACATCTTAGAGGTGATTCCTCGTTGGCTTTGATTTGAGTTTTTCATGATGTTATATTATGTCCATGGTGGCATAATTGATTTCGTAAGTAAGTAAGTGAAGGCTATAACCTACATGTATGTTTTGAGACTTAGAAGAACATTCGGGATGTTTCTATGGGAAAGAATGTTACACCCGTAGTTCCTAGGTATGTATGTGAGGACGCATTTGAGAATACGACACAAAATTGGAAAGAAGAAAGATATGATTTTTCACGGAAAAGTTTCCGTTTTTTGAGGAAAAAGTTGTTCATAACGGAATTGGATTCCTGATTTGTATTCTGACTTTTGGAATATTTAAGAATTATGGAATTTTATTTCCGAATTGGTCACGGGGCCCACGGAGGAAATTTACGGTTTTGTGGGGCCCACTTTATTTTCGGATTTTTGGCATTACGGATATTTTCGGAAGATAAAATATTTTGGACGTGTAGGGGGGCGACACGTGTCACCCCCATGTGGCCATGGTGGCCGAATGGTTGTTGGACATGTGGCTTGGACGTTTGGGTGGACAAGTGGCTAGCCACTTGTCCCATTCTTGTGGTGGACATGTGGTTGATTGAATCCACACTCACATGTCCCCAATCTACACCACACACTTGCCTAGATCTTGGCCATTGATTTCTCTATAAATACCCCTTTGTTGCAAGACTTATTCTTCATCCCACACTTAGATTTTCCAAGGCAAAACTCCCTCCCCTTTCCTTGTGAGCTCTCGGCCATGGGCTGATTTTAGGAGCTAAAGTTGTCCAAAAATTCTTAAAGTTTTAAGTGTTCTTCCTTATGGTGTTAGGAAGATTGTGTACCAAGAGTTGGAAAAGATTTCACACCCCTAGCCTAGAAATGTTGCCTTGGCCGAAAGTTGCCAAATTGTCGCCTAAGTGTTCTTCACTTTTTGGAGTTGGATCTTGAAGAGGAGTTGGTTAGAAACTTCTAAGGGTTGGTTGGAGCGGATTGGAGCGTGTGCTAAACGAATTTGGTTGGTTTAAAACATAAAGTGTTATAACGGCTTTATGGGAAGTTCGTTATAACAACTTTATGTAGGTAAAGAGATGGTTTGTGTTTTTTAAAAAGATAAGAGACTTAACTTATAAATGACTTGATGTGAATTATTAAGGACTTGGTTTGTGTTAAAGAGTTGTGAACCACATTTTTTGAGAAATGGGTAATTGGGTTTTAAAAGGAATAAGTTATATTGATTTCGGAAATGAGAATAAGTATCGAACAAACCACTGCAGCGTTAATAAAGGAAAATGTATTGACTAATTAATTATTATTAAAACCAGTAGAAACATCCATCTGCATAGAAGCTAAGATAAGACAAAATTGTATTACATTTCCTAGATCATGGCTATTTTAATAAGATCATTAATAACAAGTATTGATTTTCTTAAATTCCAAAGTAAGGAACTTGTTTTCTAAAAGAAAAGAGACTTAAGAATTTGAAGTGTTTTGGTTTAAAAGAAAGGCATGGTTTTGTCTTAAATTGGTTTAAAACATAAAGTGTTATAATAGCTTTATGGGAAGTTAGTTATAACGACTTTATGGAAACAAAAGAATGGTTTTATTATAGGATTTAAAATGGTAACTTGATTTTGGGAAAAGAGAAGTAACTTGAGTTTAAAAGTATAAGTAACTTATTTTCAAATATCGAACTTTTCTTGATGAGAAAAATATAAGTGGCTTGGTTTTAAAAGGTAGGAGTACCTTGATCTTAAAAGAGTTGGTTACCTGGGTTTTAAATGTATACTTGACGTTGTTTTAAAAGTGTAAGCCACTTGCATTAAAAAAGTGTAAAGTACTTGATTTAAACATGAACGTGTTTGGTACTACGGATAATAGTATCGAGTTGTTTTTACGTAAAAAAAGATCTTTTTGAAAGGATTGATGTATGTAGTACTTTGGGGTTAAAACCCGGATTTGTTGTCATAAAATGGAAGTCTAAGAGTATGTTAGATTGGCCTATGCTAGTTGTGATAGCCTTGGTGGTATTACTATGTTACCGCGTCTCTCGATGGAGGGCCTACTATCTAGTTGATTGATGGACATACTGACACGATGGGTGGCCCACGGGTATGCTTTCACTATATCGATTCCTTTGGACATACTGACATGATGGGTGGCCCACGGGTATGCTTCCATTATGAGTGTTATCTTGTTATTTGCTTTGGACATACTGACACGTTGGGTGGCCCACGAGTGTGCTTCCATTATGATTGTTATATTGTTACTTCCTTTGGACATACTGACACGATGGGTGGCCCACGGGTATGCTTCCATTAGGAGTGTTATCTTGTTATTTACTTTGGACATACTGACACGTTGGGTGGCCCACGAGTATGCTTCCATTATGATTGTTATCTTGTTACTTCCTTTGGACATACTGACACGATGGGTAGCCCACGGGTATGCTTCCATTAGGAGTGTTATCTTGTTATTTGCTTTGGACATACTGACACGTTGGGTGGCCCACGAGTATGCTTCCATTATGATTGTTATCTTGTTACTTCCTTGGACATACCGACACGATGGGTGGCCCACGTATGCTTCCATTAGGAGTGTTTTGTGGCGAAGTCTCGTGATTACGACTTTGGTATCGGTAGTTAGTCACGTACTTGCCCGGCGGCGTGATGCAGGTGGATCTGCAGGCCTTCGACTTGCCGTGTCGCCTTCGTGAGTCGGTGTTTGACGAAGTTTCGTGATGCAGGTGGATCGGTAGTTAGCCTACGTCTTGCCCCGGCCGGCGTGATGCGGTGGATCTGTAGAGGCTATCGCATTTCCCGCCGCCTTCGTGATCTGATTATTTAGTATTGTTAGTACGGTAGGTTACGGTAGCTATGCCTTCGTACTTGCCAGTCACGGTTTATGACACGGTGGGACTGGTGTTCGTGTGTACTCGCGGTGTTATTACATCATATCGCCGTGATGAGGAAGTTATTCCACGGGCATGATTGATGTTGTGGGCGTGAGACCCATAGTTATATTTGAGTGATGACTTTGAGGGCTTGAGTCCCTGACTTGACATGACTGTTTATATATTATGGACTGTAGTTTGGTTATCATACATGTCTCGCTTTTTATAGTGTTATGATTTCATTTGCGATTTTCGCCATACTTGGTACTGTTGTATTGACCTCTTTCGGCTGCGTTCACGCCGCAGTAGGTACACGATTGTTGATCCTCGCTCATAGGATCACGCATCATCGTGGGAAGCTCCGTTTCTCGGAGGCTTATCTTTGGTATAGTCCCCGCCGTTGTAGGTACTTACATTCGTGGTATGGCGAACCTGTCGATCGTAGTTGTGTTTACATTCTTAGGTGCGTAGTAATCACAAGTGGGCAGGGTTTGTAAAATGATATAACTGTTCAGGTATATATATATATATGCAGAAAGGTAACCGTTTTGGTTAGCCTGTTTCTTATTTTATCTTGTTTCATGTTTAAGTTTTTATTTCCGCTGATTTTCTCTGATGTTGTATCACTAGGGTGCCCGGGGTAAGGCACCAGTCACGGGCCCGAGGTCGGGTCGTGACAAATTGTCCCATGAAATCGATTCCCCACACATCAAATAGTTCCACTTCCAATATCTCTTGCGAAGGCATTTCGTTTCGTCTTGAAATGTTCTCTGTTCTCTGACAACTATCACATCTCTTCACAAAGGCATGGGCATCCTTAAAAAGTTTTGGCCAATAGAACCCGCTTTGCAGTACCTTTGCCGCTGTTCTTGATGCCCCAAAGTGTCCACCACATGATAGGGTGTGGCAATGAGTGAGAACATGGTGCATCTCCTCCTCTGGTATACATCGCCTGATGACTTGATCGGCACAGTGTTTGTATAACATAGGCTCCTCCCAATAGTAGTGCTTTACTTCGGCGTAAAACCTCTTCACTTGCTGTCTTGTCAATTCTGGGGGTATTACCTTAGCTGCAAGAAAATTAACAAAATCAGCGTACCAAGGTAAATTAAGATTCGCACTTACTTGAAACAGTTGTTCGTCTGGAAAGTGATCATTTATCTGCACATCCTTGGTGTTCTGGCTCTCTGTGTTCTCCAGTCTTGACAAGTGGTCTGCAACTGAATTCTCTGTTCCTTTCTTGTCACGAATTTCCACATCGAATTCTTGTAGTAGGAAGACCCATCGAATGAGGCGAGGTTTTGCATCCTTCTTTGTCATCAAGTACTTTATGGCAGAATGGTCAGTGTATACTATCACCTTATTTCCAATCAAGTATGGCCTGAATTTCTCAAATGCATACACTATTGCTAGTAATTCCTTTTCCGTAGTCGCGTAATTTAACTGTGCGTCATTTAAAGTTTTACTATCATAGTAAATGGATCTAAATACCTTGTCGATTCTCTGTCCAAGCACTGCTCCCATCGTGATAATCGATCACGCACATTAGTTCAAATGGGAGCTCCCAGTTTGGTGCTATGACTATGGGTGCTGAAATAAGCTTCTCCTTGAGTGTCTGAAAAGCGGATAAGCATTCCTTATTGAAGTCAAAGACAACCCCCGTCATTAGCAATGTGGAAAGTGGTTTTGAAACCTTTGAAAAATCCTTGATGAATCTTCTATAGAAACTCGCGTGCCCGGAAGCTTGACCTTTTGTTGATCTCTTGGAGGTGGGAGATTTTCGACATCGAAATCTTTGCTTTGTCTACCTCAATACCTTGGTTTGATATTTTGTGTCCCAGGACAATTCCTTCTGTTACCATGAAGTGACACTTCTCCCAGTTTAGCACAAGGTTAGATTCTTCACACCGGCTTAATACTGCTTCTAAGTGCCTCAAACATTCATCGAACGGTGCTCCAAAGACCGAAAAATCATCCATAAAGATCTCTATAGTCCTCTCCACCATGTCTGAGAAAATTGCCATCATACACCTCTGAAAGGTTGCAGGTGCATTGCAAAGTCCGAATGACATCCTTCTGAATGCAAATGTACCAAAAGGACAAGTGAATGTTGTCTTTTCCTGATCTTCTGATGCTATTGCAATCTGGTGATACCCTGAGTACCCATCCAAAAAGCAGTAGTAGTTGTGCCCTGCAAGTCTATCCAACATTTGATCTAGAAATGGCAACGGGAAGTGGTCTTTTCTGGTTGTCTTGTTCAACTTGCGATAGTCAACGCATTCTCCATCCAAGAATCGTCTAGAAGGAATGAGTTCGCTCCTTTCGTTGGTCACCACTGTTATTCCACCCTTTTTGGGCACCACTTGTACTGGACTCACCCATGCGCTGTCAGATATAGGGTAAATTTCTCCTGCATCGAGCCATTTCAGGATTTCCTTTCTGACTACCTCTTTCATGTTTGGGTTTAGTCGCCTTTGTGCCTCGATGGATGGTCTGCTCTCCTCATCTAGACGGATCTTATGCATTACCGTTGACGGACTTATCCCTTTTATGTCTGCTAATGTCCATCCAATGGCACGCTTGTGATCCCTCAGCACTCTTAGCAGTTTATCAATCTCTTCGGTGGATAGGTGGCGTGAAATGATCACTGGTAAGGTTTTATCTTCACCTAGGTATTGGTATTGTAAATGATTGGGTAGGATTTTTAACTCTAACTCTGGAGCCTTCTCTGTGGATGGTATTGATCTTTCTGGCATCTGCCCAAGCTCTTCATACATCCTCTTATCCCATTTCTCATAAACATTCATCCAATTTGCATACTCCATCAGCCCTGGGTCGTTTCTACTACTATCATCCCATTTGGTCAGTACTTCTTCAAGCGTATCATCATGTCTGAACCCTTTGGCTGACACTGCATCTTCGATAAGATCAATGGCGGAGCAGTTATCATTGGCATCTGGAAAAGTTGCTGCCCGAAAAACATTGAAAGTCACTTCTTCTTCATCCACCCGAAGCTTCAACTCCCCTTTGTGAACATCAATGAGAGCCTGTCCTGTGGCTAAGAAGGGTCTGCCAAGTATGATGGGGATTCCGTCGTTATCTTTTATGTCTAAAATAACGAAGTCAGCGGGAAAGATGAACTTGTCCACCTTCACTAATACATCTTCGATGACTCCTCTAGGATGAACTTTGGAGCGGTCAACTAACTGCAAAGTGATGTTTGTAGGTTTGACTTCTCCCATTCCCAGTTTGCAGAAAACTAGATAAGGCATCAGATTTATGCCTGCCCCCAAATCGCACAATGCTTTCTGACATTCAAACTTTCCAATGGTGCATGGGATGGTGAAGCTCCCTGGATCTTGTAATTTCCGAGGTAGTTTTCTCTGTAGGATGGTACTACATTCCTCAGTCAACACCACTGTTTCGTAGTCCTCTATCCTCCTCTTTTTGCTAAAAATATCCTTCATGAACTTTACGTAGCTCGGCATCTGCTCTAATGCTTCAGCAAACGGGATATTGAGTTGCAATTGTTTGAGAATTTCCACAAATCTAGAGAATTGCTTGTCAAGAGCACATGTTTTTAACCTCTGGGGATATGGTATCTTCACATGCGCGTCGCATGCCTTCTACCAACTTTTCGGCTTCTGGGCTCTGGGCGCCGCGGCCCTGCTCCTGGCCGCCGCGGCGCTCAAACTCCTGCCCTGTCCCAGAATCTTCGGCGCCGCGGCGCTTCTGCTGCTGCGAACTTTCTATCTCCACTGATTCGGCATTCTTCAGGTCAATCGCCTGACATTGTGCTTTCATATTGCCTTCCACAGGTGCAGATTGCTCTTCTTGCGTGTCGCTGTTCAACATGACCGCAAGTTCTCCTATTTGCGTTTCCAACTTCTTCATGGCCATTCTCGTTTCGTCCATGAACTGAGTTTGATACCTAGTAAAACTGAGTATGGCTTCTCGTAACTCCTCCCTCTCTTCCTGTATGGTTGGAGCTTTATCATATTGACAGTAGTAATCCATGTCTTCAGGATCCCTGAGATGAATCAAAACCAACAACGGATCACGACACACTTGTTTTCACAAAAAAAAAATAAAAAAAATAAAAATAAAAACAGAAATAAAACCAAATTAGAAATTAAAAATAGATAAACTTGATATTGAACTATGCCTAATCCCCGACAACGGCGCCAAAAACTTGATGCGCGATTTAGTGCACACACGCAAGTGCACGTTATCGTGACAAGTAATATAGTCTAGGTAAGACCGAATATCGTCCTCAAGGATTAGTGTTCAAGTACCAATTATCTATCTTTTGTTATCTATTTGGTAACCGATATTTGAGTTTGTTGATTATACTAACAATTATAAATACTAATTAACTATGTGTTTACTTCAGTAGTGATGGAAATAGGGCTTTCAAGTCTCCTCAACTATCTGCTTATATTACTTATTAATGCACTGAATTATGGTTCTTCATCTTTTGGAGCTAGCAGATTTACTAATTCGTTTTATACTCCCGTTAAGGCTATATAAACACTCAACCCCAGTAGCGCTCATTTCTACCTTTCGGTGATAAGGATGACTCTATAGGAGGATTAAGACAAAAAACATTGTTAATCGTCACGCGCCTTGCGTGAAATTAGGTATTTAAACTTCTATTAACGCTACACAAGTAATTGAGGTATTTTCATCCCCAATCCGACCTATGTCTACCCAACTTACAGTATAGTCACAACCTCCTCCTTTCGAAGTTTGATTAGAAATCATATAAATAATGATAATTAGTGATCAATTAATTACCAAGCATTCAAAGCAATTATTGGGTAAATCTCAACAATAAGAAGAACAACCATAAACATGCATCAATTCATAACATAAGGTTCAAGTGATTTGACATGGAAAGCACTATAATGGAATTAGTTCCTAGTCATTGACATGACAAGAACTAATTCAATATCCAACATAAAAACTGAAAGTAAAGTAAAGAAAAGAAAATTACTAAGTTAAGGTCTTCAATCTTCAACTCCAAGAAGTCTTGTGTTTGTGCAAGAAATGGAACCCTTGAAAACTGCCTAGGGTTCTCTTTTTATAGCCTCCAAACCGCCCTTAAGGTTTTCCCTTCAGGCCTGGCCCATAATTCGTCAAAAACCTGATTTTTCAGCGTCGCCGCGGCCGCTTATCGGCGCCGGCCGCGGAATCTCGTGACTGCTCGTGATTAGGCGTCGCGCCCGCACTCTGCGGTTCAGAAGCGCCAGAATCTCGCAGAGATCTTCGAAATTGGGCGCCGGGCGCTGTCCTCGTTTTGGAGGCCATGGCGCAAGGTGCCTCTACCTCGTTCGCCACTTTCTCGTATTTTAGGCTCTGGAACCTCCACTTTTGCCCTCTTTTAGCTCATTTTCCACCAAATAGCCATTTTAACCAATTTGACTCAAAAGAAAGAAAATTTATCCTAAGACGACACGTATTTGTACAAAAAGGGACAAAAGACTAACTAAAAATGACTCAAAAAGTGTATATAAAATACACCGATCAAATACCCCCGAACTTAACCTTTGCTCGCCCTCGAGCAAAGATAAAAAGAAAGAAATAAAGACTCAAGAAAAAGGAAAATAAAGGACTCAATGACATTGATCACTTTGGTGCATTGGTTTTACTTTAGAAAAACATGAAGATTAGCAGAATAATATGCAGGAACATATAGCATGAAATTTTAGCACACTAAACACATTAAGCTAGATATTTCGCAAACTCATTTTTATCATGCTTAATGGAAGTCAAATACTGAATCATGCATGTTAATTTCAAAAATCCTATGGCATTTTTACTTGCTATTCTCCACTAATCATGGATATGCATATAAGAGATCTTCAGGACTTTTAAGGGTTGTAATGTAGGCTTAGGTATGGGTAGGTAAAAATAGGCATTTAGGCTCATTTTTGTGTACCATAAGCTCTTTAGCTTTTCAATGTTTCCCTTTTCTTTTGATTCTTTCCTTCACTTCAATTCTGTCTTTCCCCTCTTTTGTTTTGAGAGCGTGAAGTGTATCATAATAGCAAGCACCCCCAAACTTAGGCTTTTGCCTATTTCTTATTACTTTTTAATTGGGGTGCATCAATCTTGTTTGCTCTTTTTGTCTTTTTTTTTTAACACACTCTATTCCAACTATTTCACATGTTTACTTATGGCACAAGTCTGGGAATATAGGGTGTCAAAGAAAAAGTTCAATTTTTAGGCTCAATGGGGCTGACTAGGGATATATTTAATGTCAGGGATAGAAAAGAGTGGTAAGAATTGGCTAACAAAGAAACGCCTGAGTCATCTCCCTAACATTCATATCCTAACTATTTCGCCTCAAATAGCAAGCAATCATAACACATAGGTTTTAATAATTTATCATGCACAATTCAAGCAAGAACTCCAAATAGACAGATTTTGTGAGTTTTTGGCATATCTAACCTAAGTGTTAAATAGTTGCTCTAATTCCGTTACATTATTCCACCTTACTTCACTTGGTGTTTCTAGTAACTACAACATGCATGATCTTTGACAGACAATTATGACTCAAAAAGAAAAAAAATTATGACTCAAAAATACACAAAAACAACAAAAAGAATTAAACATACTATAACAATAAGACACAAATAGGAACACCCCCCCAAACTTAAATCACACATTGTCCCCAATGTGTGTAAGACTCAAAGACAATAAAAGAAAAGGACACTTACAAACTTGGTTTAAAATGGTGGCGGTGGCGGTGGATAGTGCTTTGGATTCCGTGAGGGGAGGAGAGCTCTGGATTTTTGATTTGGCGACAGGGCCTTCGGATTAGGGCGTCTTTCAAAATTCAGATTTTTGCGTTGTGGCGCCGCGCCACGCAAATGGAAGCCGCGCTAAAACTTCTGGGCTTCTTCTGATCTTTTGGCGCCGCGGCCCTGCTTCTGGGCGCCGCGGCGCTCTGGCGATTTTCTGGAAATCCTTGGCTTCTCTTCAGTTTTCGCCTTCCAAGTTCTTGGCCTTGCACCTGTCATCACAACACATAGCACTACCTCCGTGAGACTGTTCTAAATAAAGACTAATTTAAAATAAATAAACTGAAATACCTTGGGTTGCCTCCCAAGTAGCGCTGTCTTTAACGTCTTTTAGCCGGACGCAAGTTCCTTATTATTCTAGGGTGAGAGAGGTTACTAAGTTCATGTATTCCATTTCATTGATCAGATAGGGTTTTAACCTCTGTCCGTTTACCTTGAAGGAGGCTCCCTCTCTCCCTTTTATTTCAATTGCACCATATGGGAATACTCTTACCACCGTGTATGGTCCTGTCCAACGTGATTTTAACTTGCCTGGAAATAATTTCAACCTTGAGTTGAATAAAAGCACTTGTTGTCCTTCTTGGAAGTCTTTCGGTATCAACCTCTTGTCGTGCCATACTTTCGTTCGTTCCTTGTAGATCTTTGCATTCTCATAGGCATTGTGCCTGAATTCATCCAACTCGCCACCGTAGTAGCCTCCTATGTCCTGCTGCCTTGGCGTCCATGTTTAACTTCTTCATTGCCCAATACGCTCTGTGTTCCAACTCTACTGGCAAATGACATGCTTTACCAAAAATTAACTTATATGGTGACATACCAATTGGTGTTTTGAATGTTGTTCGGTATGCCCACATCTAGTTTGATAGACCAGTCCTTCCTTGAGCCGTTCACCGTCTTTTCTAATATGCTCTTCACTTCCCTATTTAACACTTCTGCTTGCCCATTTGCTTGAGGGTGGTAGGCAGTTGTGGTGCGGTGGTAGACTCTATATCGGTAAAGCAATGAATTTAGCTGCTTGTTGCAAAAGTGACTTCCTTCGTCACTGATGATGGCTCTCGGAGTGCCGAACCTTGTGAAAATATTCTTTTGAAGGAATTTTTGAACAGTCTTACTGTCGTTTTCTTTTGTGGCTACTGCTTCTACCCATTTGGACACATAGTCTACTGCCAGAAGGATATATTGATTTCCAAAGGATGGCGGGAATGGTCCCATGAAATCGATTCCCCCCACATCAAATAGTTCCACTTTCAATATCCCTTGCGAAGACATTTCGTTTCGTCTTGAAATGTTCCCTGTTCTCTGACAACTATCACATCTCTTCACAAAGGCATGGGCATCCTTAAAAAGTGTTGGCCAATAGAACCCGCTTTGCAGTACCTTTGCCGCTGTTCTTGATGCCCCAAAGTGTCCACCACATGATAGGGTGTGGCAATGAGTGAGAACCTGGTGCATCTCCTCCTCTGGTATACATCGCCTGATGACTTGATCGGCACAGTGTTTGTATAACATAGGCTCCTCCCAATAGTAGTGCTTTACTTCGGCGTAAAACCTCTTCACTTGCTGTCTTGTCAATTCTGGGGGTATTACCTTAGCTGCAAGAAAATTAACAAAATCAGCGTACCAAGGTAAATTAAGATTCACACTTACTTGAAACAGTTGTTCGTCTGGAAAGTGATCATTTATCTGCACATCCTTGGTGTTCTGGCTCTCTGTGTTCTCCAGTCTTGACAAGTGGTCTGCAACTGAATTCTCTGTTCCTTTCTTGTCACGAATTTCCACATCGAATTCTTGTAGTAGCAAGACCCATCGAATGAGGCGAGGTTTTGCATCCTTCTTTGTCATCAAGTACTTTATGGCAGAATGGTCAGTGTATACTATCACCTTATTTCCAATCAAGTATGACCTGAATTTCTCAAATGCATACACTATTGCTAGTAATTCATTTTCTGTAGTCGCGTAATTTAATTGTGCGTCATTTAGAGTTTTACTAGCATAGTAAATGGATCTAAATACCTTGTCGATTCTCTGTCCAAGCACTGCTCCTACTGCATAATCGCTTGCATCGCACATTAGTTCAAATGGGAGCTCCCAGTTTGGTGCTATGACTATGGGTGCTGAAATAAGCTTCTCCTTGAGTGTCTGAAAAACGGATAAGCATTCCTTATTGAAGTCAAAGGCAACCCCCGTCATTAGCAATGTGGAAAGAGGTTTTGAAACCTTTGAAAAATCATTGATGAATCTTCTATAGAAACCTGCATGCCCAAGGAAGCTTCTGACCCCTTTTGTTGATACTGGAGGTGGGAGATTTTCGATTACTGAAATATTTGCTTTGTCTACCTCAATACCTTGGTTTGATATTTTGTGTCCCAGGACAATTCCTTCTTTTACCATGAAGTGACACTTCTCCCAGTTTAGCACAAGGTTAGATTCTTCACACCGGCTTAATACTGTTTCTAAGTGCCTCGAAAATTCATCGAACGATGCTCCAAAGACCGAAAAATCATCCATAAAGATCTCTATAGTCCTCTCCACCATGTCTGAGAAAATTGTCATCATACACCTCTGAAAGGTTGCAGGTGCATTGCAAAGTCCGAATGGCATCCTTCTGAATGCAAATGTACCAAATGGACAAGTGAATGTTGTCTTTTCCTGATCTTCTGGTGCTATTGCAATCTGGTGATACCCTGAGTACCCATCCAAAAAGCAGTAGTAGTTGTGCCCTGCAAGTCTATCCAACATTTGATCTAGAAATGGCAACGGGAAGTGGTCTTTTCTGGTTGCCTTGTTCAACTGCGATAGTCAATCTGATTCTCCATCCAAGAATCGTTTCTAGAAGGAATGAGTTCGCTCCTTCGTTGGTCACCACCGTTATTCCACCCTTTTGGGCACCACTTGCATGGACTCACCCGTGCTATCGGATATAGGGTAAATTACTCTGCGTCGAGCCATTTCGTGATTTCCTTCGACTACCTCTTTCATGTTTGGGTTTAGTCGCCTTTGTGCCTCGATGGATGGTCTGCTCTCCTCATCTAGATGGATCTTATGCATTACCGTCGACGGACTTATCCCTTTTATGTCTGCTAATGTCCATCCAATGGCACGCTTGTGATCCCTCAGCACTCTTAGCAGTTTATCAATCTCTTCGGTGGATAGATGGCGTGAAATGATCACTGGTAAGGTTTTATCTTCACCTAGGTATTGGTATTGTAAATGATTGGGTAGGATTTTTAACTCTAACTCTGGAGCCTTCTCTGTGGATGGTATTGATCTTTCTGGCATCTGCCCAAGCTCTTCGTACATCCTCTTATCCCATTTCTCATAAACATTCATCCAATTTGCATACTCCATCAGCCCTGGATCGTTTCTACTACTATCATCCCATTTGGTCAGTACTTCTTCAAGCGTATCATCATGTCTGAACCCTTTGGCTGACACTGCATCTTCGATAAGATCAATGGCGGAGCAGTTATCATTGGCATCTGGTAAAGTTGCTGCCCAAAAAACATTGAAAGTCACTTCTTCTTTGTCACGACCCGAACCCGGGCCCGTGACTGGTGCCTTACCCTGGGAACCCTAGTGATACAACATCAGAGTAATCAGCGGAATATAAAACAATAACATGAAGTATGAAATAATAATCTGAGAAAAATTGCCTTTCGGCATGTATATATGAAAACTTAAATGCGAACAGTTACATCCCATATACAACTTTGCCCACAGCAAGATTACTGCACTCTCTAAGAGTGACATGACAACAATGGCGGGACAGACCCCGCCATACCACGAATGTAAGCACCTACTACGACGGGGACTATACCATCGATAAGCCTCCGAGAAACGGAGCTTCCCAAACGCCAATCGTGACCACGAGAGCTAGGATCAACGATCGGTGTACCTCAACTGCGGCATGAACGCAGCTCGGGCAGGAGGTCGAGCATAATAGGTACCAAGTATGTGAAATCAAAATATCGTAAATGAAATCATAGTAGTCTATATAAAGCGGAGACATGTATGATAACCAAACTACGATTCCACAATAAATAAGCGGTCATGTCAAGTCATGGACTCACGCCTCAAAGTCATCACTCAAATATAACAATGGGTCTCACGCCCACAACATCAATCATGCGTGGAATACCTTTCACCGCCATGGCGATCTATGATATAAAAGCACCAAGGAATACACATGAACACGGTGTCCCACTGTGTCATCATAAAACCGTCTGAGGTAAGTACGAAGGCATAGCCGACTACTAAAACCCACAGTACAAGCAGGTCATAAAGCGTATTATGAGATCTGTCTGCCGCCACATGATCAAAGCCGCCACTCGCCGCAGATCTAATGTGCGCGTCTAGCCCCGAACTTCCCGCGACTCGCATAGGCCACTCCAATGGCCCGCATGAGGTATTCCCGATCGAGGGTAGCTACTCCCGACATCCGCTGGACTCGCGGTCCGCATGGCCACATAGACCGCGTGACCATATAGGCCGCACACTAACGGAACTCTCGTAGCTCGCATAGGTCCGGGACCGCGTGAGGTATCCTCGAATCATAGTCACCTGATCGCACGAGTATTACCCGCACGGAGGCGCCTTAACCTCGGGAACATGTCAAGGTGAGTGGTACAATACCAACATAACGGCTGATCGTTAAACAACTTAAGCGCAATCAAGGGAAACCCTTTACACAATCATAACAATATACTAACACACGTAGCATCCTAGCTTGTTTCCTTATAAAATCAACTTGAAAGTATTACAAGTCTATCAAAAACCAACACAATCAAATTATTCACACAAGGTACTTTATAATATATGATTATCAAGATCGGTTTTTTTATCCCCAAAGTACTTCATACATTAACTCTTTAAAAGATACGTTACTTCACAAAAGTCACACAATACGTAGTATATAAAAATAGAGTGATTATCTTTTGAAGTAAATCAAAACACTTCTCTTTGTAAAATCAAGTAACAACATTCTTTTCCAAACGTTCAAGTTTGCCTAATTTCAATTACTCAAGTTTCTCATTTTCGAAAGGTTTCGTAGTTCATAGTTTTAATCCTTTAAAACAATTTGAGAAACATATACCTTATGTGTGAGTAGGTTATTCTTGTTCATAACAATTTTATTACAGCAGCCATGATCTAGGAAATGTAATATCATTTTGTCTCATCTTAGCTTCTATGCAGATGGAAGTTTCTACTAGTTTTAATAATACTTTATTAGTCAAAACATTTCCCTTTATTAGCGCTGCTGTGGTTTGTTCGATACTTATTCTGATTTCCGAAATCAGTAAAACATTATTCCTTTAAAAACCAAGTATTCATTACTCACGAATGAGGTTTCACATTTTAACAAAATTCAATTAAGTCAAGTCTCTTATCTTTTAAGATCAAGTCTCTTAACTTCTTAAATCAATAAATCATTCTTTTTATCTCTCTTAAGCCGTTATACCTAACTTCCCATAAAGCTAGTATAACTCTTAAGCTTTTAAAACCAAGTATTACTCTTCTGTTAAAAATGATTCAGTATTCTTTTTGAAATACTTCAAGATTATTCAGGCTTAAGTCAAAAGACATTGCCGTAATTATTATTCAGGCTTAAGTCCGAAGACATTGCCGTAATTATTATTCAGTTAACACACGTACGTCTACCGTACTATATATATATTCTTTAAAATATCATGCTCAAGAGGATAGGAAGAATCACATACCTCGCGACGATTATCGACTATTAGCAAAACGCTTCACGGTTATAACCCGGCTAGCCTTGTCCACCCTTCAAGTAGTACATGCTACTTGCAGAACATTCAACCTATAAAGGTTACACAAGTCTATCAACGTCTAGACTACTCGGTAGAATAAATCTAGATACAAGTTTCTACGGAAAATGGGCAAGACTTCCCTACCACAAACTTCACAAGTTCATCAGAATACAGTCCTATGTAAGTACAGTTCAATTCTCTTCTTATATACTTTCCTTGTATATACCTTATACTTAATTCTTATACTTCAATAGTATATACTCAATTTACAAAAGTGAGACAAGATATTTACCTCGATAGGCCCAAAATTATCCGAGTATAAATGTCGATCCTGAGCAACGTTTAGCTCCTACTCTAGGCGCTCCAACCCGCTCCAAACAACCCTTAGAAGTTCTACGCAACTTCTACTTAACACTTCAACCGACTATGAAGGTTTTCCTTAGGGTTTCGGTTTGAGACAAAAAGGACATAAGGTAGTATTTCCGGGCTCTACGTATAGAGGTAACTTTGGAATACTACAAGGTATAAGGCTAAGGTATTTGGGTATAGTAACAATACTTGGAGAGTATTTCTACCAAGAGGGAGGGGTATTTATACGAGACAACACCACAAGGGGGGTGTGTACCCCTCGGCCAACCCCACTAGGAGGGGGGGTACGCTCGCCCAAGGGGGTGGGGACTCTCGGCCAAGGGGCCTCACAAAGGGGGGAGGGGGAGGCTAGGACGAGACATCAACACAAAGGGGGGAAGAGCTCTCAAGACTTCGGAAAGTTTTGGAATGGATGAAGAAGTCTTCAAAGGGGAGGGGTATTTATAGGAAGACCAGGGTCAAGATCTAACCAAGTGGGGGCAGTGGAGGCCAAGATGTGCCCAAGTGCCCTAGTCCCTACTCCTTAAAACCCTCACAAATATCCTACCAACCTTGACCCCAATTCGTCCAAAAGCGCCCAAAAGACGCCCGATGTGAGGTGACACATGTCACCCTCCGTTGGTCCAAAATGTTCGTCTCTCGGAAAACTCCGAAAAACTTAAAATTGACATAGCCGGATTTTGCCCTTCGCAAGTTGTGTTAAAGGTTTGGTCGAAACACGACTCTAATCGGGGGTTGTGCACAAAATAAAATCGGCCAAGCCTACTTTAAGCTTCAAACTTTTCTACGCACGCCCCACGCATATACTGCGAAATACGGTATAACATTCTCCCCTCCTTAGAAACATTCGTCCCGAATGTTCCTTCTAAGTCTCAAACAACATGCGCCAGTATAGTCTTCACTGCTATACTTATGAAAACAATCCTGCCACACCGCCACGTAAAACACTGCGCAAAAATACTTACATCCAAGTCCACGAGGAAACACCTCTAGCGACACAAAAGTCCTTACCCGAGGTCTAAAATATACTTCCTTCGCACCTTCTCCTTACAAAAGAAATGATCACATCTATGCTCGCAATACATGCTCGCTTCTTCCCTTACGCGTCGTACCCTTCTCGTACACTCGAACTCTTTCTTACCATATCTTTGTTACTGATTCAGTTTCCAAATCTCTGGGTTACTATCTCTAACTTGGTCATCATTAACTGGGAACACTCTGGATGGATCTCCGATACTCTTCCGAACATAGCAACATGAAAGATCGGACGTACTGCCTCCTACGTCGGACGGCAAGCTAACTTATAGGCAACCTGGCCTATTATTCACATGACCTGAAAAGGCCCAAAGTAACTCGGGCTAAGTTTCCTCTATTTTCCAAAACTCGTCACACCCCTCCGGGGTGGTACCTTCGAGAAGACCCACCGTCAACCTGAACTCCAAGCGTCGTCGCCGATCATCCGCACGACTTCTGTTGATTCTGAGCTGTCGATAACCTCTCCTGGATAGGCTTCACCCTATCCCCATCCTGCCGAAACAAGTATGAACCCACTATCTGAACTTTGCCAACATCGAACCAATCGGACGCACTTACACTTCCGCCCTACGAGGCTTCGTGGCGATATCCGAATCTTGAAATGGTAGTTATAAAAGCACTCCTCAACGAGGCAACAATACTCACTACCCACGAAATCCAAACAACGCCCAGGGCGAATGCGCTACTGAGACTCACCTGAGTTCCTAACTCTGCCTGGTAAAACTTCCAGAAAACGAAATAGCCACCACCTGGGCTTCACTGTCTGCCATAAGGTGAAAGTAGGCACCCCGTGCAGCCTTACAACCTTCCTGATAAAAACATCTCGCATAACTCACGAGTAAATGCTCTTGGTGAAAGACACGACGGTTGACCCCATCGGCCGACCATCGTTGAACGATCCACGAACTCGCACGATGGTTAACTAAACTTGGGCCTAACACCTCGTGACCTACCACTGGGCGGATCACCACAACCGACCACCATAAAACAGTCGCGGGTTGACTCGCGCATGGGCCTCAACCCGACCCACTCGCGTAAAACACTTGCTCCCGATCCGAACAATCTCACTAATCCACGTTACGAAAACCTAGCGGTCTTCTTAGCTCAACTATCCTCTTCCTTCCACACTACTCAAGGACTTATCACACAAACATATCTCACGTGCACTATGCACTCCGATAATGGTCAAACATAAAATACCTCTTTTACTCGAGATGGCCTTACCTCTAAGGTCTCTACGTATAAGACTCTAAGGTTCACACTTCCTCTATCCCCCAAATCTTACTCGGTTAACTAACCATGATATCTAATCACAATTTTTCACTTATGTTATCTGAATATAATACTTAAGATATACTCATCTTACACGTACTAATCTCTATAGGGTTAAGGATATACCAGATTCATCGCTTCACTCGCTGCTCTAATCAAACACGCCTGCAGGGCGCATAGCTAGGGAAGATGATGAACTGGTCACTGATCATGAAGGCTGAGTCCTCCTACTTACATCCCTCCTACTAGGACATTCTTTCGACACATGGCCCTGACGGCCGCAGGTAAAACAAGTACCGACTAAAAGACGACATTCCCCGGGATGGCGTCATCACATCGTGGAACACCGGGAAAAGCGAATCCGTGGCCGAACCTACGTGTAGCTGTGAACCGGAAGCTCTGGAGCTCTGACCAACTCCGGCTTACCCTGAACGTTCTGAACCCTGTGGAGAACCACTCTGCACTGGTGGATGTGCGTGTCTAACTGGCCGTGAGGCGATTGGCCTCGAAAGTTACCAAAGGACCTTGCTGCTCGCCCTCTTCGTCGCCCTCGTTAACCCGTTGATCTCTACGTTTCTTGTCTGCGCGCATAAGCCCGCATACGTGCCATGCTCAAGCCTAACTGAATAATTACTCCTGCACGACCCTCTCCTAGATAATCATCAAGACTCGCGGTACATCGGTATACTCTCTGGTAGCCAAATCCATAGCTAGTAACAGGGTCGCCTCTTGCAATCTATATTCTCGTCCCTGGCCGTAACCGAAGGTTCATATATCATGGTCGCAGAGGCATCGCTGCCTTGCTAAACTTCTGCTGCCGTGACGAGCGTAACTTCCTGAATGAAACACCACCCGGTGATGATTGGGCTGTGCTAGTAACCTCGTGCTTTCTACTCGCCTCCTCGCCGCTTGCCTCCTGGGCGGGTTGCCTTTACGCGAGGCATAGCGGTAGGAAGGAAATACGTTAGAGGGTCCAACTTATAACACGCTCTAAGGCACGATCTCGAGTGAGAAGAATGGAAACCAATCCTAAATATCCTATAGCCTCACGATTATTGGTGTGGTGCACAACACACCGATAATCAAGACTACTAGATACGGTGCGTAGACACTTTCGAGGATTAATCGCTCGATACCACTTTTGTCACGACCGAACCGGCCCGTGGATCGTGCCTTACCCCGGGCACCCTAGTGATACAACATCAGAGTAATCAGCGGAATATAAAATAATAACATGAAGTATGAAATAATAATCTGAGAAAAATTGTCTTTCGGCATGTATATATGAAAACTTAAATCCGAACAGTTACATCCCATATACAACTCTACCCACAACAGTACTACAGACCTCTAAGAGTGACATGACAACAATGGTGGGACAGGGCCCCGCCATACCCCTGAATGTAAGCACCTACTACGACAGGGGACTATACCATTGATAAGCCTCCGGAGAAACGGAGCTTCCCAAACGCTGAACTGTGACCCTGAGAGCTAGGATCAACGACTGGTGTACCTCAACCTGCGGCATGAACGCAGCCCCCCGAAGGAGGTCGAGACAACAGTACCAAGTATGTGAAATCAAAATATCAGAATGAAATCATAGTAGTCTATATAAAGCGGAGACATGTATGATAACCAAACTACGATTCACAATAAATAGCGGTCATGTCAAGTCGTGGACTCACGCCTCAAAGTCATCACTCAAATATAACAATGGGTCTCACGCCCACAACATCAATCATGCGTGGAATACCTTCCTCACCGGCAGCCTATGATATAAAAGCACCAAGGAATACACATGAACACGGGTCCCACTGTGTCATCATAAAACCGCACGGTAAGTGCGAAGGCATAGCCGACTACTAAAACCCACAGTACAAGCAGGTCATAAAGCGTATTATGAGATCTGTCTGAAGCCACATGATCAAAGCCGCCACTCGCGCGCAGATCTAATGCGCGTCTAGCCCTGGAACTTCCCGCACTCCGTAGGCCACTCGATGGCCCGCGTGAGGTATTCCCGCATCGGTAGCTACTCCCGGCATCCGCTGACTCGCGATCCGCATGGCCACATAGACCGCGTGACCATATAGGCCTCACACTAACACGAACTCGTAGCTCCGCATAGGTCCCCGGGACCCGCATGAGGTATCCTCGAATCATAGTCACACAGACTGCCTGAGTATTACCCCGCATCGGAGGGCAGCTTAACCTCCGGGAACATGTCAAGGTGAGTGGTACAATACCAACATAACGGCTGATCGTTAAACAACTTAAGCGCAATCGAGGGAAACCCCTTTACACAATCATCACAAGATACTAACACACGTAGCATCCTAGCATGTTTCCTTATCAAATCAACAAGAAAGTATTACAAGGCTATCACAAACCAACACAATCAAATTATTCACACAAGGTACTTTCTACTATATGATTAACAAGATCGGGTTTTTATCCCCAAAGTACTTCATACATTAACTCTTTAAAAGATACGTTACTTTCACAAAAGTCACACAATACCCGTAGTATATAAAAATAGAGTGATTATCTTTTGAAGTAAATCAAAACACTTCTCTTTGTAAAATCAAGTAACAACATTCTTTTCCAAACGTTCAAGTTTGCCTAATTTCAATTACTCAAGTTTCTCATTTTTGAAAGGTTTCGTAGTTCATAGTTTTAATCTTTTAAAACAATTTGAGAAACATATACCTTATGTGTGAGTAGGTTATTCTTGTTCATAACAATCTTATTACAGCAGCCATGATCTAGGAAATGTAATATCATTTTGTCTCATCTTAGCTTCTATGCAGATGGAAGTTTCTACTGGTTTTAATAATACTTTATTAGTCAAAACATTTCCCTTTATTAGCGCTGCTGTGGTTTGTTCGATACTTATTCGATTTCGAAATCAAGAAACATTATTCCTTTAAAACCAAGTATTCATTACTCACGAATGAGGTTTCACACTTTTTAACAAAATTCAATTAAGTCAAGTCTCTTATCTTTTAAGATCAAGTCTCTTAACTTCTTAAATCAATAAATCATTCTTTTTATCTCTCTTAAGCCGTTATACCTAACTTTCCATAAAGCTAGTATAACTCTTAAGCTTTTAAAACCAAGTATTACTCTTCTGTTAAAAATGATTCAGTATTCTTTTGAAATACTTCAAGATTATTCAGGCTTAAGTCAAAAGACATTGTCGTAATTATTATTCAGGCTTAAGTCCGAAGACATTGCCGTAATTATTATTCAGTTAACACACGTACGTCTACCGTACTATATATATATTCTTTAAAATATCATGCTCAAGAGGATAGGAAGAATCACATACCTCGCGACGATTATCGACTATTAGCAAAACGCTCCACGGTTATAACCCGGCTAGCCTTGTCCACCCTTCAAGTAGTACATGCTACTTGCAGAACATTCAACCTATAAAGGTTACACAAGTCTATCAACGTCTAGACTACTTTAGAATAAATCTAGATACAAGTTTCTACGGAAAATTGGGCGACTTCCTACCCACAAACTTCACAAGTCTCATCAGAATACACCTATGTAAGTGCAGTTCAATTCTCTTCTTATATACTTTCCTTGTATATACCTTATACTTAATTCTTATACTTGATAGTATATACTCAATTTACAAAAGTGAGACAAGATATTTACCTCGATAGGCCCAAAATTATCCGAGTATAAATGTCGATCCCGAGCAACGTTAGCTCGACTCTAGGCGCTCCAACCCGCTCCAAACAACCCTTAAAGTTCTACGCAACTTACTTAACACTTCAACCGACTATGAAGGTTTTCCTTAGGGTTTCGGTTTGAGACAAAAGGACATAAGGTAGTATTTCCTGCTCTACGTATAGAGGTAACTTTGGAATACTACAAGGTATTAGGCTAAGGTATTTGGGTATAGTAACAATACTGAGAGTATTTCTACCAAGAGGGGTATTTATACGAGACAACACCACAAGGGGTGTGTACTCGGCCAACCCCACGAGGAGGGGTACTCTCGCCATGGGAGGACTCTCGCCAAGGGCCTCACAGGGAGGAGGCTAGGACGAGACATCAACACAAAGGGGGGGAAGAGCTCTCAAGACTTAGGAAAGTTTTGGAATGGATGAAGAAGTCTTCAAAGGGGGGGGGGTATTTATAGGAAGACCAAGGGTCAAGATCTAGCCAAGTGGGGGGCAAGTGGAGGGCCAAGATGTGCCCAAGTGCCCCCTAGTCCCTACTCCTTAAAACCCTCACAAATATCCTACCAACCCTTGACCCCCAATTCGTCCAAGAGCCGCCCCAAAAGACGTCCAATGTGAGGGTGACACATGTCACCCTCCCGTTGGTCCAAAATGTTTCGTCTCTCGGAAAAATCCGCAAAACTTAAAAATGACATAGCCGGAATTTTCCCTTCGCAAGTTGTGAAACGTTTAATTAAAAACGACTCTAATCGGGGGTTGTGCACAAAATAAAATCGGCCAAGCCTACTTTAAGCTTCAAACTTTTCTACGTACGTCCTTACGTACATACTCTGGAAATACGGGGTATAACATTCTTCATCCACCCGAAGCTTCAACTCCCCTTTGTGAAATAAAGTATGTTGATTTTGAAAAATATTCAAATCCTTCTAGGGCACCGCACACCTTTTTCGGCAAGCAATTTCAATTCAAGTTGTATTACATTAAAAGAGCAGCTCGGTGCACTAAGTGTGAAATTCGGAGAAGGGAGGACCTTCAAATTGTATTACATAAAAATAAATAGATGTGCTTCCACTCATTCGGTGTAACTTTTAGAAGTATTAAAACATACAAAATCGAACTTATTTGAATACCGATTAACGATCTTACGAGCGATCTTGATTAAGTCTCCATTCTTATCGGATCGTCAGCAATAGGAACCTCTTGATCAACAAATCACCGACCGCCATAATAGGCGATCAGACTATCGTAATGAGGCGCGTAAATGAACCGATTTTGTACAGGGACATACACGCGTCTGGCGAGATTCGAGGGCGAAAGAAGGAGCTTAGCGTTAAGCTTGCTTGTATTAGAAGAAGAAGAAGAAGAGGAAGATTCAAATGAGCGGTCACGATTGAAGTCGTGAGAATCTACGGAGTGAAGATTCTTCCAGAGCCATAAAAAAAGATCTAGGGTTTTTGAAGACTAGGAAGTAGTGTGTGTTTGGGGGAGCAAGGCAAGTAGAAGAAAAAGAAACAGTGGAGAGGATATTTCGATGATCTTTGTATGCTCGTTTACTACTCACTCTATTTACTGCCGGTTTCCTTCTTCCGCTTTACCTATTGAGACCAATCATTCACAAAAAGAAAAACAATTCCAAAATATGAGTTGGGGAAGTGGCTTGGATCGGGCGGGCTTTTCGTCCTTTACCTAAAATCTCGATAAATCAAATATTCAATAAATTAACAACTTTAATTAAATAATATTTTTTTCGGTTCCGACTTAGTCCAATGTGTAAAATGATATTAACCTCCCTTGGGAAGTCTTTCTCATTAATATCAATATATATAGTGTACAATATTCATTTCTTATATCTTAGTCTTAATTACAAGAGGAATCATAATTTTACCATAATTATATATCACTAAATATTTACACAATATATGAGATATATTCTAATTATGGATATGGATTATATTAGATGCATTATACACGTTTACACACCCCCTCATTCGGAGCGGAAGAAGGCCTAACGATAAGACTAGATCTGAAGTCAAGGAACAACTGTCTCGGGAGGCCCTTCGTGAAAATATATGTGTATTGACAGGAGGAAGGCACGTGCAATACCTTAACATGTCCGAGAGTAACCTTCTCACGGACAAAGTGTATGTCCATCTCAATATGTGTGGTTCGCTGATGCTGAATAGGATTATGAGACATGTATATGGCGGATATGTTATCACATTAGACCAGAGATGCTTAACTGACAGGACACTGAAGCTCCAATAGAAGGTTTTAGAGCCAATAGATCTCAGTAAAAACATTAGCAACTCCTCGATACTCAACTTCTGCACTTGAACGAGATAATATGGCTTGGCGCTTGACATACTAAGAGATGAGATTATCACTCAAAAACACACAGTAGCCGGATGTAGAACGGTGGGTATCTGGACAGCCTGCCTAGTCTGCATCATTGTAAGATAATAACTTGTTCAATGCGGAGGGGTAAAGGTGTAGTCCATAATCAAGTGTGCCCTTAACATATTGAATGATACGCTTGAGAGCAGTAAAATGTGGCTCCCTGGGGGCATGCATACATGCTGAATAGCATAAGCAATGTCAGGCCTGGTAAATGTGAGATACTGAAGTGCACCTGCGAGACTCCGACACATAGTAGGATCAGTCACTAGATTACGATTTGTCGCACTTAGTTTGGACTTAGAATCAACTGGAGTAGACATGATTTTGCAATTGTTCATCTTAGCCCTGTGCACAATCTCTTCCGCATACTTACGCTGGAAAAGAAACACAGGGTATGCAAATCTAGTCACTGAGATGCCCAAAAAATAACTCAACTTCCCCAAATCGGTCATAGCAAATTCAGATTTTAGCAGTGCAATGATCTCATTTTTCAACACAGCGGTGGAGGCATTAAGGACAATATTATCCACATATAACAATAGATAAACAGTATCAGGACCTCTATGGAACGTAAAAAGAGAGGTATCACATCTGCTACATGTAAAATCAATACGCATAATAAACTGTGAAAAACGATCATATCATACTTTAGGGGCTTGTTTTAAATCATACAGTGACTTACGGAGATGACAAATATACTGGGGTGCGGCTGGATAAACAAAATCTGGTTGCTTGTGCATGTAAACAATTTCTCTTAAATCCCATGAAGAAAGACATTTTTGACATCAAGCTGATGAATCGGCCACTGTTTTCCCATAGCAATGCTCAGAACTGTGCGAATGGTGGTTGGTTTAACAACCTGACTGAATGTCTCTCTGCAATCAATACCCTTCTGCTGGTTAGTACCATTTGCCACAAGTCTTGCCTTATATCTCTCTATGTCACCACTGTCCATGTACTTGTGACGAAAAAGCCACTTGTAATGGATCACATTCACCCCCTCCAGTCGAGGAACCAAGTCCCAAGTATGATGTTTCATTCACACATGGCCACATTCCAGTTAGGGTCCATTTTGGCTAATTTCGGGTTTTGGGAATATGTGAAATTATTTGGGTGTACAGGTAGAATTGGACTTTGCGTTTGAAAATCCCGTATTGGGCACGGGTTTCTATTCGGTGTGTAGGTGTGGGCTGGGTAAGGCTGTGGGTCGACTGATCAGTGGTATTAGGTGTCGGCAGAGTTGTGTTTGGGTTAGGGCTCGGAATCAGAACAGTGAAACTTGGCTGGTCGAGGGTTGATTGGGGATTGTTGGTATCAGTTTCGGTAACTGTTGTTGAAGTGGTAGGGTATGTTGTTAGTGGAGGAGTTGGTCCGGTAAAGGGTTTGGGTGGGAAATCACCGACAGATGGACTGACATCGGTTTGGTGGCAGTGTTGTAAGGGCGACACAGTGGAAGGGACGATGACCGGTGAATATATAGATAGAGGTGACCGATTTCTGGTAGTGGTGGCCATCGGTGGCGACGATGCCAGAGGGGATGACCCAGACAGAGATGTCGTCGGTGAGATTGGGTGAGTGTCAGGGATTGGTTGTGATATGGCAGTGGGGCTGCTCGAGCACAACTCCTGAAGGATGACGAGAGAGATGTCTGACTCGTCTAGAAAGTCGTAGTCCAATTGTCGAAAGTTTTTGATGTTCGAAAATAAAAACGTCGTTTCGTCAAAGGTAACGTGACGAGAGACGTGCATTTTATGAGTGGACAAGTCGTACCACAGATAACCCATATGGTTTGACGGGAAACCCAAAAATACATAAGGAGTGGTGCGATGGGCTAATTTATGAGGTACTGTGGGAGTGAAATTGGGATAACAGAGGCAACCGAATATCCGAAGGTGGTCATAGGAGGGAATCCGACGGTGTAAGATTTCGGTTGGAGTCATTTTATGAAGGGTACTTGTCACGACCCGACCCGACGGGCCGCGACTAACGTCCTAATTGGACGTCATTACTGATCTGTCACTCTTAACCTATTTAATACAGATATCTACAGAAATTTCGGCAGCACAACGCTGCTTTTACAACATATCCTCAAACGAAGCGGCTGCGCCGCCAAAAACAACAACAAAACAATAGTCACAATAGGCTAGCCGACTAGGCTGCCACCAACCAACATCACGCGCACAAAGGCATAAGTCAAAATACGCAAGCCGGCAAGGCTGCTACTAGATAACCACATCAAAACCCAAAACAAGGTACAAACGTCCAACTCACAACTGTCTACAGACCTCTACTAGTGTAATACTGACATATGACGGGACAGGGCCCCGTCGTGCCCAAAATATGCATAAGTCTGAAAAATAAAGGTCTGTACCAAAAATTGCTGGCTCCGGAACAAAGGAGCTCTCCAATCTTGCATGCAAATCCTAGACGGAGGGTCATCTATCTGAACACTGAACTCGTGGCATAACGCACTCGAGAGGGGGTCGATGCAGATAATGTCTTGAGTATGTAAAACATAAAATCTCAGAAATCGAATAACAATCGTATTAAGTAAAACAGAGTCATCAAATTTTCATAAAACTGAGAATCATGTCTGAAAATCATATCATGTATACTGAATCATAAAACATCATGCTCATGTCTGTATATAAAACTGTATAACATGTCTCGGCCCTCTATGGAGGGACTCGATGGAATCTGTATCTGCGCGCGTAACATGTCTCGGCCCTCTAAGGAGGGACTCGATGTAATCTGTATATATATAACGTGTCTCGGCCCTCTAGTGAGGGACTCGATGAATGATGCATGGCTGTGCACGAACATGATCTGGCCCGGGACTCAGTGGAGTGAAATAGTAACACTTAGCACGAGTAGATATCATGAGCAACTGTATGCAACTAAAATCATTATGTGACTCTCAATAAATTATTACCATAAACTCTGTTACTGAAATCATAATCATTAGTAAATAATCATTTTTAAAACTGAACTGGTAGGAGTTAAGTACGTCCGCCGTACTTTCATAAAAATCATGCCAAAAGAAAGAAGAAAATGTCTCACATACCTCTTAGGCGAACTAATCAGCTTGGTATTAAGGTATTCCTCGTCTAGTACTTCAACCTATGATAAGGAACAACATGCTCGTCAATTCTATGATTCCTAATGTAAGTCATATGATTAAAGGCTCCCTTATTTCTATAAAAATTTAGGCAGCATTTCCTTTGTTTATGTGCGTATCCACAATTTTCCAATAGTCCAAATCAACCAACAATTCAACTCCAACTAACACTCCAATTCAAACCAACAATCCAATTCAAACCAACAATCCAATTCAAAATATAAAATTAACACCTTTCTACACTCTACTCCTTTCGAGGCATGTATAGGTAACTTATTTCAATACATATGCACGTTTGTAGCTTATTTACATACTAATTCAGCCCGTAATACATTACCATAATGTTCAATAATTTCCATCAACTTTCCGGCCGTATCAACATGTTATAAATTCCAAACTTTTCCTTTTAAATTCTTAAACATTTCAATTCATCTTGTAATTCCTTCATACAAATAATTATCTCTTAATCATCAAGGCTACATCTCAATTCTCCACATGCAAGTGGTAAGCAAGATAACAATTCAACCATTGAAGCCAATGTCTACCTATTTTAGTTCGAAATTTGCCAACCAATTCTAACAACAACTACATGCGATTCTTATTCACGTTCCATCATAATTTAGGCTTGTTTTTTTTAACCCAAATTCATCTCCTAAATTCTGAAAATAAGCATTCCATTTATATATAAAAAAGGAATTTTTACCTCAAAGGAATGCTCAAAAAAACTGCTCAATTTTCGATTTTTAAGCCCAAGTTTCTCACCAATTTCATGTCCAACCCTTCACTTCTTCATCTTCAATCCAACATGCAACCATTCTACCATGTTAATCCCTCATTCTTACACATTTTCCTTCAAGAAAACTTGTCCAAAATTAAGAACCCAAAGCCCTCAAAAATCAGCCAGATTTGTCGAGTACCCCACTGTTTTGGGGTGATTAATTTCGCCTCAAATGGTGGGACAATTTAACCCAAGAAGATGGAGTAACAAGCTTAATTTTCTTTGCAAAATGTGGGGTAATTTTGGATCAAATAGGGGGGGGGGGAGAGGAGTAAGTGTGTTCTTGTGTGGAAGAAAATGAACTATTTAGGATAGTTATTAGGAAATTTTCAGATTTTTTTATAATACACTTAGCCCCCTTAGATGCCACACTTTGCCCCCTCTAAGTATTTATTTAACTAAATCAATCCCACTTCTTTTAATCTAATTTCTCATTGCCTTAATTTCTTATCATCGTACCTTATATACCTTACTAATTCATAACGGAAAAATATTTATTTATTTATACCACCATTTCCAAAGAGATTTCCGGCGTCACATTCGTCATTGCTAAAAAATTAATCCGTATTAGCACGTAAAATATATGTAATTTTGAAATTTGGAAATCCCAATCCTTAATGACGTTCTAAATCTTTGTCTTAACTTACGAGGTGTAACAGTACTAGTGGGTAAAATATTAAGGACATATTCTACCATTTTGACCGCATATACCCAAAAAGATGGAGGGAGAGAGACATGAAAAAGGAAAGTATGGACCATGTTATTTATTGTACGGATGATACGCTCAGCTTTGCCATTTTGAGGGGACGTGTGAGGACACGAAAACCGAAAGACCATGCCATTATTTTTGCAGAATTTTTGAAAAGCAGAATTATTAAATTCACGACCATTGTCACATTGGAAAGATTTTATGGTCCGTTCAAATTGCATTTTGATAAATGTGCAAAATTCAAGAAATTTGGCAAAAACTTCAGATTTGAATTTAAGAGGGTAAATCCAAATAAAGTGAAAGTAGTCATCCAATAGTACGAGAAAATATTTATGACCCAGTGAGCTAGTAACGAGGGACGTCCATAAATCAGCATGAATAATATCAAAAGGGGAAAATGTAATACTAACTGATGAAGTAAACGTTAGACGAACATGTTTGCCTAATTGACAAGAAACGCAGGTTTGGGCAGGTTTTCCATTACATTGAATAAAATTATTACTTCTAAGAAAATTAAAAATATGAGTTCCTGGGTGTCCAAGCCTATTGTGTCAAATTGACGGAGAGAGAGCAGTTAGGGATGTGTGAGAGCGGGAACTCGAAGCGGACGAAGATGTGAATGGGTACAAGTCCATGTGCTATTACATTTCATAAGAGGTGTCCCCGTACGTAGATCCTTCACAATAAAACCAAATGGATCAAAGTCAACAGACACAGAGTTATTACGAGTAAATTTCCTAATGTATATTAAATTTTTGATGATGTGTGGGGCATATAAGACGTTACTTAGGGAGAAGGGTGGGTGAGGTAGCAGAGTGTGGGTGTGGACATAGCCATGAATTGGAATGCGGTGACCATTATCAACTGTAATAAATTGAGGAGACTTTAAGCGAAAGAATTTGAAAGGTTACTTACGGACGGGGTGAGGTGAGATGATGCTCCGGAGTTCATGTACTAATTTTCATCAGGCTGTTGTAAATTCATACTGCTGAACGTCTCGCCCAAATCAGTGAGAATTTGATTTAGGTGCTGCTGCGGGTATTGGGCATGTGCAACATGGGCCTGATGTTGCTGAAAATAGGTTGGTCGAGGATACTGCGCCTGGCCCAGCGTCCTTGGTTGCTGAAAAGAGTATTGGGCCGCTGGATAACCAGAAAACGGGGCCCAGTTCTGGTTGGGGTAACTAGAAACTGGGCCTCTTCATGTGGCATTCTGACTGGGCTACTGTCCATTGCCTTTCTCGCGTCCCTTTCCCCCTCGCCCACTATCGCGGCCTCTGTCACCCCTGCCGCCGCGGTTCTGGCGCGACTAGTTGTTATCGGGCGGGAGTTGCTGGCCAGCAGTGGCGTGAGTTTGTGAGGGTGTTTCAACCGCTAACGCCTTCTGGTTGTGTTCTTCCTGCTTCGCACGTCGTGTTTCCTCCAATAACAATTGTGATCGTACTTTGTTGAAACTTGGTAGAGGGTCAGCCTGATGTATCATTGTTGCAAGGGTGTCATACTCACCCTTTGGGAGGCCCGCAACTAATTGTAACACCATCTTTATTTCGGAAACAGGCGTACCAACGTTGGAGAGTTGGTCTGCCGCCGATTTCAATTGCTTGCAATAGTCTGACATATTAGAAAAGATTTCAAGACGTATGTTGTTGAACTGTTATTCCAAGTACACGGCACAAATGGTTTTGTTGTCTTGAAAGATTTCTTCTAAGCGTGTCCATAACTCACGGGCAGAGGCGCCTGTTTTCATAATTGTGAGAAGCAAATCTTTTGAGATTGTACCATATATCCACTGTTTGACTACGGCATCAAGATGACGCCAAGTTACATCATCGATTTCGGGAGGGCGAGGGATAGAGTCATCGATGTGGTCAAGTACATGATACACACATGCGTGAATACGAAATAGTTCCACCCAAGACCAATATTGGCCATCTTCCTGATCAAGCATCAAAAGAACAAAGTTCTTGATGTTAGTAACAGCAAGAGCCGGGTGGAAGGATGGTGAAGAAAGGTTGGTGGGGGGTGTTTGGATGACACCCGTGGTAGCAGCGGATTCGTCAGAGGACGAGTCAAAAGCCATTGGATGCAGTGTGTAGGGGAAAGAAACAAGAGAAATATAAAAAAAAAATGAGAGAAGGGGGAGTAGCGTCGGCTGCCGGAAAATATTGGAGGAGGGTGGGCGGCGGCGGTAGGAATATAACTCTAGGTTTTTAGTGTTTTGGCTCTTGATACCATGTAAGATGATATTAATCTTCCTTGGGGAGTCTTTCTCATTAAAATCAATATATAGTGTACAATATTCATCTCTTATACAATAGGAATCCTAGTCCTAATTACAAGAGAAATCCTAGTTTTATCATAATTATATATCACTAAATATTTACACAATATATGAGATATATTCTAATTATAGATAGAGATTATATTAGATGCATTATACATGTTTACACAATGTGATAAAATAATAACCTCGATAAATGCATAAGATAATAATTTTAAAAAAATCCTTGAGGCTCACTGAAAATATAAAATAATAATTCATTAAATACGTATGAAAATTATATAATTCATAAAATAAAGCACTTCCTAAACAATTTTTATTTCAAATTTTACGCTTTCCTAAAATATGTATCTATAGTCAATTGGTTCTTTTGTACTCACATAATGTTTTTCTCATCTCATCAGTTAACGTAGACTTTTTTACACATTTCAAATGAGTAGTCATGGAAGAAAAGATATAATATATGAATTTTTATATTTTGGTATATGAAGTTAAAGTACATGTGTCTATTTATAAACTCTATATTGTGTATTTGAAACAATTCACAACACTTCATATTCTAATGTAATGTACATGCATTCTATTTTGAATACGTCACCCAAGATTAATGAACTTCTTTTTTACAAGATTAATAAACTTAGATACAATGCACCATCATTAACTAATTATTTATTTATTTTCCTTTCTTAGTTATAGGAAAAAAATTAATTGTTTAAGTTGAGAAATATAATGTACAAAATAAAATTATTCTATAAATTAATAAATATTCCTTTATTGATAAATTAATAATCACGTATAAAATAATAATTTTCCAGGTCCCAAGGATATTCATTTATAGAGGTTTACTGTAGTTTCTAGACAAAAGGACACTACCGTAATGTGAAATTTGTTTGGATCATTTTTAGTTGTGAATTGGCCTTTCGGTCCGAACACTTGTGAGCTAGCTCAATCACTATAAGAGATCGAGACTTTTTATCGTTGTGTCTACTGGTATTGCTAAATGTTTTTTTTTGTGATAAGAACTACACATTTTGTGCCTTTACTAAATTAGAGATTCTGGTTCGAATTCTATCCGAGGCAAAAAAAAAATGCAAGACAAAACTTTTATAAAAATTATGCATATTCGGTCAAAGTTATATAGAGATTATGCCTTAAGGGACATAATTTCTATGTAACTAAACTTTGTCTTCAGATATAGTTACATAAAAATTATGCCCCTTAAGGCATAATCTCAAAATATGTCTATTCGGCCAAAGTTATATCGAGATTATGTCTTAAGGGGAATAGTTTCTATGTAACCAAACTTTGTCTTCTAGCATAGTTACATAAAAACTATGCCCTTAAGGCATAATCACTATACAATTTTGGCATAATTTTTATGAAATCTTGTCTTACGTTTTTTTTTACTCTGCTGGGATTCAAATCCATAACCTCAGAGGTATTTTCGGAGGTATAATTACATAAAAATTATGCCCCTTAAGACATAATTTTTATACAACTTTGACCGAATAGACATATTTTCTAATGAAATCTTGCCTTGCGTTTTTTTTTTCTTTTTTGACTCTGCTGAAATTCGAACTCACAATCTCAAAAATATTTTCTGTCATTTTTTAGGCGAAGGCCAAAAATTAAAGACCATCAAATTGAGGGGCAAAAATTAAAGACCACCCTAAAATAGGAGCAATGTTGCGAATTGCCCGGAATTATATGTGAGTCGGGCTAAGTAGGCTAATATGTGAATTGAAATTCATGTTGCGTAACTACTACTAATTTAAATACAAGTAAAGTGTGGATCTGGATACAAATTTGAAAAAGAATTTAAAAGGTTCAAAGCATTCAAACTTTATTAAGTACCCGTTTGGGCATCATTTGAATAGAGTTGAAATTTTATTTGTACGTTCAATTTGAATTTAAGTTGTAATTTTTCTTATAAACATGAAAATTCGATAATTTGTAAAAACTATCAAAATGTTCTCAATTCTTATACAATCTTACCAAATGAGCAAATCATAGTTTATAATAAAATATATTACGCGAAGAACTTTCTAAAAGATACCACATTTATTGATCGAATTTTAGTTCAATAAATAAAAAAATTGAATATGAGTTGTAGTGTAATTACTCTTAATATAATTCTCCGACATTGTACGTACAATCTCTTCAAGTCGAGCATGCATTTTCCGAATAGAGTAACTATAAATATGATCGGTAGATATTCATATGGATCTTTTCATAAAATATAAACTTATTGATCAAATTTTATATTTAAAAAAAATTAAAATCACAACTTGAAATTCGAAATCCTACTTTTGGAGAATTTGAGATTTGAAATGGTGATTTGAAGTTGAAATTACTATTTTGTGCAAAATTCATAAACAAATGTTGATTTCAAATCAAAACTTAAAAAGGTCACAAATCCTATGACCAAACGCCTACTAACTACTAAATATAAGCTAAATAACTATACGGTCCCTCAAATTTGCAGCGATTTGTAAGTTGAACACTCCAATTTAATGAGTTGACAAATAGAAACTTCAACTTAACAAAATGTCTCCCTGAAACACAAGTATTTGATGTGGAAATTCACGAGTCTCAAACACAATTGTGAGTGTGTGAAAAGCTTATTTTCATTTTCTATGTGAAATAGACTCTTAAAACTTTCAATCTATCTCCTTCTCTTCTCCAACGAGTACTAGATGAGAAAAAATGACCACTCCAATAGAAAATACGTTCTAATCCCGCTGGACTGCTTTGCTTGCACCCTCTCTTCCGGCAGAAGTTTTACCGACATCACTTACTCAACCACTTTCTACATATTGTAGACAGACACTACAATCTCATCTCTCAATGCTCCAAGGTGAGAGAGGATATTTCAATGACCTCAACAGGAAAGTAGTGGACATAATTGAAATAACTAAATAAAAATTATAATTTGAACTTAAAAATAGATTTTCTAACAAAAAAACTTAAAAGTAAACCAAATAAAAGCCTAAGAGTTTGCAACCTTTCAAGCCATTGTGAGATCGTGTAACTCTGAGACTTGATTATAGATAAAAATATTATATACGTAGTACAAATGGTCACATCATTTAAAGCTTTAAACACTGAGCCTCATCAGTGATGTATTATTGTCCTTCCCCTAAAAGAAACTAAGATTGAGTCTAAGAAAAAAATGTAAAATCAAATAATAAGAGTGAGAGAAGTCCCTCCCACCACTGCAGGTTAGGCCTGCGAATGTCGAGCCCGCATGATCGCGATGCAGTGCTGAGCAATCGTGAAGCACTACATCAGCACCAGAAAAAAATCTATATTGGCCAAATGTGTTTTTTCTTGAGCTACTCGGATCCCAAACCAAACAATTCCAACAAGTCTCAAAACATCATATGAACTTATGAAAAGTTTCAAAGCAAGAAACAAATTAAAGTACAAATATTGAAAACAAGGGTTGAGATGCTACACAACCCATTCTGATTAAAAGGCCACATAGTCAGGGTCGTTCCTGGGCGAAACTAGGGCTGACCAGTGGGCCGGGCCGACCCGACCCCGTCCCGGTCCCGACCCGACCCTGACACGACCCTGTTATAAAAAAAAAAAAAAGCGGGATCGGGGCTCGAACCGGGGCGGGACAGGGTATGGTCCCGCCTGACCCGACCCCGCCAGGCCCCGATCCCGCCCGACCCGCCCCAATCCCGCCTGCCGACTTTGCACAACATCGCCGTTGTCCACCGGCCATTTTACATTTGGGCCGTTGGACAACGGCCATTTTAGGCCTCCCCCCCTCCCCCACCCCCCCGACCCCCTTTATATTTATTTTTAACCCCTATAAATACCTCATTCCTCTTCTTATTATTTTCACAAATCTTTCTACTCTCTAATCTCTCAATCAATCTCTAATTCTCTATACAACATTGTCTACATATTCAATCTATTTATTAATTTGAGAATTGAGAGTGAAGTTGGCAACTAGCTTGAGGATTATCTATCGAGCAAAGTTTCAATTTTCAACCTCTCGATTACACGTCGACTCTACGTCGGCGTTTGGTACATTCGTTCTCTCATTAAATTATTATTTTGTCTTTATTTCATTTAGCACATTTAATTTCATTATCTTTAACTATTTATTAGCATAATTAAAATGAAAGGACTAAGAGGTACGTTGGGTAAGTGAAGTCGCTTCTTCTAGTAGGGCGGGTAACAAGGGCAAGAGTACTTCTTCTAGTATTCATGTTCCAGCTATTCCTAGACAAGATGATTTTATAGATCCTGAAATGTTTCCTGAAATACCATATGATCTTGACACAAATGATTATCCTGAAATTGAAGAAGATTTTAATTTAGATGACACTCTAGTTGATGATACACCTACTAATGAAGATGATGATACACCCACTAGTGAAATGCCTCCTATCCCCTACTATGAGACGAGGTCCCAAGAAACGACCATTAAAATCAGTTGTATGGAAATATTTTGACAGGGACGTAGCTAATCAAGTAGATGTATGTAAAACTTGTAAAAATATTTATTCTTTTAAAACTGGACAAGGTCATGGTGGGACGGGGGGTTTAGGAAGACACTTATTGCAAAAACACAAAGCCTTGCATGCTCAATACATGATTGAAAAAGAAGGTGAGAAGACGTCCTCTCAATCGGGACAAGGTTCACATACTATCGTCTCCGAGAAAGTACAGGTCAAATTAACCCTATGACGTGGAGTTAGACGCTAAATACGATAAACATAAAGATAGGAAGCACTAGCAAAATTAGTTCTTTGTGGAGGTTGCCTTTTTCATTTCTGAATCTCCGGTTTTATTCATTATATTAGAGATATGTATAATCCTCGCTTATAAAGGTTTTCCTAGATCAACTGTTAAAAGAGATGTATTTAAATTTGCACATGAATATCAATGATTTACGTTATGCATTATATCATTTAAATTGCAAAGTCGCTTAACTTACGATATAGTCGTAGTACTAACGCCATGATTATTTAACTGAATTGTCATTGGATAGATTATAAATGGTCTATGCAAAAACGTATTTTAGCATATAGATATATAGATAGTAGGCAATGTTGGTGAGTTTATTTCGAAAATATTTATTCATGCGTGATTATTACGGAATAACCGATAAAGTTATGAGTATTACATTAGATAATGATCTTCTAACAATTACGCTATTAGTATTTTAAGAGATGTTTTAACTCCGTCTTTTCCAAAACATTTTCATATCAAATGTATGCCATATTTATAACTTAGTTGTAAAGGATGGTCTTTCACTTTTTCAAGATATTCTTGAAAAATACAATTTGCTATACACTTTATTTTTAAAAATAATAGAATTCAACAGAGAAAAGAATATAAAAACTTGCCACGATTGTGGACTATCTTACGTAAAAATTCAGAAGAAGTACCAACTAGGTGGAATTCTTTATATGACCAACTAGTTGTTGCTTATGACTATAGAAAACCTATTACTTTATTTTTTAACGCCCATAATCAAAATCCAAATGATATGATTGTGGATACTGATTGGGAGAAAATTAGAGAACTTATTGTATTTTTAGAAAATTTTCAACGAGCAACAAAAGAATTTTCTACTTTATATTATCCTACTATTTCAACTATGTTGTTTTATATATCTATAATATTTTTACTTCTTAAAGAATATATGAAAAAACTTGCTTATACTGCAGCTATTAAAAAAATGTTTATGAAATTAAAGAAATATTTTATTCCTATTCCCCCTATTTATATTATTGGTACTGTATTAAACCCTACTATTAAAGTAGACGGTTGTAAAAGTTTTATTCAAAATATTTATACCTGTATGGACGTACTACCACCTCCAACTCCCAAAAATTTAAATGTTGAGCCACCTATTGAACTAACGCTAGAAGAAGTGTTGAATAGCGTAGAGGATGAATGCAAAAAAGTATATCGGCATTACCAGCAAGAAAGTGCTAGTAACCAACCGACTTTTGTACCATCTTCTTCTTCAACACAACCTAAAAAGACAAGGCTTCGTGGCTAGGCCTAGTATTAATTCTATTGAAAGCCTCAGAAATAGAATGTGCGGTGGTAGCATTGCTAACCAAATTAGTGAGTTCGATGTTTTTGTTTTGCAGGGTAATTTACCTTACCAAGCAGTTATCAATGAAGAAGGAAAGGAAGTCTTGCTGAAATATTGGAGCCAGAATGAGAAGACATTTCCGACACTTTCAATGATGGCGAGATATTTTGAACATTCGTTGCCATCAATCGCTCGAAGCGCTTTTTCTCAGCAGATTTCAAATAGAGAGCACGGACACTCATTAGCGGGAGACACTTGGAGATGGAGGTACTATTCAGAGATTGGATACGATGAGCGGAGGCGAACAACCAGAGATTAACGAAGAAGAGGCGACAACTACAACGACATTTTATCTCAAGGCATGAGTAGCGGCGTGGAACAATTTGATCAAGATATACCAATTCCAGCGGAAGAACCACAAGAAATTATAAAGAAATTAGAAAAAATATTTTCAAATTGGTAATTTATTTCATTGCAATTTTTAAATTTTTCTATGTCTTTCACTCTTTTGCAATTTTTTTCAACAACAGTACACTACAATGTAATTTTGAATCTTGTATATTTGATATTTCAATGAAATTAATAATATAAGAGGCACAAAACAAATTTGGATGTTTTTTACACTATTCTTGTCTTTGTTTAATTATTTAGTTTATAACTTTATACTTTATGTTTATACTTTATACTTTATTAGTTTATAAATATATTATATATATGAGTATAATACTATAATACTATAATTATAAATTATAATACTATAAGTCTATAATATTATAGTATATGACTATGTATATGACATTATGACTATATGACAAGTATATGTTAATGTTACTTTGTTAGTACTTAGTAATTTAGTATTTTTAATTTAGTGAAAAAATTAAAAAAAAAAAAAAAACACAAAACCCGCCAACCCGTCCCGTCCCGACCCGACCCGGACCCGACTTCTACCTAACGGATCGGACCGGACGGACACTATGGTCCCGCCCGACCCGACTCGCCAGTTCGCTACCGACCCGCCCATTTTCCCGCCCGACTCGCCCCGCTCCCGCCAAACCCGACCCGGCCTGACACCCATCGCCGCCCTAGCGAAACTCATAAATGCGGTATTTTAAAAAAAAACATATATTATATTATTTTTAGTATATATAAAATAAAATCAAATAACTTCATCTCATAAATTATAATTGAATTCATAATTAGTCACAACTAAAGTTCTTCTTTAATTTCTACTCAAGCAAATTATAAAAGCGTACTAACCTTTAGATTGTCAAAATGTGACCTCAAATTCTTCTATTAACAATCTGTTGATATGAAAAGATAAAAATCAATCTCATAGTGAGAACATATAAAGGACAAATAAAAGTATAGAAATTAAGATGTACCTCTCAAAACTTGATTTTCCAATAAATCTTTAATAACAAATTGAAACTATTACAATACTTTTATACACAAAAAAAAGAAAACAACTAGTACTTTACTATTTATTGATCATTGATCTTCTTGCATTCTTGTCTTTTTCTTTTTTCGTTTGGAATGACCAGATTCAAATTTCCTTGTCCGTGGCATTCTAGGCTTTCATCATGTCATTGAACATAATGAGTAAAACACAATTAGAAATTTAGACAATAAAACTAATTCATACGACGTACAACAATATAAGAATATGTTTAATAATAACTTGACAATAAAACTAAATCATATATATATATATATATATATATATATACACCTTAAATCTGAATCGAAACAGAGATAAAACAATAAAAGCACCCCTTCAATTGAATAAGTTCCACCTGTAAATTTCTAATAAATAATATAATTAATACTTAAAAGTGAAAATCAAAATTTTTAGTGTGAACTAAATAAAGAATAAAAAATTAAAGATAAAATCAAAACCCTCACTAAATCTAAATATTTATCAATCCTAAATATCAATGATGTAAAAAAGTTAAAGAAGAAAAAAGACTTACTCTTGAATAAGGAGTTCAATTCAACTCGAGGTCTCTAGTTTAAAAGGGGTTTTAGGTGAGCAATCAATCGAAACCCCTTTTGGCCTTTTTGTTTCTTTTTCTTCTCTGTCTTCAGTCTTGTTGATGTGTGCGTTGGATTGGTTTTGTCACGACCCGACCTCGGGCCCGTAACTGGTGTCTTACCCGGGCACCCTAGTAGGTATACATCAGAGAAAATCAGCGGAACATAAGCTCAACCAAGGAATAAATAAATAATAGGTTAGCCTATCAGACTACCTCTATATATATATAAAATATCTAACCAACAGCAGTTACCTCATTTGTTTTACAAACCGACCCACAATAGTATGACTACAGACCTCTAAGAGTTTTTGACATTACCACTGTGACGGGACAGGGCCCCGCCATACCCCTGAATGTACAACAAGCTACAATACCAGGGATCTGAACCAAGGACAAGCCTCCGAAATAATGGAGCTTCCTTACCAGCTGAACAGTGATCCTAAGAGTGGGGATCAATCAAGCTATGTACATCAACCTGTGGCATGAACGCAGCCCCCCGAAGGAGTTCAGTACAACAGGTACCAAGTATGTGAAACTGTAAGTACTGTAATGAAATCACATAATCAAATAAACCAGAGACATAATGAATAACCAATCAACAGTACACAGCACCACAATACATACGAAAATAACATAAGGTCACTTGGCCGGTCTGAGTAGGGAGCCAATGATCAAACTAGGTCCACTCGCCAATAGTATCATTGGTCAACTCCTATCCTGGACTCTCATGAGCCCGCATAGGTCGCGTCGACCCGCATGAGGTACTCCTCACATCGGGGGTTGCGAACTCGCGGTATTTCATAGGATCTTGTCCCGCATGAGTCCCTTGGACCCGCATGAGTCCCTTGGACCCGCATAGGGATGTTCCCGCATAGGACCTCGTCCCGCATAAGCCTCTTGGGCCCGCATGAGGTACTCCTCGCATCGGGGGTCGCGAACCCGCGGAGATAACAATGTAACATGGCCAGGAGATTCACCCCATAATATAATACCACACAACCGGCTATTGAACGCAACATAAACAAGTTAAGGGATATTCATAACTTCTTATACCACATGTACACACAATTAGTAATCTCAAGTTACTACACCTTCATAAAACCATTACAAGTTCTTCAACACAGTTTAGTAAACCATTCTTTTATCTTTTACAAGTCGTTATAACTAACTTCCCATAAAGCTATTATAACACTTATGTTTCAAGAAATTCAACAATCACATTTTTGGAAATCAAGAGGACTTATACTTTCAACTAAAGTTTCACAATACTCAAAAATACTTTAAGTCTCTTGTCTTTAAAATCAAGTCTCTTTAAACCACTTAATCCATACTTTCAAGTCTCATAGAAATTCATTTCAAGACTTTGAAAACAAGTGTCAATTTCTTTCCAAATAACAATTCACCACTTATTTTTAAAATAGCCAAGGCTCTTAAGATTTTGAAGTCAAGTCAATGACACATAAGATGAAACCAAACTCTTTTAACACACGTACGTCTACCGTACTACATATTTCATATAATCATGCTAAAGAGAATAAGAAGAGTTCACAATACCTCTTCGACTTAATCCACTCTCCAAGTTGAAAACGTCGCGCGTAGAATGTCAACCTATAATGACCACAATACGCCTATCAACTCCTAGATTCCATCGTAGAATATTTCTAAGTATAAGGACTCTTATTCTACGGAAAATCGGGCAGCACTTCCTTTGTTTCTACGTACTTTTCCACCTTTTTCAAGGCCCGTAAATCAGTAACCAATGGTCACATTTAAGGCTCAACAATTCAGCTTAACCAAAGGGGATTACACGCCTTAACAGGACGTGTAAAATTATGCACCACAATTAATATCCAAATAGTCCAACATTTCAATGCCAAAAGGCTACAATGCAACAACAATGTAAAGTATTTTCCAATTCCTTTTTCCATCCAAGTTATTTAGTCTAACATGTTATATAGCCACAATCGATTATAACAACTATAATCTTCAATTAGATAACATGTGACGATTCTAACTATCGACCAACTTGTATTTCAATTTCAAATGGCTAACAAGGTCATTTCGGATTTAGGTGTTATACCCCGTAGTTCTGACCCTACGTATGAGAGCGTACGAAAGCATGTAAGACTTAAAATTTTCTAAGGATAGGTTGACGGATTGTTCCGGACGGGTTTTAGTCAACTTTGAGGCGGGTTATGACCCGGTACATTGAGAGTTCCTAAGTGTTTCAAAGGCCTAGGGCGTAGTTCGTGGAGTCTAGATTCCAACGCAACCAACCATTCGTCGATAGGGCCCGAGTAGAAAGTTATGAGAGTTACAAGTTCGGGCGCAATCGGACATAAATGTGTTTGGACAAAGCGGCAGGGCGCGCGCGGATGCAGGCGCGGCGAAAGCATCGGCGGTCGCTGAAGTTGCGTGCCGCGACGCCAGGACGGAAGTCGCGCGCTGAAAGTTCGAGAGGTCATGAGCGGGCGCCGAGGCGGGCCGCGCCGAGGCGGATTTTTGGGCGGAAAAACTTAGAAAGTCCGATTTCTCTTTAAAAGGCCATGGGAGGGTGACAATTGTCCCCATCTGATTTGTCTTGCATGCCTTATATTGACCAAGTCTTGAAGACTTGGTCATCTTTCAAACCTCTCCATCTCTCTAAATTAGCTCCTCCTTCTCTCTACATTTCCAAAGCAAATTCTAGCCTTAGGAAAAATCTGAAAAGTTAAGAACAAGAAGGAAGCTTGTGGCTAGCTTGTTGGTGTTGTTGTGGTGGTATTCTTGGCAATGAAGCTAGCAAAATATTTGGAGTAAGTTTGGCTAAAACTTTAAGGTAACATTTCTTCCTTTAGAATTAGTTTCTAGTGTTGCATGTTAAGAAGAAAGAACTCGTGGTAGTAAATAATGCTCTTAGAGTCATTGCATGCAAGAAATGTGGTTTGGGTATGAAGGATTTGGCTAAAAAGGTTATGTGAGCATGTTGTAGCCTAAAAATTACCTTAAACTTGTTAAGATTAATTGTTATAACTTTTGGGGCAGAATTTTACACACCCAAGTTTAGGTGTGTAATCCCCTTTGTGTTGGTTCGGATGTTGGGCCTTAAATGTGGCGTTTGAGTGTTAAAATCTACTTTGAAAAGGTGGCAAAGTGAGTAGAAACAAAGGAAATGCCGCCCAATTTTCCGTAGAATTTAGTGACTTTGAACTTGGATTATTCTACATTGAAGTTAGAGGTTAATAAACGTATCATGATTATTATAGGTTGAAATATTACTTGCGGTAGTTGAGCTTAGCAAGTGGATTGACCAATGAGGTATGTGGAACTTTCCTATCTCTTGAGCATGAGTAGTTGTACCTATGTAGTACTAGATAATGACAAGATTTGATATCTTTCACTTGTTTTAAAATTATATGCTACTTGTGTCATTTCAAAAGTATAAGTCCCTTGGATTTAGGGAAAATGTATTTGACAGAGGGATAACGCTAATATAATGACTTTATGGGAAGTTGGTTATATTAGTTTTCTTGAAAGGTTCACAAAGAAAGGTTTACTCTAAATAAAACAAGTACGGGTAAAGGATTTGAAACTAAGAAAGGTGAATTGATTTTTAGGCATTGGTTGCCTAAGGTTTTAAAGGAAATGAAGTAACTTGATTTAGAAGCCTATTATATTTCTAAAAGGAAATGTGACTTGTCTTGAAAGAAATCGTAACTTGATACTATGGTGATTAGTATCTTGGAGTTTTTGTATAAAGAAAATTATTTCTTAAAAGGTTAGAAGTACATGGTACTTGGGGTGAATTCTCAGATTTTCTATTAAAAGACATATTAGTGCCTTAGGATACTAAAATGAGAGGATATATTAATAATGTTAATAAGAAGTTAGGGGATTTCTTAACTTGCTTATGTTATGATAGGCCGGTAGTGCTTATGTTGTGATATGATAGGCCGGTAGTGCTTATGTATGATATAATAGGCCGGTAGTGCTTATGTCACGACCCGAACCCGGGCCTGTGACTGGTGCCTTACCCCGGGCACCCAAGTAGACATACATCAGAGTAATCAGCGGAACATAAAACAAGACATGAAATATCAAGAAGTGTAAAACAGTTATCTGAGAAAATTTGCCTTTCGGCATAATATATAACACTTAAATCCGAACAGTTACATCCCTTTACGGCTCGCCACAACAAGCATTTCTGCACTCTAAGAGTGACATGACAACAATGGCGGACAGGCCCCGCCATACCCCGAATGTAAGCACCTACTACGATACGGGACTATACCACGATAAGCCTCCGAGAAACGGAGCTTCCCAACGCCGAATCGTGACCGAGAGCTAGGATCAACGATCGGTGTACCTCAACTCTGCGGATGAACGCAGCCAAGCGAGGTCGTTACAACAGTACCAAATATGTGAAAAAAAATCGTAAATGAAATCATAGTAGTCTATATAAAGCGGGAGACATGTATGATAACCAAACTACGCTTCAATAAATAAGAAGTCATGTCAAGTCGTGGACTCACGCCTCAAAGTCATCGCCAAATATAACAATGGGTCTCACGCCACAACATCAATCATGCGTGGAATACCTTCCTCACCGCCGCCTATGATATAAAAGCACCAAGGAATACACATGAACACCGTGTCCCACTGTCATCATAAAACCGTGACGGGTAAGTACGAAGGCATAGCCGACTACTAAAACCCACAAGACAAACAAGGTCATAAATCGTATCATGAGATCTGTCTGCACCGCCACATGATCAAAGCCGCCACTCGCGCGCAGATCTAATGCGCGCGTCTAGCCTCGAAATTCTCGCAGCCCGCATAGGCCACTCCAATGGCCCGCATGAGGTATTCCGCATCGAGGGTAGCTACTCCTCGACATCCGCTCGACTCGCAGTCGCATGGCCACATAGACCGCATGACCATATAGGCCGCACACTAACTCGAACTCGTAGCTCGCATAGGTCCTCGGGACCCGCATGAGGTATCCTCGAATCATAGTCACCAGATCGCTCGAGTATTACCCCGCATCGGAGGGCAGCTTAACCTCCGGGATCATGTCAAGGTGAGTGGTACAATACCAACATAACGGCTGATAGTTAAACAACATAAGCGCGATCGAGGGAAAACCCCTTTACACAAACATCAAAAGATACTAACACACGTAGCATCCTAACATGTTTACTTATCAAACCAACAAGAAAGTATTACAAGGCTATCACAAACCAACACAATCAAGTTATTCACACAAGGTACTTTCTACTATCTGATTAACAAGATCGGGTTTTTATCCCCAAAGTATTTCATACATTAACTCTTTTAAAAGATCCGTTTCTTTCACAAAAGTCACACAATACCCGTAGTATAAAAATAGAGTGATTATCTTTTGAAGTAAACCAACACACTTCTCTTTGTAAAATCGAGTAACAACATTATTTTCCAAACGTTCAAGTTTGCCTAATTTTAAATACTCAAGTTTCTCATTTTCGAAAGGTTTCGTAGTTCATAGTATTAATCACTTAATGATATAATTCTCTTTGAAAACAATTTGAGAAACATATGTCTGATACGTGAGTAGGTTATTCTTGTTTATAACAATCTTATTAAAGCAGCCATGATCTAGGAAATGTAATATCATTTTGTCTCATCTTAGCTTCATGCGGATGGAGGTTTCATCGTTATTAATAATTCTTTATTAGTCAATACATTTCCCTTTATTAGCGCACGTGGTTTGTTCGACATTCATTCTGATTTCCGAAATCAGTAAAACATCATTCCTTTTGAAAACCAAAATACTCATTACTCACGAATGAGGTTTCACACTTTTTAACAAAATTCACATTAATATAATTAAGTCAAGTCTCTTATCTTTTAAGATCAAGTCTCTTAACTTCTTAAATCAATAAATCATTCTTTTTATCACTCTTAAGCCGTTATACCTAACTTCCCATAAAGCTAGTATAACTCTTAAGCTTTTAAAACCAAGTGTTACTCTTTTTTAAAAAAGGTTTCTTAATTCCTTTGAAATACTTCAGATTCTTTTTATTCAGGCTTAAGTCAAAAGACATTGCCGTAATTATTATTCAGGCTTAAGTCAAAAGACATTGCCGTAATTATTATTCAGTTTAACACACGTACGTCTACCGTACTATATATACTTTAAAATATCATGCTCAAGAGTATAGGAAGAATCACATACCTCGCGACAATTATCGACTATTAGCAAAACGCTCCAAAGTACTGTAGTCCGGCTAGCCTTTTCCACCCTCCGAGTAGAATACGCTACTCGCAAAGATTTCAACCTATAAAGGTTATACAAGTCTATCAATGACTAGACTACTCAGTAGATTATTCTTACGATGTGATTCGGTTCAAGTCTTTTCTGTAATATCCTTCTATTACAGTTCAATTCTCTTCTATGAATCTTATATTCATTTCTATACAACTACAGTATGTAATTTCCAATTACAATATAAGGACAAGAGTATTTACCTCGATAAGCCCAAAATTATCCAAGTTTAATGTCGATCCTGAGCAACGTTTAGCTCCTACTCCGGGTGCTCCAACCCGCTCCAAATAACCCTTAGAAGTTCTACACAACTTCTTCTTAATACTCCAACCAACCATGGAGATTTTCCTTAGGGTTTTGTTTTTGTGACTGAAGGGAAGTATAATAGTATTTCTGGGCTTTTCGTATAAGTGTAACCTTGGAATACTACAAGGTATTTGGGCCAAGATATTTTGGAATAGTAACTATACTTGGAGAGTATTTCTACCAAGGTAGCGGTATTTATACGAGACAACACCACAAGGGGGGGGATGTGTACCCCTCGGCCAACCCCACTAGGAGGGGGGGGGGATACTCTCGGCCAAGGGGGAGGGGACTCTCGGCCAAGGGGCCTTCTCAAAGGGGGAGGGGGGTGTTTGGACGAAACACTACCAAGAGGGGGAAGGGATTTCCAAGGCTTGGAACAATTTTGGATGAAGAAGTCTTCAAAGGGGAGGGGTATTTATAGGTCAAGCCATGGCCAACCAATGACCAAGATCATGCCAAGTGCAAGGCAAGTGTAGGGTCAAGATTCATCCATGTGTACCTTATCCATCTACCACACAAATATCACAAAATATCCTACCAACTCCAATACTCCATTTCGGCTCATTACCGCCCACACATCACCCAATTAGAGGGTGACAAGTGTCGCCCTCTTGTTGGTCCAAAGTATTTCGTCTCTCAAAAAAATCCGCAAAAATAATAAATGACATAGCCGGAATTTTCCCTTCGCAAGTTTTGTAAAACGTTTCGTCGAAAAACGATTCTAATCGGGTGTTGTGCACAAAAATATTTCGGCCAAGTCTACTTAAAATTCAAACTTTTCTACGTACGTCCTCACGTACATACTCTGGAAATACAGGGTATAACATTCTCCCCTCCTTAGAAACATTCGTCCCGAATGTTCCTTCTAAGTCTCAAACAAACATGCGCCAGTATAGTCTTCACTGCTATACTTACGAAAACAACCATGCCACACCTGGCCACAACACAACAAGCGCAAATACTTACATCCAAGTCCACGAGGAATCACTTCCATCACTACAAAAACTCCCACCCAAGGGCTAAAAGGTACTCCCCTCGCACCTTCACTTTACAAAAGAAAAGATCACATCTATGTTCTTAACACATGCTCGCTTCTTCCCTTACTCATCGTACCCTTCTCGTACACTCGAACTCTTTCTCATAACTTACCACATTCCTGTTACTACTTCAGTTCCCAAAACTCTGGGTTACTACCTCCACTTGGTCATCATTAACTGAGAATACTCTGGATGGATCTCCGATACTCTTTCGAACATAGCAATATGAAAGATCGGACATACTGCCTCCTAGGTCGGACGGCAAAAAGCTAACATATAGGCAACCTGGCCTATTCTTCACATGATCTGAAAGGGCCCAAAGTAACTCGGGCTAAGTTTCTTCTGTTTTCCGAATCTCGTCACACCCTTCCGGGGTGGTGCCTTCAAGAAGATCCTCCGTCAACCTGAACTACCGCGTCGTCACCGATTATCCGCACGACTTCTGTTGACTCTAAGCTGCCGATAACCTCTCCTGGATAAGCTTCACTCTATCCACATCCTGCTGAAACAAGTATGAACCAACTATCTGAACTTTGCCAACATCGAACCAATCGACCGACAACTTACACTACCGCCCCTACGAGGCTTCGTAAGGCGATATCCGAATACTGAAATGGTGGTTATAAAAACACTCCCTTAACCGGAGGCAACAATCCTTACAGCTACCCCTGAAATCCAAACACTGGCCCGAGGGCGAATGCGATACTGAGACTCACCTGAGTTCCTCAACCCTGCCTGGTAAAACTTCCGGAAAATGAAATAGCCACAACAGGGCTACACTGTCATAAGGTGAAAGTAGGCACCTCGTGCAGCCTTTACAACCTTCCCGATAAATAATATCTGCCGAGTAAACATCCCGCTGAAGGACAAGATGGTCGACCTCGTTGGCCCGACCATCGGTCGAACGCATCCACGAACTCAGACTGGTTTACTAAACTTGGGCCTAACACCTCGTGACCTACCACCTAGCGGGACCATCACAAACTGACCCACCATAAAACAGTCGCGGGTTGACTCGCAGACGGCCTCAACCCGACCCACTCGCAGAAACACTTGCTCCCCGATCCGGAACAATCTCACTAATCACGTTACGAAAACCTAGCGGTCTTTTTAGCTCAACTACCCTCTTTCATTTCCCACAACTCAGGGACTTATATACCAATATATCTCGCGTGCACTATGCACTCCGATATGGTCAAACACGAATGTAATCTTTTACTCAAGATTGCCTTGCCTTCAAGGTCTCCACGTATAAAGCTCTAAGGTTCACACTTTCTTCTATCCCCAATCTTACCTTTCTAGCTAACCATGGTTTCTAACCACAATTTACACAATGTTAATCAACGTAACACTTAAGATATACTTATCTTATCACGCCTACAATCTCTGCAGAGTTAAGAATACACCGTATCTACCGCTTCACTACCTCCGCTGCTCCAATCAATCCCGCCTGGCGCAATCATAACAAGTGTCGAAGCACGACACTCCACACAATGACACTTACCACAACGGCCACACCGAAAGGGTGGCCTCCTCGCTAACACCCTTCCTCTCCGAACCATCAACCCGCAATCGATCCGTAGGTGAGTCCTCCTACTTGCATCCCTCCTACTAGGACACCCTTTCGACACATGGCCCCGACGGCCGCAGGTACAACAAGAATCAACAAACGATGACATTCCCGGACGACGCTTTGTCATCTGTGAACACCGAGGAAAATCAACCTACCGGCTAGAACCTACGTATAGCTGTGAACCGGAAGCCCTGGAGCTCTGACCAACTCCGGCATACTTCGAACGCCCAAGTTTGTGGAGGACCAATCTGCACTGGCGGAGGCGCATATCTAGTCTCACGTGAGGTGATTCGCCTCGAAAGTTACCAAAGGACCTTGCTGTCCTGGCCCTCTTCTGCTGATCTTGGTTAATCCGTCGATCTCTATGTTTCCTCGGCCTGCTGCGCATAAGCCTGTACGCAGGCCATGCTCAAGCCTAACTGACGAGCTATTCTTGCACCACCCTCTCTTAGATAGTCATCATGACCCGTGATAAATCGATGCATACATATTCTCGGTTGCTAAATCCATAGCTAGTAACAGGGTCGCCTCTTTGCAATCTATCTTCTCTATTTCCCGGTCGTGGAACTGAAGGTTCAAATATCATGGCCGCAGTAGGAACTGCTGCCGCCGTGCTAAACTCTGCTGGGGCTGGCGATGTCGCAGAACTCCCCAAATGAAGCACCACCCCAGGTGATGATTGGGCCTGTGCCCCCGTAACCCTCAGATTTACTCGCAGCCTCCTACGCTTTGCCCTCCTGGGTTCGGGTTGCCTTACACGGAGGCATAACGGTAAGGGAAAGAAATACGTTAGAGGGGTCCAACTTATAACACAGCTCTAAGGCACGATCTCGGAGTGAGAAGAATGGAAACCAATCCTAAATATCCCATAGCCTCCTGATTATTGGTGTGGTGCACAACATACCGATAATCAAGACTTCCATCGGATACGGTCGTAGACACTTTCCGAGGATTAATCGCTCGATACCACTTTTGTCACGACCAACCTGGCTCGTGGATCGTGCCTTACCCCGGGCACACAAGTAGACATACATCAGAGTAATCAGCGGAACATAAAACAAGACATGAAATATCAAGAAGTGTAAAACAGTTATCTGAGAAAATTTGCCTTTCGGCATAATATATAACACTTAACCAATAGCATATCCTTTACTACCGCCACAACAAGACCTGCACTCTAAGAGTGACATGACAACAATGGCGGGACAGGGACCCGCCATACCCCTGAATGTAAGCACCTACTACGACAGGGGACTATACCACTGATAAGCCTCCGGAGAAACGGAGCTTCCCAAACGCTGAACTGTGACCCTGAGAGCTAGGATCAACGACTGGTGTACCTCAACCTGCGGCATGAACGCACTTCGGGCGAGGTCAAGACAACAGTACAAGTATGTGAAATCAAAATATCGTAAATGAAATCATAGTAGTCTATATAAAGGCGAGACATGTATGATAACCAAACTACAGTTCACAATAAATAAGCAGTCATGTCAAGTCAGGGACTCACGCCCTCAAAGTCATCACTCAAATATAACAATGGGTCTCACGCCCACAACATCAATCATACCCGTGGAATACCTTTCTCACCGCCTGCCATGATATAAAAGCACCAAGGAATACATGAACACCGTGTCCCACCTGTGTCATCATAAAACCGCACGGTAAGTGCGAAGGCATAGCCGACTACTAAAACCCACAAGACAAACAAGGTCATAAATCAGATCATGAGATCTGTCTGCACCGTCACATGATCAAAGCCGCCACTCGCCCGCAGATCTAATGCGCGTCTAGCCCTCGAACTTCCCCGCACCCGCATAGGCCACTCCAATGGCCCGCATGAGGTATTCCCGCATCGAGGGTAGCTACTCCCAAGATCCGCTCGACTCGCAGCGTGGCCACATAGACCGCATGTGACCATATAGGCCGCGACACTAACTCGGAACTCGTAGCTCGCATAGGTCCTCGGGACCCGCGTGAGGTATCCTCGAATCATAGTCACACGCATCGCTCGAGTATTACCCCGCACGGAGGCGCAACCTCCGGGATCATGTCAAGGTGAGTGGTACAATACCAACATAACGACTGATAGTTAAACAACATAAGCGCGATCGAGGGAAAACCCCTTTACACAAACATCACAAGATACTAACACACGTAGCATCCTAACATATTTACTTATCAAACCAACAAGAAAGTATTACAAGGCTATCACAAACCAACACAATCAAGTTATTCACACAAGGTACTTTCTACTATCTGATTAACAAGATCGGGTTTTTATCCCCAAAGTACTTCATACATTAACTCTTTTAAAAGATCCGTTTCTTTCACAAAAGTCACACAATACCCGTAGTATAAAAATAGAGTGATTATCTTTTGAAGTAAACCAACACACTTCTCTTTGTAAAATCGCGTAACAACATTATTTTTCAAACGTTCAAGTTTGCCTAATTTTAAATACTCAAGTTTCTCATTTTCGAAAGGTTTCGTAGTTCATACTATTAATCACTTAATGATATAATTCTCTTTGAAAACAATTTGAGAAACATATGTCTGATACGTGAGTAGGTTATTCTTGTTTATAACAATCTTATTAAAGCAGCCATGATCTAGGAAATGTAATATCATTTTGTCTCATCTTAGCTTCTATGCAGATGGAGGTTTCTACTGGTTATTAATAATTCTTTATTAGTCAATACATTTCCCTTTATTAGTATTCTTTGTGGTTTGTTCGACATTCATTCCGATTTCAAATCAAGAAACATCATTCCTTTTGAAAACCAAAATACTCATTACTCACGAATGAGGTTTCACACTTTTTAACAAAATTCACATTAATATAATTAAGTCAAGTCTCTTATCTTTTAAGATCAAGTCTCTTAACTTCTTAAATCAATAAATCATTCTTTTTATCACTCTTAAGCCGTTATACCTAACTTCCCATAAAGCTAGTATAACTCTTAAGCTTTTAAAACCAAGTGTTACTCTTTTTTAAAAAAGGTTTCTTAATTCCTTTGAAATACTTCAGATTCTTTTTATTCAGGCTTAAGTCAAAAGACATTGCCGTAATTATTATTCAGGCTTAAGTCAAAAGACATTGCCGTAATTATTATTCAGTTTAATACACGTACGTCTACCGTACTATATATACTTTAAAATATCATGCTCAAGAGTATAGGAAGAATCACATACCTCGCGACAATTATCGACTATTAGCAAAACGCTCCAAAGTACTGTAGTCCGGCTAGCCTTTTCCACCCTCCGAGTAGAATACGCTACTCGCAGTACTTCAACCTATAAAGGTTATACAAGTCTATCAATGACTAGACTACTCTGTAGATTATTCTTCTGATGTGATTCCAGTTCAAGTCTTTTCTGTAATATCCTTCTATTACAGTTCAATTCTCTTCTATGAATCTTATATTCATTTCTATACAACTACAGTATGTAATTTCCAATTACAATATAAGGACAAGAGTATTTACCTCGATAAGCCCAAAATTATCCAAGTTTAATGTCGATCCTGAGCAACGTTTAGCTCCTACTCCGGGTGCTCCAACCCGCTCCAAATAACCCTTAGAAGTTCTACGCAACTTCTTCTTAATACTCCAACCAACCATGGAGATTTTCCTTAGGGTTTTGTTTTTGTGACTGAAGGGAAGTATAATAGTATTTCTGGGCTTTTCGTATAAGTGTAACCTTGGAATACTACAAGGTATTTGGGCCAAGATATTTTGGAATAGTAACTATACTTGGAGAGTATTTCTACCAAGGTAGCGGTATTTATACGAGACAACACCACAAGGGGGGGATGTGTACCCCTCGGCCAACCCCACTAGGAGGGGGATACTCGCCGAGGAGGACTCTCGGCCAAGGGGCCTTCTCAAAGGGGGAGGGGGGTGTTTGGACGAAACACTACCAAGAGGGGGAAGGGATTTCCAAGGCTTGGAACAATTTTGGATGAAGAAGTCTTCAAAGGGGAGGGGTATTTATAGGTCAAGCCATGGCCAACCAATGGCCAAGATCATGCCAAGTGCAAGGCAAGTGTAGGGTCAAGATTCATCCATGTGTACCTTATCCATCTACCACACAAATATCACAAAATATCCTACCAACTCCAATGCTCCATTTCGGCTCATTACCGCCCACACATCCACCAATTAGAGGGTGACAAGTGTCGCCCTCTCGTTGGTCCAAAGTATTTCGTCTCTCGGAAAAATCCGCAAAAATAATAAATGACATAGCCGGAATTTTCCCTTCGCAAGTTTAGTAAAACGTTTCGTCGAAAAACGATTCTAATCGGGTGTTGTGCACAAAAATATTTCGGCCAAGTCTACTTAAAATTCAAACTTTTCTACGTACGTCCTCACGTACATACTCTGGAAATACGGGGTATAACAGCTTATGTTATGTATGATAGCCGGATGAGCTATGTTATATATTTATATTATTACGGGGTAAACCCCGGGTTATTATTTATGCCATGGATTTGCTACCCATGATGCGAGTGCGGCGCTTGCACTCATGCGGATCCGGACCACAGGATCCATGCGGGTGAAATAGTCCCATGCGAGTACGGCGATGGTACTCATGCGGGTCCACAGGATCCATGCGGGTGAAATAGTCCCATGCGGGTGAAATAGTCCCATGATGAGGCGGATGACCTCATGCGGGTCCACAGGACCCATGCGGGTGAAATAGTCCCAGGAGTAGGATTGCTTAATGATACTACGAGCGAGGTACCCTGTTTTGATCGTGAGCCTCCTATTTTTATGCTATAAGTTTTATACTTGTTACTCTCTTTGTTAGTAAGGCACAGTGCAAGGAAATTGATTTTTATCTATGACTCCGGCTTATTCTTGACTTATGATATTACTACGATTTTCCGCTTTACATACTGATACGTTGTGTAATCGACCCCTTCCTGGGCCGTTCATGCCGAAGGTAAGGGAAAGCAGGTGGTAGATCCTCATTCCTAGGATCTTTTACTCAGGTGTCAGGAGCTCCATTTCTTCGGAGGCTCGACTTTTGGTATAGTTCTCCCTGGTGTTGTTGATGTTTTGTACATTCAAGGGCATGACGAGGTCCTGTCCCGTCATAGTATTACTCCTTCTTAGAGGTTTGTAGTCCTGTCATAACTTGGTTTGTTTAAGGATGTAGCTGTTCGGTTTTATGTACTTTTGGGGTAGCCATTTTGGGCTAGACTATTTATATCATTATGGTTGTTTATTATGAGTTTATGTTTATTTGGTTTTCTCGATGTTGTGTCACAAGGTGCCCGGTTAAGGCAGGCCACGATCCGGTCGGGTCGTGACAAAAGTGGTATCGAGCGATTAATCCTCGAAAAGTCTACAGCAAGATCTAGTAGAGTCTTGATTATCGGTGTGTTGTGCACCACATCTATAATCGTGAGGTCGCAGGATGTTTAGGATTGGTTTCATTCTTTGATCTAAGATCGTGCAATAGAGCTGTGTTATAGGTTGAATTTCCTCTGACATATTTTTCCTGTATCAGTTATGCCTCCACGCAAGGCAACCGCGGCCCAGAAGGGCAAGGCAGTAGAGGGAACTACTAGTAGGGCACCGAGGGTTACCAGGGCACAGGCCCAGTCCTTACCAGATGAGGTGTTTCGGACGACGAGTTCTACAACGTCGCCAACCCCAGTAGAGTCTGAGGCAGCGGCAGCGGCTACTGAGACCGCGGTACCTGAGCCTCCAGTCCAGCAGCCAGGGGCAGATGATATGGGCTACAAGGAGATGGCCCGCCATCGCCGGGATCGTGGCATACGAGGATAAGCCGAGACAGTAGCCCATTGTACCGTAGTTCAAGACAGAGCCGCTAGCTGAGGCGAGGACTTTTTGAGTTGCAGCCCGCCAGAGTTTTATGGGTCGAGGCCTGAGGATGATCCTCAGGAGTTTATCCGACAGTTACAGCGGATCATGAGGGTGATCAGGGCTTCGGAGATCGAGTCGGTGGTACTAGGTTCGCATCGGCTGCGGGACACTACAGTTGATTGGTATGATTCATGGAAGCCCCGGGAGCATGCGCTTCAGTTTGTTTGGGACGAAGTTCTCGAGGCGTTACTTGGCCATTTCTTGCCTCCGCAGATGAGGAGGGCTCGGGCCGATAGATTTTTGACACTGAGACAGAGTGGGCGGACGGTCCGGGAATACAACGTGGAGTTTGACTCATTGGCTCGGTATGTGCCCGCTTTGGTAGCAGACATGGAGGACAGGGTGCACCGCTATGTCACAGGACTCGATGATCACTTGGCCGAGAGTTGCACGGGAGTGGCTCTTCAGCCGGGCATGGACATTGCCCGCATGCAGGCATATGCACTTGGGTGTGAGGAACGCAGGGGCCGACGGATCGACAGGTATCAGCAGAAGAGGGCCAGGACAGCAGGGTCCTCTGGTAGTTTTAGGGGTAGACAACCCCAGCAGCAGACCAGATTTGCACCACAGCCGGTCCAGAGCGCTCCTCCACCATCTTCGGGACGTACAGAGTATTCAGGAGCAGGACAGGATCGAGGCCGGGTTTCGGAGGACGAGTTCCAAGATGAGGCCACCTATGCCTCGGTGTGGTCGATGTGGTGATTGCCATTATGAGGGGTGTCGTGTTCCTCCAGGAGCTTGTTACTCTTGTGGCCAGCAGGGCCATTTGAAGAGAGATTGTCCGACCAGAGGCGGCGGAAATGCTATGGCTCAGCCGACCAGTTCAGTTGCTGGGTCTTCATCTTCAGTAGTTGTGCGCCCCGGAGGGCAGGGTGTTCACGGGCCAGCAGGCCGCGGCAGGGGTCGTGGCAGGGGTTCAGCCCAGCATCTCGAAGCTGCATTTATGCTATGTCCACCGCCAGATCGTGAGGCGTCACGATGTCGCCGCAGTACATTGTTGGTTGCTTGCTGTGATGTTTATGCTTTGATAGACCCAGGTTCTACCTTGTCCTATATATCTCCTCATATTGCTGGTAGAATAGGGATAGAGCCCGAGTCCATAGAATCTTTTGAGGTGGCTACGCCGGTAGGTGCTTCGGTGGTAGCTGAGCGGATATATAAGGCTTGCCCAGTGACTGTAGATAGTCGTCGGACTCTAGCTGACTTGATAGAGTTGGATATGACCGACTTTGATGTGATTATGGGTATGGATTGGCTAGCGTCTTGCTATGCCAATGTGGACTGTAGAGAGAGGTTAGTTCGGTTCCGGTTTCCCGGTGAGCCGGTTATCGAGTGGAAGGGGAATACTGCATCGCCGAGGGGTAGGTTTATTTCTTACCTCAAGGCTAGGAAGATGGTACGGAAGGGGTATATTTACCATTTGGTTGGGGTATTCGATACTGAGGCTGAGATACCGGACCTTCAGTCAGTTTCGGTTGTTAGAGAGTTTCCAGACGTATTCCCAGACGAGCTTCCGGGTATCCCTCCTGAGAGGGAGATTGAGTTTTGCATCGATTTGGCGCCAGACACTCGACCGATATCTATTCCGCCATACAGAATGACACCTGCCGAGTTAAGAGAGTTGAAGGACCAACTGAAAGATTTGCTGGAAAAAGGCTTTATCAGGCCTAATGTTTCTCCCTGGGGAGCGCCAGTGTTATTTGTAAAAAAGAAGGATGGGACGCTGCGTATGTGTATTGATTACAGGCAGCTGAACAAGGTAACTATCAAGAACAGATATCCCCTCCCCAGGATTGATGATTTGTTTGATCAGTTGCAGGGTGCGAGATGCTTTTCCAAGATAGACCTGCGGTCTGGTTACCATCAGGTACGAGTTAGAGAGGCGGATATCCCAAAGCGCATTCGGGACCGGTATGGGCACTATGAGTTCAGGGTGATGTCTTCCGGATTGACCAACGCCCAAAGAAGATACATCGATTTGATGAATAGGGTGTTCAGGCCATTCTTGGATATGTTCGTTATAGTGTTCATTGATGATATCTTGGTGTATTCGCGCACAGAGCAGGAGGATACAGATCATTTGAGGACGGTATTGGGAGTCCTCAGGGACCGGCAGTTGTATGCCAAGTTCTCGAACGCGAGTTTTGGCTGGCTTGGCTTTCTTAGGGCATGTTATCGGGCGATGGTATTCGGGTTGTCTGACTAAGATTGAGGCGCCAAGACTTGGCCCGCACTCCACTACACCGACGGAGGTGCGGCTTTGGGCCTTGCAGTTATTATCGGAGGTTTGTGGAGAAGTTTGCCTCCATGTCGGCGCTTTGACTAGGTGACTCGGGCGCTACATTTGATGGGCGGATGCTTGTGAGGAGAGTTTCCGATTACTAAAGGAGAAATTGACGACCGCCTCATCCTTACTCTTCAGAGGGCTTAGATGGATATGTGGTTTATTGCGATCGTCGTGTCGGGCTTGGAGTGCGTCTTTGATGCGACGGCAGAGTTATAGCTTATGCGTCTCGACAGCTTAGGAAGCATGAGAAGAACTATCCCACACATGATTTGGAGTTGGCAGCAATGATTCATGCCTTAAAGATCTAGAGACATTATTTGTATGGGGTTCATGTGGATATTTACACAGACCACAAGAGTCTCCAGTATATCTTCAGCCAGAGGGAGCTGAACTTGCGACATAGACGGTGGTTGGAGCTACTTAAGGATTACGATGTTGATATTCTATACCACCCAGGGAAGGCCAATGTAGTTGCAGATGCCCTTAGTCGCAGATCGATGGGTAGTCTGTCTGATGTACAGCCGGAGAAGAGGAATATGGTCCGAGAGTTGCATCAGCTAGCGAGCCTTGGGGTTCGTTTGGTTGATTCTGATAGTGATGGAATTCTGGTTCGAGAGGTTGCCGAGTCTTCTATCGTCGAGGAGGTGAAGAAGCGACAGTATGAGGATCCGATTTTGGTACGGTACCGAGATGCCGCTGTTCAGAAAGAGAGGAGTCTATTTGAGGTAGCGCCTGATGGGGTGCTAAGATTTGAGGGCCGGTTGTGTGTTCCCGATGTGACAGGACTTCGTCAGCAGATTCTGGGGGAGGCACACAGTGCTCGTTATTCCATTCATCCGGGGTCGACTAAGATGTATCATGACCTCAGATGCGTATATTGGTGGGATGACCTTAAGCGGGACGTTGCGGAGTTCGTGGCGCAGTGCCCGAATTGTCAGCAGGTTAAGGTTGAGCACCAAAAGCCCGGTGGGCTATTGCAGGCTATTGATATTCCGACTTGGAAGTGGGAGGTGATAAATATGGATTTTATTACAGGACTACCTACCACTCAGAGGAAGCATGATTCCATTTGGGTGATTGTCGGTGGCGAAATCAGCCCATTTTCTTCCTCGTAACGACGCGTTCTCACCGAGGACTATGCGAGATTATATATTAGAGAGATTGTGAGACTGCACGGAGTCCCGGTGTCGATTATATCAGATAGAGGAGCCCAGTTCTCGGCTAACTTCTGGAGGTCTTTTCAGAAGGGATTAGGGACACAGGTGAGTCTCAGTACTGCATTTCACCCTCAGACTGACGGACAGGCCGAGCGCACTATCCAGACACTTGAGGATATGCTGCGGGCTTGTGTTATTGATTTCAGGGCTAGCTGGGAGGATCATTTACCTCTTGTGGAGTTTTCTTATAACAACATCTACCATTCTAGTATTCAGATGGCGCCTTATGAGGCCTTATACGGGAGGAAGTGCAGGTCACCGATAGGCTTGTTCAAGGTGGGAGAAGTTCAGTTAGTCGGGCCAGACTTAGTTCGTGGCGATGGATAAGGTGAAGCTTATCCAGGAGCGGTTGTTGGCAGCTCAGAGTTGGCAGAAGTCGTATGCAGATCATCGGCGTCGACACTTGGAATTTGAGATAGATGATTGGGTTTTTCTAAAGGTATCGCCACGGCGGCGTGATGAGATTTGGAAAGAAGGGGAAGCTTAGCCCAAGGTACATTGGGCCGTATCAGATTGTCCGTAGGGTAGGCAGGGTTGCCTATGAGTTAGATCTGCCGTCCGATTTGGAGGCGGTACATCCAGTTTTCCATGTGTCCATGTTGCGGAAATGTATTGGAGATCCATCTAGAGTGCACCCGGTTCATGATGTCCAAGTGACAGAGGAGTTATCGTATGAGGAGATTCCTCATAGCGATACTCGATCGTCGAGTTAGACGACTTCGACGAAGACGTGGCTTCCGTCAAGGTATTATGGCGAACGAGCAGGAGGAAATGACATGGGAAGCGAGGGCGACATGATGAAGACGCACTCACCTATTTCCTATACCTCCAGGTAACCCACTTTCCTGCTTGTTAGTTTTGATTTAGCATTTACGCTTCAGTATGTTGTGGCTCGTGGAGCTTCTTTTTTTTGCAAAAGAATAGTTAAGAGGGTCTATGTCGATGTTGTGATTTGAGTAAGCCTAGAAGGAACATTCGGGACGAATGTTTCTAAGGGGGGGAGAATGTTATACCCCGTAGTTCGACCTACATATGAGAGCGTACGAAAGCATGTAAGACTTAAAATTTTCTAAGGATAGGTTGACGGATTGTTCCGGATGGGTTTTAGTCAACTTTGAGGCGGGTTATGACCCGGTACATTGAGAGTTCCTAAGTGTTTCAAAGGCCTAGGGCGTAGTTCGTGGAGTCTAGATTCCAACGCAACCAACCATTCGTCGATAGGACGTCGGAGTAAAAACTTATGAGAGTTACAAGTTCAGTGCGCTGTCGGACATAAATGTGTTTCGGACAAAGCGGCGCGGCGCCGATGCAGGTCGCGGCGCGAAAATCTTGAAGGGTCGCTGTTGCAGGCCGCGCGCCAGATGACAGTGGCGCGCGCTGAAAGTTCGAAGAGGCTGCGGAGGTTTCAGCGGCGCCGAGGCGGATTTTGGGCGAAAAACTTAGGAAAAGTCCGATTTCTCTTTTAAAAGGCCATGGGAGGTGAAAAGTGTCCCCCCCCCCCATCTGATTTTTCTTGCATGCCTTATATTGTCCAAGTCTTGAAGAGTTGGTCATCTTTCAAACCTCTCCCTCTCTCTAAATTAGCTCCTCCTTCTCTCTACATTTCCAAAGGAAATTCTAGCCTTAGGAAAAATCTGAAAAGTTAAGAACAAGAAGGAAGCTTGTGGCTAGCTTGTTGGTGTTGTTGTGGTGGTGTTCTTGGCAATGAAGCTAGCAAAATATTTGGAATAAGTTTGGCTAAAACTTTAAGGTAACATTTCTTCCTTTAGAATTAGTTTCTAGTGTTGCATGTTAAGAAGAAAGAACTTGTGGTAGTAAATAATGCTCTTAGAGTCATTGCATGCAAGAAATGTGGTTTGGGTATGAAGGATTTGGCTAAAGAGGTTATGTGAGCATGTTGTAGCCTAAAATTACCTTAAACTTGTTAAGATTAATTGTTATAACTTTTGGGGCAGAATTTTACACACCCAAGTTTAGGTGTGTAATCCCCTTTGTGTTGGTTTGGATGTTGGGCCTTAAATGTGGCGTTTGAGTGTTAAAAATCGGCCTTTGAAAAGGTGGCAAAGTGAGTAGAAACAAAGGAAATGCCGCCCAATTTTCCGTAGAATTTAGTGACTTTGAACTTGGATTATTCTACATTGAAGTTAGAGGTTAATAAACGTATCATGATTATTATAGGTTGAAATATTACTTGCGGTAGTTGAGCTTAGCAAGTGGATTGACCAAAGAGGTATGTGGAACTTTCCTATCTCTTGAGCATGAGTAGTTGTACCTATGTAGTACGGTATACGTACAAGATTTGATATCTTTCACTTGTTTTAAAAGTATATGCTACTTGTGTCATTTCAAAAGTATAAGTCCCTTGGATTTAGGGAAAATGTATTTGACAAAGGGATAACACTAATATAATGACTTTATGGGAAGTTGGTTATATTAGTTTTCTTGAAAGATTCACAAAGAAAGGTTTACTCTAAATAAAACAAGTACGGGTAAAGGATTTGAAACTAAGAAAGGTGAATTGATTTTTAGGCATTGGTTGCCTAAGGTTTTAAAGGAAATGAAGTCACTTGATTTAGAAGCCTATTATATTTCTAAAAGGAAATGTGACTTGTCTTGAAAGAAATCGTAACTTGATACTATGGTGATTAGTATCTTGGAGTTTTTGTATAAAAAGAATTATTTCTTAAAAGGTTAGAAGTACATGGTACTTGGGGTGAATTCTCAGATTTTCTATTAAAAGACATATTAGTGCCTTAGGATACTAAAATGAGAGGATATATTAATAATGTTAATAAGAAGTTAGGGGATTTCTTAACTTGCTTATGTTATGATAGGCCGGTAGTGCTTATGTTGTGATATGATAGGTAAGAGTGCTTATGTATGATATGATAGGCGGTAGTGCTTATGTTATGTATGATAGCGGATGAGCTATGTTATATATTTATATTATTACTGGTAAACCGGGTTATTATTTATGCCATGGATTTGCTACCCTTGATGCGAGCGCGCTTGCACTCACGCGGATCGGACCACGGGATCCACGCGGGTGAAATAGTCCCACGCAGTACTGGCGATGGTACTCATGCGGGTCCACAGGATCCATGCGGGTGAAATAGTCCCACGCGGGTGAAATAGTCCCATGATGAGGCGGATGACCTCATGCGGGTCCACAGACCCACGCGGTGAAATAGTCCCGTGAGTAGGATTGCTTAATGATACTACAGGCGAGGTACCTGCTTTGATCGTGAGCCTCCTATTTTTATGCTATAAGTTTTATACTTGTTACTCTCATTGTTAGTAAGGCACGGTCAAGGAAATTGATTTTTATCTATGACTCGCTTATTCTTGACTTATGATATTACTACGATTTTCCGCTTTACATACTTGATGCGTTGTGTCATCGACCCTCTTCCTGGGCTGCGTTCATGCCGCAGGTAAGGGAAAACAGGTGGTAGATCCTCATTCCTAGGATCTTTTACTCATGTGTCAGGAGCTCCATTTCTTCGGAGGCTCGACTTTTGGTATGGTTCTCCCTGGTGTTGTTGATGTTTTGTACATTCAGGGGCATGACGGGGCCCTGTCCCGTCATAGTGTTACTCCTTCTTAGAGGCCTGTAGTCTTGTCATAACTTGGTTTGTTTAAGGATGTAACTGTTCGGTTTTATGTACTTTTGGGGTAGCCATTTTGGGCTAGACTATTTATATCACTATGGTTGTTTATTATTAGTTTATGTTCCGCTGGTTTTCTCTGATGTTGTGTCACAAGGGTGCCCGGGTTAAGGCACCGGTCACGGATCCGGGGTCGGGTCGTGACATTAGGCTTCTAATATCCATAACACTTATTAATCCCCAATACAAATATCTCATGCTTGTTAAAATGTATAACTACAACAATAAGAAATCTTCAATCATTTAAGAGGACAAAGTGGTTACCTTGATAAACCCAAAATAGTCCAACAATCTCGCCCATTATAGCCCTCTTTCCGAAATTCTTCTTCCCGCTAAAATCACCTCTACGAACCCCCTACAAGCTCGCCAACATTTTTCCTTCTTGTTGCCTTTCCAAAAATCTCATTTGGCTTAGTGTTTTATCAACTTTTGATAGAGGAGAGCAAGTGTTTGGATGATCTTTTAGTGTAGAAAGGCCAAGTCTTGCAAGACTTGGCCAATAAATAAGTCTTATCTTTATCCACAAGTTGGGGGGACACTTGTCACCCACCCATGGGTCCTCTACAACAAATATCTTCTATTTTTACCCTATTTCCGCAAAAAATCCCGCCGCGGCGCTGCAACTTCAGACAATTTCAGGCTTTTCACCTTCACGGCCGCGCGCCCTGCCTCGCTCTTCTGTCAGCTGATCTTGTAACGTCCATAACTTTCTACTTCCTTGTCCTATCGACGAGCGGTTTGTTGCGTTGGAAACTAGACTCAATGAACTTCATATTAGGCTTTTGAAACACCTAAAAACTACCAATATACTAGGAGATATACTGCTCCAAAGTTGACTGAAAAACTGTCCAAAAAATATTCTGCCAACAACTTTTTTTTTCAACTTCGAATCTTATTTCCTTTCGTACGTTCTCATCTCATCATCTTGGAATTACGGGGCATAACAGATTTTGGGAGAAATAAGAATGTGTGCATTGATTTTGGGAGAAATAAGGAAAATTTCAAAAAAAAAATTCAATAATATACTTATATACCATATTAACCTTTAGATGCCCTATATATTTTAAGCCCCTGGGCGCTCGAACGGCCCGCCCACCCCAGGGCCGGCCCTGCACATAGTTGTCCACTTTTAGTATAACTATTTGGACTTGATTGAAAATGACAAAACCTAAGGACTAAACTGAACAGCAAAACCAATAAACAAACGCAGTTCCAAACTAGATTCCTTCCCTCGGTTATGTTTTCTCCTAGTTGTCACACACAAAAGTATATTTGTTTAGTTCGTTTTATAAAACCAAATATGCAAATTAATGTTAAGTTTATGTACAGAATAAATTCCAACATTTCAAAACCTATTAATTACGAAAAATAAAATTGTTCTTGAGCAGAGAACCAACCATAAGACATCTTTAGAGACATTTCTTGGATCAATTAATTCTATAATTTTCAACTGGTTAGCTTAAACTTGCTTCGGTATCTCGTAAAGTTGATGAGATCTGAGAAATTCTTCATAGTGCTTAGAAAAAGTAGAGAGCAACCTTATTTTGAATTTGATAAGTACACAATTCAATAAAATAATACAATGATTTCCATCGGTACTAATAAAATGTCAGTTGCTTCCTCATTTGTGTACTAACCACAAGAAAAAAAGGTTAGAGAAAACATTAACTCCTAAAAAAAATAAGTAGTTTGACTATACTACTCTTGTTTAATAAGGCTCTTGCTTATTTATTATCTTGGTGTAAATATGCACAAATCTGAAAAAATGAAGTTAGTTCCTTCTTGATTTTGTAAGTAGACACTTATTTTGAACCAAATAAAAAGGCTAAGTGGACACTTTCATAAGCCACATGGTTTAAATCATATTAATTAATATTGTCATAATTAAACAACAACAATAATATTATGCTGAGTATATTCTCATAAATTGTGTCTGGGGAGGATAAAAAATACGCAAACCTTACCCGTACCTTTGTGGGGGTAGAGGAGTGTTTACGATATTGTCACAGTTAAATTAATAGTAAGAAATTTAAGTTACAGATACTAACAATAACTATACTTCAATCTAAAATTAATTAAATTATGAGTTCTATATATATCAATTTCATTTCATTTGAACTTGTTTCATCTGATACAAATTACATATATTAACATTATATATGAAGTGTGTAAAGTGTCAAAAGATCAACCAATCATACATGCAAAACAGATCTAGAATGATCTGATAAGCTTCAGAGAAGAGAAAATGATGCAGAAATAAAATGTTCATTGAAAATGATCTGAATGAATTACAAGTTGATAACTAACTCATGTATATACACATCAATCATATCTAAGTATAGTTGATCTATACTAACCGACACTAGAGTTAACCATCAACTAGCTTAGTTAGTCAACTAGTGGTGTAAAATATCTTCTAATAAACATAACAGAAATAACATAATTGCTGATTGTGCACAACTTATTTCCAGCTCATCTTTTGTAGTTAACACAAGAACCTCTGCATCACAATAATCATGTAGTGTATCACCACCTTGAGCAGACAAAAGAACATCAAATCCAGGTGCTTGTTTAATATACTTAGTCACTCTAACAACAGCTTTCATGTGAGACACCTTAGGAGCATGCATAAATTGGCTCAGATTCTGTACTTCAAATGAAATATCTGGCCTAGTGATGGTGAGATAATGTAACATGCCTTCTAATCTTTGGTACTCACAAGGATCAGACGTTGTTCTTGTGTGTTTGTCAATATATGATGTTGCTTCTATGTGCTTATCAAACTCCAGTATTGTCAATTTTTGGTTCAACTCAACTAGTGTGCCTTGGAACCTCATATTCCCAAATCTGAAACAAGTTTCAGTGCATACTTCCTTTGGTGCATGAGTATGTCATCTTTGTTCCAAGCAAATTAAATGCCAAGAAAATACCTCAAATTTTCTGAGTCTTTAATCTTAAAATTGTCCTTAAGAACCTATTTTTCCTCTTCAATTAGTTGTAAGCTGCTCCCATTAACTAACAAGTTATCCACATAGATCAAAACAATGTCATTACCAACAACATATTTCTTGATCATTAAGAAGTAATCGAGATGACTCTGCTGCAACCTTGCTCCAAGCAAGGCAATAGTTAACTTCACATTCCACTGCTTGCTTAAGTTCATACAATGACTTAATTAATCTACATACTTTGGTCCCCCCTTTCGCATTATGCTAGAAACATTGAGGCAATTGCATACATACTTCCTCAATTAAATTATCTTGTAAAAATGAATTATATATATCCATTTGTTGAATTGTCCATCCTCAAGTTGCATCAAGTGAAATCACTGTCCTAACAGTGACCATTTTCACCACATGTGAAAATATCTCCTGATAGTCTAATTCCTCTCTTTGATTGTATACTTTGGCCATCAAACTTGATTTGAATCTTTCCACTTGTCCACCAGCCTTATATTTTATCTTAAACACCCATTTACATTATATGGCTTTCTTACCAATAGAAAAAAACACAATTTCCTAGGTTTTATTTTCCTATAGTGCATGAATCTCTTCTTTGCTTGAACCCACATTTCATCCTTCACAGCTTGATGATAAGTTTATGGTTCAGTATCAGCAGAAAAATTTGTAATGTAACACTGATATGCCATAGAAAGACAACTATAATCAACACTGTCTGATATAGAATATAAGCAATGTGACTCAGGCCTGACATGTGTAGAGGTTATGAAATCCTTTTGTCAATGAGAGGTCTGCAAGACCTTCCTGATCATCTTCTGTCAACATGACATGATGATGTGGATGCCTAATAAGTAGAAGGTACAACATTTGTATCTTCTTCATTAGAGACCTTCTGAACAACTTGTTGACACCCAATTTTGACTCATCTTTTAGTCATTTCTTGTAATTTTAAGTATTTTAGGACACCGCATTTTAATCATCATTTTTTGGCATTTTTGTATATTTTTACCTAACATTCTATGTTGTTTTAAATAATTAATTGGCACCACGTTTCTACTTTTAATTAGGCATTAAACATTTCTTAAATATTGCATTTTTATTATTATTGCATCGGCATTTGCATTTTAATAATTTTGCATTTTTTTAAATAATTTTTTTTTCTTTTAAAAAAATAAACCCGTTTTGCATTTTTGTCAAATCAGTCCGAGGCACAACCTGGATCAGTCCAATCCGCCGGAAACCAAAGCCCAAACTGAGACCCAAAAATGAAGCCCAGTACACCTTTAATCTTTTCCCTCCAATACCCAAAACCCTAAACCTAAATACCCATATAAATAAAAACATTACCCCCCCCCCCCATTAAAAAAACCCCTAAGCCAGCCGCAACCTTTATCACCCCTCTCCCTTTTCATTTTTGAAATTTTCCACCCCTATAATCTACACCTTCAGCCGCCACATTAAAAACAAAAACCTAAATTAACAACATCAGCAGCCGCACACCCCTGCCCTCTCCCTCACCCTGCCTCTCCCAGCAGCCGCCCAGCAACACCCCTCCCCCGCTGCCATTCTCGTTGCCCCACTGCTTGAACCACCACTAGTGTACCACCATCACTGTCCCGTCGAACCCCTTCCGTCTCGCCCCACTGCTCGAACCACCACCAGTGCACCATCATCACTGTCCCGTCGAACCCTTATCCGTCGAACCTCACCGGCGAACTCCATTGTTCCAAATTCTGTCGACAACCACGGGGCGTCGCTCCGGCGTACCTCGCCGTGGAAGTGACGCCCTTCTTTTGTTGTTAATGAATATTGCCGGGGGTCAAACTCCGGCGATGTCATTGTATTCGCTTCTCTTGCGACTATCGGTTGTTCTTTCGCTTACTGGACGAATTTTCGTTGGTTTGGTATATTCTAAAACTCCGGCGACAATAGTGATGTCTCCAACTTTGTTTGCTATTTCGTATGTTGTTGGCTGGTGAACTGTTTTGACCATTTTTGCCTCTTTGCTTTTGTTTGGAATCGATTCTGGACTGATTCTAGGTCCATTTGGCAACTGATTTCAGTCATCAATTTGTTGTTAAGAACTGCTGCATTTTTGCTACTGATTTTGCTATGTTTTACCGTTGAAAGCTGTTATATTTGGTACTGATTTTGCTACTGGTTTTGCTATATTCGGGCCTGATTTTCTTTCTGGCCGGAGTTTAAAACTCCGACGATAGCCTGTATTTTTCGGTAAACCACTGTCGCAGATGTGGATATTGAACCACTACTGTTTCACTGGCTGTTGTGAACTGTTTTGACCATTTTGCCCTTTTACCTTTATTAAACTGATTTTGAACAAATTGCTACATTTGAATATTGGGTATTCACTGATTTGAAATAAATACTACACTTGATTGGCCAATGAAAAAGTTATCCGTCGATTTTTGAGGCCTCCACAGTTGCAAAGACGGAAAATAAAATAAAATGAAGCTTTCTGGGCAATGATGATTTCTTCCACTTACACAGGATAACCAACATGCGCTGGTAGGGCGAATTCTCGCAGCCGCACTTGTTTAGGATGTCCCACTTTATTTTTTTTATATATCTGAGCCCTCCGTGTTTAAAACTATTACTGTTTTGACGCGGATCTGAAGGTTTTATTTACTTTATTGTTTCTAGCAATACTGGCCGATGAAGAAATCTCCGTCTGATTTCCAAGGCCTCCCCTGTACAAAAGACGGATTTATTTTTTGCTTTATTTATTAATTCTTGCTATTACTTTAAAATTATTTATTCTATTACTAACACTTTTTGTTTATGCAGGTATCCAGAGATGCATTTCAAAAAGAATGTCCCGGAGTTTTATTTTATGTCGCATTTAATTTTAGCTTTATTATTCTGTATTGCATTTCTTTATTGTAAATTATGAAAACTGCTTAGAATATGTAGAATAAAAAGGCAATAAACAATTAGGTTTGAACGGATAACTGCAAGTTAGCGTATCTTAAAGGATGTCTAGCCCCTTCCCTTTAGGATAATAAAGAACCCTTACTCGAAATCTCATTAATTTTGCAGACCATTAAATGGAGATTAATTGCAGTATTTTATTGCAATAATCAAGTGTCCTAATTCACTTAATTAATTAGGTGGCGACTCCTTAAAATCAGCATTATTGCTCCATCCAGGGAACCGCGCCAAAAAGAAACATTGCGGATACCGTTCAGACCCCGAGGTCAAACACGGGCGCGACAACATGGCGACTCCGCTGGGGATAATCAGGTTCTTGACCATAGCAAACATAGGTTTATTATTGCTTGACTTTATTCTTATTTGTTTTAAATGTCTTAAAATTGCTTGCTTTAATCTTGTATGCTTAACTGTTTTAATTGCTATTTGCTTTTACTGCTTTCCTTAAACTGACATTCCGCTCATATTTCATCCACTCTGGAAAATCCACACTATCACACACTACATGTGAGGTGCGTTGGGTGCATCAGCAAAATTCTTTCTTCAAAACTCAAATTTAGGAGAGTTGGTAATATACGTGGAGTGTCCGGTCTAACCGGTGGCCGCGTAGCCTTCTCACTCGAGTTGTCCGCTTGAGAACCTTGCGTCTAGTAAACCAAATCTTAGAAAGCTTAAGATAGAGCTATACCACCTTTTTATTAAGTCATGCATGCATACACCTTAGGTGGTTAATCCTTGGTATTAACGCCACAATTAGAAATCCACCAAAACTTGTCGACGGATTTCACAACCCAACGACCTATTAGCATACTATGTGTAGCGTGATGATGATAGACGGATCCAAGCCTGATCATGACACACCGAAATTGAAAAAAGTGCATCGTCATTTGGTCGTCATTTCCAACAAAACATTGCAGTTTAACGGCTTGGACCTATTTATCATAATCTCGCATATTTGACGTTTAGGCCTACCTCTGGCGTAAGAGAGGCCCCATGCATAAAAGTCGCGCGCTTGATTTGCATGCTTTTGTTTACTATTGTTGTCGCTAGCAATTCTGTACATAATATTTAATGCAATAATTACCTTTTTAACTACTGTACATATCATGATATGTGCTTAAAATTCTGGCCACGAGCATTTGCATTTTTGCACCTTTTGCTGTTACATTGCAATCAGGACTTCTATTGCGTAAATCACTCTTGAATAGCGTGACTTGGACTTTGTGAAGCATCAACCACCAGTCCGGTCGAACCAATCAGGGGAATCTTTGACTATATTGTCACGCCCTTGCATTTTATTATTTTTGTGACTTGCCTACTCTCACCCATTTGTCATATTTTTTGCAGGAAGACCTTCCTCGCAAATAGTAGAGGGCGGACAACAACTAAAAAAAAAGGGAAGAAAAGAAAAAAAATCTTCACAAGAATGAGCTGGAGTTATGTTGACGGAAAGAAGTCAACTTATACCAGATTCTACGAAGCATCACTCTGGGTCCTATATTTTGTATCTTTATACATATTTGCAAATTCAATTGATATGTTTAGTATTGATTACATAATTCTTTATCATGCATTTTACAACATAATCATTCCGAACTACGCGTGTCTGATTCTCACCATATGGTGTGATACGTAGGCAACCCATCTAGGGTTCGACACCACCACATAAAAAAAAAAGAAAAAAGAGGGGGATATATTTGATTCACCCATTCATTGCATTTATCCAATCACGCACATTCATTCATGCATTTCATTCATTCTATCACAGTCATGCATTTTTTCATTACATTCTTTTACTTTGCATTAGTCTTATAATGAACAATCATTTGTTTTGCACAACTTTTATTTTTGCATTTTTTTCATGAATAAATTCTTTTTAAATCATACGTTTTATAACATATCTGAGCGAACTACGCACACCTGATTCTCGTCAAAGATGAGATACGAGGCACTCTATTCGGTTCGGTACTTTTATTCAAAAAATACAAAAAAAAATATTTTGTTCATAAATACAAAAAAATGTTATCCAAAAATACAAAAACTTTTTTTTTAAGTATCATTGTTTGACTTGGTTGATACCAACACAGTTGGGAGTGTGCATAGGAAAGAACGAATAATAATCAATATGGGTTGACTTCGTGGTAAACCATATATTCTTTTGGTACCTCTTATTCACCTGTAAATTACATTGCCTTACATGCTTTCAAGATAAGAACGAAACCAACCTCATCGTTTCGTGTGCATTGTGTGGTGAGTTTTAGAATAAGTTCAATTGCATTTCATTGCATTGTGATCTAGAACTTGGCCCGAATGTTTGTTGAGGCGAAATCCTGAGTAACACTTGGTGTAGGAAATGATCGTAGGCTTTCTTTGACCCGTTTGAGCCTTTTCAGCCTACCAAATAACATTATCCGTAGTACACCCCCTTTGAGCCTAAAGCCAATTCTTCTGAAAACCGCATATTACACCTATACCCTTTCTAAGTGCGTACACACTATCCCTCTCTTGGCCCGACTTCCTTGAGCGCTTTAGAAATGTGCAAGTGACTGACAAAATTCTGCGTCGAAGTTTGCAAAGACAAAATTGTCAAAGTCCCAAAAGGGAAAAGAAAAACACAAAGGGTGACTTCACAAAAAGAAGAAATCAAAAGCCCCGACATTAAAAAATAAATAAAATGAGAGAATAACTTTGGAAAAAGTGGGCTCCAAACGAAAGATTAAAAAAGTAGTCAGTACAGAAAAACTGGAAAAAAAGAAGAAGAAAGCAGATCAGCATTAAAACACACAAATATCAAGCACGGACATAGTCCAACGCTCGAGGAAGGATTAGTCACTTTTTACTCAAATGATATTCATCCCTTTCCCCAAACCTACATTACAAGCCCGTGACAAGCCCTACACGATATTATACTGAGGGTTCTCACATTAGTAGATACTTACATGACGACCAAACCTATGGTATCACAATTGCATGCATTGAACATCCTTTTGAGTGTGAGCGTACTTCTCTAAACGTCCAAAAATTCAAAATACTGGAATATATGTGAGAAATGAGACTTTCTTTCAGTGAGGGCATTTGAAACGTGAGATTACGCGTAGTTCGAAACCTTGGCTGCAAGCAAGTGTATCGATACTTAGGTGTCTGAGGTACCATTTGAAACTATAGGAATTACCCAGAAGTCAGTCTTGGTTAGACTGGAAGTGAATAACGGAATTCCTAAGCACAATACTAATTGTTGGTATCAACTGAAGTCAGAACGTGATGTTGTCTTTCCACTTTTCAAAAATAAAATAAAATACATATATAAAAATTCTCATTTTTTGCATCACGAACTACGTCTTGACCTGATTCCCTCAGCGGGATACGTATGCGGCCTAAATCGGCTTCGGTCACACCATTAGAAATCTTCTCATTTGCTCGCGTGCGACAGAATGCGTTTGATTATTCCGAAAAGAGATATGAGCAATTTCTGCCAGAGTTACGTTTGCCCACACGCCCCACATAATGAAAACAGGGACAATTTTAGGAAACACACCGTGAAGAGATCATAATAAGGATTCCAAAGTAATCGGCAATCGCAGCATTCAGCAAGCATTCGCAGCATCCAACAAGTCCGTGCAGAGACTACATCAGCAATCGCAGCATTCAGCAAACATTCGCAACATCTAACAAGTCTGTGCAGAGAATACATCAGCAATCGCAGCATTCAGCAAACCTTCACAGCAACCAGCAAATCCGTGCAGAGACTACATCAGCAATCGCAACATTCAACAAACATTCGCAGCATCCAGCAAGCCCGCGCAGAGCATTCAGCAAGCATTCGCGGATCCAAAGAAGTCCGCACAAAGATCGTGATCAAGACTCGCAACATTCAGCAAGCATTCACAACATTCAACACGTCCGTGCAAGGACGAAATCTCAGCATTTGCAGCATCGCATCAATACAACCGCCATCACGTTTTACAGGATAACATTTCTACTCATACAATTACATTGTTTATAAATTCATGCGTTATCATTTTTGCCTTAACAGTTATGCACTAACATTTTGCTTAAGTCTGAGCATGCAAGAGTCAAGAGCCAAAGATACAAAGTTGACGCGAATCAATCACTCCTTTTCTAAAACTCACAGGTTTTCTTTGAGTACATGATCTTTGTATCAACAAAGGCGGGAGCACAACAATAAGCCCATGCGGGTTACAAACGCACAACGTCTATGCAATGACGTTATCTCAACCCAGGCGAGTCACAAAGCAGGTATATCCATAAAATGACACAATTTCATTGTAAGCCTATGCAACGGCTTCATCTATGTTTCGTCTATACAACGACGAGCATCTGCATCGCGTCTATGCAACGACGCATTTCATAAAAGCCTATGCAACGACTTCATCCATGTTTCGTCTATGCAACGACGAACATCTGCATCACGTCTATGAAACGACGCCATTTCATTGTAAGCCTATGCAACGACTTTATCAATGTCTCTGATGCGCGAAAAGATGCACACACTTTAACGCAAGTGCACGTTATCGTGACAAGTAATATAGTCTAGGTAAGACCGAATATCGTCCACAAGGATTAGTGTTCAAGTACCAATTATCTATCTTTTGTTATCTATTTGGTAATCGATATTTGAGTTTGTTGATTATACTAACAATTATAAGTACTAATTAACTATGTGTTTACTTCAGTAGTGATGGAAATAGGGCTTCCAAGTCGCTTCAACTATTCACTTATATTACTTATTAATGCAATGAATTATGGTTCTTCTTCTTTTGGAGCTAGCAGGTTTACTAATTCGTTTTATACTCCCGTTAAGGCTATATAAACACTCAACCCCAGTAGCGCTCCTTTCTACCTTTCGGTGATAAGGATGACTCTATAGGAGGATTAAGACCAAAAACCTTGTTAATCGTCACGCGCCATGCGTGAAATTAAGTGTTTAAACCTCTTATTAACGTTACACAAGTAATTGAGGTATTTTCATCCCCAATCCAAAATATGTCTACCCAACTTACATCATAGTCACAACCTCCTCCTTTCGAAGTTTGATTAGAAATCATATAAATAATGATAATTAGTGATCAATTAATTACCAAGCATTCAAAGCAATTATTGGGTAAATCTCAACAATAAGAAGAACAACCATAAATATGCATCAATTCATAACATAAGGTTCAAGTGATTTGACATGGAAAACCCTATAATGGAATTAGTTCCTAGCCATTGACATGACAAGAACTAATTCAAAATCCAACATAAAAACTGAAAGTAAAGTAAAGAAAAGAAAAGAAAATTACTAAGTAAAGGTCTCCAATCTTCAACTCCAAGAAGTCTTGTGTTTGTGCAAGAAAGGGAACCCTTGAAAACTGCCTAGGGTTCTCTTTTTATAGCCTCCAAACCGCCTTCAACTTGTCCCTTCAGGCCTGGCCCAGAAATCGTCTAAAAACTGATTTTCCCGCGTCGGCGCCACGACCCTGTTATCGGCGCCGCGGCGCCGAAACTCTGCTGTCTAGAGGCTCCGCGGCGCTGCAACTTCTGCAGGTCTTCTGGATATTGGGCGCCGGGCGCCGCCCCGCTGGCCGGAGGCTCATGGCGCTGCCCGTGCACAGTTCGCCACTTTCTCGTCTTTTAAGCTCTGGAACCTCCACTTTTGACCTCTTTTAGCTCTTTTTCCGCCAAATAGCCATTTTAACCAATTTGACTCAAAAGAAAGAAAATTTATCCTAAGACGACACGTATTTGTACAAAAAGGGACAAAAGACTAACTGGAAATGACTCAAAAAGTGTATATAAAATACACCGATCAAATACCTCCAAACTTAACCTTTGCTCGCCCTCGAGCAAAGATAAAAAGAAAGTAATAAAGACTCAAGGAAAAGAAAAATAAACAGACTCAATGACATTGATCACTTTGCTGCATTGGTATCACTTAAAAAAAACATGAAGATTAGCGGAATAATATCCAGGAACATATAGCATGAAATTTTAGCACACTAAACACATTAAGCTAGATATTTCGCAAACTCATTTTTATCATGCTTAATGGAAGTCAAAATACTGAATCATGCATGTCAATTTCAAAAATCCTATGACATTTTTACTTGCTATTCTCCACTAATCATGGGTATGCATATAAGAGATCTTCAGGACTTTTAAGGGTTGTAATGTAGGCTTAGACACGGGTAGGTAAAAATAGGCATTTAGGCTCATTTTTGTGTACCATAAGCTCTTTAGCTTTTCACTATTTCCCTTTTCTTTTGATTCTTTCCTTCACTTCAAATCTATCTTTCTCCTCTTTTGTTTTGAGAGCGTGAAGTATATCATAATAACAAGCACCCCCAAACTTAGGCTTTTGCCTATTTCTTATTACTTTTTAATTGGGGTGCATCAATCTTGTTTGCTCTTTTTGTCTCTTTTTTTAACACACTCTATTCCAACTATTTCACATGTTTACTTATGACACAAGTGTGGGAATATAGGATGTCAAAGAAAAAATTCAATTTTTAGGCTCAATGGGGCTGACTAGGGATATTTTAAGTGTCAGGGATAGAGAAGAGTGGTAAGAATTGGCTAACAAAGAAATGCCTGAGTCATCTCTCTAAATATGCATATCCTAACTATTTCGCCTCAAATAACAAGCAATCATAACACATAGGTTTTAATCATTTATCATGCACAATTCAAGCGAGAAACTCCAAATAGACAGATTTTGTGAGTTTTTGGCATATCTAACCTAAGTGTTTAGATAGTTGCTTCTAATTCCATTACATTATTCCACCTTACTTCACTAGGTGTTTCTAGTAACTACAGCATACATGATCTTATGACTCAAAAAGAAAAAAATAATTTTTATGACTCAAAAATACACAAAAATAAAAAAAGACTCAAACATACTATAACAATAAGACACAAATTAGACACCCTCCCAAACTTAAATCACATATTGTCTCCAATGTGTGTAGACTCAAAGACAATAAAAGAAAGGACACTTACAAACTTGGTTTAAAATGGTGGCGGCGGCGGTGGGTAGTGCTTTGGATTAGTGAGGAGGAGCTCGGATTTTTGATCCGAGACAGGCCTCGGACAGGCGTCTTTTCAAAATTCAGATTTTTCCGTGGCGCCGCAGCCAATAGGCGCGCGGCGCCAAACTTCAGGCTTCTTCGTTTTTCGCGCCGCGACCGCTTCGGCGCGCGGCTCTGGCGATTTTCTGGAAATCCTTGGCTTCTCTTCAGTTTTCGCCTTCCAAGTTCTTGGCCTTGCACCTGTCATCACAACACATAGCACTACCTCCGTGAGACTGTTCTAAATAAAGATTAATTGCATTAAAATAAATAAACTGAAATACCTTGGGTTGTCTCCCAAGTAGCGCTGTCTTTAACGTCTTTTAGCCGGACGCAAGTTCCTTATTATTATAGGGTGTGAGAGGTTACTAAGTTCATGTATTCCATTTCATTGATCAGATATGGTTTTAACCTCTGTCCGTTTACCTTGAAGGAAGCTCCCTCTCTCCCTTTTATTTCAATTGCACCATATGGGAATACTCTTACCACCGTGTATGGTCCTGTCCAACGTGATTTTAACTTGCCTGAAAATAATTTCAACCTTGAGTTGAATAAAAGCACTTGTTGTCCTTCTTGGAAGTCTTTCGGTATCAACCTCTTGTCATGCCATACTTTCGTTCGTTCCTTGTAGATCTTTGCATTCTCAGAGGCATTGTGCCTGAATTCATCTAACTCGCTTAGCTGTAGTAGCCTCCTCTGTCCTGTTGCCTTGACGTCCATGTTTAACTTCTTCATTGCCCAATACGCTCTGTGTTCCAACTCTACTGGCAAATGACATGCTTTACCAAAAACTAACTTATATGGTGACATACCAATTGGTGTTTTGAATGTTGTTCGGTATGCCCACAATGCGTCATCCATTTTGATAGACCAGTCCTTCCTTGAGCCGTTCACTGTCTTTTCTAATATGCTCTTCACTTCCCTATTTGACACTTCTGCTTGCCCATTCGCTTAAGGGTGGTAGGCAGTTGTGGTGCGGTGGTAGACTCCATATCGGAAAAGTAATGAATTCAGCTGCTTGTTGCAAAAATGACTTCCTTCGTCACTGATGATGGCTCTCGGAGTGCCGAACCTTGTGAAAATATTCTTTTGAAGGAATTTTTGAGCGATCTTCCATCGTTTTCTTTTGTGGCTACTGCTTCTACCCATTTGGACACATAGTCCACTGCCAGAAGGATATATTGATTTCCAAAGGATGGCGGGAATGGTCCCATGAAATCGATTCCCCACACATCAAATAGTTCCACTTTCAATATCCCTTGCGAAGGCATTTCGTTTTGTCTTGAAATGTTCCCTGTTCTCTGACAACTATCACATCTCTTCACAAAGGCATGAGCATCCTTAAAAAGTGTTGGCCAATAGAATCCGCTTTGTAGTACCTTTGCCGCTGTTCTTGATGCCCCAAAGTGTCCACCACATGATAGGGTGTGGCAATGAGTGAGAACCAGGTGCATCTCCTCTTCTGGTATACATCGCCCGATGACTTGATCGGCACAATGTTTGTATAACATAGGCTCCTTCCAATAGTAGTGCTTTACTTCGGAGTAAAACCTCTTCACTTGCTGTCTTGTCAATTCTGGGGGTATTACCTTAGCTGCTAGAAAGTTAACAAAATCAGCGTACCAAGGTAAATTAAAATTCGCACTTACTTGAAACAGTTGTTCGTCTGGAAAATGATCATTTATTTGCACATCCTTGTGTTCGGCTCTGTGTTCTCGGTCTTGACAAGTGGTGCAGAATCGAATTCTCTGTCCCTTTCTTGTCACGAATTTCCACGTCGAATTCTTGTAGTAGTAAGACCCATCGAATGAGGCGAGGTTTTGCATCCTTCTTTGTCATCAAGTACTTTATGGCAGAATGGTCAGTGTATACTATCACCTTATTTCCAATCAAGTATGGCCTGAATTTCTCAAATGCATATACTATTGCTAGTAGTTCCTTTTCGGTAGTCGCGTAATTTAACTGTGCGTCATTTAGAGTTTTACTAGCATAGTAAATGGATCTAAATACCTTGTCGATTCTCTGTCCAAGCACTACTCCTACTGCATAATCGCTTGCATCGCACATCAGTTCAAATGGGAGTTCTCAGTTCGGTGCAATGACTATGGGTGCTGAAATAAGCTTCTCCTTGAGCGTCTGAAAAGCGGATAAGCATTCCTTATTGAAGTAGAATGCGACCCCCGTCATTAGCAATGTGGAAAGAGATTTTGAAACCTTTGAAAAATCCTTGATGAATCTACTATAGAAACCTGCATGCCCAAGGAAACTTCTGACCCCTTTTGTTGATACTGGAGGTGGGAGATTTTTGATTACTGAAATCTTTGCTTTGTCTACCTCAATGCCTTGGTTTGATATTTTGTGTCCCAGAACAATCCCTTCTGTTACCATGAAATGAGACTTCTCCCAGTTTAGCACAAGGTTAGATTCTTCACACCGGCTTAACACTGCTTCTAAGTGCCTCAAACATTCATCGAATGATGCTCCAAAGATCGAAAAATCATCCATAAAGATCTCTATGGTCCTCTCTACCATGTCTGAGAAAATTGCCATCATACACCTCTGAAAGGTTGCAGGTGCATTGCAAAGTTCAAATGACATCCTTCTGAATGCAAATGTACCAAAAGGACAAGTGAATATTGTCTTTTCCTGATCTTCTGGCGCTATTGCAATCTGGTGATACCCTGAGTACCCATCCAAAAAGCAGTAGTAGTTGTGCCCTGCAAGTCTATCCAACATTTGATCTAGAAATGGCAACGGGAAGTGGTCTTTTCTGGTTGCCTTGTTCAACTTGCGATAGTCAATGCAGATTCTCCATCCAGTAACTGTTCTAGAAGGAATGAGTTTGTTCCTTTCGTTGGTCACCACTGTTATTCCACCCTTTTTGGGCACCACTTGTACTGGACTCACCCATGTGCTGTCAGATATAGGGTAAATTACTCCTGCATCGAGCCATTTCAGGATTTCCTTTCTGACTACCTCTTTCATGTTTGGGTTTAGTCGCCTTTGTGCCTCGATGGATGGTCTGCTCTCCTCATCTAGACGGATCTTATGCATTACCGTTGACGGACTTATCCCTTTTATGTCTGCTAATGTCCATCCAATGGCACGCTTGTGATCCCTCAGCACTCTTAGCAGTTTATCAATCTCTTCGGTGGATAGGTGGCGTGAAATGATCACTGGTAAGGTTTTATCTTCACCTAGGTATTGGTATTGTAAATGATTGGGTAGGATTTTTAACTCTAACTCTGGAGCCTTCTCTGTGGATGGTAATGATCTTTCTGGCATCTGCCCAAGCTCTTCATACTTCCTCTTATCCCATTTCTCATAAACATTCATTCAATTTGCATACTCCATCAGACCTGGATCGTCTCTACTATTATCATCCCATTTGGTCAGTACTTCTTCAAGCGTATCATCATGTCCGAACTCCTCGGCTGACACTGCATCTTCGATAAGATCAATGGCTGAGCAGTTATCATTGGCATCTGGAAAAGTTGCTGCCCGAAAAACATTGAAAATCACATCTTCTTCATCTACCCGAAGCTTCAACTCCCCTTTGTGAACATCAATGAGAGCCTGTCCTGTGGCTAAGAAGGGTCTGCCAAGTATGATGGGGATTCCGTCGTTATCTTTTATGTCTAAGATAACGAAGTCAGCGGGAAAGATGAACTTGTCCACCTTCACTAATATATCTTCGATGACTCCTCTAGGATGAACTATGGAGCGGTCAGCTAACTGCAAAGTGATGTTTGTAGGTTTGACTTCTCCCATTCCCAGTTTGCAGAAAACTAGATAAGGCATCAGATTTATGCCTGCCCCCAAATCGCACAATGCTTTCTGACATTCAAACTTCCCAATGGTGCATGGGATGGTGAAGCTCCCTGGATCTTGTAATTTCTGAGGTAGTTTTCTCTGTAGGATGACACTACATTCCTCAGTCAACACCACTGTTTCGTAGTCCTCTATCCTCATCTTTTTGCTAAGAATATCCTTCATGAACTTTACGTAGCTCGGCATCTGCTCTAATGCTTCAGCAAACGGAATATTGAGTTGCAATTGTTTGAGAATTTCCACAAATTTAGAGAATTTCTTGTCAAGAGCACATGTTTTTAACCTCTGGGATATGATATCTTCACAGGAGCGCTTCACTGCCTTCTACCAACTTTTCGGCTTCTGGGCTCTGGGCGCATATCACTGCTGGCGGCCGCGGCCAAACTTCGCCTGTCCCGAGTTTTGGCGCATGCTTCATCGCTCATCGGCGCCATTGGCCGCCGCGAACTTTCTATCTCCACTGATTCGACATTCTTCAGGTCAATCGCCTGACATTGTGCCTTCATATTGCCTTCCCCAGGTGCAAATTGCTTTTCTTGCGTTTCGCTGTTCAACATGATCGCGAGTTCTCCTATTTGCGTTTCCAACTTCTTCATGGCCATTCTCGTTTCGTCCATGAACTGATTTTGATACCTAGTGAAACTGAGTATGGCTTCTCGTAACTCCTCTCTCTCTTCCTCTACGGTTGGAGCTTGATCATATTGACAGTAGTAATCCATGTCTTCAGGATCCCTGAGATGAATCAAAACCAACAACGGATCACGGCACACTTGTTTTCACAAATAAAAAATAAAATAAATAATTTAAAGGAAATAATAAAACAAAAATAAAAACCAAGTTAGAAATTAAAAATAGATAAAATTGATATTGAACTATGCCTAATCCCCGGCAACGGCGCCAAAAACTTGATGCGCGAAAAGATGCACACACTTTAACGCAAGTGCACGTTATCGTGACAAGTAATATAATCTAGGTAAGACCGAATATCGTCCACAAGGATTAGTGTTCAAGTACCAATTATCTATCTTTTGTTATCTATTTGGTAATCGATATTTGAGTTTGTTGATTATACTAACAATTATAAGTACTAATTAACTATGTGTTTACTTCAGTAGTGATGGAAATAGGGCTTCCAAGTCGCTTCAACTATCCGCTTATATTACTTATTAATGCAATGAATTATGGTTCTTCTTCTTTTGGAGCTAGCAGGTTTACTAATTCGTTTTATACTCCCGTTAAGGCTATATAAACACTCAAACACAGTAGCCCTCCTTTCTACCTTTCGGTGATAAGGATGACTCTATAGGAGGATTAAGACCAAAAACCTTGTTAATCGTCAAGCGCCATGCGTGCAATTATGTGTTTAAACCTCTTATTAACGATACACAAGTAATTGAGGTATTTTCATCCCCAATCCAAAATATGTCTACCCAACTTACAACATAGTCACAACCTCCTCCTTTCGAAGTTTGATTAGAAATCATATAAATAATGATAATTAGTGATCAATTAATTACCAAGCATTCAAAGCAATTATTGGGTAAATCTCAACAATAAGAAGAACAACCATAAATATGCATCAATTCATACATAAGGTTCAAGTGATTTGACATGGAAAGCCCTATAATGGAATTAGTTCCTAGCCATTGACATGACAAGAACTAATTCAAAATCCAACATAAAAACTGAAAGTAAAGTAAAGAAAAGAAAAGAAAATTACTAAGTAAAGGTCTCCAATCTTCAACTCCAAGAAGTCTTGTGTTTGTGCAAGAAAGGAAACCCTTAAAAACTGCCTAGGGTTCTCTTTTTATAGCCTCCAAACCGCCTTCAACTTTTCCCTTCAGGCCTGGCCCAGAAATCGTCTAAAAACCTGATTTTCTCGCGTCGGCGCCGGCCGCGACGCCGGAACTTCTGCGCTGTTCTGGTGATTAGGCGCCGCGACCCTGCACTCTGCTGTCTAGAGGCGCCGCGGGGCTGCAACTTCTGCAGGTCTTCTGGATATTGGGCGCCGGAGCGCCGCCTCGCTGTGGCGCGCCCGCTGGCCGCGTCCGTGCTTGGTTCGCCACTTTCTCGTCTTTTAAGCTCTGGAACCTCCACTTTTGCCCTCTTTTAGCTCCTTTTCTGCCAAATAGCCATTTTAACCAATTTGACTCAAAAGAAAGAAAATATATCCTAAGACGACACATATTTGTACAAAAAGGGACAAAAGACTAATTGAAAACGACTCAAAAAGTGTATATAAAATACACCGATCAGTCTTGTCTATGCAACGACGAGCATCTGCACCGCGTCTATGCAACAACGCATTTCATGTAAGCCCATGCAACGGCTTCATCCATGTTTTGTCCATGCAACGATGAGCATCTGCATCGCGTCTATGCAATGACGCCATTTCATGTAAGCATATGCAACGACTTCATCTGTGTTTCGTCTATGCAACGACGAGCATCTGCATCACGTCTATGCAACGACGCCATTTCATGTAAGTCTATGCAACGACTTCATCTGTGTTTCGTCTATGCAACGACGAGCATCTGCATCACGTCTACGCAACGACGCTATTTCATGTAAGCCCATGCAACGGCTTCATCTATGTTTCGTCCATACAAGACGACAACGCCCATACAAGGCGTCATTTGCATTTCGTCCATACAAGACGACAACACCCACACAAGGCGTCATTTGCATTTCATCCATACAAGACGACAACGCTCATACAAGGCGTCATTTGCATTTCGTCCATACAAGACGACAACGCCCACACAAGGCGTCATTTGCATTTCGTCCATACAAGACGATAATGCCCACACAAGTCGTCATTTGCATTTTGTCCATACAAGACGATAACGCCCTCATAAGGCGTCATGTGCATTTCATCCATACAAGACGACAACGCCCATACAAGGCGTCATCTGCATTTCGCCTATACAACACGGCGTATCATCACATCATTTCATTACATCTACAAACACCATGTCTTTTCCAGCACCACATCACCTGCAACCTAGTGTCAATCATACTTCGACACTGGGACAAATTTTGAATTTGCGTCGTCATTGTCTTTAATTTTGCAGCATCACAGTAGCCCAGTGTCATCATGATTCGACACTGGGACAATTTTGAATCGGCGTCCGCCTGCTTTTATTTTCTAGCATCGCATCAACCCAGTGTCCTCATAATTCGACACTGAGACAAATTTTAAATCTGCATCAGCTTTGTCTTTTATTTTGGCATCACGGCGACCCAGTGTCATCATAATTCGACACGAGAACAAAATTTTGAATTTGCATCAGCTTTTGTCCATTCTTTCTCTTGATCTTTGTCTTAATTCTGATGATGAAAACAAAATTGGCTACAAGTCAACGTCTTTGTCCGAAAACTTTATCATCGTCTTCGGTCAAAGAGGGACAAGCTGTTGACACCCAATTTTGACCCATATTTTAGTCATTTCTTGTAATTTTAAGCATTTTAGGACACCGGATTTTAATCACCATTTTTTGGCATTTTTGTATATTTTTTACCTAACATTCTATGTTGTTTAAATAATTAATTGGCACCACGTTTCTACTTTTAATTAGGCATTAAACATTTCTTAAATATTGCATTTTTATTATTATTGCATCGGCATTTGCATTTTAATAATTTTGCATCTTTTTAAATATTTTTTTTTCTTTTAAAAAAATAAACCCGTTTTGCATTTTTGTCAAATCACCGATCGGTCAGAAACCTGACGGATCAGTCCAATCCACCGGAAACCAAAGCCCAAACTGAGACCCAAAAATGAAGCCAGTACACCTTTCATCTTTTCCCTCCAATACTCAATACCCAAAACCCTAAACCTAAATACCCCTATAAATAAAAACCTTACCCCCCATTAAAAAAAACCCTCAGCCAGCCGCAGCCTTTATCACCCCTCTCCCTTTTCATTTTTGAAATTTTCCACCCCTATAATCTACACCTTCAGCTGCCACATTAAAGACAAAAACCTATATTAACAACATCAGCAGCCGCCCAGCAACACCCCTCCCCTGCTGCTATTCTTATCGCCCCACTGCTCGAACCACCACCAGTGCACCACCATCACTGTCCCGTCGAAACCCTACCGTCTCGCCCCACTGCTCGAACCACCACCAGTGCACCACCATCACTGTCCCGTCGAATCCTTATCCGTCGAACCTCACCGGCGAACTCCATTGTTCCAAATTCTGTCGACAACCACGGGGCGTCGCTCCGGCGTACCTCGCCGTGGAAGTGACGCCCCTCTTTTGTTGTTAATGAATATTGCCGGGGGTCAAACTCCGGCGATGTCATTGTATTCGCTTCTTTTGCGACTATCGGTTGTTCTTTCGCTTACTGGACGAATTTTCGTTGGTTTGGTATATTTTAAAACTCCGGCGATAATAGTGATGTCTCCAACTTTGTTTGCTATTTCGTATGTTGTTGGCTGGTGAACTGTTTTGACAATTTTTGCCTCTTTGCTTTTGTTTGGAATCGATTATGGACCGATTCTGGGTCCATTTGGCAACTGATTTCAGTCATCAATTTGTTGTTAAAGCTGTTTGCATTTTGCTCACGATTTTGCTATGTTTTACCGCTGAAAGCTGCTATATTTGGTACTGATTTTGCTATATTCGGGCCTGATTTTCTTTCTGGCCGGAGTTTAAAACTCCGACGATAGCCTGTATTTTTCGGTGAACCACTGTCGCAGATGTGGATATTGAACCACAACTGTTTCGCTGGCTGTTGTGAACTGTTTTGACCATTTTGCCCTTTTATCTTTATTAAACTGATTTTGAACAAATTGCTACATTTGAATATTGAGTATTCACTGATTTGAAACAAATACTACACTTGATTGGCCAATGAAAAAGTTATCCGTCGATTTTTGAGGCCTCCACAGTTGCAAAGATGGAAAATAAAATAAAATGAAGTTTTCTGGGCAATGATGATTTCTTCCACTTACACAGGATAACCAACATGCGTTGGCAGGACGAATTCTCGCAGCCGCACTTGTTTAGGATGTCCCACTTTATATTTTTTATATATCTGAGCCCTCCGTGTTTAAAACTATTACTGTTTTGACGCGGATCTGAAGGTTTTATTTACTTTATTGTTTCTAGCAATACTGGCCGATGAAGGAATCTCCGTCTGATTTCCAAGGCCTCCCCTATACAAAAGACAGATTTATTTTTTGCTTTATTTATTAATTCTTGCTATTACTTTAAAATTATTTATTCTATTACTAACACTTTTTGTTTATGCAGGTATCCAGAGATGCATTTCAAAAAGAATGTCCCGGAGTTTTATTTTATGTCGCATTTAATTTTAGCTTTATTATTCTGTATTGCATTTCATTATTGTAAATTATGAAAACTGCTTAGAATATGTAGAATAAAAAGGCAATAAACAATTAACCTAGGTTTGAACGGATAACTGCAAGTTAGCGTATCTTAAAGGATGTATAACCCCTTCCCTTTAGGATAATAAAGAACCCTTACTCGGAATCTCATTAATTTTGCAGACTATTAAATGGAGATTAATTGCAGTATTTTATTGCAATAATCAAGTGTCCTAATTCACTTAATTAATTAGGTGGCGACTCCTTAAAATCAGCATTATTGCTCCATCCAGGGAACCGCGCCAAAAAGCAACGTTGTGGATACCGTTTAGACCCCGATGTCAAAAACGGGCGCGACACAACTTCTTGAGGAATGTTTAGAGACAGCTCAGCTACGTTCTTCATCAATAGGTGCCTCCACATTTGTGTGTGCAATATAAGTATGTGAATCATGCAGTAATATATGTGGTGATAATATCTGAGTTCCAAGCTCATCTTCTGCAAGTAACAACAACAACAACATACCCAGTAAAATCCCACCACGTCGGGTCTGGGGAGGGTAGAGCGTAGACAAACCTAACCTCTACCTTGGTAGGTAGAACGACTGCTTCCGGAAGACCCTCGGCTCAAGACCTGCAAGTAAATCCAGCAAAACTCTAGAACTGGTATGTTGAAAAGGGAAAATATGTTCAGTAGAGACGGGCTCAAGATCATAAAGCTTACATCCCTTCTGAGTAGTACCATAACCCATGCACACTGATCTGACTCCCTTTGGTCAAAATTTATCAGTCTTGGCCAAATTGTAGCATGACATAAACAACCAATCACCGTTATATAAGATAAATCAGATTTTCTCTTAAATAGGACTTCAAATAGAGACTTACTGCTGAAAACTATTGATGGAATCTTATTTATGATATGAACAACTCCAAATATGCATTCACCCCAGGATCTTATTGGCAAATGGCCTTGAAATCTAATAGCACTTGTAGTTTCTAAAATATGTTTATGCCTTCTTTCCACCACATCATTTTGTTGAGGTGTGTGTGGACACGAACTTTGATAAATTATGCCATGAGTCTTAAAAATTTCACTGGATTGTGCATTAAAAACTCTCTTCCATTATCTGATCTAAATGTTTAATATTCAAACCAAACAGAGATTGAATCATAATAATAAAAAAATTCAACAAAGTAAAACATCAAATGCATTAGAAACACCCAAGTCCATTTAGAATAACCATCAACCAATGTAAGGAAAAATCTCATCTTATTACGTGTGTCAGCTTTTTAGGGTTCCCATACATCCAAATGTACTAAATGAAAATAACCAGTGCTTCTGTTACTACTAATGGGGAATGGTAGTCTAACTTATCTTGCTAAGGGACAAATATCACAATGTTGCAGAACAAAACTACTTTTATCGTCAAACATGTTTATTTTCCTAAAAACACCCATAGGTACATCCCCTAGCCTTTTATGCCATATTGCACCATCAACACAACTGCTTGTTATTGTCACATGTCTTATTTCTGCTTTATTTACATGTCTTTGAGTCCTTAGCACATAGAGCCCTTCCACTTCTTCACTAATCTCCTTCACTCTCCCAGTGAAGAGATCCTTAAAAATAAAGAAATGAGGTAAAAAGAGAGCACATCAATTCAATTCTCTAGTCAGTTTTGACATAGACAAAAGATTGAATTTAAAAGTTGGCACACAATACATTCTTCACTACATCACCTCATATTAATTGACAGTTCCCAAATTTTGTGATGTCATGAATCACAAGTAGGTAATTGCACCTTGCATGGATTACCAACTGTCAATCCATGATTCAATAAAGTTTCATTACCAATTATATGATTGGTTGCACCACTATCTACTATCCATTTTGCACAACTATTTTTAGAACAACTAGCTGTAATATTACAGTATGAAGTTGCAGAAAATATACCTTTCACATTTGCACTTGACTCACTGAGCATAGGCTTGTTCAATAGATGGAGAATTTGATTGTATTGGTCTTTAGTAAAGTACGGAGTTGGCTGCACAAGATTAACACTAACAACCTGCATCTACGGTACTGAATCTACAGCTGTAAGAATATTTACCTTTTTCTTGCCTTTAAAATCTAAAGGACAACCTAACAATTTGTAGCAAACATTCCTAGTATGTCCCTTTGTGTGATATTGAGTGCACACCTTTAATTTGTAGTATTGATCTCCAGTGTGTCCTCTCATGTCACATTAATCACAATACCAATCTCCTTTCCTAGGCCTTTGAGATAATCCTCCTCCACCAGGAGGACCAGGTCCATGACCTCCATTTATATTAGTAAACAAAGTAGTAGGATCATTGTTCTTACATGCCTTACAATGTTTACCACTCAAAGCCTTTTGACTCTCATATTGAATTATCATTGCATAACATTGGTTGACACTAGGTAATGAATTCATCATGGGAATTTAACTCCTTGCATTTGTATAATTATCATTTAGTCCCATGAGAAACTGCAACAATTTCTGTCTAAGTATATTATCAGAATATTCTTTTGATCTCTCACAATCACATGATGAGTCAAACTCATCCCAAAGATCCTTCAACTTGGAAGAATACACAAAAACAGGGGAAACTTCTTGAGTTAAGGTCACTATTTCTTTGTGAAGATGAAATATCCTCGGCATATTCACATTATCAAATCGTTCCTTTCGATCCTTCAAAACTAGAAATGCATTAGATCGAAACAAATTCCACTAATCAACTCTTTACTTACATTACACAATCCATGAAACAACTATCGCATTGTATTGATCCTATTTTTTCTTCTCAGATTCAGTCGTGAAATCATCCATTTTGATACTTCCATTGATAAAATCTAATTTGTTCTTCGACAATAGATTGAATTTCACCGCACGGCTCCACAGTGTGTAATTCTCCATTCAGAGTAACTGAATTTGAATTTTCAGTGCTCCTGGTACATTTGAAGCTGATATGTACAATGGATGAGTGTGATCTATTCTCACTGTCATTGATACTTCAGATTGCGAAAAACACAGATAATCTCTCAATTTCTTCACTAACATTCTGCAAAAAAAAAAGAAAAAAACTCTCGGATTTTCTCAATATCGCTCTGATATCATGTCAAAATATCAATCAATCATACATGCAAAACAAATCTAGAATGATATGCTAAGCGTCAAGCAACAACCAGAATGAAATATTATTTAATCGTGGAAATGCCATGTCAGGCGCACCTATCAGAATCGGAACAGACCAATTACCAGATCCACCTATCATCGCCGGCATAACCATAAAAAAGATCATTAAAAAAGCGTGAACCGTTATTAAAACATTATAAAGTTGATGATTCCCACCAAGAATTTAATCGCCGGGTCGTGCAAAATATTTATTGAAAGTGATCTGAATGAATTACAAGATGATAACCAACTCCTATATATACACATCAATCATATCTAACTATAGTTGATATATACTAACCGACACTAGGCTTAACCATCAACTAGCTTAGTAAGCCAGCTAGTGTGGTGTAAAATATCTTCTAACAAACATAACATAATTACAGCTTATTTCCAGCTCATCCTCATCTCATCTTCTGCATATTAATGGTATTTTCTCAATATAAAGACTAATAAAAAATTTGATCAATTAGTAGCCAGTCTAACATTGAGTCTCTTTAACCATACTGAGTGAAGTAGGGTGTAGATTACATCAAAGGGCTGAGCCGGTCGATGCACCTTGAAATGCCTTTGCAATCTCCTCACTCTGTTTTGCATTTTAAGTACTTACCAGGAGAAACTCCTTTCAAGATTGTCTTTCATTCTTGGAATAGTTGTTTGAAATTCTCACAGGAATGTATCCTGCGTAAATGGCTTTAGTAATTCTTGGACTTGCAACTTCATATCCACTGGGAGCTAAACAAAACTTTTCTGACCCAATAAATATGTGTAATTTTGACCCACTGGGAGGTATTTGTGGACTCGCATTTCGTCGTCTTTACCTTTCCAGTGTTGAAGTAAAGTTTGTCTAATGTAGCCATGTGATCCACCAGCAAAGAAGGCAAGAATAGGGCGATTGGTTGGGCGTAAGCCTAGGTCTGGGGGTGCAAGATTTATAGTGTTGGCTAATCCATATACCTCATGCAATGAAATGTCTCTTTTGGGTTGGAATCCTTCTGAGATATTGGCATTGCATAGCACTCTGATGAAATTCTTGAAAACTTTGGATTTCCACTAGAAATGTTTGGTGCCTGAATTGAGTTCCGAAATAATAAAAGTATAAAACATATGGTAGTCAGCTAGTCTTGAAGTGTTTGGGCCATAATGACTCGTTTGGTACGTCGCACTGGATTGTATTAATTTTATTGGACGTTATTAATATATAATGAATGATATTAGAGTATTAATATATAATGATTTTTTTTTTTAGTATAGTCCAGAGGAGACCCACCCACTAGATGGGTCTAAAAAATGGCAATTGGACTGTACTATTTCTAGCGGCTGAAAACGTCCATCAAACGTTATATTTTTTATTTATTTAATACAGTCCAGTTTAATACAGCATACCAAACGTGCCGAAAGATGCTTTAACCAGAAAGTGTTCAAGGTTGCATATTGTGAGACAATTTTAAGTAAACTAGTAGGAATAGGCCTGCTGTGCACGTGCCTAATTTTGGCCTTCTCCGATATATAAATCTACAATTTCTTTATTGTCAGTTTCAAAGAAATTTCATATTATGCAGCAAAAATGCCTTTGTATTTAAAATCTGAATGACAATTTTAACGACAATTTTAAAATGTGAGTATAAAGAACAAGCTAAAGCCTAGAAACGTCTCTGCTACATGATATTGTACTGTTATGAAAGAGCCAAAAAAGAAGAAAAGAAGAAAAGAAAAAAAGTCAAAACCCTCGAAAAAGCAACCAATTTGAAGTTACTACTAAAAGACTCAAAGCTTGTATTAACGTGTACAATATTATATTTAATCATATTTAATATTGTGTAATTATTGTAGATATAAGATTCCTATTGTATGAGAATTTCATATTATACACCCTATATATTTGTATTAATGAAAAATGTGTTGGATTGAATGTGAAAAACAAGGAAATGAGAAATGTAACAACAACAACAATATGTTAGAATCTGGAAATGAACAAAGTAAATTGTCTTGCTGAGTCGATTAGATGAACAATCTATCTTTAAGATAATATTGACTCGTATCTCCTTTCAACGGTGTAATGACACTTTATCTCCCAAGATAAAACAACAATCAAACAAATGAGCAAAGGGAACTCAAGTGTTTGCTTAGTAGGAAAAATCTTTTAATGTTTTGTGATTGCAAGAGAGGAAGATAATTTCAGAGAATTGTTAAGTGTAAAGTGTAAGGTGTGTTCTTGCAAATGTGTCAAAGACCCCATTTTATAGTATGAAGAAGATGGTCTTCCACATAGCCAAGTAATGGCCAATAAAGACCATATAATGCCTTGAATGTGGAGTAATAATTCAGCCAAATAATGGCTGAATTCATGAGCTATATAATGGAGAATTAATGCTCCAAAGTCGGCCCAAAAACAGTTTTCGTTCATCTTCCAACGGTCTGAAACGTCCGCAGCGCCGCGGCTTTCGGCGCCGCGGCCCTGCAGGCAGGCACCGCGACATTTTCAGACTCGTTTCATCTTTCACACATTGTACACGTCTTCCTTTCATTTACCAACGTGAAACCATTGTTATTTGACCAATAACTATCTATTATCTTACGTCTCAAAAAATTCGTATACGTACCAATATCTCTTCCACTTAAGGAAATTACGATTTTTGGCACTTTATGTGCACGAGTGTGGAAACCATGTTTCCGACGTGCGGGGCTCCAATTATCCGAGTCATAATTAATAGGATTAATTTTATTTCACGTTTAATAAATTTCCAACAATCCCCTCTTGGAAGAGATTTTGGTGCACCCGCATGGTGCCTTTCGAGCAATCACTCGACGGATTAATGTTGCATCTGGAGAGGTATTAGACGTATTTTGTATACGTCTTTTGAGTCATTTTTAGTTAGTATTTTACTCGTTTTTGTTGTGTTTAGTATAGTATTATATTTGTTTTTCTTTCTTTTGAGTCACAGCGGTTCCAAAAGGCAAAATGGCGAAAATGAGCGAGAATTGGGCAGAAAATGTGCTCCCGAGGCAAAAAGGACGAAAATTGGCAAAGCAGGACGAAGGATTTTAAGCACCGCGGTGCCACTATGCAGAACCGCGGTGCCATATTTGATGAGAAGGTGCAAGAGTTTTGGTAGCGCGATGCCGGTGCGAAAAATCTCAGTTCCGAAGAAGAATTGGCTAAGGGCAGATTGGTAAATTTGGAACATATTTAAGCCCTAGGGATTAATGCTATGAAGGGGTTGGTCATTCTACAACATAGCACAACACAAGACAACAATGTAGGCTGCAATTGGAGACTTAGTTCGCAGTAATTTCTTTTCTTTCGTTTTTAGTTCAGTAATATGCTGTAATTGACTAGACATAGGTTAAAATCGCGGACGACGGTACCCCGATACTTGTGTAGCATTATAGGGTACTGTTCTTAATCCTCCTATGTGGTAAATCCTATCATAGAAATATAGAAGAGTTCTGCACTGGGGTTGAATGATTATATGTCCTAACCGGAATATAATACAGTTTAGTTAACCGCTATCTTAACGTAGAAGAAGAAGTCATTCTAGTTGCATTAAGGATTGAGTAGAGTGGATAGTCGAGGATTTTGGAAGCCCTATTTCATTCATAACTTATTACAACTTAAATAATTCAGTAATTCTTGCAATTATTCTAGTAGTTAAACAAAAACTCAACTCAAATATCGATTGCCAAATAAATAACATAAAATAGATGAACGGTAATTAGAAACCAGTCTCTGAGGACGATATTCGGTCTTATAAGACTATATTACTTGGCAACGATGCGTACGCTTGCGTGAGCATTCGAAATATCGGCTAACAAATTTTTGGCGCCGTTGCCGGGGACTGGCGTACTTCTAATATCGAACAATCTATTTTTATTTCTAATTTGGCCTTATTTTTATTTTTATTTTTACTATTAGAATCCTGTTGCCTTGATTTTATTTGTTGATTTTGATCTATTTCAGGAATCTAGTGTATGCGAAGAAAGAGAGGAGCAGATACACTTGTTCCCTTCAACCCTGAAATCGAAAAATTGTGCAAAGCAGGATTGAGAAAAAAATTGTTGATTTACTAGCCATGGAAAATCAGCAGAACAACAACGGGGTACGTGACGATGGGTTGGATAATGAGGTACCGGCTGCCATGAGACAAGTCCACCACCTGCAGAAATGAGCTTGAGAGATTATGTTTTCCCACGGTTACTGGTGCACATACATGTATCAGGCTCCCAGCAATAGGGGCAAACAACTTTGAGATCAAGCCAGCCATCCTGAGCATGGTCCAGAACACAGTACAGTTTGGGGGATTACTGTCACGACCCGACCCCGGGCCCGCGACCGGTGCCCTACCTGGGCACCCTTACAGGTATACATCAGAGATAATCAGCGGAAACATACATGAAACTTTAAAAAATAAACAACAGAAGTAAAATAACAGGTTAGCCGATAGGGCTACCTTCCAGGACATAATATATACAACCGAAGCAGTTGCCTCCTTTCTTTTACAAACTGACCCACAATATGTGACTACAGACCTCTAAGAATTTTAACATAACAACTGTGGCGGGACAGGGCCCCGCCATACCCCTGAATGTACATGAATCTACTACCTCAGGGAAAAACCGTACCAAGAGCTAAGCCTCCGGAGCAAATGGAGCTTTCTTTCAAAAACTGAACTGAGATCCTAAAAGCAAGGACCAACCTGGGTACCTATAACCTGCGGGCATGAACGGCCCGAAGGGGTCGATAACAGTGCGAATATGGAGCAAATAACGTCTGAGAAATGCATCATAACTATACAAAAGAATGTCATTTTAACTCCTGAAATCAATCGTATATTAACCGTTCCTTTCCTTCTTTCAATAAGAATTAACCTCATATTCTTACATACATACCTAAGAAATTAATCAAGTTTTTTCCACATAACTTACATATCTTACATAACACAATCCGGCCCTTTATGGAGGGACTTCTTATTTGGGAGCTTACTTTGATTATCCATACGTGATAACGTAATCCGGCCCATTTGCGGGTCACGGTGTACTGATAAATCATGTGGCATAATCCGGCCCGCCTGTGGGGCTCGGTGTACTGTGGAATCATGTAGCATAATCCGGCCCGCCTGTGGAGCTCGGTGTACTGTGGAATCATGTATCATAATCCGGCCCGCCTGTGGAGCTCGGTGTAAGATGACGTAACCCGGCCTAAGTGTAGGCTCGGGGTAATATGGCGTAATCCGGCCTATGTGTAGGCTCGGTGTATCTCATAACGTAATCCGGCCTATTTGTAGGCTCGGTGTATTTCATAACGTAATCCGGCCTATTCGTAGGCTCGGTGTATCTCATAACGTAATCCGGCCTATTTGTAGGCTCGGTGTATTTCATAACGTAATCCGGCCTATTCGTAGGCTCAGTGTGATTTTCCTTACATAACATTTTTAAACCATCTTTTCACTTCTTCTTAAGTCGTCATAACAACTTCCCATAACCAAGTAGCTTATTCTCTTTAAAACCATATAACTTCCACTTTTAAAATCAATCCCCTTTTCACATATAAATTCAAATCATTTTTAAACATAAAATCAACTTACTTACTTTAAATAAATCAAGACACGTAGCTTTAAATCAAATCTCATAACTTCCTAACCATTTTTACCAACATCTCCCATAAGACTTGGTAAGGACTTAGGATAATTTAAACATACTTTTAACTAGAATCAACAACGTGAACACTTCTTAACTTCAGGAGTAGAAGGAATCATGAAATAATATCACATGGCTATTTCATACGTAGGATCATGCCAAAGAAGGAAGGGGTTCACATACCGCGACGATTATCGACAAGTAGCAAAATGCTCCAAAGTAATTCAACCTTGATATCTAATCCATCCTTCAAGTAGGATACGCTATACTAAGTACTTCAACCTATCATGGTCACAATACGTCCATTAACCTCTTACTTCACGTAGAATATTCTAAGTGCTAAGTCACTAAATTCTACGGAAAATCGGACAACACCTCCTTTGTTTCTACCTACTTTGCCACATTTTCAAGGCGAAATACAATAACCAAACAGCCCCAATTGGCTCACAACAATATAGAAGGTAGTCCAATACAAATGAATAACTAAACAGCCCCAATTGGCTCACAATTTAGAAAGTAGTCCAATACAAATGAATAACAAACTAAAATCCAAATTCGGCCACCTTGAGTTCAACCATACCGATTCTTATCAAATTGGTAGCATAACATGATATCAAGTCGCAACTGATTATACTACTATAATCTCCAAATAAGTAACATGCGACGATTTCTAATAGACGATCAATTAGTAATCCAACTTCAAGTGGCTTATATAACATTTCGGATTTAAGCTACAAGTAATCCATAATACTTATAAACTTCAACTTAACAACTTCATGCTAGCAACCTGTATAGCTAACAACAACAAGTATAAATATAATCTTGTAACACTATTAAGAGACAAGATTATACCTCAACGAATCTCAAACCAATTTCCATATCCGAAGTCGCTCCTTAGCAACATAGAGACTCTTTAAGACACTTCAATCCGCTACTTGAGACCCTTAGAACACTACCAACAACTTTCCTTCAAACTTCCAATCCAAAACCTAGAAAGCCACTAGGTTTTCACTTTGCGACTAATACGAAAACTCTCTTTTTCCGGGATTTTTCTATTGAGATACGCTTCTGATACACTTAGGAACCTTGGGTTAAAGTCTTGTGAGTATTGAACAACAATTGAAAATTTTCTTCTCTTATTTTTCACCAAACCCGAGAGCACAAGGCTTCAAGAACAAGGGTTCTTCAATTTTTTCTAAGTGTGGAACTCTTGTCTTGCTACTAGTACCCTTATATAACAACATGGAGGACTAAGATAAAAACACATGGGTGGTTTGGATGATCTCTCATTAAATATCATGCTAAGTGGTCCCATTGACCAAGTCAATAATATCAAGCTCTCTAATAGCAAGACTTGTCTTCCTAACAAGGGTCAAATGACCCTTGTGCCCATGCTACAATTCGCCCAAGCTCACTTAAGGGGGGTGACACGTGTCACCCTCCCATTCGTCACAATAATTCGTTTTCCGACAAATTCAAATTTCCGATAAAGTTTTACAAGTCTCAAATCTTAACACTTGTGAGTTCTTACTTACGTTCTTAAAACATATCCTGTAAATACGGGGTGTAACATTCTTCCCCCCTTAGAAACATTCGTCCCCGAATGTTCTTTCGGAGTCAAACTCATAATTAGCGACATAGTTTCCTTTCACAACCCCGACATACCAATAATGCCACACATGGCCCTAATACCTCGCACACGCATACCCGTCCATCACAAGCCCAAAAGAGGTTACCTTTTCGTACTTCCAACTCCTTCTAACATACATACCTAACTTCCATACCAATTCTGGCCTCTAATCTTTGGAGTCACTCTATAAGACAAAATACGACCATTACCGGCTTTCACGACCTGGTTCCGGTGGAATGCGTCCACGAACCCATAAAACAATTAACTAGCCTTGGGCCTTGCACCCTCGTGACCCTGTCACGTAGCGGAACTACTACCAACTGATCCCACTCCATTCCAGGCCATGGGGAGACCCGTAACAGGTCCTTAACAGGCTGGCGTGACTTAACTCTTATCCTTGGTCCGACTTAAAATCTTTCTACAGAAGACCTCGCACATCTAAGGTTTCAGTGTCTTCACATTCTTAGGCTCGCAATTTCCATGCTCAAGCCTATCTTATCAGTCTCAGAACGGGTACAAAACTTCTCATAATACCATAATCGTGTCGTTGATCACAAGAACCATTACTTACTCTATACGGACCTCATCCGTACCATTTCTTAAGCCTACTATGCGACTTAATCTATTTACATGACATTAGTTAGGTTCCTTAACATGGCTTTCTTAAGGGTTCACTACCCTATCGACGACTCATCATTTTCCCAATAATCTCAAAATAAACCACAAGACCTTGGCGAAAATTCATTAACTATTCCATACCTTCCGGTATCTAGTTAGTCTTTACCAATTCTGGTAATCTAAAATCATTCTAGGCAACACGCGTCGACCTCATACATAAATCCGTATAGATGTATGTCACAATACCAACTATACTATAATCATTACCAACCCGATACGCAATCCACATAGTCCTTCCCGTCACCGCTTTCTACCGTGTTGCAATCAACATAACTCGTTAGGAGAGACGACCCTAACAACACAACCTATGGCACGATCTCGAATGAGAAGAATGGAAACCAATCCTAAATGTCCTGCAGACCTCACGATTATAGATGTGGTGCACAACACACGATAATCAAGACTACTAGACACGATGCAGTAGACACTTTCCGAGGACTACGACTCGATACCACTTTTGTCACGACCAGGCCGGGCTCAGGTGCCCTACACAGGCACCCTTACAGGTATACATCAGAGATAATCAGCGGAAACATACATGAAACTTTAAAAATAAACAACAGAAGTAAAATAACAGGTTAGCCGATAGGGCTACCTTCCAAGACATAATATATACAACCGAAGCAGTTGCCTCCTTTCTTTTACAAACTGACCCACAATATGTGAATACAGACCTCTAAGAATTTTAACATAACAACTGTGGCGGGACAGGGCCCCGCCATACCCCTGAATGTACATGAATCTACTACCTCAGGGAAAAACCGTACCAAGAGCTAAGCCTCCGGAGCAAATGGAGCTTTCTTTCAAAAACTGAACTGAGATCCTAAAAGCAAGGACCACCAACCTGGGTACCTATAACCTGCGGACATGAACGCAGCCCCCCGAAGGGGGTCAGTACAACAGGTACCGAATATGGAACATAAATAACGTCTGAAATGCGATCATAAGCGTACAAAGAATGTCATTTTAACTCCTGAAATCAATCGTATATTAACCGTTCATTTCCTTCTTTCAATAAGAATTAACCTCATATTCTTACATACATACCTAAGAAATTAATCAAGTTTTTTTTTCCACATAACTTACATATCTTACATAACACAATCCGACCCTTTATGGAGGGACTTCTTATTTGGGAGCTTACTTTGATTATCCATACGTGATAACGTAATCCGGCCCATTTGCGGGTCACGGTGTACTGATAAATCATGTGGCATAATCCGGCCCGCCTGTGGGGCTCGGTGTACTGTGGAATCATGTAGCATAATCCGGCCCGCCTGTGGAGCTCGGTGTACTGTGGAATCATGTATCATAATCCGGCCCGCCTGTGGAGCTCGGTGTAAGATGACGTAACCGCTAAGTGTAGGCTCGGGGTAATATGGCGTAATCCGGCCTATGTGTAGGCTCGGTGTATCTCATAACGTAATCCGGCCTATTTGTAGGCTCGGTGTATTTCATAACGTAATCCGGCCTATTCGTAGGCTCGGTGTATCTCATAACGTAATCCGGCCTATTTGTAGGCTCGGTGTATTTCATAACGTAATCCGGCCTATTCGTAGGCTCAGTGTGATTTTCCTTACATAACATTTTTAAACCATCTTTTCACTTCTTCTTAAGTCGTCATAACAACTTCCCATAACCAAGTAGCTTATTCTCTTTAAAACCATATAACTTCCACTTTTAAAATCAATCCCCTTTTCACATATAAATTCAAATCATTTTTAAACATAAAATCAACTTACTTACTTTAAATAAATCAAGAAACGTAGCTTTAAATCAAATCTCATAACTTCCTAACCATTTTTACCAACATCTCCCATAAGACTTGGTAAGGACTTAGGATAATTTAAACATACTTTTAACTAGAATCAACAACGTGAACACTTCTTAACTTCTAGGAGTAGAAGGAATCATGAAATAATATCACATGGCTATTTCATACGTAGGATCATGCCAAAGAAGGAAGGGGTTCACATACCTCGCGACGATTATCGACAAGTAGCAAAATGCTCCAAAGTACTTCAACCTTGATAGCTAATCCATCCTTCAAGTAGGATACGCTATACTAAGTACTTCAACCTATCATGGTCACAATACGTCCATTAACCTCTTACTTCAAACGTAGAATATTCTAAGTGCTAAGTCACTAAATTCTACGGAAAATCGGACAACACCTCCTTTGTTTCTACCTACTTTGCCACATTTTTCAAGGCCGAAATACAATAACCAAACAGCCCCAATTGGCTCACAACAATATAGAAGGTAGTCCAATACAAATGAATAACTAAACAGCCCCAATTGGCTCACAATTTAGAAAGTAGTCCAATACAAATGAATAACAAACTAAAATCCAAATTCGGCCACCTTGAGTTCAACCATACCGATTCTTATCAAATTGGTAGCATAACATGATATCAAGTCGCAACTGATTATACTACTATAATCTCCAAATAAGTAACATGCGACGATTTCTAATAGACGATCAATTAGTAATCCAACTTCAAGTGGCTTATATAACATTTCGGATTTAAGCTACAAGTAATCCATAATACTTATAAACTTCAACTTAACAACTTCATGCTAGCAACCTGTATAGCTAACAACAAGTATAAATATAATCTTGTAACACTATTAAGAGACAAGATTATACCTCAACGAATCTCAAACCAATTTCCATATCCAAGTCGCTCCTAGCAACATGTAGACTCTTAAGACACTTCAATCCGCTACTGAGACCCTTAGAACACTACCAACAACTTTCCTTCAAACTTCCAATCCAAAACCTAGAAAGCCACTAGGTTTTCACTTTGCGACTAATACAAAAACTCTCTTTTTCCGGGATTTTTCTATTGAGATACGCTTACAATACACTTAGGAACCTTGGGTTAAAGTCTTGTGAGTATTGAACAACAATTGAAAATTTTCTTCTCTTATTTTTCACCAAACCCGAGCACAAGGCTTCAAGAACAAGGGTTCTTCAATTTTTCTAAGTGTGGAACTCTTGTCTTGCTACTAGTACTTTATATAACAAATATGGAGGACTAAGATAAAAACACATGGGTGGTTTGGATGATCTCTCATTAAATATCATGCTAAGTGGTCCCATTGACCAAGTCAATAATATCAAGCTCTCTAATAGCAAGACTTGTCTTCCTAACAAGGGTCAAATGACCGTGCCCATGCTACACGCGCCTAAGCTCACTTAAGGGGGTGACACGTGTCACCCTCCCATTCACAATAATTCGTTTTCCGACAAATTCAAATTTCCGATAAAGTTTTACAAGTCTCAAATCTTAACACTTGTGAGTTCTTACTTACGTTCTTAAAACATATCCTGTAAATACGGGGTGTAACATTCTTCCCCCCTTAGAAACATTCGTCCCCGAATGTTCTTTCGGAGTTAAGCTCATAATTAGCGACATAGTTTCCTTTCACAACCCCGACATACCAATAATGCCACACATGGCCCTAATACCTCGCACACGCATACGGCCCATCACAAGCCCAAAAGAGGTTACCTTTTCGTACTTCCAACTCCTTCTAACATACATACCTAACTTCCATACCAATTCTGGCCTCTAATCTTTGGAGTCACTCTATAAGACAAAATACGACCATTACCGGCTTTCACGACCTGGTTCCGGTGGAATGCGTCCACGAACCCATAAAACAATTAACTAGCCTTGGGCCTTGCACCCTCGTGACCGCCACGTGGCGAACTACTACCAACTGATCCCACTCCATTCCAGGCCATGGGGAGACCCGTAACAGGTCCTTAACCCGACTCAGCGTCGCACTTAACTCTTATCCTTGGTCTGACTTAAAATCTTTCTACCCGAGAAGACCTCGCACATCTAAGGTTTCAGCGGTCTTCAACATTCTTAGGCTCGCAATTTCCATGCTCCAAGCCTATCTTATCAGTCTCCCCGTAAACGGGTACAAAACTTCTCATAATACCATAATCGTGTCGTTGATCACAAGAACCATTACTTACTCTATACGGACCTCATCCGTACCATTTCTTAAGCCTACTATGCAGCTTAATCTATTTACATGACATTCCGTTAGGTTCCTTAACATGGCTTTCTTAAGGGTTCACTACCCTATCAGACAGCTCATCATTTCCCAATAATCTCAAAATAAACCACAAGACCTTGGCGAAAATTCATTAACTATTCCATACCTTCCCGGTATCTAGTTAGTCTTTACCAATTCCTGGTAATCTAAAATCATTCTAGGCAACACGCGTCTGACCCTCATACATAAATCCGTATAGATGTATGTCACAATACCAACTATACTATAATCATTACCAACCTGGATACGCAATCCACATAGTCCTTCCCGTCATCGCCGCTTTCTCGTGAATGCAATCAACATAACTCGTTAGGGAGAGACGACCCTAACAACACAGCTCTATGGCACGATCTCAAAGTGAGAAGAATGGAAACCAATCCTAAATGTCCTGCAGCCTCCTGATTATAGATGTGGTGCACAACACACCGATAATCAAGACTCTACTAGACACGGTCTGTAGACACTTTCCGAGGACTAACTGCACTGATACCACTTTTGTCACGACCCGACCCCGGGCCCGCGACTGGTGCCCTACCTGGGCACCCTTACAGGTATACATCAGAGATAATCAGTGGAACATACATGAAACTTTAAAAATGAACAACAGACGTAAAATAACAGGTTAGCCGATAGGGCTACCTTCCTGGACATAAATATATACAACCAAGGCGCTTGCCTTTCTTTTACAAATCGACCCACAATATGTGACTACTGCACTCTAAGAATTTTAACATAACAACTGTGGCGGGACAGGGCCCCGCCATACCCCTGAATGTACATGAATCTACTACCTCAGGGAAAAACCGTACCAAGAGCTAAGCCTCCGGAGCAAATGGAGCTTTCTTTCAAAAATTGAACTGAGATCCTAAAAGCAAGGACCAACAACCTGGGTACCTATAACCTGCGGACATGAACGCACTTCGGCGGCCGTCAGATAACAAAAATTTAATATGGAACATAAATAACGTCAAGAAATGTGATCATAACTGTACAAAAGAATGTCATTTTAACTCCTGAAATCAATCGTATATTAACCGTTCATTTCCTTCTTTCAATAAGAATTAACCTCATATTCTTACATACATACCTAAGAAATTAATCAAGTTTTTTTTCCCACATAACTTACATATCTTACATAACACAATCCGACCCTTTATGGAGGGACTTCTTATTTGGGAGCTTACTTTGATTATCCATACGTGATAACGTGTCCGCCCATTGCGTCACGGTGTAATCGATAAATCATGTGGCATAATCCGCCCGCTGTGGGGCTCGGTGCATCGTGGAATCATGTAGCATAATCCGCCCGCTGTGGAGCTCGGTGCATTGTGGAATCATGTATCATAATCCGCCCGCTGTGAGCTCGGTGTAAGATGACGTAACCCTAAGTGTAGGCTCGGGTAATATGGCGTAATCCGCCTATGTGTAGGCTCGGTGTATCTCATAACGTAATCCGCCTATTTGTAGGCTCTGTATTTCATAACGTGTCCGCCTATTCGTAGGCTCGGTATCTCATAACGTAATCCGCCTATTTGTAGGCTCTGTATTTCATAACGTAATCCGGCCTATTCGTAGGCTCAGTGTGATTTTCCTTACATAACATTTTTAAACCATCTTTTCACTTCTTCTTAAGTCGTCATAACAACTTCCCATAACCAAGTAGCTTATTCTCTTTAAAACCATATAACTTCCACTTTTAAAATCAATCCCCTTTTCACATATAAATTCAAATCATTTTTAAACATAAAATCAACTTACTTACTTTAAATAAATCAAGAAACGTAGCTTTAAATCAAATCTCATAACTTCCTAACCATTTTTACCAACATCTCCCATAAGACTTGGTAAGGACTTAGGATAATTTAAACATACTTTTAACTAGAATCAACAACGTGAACACTTCTTAACTTCAGGAGTGAAGGAATCATGAAATAATATCACATGGCTATTTCATACGTAGGATCATGCCAAAGAAGGAAGGGGTTCACATACCTCGCGACGATTATCGACAAGTAGCAAAATGCTCCAAAGTACTTCAACCTTGATAGCTAATCCATCCTTCAAGTAGGATACGCTATACTAAGTACTTCAACCTATCATGGTCACAATACGTCCATTAACCTCTTACTTCAAACGTAGAATATTCTAAGTGCTAAGTCACTAAATTCTACGGAAAATCGGACAACACCTCCTTTGTTTCTACCTACTTTGCCACATTTTTCAAGGCCGAAATACAATAACCAAACAGCCCCAATTGGCTCACAACAATATAGAAGGTAGTCCAATACAAATGAATAACTAAACAGCCCCAATTGGCTCACAATTTAGAAAGTAGTCCAATACAAATGAATAACAAACTAAAATCCAAATTCGGCCACCTTGAGTTCAACCATACCGATTCTTATCAAATTGGTAGCATAACATGATATCAAGTCTCAACTGATTATACTACTATAATCTCCAAATAAGTAACATGCGACGATTTCTAATAGACGATCAATTAGTAATCCAACTTCAAGTGGCTTATATAACATTTCGGATTTAAGCTACAAGTAATCCATAATACTTATAAACTTCAACTTAACAACTTCATGCTAGCAACCTGTATAGCTAACAACAACAAGTATAAATATAATCTTGTAACACTATTAAGAGACAAGATTATACCTCAACGAATCTCAAACCAATTTCCATATCCGAAGTCGCTCCTTAGCAACATAGAGACTCTTTAAGACACTTCAATCCGCTACTTGAGACCCTTAGAACACTACCAACAACTTTCCTTCAAACTTCCAATCCAAAACCTAGAAAGCCACTAGGTTTTCACTTTGCGACTAATACGAAAACTCTCTTTTTCCGGGATTTTTCTATTGAGATACGCTTACAATACACTTAGGAACCTTGGGTTAAAGTCTTGTGAGTATTGAACAACAATTGAAAATTTTCTTCTCTTAATTTTCACCAATCCCGAGAGCACAAGGCTTCAAGAACAAGGGTTCTTCAATTTTTTCTAAGTGTGGAACTCTTGTCTTGCTACTAGTACCCTTATATAACAACATGGAGGACTAAGATAAAAACACATGGGTGGTTTGGATGATCTCTCATTAAATATCATGCTAAGTGGTCCCATTGACCAAGTCAATAATATCAAGCTCTCTAATAGCAAGTCTTGTCTTCCTAACAAGGGTCAAATGACCCTTGTGCCCATGCTACACCCGCCTAAGCTCACTTAAGGGGTTACACGTGTCGCCCTCCCATTCGTCACAATAATTCATTTTCCGACAAATTCAAATTTCCGATAAATTTTTACAAGTCTCAAATCTTAACACTTGTGAGTTCTTACTTACGTTCTTAAAACATATCCTGTAAATACGGGGTGTAACAATTACTATCTGAAGACCCCCACATGCACATTGCCAACTTTCTGGAGTTGTGTGCTACTTTCAAATATAATGATGTTACTGACGATGCCATTAGACTGAGGTTGTGTGCTGGTTGAACTCACTACCTGCCAACTCTGTCACCACCTGGAAAGACCTCGCCCAAAAGTTTCTTGCAAAGTTCTTCCCACCTTTAAAAGTGGAAAAGTTAAGGGGAGAGTTAAACAATTTTTACCAAGTGGATGGTGAGTCACTCTATGATGCATGGGAGCGATTTAAGGATCTGCAAAGGAAATGCCCACATTATGGCATAGAGAAGTGGATGTTAGTCCACATTATTTATAATGGGCTGAGTGGTACTAGTCGTACCATCATTGATGCAGCAGCAGGAGGAGCCTTCATGAGAAAGAGTGCTAATGAGGCACATGAGTTACTGGAAGACATGGCTGCCAACAATCACCAAGGGGTAGATGACAGGTCAGTGAATAACAGGAAGACTATGAGTATACATGAATTAGATGTCATCACTGCCTTGAATGCACAAGTAGCCCTTCTGATGAAGCAACTGCAGCAGAACACTATGTCTGTGAATGCAGTCCAGATGCAGTAAATTATGCGATTTGTGGTGGACCGCACTCCTTTGACAGATGCACATCGGTGGATCCCAATAATGTGCCAATGGAGCAGGTTCAGGCAGTTGGGAACTTTCAACGGCCTTATAATTCCAACACATACAATCCAGGGTGGAGGAATCATCCTAACCTTTCGTGGAGGAACGACCAGGCCCAGCAGCAACCATATCAAGGTAGTTACCAGAACCAGCAAGGACAAAATCAGGCTACCTCATCCCAGCAGTTTAGACCACCTACATAGCAAGAGAAGCCTGATGAGCTGAGGGTTGCATTGCTTACACTCACTAATTCGCAGAATCAATTCATGTCTGAAACCAGGTCCTCTCTCAGGAACCTGGAAACGCAGGTTGGGCAACTGGCAAAGATGATAACCAACAGGCCGCAGGGTACTCTAAGCAATACAGAGGTCAATTCAAGAGAACAGTGTCATACAGTGTTGCTAAGGAGTGGAAAGCAGTTGGAGCAGGATGCTCCCCAACCCGCAGTGGTTCATGAGAAAGGGGGTGAGAAAGCAATTGAGGAAGGAAAAGAGGGGGTCACTGAGGATCACCCTACAGTTGAGAAAGCTCTACCAGCACCTTTGAGGGAATACACTGATAGAATCTCTTACCCTCAGAGGCTCCAAAAGAAGGCCATAGACAAGCAGTTCTCCAAGTTCTTGGAGGTGTTTAAGAAGCTTCACATTAATATCCCCTTTATTGAGGTGTTAGAACAAATGCCCGTATACTTCAAATTCATGAAGGAGATACTTGGAAAAAAGAGAAGATTGTCGGATTATGAGACTGTAGCGCTGGCAGATGAGTGCATCGCCATCTTACAAAAGAAACTGTCTCCTAAGTTGAAAGATCGAGGAAGCTTCACCCTGCCCTGCACTATTGGCAAGGTAACATGCAACAGGGCACTCTGACTTAGGGGCTAGTATCAATCTCATGCTTCTGTCAATATTCAAGAGATTGGGGTTGGTGGAAGCCAAACCAACCACAGTTAATCTGGCACCGGCCGATCAACCGCGCACTCGCAGGCATAGTTGAAGATGTGTTTGTCAAGGTGGGAAAGTTCTTCTTCCCAATAGACTTCCTCATTCTTGACATGGAGGAAGATGATGAAATACCCATCATTTTGGGAGACCATTCCTAGCTACTGGTAGAGCCCTAATCGATGTGGAGAAGGGAGAATTGAGGCTAAAGGTTCAGGAAGAAGAAATGTATTCAAGGTGTTTAAATCCACCATTGAGTCACAAGCCAGCAACAAGTGCTTAGATAAGAACAATCGACACGTGATTCAAAGAGACTGCACCAAAACTAGGGAGATCATCCCTACAACTGTGAACCCGCAGGCTAGTTTGAAAGCTGCAACAAAAGTAGATGACATGAAAGCTGACAAACAGGTAAATCCTACTGAACCTACTACTGTGAAGAAGAAAAATAGAGTGAGGAAGAAGAGAATAATTTTTAAGTGGATAGGTTGTGGGGTTAATTTACCCCAATGCTTTGATAAAGAACATGCGCCCGGCTACAAGACGTTAAAGACAACGCTACTTGGGAGGCAACCCAATGTTTAAATTATGCAATTTAGTTTAATTAGAACAGTCTCACTTTTGGTATTTTTTTATTGTGTTGTGATGCTAGGTGAAGAAGTCAGAGGCTAAGCACGAAGAAGAGGATGGAAAATACGGAATCGGGGAAGCACTGCGGTGCCATTGTGCAGGATCGCGGTGCCTAATGTTCAGAGAGGTCGCAGGAGTTTATGCACTGCGGTGCCATTATGCAATACCGCGGTGTCGAATGATCAGAGGGGCCACAATACTTTTGGCACTGCGATCCCGGGACGGGATTCAGAATTAAAAAGTCCTAAATACCCAAATCCTTTCCCCCACAAACACAAACCCTTTCTCCCTCTACAAATTCCAAAATTCCTCTCCTTCTATCCACAAAAATTCCCATAAACTCCACCAAATTCTTCAAAAAAAAAAATCGCACACACCACCCCATTAAGAACCCTCATATCTTACACCATCATCATTCCTTCCATTTGGGTCAAGAAATTGGTGAAGAACGACTCTTCAAAAAGGTAATCTTCATCATTGTTCTTGCAATTTCAAGGCTAGTACGGAAAAGTAACTTGCAAGTTTAGGTCTGGTACGTACTGTGGTGGTAGGGTGTTGTGTAGTTGTGGATGTTTGATGTGGTGGTTGTTTGTTGTGTAGTTGTGTGGATTGAGGCTTATTGTGGTGTAGTTGTTGTGTATTGCTGCTGTGGACCGATTTTTGGTAGGTTATTGTTGATTGTGTGAGTGATAGTTGTTGGGAAACCTCAAAGGAAACGCTGTCGAATTTTTTTCAACAATTCTCACAATGGCCTCTAGGAAATGAACTTCAAGAGCTTCCTCATTTTCATCAGCCCCAGAGTATGATGTTACTTGATTCATCAACAAACAGGCGGAGGATCGATACGATAAGAATAGTACTAGGGCATTGATACCATAAAGAGGCATGGACTACCAGGTCATGCCATTTGATGATGATGATGACTACGAGCCTATTAGGGCCATGATCGAGACAAATGGGTGGAGAAGGTTCACCAATCCAGAGAGGATCCCACTTTAGAATTCTAGCCTTGTGAGAAAATTCTATGCGAATTATCCCGAGCAAGAGGATGGGAGATGCTTTGTTAGAGGGAAATATGTGCCCGTGAGTTCTGAAGTTGTGAATGCGCTACTAAGAACCTATGATGTTGAGGACCAAGACTATAATCCAAACCACTTCAGAAGTTAGTCAAGAGACGTCAACCACATCATGTGGAACGTGGTGGCAGATACATTGTGCTACCCAGGCGCTGAGTTTAATTTTGCCCGCAACGGATCTAGGAGGCTTGTCCGGTGCCAATTTAACAAGACAACCAGAGGATGACTATATTTAGTAAGTGTTCGCTTGATTTCGTCAACTTATTTCACCAATGTACCCACAGACAGAATCAAGTTCATCTATGACATCATGACGGGCATGACAATTGACGTTGGGAGATAAATAGTGCAAAATATAAGGGAGGTTAGCAGGCTGACTACTACTGGCGGGTTGAGACATGGATCACTCATTTCTGCCTTATGTGATAGACATGGAGTCCCAACATTCGCCACAGATATTCTTGAGAAGAGTCAGTCTCCTGTGACCTACAATTTAGTGCACTCTTTCCTTGACCCAAATCCAGGACCAGCAGCAAGAAGGGGCCCAGCAGCAGTAAACACAGCAGCCATGGATGATGAAAAGCCTGAGGCAGAGGCACACAATGAATCGGGCGAAAGCAACCATCAACCTCCCCTGTCCTTGGAGCCTCCAATGCCAATGATGGAGCGGATGCTCTTGAACCAACAAAGGATGCTGAAAAATCAAGAGCAAATGATGCAAGACCATCAATACCTGACCCATCATGTTGATAATTTGAGTTCCATATTGACCCAATGGTCAATGCAGTATTCGCCGCCACCACCACCATTTTGAGCCGTTGTATGTCTGTAAGTCGTCTCTCTTTAATTTTTGAGTCATTTACACATTTGGGACAATTTATAGTTTAAGTTTGGGGGGAGTTCTTATTTTATTTTATTTTATTTTCGAGTCTTTTGTTTGTTTTTGTGTTTTATGTGAGTCAATTTTTTTTTATGATCATGCATACTGTGCTTATTTGGAACGCCTAGTGAACTAAGCAGGATAATGTAGTGGAATGAGAAGCTAAAATTTGTGTGCTTAAGTTATATATGCCAAAAATTCATGAAAATTTAATTATTTGGAATATTTGGTGCTTAGCCTATGTGCTGTCAATTGAAAAATATTTGTGAAGTCTGCTTGCTTGTTATTTGAGGCGAAATAGTTAAGATGTACATGTTAGGCAGATGATTCAGGCATTTCTTTGTTAGCCCTTTGATCGGTGTATTTTATATACACTTTTCGAGTCATTTTTAGTTAGTCTTTTGTCCCTTTTTGTACAAATAAGTGTCGTATTAAGATAGATTTTCTTTCTTTTGAGTCAAAGTGGTTAAAATGGCCAAATTGCGGAAAAGGAGCTAAAAGAGGGCAAGAATGGAGGTTCCAGAGCGTAAAAGCAGAGAAAGTGGTGAACGAGGCGTAGCAGTCGTGCCACGGCGCTACGCCAACAAGAGCAGGCCGCGCGCCCAATATCCGAGAGAGTGCAGAGGTTCCAGTACGCTGCTACGCTGCATACAGAGATCGTGGTCGCGCGCTAAATCACCCGGCATCGCAGACTTCAGCTGGCGCCGACGCTGGAAAATCGAGTTTTAGACGAAATTCTGGGCCAGGCCTAAAGGAAAAGTTTGAGGCGGTTTTCAGCCTATAAAAGGAGAACCCTAGGCAGTTCTAAAGGGTTCCCTTTCTTGCACAACACAAGGATTCTTGCTTTGAAGATTGGAGACCATAGTTTAGTAATTTTCTTTCCTTTTCTTTTCTTTTATTTCAGTTTTGTATGATGAACCTTGAATTAGTTCTTGTCATGTCAATGGCTAGGAACTAATTCTTTTATAGGGCTTTCCATGTTAATTCACTAGAAACTTATGTTATAAATTGATGCATGTTATGGTTATTCTTCTTCTTGTTGAGATTTATCCAATAATTGCTTTGAATGCTTGGTAATTAATTGATCACTAATTATCATTATTTATATGATTTCTAGTCAAACTTCGAAAGGAGGAGGTTGTGAATATGTTGTAAGTTGGGTAGACATATTTTGGATTGGGGATGAAAATACCTCAATTATTTATGTAGCGTTAATGAGAGGCTTAAAACCCCTAATTTTACGCATGGTGCGTGACGGTTAACTAGGTTTTTGTTCTTAATCCTCCTATAGAGTTATCCTTATCACCGAAAGGTAGAAAGGAGCAATACTGGGGTTGAGTGTTTAAATATCCTTAACGGGAATATAAAACGATTTCGTAAACCTGCTAGCTCCGAGAGAAGAAGACCATAATTAATTGCATTAATAAATAACATAAGCGGATAGTTGAGGAGACATGGAAGCCCTATTCCCATCACAACTGAAGTAAACACATTAGTTAAATTAGTCTTTATAATTCTTAGTTATAAACAACAAAATCAAATATCGATTGCCAAATAGATACCAAAGATAGATAGTTGGTACTTGAACCCTAATCCTTGTGGACGATATTCGGTCTTACCAAGACTATATTACTTGTCACGATAACGTGCACTTGCGTTAAAGTGTGTGCATCTTTTCGCGCATCAAGTTTTTGGCGTCGTTGCCGGGGATTAGGCATAGTTCAATATCAAATTTATCTATTTTTAATTTCTAATTTGGTTTTTTTTATTTTTGTTTTATTTTTACGTTTTTATTTTTCGGAAAGAAATCAGGGTGCCTTGATTTGTTGTCTGTTTTTGATCTATTTCAGGAAATCAGTTTATGCGAAGGAGAAGAGGGGCAGACACTCTTGTTCCCTTCAATCCAGAGATTGAGAAAACTCGTAAAACGAGCGAAAGAATCGGATTGCAACCTTGATAGAGATGGACGGTGTTCAAAACAACAACATGATGAGAGAAGGGTTAGGTGAAAATCAGCCCAATCCAGGAATACCTCGGCAAGTACCTATGGATGTCGAGGAAAGAGTTCAAGTCCAGGCAGAAAGAAGCTTGGGAGACTATGGTCACGAGAGTGAATGGAGCACGACTTGTATTAGGCTCCGCCATAGGAGCGAACAACTTTGAGATAAACCGGCGATTCTCGAGCACGGTACAAAGACACGTGCAATTTGGAGGATCGCCATCGGAGGATTCACATACGCACATAGCTAATTTCGAGCTATGTGCAACTTTCGATATAACGGCATCGATGACGCCAGATTGAGGCTATTTCCTTCTCACTCGTGGATGAGCGAAGTATGGTTGAATTTCCTGCCAGCCGATTCGATTTTTACATGGCAAGAGCTGGCACAGAAATTTTTGGCCAAATTCTTTCCCCCATGCAAAGCAGCAAAACTGAGAGGGGAGTTGAATAACTTTTACCAAGCAGATGGAGAGTCGTTGTACGAAGCGTGGGAAAGGTTCAAAGATTTACAGAGAAAGTGCCCACACCATTGTATTGAGTTATGGAACTTGGTCCACATCTTCTATAACGGGCTGAGCAGTACAACCAGAACCATTATAGATGCAGCAGCAGGTGGGGCATTCATGAGGAAAACAGCCCACGACGCTCACGAGTTATTAGAAGATATGACCACCAATAACCATGTCACAGAATAGAGATCAACGAGTGGGAGGAGAACAGTGGGGGTCCACGAAATAGATGTCATTGCTGCCTTGAATGCCCAAGTGGCCCTTTTATAAACAAAGCAAAGAACATACAGTATCAGTGAATGCAGTGCAGATGCCTAAAAGCTGTGAGATATGTGGTGGTCCACATACATTCGATAGGTGTCCTTCAGCTGATCCTAATAATATACCAATGGAGCAGGCAGAGTGTCAGGCCGTGGGTAATTATCAGAGGCCACAGAACAACCCCTACTCCAACACATATAATCCAGGGTGGAGAAATCACCCAAATTTCTCATGGAGAGGATACCAGGGGCAGAAGAATCAATATAGGCCAAGACTCGTAACCAGCAGAATCCGCAGTCGCAGCCCTTTACTCAGGCCTCACCTAGTCAACAGTTCAATGCACCGGTTCAGCAAGAAAAGCCAGACGAGCTGAGAGCAGCTTTGTTGGCACTCACCAACGCTCAGACCCAGTTCGTGACAGAAGCTAGATCCTCGTTCAGGAACTTGGAAACACAAGTGGGTCAGCTAGCAAAGCAAGCAAACAACAGGCCACAGGGTACATTGCCAAGCAACACGTGAATCCAAGGGAGCAATGCCAAAGATAATTGAAGGCAAACAATTGAGCAAAGAATCTCTCACCAAGAGTTGAGCAAAGGGAAGAGATAGGAAAAGAGAAGGTAGTTGAATCTCGCCCAGTAGTGGAGAAAACTCCAGAGAAGGAGTATACAGAGAAAATCTCATTCCCCCAGAGATTACAACGGAAGGCGGTTGATAAACAATTCTCCAAATTCTTGGAGACATTCAGGAAGCTGCATATCAACATACCTTTTATAGAGGCTTTGGAGCAGATGCCCTCCTATTTTAAGTTCATGAAGGAGATCTTGGGGAAGAAGAAGAAACTGGCAGAGTACGAAATAGTAGCACTGACGGAAGAGTGTAGTGCTATCTTGTAGAAGAAGTTGCCACCAAAACTAAAAGACCCAGAAAGCTTTACACTACCTTGCACAAATGGCGTGGTGATACGCAATGGGCTCTGTGTGATTTAGGGGCAAGTATAAATCTGATGCCCTTATCGGTATTTAAACGATTGGAGTTGGGTGAGGCTAAACCAACCACAGTGAGCCTGCAGCTGGCCGATAGGACAGTGGTTCATCCAAGGGGGAAGATTGAGGACGTGATTGTCAAAGTAGGAAAATTCTTCTTTCCTGCGGACTTCCTCATTCTTGACATGGAAGAAGATGCAGAAATCCCTATCATATTGGGGAGACCATTCCTAGCGACAGGGAGAGCTTTGATCGATGTAGAAAGAGGAGAGCTGACATTAAGGGTGGAGAAGGAAGAAATGGTGTTTAAAGTATTTAAACACATCATTGAGCCACCAACCATGAGCAGGTGCTTTGCAATCAGCACCATCAAACCCCCTGTGAGCCAGTACAAGTCAACCAAAGGGAGATGAGCCCACGAAAGCAGGCATGATTTGCCAAACCTCCACAAACGCAGGTATGTGTTCCTGAACTTCCTCGTAACGATAATGCTAAGAGGAGAAGAAGAAAAAGAAAACGAAAAATATGGAGAAAATGGATTAGTTGTGGGGTTGATCCACTCCACGTTTATTAAACTAAGGAACTTGCGTCCGGCTAAAAGACGTTAAAGACCGAGGAACATTTAATAGTTTTTATTAAGAACGGTCTCACGGAGGTAGTGTTTATCTTTGTGATCGATGTGTACAAGCTAATAAATCAAGGGCGAAAAACCGGCGAATGAGGATTTCGAAAAAGCAGTAAGCGTCGCGCACGAAGCTGGCCGCGCCAAAAGAATCAAAAGGCGCTGAGTTTAGCGCGCGCTTCAGAGCGGTAGCGCGCAAAAATCGAAAAATTGTCAAGTCTAGCCGCGCAGTAAATTCCCGGGCGAGTGCACATCAGCCGCGCGGCTAAAGCGTACACAAGCGAAATCCGTAAATTAAAAGACGCCAAATCGATTTTCCCAATTTCAAAACCAAAACCTAACCCCCTTCTTCACAAAACCCACGAAAATCCACAATTTACCCACAAATCCTCCACAAATCAAACCCAACAACAACCAAAACTCTTAAATTCCTAAAACCCTTAGCTATCTCAACCAACAAAACTCCATCCCATTGCCTCAAATCACCATCAAAAGCAAGAACACCTTGAAGAACACCATAAAAAGGTAATCTTCATCTTTTCTTGAAAGCTTTCAGTAGTTAAAAGAAGGTAGTAGTTTGGAGAAGTGTTGCATTGTGAAGTAGTTGGGGTGCTGAAAAATTAGTTGTGAAGTTTAGAGAAGGAGTAGACAAGGAGGGTGTGGGTATTGGGTAGTAGAGTTGAAGTTTGGGGGTGTTTGTGTTTTAGCCGCTAAATTATTGATTGTGTTGGGGAACATTTGTGCTAATAAGTTGTAAGCTGCAGAAAGTATTTTAACCATGTCCGCCAGAAAGAGAAGAGCCTCCACATCCACTTCAGCCCCATATTACGATGATACTAGGTTTGTGAGCTACCAAGCCTTCCAAAGATACAAAAGCTTAAGATTTAGGCCCTTAATCCTCGAAAGGGAATGGACTATCAAAGCGGAGTCGTTTGGGAAGAGGATGTTTATGAGCTCATTCGGCAATGATTGAGATAATGGGGTGGAGGAGATTTGTAACCGGAGAAGATAGCACCAATAAACACAACAATGGTGCGTGAATTCTATGCTAACTTTCCGGAGAGGGTGGACAACGAATGCTTTGTAAGGGGAAGATATATGCCTGTGACGGCAGAAACAATAAATATGACTCTAAAAACAGTTGATGTTGAAGGAGGAATTGGTGATTGGAGCCATTTTAGAACACGGTCTAGAGCACCGACAAACATCAATGAAATACCGTCGCATACACATGAGCTACCACGGGCCGCGATATTGCGAAATGGGTCAAGAGCACCGAGGTGTGCCAATTCAACAAAGCAGCCAAGGGTTGGCTATATTTCGTCAGCGCCCGCATGATTCCATCCACGCACTTCACCAGAGTGCCAGAAGATAGGATTAAGCTGATATATGGAATTATGAGGGGGATGGCGATTGATGTGGGGAAAGAGATAGTGCAGAGCATTGAAGAAATCAGCAGGTTAGTGACAACAAGTGGATTGGGGCATGGCTCACTTATCACCAGTTTATGCCATATGAATGGGGTCCCAGTCCTACCCACTGATACTAATGAGAGAAACCAACTGCCTGTGTCCTATGGGATAGTGCACTCTTTCCTGCACTCCAAGCCCCCAAAGAAGAAGAATAGCACAACCACCACCAGCAGCAGCAGCAGAGGCCGCAATGAACGAAGATGAGCCTGAAATAGGGGCTCAATATGCAGCAGGACCTAGCCACCAGCCTACCACAGATTCAGAACCCTCAGTGCCCATGATGGAGCAGTTACTCCAAAATCAGATGAGGATGATGCAGAGTTTGGACACAGTGATACAAGGACAGCAAGAAGAAACAAGGCAAAGAAATTAACGATGGGCCTTGTTCAACCAAATGGTCCATGCACTATCCCATGCCACCGCCACCACCACCATTTTAGCCAAGTCTGTAAGTGTCTTATTTCTTTTATTATCTTTGAGTCTACACACATTGGGGACAATGTGTGGTTTAAGTTTGGGGGGGGGGGTGTTTTATTTGTGTTTTATTTTATTTTATTTAAGTCCTTTTTATTGTTTTGTGTATATTTTGAGTCACAATTTTTTTTTCTTTTGAGTCATAATTGCCTGTCAAAGATCATGTATGCTGTAGTACTAGAAACACCTAGTGAAGTAAGGTGGAATAATGTAATGGAATTGAAGCAACTATCTAAACACCTAGGTTAGATATGCCAAAAACTCACAAAATCTGTCTATTTGGAGTTTTCTGCTTGAATTGTGCATGCTAAATGATGAATACTTATGTGTTATGATTTCTTGCTATTTGAGGTGAAATAGTTAGGATATGCATGTTAGGGAGATGACTCAGGCATTTCTTTGATAGCCAATTCTTACCACTTTTTTCTATCCCGGACTTTAAAAGTATCCCTAGTCAGCCCCATTGGGCCTAAAAATTGAAACTTTTTCTTTGACACCCTATATTCCCACAAATTGTGTCATAAGTAAAAATGTGAAATAGTGGAATAAATTGTGTTAAAAAAAAGAGACAAAAAGAGTGAACAACTTTGATGCACCCCAATAAAAGTAATAAGAAATAGACAAAAGTCTAAGTTTGGGGGTGCTTGTTATTATAATACACTTCACTCTCCCAAAACAAAAGAGGGGAAAGATAGATTTGAAGTGAAAAAAAAAAGAATCTAAAGAAAAGAGAAAAAGTGGAAAAGCTAAAGAGCTTATGGTACACAAAAATGAGCCTAAATGCCTATTTTTACCTACCTATACCTAAGCCTACATTACAACCCTTAAAGTCCTGAAGATCTCTTTTATGCATATCCAGGATTAGTGGAGAATAGCAAGTAAACATGCCATAAGATTTTTCTAGTTTACAAGCATGATTCAGTATGTTGACTTCCATTAAGCACGATAAAAATGAGTTTGCGAAATATCTAGCTTAATGTGTTTAGTGTGCTAAAAATTTCATGCTATATGTTCCTGCATATTATTCTGCTAACCTTCATGTTTTTCTAGATAACATCAATGCAGCAAAAGTGATCAATGTCAGTGAGTCTTTTATTTTTCGCTTTCTTGAGTCCTTTATTTCTTTCTTTCTATCTTTGCTCGAGGGCGAGCAAAGGTTAAGTTTGGGGGTATTTGATCGGTGTATTTTATATACACTTTTCGAGTCATTTTTAGTTAGTCTTTTGTCCCTTTTTGTACAAATAAGTGTCGTATTAGGATAGATTTTCTTTCTTTTGAGTCAAAGTGGTTAAAATGGCCAAATGGCGGAAAAGGAGCTAAAAGAGGGCAAGAATGGAGGTTCCAGAGCGTAAAAGCAGAGAAAGTGGTGAACGAGGCGGCAGTCAGTCGCCGCGACGCCATGCCAACGAGAGGGCGCGCGCCAATATCCAGAGAGGCTGCAGAGGTTCCAGCGCATGGCGCCACTGCATGACAGGATCGGCGCGGCGCCAAATCACCCGGCATCGCAGACTTTCCGCGGCGCCGACGCGGGAAAATCAGGTTTTTAGACGAAATTCTGGGCCAGGCCTGAAGGAAAAGTTTGAGGCGGTTTTCAGCCTATAAAAGGAGAACCCTAGGCAGTTCTAAAGGGTTCCCTTTCTTGCACAACACAAGGATTCTTGCTTTGAAGATTGGAGACCATAGTTTAGTAATTTTCTTTCCTTTTCTTTTCTTTTATTTCAGTTTTGTATGATGAACCTTGAATTAGTTCTTGTCATGTCAATGGCTAGGAACTAATTCTTTTATAGGGCTTTCCATGTTAATTCACTAGAAACTTATGTTATAAATTGATGCATGTTATGGTTATTCTTCTTCTTGTTGAGATTTATCCAATAATTGCTTTGAATGCTTGGTAATTAATTGATCACTAATTATTATTATTTATATGATTTCTAATCAAACTTCGAAAGGAGGAGGTTGTGAATATACTGTAAGTTGGGTAGACATATTTTGGATTGGGGATGAAAATACCTCAATTATTTATGTAGCGTTAATGAGAGGCTTAAAACCCCTAATTTTACGCATGGTGCGTGACGGTTAACTAGGTTTTTGTTCTTAATCCTCCTATAGAGTTATCCTTATCACCGAAAGGTAGAAAGGAGCAATACTGGGGTTGAGTGTTTATATATCCTTAACGGGAATATAAAACGATTTCGTAAACCTGCTAGCTCCGAGAGAAGAAGACCATAATTCATTGCATTAATAAATAACATAAGCGGATAGTTGAGGAGACATGGAAGCCCTATTCCCATCACAACTGAAGTAAACACATTAGTTAAATTAGTCTTTATAATTCTTAGTTATAAACAACAAAATCAAATATCGATTGCCAAATAGATACCAAAGATAGATAGTTGGTACTTGAACCCTAATCCTTGTGGACGATATTCGGTCTTACCAAGACTATATTACTTGTCACGATAACGTGCACTTGCGTTAAAGTGTGTGCATCTTTTCGCGCATCACCCTTCTTACAATTCATTACCTACCTTACAATAAATTGTATCCCTAGTCATCCCTTTTGAGCCTGAAATAAATTGTTTTCTTTGGCACCCCACGATTCCCTCGTGTGTCATAAGCGGTAATTGAAAAAATTGGGATGAAAAGGAGTGAAAAAAGAATACAAAAAGAGAGTGAAAAAGTGATGCACCCCAATGAAAAAATGTAAAAGCTTAAGTTTGGGGGTGCCTATGTGAATTATTTCATGCTCTCAAAAAGAGAAAGGGGGATATAGGTATGAACTGAAAAGAATATCAAAAAGAAGGATAAAATGGTTGAGTATGAAAAATGTTATTGGTACGTAAATTGAGCCTAAATGCCTAATCTTACCTACCCCTCCCTAAGCCTACATTACAACCCTGAAAAGTCATGTTGATCTCTAGAATGTATGTCTATGATTAGTGGAGAATAACAAGTAAACAGACCCATAGAACTAAATGAAATTGATATGCATAGGTTAGGTATTAATGCTTTCATTACTTATGATTGAAATGAATTTGCGAAATATCTGACTTGAAATTCTAGATTGCTAAATTCATGCTATATATGTTCCTACATATTATCCCAACTAAAGTTCATGTGTTTCTAAGTACTTGTGCAACTGCTTGATTTGAGTCTTTGAGTCTTTTGTTTTTGTGTCTTTGTTTTGTTTTGATCTTTGCTCGAGAGCGAGCAAATGTTAAGTTTGTGGGTGTTTATTTGGCGTATTTTGTATACGCCTTTTGAGTCATTTTTAGTTAGTATTTTACTCATTTTTGTTGTGTTTAGTATAATATTAGGTTTGTTTTTCTTTCTTTGAGTCACAGCGGTTCCAAAAGGCAAAATGACGAAAATGAGCGAGAATTGGGCAGAAAAAATGCTCCCGAGGCAAAAAGGACGAAAGTTGGCAAAACAGGACGAAGGATTTTCAGCACCGCGGTGCCACTATGCAGAACCGCGGTGCCATATTTGCTGAGAAGGTGCAGGAGTTTCGGCACCGTGGTGCCGGTGCTGAAAATCTCAGTTCCGAAGAAGAATTGGCTAAGGGCAGATTGGTCCATAGGGCACGAAATTTGGAACATATTTAAGTCTTAGGGATTAATGCTATGAAGGGGTTGGTCATTCTACAATATATCATAACACAAGACAACAAGAGAGACTACAATTGGAGACTTAGTTCACATTAATTTCTTTTCTTTCGTTTTTAATTCAGTTTATGTATGTATTTTGTGTTAGTTCTTAGCGTGACTATGACTAGGAGCTAAACACTTTATTAGGGCTTTCCTCATGAATCGGTTGAAACTTCTATTCATAAATTAATGCAGTAGTTTGATTTCTTCTTCACTTGATTAAGATTTAGTCAATAATTGGTATGAATGTTTGATAATTAATTGATCAATAATTATCATATATATATGATTTCGAATCAAGAACCGAGAGGAGAGATTTAGATATGCTGTAATTGACTAGACATAGGTTAAAATCGCGGACGACAGTACCCCGATACATGTGTAGCATTATATGTTACTGTTCTTAATCCTCCTATGTGGTAAATCCTATCATAGAAACATAGAAGGGTTCTGCACCGGGGTTGAGTGATTATATGTCCTAACCGGAGTATAAGACAGTTTAGTTAACCGCTATCTTAACGTAGAAGAAGAAGTCATTATAGTTGCATTAAGGATTGAATAGAGTGAATAATCGAGGATTTTGGAAGCCCTAATTCATTCATAACTGATTACAACTTATATAGTTCAGTAGTTCTTGCAATTATTCTAGTAGTTAAACAAAACCCAACTCAAATATCGATTGCCAAATAGATAACATAAAATAGATGAACGGTAATTAAAAACCAGTCTCTGAGGACGATATTGGGTCTTATCAGACTATATTACTTGTCAACGATGTGTACGCTTGTGTGAGCATTCGAAATATCGGCTAACAAATTTTTGGCGTCGTAGCTTTGAACCTTCCATAGTAGAATACCATCGGACATATTTATTGCGCGGTGAATGTGATGTCTTGAACCGTTAGTATTTAGTATATGCCAAGACAATGATACCAACACAACACCTTTCATACTCAATCTTTCTAGTGTTTTGTCCGTCGTGGATCGTGGACACCCTTGGATTCTTAAGTGCGTTCATTTGAGGCGGCCTGTCCTCGCACTTAAAGAGGTGGTCTCCTATAAGGTATCCTGTAATACCCCGCTACACAAGCGTTAGGAACCATTAAAAAATTCCCCAACCTAACCTCAACTATTGAAGATCATTAAAGGTTTTGGAAATTTATCATTTACCCATCTTACAGGTAACACTTTTTGTCTATCACGAAAACTGCCTTGGATTATGTTTCTTAAGAAAGAAATATTATCCAAAGTGTTATTGCTTCCACCGAAGCGCTCACAGAACCTTTACAGTTTAGTTTTCCCATTGAATCTTATTCCTGGGATCTTCAGTCTGTAAGGTTGGGTGTCCACTATATCGGTTCTTATTGTTTGGGTTTTAAGCCCATTTCCCTAGACAGGCAGAACATCTGATCTCTGGTCATTCCCTTCGTCAAGGGATTTGCAATATTTTCCTTTGATTTTATGTAATCAATGGAAATAACACCTAAGGTGATCAACTGCCTAACAGACTCATGTCTCCGTCGAATATGACGAGACTTGCCATTGTACATAGAACTTCGTGTCCTTTATAGAGCCGACTGACTATCGCAGTGGATCATTACAGAAGACACAGGTTTATCCCAACATGGGACATCCTCTAAAAAACCATGAAGTCACTCAGCTTCTTCTCCCGCTTTGTCTAAAGCGATAAATTCTGACTCCATCGTAGATCGGGCAATAAGTGTTTGTCGAGAGTATTTCCAAGACACAGCTCCACCACCGATTGAAAAAATATATCCGTTGGTGGACTTGATGTCGTCGCTATCAGATATCCAGTTTGCATCGTTGTACCCTTCTAGTACCGCTGGATATCTCGAATGGTTTAACCCGAAATTTAGCGTGAACTTCAGGAACCGTAGTACCCTATTCAACACTTTCCAGTGATCCTCACTTGGATTTCGAGTGAACCTAGCCAATTTATTGACTGCATGAGCGATATCACGTCGAATGTAGTTTGTGATATACATCAGACTACCAATCACCTGCGCATATCGCTCCTGGCACATAGGTACACCAAAATGCTTGTCAATATTTTGACTTCTATCCAATGGTGTCCTTATTGGTGAACTATCAAACATCTCAAATTTCTTCAGCACAACTTCGATGTAGTGAGATTGAGATAAGACCAGTGCATTAGATGTCTTAGAGATCTTGATCCCTAAGATGACATCTGCGACCCCCATATATTTCATGTCAAAACATTGTTTTAACATGTTCTCAGTCTCTAGGATTATCCTAGGACTGATACCAGTGATCAACAAGTCATCTACATAAAGGCATATCATGGCAAATGAATCGGCATTTCCTTTCATGTAAACATATTTGTCACATTTATTAATGGCGAACCCTTTTGATAGTAGAGTACTATCAAATTTCTCGTGCCATTGTTTAGGGGTCTGTTTCAGCCCGTATAACAATTTGACAAGCCGACACACTTTTATCTCTTATCCTCGAACCATATACCCCTCGGATTGGTCCATATATATTTCTTCTTTCAAATCACCATTTAGGAACGCAGTCTTAACATCCATTTGATGTATTTCAAGATCCCGCAAGGCGGCGATAGTTATGAACATACGTATGGATGTCATTCTACACATTGGAGCATATGTGTCGAAGTAATCAAGACCCTCCTTTTGACGATAGCCCTTGACTACTAACCTAGTTTTGTACTTGTCGATAGATCCATCGGCCTTTAACTTCCGTTTAAGGATCCACTTACAACCCAACAGTTTGTGTCCCGGGGGAAGTTCAGCCAACTCCCATGTGTGGTTATGCAAGATGGATTCTATCTCACTTTCTAAAGCTTCCTTCCAGAGTGGAGCTTCTGGAGTTGACAATGCTTCGGCGATTGTCCGTGGTTCATCCTGAACCAAATAAGCTTCAAAGTCTGAACCGAAGGATTTGTCCTTCCGGGCCCTTTTGCTTCTCCTTGGTTCCATTTCAGAATCTTCCAAGTCCTGAGAATCTGGAATACTGAAATCTGGATATTAAGCCACTTCAGAATTCACTAGATCTGAACCATTAATCTAGGTAGTCATTGACTCCTTGATCCTCAGAGTTTTGATCATAACTTCGTTTGCGAGAGGTTATGTTGTTTTTCTTATATGGAAACATATCTTCAAAGAACCATGCGTTCCTTGATTCCATGATCGTACCTTCATAAATGTCCGGTACATCCGACTTATGCACTATAAAACGATAAGCACTACTGTTATTGGCATATCCGATGAATATGCAATCCACAGTCTTAGATCCAATCTTGACATGCTTTGGCATATGTACTTTTACCTTGGCCAGACAACCCCATACCTTCAAGTACTTGTACGTAGGTTTCTTTCATTTCCATAACTCGTATTGAGTCTTGTCCTTACCTTTTGTGTGGGACTCTATTAAGAATATTATTTGCGGTAAGGACAGCTTCTCCCCACATGTGTTGGGGAAGGCCTGAATTGATGAGTAAAACATTCATCATTTCCTTCAGTGTTCTGTTCTTGCGTTCAACCACACCGTTTGATTGAGGTGAGTATGGATCCGTTGTTTGATGAACTATACCCGATTGGGTACAAAATTCTCCAAAAGGCGCTACATATTCCCCCCTCTATCGCTACAGATTGCTTTAATCCGTCCACTTAGTTGGTTCTCAACTTCTTCTTTGTAGCGTTTGAACGCTTCAAAGGCTTAATCTTTACTTTTTAAGTAAGTAAAGGTAACAAAACCTTGTGCCATCATCTATGAAAGTCACAAAGTACTTGTTCCCCCCTCTAGTTTGAGCGAACTTCAAATCACATAAATCAAGAGGAGTGGTTTCCCTTTTGACAAATCTAAATGGACTCTTGGAAAGTTTTGTCTCTATGTACACCTCACACTTACGTTGAGGGTTTATGTCGATAGAAGACAATAATTTCAGCTTTATCAATCATTTGATAGATTGATAGTTAACATGTCCTAATCTATGATGCCATAAATTAGATGACTCAATCAAGTAAGTAGAAGGTGAAATTTTATTGATAGTTGAAACAGAAGGCATTACAAGTGCAACATTAAACTTAAAGAGGCCTTCACAGACGAAGCCCCTTCCTACAAAGGTTTCATTTTTAGTGATTACAAACTTGTTAGCCTCTAACACTAGCCTAAAACCAGCATTTACTAACAAAGGTTCAGAAATTAAATTTCTTCAAATTTCTGGGACATGCATCACTTCCTTCAGAATCAGCTCATTTTCGGACGTCATCTTTAGGGTCACCTTTCCTACCCCCAGCACATCTGAAGAAGAATTGTTTCTCATGAACAATTTCTTATCTGTGACTGGTGTATATGTGGAGAAGACATCTTTATTGGAACATATGTGACGGGTAGCACCCGTGTCTAGCCACTATTGCACCGGATTCTCAACGAGGTTAGCTTCAAGAACCACCGCTGAGAACTCCTCGATCATATCGTCGACGAGCGTGTCTTCGACGATGTTAGCCTTAGCTTTGCTTTTGGCCTTCTCTTTATTCCCACGTTTGAGCCTGCGGCAGTCTTTGGCCATGTGACCAACTATACCACAATGATTACAATTTCCCTTGAAATTTTCAGTTGTTTGGGCTTTGCCTACCTTCTGGAACTTCCGCTTTTTTCTTGAGTTCCCTTTGACTTCCGTCAGGTTCGCCTTAGCCTCAGCATGTTGTTTCCCCTTTGGCATGACCTTCTTATTGTACTCCTGAATCTGGAGTTTGACAATAAGTTCATCTAAGGTCATCTCCTTCGTTTTGAGTTTTAGGTAGTTCATAAACTCAGTCCACGGGGGAGGTAGCTTCTCGATCAACGCCCCAACCAAGAATTGTTCGTTGGGCTTCAATCCTTCCAAATTCAGGTGATGTAGAATCATTTGAAATTCCTGGACTTAAGATGACACACTTTTGTTATCCACCATTTAAAATTTCAGGAATTTTCCAATGATGAACTTCTTGCTACCCGCATCTTGGGTGTTATATTTCTTCTGAAGTTTGTCCCATAATTGCTTGGCAGTTTCAATAGTACAATATACCGTGTAGAGAGGATCGGACAAATAGTTTAGAATATAGTTCCTACACATGAAATCACTATGTTTCCATGCTTTGCGAACCATCCTCATGTCGTCAGCGACATGGTTATCTTGACCCTCTCCCGCCAAATCATTTGGTTGAGGGTCCACGTCTTCCCCAACTGGTGGAGGGTCTTCGGTTAGGAAACGTGACATTCCCATAACCGTCAGGAAAAACAACATCTTTTGATGCCATCTCTTAAAGTGAGCATCCATGAACTTTTCAGGACGTTCATGGTGAAAATCAGCAGGTGTCGGGGCAGTAGCTCCCCCTGGAGTAGTTGCAAAGGCGTTGGGAATGCCTCTAACAGGAGCATAGATGTTGTTGACTCCTTGGGTAGTAGCAAAGGCACTATAAGTGCCCGGTGCAGCAGTGGAGACATTAGTTGTGCCAAAAGCAGTGGTGGCACTTGAAGTGCCAAAATCAGTAGTTTGGAAGCCATTAGAGATGCCATGATCAGTGGTGACCGTGACACTAGAAGTGCTAAAAACGGTGGAGTTGAAGGCAACATTAGTGCCTTGAGTAGTGGGATTGAAGGCAATGAGATTGCCTTGAGCATTGGTGGGATTTTTAGCGTTGAATTGGTTGAATTGATCTTATCCAGTCATGTTGTTGTTGACACAACGAATATTATCTTAAACTTATTGGATTAAATGTGAAAAATAAAGAAATGAGAAATGTAACAACAACAACAATATGTTAGAATCTGGAAATGAACAAAGTAAATTGTCTTGCTGAGTCAATTGGATAAACAATCTATCTTTAAGATAATATTGTCTCGTATTCCTTTCAACGGTGTAATGACAATTTATCTCTCAAGATAAAACAACAATCAAACAAATGAGGAAAAGAAATTCAAGTGTTTGCTTAGGAAGAAAAATCTTTTAATGTTTTGTGATTGCAAGAGAGGAAGACAATTTCAGAGAATTGTTAAGTGTGAAGTGTAAGGTGTGTTCTTGCAAATGTGTCCAAGGCCTCATTTTATAGTATGAAGAAGATGGTCTTCCACATAGCTAAGTAATGACCAATAAAGGCCATATAATGCCTTGAATGTGGAGTAATAATTCAGCCAAATAATGGTTGAATTCATGAGCTCTATAATGGAGAATTAATGCTCCAAAGTCAGCCCAAAACAGCTGCTCATCTTCCAACGGTTCAAACGTCCGCAGACTGCCCGCACTGGCGCGCGGCTAAACTCCCGAGAGTTGGCTGCGGCGCCAAACTTCGAGAGTTTCGCTTTGTGAAATATTTTCCGTGCCAAAGATCGTAATTTCACATTTCAATGTGATAACGGTCGTGAGTTCAATAATTTCACATTTCACAAATTTTGCTCTACTAATGGCATGATTTTCGATTCTCATGTCCGCATACCTCCTCACAAAATGACAAGGCCGAATGAATCATTCACACCATAAATAACATGGTTCGTACTATTCTCTTTCATGCCTCTCTCCCACCCTCCTTTTGGGTTTATGCTGTCAAAATGACTGAATATATTATTAATATTTTGCCTACCCACACCCTACAAAATCAGACACCCACTGAAATGCTATTTTGTCGAATCCCTCGTATGATCATCTACGAATTTTTAGCTGCCTCTGTTATCCGAATCTAGCCTCTACAATCTCTCATAAACTGGCACCCCGCATCATCCCATGTGTCTTCTTAGATTCCCGCCCAATCATATGCGATATATGTGCTATGACATGTCTTCTCGCAAAATTATTGTGTCTTGTCATGTCACGTTCAATGAATCAATCTTATTTTTTGCAAACATCTAACAGTTTCAAAACATGGACTATACCTTTCTAGACGAGTCTGACTCCTCACCTGTCATACTCATCGAACTCTATCGAACAACCACCACTGTCCCTATATCCCCATCGCTACAAAATATCACTACCACCACCAACACTATTTCTAGCCACCCACCACCACCAGTCGCTGCCACCTCCAGCGGCTTTTCTGCACAGTCTCGACCTCCGTCGATTCAGTGTCCCTTGCGTAAGGCATCTTTCGTCTATTGTGATAACATATCCGCCATATATTTATCTCATAATTCGGTTCAGTATCAGCGAACCTAGCACATTGAGATGGATATACACTTTGTTCGTGAGAAGGTTGCTCTAGGTCATGTTAAGGTGTTGCATGTGCCTTCCTCATATCAGTATGCGAATATCTTCACGAAAGGCCTTCCTGGAAAGCTCTTTCTCGACTTCAAATTCAGTCTTAGCGTCCGGCATCCTCCCACTCCGACTGAGGGGGTGTATTAGCTTGTATAATATTATATTTATCCATATTTAGTGTTGTGTAATTATGGTAGATATATGATCCCTATTGTATGAAGATTCCACATCGTACACCCTATATATATTTGTATTAATGAGAAAGACTCCTCAAGGGAGATTAATGCACTCTTACAACTTGGTCCATCTTTTCTTCTCCGTTTTACCACAAAAAGTATTTATGCCTCCCTTTCAATTTATATGTTTTATTATTATTTTTAGTTTGTTCTAATTAATACTCCCCGATCCAAATTATGCGATGTACTTTTATTTGACATGCACTTTAAAAAATAAAGGATTTTTTTAATCTTATGATCTAAAATAAGCCATGATATTTGTGTGATTATAGATTTTGCATAAAATGTAAAGTTTAAAGTTAAATTGTTGGCAAATAAGAAAATATGTCCTTTTTTTGGACGAACTAAAAAGAAAATTGTGAATCATTCTTTTTGGCACAGAGAGAGTATTATTTTTCATCATTCTTATTTTATCTTTAATAACACTTTCTCATGTATACATGTCATATTCAACATTAAAAGATTCAAAGGGTATACTTGTATATACAGGACGACCTGCAGCCTACTTAATTAAATACCATAAGATTATTAAAAAGTGTTCTTTATATCCTTATATTTTAATGTCTAATTAAATTAAGACACATAAAATAAAACTAAAGATGCTTAAATTACAAGAGGGAAGAACTAAATTAAAAGTAGTACGCACGTACCCAGTCATGGCAAGAAACAATAAAATAATCAGCACCATTGGTTCTGTTCCAATAAGGGTACTTGTTAGCAACTACATGAATGTAATCCTTTGTAGCTTTGCTCGGAAATATGATTGGTGCCTGGAATAAAAAGATATTGAATAATGTATGCTACACTAATTAGTATAAAGAAGGCATCAGGATGGGAAGCCAAGAAAGGTCTTTCTCCTTTATATATATATCCCACTAGATATTTATAAATATTTAATTTGTGAAGTCAGTTATTATTATATATTAACTTAAAATTATTGTAGGAATCATAATTCTGAATTTGCCTCTATTAAACCACGGAAAATATTTCACAGCAAATGTTTGATTGTCAGAAAAAAATTTCCCAGGAAACTCCTTCACTTTTGGACGAGTCATTTTTTGCTGACAATATCTCAACTTTAAACTTCATGATATCATTACTCCATTTGTAAGTAATATTGTACTAAGTAGTATATCTTCAGTAAGTTCTTTTTCAAAAAATATTTTTCACCAATTACATATCAAAAAGTATTTTCTCTCTAAAATGACTTTTGTCCTACCAAACACCTCCTTTAATTTAAAATTTAGAAATATGCTAGCAAGAATCTCATATCAAAAGGAGGGAAATGAGTCATGTCACGAAGACATGTTCTCTAATGAATTGAAGAAGAGAGGAGCATTCTATAAAGGATTATATTTGAGCTGTGATAGAGAATAAGAGAAACATAAATTCCAAAACTTAACTGGTGAAAGGCATATGAATTTCTGTAGATAGATCCACTTGGAATGAAATTCTGATCTTCTTTATAAGAAATATAGTTTCTCAAGCGAATAGCTCGCAAAATAGCTTCTCTTTCCCTGGCTAGATCTTCTTCAATTTTATGTATACTGTTCTTCTGTTCATGCAAAAGGAAAAGAAAGTAATGGCTGATAAAATAGTAAATTAAACCATATATAGAGTACGTATTGTTGGGACTTGTACAAGTGAAGAATAAAATAAGTGATAAAACATATTGGCCAAGCGTTGCGGCTCCTAGGGAGAGGGCCGCGGCGCCGCTCGTCCAGTGAACAAAGAAAATTCACTGTGATGAACGCCGCGGCGCTGGGAAGCAGCGCCGTAGCGCCGAAAGTTCAGAGAGCTCTGCAGAATAATTAGCGCAGCGACGCTAAGAGGCAGAGCCGCGACGCCAAAGGCGAAAAATCGCGACGCTGGGCCCAACAAACTGATTTTTCGAATAAAAAAGTTATAACTTTTCAGAACAATTACAACCTTTGGAATGAATGATTATATCTGTTCATATATTACTACTATATAACGCATGTTGATCACTTGGTTGAAAACACACGTGAATCAATACATGAATTGATCTCATTACTTATTCTCCTTCTTTCGAAAAGTTATTTCTGAAAATCATAAAGTAAATTCGCCAGGGTCAAGTTCTTGTGCAAGAAGTTGTACCAGATAGTTGTATCCTCTAGATAGACGTCCGTAAACTACAACACAAGTGGAGGAGAATTTATGTCTTAGGACACTGCGACAACATGCCTCTATCGTATCAAGTTAGTGTTTGTTCTCAATTTACAGTATTTTTTGTTGTTGAATTCAATTTCAATTGAGTTATTATTCTATTATTGTGTTTGTTTCATTGAAGATACTAGATTGGTACTAACAATCTAAGACAAAAATTCTCAATTCAGCGCCAATTGCCTGGGTTTTATCCAACTCGATTTTGGATTGAATTAAGATGTTCCCTACACCAATAAATATTCCTTAAATAGGTAGTTAAAAGGGGATTTGACCTAGGGGGAGCAATGAGCTGTAGGATGAAAATTGTGTCGATGAATATTTTTCTACTTGTTCAACTACGTGCTTATTTCAGTTGATTGAATGGTCATCGATTAACACTGCCTATTTATCATGTGTTGCTTGAGAAAGAATGCATATTTAGGTTGTTGTTGAACAACTTCACACCTAGATATATGAGAGATCAATGTTGTGGGTTTAAAAGCGAGTTTAGAGATAACAAAGCTTTACCATGGTCATAGTGACCAGTGAGGAATTGCTAGATAGGGTTAGTTCGAGAGAATAACTCTAAAATATTACTACAATTGATTGAGAGATAATGGTGGTAACTTAAGTGCTCATAATCCGTAGAAAATAAATCAGCGGGATTATAGATAACATAGCGAGAAGGATTTCGATAATTGAGAAATCATAACCATAGTCTCCTTAATCTTGAATTCAACTCATTGCTTTATTATTCATTAGTTCTCTGTGGGATTCAATTCCGGACTTTCAGGCCGGATTATATTTGCATCGACCGTTATCCTTTTCAGGACTAGTTTTGGGCGTGATCACTTTTTCATTTTGTTAAACAGAGGAAGATTCAATTCATATGCATATAGTTCATGTGTCACGTCAGATATATCAGGCACATACATTAGATGACCACATTGAAATATTGAAGGTGGTCCAAGATATGAAAAGAAAAGGATGCACTGCACAAATTTCAGTTTCCACTTAGGATGCATTGTAAAGGAACTTGTTCTTATTTATAAAAGAACTCAATCCTATTTAGATGAAACTGGAAAGGACACAATGAAGAGAAGAAAAGTTGTCCGAAAGAGAATTATTAAAGAATCTGATCCTTAGGCTTATCACTGAAAATAATTGAACATGATCAGGTTCTAACAAACCTAGCCGTCTACAAGGTTGCAAAGAGCGGAAAGTAAGTCCCTTAGCAAGATTAAGTGGGCCTACAAACCTCGCTTAGTCAAGCAACCTAGCCATCAAACATGTTGCAATGAATGAAATATTAAGTCCTAGCATCCGACTCGGTGAGCTTACAAACCTTGCTGTGTTTGAGGGTGAAATACTTGCAAGCTTATAAATCTTGTGTAGCAAACCTTAGTTGTATTGCCATGATGCTGTAAGTGTTTAACAACATTGGAGATTGTTTCAAGGGGGCATAGGAGTTATGCCCAAGGGTGAAGAAGTGGTCAAAGAAGATTGAAGAAACCGATCAAGGGGATATGAAGACATAAGAAGATGATGTGTTTATCATCATCAAAAAGGGAGAAATTATTAAGATGTTTCAATAATAGTGTTGAGCTTAAAAATGAAGTTTTGATTATTGATAAACTATGTAACCAAGACAATCAAGTAGAAGAAGACATTGAAGAACAAGATGTCCATACATATCTCTAACTAGTGAGGTAGTCGCAACAGAAGAGGAATTGCTCAAAGAAACTGATCCTTAGATGGAACACTGGAGACTCTGTTGAATGAAAGCTATTTCGTGTCAGCTGGGAGAATTTGAATTATTGACTCATTTCTATTCGATGAAAGGTTGAATTTCAAGTTATGAAAATATTACCATAAATTGAACAAATGGAATCAGCATTAGAGTAGAAGGAGAAGTATGCACAAACAAGGAAAGAAGTAAATCCATATCAAATAAGGATTGAGTTTCAGACATATTATAAAACCAAGACCTTGATGGATTCAGGAAAAAGGAAGATGGCAACCTCTCCTACATAAACAATATGTTAAGAAGCTTTGAAGTTTGACCACATCCAAAGGGAGAGACCTCAAGAGTGAGAGCAGAGTCAACACCAGGGTATCGAGAGGACCACCACACTCCAACAAAAACGTTGTGCTTATCAAGATTTATCATTCATTTTTTTTATTAAACCTTAAATTTGTTGGACCTCGAGTTTAATAAAGAGTTTGGGAAAACTCCTGCAGTGGTAGGTCATGTTTCTTCCTCCTTTGAGCAAGGAGCATTTCCACGCTAAAATATTTGTGTTGGTTTACATACTGCAATTTTCCTTCTGGCATGATTGCTCAAAGAACCTTGTTCTTTGATTGCTTAGGTTGCAATCGAATTAACACACATATCGGATGGTTAAAAGAAATATCACCCCCACTATAGCCATAGAACTCCTACATCAGAAGACCAAAACATTTTTCAGTTTAGTCTATATCAACAACATATACTAATTCAATTTACATGTCAACGACAAGGGCAGGTTGTTAAAGGTCACTTTAGTATTGTTGCCGAGGTGCACGAACTATATAGTCTATTTGACGTCTAATATGGAATTAAGGTATAAACCTTCCTTCCCGTCCTATACCTGAAACACCAAATGAAAGCATAAAATATCTCAAATTTAGAACTTCCAAAACAAAACAAAAAATGCAAAGAATATGGCTACACAAAAAAGGAGTATGATTGTTACATCCCTGTAGTCCTCGCATTTCAAACTAATTTCTGTAATACATGTTACAAGTCTCATCCAAAAAGCTGAAGCTTATTAATGTCTGTTTAGTACAAGTTACCTGCATTATCTGGTTCAACTGTGCTTGCATGAAGCCACAAAGCCATCTTTCAACACTTTGACATTCAACACTAAATTGGTCTTCAAGGGGCAACGAAGTGTTCGACTTCTTGCTTAATGTTAAGGAGCCTCAAGCCTGTATTCATCTCGGCAAGAGAACGGCTATAAGTTTGGTAGTCAGTAGTGTTTTTGAACCCAGGAATGAAGTCTGAGAAAAGTCTTAGAACTGCAGCCAGGTGTTGCGAGTCATTAGAAGCATAAGCTGCCTCAAGAAACAATGAAGGCTGAACAGTATTCACCTGAATAACATCCACTTTATGTCAGAATCCTCGGTCGTACTAGAAAATTTTGTCAAGTTTGTCTAGGGTACAATCAACAGAAACTGTAGAAAAAACCCAGCTCCTCACATTCTCACTGGTAAAGGAACGCCAGACACTAAGTTATATTGGCACATTATTGAGATACTGTAATCAAGAGATGTCAAGTATAGTTGAAGCTGTCAGGCAGGTGTAGTCCTATTCTCAGCCCTATATCCAACACTGGAATCAAGTAAAGGGCTTAGAAGAATGAAACCTTCAGACTTCCACACATGTAAACTTAGCACACAGATATAAAAGTGCTGAACTCAAGGTTATTTTTCCTTTCCTTTTTTTCTAGCTTCTTTGAGAGGACCGACAGTTGGGTTTTTGAAATATCGAATGCAACGAAAGTTCAAGAATACCTTAGTTTTTCGGGCATAACGTAAAGCTTCAAGATAATATCCATCTTGAACAAGTAACAAGACATAGTCATGGTGCAATGCAAGCTCTCTGAGCATATCTTGGCCCAGCTTCCTTGTTTGAAAATTCTGCCTGCCTGATGCTAATAGTTGCATTGCAACTTCTTTTGAGGGCTCAATTATCTGAAACACAAGTTTAAGGCTCATATTAGTGTTTATAAAATGAATAAAAAGTAGCACTCTCTGTACTTCTGATATACACGCTACCACAATTTGCTAACCTTATTCATGATGAACAATCCAAGTTCTGCATAATTTTCATTCCGTGCTAGCAGTTGTATCATCAATACATAAATATTCCTAGGCACTTTCAACCTTTCCAGGTTAGCACTGAAAGAATGGATACATGATCTATAAGATACAGAAAGGACAGTTCATGCATAAAAAGTAGATAACATGTAAGAAAGAAGAGCAGGCAACTTTTTTGCCCTTTTACAAGAAGTAAGAACATGGTAAAACTGTAGCAGTGCAGATTGATGAGGATTCAGTTATAGAAAATGTGAGTTCTATATTTTAGGAGAACTTTGGATGCGGTTTGAACTGTTTGGTGGAAATGTTTTCTGAATAAGTTTTTAGGAAAATTTTCTAGAAACATTAAGTGTTTGGATCCAAATAGGATTGAATATTTAATGAAACTAAAAACTAAATGGCAATCATTTATTTTATAAAACTATCAATCAAACATGCACGTTATTAGTTCAGCTAGATAATGCTAACATTATAACAATATTCCTGAAGTAAACAGCATTAGACTAATAGTAAATTTGTAAAATGTGTACTACTATCTGTTGTTGTATTTGTTTGTATCTTGCTACTTTGCTGTCCTATTTTTTTTACAATCCTGCTTCGGATACATTGCTTTTGAGCCGAGGGTCTATCGGAAACAGCCTCTCTACCCCGTAAAGGGTAGGGGTAAGGTCTGCATAGATCCTACCCTCCCCACTGGGTATGTTATTTATATTCCTTTCAGAGTCAAAAAGTGATATTCACAAACAAACTGCCTTGTATAAGTATTAACAGCAGAAGTACTGCTATATTAGTGAATATAACATTCACTGTTATTTAACTAGTCCAACATGAGGGTTATTCTGATTTTAAAAAATGCTCTCAGGCACGTTTACCAAGATTTTTCTCTCCTACTTTCTAGGATTGTAGAAGCTCCTATTTCCAGCTAGGTCCACCGGAATCAGCCCCTTTCTTTCCTGCCAACAGTAATCACCCACTGGTTACTGATAAAAACCTTTGCTTTATTTTTTACTTTGTTTAGTTCTGATTTTTTTCATGGGGGAAAACAGAATTTATTTTAATGCTGGTTTCAAGTCTTTCGACATCACTAGGTGGACTTCAGGCAATGATATTTGGTTTGACTGGGTCGAGAGAAGCAGAAATAGGCTGAGTAGGATAACCATCAGTAAGAAGGTTATGGAATGGGTCTGTTTCATCCTCAATGAGGATTCGAATGATCAAAAGAACACGGTGAGGAGATGGAGGACAAAGGACCAAATTGCTGATTTTTATGGTACTAGGAAGTACAATGATCATGGAAGATATGTATGAGTATTCTGTCTCTCAAGGGTGAGGCTAGATCAGTAATTATAGTTCCTGAGCCATTAATGCAGGATGGAGAGACATAGCTTTTAAAATTGAAAGCTTCATTAAATGCTCAGTCCAACAGCCTTCCAAACCAATTCCCAGAATTGCTAATAAAGACCATCATTATGCAAAGGTAGTCAAGGAAAGTAAATGGCAATCCCAACCCACAAGTAATAGCACTGACAGAGTAGGTCTATTAGGAAGATGCTTAACAGGGACTTTTGAGAATCTTGAATAGCCTACACTATCAGATGTTCGTAGGTGGTCAACATCCATATGGAAGAAAGCTTTTGGGGTGAACATGTACGAGATGTCTGGCAATCTCTTTCTCCTTGAGTTTCCTAACAGGAACATGTCACAACAGATTCTGCAAGGCGACTGGCTCTGGAAACATATAAGGTCAGGTTGGAATGATGGAATCCTTTTGTTGATTGTTCTTCAGTTCAACACAAGGAAAAGTCCGACATGGATTAGGGAAGTGGGCTTGTCACTACATCTATGGTCACAAGAAACTTTTCATGAAGTAGGCGAGAAGTGTGGAGGGTGGAAGAAGACAGAAGAGGAGACTGAGCTTAAGAACCGCCTTAAACGGGCTCATATTGAAGATTATGGCTAGGCTAGCAGAACACCCAATGAAGTTAAAATATCAAAGGACGGGTGTATCTTCACCATCCCGATCTGGGTTGAGAGAAATCCAAGCTTTGACAAAATTCCGGCGAGAAAAGCGACGGAAGTGCAGGTGATGTAAAGAAGGCCGTGAGCTTAAGTGTCAAACATGAGCCACGATGTGATTTGCTAGGAGTGCCGAAGATTGCCAATCGTCCTATGGTGACATGCTTAATGTGGAGTGGAGTGTGGAGTGGAGTTGAAGACATAACTTGATGATCCAAGAAGGAAACATTTTTTAGGCTTTTATGTAGGTCTTGGCCGAGACAACCTTTTAGCTTGTTTTAATTCCTAGCTTAATTATTAGATCTCCTTATAGCTTAATTACTATGCCATGTAATAAGATGACCAAGCCGAAGAACCATCTAGAAGGAGAAGCTTCACCAAGGAGGTAATTCATGAACTAGCTAGTTCATGCACTTATCTACATGGATGACACAAAAGGGTGGCCTAGAGAACATGAAGAGTTGGGTCTTTTCCCTTATCCCAAATCGGCCGAATAGTTCATGCACCTATCATGGATGACACAAAAGGGTGGTCTAGAGAACATGAAGAGTTGAGTCTTTTCCCTTCTCCCAAATCGGTCGATCCCTCTCCCTTTCCCATTCGGCCTAGATGCATTGCTATGTCTTTCTTGTTTCCTCTTCTAGAAGGTCTAGAACTAGTATAAATAGGAGATGTAATTGATGTAAGGAGACATTGAAGTTTTATGAAATATATTTGAGTTTACTAAGTTTTCAACTTGTGTTGTTATCTTAGTCGGACCTTTTGTGGTCCAACCCTTGGTCCTTTTGTGGGTCCCCTTGGTCCTTTTGTGGTCCAAACCCTTCGTGTAAGTCTAGTTAGAACTTTTGTGATCTAACTATACCCAAACCAAGGTTCAATCCGGTTACTTGTTACAAACACATTGAAGTTCTTCTCGGCCTACATTACCATACCCGCACACGAATTTGTTTATCAATTTCGTGCCCCATCCTTGTCCAAACTACCTAATTCCTTTCACCCCAATACACTCCAACACTTCCCCAACTCACACCCAAAAGGTCGTCAACCGACTCCTCCCAAAAACACCCGAAACCCGAACTAATTCCGCACGGTCCCGATCGCACCCCTATTCCGCCAACCTTACTGTCCCGACCATTTTCCGCCACCTTACCACCACTCAACCACCAAACCTACAACGTGTCTAGTTCATCACCTCCAAACGCCTTAGCCCAACACCCTCCAAATTCACCCACACACCCCCACCAAACACACGTTGCCCGGAAACCCGCCAACCTCCATTTGACCCCCATTTTCGTATCCACCCGGTCCCAATCCAATTATGACCCACCTAACCATACAATCCCCTCTTTATATACATCAGTTTGGTATCAGAGCAAGACTTTTCCGTCCCGTATGACTAACATAAATGAAGAACTTCGGAGGACCATAAGTGTCCTATTTGCGGAACAAATGCAAATCTTGAGAAAAGAGTTTGCGGAGCATGCCGTGATTAATGATGCCGAATCCGGGGAGGACGTTGCATAAAACAACCCGAGACATGAAAGGGAAGATGACCGAAGTCTATGGTTTGATCTTCCAATCTTTGAAGGAAATATGGACCCGGAAGAGTTTCTTGCATGGTTAAGGGCCATTGAGAGGCTTTTCGAATACAAGCAATATGATGACACAAGTGTTTTAAGGTTGCTACATTGAAGTTGAAGGAATTCGCTTGTGTGTGGTATGAAAACCTCAAAACAAGCCGGAGGAGGAATGGAAAACCAAGATTAAATCTTGGGACAAACTAAGGAAACATTTGAAGAAGAAGTTCTTATCAAGGAGTTCTTAAAGTTGAGGAATACGTTCGAGCATTCGAGAAAGTCACCATACTTTGTGACTTAGAAGAAAAGGAGGTCGAAGGATTGCACAATTCATTAGAGGCTTGAACGTGGCGATTCAAGAGAAGGTCGAAGTTGCAACATACAAGCCACTAAACACTCAAGTTTGAAAAACAACAAAAGAAATGTACCCCAAAATCCTATGTAAAGCCCACTAATGTTAAAGAAAAGGACATTACTTCTTTTACTAACCCATTGTATAGCAAGAAAGTGTAAAGAAAGATAAAGGAAAGAAAGTAGAGGTTACAAAGGGGGTAGATAGAAGTAGAAAAGGTGTTTTAAATGTCAAGGATTAGGACACTTTGCAAATGAATGTCCTAACCCTCGGGTAATGACTATCGAAGCGGATCAAGATTGTGGGATTCCTTTGTTATTGAGGAACCCGAAGTCAAGGAGGTCCTAAAGGAAGATGTTGATCTTGCGGAAGAGGGTGAAAGTTTAGTACTCTAACGTGTATTGAGTGTTCAACTTGAAAAACAAGAGACACAAGGAGAACAACTATTTTACGCTCGATTTAAGGTAAATGACAAGGTATGTAATATGATCATTGATGGAGAAAGTTGTACCAACGCGGCCTCCGTGGAAATGGTGGACAAATTGAAGTTGCCTACGCGCAGCCATCCTAAACCCTATGATCTCGAATGGTTGAACAAAGACAAAGGGCTAAAGGTAATGAAACAAGCTCTCGTCATTTTTCAGGGCGCAACCATCCTAAACCCTATGATCTCAAATGGTTGAACAAAGACAAAGAGCTAAAGGTAATGAAACAAGCTCTTGTCATTTTTCGGGTTGGTAAGTATGAAGATGAGATATGGTGTGACATCCTACCTATGGATGCTTGTCATATGTTATTGGGTCGGCCATGACAATTTGATAGGAAAGCGCAACATGATGGAGAAAAGAATGTCTATTCTTTTCAAAAGGATGATAAGAAGGTCCGGTTGATACCATTGTCACCTAGTGAGGTAAAGAAAATAAAGATCCAAAATGCCAAGAACCGCAAGGAAAAGTCTGAGGCCCTCTTGCTTAATGCATCGGAGATAGAAGAAGTGTTGAAGAAGGGGAGTCCTATAGATGCATTGGTGTGCAATGATAAGAAGAGTCTTATGGGAGATACGGTTGAAGATGCTGACTTGAAGGAACTCTTAAAGAAATTTGAAGATGAATTTTCGGATGATCTTGCACCCGGATTACCACCAATCAGAATTATTGAACATGCTATTGATTTTATGCCAGGAAGTTCATTACCTAATCGTCCAGCCTATAGATGTAATCCGGAAGAGGTTAAGGAGTTGCAAAGACAAGAATTACTAGACAAAGGCTTTGTCCGAGAAAGCCTTAGTCCATGTACGGTACCCACCTTGTTGGTGCCAAAGAAAGATGGGACTTGGCGCATGTGTATTGATAGTCGAGCGGTCAATAACATCACCGTGAAGTACATGTTTCCTATGCCGAGATTGGATGATCTTTTGGATGAATTGAGTGGGGCCAAGTTGTTCTCCAAGATAGATTTGCGGAGTGGCTACCATCAAATGAGGATACGAGAGAGATGAATGGCAGACGACTTTCAAAACCAAGTATGGTTTGTACGAATGACCTGTGATGCCATTTGGATTGTGTAATGCTCCAAGCTCTTTTATGAGGCTCATGCACGAGGTATTATGGCCATTCATGGGTAAATTCGTTGTGGTTTACTTAGATGATATCTTGATTTATAAACTTTATTTGAGAAGTTAAGAGATGTAAAGTTGTATGGCAAGTTAGAGAAGTGTGCTTTTGTGATTACTAGTATCCCATCTCTAGGATACATAGTATCATTCGAGAGGGCATTCACGTGGATGCATCCAAGGTAGAAGCTATTCGGAGTTGGCCCAAGCCTACAAATGTAAGTGAGGTAAGAAGTTTCCATGATTTAGCTTCTTTTTATTGTCGTTTCATTCGATATTTTTGTACCATTGCTGCCCCTACCACTGAACTAATGAAAAAGGGTGAGTTTAAATGATCCCAAGGAACACAAAGAGCTTTGGAAACATTGAAGAGAAGGTTATGTGAAGCACCGACTCTAGCTATTTCAAACCTTGAGAAGCTATTTGAAATTGAATGTGATGCTAGCATAATTGATGACTTGATGTTGGTACCGTCTTGATTCAAGATAAAAGATCCATTATTTTATCTAGTGGAAATTTGGGTGGTGCACGTCTTAATCATTCTACTTGTGACAAATTTTTTGTGTTGTGAGATCCTTGGTCCAATCGGGACATTATTTGAAGTTTTTGTCATGTATTCAGATCATTTGGTTTGGCCATACATAGATGACGAGAATTTGAGGGAAAAATTTTGTTAAAGAAGGGGAGTATGATGTAAACAAGGTTGTGAGCTTAAGTGTCCAATATGAGCCACGAGGTGATTTGCTAGGAGTGTCGAAGATTGTCAATCGTCCTATGGTGACATGTTTAATGTGGAGTGTGGAGTGGAGTTGAAGACATAACTTGAAGATCCAAGAAGGAAACATTTTTTTGGCTTTTATGTAGGTCTTGACCGAGACCACCTTTTAGCTTGTATTAATTCCTAGCTTAATTATCAGATCTCCTTATAGCTTAATTACTATGCCAAGTAATAAGATAGATGACCAAGCCAAATAACCATCTAGAAGGAGAAGCTTCCCCAAGGAGGTACTTCATGAACTAGCTAGTTCATACACTTATCTACATAGATGACACAAAATGGTGGCCTAGAGAACATAAAGAGTTGGGTCTTTTCCCTTGTCCCAAATCGGCCGAATAGTTCATGCACCTATCTACATGGATGACACAAAAGGGTGGTCTAGAGAACATGAAGAGTTGAGTCTTTTCCCTTCTCCCAAATCGGTCGAATCCCTCCCCCTTTCCCATTCGGCCTAGATGCATTGCAATGTCTTTCTTGTTTCCTCTTCTAGAAGGTCTAGAACTAGTATAAATAGGAGATGTAATTGATGTAAGGAGACATTGAAGTTTTATGAAATATATTTGAGTTTACTCAAACTTGCTAAGTTTTCAACTTTTGTATTGTTATCTTAGTCGGACCTTTTGTGGTCTAACCCTTGGTCCTTTGTGGTCCAAACCCCGGTCTTTTTGTGGGCCACCCCTTGGTCCTTTTGTGGTCCAAACCCTCGGTGTAAGTCTAGTTAGAACTTTTGTGATCTAACTATACCCAAGTCAAGGTTCTATCCGGTTACTTAATACAAACACATTGAAGTTCTTCTCGGCCTACATTACCTTACCCGCACACGAATTTGTTTATCAAATAACAACCACCAACATAACCTACAACGTGTCTAGTTCATCCCCTCTAAATGCCTTATCCCAACACTCTCCAAGTCACCCCTCCGACTAAACACACACTGTCCGAAACCCGCCAACCTCCATTTGACCCCTTTTTCGTATCCACCCGGTCCCAATCCAACTCCGACCCACCTAACCTTACAATCCCCTCCTTATATACATCAGGTCTCATAGATGGAGGAGCTCGGCCAAATATGTTCCTCAACGCAGGGTAACCCCAACGATAAAAGATAATCCCCAAGCATAAAAGACTCGTACGAGGTTTTTACACAGATCTGTACGATGACACTGGAATGCATGTGCCAAGGTGGGGCCCTTAAAAAAGGTTGTAGTAGCACGTGCCAATTAGATGAGACCTACATATATTTTAACTAGCCCTTAGGGCCGGTTCAGTAAGGGTTTAGGCTGTGGGCCTGAAGAAGACCAAACACATCTTATTAGTAACTACTTTGGAGCCCAGCCCGACTAGGAAATTATATCAGATGTTTTTGCAGAAGAGATAATAGCGATAAACTCTATTCCAAATACTCTCGCTCACAGCTCCCTCTCGGCTACTGATTCAATAGAAAATCTGCATGCAAACAACTCAGATATTTTAGAAAGGGAAGACATATCAACTTTGCAATTGACAATGATGGAGGGGGGAAATTTCAAGGAAAATCGCATGGAGAAGGGTTGCCTACATTAACTAGAAACTCTCGTCTCTGGGTCTAATGGTGATTTATGGGATATAAATGAGGCATTCCCTATTCGCAGAGAGCACGACGACTTTTCCATTGATAAAGCAAGGGATGCAACAGTTTGGGTCCAGCATCTTGTCAAACTTAACAAGATTTTTGGCATTGATTTCAAAGGTCACGAAAAAGAAGATATTGAGCTCCTTATGCAGATAGATGTGTGCTGACAAGCAAGGAAAATGGAACCAACCTCGGTAATCAAGAAAAGCAGACCCAAAGCATACCAGGAACTACAGAATTTAATTACTTTGATGTGAAATTCAAAAGTAGTGCGAACATAAATAATGGGAAAGGAAATACAAAGGTTGAGTGATGAGACTCAAACTTGTATCATGGAATGTTAGGGGATTGAATGATTTGGGGAAATGAAGGTTCATTAAAAGCCTTCTAGATCAATGGAAAGCTGATATTATATGTTTCCAGGAATCTAAATTAGAGGGGGATTTTCATGATTTTATTAGACAAATTTGGGTGGAAGATCGGTGAAATATGCATGCTTAGAAGCCAGTGGTACTAGAGGAGAGATTCCTATGCTTTTGGATTGCAGAGTATGGAAAGGGAAAGTACTTCAAATAGGTGCACACACTTTAACTTGTAAATTTGAGGCTCTGATGCAGAATTTTAACCGCCACATATCAGGAGTCTATGCTCCAAATTGCAAGAAGCAAAGGAGGAATGTCTGGGAGGAACTCGGAGCAGTCAGAGGACTGATGGAGGGCTCATGGGCCGTCTGTGGTGATTTTATTGTTTGCAGGTTAGCCTCTGAGAAGAGGAACTGTCTAAGGAGATCCTCAGCTATGGTAGAATTCTCATATTTTATTAATGACATGGAACTTCTAGACTTGAACATAGAAGGAGGAACTTTCACTTGGTTCAGAGGAGATACTCACAATACTGCTCATCCATATAGACAGGATTTTGTGCTCAGCAGAATGGAATGATCAATTCAGTAACATGAAACAAACTACACTTTAAAGACTGACCTCTGATCATGTACCAACAGCCCTCTTGTGTGGTTCTTGAGAACATAGTAAATCCTATTTCAAATTTGAGACTTGGCTGAATACGGAAGGTTTTGTGGACAGAATCAACTCATGGTGGAATTCCTTTGTTTTCTTTGGGATACCTGATTACATTTTAGCTTGTAAACTTAAAGCTCTAAAATGTAAACTTAAGGAATGGAATAGAAGTAAACAGGGGAATGTGAAGATCAAAAGGGTCAATTTGCTTAATCAAATGGCAAATTTGGACTTTGATATAAGAGCTCTGACAGAGGAGTAGGCAATCAAAAGGGCCTCTACACTTACGGAGCACTTACGGAGTATGAACAGCTAATTAAAAATGAAGAGATTGCATGGAGACAAAGATCCCGGGCTTTATGGTTAAAAGAAGGTGACAACAACACAAGATTTTTTCATAACACTGCTAATGCTCATAAGAGAAACAACAATATTGATCATCTGACGATTCAAAGGGAATGCATAGTGGAACCAGAAAGAGTCGAGGAGTAAATCATTTCTTTCTACAAAAAACTCTACACATAGACAGACCTGGAGGCCTACTGGAGATTTGATTAATTACCCATCAATCTCAGAAGCAGGGAGGGATTCTCTTCAAGATAGATTTCAGGAGCAGGAAGTGTATAGTTTCCTGAAGCAGTGTGCTATTGACAAAGCACCTAGTCCTGATGGTTAAACCATGGGATTTTATATAAAGTGTTGGGAAGTTTTAAATCAAGATATAATGGGGGATTTTCACAACTTCTATGATCAGGAAATGTATGAGAAAAGCTTCAATGCTACTTATATTGCCTTGATTCCCAAGAAGACAGGGGCAGAGGAACTGAAAGAATTCAGGCCAATAAGTCTAATAGGAAGTTTCAACAAGTCGTTATCAAAGGTGTTGACTGAAAGGTTAAAAAAGGTGATGGACAAGCTAGTGGGTTCTCAACAGATGGCCTTCATCAGAGAGAGGCAGATAATGGATGTTGTGTTAATTGCAAATAAAGCAGTGGATTCAAGACTATCACAAAACAAGTTAGGCATTTTGTGCAAACTGGACATTGAGAAAGCATATGATCATGTGAATTTGGAGTTTGTTCTTAGAATCCTAAAGCAAACGGATTTTGGGGAGAAATGGATTAGGTGGATCAGGTTATGTTTGTCACTGTCAAGTTCTCCATTCTTAACAATGGTGTCCCTGAAGGTTTTTTCGATGTTGATAGAAGGATTAGACAAGGAGATCCTTTGTCTCCTTTCCTATTCATTTTTGTAATGGAGGGTCTAAACAACATGATCAAAGTAGCCAAATCAAATGGGTGGATTTCAGGTTTTAATGTAGGCATAGGATGTAAAAGGAGTTTAGAGGTGTCCCACCTTCAATATGCAGATGACACTTTAATTTTTTGTGATGCAGACGAGGAACAGGTTAAGTATCTGAGTCTCATTCTACTTTGAAGGAATCTCAGGACTTCACATCAATTGGAGGAAAAGTCATATTTATCCCATTAACTCTGTCCCTATCTTGGAGTTGCTGGCTTCAATTTTAGGAGGTGAAGTGGGCCAGTTACCAACTATCTATCTTGGGATGCCACTGGGCGCGAAGTCAAAATCTCAAGAGATATGTGATGCAGTTTTGGAGAAGTGTGAAAAGTTGTCCGGATGGAAATCTCAATATCAGTCTTTGGAAGGCAGGCTTACTTTGATTAATACAGTGCTTGATGCTTTACCAACTTATATGTTAACTATGTTCCTTATCCCTTCTGGAGTAGTTCAAAGACTAAATAAAATTAGAAGATTTTTCTCCTGGCAAGGGAATAGTGACAAAAGAAAATTCTACTTAGTCAAGTGGAAAGAATTGATTACTAGCAAAAAGCAGAGTTGCTCTTGGCATTAAAAATCTGAAGAATCATAGTAAGGCTTTAAAGTTGAAGTGCCTATGGAGGTATTCCAAGGAGCCTCAATCTCTTTGGGTAAATGTGATCAAAATAAAGTATGGGGAACTGGATTGCTGGGTCACTAAGGAGACAAATAATCCATATGGTGTGACCTTATGGAGGTATTCCAAGGAGCCTCAATCTCTTTGGGTAAATGTGATCAAAATAAAGTATGGGGAACTGGATTGCTGGGTCACTAAGGAGACAAATAATCCATATGGTGTGACCTTATGGAGGTTTATAGGATTCTGGTGGCCTTTCTTAAAGAGATACTCTGTTATTAGAGTTCATAATGGTAACAAAGCACTCTTTTGGAAACACAAGTGGTTGGCCAGTAGGAGCTTGCAAGATTTATTTCCTGATTTATTCTGGCTCAACATCAGAATAAGACAGTGTCTGAGATGTGATCACCTCAAGGCTGGGAGTTAATTTTCAGAAGAATGATGAATGACTGGAAATCCCTAGGTTGACTGAACTTTATAGCCTTCTGGAAACTTTTCAAGTGATGCACGAAAGGATTATTTGTGGTGGACTGGACACACCAAAGGATACAGACCTTTAATTGGCCTTGGAAACATATATGGAAAGTAAAGATACCTCACAAGGTTGGCTGCTTTACTTGGTTTCTAGCTAAGGAGGCTGTGCTAACACATGAGAACTTGATGAAGAGAGGCATCACCTTAGACTCAAACTGTTGTTTATGTCGGACTGAAGCTGAAACTGTAAGACATATATATTCCTACATTGCAAGGTCAAAGGCCAGCTATGGAAGATTTTCTCAATCTCAGGGGCATCTCTTGGACAATGCCTGGCAAGATTGTTGAGATTCTTTTTAGTTGGGATGAGGCTGGGATTGGGGCAAAGAGCAGAAGAAACTGGAGGATCATCCCAGCAAGTATATGGCGGACAATCTGGAGAAAAAGGAATGCCAGATGTTTTGAGAATAGAAGTAGTACAACTCAGATGATCAAGCTCAACTGTGTTATGCTACTTTGTTTTTGGTGTAGAAATGCATACCGTGAAGATACAGAGACAATCCTAGATGTTTTAGATTCATTTTAGGATTGTAGTTATGCTTCAGTGGCTCTTGTTTAAATTTCTTTTTTTTCTTTCTTTTTCTCTTGTAAAGAGGTTTTCAGTACTTCCCAAGTACTGGTCAATAATACAAAATGTTGCCTGTTTAAAAAAAACATTCAGTGTTTTTTTCTAAAGTGATTAGATAGCGATGGCATTATGGAAATTACTTATTCACTAGATAACTAAAAGAGAAATTGTGTACCTGCGTAGGAACTCAACAATGATTGCAACCAAGTAAGAAGCATCCCCAGCCATTTCTTCCTCTACAGGAGCAAACACAAAGCTGCACAGATCATCTGGGGATATTACAGCAGAAGTTACTAGAGACTCCTGCTGCTCAACAGTTCTTAGGGGAGTGCTACCTGGTCCAGGAGCTTGAGGTCGTACAACAGAAGGCTGAGCTTCAGCACCAGATAGATCTGTCCCCACCAAGTTACCTCCATTTTGTTCACTACCAGATAAATCTACATTTTTAGATTTGCCTCTATCTTTTGCAAAGCTAACATTGTCCTCAGAGTCTGAAGTAAAGGAAGAGGATTTGTTAATAGACTTGTCGTACATGCTACTACCACTTTCTTGTTTTGGTGACTTTACAGATGTATCTGCTTGATTGATAGATTCGCTAATAGCACTATTAACAATAGAACCAGTGGTTGTTGAACTTCTCTCCACTTTTGATCCTGTGTGATGTTTTCCAGTTTTTATTGGAAGAGAGAAACAGTTGACTAAGACAGCTATCGCCTTTGCGACCATTGGCACAGGCCGTCGTTCGAGAATAATCGTCCGAGCCATTGCCAAACACAATTGTTTAGCCTGAAACAGACAATTTTAGATGGTGAAAAGTACAAGTCAATGCAAAATATTCAACAGTCATTTCTGGACAGGCATTGATTGGTAATTTGGTACAACAGTAACCAATTAATGTCTCAATGGAGTCAACTACAGTTTAAGGTTAAACTGCTTCTATCCTAACAAATAAACCAGGGCAAATTGCCCATTATTCTTTGTAACTCAACATGTTCATCACGCACAAAACAGGGAAAATCAACATTTTTATGTGAGCTAGCAGCAACTGCATTAAAGAAATTAGAACCCAAAGATGCAGACCTTATTTGCTTCTAATTTCCTCCTCTGCAAAAATTCAAGGATTCTTTGCACTTCTGAGCTGCTAGCGGAAATGGCCTGCAAAAGATCAAGATAATGGTAGCAAAGACTGATTTCCGAATCGTGATATTGACTAGTAATCAGAATTTTACCTCCAGATCTAAATGGATCTTCCACAAAACTCCATTGGCAATATCACATATAAGGTCTGGAACAAGGAATACCCACTCATCTGCATAGATGACTATTTCACCATAATTTGAGTCCTTTCCCTCCAGACCTTCAACATTTTGGCCCATCAATTGAGAGGCTGCAACATTTGCTCTAGAGAAACCTCTAACCAATAAGGGAAGCGGAGCAGATACAGGCGCTTGAGAATCTGCAAATATATCATATAAAATAACCACCTTCGCATCCACTTGGTGAACAAGCAGTACATTGTCGACCACACTGACAGCTATCTTGTTGGAATAAACTGACAAAGAACCCTGGAAGTACATTTAGTAGTCATCAGAGAAGAAGGAAAAGTCATTTCAGACAAATATCAAATAAAATTGGTATCTGCCAGTGCAACTGCAAGCAGAGTAAGTACCACATGAAATCCTCCAAAGTACAACTTTAAGATTTCATTAAGTTAATGCATTTATTTGCCACAAGTTGGAGGAGGAAAACAACCTCTTAGTAATACAAACTCAAACAATCAAAAGGCAGACCAATTTATGTTTTAAGGACAAGAAGCTCTAGAATTAGAACTGGACCCTGTGCATAGCGGGAGCTTCGCGCACCGGGCTGCCCCTTTAAGCTCTAGAATTAGAAGTAAGAGCAATCAAACACAAGGCAACATATCAATTAGACAAAAAAAAACAAAAAAAGGAGGAAGAAATTAGAATGTCATATGAATCTCCTATAAACCAAATTCCTCTCCGATATGTTTAACAAAAGCTATATCTGCCTTGACTTGGTTATAAAAGACATTCTGATGCACTTGATCACCCGAATGTCGTTCATTCCTAAGAACTAATTCAGCATTGCTAGTAAAAATCAATTAGGAGCAACAGGCAGAAATTTATACAGATGATAAAATTCAACTTATTAGAATTGTTATCATCAGATCCAGAGTGTACGGAAAGAGACAAATGATCTAGTCAGAAACCTCAGAGAATAAGCTAAAGACAGAAGTAGACAGTTTGAGCAGGTGTGAGAGATGTTAGATCTGTTAGATCAGTCAGATTTTGAGTCTATAGTAACACATCAGTGACATATGAATATATGTATCAGTGTCCTACATAGAAATTCTTGTGTGATCATAACCCAAGAAGCCTCCAGGCATCATCACACCCCGCAAGAATGCTACCAAAGGCACCACGCGCCATCACGCATTTCCAGAACCAATGAAACTTTGTTGTTATGCTATGACTGTAGACTGCTCCATGTAGCTTCAAATCCACTTTATTGGCTTCTTGCTGCTTAATTCCTTTACCAACTCCAACTCAATTTTAAAAGTAATGGTGATTGGAACCCTATTTCGCTGATGTCATACACTTTTCACCCTAATTGTTCTCTTTCTAGCCTTTTCAGTCTTTTCTATCCTGCAGCTCGAGGGTTGATTCGGATCAGTGAATTGAAAAATCTTGTAGCGACTTTCTGAAAAATTTCCAGCAATTTTGTTCAGAATTTTTTTCCAGCAAGTTCAATTTAAGTGGTTTCTTTTGAAAACTAAAGAACTGTTTTTCAGTCTGCGCAAAGGGAAGGTAGAGTTAAATAGGGATTGGAGTCAATTTTAAACCGTGAGAAAGGACTACCGTGCCCTATGATAAGGGAACAAGGTTGGGTAGGGAGAATCAGTTCACTAAAGGCAGAAACAGCCTCAACACGCAAAGCCAAATGGTTTCAAGGTAAAAAATTGAATCAGTATCAAAAGGGAGGGAAAGCAAGGGAAGGATGGATCGAGAGGAAGGAAGGAGGGGGAGGTTAAGATGGGAGACTTCCATGAGAGTCAATCCTAAAGCTTGGAGCATGCCGGATACCGAGGTAGATCAGTTTAACAGGGGGAGAGAGATGTGGAGGACAGCTCTGGGCAGACTCTAAATTCAAATCTAAGACGTCAGAGGATTAGAGATGGAGTACAATGGTCCTGTTGTACAAGAACAAGGGCGATGTTCAGCACTGCAATAATTATAGGGGTATTAAGCTGCTAAGGCACACTATGAAAGTGGGAGAGGGTGATCGAGATGAGGATGAGGAGGGATGTGTCGATATCCGAGAACCAGATCGGCTTCATGCCGCGGCGATCGACTACAGAAGCTATTCATCTTCATCTTGTCAGGAGATTGGTGGAGAAGTATAGGGACAAAAAGAGAGACCTACACATGATGTTCAGTGACCTAGAGAAGGCATATGATAAAGTCCCAAGGGAAGTCCTTTAAAGAAGCTTGGAATCTAGAGGTGTGCATGTGGCCTACATCAGCGCAATTAAGGACATGTACGAGGATGCCATGACTCGGGCTAGGACAATGGGAAGTGATTCCGAATACTTTTCAGTCATGATGGGGTTACACCAGGATCAGCCCTTAGCCCGTTTCTATTTGCCTTAGTGATGGACGAATTGACGCGACATATTCAGGAGGTGCCATGGTGTATGTTATTTGCAGATGATATAGTTTTGATTGATGAGATGCGTAGTGGCGTCAACAAGAGGCTGAAAGTTTGGACGACCTCAGAATCTAAAGATTTCAGGTTAAGCAGGACTGAGACGAAGTACATGGAATGCAAGTTCAGTGACGTGACGCAAGAGACGGATGTGAAAGTGAAGATCGAGTCACAAGCTATACCCAAAAGAGGGAGTTTCAAGTATCTTGGGTCCATTATACAAGGGAACGGAGAAATTGACGATGATATCGCCCATCGTATTGGAGCAGTGTGGATGAAATGGAGGCTTGCCTCCGGAGTGTTTTGCGATAAGGTGTCACCTAGGATGAAAGGTAAGTACTACAGAGTGGTGGTTAGACAAGCATTATTGTATGGGGCAGAGTGTTAGCCAGTCAAGAACGTCCATGTTCAAAAGATGAAAGTAGCGGAGATGCAAATGCTTAGATGGATGTGTGGTCATACTATGAGAAGTATGATTAAAAATTAAGATATACGGACAAGATCGGAGTGGCCTACGTGGAGGACAAACTGAGGGAAGCGAGACTGAGATGGTTCGGGCATGTGAAGAGGTGTGGGATGCGCCAGTTAGGAGGTGTGAGAGATTGACGGTTGTAGGAGTCAGGTGAGGTAGAGGTAGGCCAAAGAAGAACCGGGGGAGGTGATTAGACAGGATATGGCCCAACTCAAGTTGACTGAGGACATGGCCTTAGATAGGAAGACTTGACGATCGAGGATTAGAGTAGAAGGGTAGTAGATATTAGAGTTCCGTCGCATTGTGTGTGAGAGAGGTGGAGAGATAGCCTTTCCACCTCCTCTTCTCCTTTTCTTAGTTGTATTATTTTGGTATCGCCGATCATTATTCCTATGTGTATTACTTTATTTGTTCTATATCTTGATATTTTTACTGTTTTATTTTCTTGCAATCTTGTATTGAAGGGGAGCCTTCGAATAACTGGTAAAGTTGCTGCCATGTGACCAGGAGATCAAGGGTTCAAGCCGTGGAAACAACATCTTGCAGAAATGTGTGGCAAGGTTGCGTAAGTGTTTTTAAGCCCTTTTGTAGTGTTTGGGAAACACTTACTTTTAAGCCAAAATAACAAACACAAGCCAAAAAGCATAAGTTAGAATTCGTAACTTATGCCTTTTGGCTTATAAGTCAAAAGCCATAAGCCCTTCCAAACGGGCTCTGTATTTCCTATCATAATTATAGTACAAGAGTAAAGTTAAATGCTTCTTTTTCTGAACTAATTTTCTTGAAAGATCACATAGTCCATTCAAATTGGGGAACATTTCATCAATATCATAGACATCAATAATGAAATCACAAGTTGAATTTCAAGAGCACCCATACTAAGTTCATCAAAGTCAGCAAGATATAATTCAACCACTTTTTTATATCAAACCAAGAAAATGAGTCCATTGGATTCAAACAAGCAACCCCATAATGCAAATCAGTAGTCACCTCGTGAAAACGATCATTGAGTTCTTGCTTTAATGAGGAGTTCATCTAACAGCATTCCCAATTGGCCTTGGGGAATCATCTTGAGAAATAAGGCACCTTGGAAGGTCGATTGTATTATGTGGCTGGGTGGATGGGGCATGTTTAACTCGTGATAATCTTCAGAAAAGAGGGATTACAATCTGCAGTTGATGTCCATTGTGTGAGAGGCAAGGGGAGAGTGTCAATCACCTATTCTTACACTGCCCCTACACATCACAAATCTGGAATCTTCTCTAAATATCGTGGGGGTCGGTTGGGTGATGCCTAAGACTATTCGAGCTATTGCAATGCTGGAATATGAAAGGACTGGGGGCAAACTAAGAACATGGAACTCATCGCCTGCTGCTGGTGGTGTGTTTGGAAGGAAAGAAATTCAAGAATTTTTTAAAGCGAAAAGGAATTTGTAATTAATTTAAAGCACAGATGCATTTCCTCAAGGGTTTTTTTGGTGCAACATGACAATAGCCAATGATATAGAAGTCATGATTGCCCTTTTGAGTTCATTACACAACTTGTAATGAGGCTTCCTCCATAAATAATTTACAACAATTTTGCTGCTCTTTAATACAATAAATTTTACCAATAAAAAAAATTCATACTTGATACAAAATGTAGATACTTTATCAATAAGCGAATCTCATTCATTATCCCTTAACATTTGCAGCCTTCTATTTGCTACTTCAACAAGTAACATGGTATTTGCGATATTTTGCTCCTTTCTCTATAAACATTTCTTAAGCTCATCTGAAACATGTCTCATCAAATGCAATATGAATGCAACCTCAAATGTTTGACAAGTTTTTTGATATCTCATTGCCTCGGCTCTTTCATCAACATATTCCAACTCTTAAACCCTATGCTTGAAAATGCATCACCTCCACCTTGAGGAATGCTAGCTATTTAAACAATATGTTGCACCGTTACTTACACTATACTCCAACCAATCATGATCATCAAAATCATTTAGGGTTAAAAAAAATGAATTACTCCATAAAAATCTATTTGATGAAATTATAATTCCGAGATTGACAAGGACCTTTTTGAATGTATGCTCTTCTAACCACACCGCGGTGATTGGGATGATAATCCAAGATTTGGGCTCTTTCGGTCGAATCGGGGTTCAATGAATCTAAATCAATTTCTTGTCTTTGGGAGAATGCAATGGTGCTTCTGATTGGTTGTGATTTTCTTCCGAATTAGATTGATTACGAGAGGCCAAACTTGATTTTCGTACTTTGGAAAAATACTTCTTCACAGATTTTTGAAACTGAACTATAAAATAATCTTTAGTTAGGACAAAGTGATGTTTTCTATAAAACTTCACACAATCATTAACTTAATTTTTGACACTAACCACATCTGAAAAGAGAGAACCAGACTATGAAAGTACAAAAATAATTATATTAAAGAGACACTACATGCCAATGTCAAGTAAACACACACTATGAGTAGTTAAACTAATATTTCTCTGATCTCCAAAACCTATGAGGGCAACAATGACTAATAGAAACAAAACTTATAGATTTATATGTGTCATGTATTTTTAATTCAAAATTTCCACTGTAAACTCCTACATTTGAAAACATTATTCTAGTGATTACAATCATTCAGCTAGCTAATTTTTCACTGTGTGTAGCCTTTTTAATTTATTGGTGCAAATGATCATTTGGGTTAAGGTTTAATTGCTTGACTATGGTGATTTGAGTTAAAAGTTTTATATGGAGGATCTCAGGAGCATAACAAATGTCAGATCGATACCAGTAAGGTCTAAAACAAACTAAGAAATACTCAGCAAAGGCCTAGGAGGCGGGAGACTTACCGTGGCTTCCAAGACCGGCGAACAACGACCGGTGACGAGCAACGGCAACAAGCTACAGGTGAGCAGATGTTCTGGTTCACTGCTTCGCTTTAGCTCTCAGTTTTGGAATTAGGGATTTCTTTAATCCCGATTGCCCCCATCACGTTTTAAAAATATAATAATTAAGGAACATAAAATGACATCTTTGGGAGTTGTTTAAAAATTAAAGGAAAAAAACAACTGAAGTACCAAACAAACATTTTGTCGTGTGCAAGGAAGAACGTGTGACCTTTAAACAATTTTAAAACCCTTAACCGCTGCAGTGTAGCTTTATCTTGTGCAAAGGGTTGTCAACACAGAATATATATCCTTTAAACAAAAAGTTTAACCTAATTACAAAGTGTAATTTTTGACGAGGGGGTGTCAGTTGACACCCCTCGGACGAGGGTAGCTCCGCCCCTTATCACCCGCCAGCGGCGGAAGCAAGCTATGCCCCCTATGTTGGAGAGACGGGGGAAGAGTCCATTCCATCGCGAATGATTCAATCTAGCCATAGGTGGCTACGTTGTTACGACTTCACCCCAGTCAAAGACCCCCCCCCCCCAGTATGCGCCAATAAGACCACCAATAATCAGATACCATAATCATAGAGCACCATTTTTCTCTTAATCTATCTTTATAGCCACAGCTACTTCAAAGTAATTTCAAAATCTCAAGAGTCAGGAATGCTATAATGTCGTTGCATACAACTTAGACGTTTTAGAACTATGCCTGTACCTTTGTTTTGGTAAGAGCTTACCTGTTGTATTACGGCATCCCGATAAAATCTGTAACAATGGAGCTGCATTGCTATTTTATCAAGTTGCAGGCAGTAAATTCTACCATAACTGTGAATTAACAGGGAAACATGTCATAATTTAGATGAAAAATCTACTAAATAGAAAAATTAGGTGAAAGATGTCACTTAAGAAAGCAGAACAGGAAAAGCACTTACATTGTGACGATATAAATGTCTTCTGCGGTAAGGGCAGGCTTACTATTTGCTTCAGATTTTGCCATTGTCATGTCAAACCTTGGCAGTCGGACTATTCCTACGGATGAAATCTACACAACATAATTGAAACTAATTCACGAATTCTGAACAAGAAGGATTGCAATTATTTTAATCATACAAGGCATAATAGGACAAAATGATAGGCCGAATAAATAACAAAATGTCACTTCTTAAAACATTTTTCAGCTAAAGGGGCTGGGGCTTGTAATAAAATCTGAATAATGAAAAATGATGCCCCTTAATGTAACACCTCGTACCTTCGGGCTAAGGACTTACCCGTAGACGGGAATATAAGGAACCAATATGGGAAGTGCAGGAATTAAGTTTGTTTTCGAATCAGTGATTGGTGGATTTACGGTGGGAAGTACGGACCGTAAAACCTATGTACAGTCCGTACCTTGGGCGTATTTAGGGCCCGAAAAACATAGCTCACTGTTTAAAACTTACGGTGGGTTCCACGGACAGTATTTCCAAAATACAGTCCGTACATTTGAGTGTAATTGGAGCCCCAAAAATATCATTAACTGCTTGTTCTACGGACCATAAAATCCATTTACGGGTCGTACTTTGGAGCGTAGGGAGGTTGAGGAAAATCCCAGGTTCTAAAAATTGAGCCACCACCTTACGGCCACTATCTACGGTCTGTGGATAGATTTTACGGACAGTAAGTGGTACCGTAAATGGCCACTGACTGAACGATTTAAATATGTGTTTTCAGGCTTTCATGTTATTTTTCCACCTCTCCAAGCCCTAGCACGAGTTTTTTCTCCTCCTCATCCTCATACATCAAGGTAAGTCACTGCTAAGCATTTCTAAGTAATTCTAACGATTATACATGGAGTCTAAGCGAAATCATACGCTACAACAAACCTAGGGTTTTCTTGAAAACCCTTCTCAAGATTTCAAGTTCAGATTTTTGAGTTTTTTCTTCAAAGTTCAGACCTCACTCCGAGTTTTGGAGCGATCAAGGTATGTAAGGCTACTCTCTACGTGCGGGAACACCATTGTTCTTCCCTGTGCCACATTCATTCATGTTTTTCACAAATTTCTCATCCTATTATGCCCCAGTTCATGAAAAGCTTAAATGTTCTTACACTTAAATGATGAAACTTCTTATTTTGTTCATGTATATCGAACATCATGAACTCATTACGTAATCCATGAATACTCATACTTTAATTTTCATGAGTTTCAAGCATGACACCCGAAACGTTTATGAACTACTATTTGCTTCATTCCATGAATATTACAAAATATGTAATGAAAACCATGGGCGCAAATGCCATTTATATTCATGTTCATATTTTGGGAGTAGTACATATTACCGAGAAGATGAACACCTAAAACTACGTATGCCAGGGAAAGGTTAAGAGTCGTTTTGTTGGTTCGGGTGATTCCTTCATGTTACCCATTGCGGATTATTTATTGATCTAGTCCTGTTCATGTCTCATACCCCGACAACGTATGAGAGTCGGGTAAGAGGCCAAACGCCACGTGCTCACGTGGTGGATTACATGTCGGTTATAGTTATACAAATGCTTTCCAATATAAAATGATTTACTCATGTTATGATGTTCATGTTCATGTTCAGTTTCAGTTCAGTACTCCTTTACTATTCATGTTATTGATTTGGGCTGCCCATTCCTCCGTCATTCAGTTGCTTTACATATGAGTACTATTCAACAGTACTCCCGTCTCTTTTGTCGGAGGGCCTGTATTTTACGATGCAAATCTGAGATATACTGAGGCAGCAGGACTCTCGCTAGGATTCATTTCGCATCAGCTATTTCGTGAGTCCCACTTCATCCGGGATGTTATATTTATTTCATGTCATGTTAGACAGTTAAGGTATGTCGGGGCCTTATCTCGGTAAACAGTTAGTATTCATGTTCATGTCAGAGGAGGCTTCGTAGACTAGCATGTCGTGTCATGTCAAATGTTCAAGTATTATGTTACCCATGGAGGCTACACACACTTAAGTTTTGAAACTATTTTCAGTATTTCATTACGAGACTTAATCAGATTTTCCGCATTTAAACTGTTTATGATTTATATTCCACTCAGTCACGTTTCACTATGTATGTCATGCATGTTGGTTCACTATGTAACATGAATAGTACTCCTTTACTATTCATGTTATTGATTTGGGCTGCCCATTCCTCCGATCACTCCATTTACTATTCTTTCATTCAGTTGCTATACATATGAGTACTATTCAACAGTACTCACGTCCCTTTTGTCGGAGGGCCTGTATTTTACGATGCAAGTACAGATATACAGGACGACAGGACTCCTCGCTAGGATTCATTTCGCATCAGCTATTTCGTGAGTCCCACTTCATCCGGGATGTTATCTTTATTTCATGTCATGTTAGACAGTTAAGGTATGTCGGGGCCTTATCTCGGTAAACAGTTAGTATTCATGTTCAGGTCAGAGGAGGCTTCGTAGACTAGCATGTCGTGTCATGTCAAATGTTCAATTATTATGTTACCCATGGAGGCTACACACACTTATGTTTTGAAACTATTTTCAGTATTTCCATTACGAGACTTAATCAGATTTTCCGCATTTAAACTGTTTATGATTTATATTCCGCTCAGTCACGTTTCACTATGTATGTCATGCATGTTGGTTCGCTCGGTCAAGTTCAGGAGTGTCGATCCACCCAGGCCCAAGTTCGGAGCGTGACACTTAAAGGCGAAGACGGACATGGAAATTACTTCCTCGGAAAACACATGGAGGTTCCTACCAGTGAACCTTTATATAATTCAGCTCTGAAGCTCAACCTTGAAACCTGCAATCATGAAAAACCTTAAAAACTACGATGGTAAACAATTCAACCCCGGAACAATTTTGATCTTCCTAAAGATTATTAAACCAACCAAAGCATTAAAATTTCTGTTTTACTATCTAGAGCCTTTTTAACCATTGCTGCATTGTATTTATCACGTATCAGACCACAATCATGCTGATATACTGCAAAAGTGATGTAAATGAATTTTCATACCAGCGAGGTAGAACTCTAATAAGAAAGACTAACAATAAACCTGATATCCTGTAAGGCTCTTGCACTGCATTCCCGTAGCAAGAAGCACCAATCTACTTTCATGTGTATAGACATACCAGCTCACATTCAATTTCTTTGTCTCTGCCAATTGAAGTGATCTTGTTCCAGAACTGCACGAGAATAACTCCAGTCCACTGCAGTTGAGGATCTAGATCAGAGATGCATGCCAAACATTTTGAAAGGGTTCAAATAAACATACCTAAATTAATTGCAATGCTTGTTTGGGATTGAGGCGTAGAAACCATTGTTATTATTGAATGACAATGCTTATATGATATAATGGCAATGCTACCCAGAAAGTTTTGTATCCATAAGCACAAGGGGAGAGTTTCAAATTTGACCCTACACTATCCGAAATTGCTCAATTTTACCATCCATTACACTTTGGTCCATTCATACCCTTGTCGTTAGCAAATATCTTGTATTGGGTTCCACATGTCCTAAATGTTCGAGAAAGAAGGTTAAAATTTCTCCCTCAACTTTTGAGTTGGTTTAAAATTACCCTCAGGTTGGACCAAAAGTTTTAAAGGAGGGCAGAGTTGCTCAATTTAGGATAATGCAAGGGAAAATTTGACCCTTTTCCCTAGGCAGAAAGCATTCTACTTTCAGAAACATAATCTTTGAGCAATGTTTTTCTCAGTTAACAGGAGAATCAAATAAAAATATCTAAAAGCTTTTTCAGTACTCATCTACCAAAATGCTCACTTGGACAAAAAATTTCAAGAAGCATGAAGCAGATATGGAAGACCATTCCCATTTGTATATTCTAGACTATATGGATGGAAAGAAATAATGCTTACAAGGGAAGAGAAATCATATCACTAGAGTCAAGAAGAAAATGTTTGCATAATTTGTACTCGTATTGGAGCGAGGTGGGTGAAATAGAGGTTCGCGACCAGGCTACTGTGTGATAAGAATGTGTTATCAAGGCTTAAAGGTAAGTTCTACAAAGTGGTGGTTAGATCTACTTTATTGTATGGGGCAAAATGCGGCCAGTCAAAAACGCACAAGTTCAGAAAATAAAGGTAGCGGAGATGAGGATGATCAGATAGATGTGTAGGCATACTATGACACATAGGATTACGAACGAAGTTATACCGGACAAGGTAGGAGTAGCCTCCGTGGCAGACAAGATGAGGGAAGCGAGGTTGAGGTGGTTCAAGCATCTGAAGAGGTACTCGGATACACCAGTAAGGAGGTGTGAGAAAAGTTGGCTATAGCAGGTTTTAGGAGAGTTACAGATAGGCCAAAGAAGAACTGTGGGGAGGTGATTAGACAGGACATGACACATCTTCAGCTTACTGAGAACATGACCCTAAATAGGAAGGTATGGAGGTCGAGTATTAGGGTAGAAGGGTAGTACGTAGCCGAGTGTTGTCGTACTTTGATGGTTTTATTGTTATTAATACAAAGTTACCCTTTACCAACAACAACAACATACCCAGTAACATCCCACAACGTGGGGTCTGGGGAGGGTACAATGTACGTAGACCTTACCTCTACCTTGGTAGGTAGAGCGGTTGTTTCTACTAGACCCTCGGCTCAAGACACAGCATAAACACAAGCAAAGCAATAGAAACGGTCAGACCCGAACAAAAAATTTAAAACAGTATGACAATGATGGTAACAAAAGCGGATAAGTCATGATAAAGCATTTTGAAAAAAAGAAGCAATAACTAATGCAGGTAGATAAGATAAATAAAGTACACGAAAGAACACACAACATCAAGAATCAAACATCAGAGGACTATAAAGCAATAATACGCCTACTAGTATGATAAGCTAAGCATGTCTACAATAATACCACTACAACTACCAATATGTAAGCGTAAGTAGGACTACGCTCAACTACCTACTACCCTTCCACCCTAATACGTGTCTTCCACAATCCCCGATCTAAGGTCATGTCCTCAATAAGTTGCACATGTGTCATATCTCGTCTAATCACATCTTCCCAATACTTCTTCGGTCTACCTCTACCCCTCCTGAACCCGTCCATAGCCAATCAGTCAGACCTCCGCACTGGGGCATTTGTGTCTCTCCTCTACACATTTCCGAACCATCTTAACCTCGTTTCTCACATTTTATCCTCCACCGAGGTCCCTCCCACTCTGTCCCGGATATCATCATTTCTAATCCTATTCATCCTTGTATGCCCACACATCCATTTCAGCATCCTCATCTCCACAACTTTCATCTTTTAGATGTGCGAAGTCTTGACTGGCCAACACTTCGCTCATACACGGTTTAATCGCCGCCCATAGTTTTAAAAGGCGTGCGCCTTGTCGCCATGGCGACAAGGCGAGGCGAGGCAGTAACGCCATCAGCAGTGTCAAGGCGACATTTTCCCGATGACGACGTCATTGCGTCGCCATTCTCTCCTTTTAGGTTGTGGCGAGGCGTCTTAATGGCGCGCCTTTCAGACTTTTCTGGAGCTGAAAATACTTATGGATATTTTTGTCATTTCAAGTGTGTTTTTTAACCCTAAACGTTACAAAAGAGCCGATTTTCAGCCATTCTCTCAAACCCAACATTCTTCTACTTCTTTCTTCTATTTCATTACTTCAATTTCATCAACAAATCGTGAAGATTTCATCAAGAAATTTTAAAATTGAATCTCCTCAAGGTGAGTTCTTTCTTCTTTTATCTTTGTATTTATTTTTCTTGTAGTTCTCTGTTTTTATTCTCCTCATCTTAAGAACATCTTCTTCTACTTCTATGTTTATTGCTACCACTCGAGTCTAGTTAGACTGCCAAATGAACCAGTCACTCTCAATGCCTTCATCAATTCAATATACTTAATTTTCTGTTTGTCTTTTTTAATTACTACTCACTTTCAAGTTTCAACATGTTGAAACTACAGATCCTCACAAAAACTATTTAAAAAATTAAATGTTACTCATTTCCTGTTTGTCTATATGCAGTTTGTTGCTTGAACATCTTTTTTTTTTGTTTTGTTTTTTTTTCATTTGCTATTGCTATTGAATTGTGCTATTTAATTTAGAAAATGGAGTCGGGTTCTTCTTCAACACCTACATCTTCCCAAATTGGTTCATCATGGAAAATCCAAAGATATAGGTTGGAATTATGGCATACATGATGCTAGAAGTAAAGACTCTGTGAGATGTATTTTTTGTGATATAGTAATGGGGTATAACTCGTCATAAGCAACACCTAATTGGTGGTTATAGAAATGTCAGTTCTTGTACTAAATGCCCTACACATGTGAAAGATCTACTTAAAGAGCATATGCAAAAAAAGGTTAGATGCAAAAGAGGCAATTAATCAGGTGCACGACTTCGATGTCATAATTGAGGATGATGTTGAATGTGATGAAATGGAAAGTGGTCCACGAAGTGTTCTCGATCCAAAAGGTCCACTTGATATGTATTATAAGCGGAAACCTTTAAGTAAAAAGAGAAAAGGTACAAAAGACCAAGTAGATTTTGATAAGTATAGAAAGGAATTGAGGGATCATGTTGTTCAAATGTTCTCGAGATGGATGTATGATGCTGGGATTGCATTTAATGCTGTCAATTATGAGTCTTTACAAACAGCAATTGAGGCCATTGGACAATATGGTCCATCGATGAAGGTCCCAACTCTGCATGAAGTTAGGGTAACATGTTTAAAACAGGAGAAAGAGCATACTAAAAAACTTATCAAGGAAAATATTGAGGACGCCAAAAAATGGTTATACATTGATGGCTGATAGTTGGACTGACAGAAATGGTAGAGTTCTTGTTAACTTCTTGGTGAACACTCCTAAAGGGGGTGTTTTCTTGAATCTGAATTGATCTTGGATTACTCAGCGGGGCAAAGATGTGTGATTTGCTTAGCAAGTACATTGATCAAATTGGCCCGAAAAATGTTGTTCAAGTTGTGACTGATAATGCATCTGAAAATGTGTTAGCTGATAACTTTTATTTTTTTAGTTACATTATTACATTCTTTCAACTTTCAAGTTTACTTTAACTTTAATGAATTGAACTAATAAGTTGTTTCATGTGATAGGCAAAATGCTTGAGGTTAGTTATCCACATCTTTTTTGGAATCCTTGTGCGACACACTGCCTTGACTTGATGTTTGAGGACATCTTCAAAATTCTTAGATTCAAGAATACCATTGACAAGGCAATTAGGGTGAATGGCTACATCTATAGCCGAACACGGGTCTTAAGCATGATGAGAAGATTCACTAATAATAAAGAGATGGTGAGGCCTGCTAAGACCCGTTTTGCTACAGGTTTCTTGACTTTAAAGAGGTTTCAAGAAGAAAGAAGGCACTTAACAAGGCTTTTCGCTTCAGATGAATGGCACGAGTAAATTTTTAAAAGAAGATGTGGGGAAAAAGATTCAGAAATGTCTAAGTGAAATATTTTGGAGAAATACTTCAGATATTCTTAAAATTGGTGGTCCACTTTTGACTGTGTTACGTATGGTAGATGGAGAGCGAAAGCCTGCAATGGGATATATTTATGAAGCCATGGATAAGGCAAAATAGGCTATTGCTAAATCATTTTCTAATAATGAAGCCAAGTACAAGTACATTTTCAAGATTATTGACAAGAGATGGGACAATCAGTTGCATAAACCTTTGCATGCTGCAGGGTACTATATGAATCCTAGTTTGTTTTACAACAACAAAGATGTACAAGCAGATATTGAAATCATAAGCGGTTTTCAAAAATGCCTTACAAAGATGATCTTGGACATGGATATCCAAGATAAGATTACAGATGAGTTAAATGCATATAGAAATGTAGAAGGTACTTTTGGAATCCCCATAGTTGTTAGACATCGAGCGACAATGGCACCAGGTAATATATACTATTGCATTTAATTCATTATTGCATTTTATCATATTACTTAGTTTTGTTATTGATAATAAATTAAATGTCTTAGATTGGTGGGTGAACTATGGTGCAACGTCACCTAACTTGCAAAAGTTTGTCGTACGAGTACTCAGTCTTGTAGTTCATCTGGATGTGAAAGAAACTGGAGCTTCTTTGAACATGTAAGTAAGAATAATTGATAAATATGTTGGTTTTTATTTTATAAAGTATACTTGTTAATTTCTTTATTAATTGTGATAGGTTCATAGCAAAAAGAGGAATAGAATTGCTTAACGTCGCTTGAATGATTTGGTGTATATCAAGTACAATAGGGCTTTAAAGCGACGATATCATTTGCGTGGCCAAATTGATCTGATTGCTTTGAGTGATATTGATGATGCCAATGAGTGGTTGACTGGTGAACCGGAAAAGACATTGTCTGATACTACTGTTGTAATTGATGATGAAGATGAAGATGATGATGATGTTGATTTGGCAGGTATTGATGTTGGAGCAGATGAGACAGATGAACTGGACTACAATCTTTCTTCAGTTGCCTGTTTAAAAAAGAGAATGCTTGTTGATGAGGATTCAGAAGAAGAAATGACTCCTATATGGGACATAAATGAACAAAATGTGGGAGGAAATAACTCTCCGTATGATGAGGACTATTGATGTATTTGTTAAGTTGAAACTTGAATTGTAATTGGATGGTTAAAAAAACTTAAGTTATTTGCGTCTTATATTGTTTGTAAGACTAAATTTTATGACAATTGAAGTGCTTAACTATTTATAGCAAATTAGTCTTTATAATATTTTTATTTTATTACATATTTCATTATAATACTATTATTCAGGTAAATAGCGCTGCAGTACAAAAGGCGAGCGTCGCGCCGCTATGGCAAGGTGACACTTCCTCGACGCGGTGCACCGCACGCCATTTAAAACTATGCCGCCGCCCTATATAACTTGTCTTTAAGTTTTAGTGGCATCTTTTTATCGCACAATACTCCAGAAGCAAGGCTTCATTTCATCCACCTGCACCAATACGATGTGTGACATCATCAATCTCTCAATTTCTTTGGATAATGGACCCGAGATACTTGAAACTTCCTTTCTTTGGAATGAACTGAGTACCAAGTCTCACCTCCACACTTGTCTCAATGTCTCTCCCGTTACTGAACTTGCACTCCAAGTATTTTGTCTTGGTCCTACACAGTTGAACCCTTTAGATTCCAGAAATTGTCTCCAAACCTCCAGCTTAGCGTTCACTCCGTTGCGGGTCTCATCAATCAAGACTATGTCATCTGCGAATAACATACACCATGGCATCTCCGCTTGAATTTATCGTGTTTATCCATCCATCACCAAAGAAAATAGGAATGAGCTTAGAGCTGATCCCTGGTGCAACTCCATCATCATTGGAAAGTGTTTCGAGTCTCCTCCTACTGTCCGTACCTTGGTCTTGGCTCCATCATACATATCTTTGATCACCCTAGAGTACGCCACAGGTACCTCTAACCTCCAAACATCTCCATAGAACCCCCGGGACTTTGTCGTATGCCTTCTCGAGGTCGATGAAAACCATATGTAGGTCTCTCTTTCTCTCCCTATACTGCTCCACCAACCTCCTAATAAGATGAATGGCTTCTGTAGTCGAACGTCCCGACATGAATCCAAACTGGTTCTCAGAAATAGACACGTCTCTTCTCATAGTCATCTCCACGACCCTTTCCCAAACTTTCATAGTGTGACTTAACAACTTGATACCCCTATAGTTGTTACAATTCTGGATGTCACGTTTGTTCTTGTACAAAGGATTACCGATAAAAACATTAGTATAAAGCATAGTTCACAACAACAGGCTGTTTAGTTTTGATTCTGAAACTGATTTTTAGATAGTTGATTATCGCCTCATTAAGCAATTGTCAGCTGTTTTTTGAAGTAACCAAACTCTAGTTATGATTACGAAAATGACTTAAAATTCAGACAATAAATAAGGTAACATATACAAACAAGACATGCCAATATATCAAATCGATTATAAAGATCTATCCTGGTGAGGGAGTTCATTGTAAAGTCGATTATACCAATTTCAAGAAGACACAAAAAGTAGCTTTGAGTTACTAATGAAAAATTCACTTATTCTTTTGGTGGGTAAACATTTAAGAACCATGAAGTAATCAAATGTTTATGTTTGAAAGCCGATATAGACAAGAAACTTAAGAGATAATTATTTATACTATATACCTAGTCTTCACAAAGACAATATCACACGTCGGTGAATCTGTCCAAAAGAATCCAAGAATCCTTTCTGACTCGGACCGGCACTTGTGACTAAAAGTATCCCCACTCTCTCTGTTCTGGATATGAACCTCATGAGGGGATCGTTGTACAGCCAAAAGTTTCAAATCTAAAGAATATCGAATGGACAAAACAGGACCTTCGCCTATTAAATCAGAGGATGGAGTCACATTTGGATTAAATGGAGTTGTTTTCCAACAGAAAACCTGCAAAAGGAGTGACCACTATTTAGTTCACTGGTAAAATATTCCTGCATTATCATTTGTCAAAAAGTCGATGTGTGATTGTGTATATAAATTGAGTTCATCCTTCCCGCCTAGCACTTTACCTGATCAGATGTGGGTAGAATAAGCTGTTTCGTGCCATCATCATAGAAAATATTTCTTGCTCCTGGGATTTTGCATCTTAAAGGTGGATACTGAATATACACATGTGATAGAGCGCCAGAAGTACCAAAACCAGAAGGCTGAGAAGAAGATGCTTGTGCTGACATGTTTCACTTCCCCCTATGTAGAACTACTGACCTAGGCTATGCCGAACTGCAAATGCATAAGTAAATATAACGAGCTATATGCTAACACATAATAATTAATTGAACAATATTATCCTTCAAAAACTAAAACGTCAAACCTTTTCATGCATGATTCAACAGCTACTTTTCACTCTTAACTTGCACATATATTATTCAAACCTTTCTTCTTAGCTGTTAAATAAACGGGAAAATCAGGCAAGCGAAGGAATGGCATGCACCATATGAACATGATGGTGAGTTTATCATACCACACTATGCATGCAGTTCCTCAATTCAAGGAATTCTTTTAAACACATATCATGTTCTACTTCTGGAACCTTTGCTGCAACACAACTACCGTACAGTTTCGCCTGTGTTTTATCAAGTAATAAGTTGTTAAAAGATCAATTGAAACATGATCAAATAGGTGGTGGTCTTTTTAAGTAATATTTCATCTCCGCAAATAGAGTTAATTCAAATTACCGCAAGCCTCAATGGACATGTAACAAAGTAATATATCTTTTTAAATCATAAATTTTAAAGTATCCCCACTCAATTACAAATCAAATATACATGATAATATAAAGGAAATAAAAATTATCCATTCTTTGCCCAAAGGATCAACCAAACATTATATTCAACGAAAAGTTTACTTCTTTAGCTATAATTTAAACAACAAAACATCAAATCATTACGAGGGGACATATATGTGTGAAATTTAAAGAATGAAGGGATAGGAGAAACCTGAGCTGAACAATTCAACAATACTTTCTTAAAAACTGAAGAAGCAGCAGTTGGTTTCTTCTCTTTCATTATCTCATGCCTAGAACGACATTTTCCGATCGTCAACCAAACATTTACTAGAAACAATTCAAAAATGTGTTCAAATCACAAACAAATTATCGAAAAGCGTTAAGCATCCCGAGTGAAACCGTCTTCGCTTGATCTTCCTTATTTAACCCCGATCTCAAGTTGGACTACAATTGGCCCAAAAGGTTTCTTAGTAATGTTTATATTTAGGTAAATAAAGAAATAAGCACTATTAATTAAAACCATTAATCTTCTATCTATTTATGTTCCGTGCCACAATCTTTAATAATCCTACTATTAAATTCAGTTATTTATATATATAAACTTAAAATAAATAAAATTAAGTTTTATAAGATGTTGCATGTGCTATGCACGCGCCCGATATTTTAATTTATACGTTCTATTATGCTATTATTAGGGATGACAACAACGGATTTGAACCGGATCATACTAGATTCAGATTCGTTTTGTATACCTGGATCTAGATTCATCGGGTCCATAACAATCAAATTTAAATCCGAATTCATCGGATCCACGGATCGGATCTGGATCCACATGTAAATTTTTTTGTCTTGAACAAAATTCTCACCTATTGAAACTTTTTTGACAAAATGAAAAAAGATATTTGTGTTCATTCAATCAACCTACACAAACATGACATCATTCTTTCAAAATACTGAACGAAGTTTTAGCATCAAAAGAAAATAAAGACACTGAAGTAAAGTAAACGAATAACAACATCATGAAAAACAATGTCATTACAAAGGTCTTATACATTTATTGGTTACCACAAAGTTGTAGTGAGATCCTACATGAAGGACAGAGACGATAAGTTAATTTATTGGTTACCACAAAGTTGGATGTTTAGATATTTGATCCAAAAACAAGTAATCCAAGGAAGATTATCCATTTAAATGTCAATATTAGCTTAGTACTTATTTCTTTCCTTTATTTGCTAATACGTGTAAGCATCATTATTATTCTGTTGGGATGTTCAGCAAGTTAAAAGGAAGAGGTGGTTGTTTAGAGATGGGGTTTTAGGCTTTTAGCGAACTATATGACGAGTTGATTTTTTTTTCTTTTTCGGGTAAATGGTAATGTTATTACTAAGAAGAACAGGAAACTTACAATCAATCATTGAGGGTTCTCAATCATCAACGTAACAAAAATCAAGAAATGAAGGAGGGAAGGGGCGATCACTCAGATGTGACGTTACAAGAAGGGATTAAATCATAAAGAACTTTATATGTTGTTGTTTGAACTTTTGCCATAACCTCATCCGTAGTTGACATAGTGCCCGCAAATAGCATTTCATTCCTTGTTTTCCAAATCTCATAAATCACTATGCAAAAGACAAGTAGGGTGGCTTTGGATCGAATGCTAGTCCCACAGTGTTCTTTCTTGATCCACTTGAGTGCACTTTCAATTGTTGTCATTTCTCTTCTAATTCTCAACCATTCTTTTGTGTGCTTCCAAATCTTGTGAGTGAAGGGGCATGAAAATAATAGGTGAGACCTTGTCTCATTGGCACGCTTGCAGAATCCGCATGTTTTATCTTCCAAGTTGAGGAAGGAGAGAGTATCTTTAGTAGCAAGACGCTTCCTACAAGTGAGCCAAACCGTGAATGAGAATTTAGGAGGAATGTAACCTTTCCAGATTTGAGACATCCAAAGCTTATGTTCTCAAGTGCAAGACGTCAGACACAAGGCCCGAATCAAATTTCCCACCAACGCAACACTTCTCCAAGCGTGATAGTGTTTCGTGATTCCCAAATCTTTATGAAAGTGTCACGGATGCCACAAAGCTTCTTGAATAAAGGTGAATCTCTAGAGCGTACCTCATAATCCCAAATGGATTGATTCCTTAAGTAGTAGCTATTAATCCATTGAACCCATAATGTATCTGCCTTAGTGTGAGCTTGCCAGATGGCTCGAGAGAGTAAGGCGTGATTCCATACTTTGATGTCCATGAGGCCTAAGCCTCCCTCAGATTGAGGCACACAAATTTCATCCCAAGCGACTCTTGGTGGCTTGCCACCCCATAAGAACTGGATACAAGCAGAGTGAACCTTGTTGAGCACTGAAGAGCTAATGGGTAGAGCTCGAAACCAAAAGCTCTCAACCCCCTGAACCACCGATCTTATAAGTTCCAATTTACCCGCATATGAGAGTGAGTGGTGCTCCCGTTTCTGAATGTAACCTGAGATTGCACTTAGTGAAAGGGGCAAACTGATCCACAGAGACAGAGATTGGAGACAAAGGGACCCCTAAGTACCTCACGGGAAAGACTCCTAAAGGGCAGCCAACTTTTGTCAAGATCATGTCGCGGATAGAATCTTGCACTCCCGCAATGTAAATGGAAGATTTTGACGGGTTAAGTGTTAGGCCAGAAACCGCCTCCAAATCTTCAAGACAATCCATAAGGACACTAACCGAAGATAAATCCCCTTTGGCAAAAAGCATGAGATCATCTGCAAAGGCAATGTGAGAGACGTCTAGTCTTTTGCACTTAGGATGGAAAATGAAGGATTTATCCGAAGTTTTGAGCTTGAGCAATCTGGATAGGTATTCAATGCATAGGATAAAGAGCATAGGAGACATAGGATCACCTTGCCTCAAGCCGCGTTTACCCGTAAAGTAGCCATGTAACTCTCCATTGATTGAAAGCGAGAAAGAAGTTGAGCTTACATATTCCATAATCCACCTTTTAAATCTGTCCGGGAACTTGAGGCCTTTTAGCACCGATTCGAGGAAATTCCAGGAGACTGTGTCAAAAGCTTTCCGAAGATCCACCATGAGCATACACCTTGGTGAAACTCTAGTTCTATTATAGCCTCTCACGAGTTCTTGGGCAATGAAGACATTTTCAACCATGTTTATTCCTTTCACAAAAGCACCTTGGCATTTATCAACTAATGCCGGAAGAAACCTTGCCATCCGGTTAGCTAGAATCTTAGTAATGATCTTGTATACCACATTTGTCAATCCAATAGGTCTAAAGTCACTCACCTTGGGGTCCCGATCAGTTTTGGGTAGCAGGGTGAGTATAGTATGGTTCACTTGCTTCAAGAGCACACCGGAAGAAAAGAATTCTTGTATACTCCTTACTACATCATGTCCCATATCCTTCCATCTATTCTTGAAGAAGGCGGCTGAAAAACCATCCGGGTCAGGTGCTTTGTCATTGCCAATATCGGATAGAGCATCCCAAACCTCCTTTGGGGAGACAGGATGTAGAAGGAATGAACCATCCTCCTCCTCTAGTTTCGGACCACAATCTAGTACCGCAAGGTTGATGCTTGTTACGGGTTGAGATGAGCCAAAAAGTCCTTTATAGAACTCAACCAGCATGCCTATTGCTTCACCGGGAGATGTTGTGGTATTGCCGTTATCCTTTACAAGATAAGTAATCGAGTTCTTAACATTACTTCTCTTGATCAAACTATGAAAGTATTTAGAGCACCTATCACTTCCAATCAAATGTTTTTGCCTCGCCTTTTGTCTTAAGAAGTGTCTCTCGGATTCAAGGAAGAGATTGGCTTTAGCTCTTAAGGACTTGACTTGGCTTTCAAGTTTTCATCAAAGGGATTCTCCATATGCTCATTTATAGCCTCCTTAAATTCCATGTTAGCCGCATTTGTTCTTTGTTCAATACTCCCGAATTCACTAGAGTTTAAATCCCGCAATGGCTTCTTAAGCGACTTCAATTTTGTGACCAATGTGAATTGGGCAGTTCCAAAGAAATGTTGCCTCCAGCATGAAGATAGGATGTTTTCAAAGGCGGGGTGTGAGAGCCACATGTTCATAAACTTGAAAGGCCGTTTCCCAATACCACAAGATGAGATTACCGAAGCAATCACGGGGAAATGGTCCGAGACTGGTTCCATAGGCAAAAAGTTTGCTGAGCATTCAAGGTTCAAGTCACTCCAATGTTGGTTCATTAACACTCTATCAAGCTTGGACCAAATTGAGTCATTCGTCCAAGTGTAGAAGGACCCCTTAGAAGGAGTGTCATCAGTCGTGGCGATTACGAATTCCCCGAGGTCCCTAAGTGCATAAGGCGTGAGTGGAGGACCACCGGCCTTGTCTTGAGGGTGGCAACAAGTGTTAAAGTCTCCAATGATCATCCAAGGCATGACAATACCCGTACCCAAGTGGGTGAGATGGTGCCAAAGTTTCCTTCGTTCCGGAATGCTATAGACCGGATAAACAAACGTAGCAAGAAAAGACACTTGAGAAATGTTACAACGTGCTTGGACATGGATATGTTGAGAGTCCATACCAAGCACATCACAACTAATTCTGGAGGGGTCCCATAGTACTAGCATTCTTCCGTCATCAATGAAATCAATGTTGGAGCAAAATTTCCAAGTACGGAATCTTTGAGAAGAAAAAGAGTCCATCCGTAATTGGTTGAATTTAGTTTCTATTAGGCATACCAAAGCCACATCATGTTGTTTTGCAAGCCTACATACAAGAGTTTGTGTGGCTGCCCTATCCCTCTGTCCGCAAAGACCACGGACATTCCAACAAAGAATTTTCATTAGGAAACAATGAAGGGTTTAGTAGCACTCCCGCGCTTCGCAATTTTCATCAAGTTGGTATTCTTTCTTGAAATAACTTCTTTCCATCCTTCCTCCTTGTTGTTGGAAGCCAAGGCAGGGATCCCATCTAGGCTATGTTCTCCGCGCTCAAAGTTTATGCAACGTGATGCATAGATAAGCTCATCCTTAGTATTCCTACAAGTTCCCACATCAAGAGGAGACTGCGGGTTAGATGGTATGCTGTTTTCAGTATGCATTATCTCCGTACTCAGCCTCTCATGTTGCGCAAGACCAGTGTATGGGTGCTGGATTGAGGACCCCTCAAGTGAGACCCGTAAGCATGAAGAGCCAGGCTGACCCGCAACCGGAGGGATTTCAAGGTTCAATGCTTCTCCAACACTTCCGGGAATATGCGGCAGTGATTGCACACTATTCTCATAGTCCATCAAGTTTTCACTGTCCACGGGATGATGAGGGGTTGGTGGATCAGTGTTTGAAGAACCCACATGACCCGCAACCAAGGTAGCTTCCGGGCTAGAAGAGACTCCTCCATTGCTAGGTGGAATCAATGGGTTGTCGGGTTTCCTTGCGTCTACAGTGTTGGTGTCTTGCATCAACTTCTTACACTTCAAATGGTTGTGACCAAAAGAGGCGCAATGATAACAAAAATCAGGGTAGTTCTCATATTTCACCTTTTGGATGTATCTTCGATTGTCGGGAAGTTTAACCCCGAATTTTGTGACCGGCTCTTTGCTTACATCAACTTCCACCAAGACTCTTGCATAGTTCATCTTAGACCTTTCCTTAGTAAATTGATCCGTGTATAGAGGCTTCCCCACACGAGATGCAATCTTACTAAGGCCTGATGCACTCCAAACCTAAAGGGGGATGTCATGAAAGGTGACCCATATCGGGATATCCATGAATAAGTCATCCGTTAGTAAAACTCTTTTATCAATGGGTTTTAACATCATATTTTTGCCAAAGACCATGTATGGACCTCCGTGGAGCACATTCGTGCGTTCCTCTTCCGTCATGAATTTGAAGATTGTCCATCCTTTGCCATATGGTATGATACGACACTTCACACCCCATCCCTTAACAATAGAATTCAACACTTCTCTTCCCGGAAAAGGACCCGTGAAGCAGCCTATAAGACAATACCCCCAGATTTCAATGAAAGGGACTTCATCCGTGGCTTCTAGTTCTACATCTTCTCCTTGTTGTTCAATGAATTGAAGTTTCATTCCTTTTGCTTCAAGTCTGGACCCCGCAAAGACTCCCCCATAAGTTTTCCTTTGAGGATTGGAACTATTGCGATGAGAAGGGGGTACTTCTCCCTTTGATGCTTCACCGGAAGGATGCGCATGATGAAATCTAGAACTGTCAGTGGGCAAGTTGCCTACTGTCATTCTTGGTAATGTAGACTGAGGGGTAAGGTTAGAAGGGGTAGAGCTTGGGCCCGCATGTGGAGATAGTATGTGTGTGCCATTTGGAAGGGTAGGGAACATATTGGGTATTTCGGGTGGGAGTGGAAGTTTGGAAGGGGGTGGGTGTGTGTGTTTAAGAATTCTGGGAAGTGAAGAAGAAGTGGAGGAGGAGAGAGGTGGAAAGTTCTTAGTGTTTTCAATGTCTAAGGAAGAAGTAAAAGAAAATGGGATATTGGGATTCTTTTGTGGAAGTCCGTTTAGAAAGCTGGTTAGGGTGGGGAAGGATTGATTAGAGATTCTAGATGAAATCAAGAAATGCTGACTATTAGGATGTAATGCCTCATAGGTTCCCGCGGATGAAAGAAGTTCATTAAAGGCAATAGACTCCTTGGCTCCCGCACTAATTAAGGTAGGAGAGTTACAAGGCTCATTGGGATTATGTGACTCTTTGGTGTCCACAACTTGCATTGTTCCACGAGCATCAGTAGTAATTAAAAACCCCTGAATACCCTCCTGACCCGCCTTGTCCATATGACCCGCCTCCTGACCCGGATTTGACCCGCCCGCACTAATTAAGATAGGAGAGTTACGAGGCTCCTTGGGATTAGATGACCCTTCGGTATCCACAACTAGCATAGGACCCCGAGCACCAGTAGTAATCTCAGACCCATGGATACCCTCCTGACCCGTCTTATCCATTTGACCCGCCGTCTGACTCGGCTTAGCTCCAAGGATGCCTTCAAGCACTGTTTTGCCGATAGCAACTCTAGTCCCATAACTTCTAACCTTTCCGGCCAGTCTGGGCAATTTACCTCTAAGTGATGGGATAGTAGTGCTCCCGTGATTGCCATAATCTTCCTTTGTAGTCCCAGAGTTAACCAATTGACCCGCGTTTAAATTGCCATTCCTAGGGGAGGAAGGAATGTCTATAGTTGACCGAACTTCTAGGGTGATGCCGGAAGCATTGGAGGGAGTATTTTCATTGGGCTTGTGGATCATGCTTCTGTCTGGGCTATTAACTTATATACTTTTTCCCAATCATGAATTTTTTGAAGCGTAATATCGTCCACCACATGTTCTAGTGGCATACGCATATCAGGTGTGACTTGAACTAACACCGTGGGGTCAGAGATGGCCGGAATTAAGTTCTCTTTGACTATGGATGGACTTCCACCATTCTTTTTCTTTTTCTTGGTTCTAGATTTCGAAGAGCCTCCCGAACCACCGGAATCATTGCTAGAGCGTGTAAAACGCTTTGTCTTTCTCATGACATGAACTCTAAACTTCGATTATTGAAGAATCAATTGTGAGTGTGGGTTTAGGAAGAGAGGTAAGAACTGAAACCGTAAGGAACAACCAAGGCAAAACGTTGAAAGCGTTTTTCTTAGTGAGAGAAACGTCTCTCTAACTTCTTCGAGTTGAAAATTTTAAGTAGATTAAAGTTTGTGTAAAAATACAGAAATTATGAAAAAAATTATAAAATAAAATTCTACGTTATTGATATATTTAATAAAAAACAAATTCACATATCGGATTTGGATCGAATACGGATCTCAAATACAAGATTTAAATCCAAATAAAGAGATAACAAAAGGGTATAAATGTTGTCAGAAATACGGCGCCAACAATTCTGTGCGGTGGACATTAAATAAAGGGAAATGGTTTTTTAGTCCAACCACGAATAGTATACCCACAGGTACATGGAAGTACAACTTCTTTAAAGTAGATAAATTTTGAAATTCCGTATATATCCTCCGCTAGAAGCAGACATGTCAACGAAGAGCAGCATGCTTCTTGCCTCTTATCTATCTATGTATTTATATATATATATATATATATTTATATTAAAATCACAAAGGACCTTAGAAATATCGATTGAATTTTTTGCCCTTCATTAAAAGATTTTGTATCTACAAAAGAAAAAAAACTAACATTTACTATTTTTCTGAAATTAATATACATAAACACTAATAATATATATATTCTTTCAAAATAAAAACTTATTCTACATTAGATTAAATTATAATTTAATTATTTTTCTTATATTTAATATTGAATCTTTCCTTAATTGAACTTTGTAGAAACTACAAATATTAAGAATTATTAGATCTTTAAAATTTATCAACCTTCCTAAATAATAGGCCAAGCTAGATCTAGAAATTTTTTACATACAAAAGTACGAAAAAATGATAGCAGAATGGTAGGGGGATAGAGTGAACCCGAGAATTAGGAGCTTTTACAGAAAAAGCTCGAGATTGACAGCAAAATATGGAGGGGAAAGGAGAATTGGAGAAGAACAAACGTAGTAGAGTAGAGGAACTGTTATAGTTTCATTCATGATTGTAATAATTTGAATACAATGATTTATACTCTATTAGAATAGAATGGAATCTAATTCTGTTATGGACCCTAACTTCTTAGAACCGACTAACTAACTTTCTGAACTAACCCACTAATCTGAAATACTTATATCAATACTTCCATCTGCAAAAGATCCTTGACCACAAGGATCAACACAAGAAATCTGGTTTTGAGAACATTAAAGAACTCCCAAGTAAGTTGCCCTTCTAAAGTCGTAGCAGGGCTATTTGTTACACCCCATAATTTCAGGTCATGTATTTGAGAACGTACGAAAGAAAATAAGATTTGAATTTGGAAAGATAAGTTGACAGAATGTTTTTGGACAGATTTTCAGTCAACTTTGGAGCGGTATATCTCCTAGTATATTAGGAGTTTTTAGGTGTTTCAAAATCCTAGTATGAAGTTCATTGAATCTAGTTTCCAACGCAACAAGCCGCTCGTCGATTGTACATCGGAGTAGAAAGTTATGGACGTTACAAGATCAGCTGGCAGAAGAGAAGGAAAAATGTTTCAGTCAGGCGCCACAGCGCCACGGCGCCGGCTGCAGGGCCGCGGCGCCGTAAGCCCTGAAACTTTCTGAAGTTGCAGCGCCACGGCGGCGGATGCAGAGCCGCGGCGCCGAGGCGGGATTTTTGCGAAAAATGGATAAAAATCAGAAGATATTTGTGTAGAGGACCTATGGGAGGGCGACAAGTGTCCCTCCCATCTTGTTGACCAAGAAAGGTCCTATATTATGACCAAGTCTTGCAAGACTTGGTCATTTGCAAGAATTCATCCAAATAGAAATTTTCTTCTCTTCTCTTCTCTTTCAAAAATTATAAAACCCTAAGCCTTCATGGAATTATTGGAAGGGCGGCAAGAAGATAATATGTTGATAAACTTGTAGAGGGTTCATGTGGATGATTTTGACGAGAAAAGGAGTTGCGGAAAAAGGGCTACAATGGGCGAAGTCCTAAAGGTAAATTCCCTCTCCTCTTGGAAGTAAATTAGGATGTATGTAGTAGTTGATATTGATCATGTGAATTATACATTGAAGTTTAATAAAGTGTTGTAGAATATTGAGAGCCTAAATCCGAACACGAGCTTATTAGCCATTGAAAGTACAATACAAATTGGTCGATAGTTATAATCGTCGCATGTTATCTAAATAAAGGATTATAGTTGTTGAAATTGGTTGCGACTATATAACATGTTAGAACGACAATATGGATTGAAAGGGAATTGGAAAAGAGTGTATGTGGTTGTACATTGTAGTCGAAAATGACATTTAATATTGAACTGTTTTATATAAATTGTGGGGCAGAATTTTACACGTCCTGTAAGGCGTGTAATCCCCTTTGATTGGTTGATGTGTTGAGCCTTAAATGTGGCATTTGGTTATTGCTTTCGGGCCTTGAAAAAGGTGGAAAAGTATGTAGAAACAAAGGAAGTGCTGTCCAATTTTCCGTAGAATAAGTGACTTTACACTTAGAATATTCTACGTTTGAAGCTAGAAGTTAATAGACACATTATGGTCATTATAGGTTGACATTCTACGTGCGGTGTATTCAACTTGGCAAGTGGATTGAACCGGAGAGGTATGTGGAACTTTCCCTATCTTCTTGAGCATGCGTTTTACAAATGTATAGTACGGTGGACGTACGAGATTTAAATGAATTTAATTTATTTGTTATCCTTGACCTGTTTAAGAATGTCCAAGTTGGTTGAGTTAGAGAATTAACTCACTTGTTTTAAAGGTTAAAGATGTCTTAGATTCTAAAGCATAAAGTTAGTATAACGGCTTTATGGGAAGTTGGTTATAACAACTTTATGGGAAGTTAAAAGAATGGTTTATTCTAATAAGGTAAACACAGATTTCTTGACTTGAAAATGTATAGAATACTTGAGTTGGAATGTATTGATTACTTGAACTATTCTAAAACTTGATTTCTAAAGTTAAGAGATTTGAAGTATTTCTGAAAGTTATGTAACTTGATTTGAAAGTATATGATACTTGGTTTTAAAAGTATAAGTCTCTTGGTTATAAAAAGAATGAATTTGTCTAAAACATAAAAAGTTATAACGGCTTTATGGGAAGTTAGTTATAACGGCTTTATGGAAGGTTAAGATAGTGGTATATTTGACTATAGACACGAGTTGCCTAGGTTGGGAAAGTAGAAGTTACTTGGTTTTAAAGCCTTGAAATGAATTTCTAAAGGTGTAGTAACTTGATTTGAAAAATGGACATGCCTTGATACTACGGGTGTTAGTATCTTGGGGTTTTTATATAAAAATGGTTCTTTTAAAAGGAACGGAAGTACGTAGTACTTTGAGTTAAATAACCGGATTGTTAATGACATGTTAGTGTCTTAAGTAAACTAAAATGAGAGTGCATGATAATTAAGGTTAATAAGAAGTTAGGGAATTTCTTAACTTGCTTATGATAATTATGATAAGCCGGTGGTGCTTATGTTATGTATGATAAGCCGGTGGTGCTTATGTTATGTATGATAAGCCGGTGGTGCTTATGTTATGTATAATAGTCGGTTGTGCTAGTGTTATGTTATTCAAGCGGGGTAAACCCCCGGGTTACTACTTATTCCATGGGTTTGCTACCCATAATGCGAGTGCGGCGTTTGTACTCATTGCGGGTCCACCGGGCCTATGCGGGTGAAATAGTCTCATGCGAGGCGGATGACCTCATTGCGGGTCCACAGGACCTATGCGTTTGAAATAGTCCCAAGAGTAGGATTGCTTAATGATACTACGGGCGGGTGACCCTAATTCGATCATGAGTCTCCTATTTTTATGCAGTAAAATATTCTCTTATTTACTCTCATTGTTAGTAAGGCACAGTGTATTGTTAATTGAGTTATCATACATGTCTCCAGCTTTATTTTAGACTATATGATTTCATTTCAGTACTTTCAGTTTCACATACTTGGTACCTGTTATCGACCTCCTTGAAGTGCGTTAAATCTGCGAGTAGAGTTATACTGATTCTTGATCCTCACTCTTAGGGTCCTTTGTTGGTGTTGAGAAGCTCGTTACTCCGGAGGCTTATCTTTGGTTCAGATCCCTGGTATTGTCGGTTGTTGTACATTCAGGGGTATGGCGGGGCCCTGTCCCGTCACAGTGGTTATGTCAAAATTCTTAGAGATCTGTAGTCATGTATGTCGGTCGGTTTGTAAAGATAAAGGACGTAACTGCTTTTGACTATTTATATATGTATATCCAGGAAGGCAACCTCATCGGCTAGCCAGTTGTTTACTTCTTACTGATTTACGTTGTGTGTTCTATGTATGCTGACTTTCTCTGATGGTTACCTGTAAGGATGCCCAGGTAGGGCACCAGTCGCGGGCCCGGGGTCGGATCGTGACAAAAGTGGTATCAGAGCAGTTAGTCCTCGGAAAGTGTCTACAGACCGTGTCTAGTAGAGTCTTGGTTATCGGTGTGTTGTGCACCACATCTATAACCAGGAGGCTGCAGGACATTTAGGATTGGTTTCCATTCTTCTCACTCTGAGATCGTGCGATAGAGCTGTGTTGTTAGGGTCGTTTCTACCTAACGAGTTATGTTGATTGCAGCTGCGAGAAAGGCAGCAGTGACCCGGGAAGGATTATGTGGATTGCGTATCCAGGTTGGTAATAATTGTAGTATAGTTAGTATTATGACATACAACTATACGGAGTTATGTATGAGGGTCAGACGCGTGTTTCCTAGAATGATTTTAGATTACCAAGATTTGGTAAGGACTAAATAGATACCGGAAAGGTATGGAACAGTTTAATAAATTCTCATCAAGGTTTTACGTACTAATTTGAATTAGTTAGGAGATGACGAGCCGTCTAAAAGGGTACTGAACCCTTAAGAAGTCATGATTAAAAGACTAAATGGAAGACTATGTTAGTAGATTAAGCTGCTTGGTATGCTTAAGAGAATTGTACGGATGAGATTCGTATGGAAGTAATTATGGTTGTTATGATTAAGACAACACGATTATGGGTTATGAAAAGTTATTTTACCCATTTACGGGGGGACTGATAAGGTAGGCTTGGAGCATGGAAAATGCGAGCCTAAGAATATTGATAACCGCCGAGACCTTAGGTATATAAGGCCTTCTCGGCAATAAGATTTAATTCAGACTTATGGTAAGAGTTAAGTACGACGGTGGGTCGGGTTGAGAACCTATTACGGGTCGCCTCATAACCTAAAATGGATTGGGATCAGTTGGTAGTAGTCCCACTACATGACAGGGTCACGAGGATGCCAGACCCAAATCTAGTTAAATTGTTTTACGGGTTCGTGGACGCATTCCACCAGAACCAGGTCGTAAGAGCCGGAAATGGCCTTATATTGTTTAATATAGTGACTTCAAAGATTGGAGGTCAGACTCAGTATGGAAGTTATCTACGTATGCTTGAATAAGTCGGGAAGTACGGAAAGAGTATGACCAGTAAGAAAGAGAGCAACCAAGTGTAAAGGAATAGAGTCTGGATCCATGAGAACCTTTCGGGGTGACTACACCCGTGAGTGATGGGTGGTAGCTGAGCGGATATATAATAATTGCCCGGTGACGATACAACCGTCAGACCCTAGCAGACCTAGTAGAGCTGATATGAAAGACTTTGAGGTCATTATGGGTACGGACTAGTTGGCTTCTTGTTATGCCCATTGACTGCAGAGAGAGATTGGTTCGATTCCAGTTGTCCGGTAAGCCGGTTATCGAGTGGAAGGAAGGGAAGTGATTGTAACAAGTGAATTATCCTTCCTTCTTTGACATCATTGATTTTAATAAGTCTGTGTAACTTGTCCATTTGAGGTAAATTGATGTAGAAGGTAAGTAATACTTGGAATTGGTTTGGTGTGGCGGTCAGGGCCACGACCTTCCGGATAATTTCAGGAAAACGCGCAAAGCAAGAATACGATAAGTACGAGTGCTGCCTGTGGAAAACAGAAGACATCGTTAGTAGGTTTTTAAAAAAATCTATACGATTATAAGGTGGCGCTTGATGATTAAGATTTTGAAAGGGAGATAAGCTCTCTCCCCCACGTAAAAGGATAGTTTTACGTATTATGGGGTTATATGTACCCATATTATTAGGCGATGGATATGAGACTGGTAAGGTCTTGATGTCGCTACGCTATAGGTTCTGATCTTAGATAACCGTGGGAAAAGTATTGTGTTGGGGTAATTAAGGATGTGTCATAAAAATATAGATGCTGGTAATGAGCATGAATGGGAATGTATGACCGAGGATCTAGATAAGAAATCTTGGAAAGCCATTGGAACAACCCCATATTCTTAAGTATTTGTAAGAGGGTGCCTTACTATTTCATAGCTCATTGGAAAAAAAAATCAATAGGCAAAAGCCTAAGTTTGGGGGTGTCTGCTATTCATCATACACCTCATTCTCTCAAAACAAAAGAGGGGAAAGATAGGTATGAAGTGAAAAAGAGAATCAAAAGAAAAGGGAAGAATTTAAAGCAAAAGAGCTTATGGTACGTAAATTGAGCCTAAAAGCCTATTTTTACCTACCCCTGCCTAAGCCTATATTACAACCTTGAAAAGTTCTGAAGATCTCTAGTATGTGTATCCATGATTAGTGGAAAATAACAAGTGAACATGCCATCGAATTTTAAAATTAACATGCATAGTTAGATATTTCTACATCCATTGAGCATGATTGAATTGAATTTGCGAAATATCTGACTTGAATGTTTAGAAGGCTAAAAATACATGTTATATGTTCCTGCATATTATCCTACTAACCTTCATGCTTTTCTAAGTGACAATTGTGCAGCAAATTGATCAGTGTCTTTGAGTCATTTTATTTTATTTTCTTCCGTGTCTTTATTTCTATCTTTTTGAGCTTTACTCGAGGACGAGCAAAGTTTAAGTTTGGGGGTGTTTGATCGGTGTATTTTATACACACATTTTGAGTCATTTATAGTTAGTATTTTACTCATTTCATTTATGTTTGGTATATTATTAGGGTCGTTTTCCTTTCTTTTGTGTCACAACGGTCAGAAATGGAGAAATGACAAAAAAGGATGAAATAAGCATAAATGATATAGAATTGCACACTAAAAGGGCCAAGAAATGAAGCCTAAGAAGTTCCGGGAAGTATAGAAGAAATCAGACGAAGACCGGACGAAAAAAGGATGAAGAAACGAAAAATACCGCGTCGGCGCCGTGGCCCTGCAGTCGGGCGCCTGAAAATCAGAGAGTTTCAGACAACTTCAGTGGTCGGCGCCGCGACGCTGCTGCCAGGCGCCGCGACTCCCTTGGCGTTTTTTCGGCGGTTTTTCGCTTCGTCGTCCAGTTTTCATCCGGGTTTCGTCTGATCTTTCTATACTTCCCGGGACTTCTTAGACTTCATTTATTGGCCCCTTTAAGTGTGCAATTCCATCTCAATTAAGCTCATTTCATCTTCTTTTCGTCATTTCTCCATTTCTGACCGATGTGACACAAAAGAAAGGAAAACGACCCTAATACTATACTAAACATAAATGAAATGAGTAAAACACTAACTAAAAATGACTTAAAAGGTGTATATAAAATACACCGATCAAACACCCCCAAACTTAACCTTTGCTCGCCCTCGAGTAAAGATAAAAAAGATAAACACGAAAGAAAAGAAAATAAAATGACTCAAAAATACTGATCAATCTGCTGCACAAATGTCACTAGAAAACATGAAGGTCACTTGGATAATATGCAGGAACATGTATAGCATGATTTGTTTTTAGCACTCTAAACTTTCAAGTCAGATATTTCGCAAATTCATTACAATCATGCTCAATGGAAGTAAGAGTACCTAACTTATGCATGTCAATTTCAAAATTCTATGTTCTGTTCACTTACTATTCTCCATTAATCATGGATACACATATTAGAGATCTTCAGGGCTTTTCAGGGTTGTAATGTAGGCTTAGGCAGGGGTAGGTAAAAATAGGCATTTAGGCTCAATTTACGTACCATAAGCTCTTTTGCTTTAAATTCTTCCCTTTTCTTTTGATTCTCTTTTTCACTTCATACCTATCTTTTCCCTCTTTTGTTTTGAGAGAATGAGGTGTATGATGAATAGCAGACACCCCCAAACTTAGGCTTTTGCCTATTGATTTTTTTCCATTGGGGTGCATCAAAATTGTTCACTCTCTTTTTGTCTCTTTTTCAACACTTTATATTCCAAACATATCAATTTTTCCACTTATGACACAAATATGGAATTATAGGGTGTCAAAGAAAAAATCTTATTTTTGGCTCAAAGGGGCTGACTAGAGATTCAATTGTAATGTCAGAGATATGCAAAAAAGGTAAGAAAGGACTAACAAAGAAATGTCTGAATCATCTCCCTAACATGCATATCCTAACTATTTCGCCTCAAATAGCAAGCAAGTAGACACATAAGTTTAATCACTAACAATGCATAAATCAAGCAAGATACCCCAAATAGTTCGATTTCATAAATTTTTGGCATATCTATCCTAAGTGTTCAGATTTTTTGCTTCTAATTCCATTACATTATCCCACTTTACTTCATTAGGCGTTTCAAGTGACTACAACATGCATGATCAATAATAATAATAAAAAAAAAATAAAAATAATAATGACTCAAAAACAATAAGACACGCCCCCAAACTTAATCGACACATTGTCCCCAATGTGTGAAGACTAAAAATAGGGACAACTTACTCACACAACACAACGGTCATAACAGAGGTCTGAGAGGAAAAATTCTGGAATTTGCATTGCGTCTGGGCCTCTGAACCTTCGGCGCCACGACCCTGCACTTCGGCGTCGTGGCGCCTGGCATCTGCGTCAAGTTCCGCGCCACGACGCTGATTCTGGGCGCCGTGGCGCTGACGACGACTTTTCCTTTTTTTCAGCGTTTTTGCTCCTTTTTCCTCAGAGTTAGCTTTCAGTCCACCTGTCATCCAACAACATAAAACAAAAACCCAAGACCGTGAGACTGTTCAAGACAAAATAAAACAACTAAAGACAAAAATTAAACTAACATAATTAAAAACATTGGGTTGTCTCCCAACAAGCGCTGTCTTTAACGTCTTTTAGCCGGACGCAGTTAACCTTTACGAGTGCCCATTGGATCCTTCTGCGAACTGCTTACAATCCGCATAGTTATTGTTGCAGGTCTCACTTTTTCTACAACAATCTTTTCAACTAAGGGCTTCAGATATAAGATTATCCCCTAAGTACACAAGACATGCTTGTCTTCTAGGCTCTCTATAATGTATGGATCAGTGAGATTCCCAACATCTCTCAACTCTAGGGGGTGCCCTTGATGGTCTGGACTTCCTATTTGGGGATCAACAGTGACCGATGGTACGCCAAATTAGAAATAAGAATAGATAAATCGATATTGAAAGTACGCCAGTCCCCGACAACGACGCCAAAAACTTGATGTGCGATTTATACACACGCTAAACGCAAGTGCACGTATCGTTACAAGTAATATAGTCTGGGTAAGACCGAATATCGTCCTCAGGGACTGGTTTTCAAGTACCGATTATCTATGTTTTAGTTTCTATTTGGTTAACGTTAATTGGTTTGGAATTCTAGACTAATAATGCAGGAAATAAACAAATTATGAAAATACTTTGATTTAAATCAGTTATGACGGAGAATTAGGGCTTCCAAGATCATCAACTATCCACTCTATTCAATCCTTAATACAATTAAACTGAATTCTTCTTCTACGTTAAGATAGCAAGTTAACTAAGTCGTTTTATACTTTTTTTTTTAATTTAACCTGCAAAATAAAAAAAACAACAAAAAGTGATAAAAAGATGCTCGCAGAACAAGTTATCGGAATACAATCAGTCTCGGTGGATCAATTTGCTCCATTCACTAGTGCAATATCGGAATACATCCAGAAATGGGGACATCACTCACTCTCTTATGCGGGAAAGCTAGAACTAATCAGATCGGTTATTCAAGGTGTTGAGAGCTTTTGGTTCCGGGCGCTTCCTATTCCCGCCTCAGTCCTCAACAAGGTACGGTCATCATACATTCAGTTCTTATGGGGAGGTAAACCACCAAGGGTCGCTTGGGATGTCATTTGTTTGCCTCAATCTGAAGGAGGCTTGGGTCTTATGAACATCAAAGAATGGAACCATGCCTTGCTATCCCGGACCATTTGGCAAACTCACACTGAAGCGAATTCCTTATGGATCCAATGGATTAATAGCTACTATTTGAGAGGCCTATCATTTTGGGATTATGAGGTACGTACTAGGGACTCACCCTTATTCAAAAAAATTTGTGGCATCCGCGACAAATTTGTTTCCATCTTTGGTAGCCAAGGTGACGCAATTGCCGGCTTGGAAAAGTGTTGTACCAACGGAAAATTTGATTCTAGTCTCGTGTATGAGGTCTTGCGCATAAAGCAAGATAAAAAGCTTTGGATGTCACAAATTTGGAAAGGCTTCATTCCTCCTAAGTTCTCTTTCACAGTGTGGCTCACTTGTAGAAAGCGGTTAGCTACAAAAGACACTCTCTCTTACCTTAACTTGGAAGATAAGTCTTGCGGGTTCTGCAAGCGGGCTAATGAGACAAGGGAGCACCTCTTCTTTACTTGCCCCTACACCCGCATGATTTGGAAGCGCATAAGGGAATGGTTGGGTATTAGAAGAGAAATGACAACTATTGAAAGCACTCTTAAGTGGATCAAAAAAGACCACCGCGGGACAAGCATCCGAGCCAAATCTATCTTGCTTGCCTTTTGCATAGTGGTATATGAGATTTGGAGGACAAGAAATATATCCTCCCTAAAACTTAGTTTCTTAAAAATAACTCCAAAAGTTTCCTTACTCCATAATAATAGGGCAGTCTTGACATTCTTCAGTTTCCCTATAAAAGAAACGAAATCATCTCAATCAACATCAGTGTGCCAATTTTGATATAGTGCTTAAAAGAATGCTTCATATTATGTCCAAAAATTGAGGAATCTAAATGGTCTACTCACATGCATAGATTGACCAACCTAAGTTAACAACTAAGGGGCATGGTCTAAACTTGTTCTTACTACATGTTCCACCTCCACTTGTCCATACCAAGCTAAAATAAATGTTTGTCAACATTGTATCGAACCTCTTAAAAGTACCGTCATTATCGGCTCTTTCATTCCATTACTTAAAAAGACTCCCTTTAAATTCAGTTTCAAACAGATATATATGAAGACCGCCTATTGTCTCTCTTCCATTTATAACTGTTATACCCCGTATTTCCAGAGTATGTACGTGAGGGCGTACGTACAAAAGTTTTTAGCCTTAAGTAGGCATAAGGGTCGAAATTTGTGCACAACTAGTAAAAAGAATCGTTTTCCGACGAAACGTTTTCCGGACTTTGCGAAGGGAAAAATACGGCTGCAACATTTATAATTTTTGCGGATTTTTCCGAGAGATGAAATATTTTGGACCAACGAGAGGGTGACAAGTGTCACCCTCAAGTGGACGGAAATCTTGGACGATCTATGGCACGTTTTTGCCATTATTTTTTGTCAAGGAGTTGGTAGGATATTTTGTGTAGTTGATGAGCAAGTGGGACCCACACACACATGTCCAAATCCCCACCCTACACTTGCCCACCACTTGTCTTAATCTTGGCCATTGATTGTCCTATAAATACCCCCCTTAGTTGAAGGAATTCTTCATCCACACTTGTAAAAATCCAATGCAAAATCCCTCCCTCCCTCTTTGTAGCTCTCGTCCTACCTTCCCCCTCCCCCTTTGAGGAGCTTTGGCCGAAGCCAACCCCCCCTCCTCCTAGTGGTGCTAGCCGAAATACCCCCCCCCCCCTTGGTAGAAAAATACTCTCCAAGTATTGTTACTATTCCCAAATACTTTAGCCCATATACCTTGTAGTACTTTCCAAAGTTACCTCTATACGTAGAGCCCGGAAATACTACTATATTTCCATTAGTCACTAAACGAAACCCTAAGGAAAAATCTTCATAGCCGGTTGAAGTATTAAGAAGAAGTTGCGTAGAACTTCTAAGGGTTGTTTGGAGCGGGTTGGAGCGCACGGAGTAGGAGCTAAACCTTGCTCAGGATCGACATTTTATCTTGGATAATTTTGGGCATATCGAGGTAAATAATCCTATCCTTCTAGTGTAATTGGAGATTACATACTGTAAGTGGTATAGAAATAAATATAAGATACATAGAAGGATATTTCAGAAGAGAATTGAACTGTAATAGAAGGATATTACAGAAGAGAATTGAATTGAAATCACATCAGAAGAATATTAAAGAATAAGACTGAACTGTACTTACATATGACTGTATTTACAGTAGACTTGTGTAGTTTGGCGGGTAGGGAAGTGCTGCCCAATTTTCCGTAGAATAAGGAATCTGTATCTAGAATTATTCTGCAGAGTAGTATGGACGTTGATAGACTTGTATGACCATTATATGTTGAAGTACTGCAAGTAGCGTATTCTACTCGAAGGGTGGAAAGGGCTAGCCGGATTACAGTACTTTGGAGCGTCTTGCTAATAGTCGATAAATCGTCGCGAGGTATGTGATTCTTCCTATCCTCTTGAGCATGATATTTTAAAAGAAGAATATATATAGTACGGTGAGGCGTCGTGTGTTAACTGAACATGGTTTTACTTCGATGTCTTTTGACTTGAGTTTTAAATAATAAGAACCTTGAAGTATTTCAAAAGAATTAAGAATCATTTTTGAAAGAAGAGTAGTACTTGGTTTTGAAAACGTAAGAGTTATACTAGCTTTATGGGAAGTTAGGTATAACGTCTTAAGAGAGATAAAAAAAATGGTTTCTTGATTTTAGAAGTTAAGAGACTTGATCTCAAAAGTTAAGAGACTTGATCTCAAAAGATAAGAGGCTTGACTTAATTGAATTGATATGAAATTTGTTAAAAAGTGTGAAACCTCATTCGTGAGTAATGAGTACTTGGTTTTCAAAAGAATAATGTTTCTTGATTGAAAATGAGAATAAGTGTCGAACGAACCACTGCAGTGTTAATAAAGGAAAATGTATTGACAAATAAGTAATTATATTAAAACCAGTAGAAACCTCCATCTGCATAGAAGCTAAGATAAGACAAAATTGTATTACATTTCCTAGATCATGGCTGCTTTAATAAGATTGTTATAAACAAGAATAACCTACTCACACATAAGGCATATATTACTCAACTGTTTCTAAAAGAGAATTATGTTATTAAATGATTAAGACTATGAACTATGAAACCTTTCGAAAATAAGAGACGTGAATATTTGAAGTTAGGCAAACTTGAACTTTTGGAAAAGAATGTTGTTACTTGACTTTAAAAAGGAAAATGTTTTGGTTTAAAAAGAAGGGCATAATATTACCTTAGTTGTTTTAAAAGGAAAATATGGTATTATCTTAACCTGTCTTAAAAGAGCGTTTGAATGTTATGACCATGCGACACCGCGTTCATGGGATGAACCGGGAATGTATTTCACTCGACACCGCGTTCATGGGATGAACCGGGAATGTATTCCACCTGATTTGATACCGCGTCCATGAGATGGACCGGGAATGTATTTCACTCGACACCGCGTTGATGGGATGAACCGGAAATGTATTCCACCTGATTTGATACCGCGTCCATGAGATGGACCGGGAATGTATTTCACTCGACACCGCGTTCATGGGATGAACCGGGAATGTATTCCACCTGATTTGATACCGCGTCCATGAGATGGACCGGGAATGTATTTCACTCGACACCGCGTTCATGGGATGAACCGGGAATGTATTCCACACGACACCGCGTCCATGAGATGGACCGGGAATGTATTTCATGCGACACCGCGTTCATGAGATGAGCAGGAATGTATACCACCTGATTTGATACCGAGTCCATGAGATGGACCGGGAATGTATTCCATACGATTTCACCTCGAGTCCATGAGATGGGCCGAGACATGTTACACGTATCACATGACTTATACCTAGACTGCCGGCAGTGAGGAAGGAGTTCCACGGGTATGAGGGATGACTTTGAGGGCGTGAGTCACGACTTGACATGACTACTTTTATCTTGTGAATCGTAGTTTTGTTATCATATATGTCTTCGCTTTATATAGACTATTATGATTTCATTTTCGTATTTTCGCCACATACTGCAATTGCCAGATCGACTCCTTCGGCCGCGTTACGCCGCAGTAGTGGTACACCGGTTGTTGATCCTCGCTCATAGGATCACAGTTCAGCGTATTGGGAAGCTCCGTTTCTCCTGAGGCTTATCTTTTGGTATGTTTCCCGAGTTGTAGGTTACAGACATTCAGGGTATGACGGGCCCCGTCCGTCATAGGTGTTGTTAGATTCTAGTGCATGTCTTGTTGTGGCGATGTTTGTAAAAGGGATGTAACTGTTCAAAAATTTCTGTATATATGCAAGAAGGCAACCGTTTTGGTTGGCCTGTTTTATTATCTTATCTCTTGTTTCATATCTGTATGTTTTATATTCCGCTGATTTCTCTGATGTATGACTACTTGGGTGCCCGGGTAAGGCACCAGTCACGGGCCCCGGAACGGGTCGTGACAAAAGTGGATCAGAGCAGTTAGTCCTCGGAAAGTGTCTACAGACCGTGTCTAGTAGAGTCTTGATTATCGGTGTGTTGTGCACCACATCTATAATCAGGAGGCTGGAGGACATTTATGATTGGTTTCCATTCTTCTCATTCTGAGATCGTGCCTTAGAGTTGTGTTATAAGTTGGACCCCTCTGACGTATTTCGTTTTTACCAGTTATGCCTCCGCAGTGCAACCCGCCCAGATGGGCAAGGCAGTAGGAGGCGCTAGTAGGATCTGAGGAGTACGGGGCGCGAGCCCGATCATTACGAGATAGTGCTTGGATGGCGAGTTTCGCGACGCCGCCACCTAGAAGAGTTTAGAGCGCGGCGATGGCTGCTGAGACCACGATGCACTGAGCCTCGGTTCCACGGAGCAGGAGTTGGGGTATAAAGAGATGGCGATCTAGCCGGGATCGTGGCGAACGAGGATAGGTGGACGGCGATTCGATTCGATAGTACCCGTGGTTCACCCTAGATCGGATAGTTTGAGGCTACGGGACTTTCGAGTTGTAGCCCGCGAGTTCTACGGTCGAGGCACGAGGATGATCCGCAGGAGTTCATTCGGCGATTCTGCGGATCATGAGAGTGATCAAGGCTTGAGACCGAGTCGGTGGTCTTAGGTTCGCATCGGCCGCGTGATCTGCGATGATCGTTTGATTCGTGAGCCGTCGGGAGAGTATGCACTTCCAGCCGTATGAAGCGAGTTCTCGTGGGCATTTCTTGCACATTTCTTGCCTCGCGGATGAAGGGATCGGGCCGACAAATTTTTGACGTTGAGGCATCCGCGACGGTTCGGGAGTACAATGTGGAGTTTGACTCATTAGCTCAGACGCCCCCGCATTGGTAGCCGACATGGAGGACGAGAGTGCACGCCACGTCACCGCTTGATGACTACTTGGCGAGGCTTGTTCGGGTGTAGCTCTTGGCCGGCATGGACATTGCCCGCATGCAGCTTATGCACTTGGATGTGAGGCGGAGAGGTCGACGGAATGGACCGAGATCGGCAGAAGAGGCCAGACAACAGTGGTCCTTTGGTAACTTTCGAGGCGGACCGCCTCAAGAGTTAGTTATGTACCTCCGCCAAGATCTGAGTGGTCCTCCGCGCTTCGTGACGTTCGGTATTTGGAGCCGGCGAGCTCCGTGGCTTAGTTTCTGAGATATACACGTTCTAGCCGCAGGATTCATGCCCGCCATGATGCGTGATGTGGCGGCGCCATCCCGGGAATGTCGTCTTCTGCGGTGCTTGTTTCACTGCGGCCGTCGAGGGCCATGTGACGAGCGTGCTTATAGGAAAGTGCGCAGCGAATGGCGCAGCCTCACCGATGGCGTGTTCATCGCCTTCTATGCGCCATGCAGGGCAGGCCTATGATTAGAGTGGAGCAGATGGTACAGGTATATTCTTACCCCTCCAGAGACTAGTATGCGTAGATGATATGATGAAGTGCTAAGTATTATGTTCAGATAACATTATGTTAAAATCGTGTTTAGAAAACATATTTAAGGGTAAGTTTGGGGACAGGGAAAGTGTGAGCCTTAGAGTTTTATACGTAGAAACCTTAGATGCGAGGCCATCTTGAGTAAAAGATTTATGTTTGTGTTGACCTTTATCAGAGTGCATAGTATACGTGGGATATAGTTGTGTGATAAGTCTCTGAGTGGTATGAAATGAAAGAGGGTAGTTGAGCTAAGAAGACCACTAGGTTTTTCTGACTTGAGTTGTGAGATTGTTCCGGATCGAGAAGCAAGAGAGTTCGGCACGACGGAGGGTCGGGTTGAGGACGTATTGCGAGTCAACCCGTATCCCGGATTAAGGTGGGGTCAGTTCTGGGTGGTCCCGCCCGGTGGTAGGATCACGAGGGTGCAAAGCCCAAGTTTAGGTAACCGTTGCAAAAGTTCGTGGATATGTTCGACCAAGAATCGGATCGTAAAGGCCGGGAATGGCCTTAAAGGAGATTGAGGCTAGTAAGATGACCAAGTTTGGAGGTAGTGACTCAGCCAGTGAAGCCCAGGCGATGATCAAGTATAATGCGTATACTAGAAGAGTTCAAGTGTTCGAGAAAAGTACGACGAGTAAGGAAAGAAGTGAACATGTGCTGAGAGAATAGAAGAGATCATTTTGTTGTGAAGTGAAGATGCGAAGGGAGTATCTTTTAGACCGGGGGTGGAAGCTTTTGTAATGTAGGAATGATTTCTCGTGGGCTTGGGTTAAGTATTTTCGCGTGTGTTATTTTGTGGCGAGCGTGACATTGGCAACTTGTTTAAGTTAAGAACTTTATCGTTATCCGTCTTGAGAAGGAACATTCGGGACGAATGTTTCTAAGGAGGGGAGAATGTTATACCCCGTATTTTCAGAGTATGTACGTGAGGGCGTACGTACAAAAGTTTTTAGCCTTAAGTAGGCATAAGGGTCGAAATTTGTGCACAACTAGTAAAAAGAATCGTTTTCCGACGAAACGTTTTCCGGACTTTGCGAAGGGAAAAATACGGCTGCAACATTTATAATTTTTGCGGATTTTTCCGAGAGATGAAATATTTTGGACCAACGAGAGGGTGACAAGTGTCACCCTCAAGTGGATGGAAATCTTGGACGATCTATGGCACGTTTTTGCCATTAATTTTTGTCAAGGAGTTGGTAGGATATTTTATGTATTTGATGAGCAAGTGGGACCCACACACACATGTCCAAATCCCCACCCTACACTTGCCCACCACTTGTCTTAATCTTGGCCATTGATTGTCCTATAAATACCCCCCCTTAGTTGAAGGAATTCTTCATCCACACTTGTAAAAATCCAATGCAAAATCCCTCCCTCCCTCTTTGTAGCTCTCGTCCTACCTTCCCCCTCACCCTTTGAGGAGCTTTGGCCGAAGCCAACCCCCCCTCCTCCTAGTGGTGCTAGTAAATACCCCCTTTGGTAGAAAAATACTCCAAGTATTGTTACTATTCCCAAATACTTTAGCCTATATACCTTGTAGTACTTTCCAAAGTTACCTCTATACGTAGAGCCCGGAAATACTACTATATTTCCATTAGTCACTAAACGAAACCCTAAGGAAAAATCTTCATAGTCGGTTGAAGTATTAAGAAGAAGTTGCGTAGAACTTCTAAGGGTTGTTTGGAGCGGGTTGGAGCGCACGGAGTAGAAGCTAAACCTTGCTCAGGATCGACATTTTATCTTGGATAATTTTGGGCATATCGAGGTAAATAATCCTATCCTTCTAGTGTAATTGGAGATTACATCTTGTAAGTGGTATAGAAATAAATATAAGATACATGAAGGATATTTGAAGAGAATTGAACTGTAATAGAAGGATATTACGTAAGAGAATTGAATTGAAATCACATCGAAGAATATTAAAGAATAAGATCGAATCAGATTTACATACGATTGTATTTACTGAGACTTGTGTAGTTTGGCGGGTAGGAAGTGCTGCCCAATTTTCCGTAGAATAAGGAATCAGTATCTAGAATTATTCGCAGAGTAGTCCGACGTTGATAGACTTGTATGACCATTATAGGTTTAAGATCGCAAGTAGCGTATTCTACTCGAAGGGTGGAAAGGGCTAGCCGGATTACAGTACTTTGGAGCGTCTTGCTAATAGTCGATAAATCGTCGCGAGGTATGTGACTCTTCCTATCCTCTTGAGCATGATATTTTAAAAGAAGAATATATATAGTACGGTAGACGTACGTGTGTTAACTGAACATGGTTTTACTTCGATGTCTTTTGACTAGAGTTTTAAATAATAAGAACCTTGAAGTATTTCAAAAGAATTAAGAATCATTTTTGAAAGAAGAGTAGTACTTGGTTTTGAAAACGTAAGAGTTATACTAGCTTTATGGGAAGTTAGGTATAACGTCTTAAGAGAGATAAAAAGAATGGTTTCTTGATTTTAGAAGTTAAGAGACTTGATCTCAAAAGTTAAGAGACTTGATCTCAAAAGATAAGAGGCTTGACTTAATTGAATTGATATGAATTTTGTTAAAAAGTGTGAAACCTCATTCGTGAGTAATGAGTACTTGGTTTTCAAAAGAATAATGTTTTACTGATTCAGAAATGAGAATAAGTGTCGAACGAACCACTGCAGCGTTAATAAAGGAAAATGTATTGACAAATAAGTAATTATATTAAAACCAGTAGAAACCTCCATCTGCATAGAAGCTAAGATAAGACAAAATTGTATTACATTTCCTAGATCATGGCTGCTTTAATAAGATTGTTATAAACAAGAATAACCTACTCACACATAAGGCATATATTACTCAACTGTTTCTAAAAGAGAATTATGTTATTAAATGATTAAGACTATGAACTATGAAACCTTTCGAAAATAAGAGATGTGAATATTTGAAGTTAGGCAAACTTGAACTTTTGGAAAAGAATGTTGTTACTTGACTTTAAGAAGGAAAATGTTTTGGTTTAAAAAGAAGGGCATAATATTACCTTAGTTGTTTTAAAAGGAAAATATGGTATTATCTTAATCTGTCTTAAAAGAGCGTTTAAATGTTATGACCATGCGACACCGCGTTCATGGGATGAACCGGGAATGTATTTCACTCGACACGCTGCTCACGGGATGAACCGAATGTATTCCACCGATTTGATACCGGCCCACGAGATGGACCGAATGTATTTCACTCGACACCGCGTTCATGGGATGAACCGAATGTATTCCACGATTTGATACCGTCCATGAGATGGACCGAATGTATTTCACTCGACACCGCGTTCACGGGATGAACCGGGAATGTATTCCACCTGATTTGATACCGCGTCCATGAGATGGACCGGGAATGTATTTCACTCGACACCGCGTTCATGGGATGAATCGGGAATGTATTCCACACGACACCGCGTCCATGAGATGGACCGGGAATGTATTTCATGCGACACCACGTTCATGGGATGAACCGGGAATGTATACCACCTGATTTGATACCGAGTCCATGAGATGGACCGGGAATGTATTCCATACGATTTCACCTCGAGTCCATGACGGGCCGAGACATGTTACACGTATCACATGACTTATACCTAGACCGCCATGAGGAAGGAGTTCTACGCACGAGGAATGACTTTGGCGTGAGTCACGACTTGACATGACTACTTTTATGCCGTGAATCGTAGTTTTGTTATCATATATGTCTTCTGCTTTATATAGACTATTATGATTTCATTTTCGATTTTCGATTTCACATACTTGGTACATGTTGCCGACCTTCGGGCCGCGTTCACGCCGCAGTGGTACACCGGTTGTTGATCCTCGCTCATGGATCACGTCAACAGATTGGGAAGCTCCATTTCTCGGAGGCTTATCTTTTGATATGTTTCCGAGTCAGAGGTTCTCAGTACATTCGATGGCACGAGACCACAAGCACGAGCCTCCGCCCACACCGAGCAGAGGAGTTGGGGTATAAAGAGATGGCGCCATCGGCCGAGATCGTGGCCGCATACGAGGATAGGCCGACGCAATTCAGTTCGAGTACCCATGGTTCACCCTAGATCGGATAGTTTGAGGCTACGGGACTTTCTGAGTTGTAGCCCGCCAGAGTTCTACGGGTCGAGGCCTGAGGATGATCCGTAGGAGTTCATTCGACAGTTACAGCGGATCATGAGAGTGATCAAGGCTTCGGAGACCGAGTCGGTGGTCTTAGGTTCGCATCGGCTGCGTGATACTGCAGTCGACTGGTTTGATTCGTGAGCTGTCCCGGGGAGAGTATGCACTTCCAGCCGTATGGAGCGAGTTCTCAGGGGCATTTCTTGCACATTTCTTGCCTCCACAGATGAGAAGGGCTCGGGCCGACAGATTTTTGACGTTGAGGCAGACCGGGCGTACGGTTCGGGAGTACAATGTGGAGTTTGACTCATTGGCTCGAGACGCCCCGCATTGGTAGCCGATGGAGGACGAGAGTGCACCGCCACGCCACCGCTTGATGACTACTTGGCGAGGCTTGTTCGGTGTAGCTCTTCACCGGGCATGGACATTGCCCGCACGCAGCTTATGCACTTGGATGTGAGCGGAGAGGTCGGCAGAATGACCGAGATCGCCAGAAGAGGCCAGACAACAGGTCCTTTGGTAACTTTCGAGGCGACCGCCAAGAAGAAGTTAGTTATGTACCTCCGCCAAGATAGAGTGGTCCTCCGCGCCTTCGTGACGTTCGGTATTTGGGAGCTGGTCGAGCTCCGTGGCTTCAGTTTCTGATATACACGGTTCTAGCCAGGATTCATGTCCCTCGGTGCATGATGCGGCAGCGTCATCCCGGGAATGTCGTCTTCATCGGTGCTTGTTTCACCGCGCCGCCGTGGCCATGTGACGAGAGATCGTGCTTATAGGAAGGGCGCAGCAGAATGACGCAGCCTACCGGTCGATGGTCGGTTCATCGCCTTCATAATGCACGCAGGCGGTGCCTATGATTAGAGTGGAGCGGATAGTGCGGTATATTCTTACCCCTCCAGAGACTAGTATGCGTAGATGATATGATGAAGTGCTAAGTATTATGTTCAGATAACATTATGTTAAAATTGTGTTTAGAAAACATGTTTAAGGGTAAGTTTGGGGACAGGGAAAGTGTGAGCCTTAGAGTTTTATACGTAGAAACCATAGATGCGAGGCCATCTTGAGTAAAAGATTTATGTTTGTGTTGACCTTTATCAGAGTGCATAGTATACGTGGGATATAGTTGTGTGATAAGTCTCTGAGTGGTATGAAATGAAAGAGGGTAGTTGAGCTAAGAAGACCACTAGGTTTTCTGACTTGAGTTGTGAGATTGTTCGGATCGAGAAGCAAGAGAGTTCGCACTCATGCAGGCTCGTTGAGGACATATCATGAGTCAACCCGTGAGTCCGAATTAATGGGTCGGTTCGGTGGTCCCGCCAGTGGTAGGATCACGAGGTGCAAAGCCCAAGTTTAGTAACCGCCAGATAAGTTCGTGGATATGTTCGACCAAGAATCGGATCGTAAAGGCCTGGAATGGCCTTAAAGGAGATTGAGGCTAGTAAGATGACCAAGTTTGGAGGTAGTGACTCCAGAGATTGTGGAAACTGAAGCGATGACTGAAGTATGATACGTATACTAGAAAGAGTTCAAGTGTTCGAGAAGAGTACTACGAGTAAGGAAAGAAGTGAACATGTGCTAAGAAAATAGAAACGATCATTTTGTTGTGAAGTGAAGATGCGAAGGAAGTATCCTTTAGACCAGGGTGGAAGCTTTTGTGATGTAGGAATGATTTCTCGTGGGCTTGGGTTAAGTATTTTCGCGTGTGTTATTTTGTGGCCAGGCGTGGCATTGGCAACTTGTTTAAGTTAAGAAGAACTTTATCGTTATCCGTCTTGAGAGGGAACATTCGGGACAAATGTTTCTAAGAGGAGAATGTTATACCGTAGATTTCCAGAGTATGACGTGAGGCGCACGTACAACAGTTTTTAGCCGAAAGTAGGCATAAGGGTCGCCATTTGTGCACACCTAGTAAAAGAATCGCTTTTCCGACTAAACATTTTCCGGACTTTGCGAAGGGAAAATACTACCGCACCATTTATAATTTTATGGATTTTTCCGAGAGATGAAATATTTTGGACTAACGAGGGTGACAAGTGTCACCTCAAGTGGACGGAAATTCGACGATCTATGGCACGTTTTTGCCATTATTTTTGTCAAGGAGTTGGTAGGATATTTTGTGTAGTTGATGAGCAAGTGGGACCCACACACACATGTCCAAATCCCCACCCTACACTTGCCCACCACTTGTCTTAATCTTGGACATTGATTGTCCTATAAATACCCCTTAGTCAAGGAATTCATCATCCACACTTGTAAAAATCCAATGCAAAATCCTCCTCCTCTTTCAGAGCCTCTCGCCCTACCTTCCCTCACCCTTTGAGGAGCTTTGGCCGAAGCCAACCCCCCCCCCCCCTCCTAGTGGTGCTAGTCGAAATACCCCCCCCCCCCTTGGTAGAAAAATACTCTCCAAGTATTGTTACTATTCCCAAATACTTTAGCCCATATACCTTGTAGTACTTTCCAAAGTTACCTCTATACGTAGAGCCCGGAAATACTACTATATTTCCATTAGTCACTAAACGAAACCCTAAGGAAAATCTTCATAGCCGGTTGAAGTATTAAGAAGTTGCGTAGAACTTCTAAGGGTTGTTTGAGCGGGTTGAGCGCACGAGTAGAGCTAAACCTTGCTCAGGATCGACATTTTATCTTGGATAATTTTGGGCATATCGAGGTAAATAATCCTATCCTTCTAGTGTAATTGGAGATTACATACTGTAAGTGGTATAGAAATAAATATAAGATACATAGAAGGATATTTCAGAAGAGAATTGAACTGTAATAAAAGGATATTACAGAAGGGAATTGAATTGAAATCACATCAGAAGAATATTAAAGAATAAGACTGAATCAGATTTCTTACATACGATCAGATTTACAGTGAGACTTGTGTAGTTTGGCGTAGGGAAGTGCGCCCAATTTTCCGTAGAATAAGGAATCAGATTCTAGAATTATTCGCAGAGTAGTCCGACGCGTTGATAGACTTGTATGACCATTATAGGTTGAGGTACTGCAAGTAGCGTATTCTACTCGAAGGGTGGAAAGGGCTAGCCGGATTACAGTACTTTGGAGCGTCTTGCTAATAGTCCATAAATCGTCGCGAGGTATGTGATTCTTCCTATCCTCTTGAGCATGATATTTTAAAAGAAGAATATATATAGTACGGTAGACGTACGTGTGTTAACTGAACATGGTTTTACTTCGATGTCTTTTGACTTGAGTTTTAAATAATAAGAACCTTGAAGTATTTCAAAAGAATTAAGAATCATTTTTGAAAGAAGAGTAGTACTTGGTTTTGAAAACGTAAGAGTTATACTAGCTTTATGGGAAGTTAGGTATAACGTCTTAAGAGAGATAAAAAGAATGGTTTCTTGATTTTAGAAGTTAAGAGACTTGATCTCAAAAGTTAAGAGACTTGATCTCAAAAGATAAGAGGCTTGACTTAATTGAATTGATATGAATTTTGTTAAAAAGTGTGAAACCTCATTCGTGAGTAATGAGTACTTGGTTTTTAAAAGAATAATGTTTTACTGATTCAGAAATGAGAATAAGTGTCGAACGAACCACTGCAGCGTTAATAAAGGAAAATGTATTGACAAATAAGTAATTATATTAAAACCAGTAGAAACCTCCATCTGCATAGAAGTTAAGATAAGACAAAATTGTATTACATTTCCTAGATCATGGCTGCTTTAATAAGATTGTTATAAACAAGAATAACCTACTCACACATAAGACATATATTACTCAACTGTTTCTAAAAGAGAATTATGTTATTAAATGATTAAGACTATGAACTATGAAACCTTTCGAAAATAAGAGATGTGAATATTTGAAGTTAGGCAAACTTGAACTTTTGGAAAAGAATGTTGTTACTTGACTTTAAGAAGGAAAATGTTTTGGTTTAAAAAGAAGGGCATAATATTACCTTAGTTGTTTTAAAAGGAAAATATGGTATTATCTTAATCTGTCTTAAAAGAGCGTTTAAATGTTATGACCATGCGACACCGCGTTCATGGGATGAACCGGGAATGTATTTCACTCGACACCGCGTTCATGGGATGAACCGGGAATGTATTCCACCTGATTTGATACCGCGTTCACGATGGACCGGGAATGTATTTCACTCGACACCGCGCTCATGGGATGAACCGAATATATTCCACTGATTTGATACCGCGTCCACGATGGACCGGAATGTATTTCACTCGACACCGCTGCTCACGGGATGAACCGAATGTATTCCACGATTTGATACCGCGTCCACGAGATGGACCGAATGTATTTCACTCGACACCGCGTTCACGGGATGAACCGGAATGTATTCCACACGACACCGCGCCCATGATGGACCGGAATGTATTTCATGGGACACCGCGTTCACGGGATGAACCGGAATGTATACCACCGATTTGATACCGAGTCCATGAGATGGACCGAATGTATTCCATACGATTTCACCTCGAGTCCATGACGGGCCGAGACATGTTACACGTATCACATGACTTATACCTAGACTACCGGCAGCGGCGGAAGGAGTTCCACGCATGAGGATGACTTTGGCGCGTGAGTCACGACTTGACATGACTACTTTTATCGTGGAATCGTAGTTTTGTTATCATATATGTCTTCGCTTTATATAGACTATTATGATTTCATTTTCGATTTTCGCCACATACTTGGTACTGTTACCGACCTCCTTCGGGCTGCGTCACGCCGCAGGTGGGTACACTGGTTGTTGATCCTCGCCATAGGATCACGTCAACAGATTGGGAAGCTCCGCTTTCTCCGAGGCTTATCTTTTGGTATGTTTCCCGAGTTGTAGGTTCTGTACATTCTGTGGTATGGCGGCCCCGTCCCGTCATAGGTGTTACATTCGTAGAGTGCAGTAATCGCTGTAAGTGGGGTTTGTAAAAGGGATGTAATCGCTTCAAAAATTTCAGATATATGCAAGAAGGCAACCGCTTTGGTTGGCCTGCTTTTATTATCTTATCTCTTGTTTCATATTTGTATGTTTTATATTCACGATTTCTCGATGTATGACTACTTGGGTGCGGTAAGGCACGATCCACGCCCCTGAACGGTCGTGAAAAAGTGGTATCGAGCGCTTAGTCCTCGGAAAGTGTCTGCACGCGTGTCAGTAGAGTCTTGATTATCGGTGTGTTGTGCACCACATCTATAATCGTGAGGTGGAGGACATTTAGGATTGTTTTCCATTCTTCTCATTACGAGATCGTGCCTTAGAGCCGTGGTTATAAGTTGGACCCTCCGACGTATTTCGTTTTACCGCTTATGCCTCCGCGCTAGGCAACCCGGTCCCAGATGGGCAAGGCAGCCGAGGGAGCTGCTAGTAGGATACATAGGAGTACGGGGGCGCAGGCCCAGTCATTACCTGTGATAGTGCTTCAGACGGCGAGTTTCGCGACGCCGCCAGCCCCAGCAGAGTTTAGAGCCGCAGCAGTGGCTGCTGAGACCACAGTACCTGAGCCTCCGCCCACACCGAGTAGAGGAGTTGGGTATAAAGAGATGGCCCGCCATCGCCGTGATCGTGGCCAGACATGAGGATAGGCTGGATGCAGCAGTTCCAGTAGTACCCATGGTTCACCCAAGATCGGATAGTTTGAGGCTACGGGACTTTCTGAGTTGTAGCCCGCCAGAGTTCTACGGGTCGAGGCCTGAGGATGATCCGCAGGAGTTCATTCGACAGCGATTCTGGATCGCGAGAGTGATCAAGGCTTCAGAGACCGAGTCGGTGGTCTTAGGTTCGCATCGGCTGCGTGATACTGCAGTCGACTGGTTTGATTCGTGGGAGCTGTCCCGGGGAGAGTATGCACTTCCAGCCGTATGGAACGAGTTCTCAGGGGCATTTCTTGCACATTTCTTGCCTCCACAGATGAGAAGGGCTCGGGCCATGATTTTTGACGTTGAGGCGCACCGGCGACGGTTCGGGAGTATAATGTGGAGTTTGACTCATTAGCTCGAGACGCCCCCGCATTGGTAGCCGATACATGGAGGACGAGTGCACCGCCACGCCACCGAGCTTGATGACTACTTGGCGAGGCTTGTTCGGGTGTAGCTCTTCACCGCATGGACATTGCCCGCACGCAGCTTATGCACTGGATGTGAGGCGGAGAGGTCGACGGAATGACCGAGATCGCAGAAGAGGCCGTGACAACAGGTCCTTGGTAACTTTCGAGGCGACCGCCAAAGAAGCTAGTTATGTACCTCCGCCAAGATGCAGTGGTCCTCCGCGCCTTCGTGGACGTTCGGGGTATTTGGGAGCTGGCCAGAGCTCCAGGGCTTCTGGTTTATAGATATACACGGGTTCTAGCCAGCAGGATTCATGTCCCCTCCAGATGATGCGACAGCGCCATCCCGGGAATGTCGTCTTTCATCGGGTGCTTGTTTCACTGCGCCGTCGTGGCCATGTGACGAGCAGGCTTATAGGAAGGGTGCAGCAGAATGACGCAGCCACCGGTCGATGACAGTTCATCGCCTTTCGGTATGCGCTGCAGTGCACCTATGATTAGAGTGGAGCAGATGGTACAGGTATATTCTTACCCCTCCAGAGACTAGTATGCGTAGATGATATGATGAAGTGCTAAGTATTATGTTAAGATAGCATTATGTTAAAATTGTGTTTAGAAAACATGTTTAAGGGTAAGTTTGGGGACAGAGAAAGTGTGAGCCTTAGAGTTTTATACGTAGAAACCTTAGATGCGAGGCCATCTTGAGTAAAAGATTTATGTTTGTGTTGACCTTTATCAGAGTTCATAGTATACGTGGGATATAGTTGTGTGATAAGTCTCTGAGTGGTATGAAATGAAAGAGGGTAGTTGAGCTAAGAAGACCACTAGGTTTTCCTGACTTGAGTTGTGAGATTGTTCCGGATCGAGAAGCAAGAGAGTTCGGCACGACGGAGGGTCGGGTTGAGGACGATCATGAGTCAACCCGTGAGTCTTGGATTAAGGTGGGGTCAGTTCTGGGTGGTCCCGCCAGGTGGTAGGATCACGAGGGTGCAAAGCCCAAGTTTAGGTAACCGTTGCATAAGTTCGTGGATATGTTCGACCAAGAATCGGATCGTAAAGGCCGGGAATGGCCTTAAAGGAGATTGAGGCTAGTAAGATGACCAAGTTTGGAGGTAGTGACTCAAGTTTGTGGAAACTGAAGCGATGACTGAAGTATGGTACGTATACTAGAAAGAGTTCAAGTGTTCGAGAAGAGTACGACGAGTAAGGAAAGAAGTGAACATGTGCTAAGAAAATAGAAACGATCATTTTGTTGTGAAGTGAAGATGCGAAGGGAGTATCCTTTAGACCAGGGTGGAAGCTTTTGTGATGTAGGAATGATTTCTCGTGGGCTTGGGTTAAGTATTTTCGCGTGTGTTATTTTGTGGCCAGGCGTGGCATTGGCAACTTGTTTAAGTTAAGAAGAACTTTATCGTTATCCGTCTTGAGAGGGAACATTCGGGACAAATGTTTCTAAGGAGGGGAGAATGTTATACCCCGTATTTCCAGAGTATGTACGCGTGAGGCGCACGCAAAAGTTTTTAGCCTTAAGTAGGCATAAGGTCGAAATTTGTGCACAACTAGTAAAAGAATCGCTTTCCGACGAAACGCTTTTCCGGACTTTCATGGCGGAAAATACTACTGCACCATTTATAATTTTTGCGGATTTTTCCGAGAGATGAAATATTTTGGACCAACGAGAGGGTGACAAGTGTCACCCTCAAGTGGACGGAAATCTTGGACGATCTATGGCACGTTTTTGCCATTATTTTTGTCAAGGAGTTGGTAGGATATTTTGTGTAGTTGATGAGCAAGTGGGACCCACACACACATGTCCAAATCCCCACCCTACACTTGCCCACCACTTGTCTTAATCTTGGCCATTGATTGTCCTATAAATACCCCCCCTTAGTTTAAGGAATTCTTCATCCACACTTGTGAAAATCCAATGCAAAATCCCTCCCTCCCTCTTTGTAGCTCTCGCCCCACCTTCCTCCCCTTCGGCGAGCTGGCCAAGCCAACCCCTCCTCCTGGTGCTAGCCGAAATACCCCCTTGGTAGAAAAATACTCTCCAAGTATTGTTACTATTCCCAAATACTTTAGCCCATATACCTTGTAGTACTTTCCAAAGTTACCTCTATACGTAGAGCCCGGAAATACTACTATATTTCCATTAGTCACTAAACGAAACCCTAAGGAAAAATCTTCATAGTCGGTTGAAGTATTAAGAAGTTGCGTAGAACTTCTAAGGGTTGTTTGGAGCGGGTTGGAGCGCACGGAGTAGGAGCTAAACCTTGCTCAGGATCGACATTTTATCTTGGATAATTTTGGGCATATCGAGGTAAATAATCCTATCCTTCTAGTGTAATTGGAGATTACATACTGTAAGTGGTATAGAAATAAATATAAGATACATAGAAGGATATTTCAGAAGAGAATTGAACTGTAATAGAAGGATATTACAGAAGAGAATTGAATTGAAATCACATCAGAAGAATATTAAAGAATAAGACTGAACTGTACTTACATATGACTGTATTTACAGTAGACTTGTGTAGTTTGGCGGGTAGGGAAGTGCTGCCCAATTTTCCGTAGAATAAGGAATCTGTATCTAGAATTATTCTGCAGAGTAGTCTGGACGTTGATAGACTTGTATGACCATTATAGGTTGAAGTACTGCAAGTAGCGTATTCTACTCGAAGGGTGGAAAGGGCTAGCCGGATTACAGTACTTTGGAGCGTCTTGCTAATAGTCGATAAATCGTCGCGAGGTATGTGATTCTTCCTATCCTCTTGAGCATGATATTTTAAAAGAAGAATATATATAGTACGGTAGACGTACGTGTGTTAACTGAACATGGTTTTACTTCGATGTCTTTTGACTTGAGTTTTAAATAATAAGAACCTTGAAGTATTTCAAAAGAATTAAGAATCATTTTTGAAAGAAGAGTAGTACTTGGTTTTGAAAACGTAAGAGTTATACTAGCTTTATGGGAAGTTAGGTATAACGTCTTAAGAGAGATAAAAAGAATGGTTTCTTGATTTTAGAAGTTAAGAGACTTGATCTCAAAAGTTAAGAGACTTGATCTCAAAAGATAAGAGGCTTGACTTAATTGAATTGATATGAATTTTGTTAAAAAGTGTGAAACCTCATTCGTGAGTAATGAGTACTTGGTTTTTAAAAGAATAATGTTTTACTGATTCAGAAATGAGAATAAGTGTCGAACGAACCACTGCAGCGTTAATAAAGGAAAATATATTGACAAATAAGTAATTATATTAAAACCAGTAGAAACCTCCATCTGCATAGAAACTAAGATAAGACAAAATTGTATTACATTTCCTAGATCATGACTGCTTTAATAAGATTGTTATAAACAAGAATAACCTACTCACACATAATACATATATTACTCAACTGTTTCTAAAAGAGAATTATGTTATTAAATGATTAAGACTATGAACTATGAAACCTTTCGAAAATAAGAGATGTGAATATTTGAAGTTAGGCAAACTTGAACTTTTGGAAAAGAATGTTGTTACTTGACTTTAAGAAGGAAAATGTTTTGGTTTAAAAAGAAGGGCATAATATTACCTTAGTTGTTTTAAAAGGAAAATATGGTATTATCTTAATCTGTCTTAAAAGAGCGTTTAAATGTTATGACCATGCGACACCGCGTTCATGGGATGAACCGGGAATGTATTTCACTCGACACCGCGTTCATGGGATGAACCGGGAATGTATTCCACCTGATTTGATACCGCGTCCATGAGATGGACCGGGAATGTATTTCACTCGACACCGCGTTCATGGGATGAACCGGGAATGTATTCCACCTGATTTGATACCGCGTCCATGAGATGGACCGGGAATATATTTCACTCGACACCGCGTTCATGGGATGAACCGGGAATATATTCCACCTGATTTGATACCGCGTCCATGAGATGGACCGGGAATGTATTTCAATCGACACCGCGTTCATGGGATGAACCGGGAATGTATTCCACACGACACCGCGTCCATGAGATGGACCGAGAATGTATTTCATGCGACACCGCGTTCATGGGATGAATCGGGAATGTATACCACCTGATTTGATACCGAGTCCATGAGATGGACCGGGAATGTATTCCATACGATTTCACCTCGAGTCCATGAGATGGGCCGAGACATGTTACACGTATCACATGACTTATACCTAGACTGCCGGCAGTGAAGAAGGAGTTCCACGGGCATGAGGGATGACTTTGAGGGCGTGAGTCCCTGACTTGACATGACTACTTTTATGTCGTGGAATCGTAGTTTTGTTATCATATATGTCTTCTGCTTTATATAGACTATTATGATTTCATTTTCGTATTTTCGTTTCACATACTTGGTACATGTCAGATCGACTCCTTCGGGGCCGCATTCATGCCGCAGTAGGGTACACCGGTTGTTGATCCTCGCCATAGGATCACAGCCAACAGATTGGGAAGCTCCGTTTCTCCGAGGCTTATCTTTGTATGTTTCCGAGTTGTAGGTTCTGCATTCTGTGGGTATGGCGGGCCCCGTCCCGTCATGTGTTGTTACATTCTTAGAGGTCCGTAGTTGTGGCGGTGGTTTGTAAAAGGGATGTAACTGTTCAAAAATTTCTGTATATATGCGAGAAGGCAACCGTTTTGGTTGGCCTGTTTTATTATCTTATCTCTTGTTTCATATCTGTATGTTTTATATTCCGCTGATTTCTCTGATGTATGACTACTTGGGTGCCCGGGTAAGGCACCAGTCACGGGCCCCGGAACGGGTCGTGACAATAACAACATTGAAATCCCACTAACTATTCAAGGATCCCTCATATCATCGACAATATAGTATAAACTATCCCAGAGACAACCTTCCCAATGCATCACTCTTTGCATATACCATAGTATATCTACCTAGTTCATGTAACTTCTTCACCAGTGAGTCCTTAAGTTTGTCATGTTAATCATCCCTCATACTATCTCTGATTACGTTTCTCTGCTGACCAATATATTTAGGATAGACATATCCTCTTCCATTGCCCTGTTCTGCTCCACATTGGACATCATTGTCCCATCTTCCTTTAATATCACTGCGTTACTATTATTAGAGTTGTTACCATTGGTACACACCTCCTGACTCTCGTCGACATTCCACTCCTCATTAACTTTTGCTGCTACAAAAGCTCATTCAACCTGTTCTTTAGTAGTAAGAGTTGCATTTTTGAGTCTTCTATCAATTGTGGGTCCTTAATGAGTTGTTTTACTTCTACCACCTTACCATCGTCGTCTTCCTTATTCTATTTATTTCCATATCCTTCTCCAGTATCTCTTTGTTCCTCCTTATTTGCATTATTACTGTTTGCCTCCTCAAGTGGCATTTGTTTTATCCTCTCGTTGGACTTACTAATTCAGTTGTGTCTTTGGCTACATCAACATTTGTCACTTTGGCTACATCACACTGAATATCTATTATCACTTCGTTGAATTCATCTATATCTTGCACCTCTCTTATCTGTTTTCCACCCTTCTATTATTGTCTATGGACTTGTACCTGATCATGTAACCTTTCAATATCTATCCACAATTCACTTTTTAGAGCCACATCATTAAACGCATACACCACAGTCATATGGAAACTTTTCTTTGTACCCCTAAGTGTCACCCCGCAGTGTTCCAACTATTCTGTATAGCTTTTAATATCTACCTCGTCGAGATGAGGCTTCCAAGAGATCAAATAACATCATCTTAGCATTCTGCGTGAACCAATGCATTGAAACTGTGCACGAATACATACTTCGATTACCAATCCTTCAAATAACTTCTTAACCGAAAATAAGAACTCCAGAGGTTACAATATTTAAAATGCTTGACACAACTATACATTAATAGGATGCTCATCATTCCCAAGTTCTAAGTCATTTGCGAAAGAAACTCAATTAATTCCTATGTCCAATACTTCCCAACATTCGGTCCAAAGTAAGAAAAAATGCTTTCATCCTTATATATCAATATTATTAGTCCAGAAGTAATAGCCCCTTCTCATTCTTACATGGGAACAATATTCTTTGCGCTCCTACCTTCACATAGTCAAACAACATGGTATACCATAAAACAGTCACAGATTCTAACAATTAGCGCTCAAAATTTAATTAGAGGTATGAAGGAGAAAAGAATAAGTAAGCTTCATTTTCTATCTTTGGAAGGAAAAGTTCAATCTCTGTAACTATAAAGCAGATAACGTAGCATAACAGAGTACCAATTCGTAAGATAGAGACTAATGCAATTTATTTCACAAGTCAACACCTCATTCATGGTCTGAAAGGGATCTCTTCATTATTCGTAATTATAAACAACTTCATTTCTTACTTGTCGTACTTTCCATAACTCCAACATATTCTAGTACACATACGTAACCTCGGACACTGCTCCTGGTTCCAATCCCTGATGATACCATCCCTTAAGTGATGAATTGTTAACTTATTCTCTTATTTGGTACGTAAAAGATTCTGAATAGTTACCTTACTTGACGTTGACCTAGTATCTCCAAACCTGGTCATCATACTTCTACTCAAACTCTTTCACTTCCCTTATGGCTTGACGCACCATGTCAAGTTCGATTTACTCTGATTTTCCCCTTCCGAGCCACTGTCGCTGTCTTTTGGAACATAACTGCAACCATAATAATTATTAGGAAGAGGGGGGGGGGGTTATCCTAATGACATAACTCTATTGCACGATCTACGAGATGAAAGAGTAGAAACCAATACTAAATGTCCGGCAGCCTCCTGCGTATAAGTATGGTGCACAACATACCCATACACAAGACTCTACTAAACACGGTCTGTAGACATTCCGAGGACTAACTGCTCTGATACCACTTCTGTCACGACCCGACCCGACGGGCCGCGACTAAACGTCCTAATTAGATGTCATTACTGACCTGTCACTCTTAATCCATTTAATACCGAGATCTATAGAAATTTCAGCAGCACAACGCTGCTTTTATAACATCTCCCCAAAATGGACGAGCCGACAAGGCTGCCAAATCAATAACAAAACAACAAACAAAACAGGCTAGCCGACTAGGCTGCCACCAACCAACATTATATACACAAAGGAATAGTCAAAATAAGCAAGCCGGCAAGACTACCACTAGATACCAACAGGAATAACCGGGAACGCCCCAACACAGAGTAAACCCAAAACAAGGTACAAACGCCCAACCCACAACTGTCTACAGACCTCTAAGAGTACGATACTGACATGTGACGGGACTGGGCCCCGTCGTGCCCAAAATATGCATAAGTCTGAAAGATGAAGATCTGTACCAAAATAGCTGGCTCCGGAACAAAGGAGCTCTCCAACTGTTGTACAGAAGTCCTAAACTGGAGGGTCACCTATCTGAACACCTGAACCTGCGGGCATGAACGCAGCCCCCCGAGGAAAGGGGGTCAGTACGAAATAATATACTGAGTATATAAAACATGAAATACTGAAAAATGAATAACAACTGTACCAAGTAAAACAGAGAGTCATCAAATTTCATAAAACTGAGAATCATGTCTGAAAATCATATCATGTATACTGAATCATAAATCATCATGCTCATGTCTGTATATAAATATGTATAACATGTCTCGACCCTCTATGGAGGGACTCGATGGAATATGTATCTGTGCGCGTAACGTGTTTCGGCCCTCTATGGAGGAACTCGATGTAATCTGTATATATATATATATATATAACGTGTCTCGACCCTCTAGTGAGGGACTCGATGAATGATGCATGGTTGCACACGTACATGACCTGGCCCGGGACTCAGTGGAGTGAAATAGTAACACTTAGCACGAGTAGATATCATCAGAAACTGTATGCAATTAAAATCATTATGTGACTATTAATAAAATTATTACCATAAACTCTGTTACTGAAATCATAATCACTAGTAAATAATCATTTTTAAAACTGAACTGGTAGGAGTTAAGTACGTCAGCCGTACTTTCATAAAAATCATGCCAAAAGAAAGAAGGAAAGGTCCCGCATACCTCTTAGGCGAACTAATCAAATCAATATTAGGGTATGCCTCGTCTAGTACTTCAACCTATAATAAGGAATAACACGCTCGTCAATTTTGATTTTCTAATGTAAGTTATATGAATAACGGCTCCCTTATTTCTATAAAAAATTGGGTAACATTTCCTTTGTTTATGTGCGTATCCACAATTTTCCAACATTCTAAATCAGCCAACAATTCAACTCCAACCAATCAATAAGTCATTACTTAAGAGTATGACCATAATAGCCCATATACTTGGCACATACCATCTATACAACCTTTCTTTCCACCTTTATGGAATTTAATCCCAACAATTTAGGTGATTAAACCACCTATCTATCATATTCCACCAACTCTTAATTCATAATAAGAAAATAGACCATTAAGGCAATCCACCAAGTCTAACAATTAGTAACAAGAGCCCAAGTCTTCTAGTTTGCAATATATTACTTTTAACCACTTTTAAGATATGTATTGACGATCATCGCAACGTATTTACAATTTCATAACTTATATTATAATCTAACAAGAATGACCTTTAAAGCGGGACAATCATGCACAACAATTTCATAAAAGTTGTCCCTAACATGTTACAATTCTCTAATTCTTTTTCTTACTTCTTAATCCAACTTCTCTATCAACAATTCCATATCACAAGTGCATTAACATTAAGTTTTCCTTCCAATTCCCAACATGCAATTATCGACCATAACCCAATACATCAACTACAACAACATGCAACTTCAATTATAGCATAGATTGAAGAATTTTCATACCTTAATTAAATCCCCAAAACAGTCCCGATTTTTAGTCACTGCTTCGTCAGCTGAACTTGTAACGTCCATAACTCTCTACTCCGGTGTCCTATCGACGAGTGGTTTGTTGCTTTGGAAACTAGACTCGACGAAATTCATTTTAGACATTTGAAACCCCCAAAACCCCTAATATACGAGGAGATATACCCTCAAAAGTTGAACAAAAGCAGTCCCGATTTTGCCACTGTTTCGTGCCCTTTTTGGCTTCTCTTTTTGCCCAAATTCACCCCTTTTTAATTTCAAATCAACATGCAACAATCTATGGTGTTACTACATCATTCCTACACAATTTTCATCCATAAATTTGTCCAAAAATTAGACAAAAACCGAGACCTAGGGGTCATTGGCATGGGTCTGACACTGCTTGGGTCAAAATTTGGCTTCTAATTGTGATGGATTAATCTAGTAAGAAGATTGCATTGTGACTTAAATTCTTGGTTATGGATAGTGAGATTTTCGAATTAGAATTGAGAGAAAAGATGAAGATTTGGGTGTTTAAGAATGAAAATAGAATTGAAATGAAAAAGGGTTTGGGTATTAAATCCAAATCTGAAAATAGTTTTTAAAAATTACACTTTGACCCTTAAAAGTCTTCTTTAGTCAAGACAATCCCCAAGTAATAAATTTTAATCCCACTCCTATTAACCTCAAACACCCGTTGCCTTAAATTCTTATCATCATATCTTCTATACGTCACTAATCCATGACGGAATATATATGTATATATAAACCATTATTATTAAAGAAATTTCCGGCGTCGTAATCGCCATTACCAATAATTAATCTGTATTAGCACGTAAAATATATTTAAATTTGATAATTAGAAATCTTAATCCTTAATGACGTTCTTAATTATCGTCTTAAACTTACGAGGTGTAACATTCTTCCCTCCTTAGAAACATTTGTCCTCGAATGTTCATAACAAGTTTTATGCCAGAAAAATTTCAGCAGAGTCTCCTTTGTAACTATGTTTATTCACCTATATCCAACAAACCAACAGATGCCTCACAGAGCCACAATATAACACACATGCAATTCATCAATTCAAAGTAGTTAAGGAACCAAATCACCTGTAAACATTCAACTGAATCTTATGTAATACCTTGAACAAAGTTAAAGAGTCTCCATGTGGTGCTATACTCCTCTATTTTCGAATTTGCCACAACATTCCAGCTGGTACTAACTTGTACATCGGGGTCGGGTCGTGACAACCTATCTATCATATTCCACCAACTCTTAATTCATAATAAGAAAATAGTCCATTAAGGCGATCCACCAAGTCTAACAATTAGTAACAAGAGCTCAAGTCTTCTAGTTTGCAATATATTACTTTTAACCTCTTTTAAGATATGTATTGACGATCATCGCAACGTATTTACAATTTCATAACTTATATTATAATCTAACAAGAATGACCTTTAAAGCGGGACAATCATGCTCAACAATTTCATAAAAGTTTTCCCTAACATGTTACAATTCTCTAATTCTTTTTCTTACTTCTTAATCCAACTTCTCTATCAACAATTCCATATCACAAGTGCATTAACATTAAGCTTTCCTTCCAATTCCCAACATGCAATTATCGACCATAACCCAATACTTCAACTACAACAACATGCAACTTCAATTATAGCATAGATTGAAGAATTTTCATACCTTAATTAAATCCCCAAAACAGTCCCGATTTTTAGTCATCGCTTCACACCGAACTTGTAACGTCCATAACTCTCTACTCCGGTGTCCTATCGACGAGTGGTTTGTTGCTTTGGAAACTAGACTCGACGAAATTCATTTTAGACATTTGAAACACCCAAAACCCCTAATATACGAGGAGATATACCCTCCAAAGTTGAACAAAATGCTGCCCAACAATCCCGATTTTGCCACTGTTTCGTGCCCTTTTTGGCTTCTCTTTTTGCCCAACTTCACCCCTTTTTAATTTCAAATCAACATGCAACAATCTATGGTGTTACTACATCATTCCTACACAATTTTCATCCACAATTTGTCCAAAAATTAGACAAAAACCGAGACCTGTGTCATTGGATGTGCCGATTCACATCGTTGGGTCAAAATTAGGCTTCTAATTGTGATGGATTAATCTAGTAAGAAGATTGCATTGTGACTTAAATTCTTGGTTATGGATAGTGAGATTTTCGGATTGGAATTGAGAGAAAATATGAAGATTTGGGTGTTTATGAATGAAAATAGAATTGAAATGAAAAAGGGTTTGGGTATTAAATCCAAATCTGAAAATAGTTTTTAAAAATTACACTTTGGCCCTTAAAAGTCTTCTTTAGTCAAGACAATTCCCAAGTAATAAATTTTAATCCCACTCCTATTAATCTCAAACACCCGTTGCCTTAAATTCTTATCATCATATCTTCTATACGTCGCTAATCCATGACGGAATATATATGTATATATAAACCATTATTATTAAAAAAAATTCCGGCGTCGTATTCGCCATTACCAATAATTAATCTGTATTAGCACGTAAAATATATTTAAATTTGATAATTAGAAATCTTAATCCTTAATGACGTTCTTAATTATCGTCTTAAACTTACGAGGTGTAACATTCTTCCCCCCTTAGAAACATTTGTCCTCGAATTTTCATAACAAGTTTTATGCCAGAAAAATTTCAGCAGAGTCTCATTTGTAACTATGTCTATTCACCTATATCCAACAAACCAACAGATGCCTCACAGGGCCACAATATAACACACATGCAATTCATCAATTCAAAGTAGTTAAGGAACCAAATCACTTGTGAACATTCAACTGAATCTTATGTAATACCTTGAACAAAGTTAAAGAGTCTCCATGCGGTGCTATACTCCTCTATTTTCGAATTTGCCACAACATTCCAGCTGGTACTACCTTTTACACCCGCTTTAATTTGTAAATGGTATGTAATGTTTCCCCCAAATCTGTACTGCATGCTTAAGCATGACGATAATTCATGTGTATACCCGCTGCATTGTTAAGCATGTCTAAGGAGTAATAAGAATAATCCGGGAATCTAACCCGCATCCTGGTCGCATGCCCCGGAATCCCACATTGTATAAGCATGTCCAAGGATCAATCACAATGGAAGCATACCCGTGGAAGCCTCCGTCACTGTCGGTACATCCAAGTAAATTCACAACAAGACAGCCGACCCTCCAACTGAGAGTCACAGCAGCGTAAACATATAATACTTGCACTCAAGGCTATCACAAGCAAGCATAGGCAAGTTCATAAAATCTTTAGACTTTCATTTTATATACTCAAGGCACTTTTCGTTTTACATGAAACAAATCCGGGAATTTAACCCTAAGTACTACGTACTTCCATTCTTTTCAAAAGATTCATTTTCATATAAAACCCCAAGATACTAACATCCGTAGTATCAAGGCTTGCTTACATTTCACACAAGTCACTACACTTTTAGAAATACATTTCTCGGCTTCTAAATCAAGTGACCCTTACTTTAAAACTTTAAGCAAGTGATACTTTTAAATCAAATTGCCCTTCCTTATTTCAAGTTATTTCTTTGTTTACCTATTTAGAGAAAACCATTCTCTTAACCTTCCATAAAGCCGTTATAACCAACTTCCCATAAAGCCGTTATAACCCTTTATGGTTTTAGACAAATTCATTCCTTTTATAACCAAGAGACTTATACTTTTAAAACCAAGTATCATATACTTTCAAATCATTTTTCTTAACTTTCAAAATACTTCAAGTCTCTTATCTTTAGAAATCAAGTTTCTTAACTTTATATCTCAAGTAACTTACACCTTTTAAAAACAAGTTACTTCCCTTAAATCACGTCATTTTTTCCTTTAAGAATCAAGTTTCATTACTTGAAAATAATGTCTCTCAACCCTTTAAGAGTTTAAGGTTCATAATCTTAAAACTTCATAATGTAAACTCTTTTAAATTAAGTACATATACTTTACGCGTTGTGAATAGGTTATACTCGTTTATAACGATCTTATTAAAGCAGCCATGATCTAGAAAATGTAATACAATTTTGTCTTATCTTAGTTTCTATGTAGATGGAGAATTCTACTCATTTTAATATAATCAATTGTCATTACATTTTCCTTTTTTAACGCTGCAATGGCTTGTTCGATACTTGTTCTCATTCGTGTTGTAAATTAGCCAAGCCAACTTGGCCCCAAATACCTCCTAACGACTCTTACCAACATCCCGCATAAGACTTGGTAAGAACTTAGGATACCTTAGACATAACCTTTACATAGAGTAAATAACATACATACCTCTTAACTTCTAAGAGTAGAAGGAAACATGAAATAATACCACATGTATATTCCATACATAGAATCATGCCAAAGGAAGGAAAAGGTTCACATACCTCGTGACGATTATCGACAAATAGCAAAATGCTCCAAAGTACTTCAACCTTGATAGCTATTCCATCCTTCAAGTAGAATATGATATACTTAGTACTTCAACCTATAATGGCTATAATACGTCCATTAACCTCTAGCTTTGAACGTAGAATATTCTAAGTGCAAAGTCACTAAATTCTACGGAAAATCGGACAACACTTCCTTTGTTTCTACATACTTTGCCACCTTTTTCAAGGCCGAATTCAATAACCAAACATGCCACATTTAAGGCTCAACAATGTAGTTAACAATATGGGATTACACACCTAACAGGATGTGTAAAATTCGGCCGCACAATTGTTACGAAACTAGTTCCATATTTAAAGCCATTCTCGGCTAAACATATATAACAACACAAAGTCCTTTTCCAATTCTTTAAATCCAAATTCTTAGGTCTAACATGTTATATAGTCATAAACAACTTCAACAACTATAATTCATTCTTTATATAACATGTGACGACTTAAACTAATAATCAACTTGAATTGTAATCTTAAGGGTTAAACATGCTAGTTTTCGGATTAGGGTTCCAATAGCCAATACACTTATCAAACTTCATACTAAATACCTCATGCTTGCTAATATCCATAACTACAATGATAAGTAATCTTTAATTGCTAAAACGGCAAGATTTATACCTTTACAAGCCCTTAAAATTTCCAAGATTCAAAGTCGCTCCTTAGCAATTCTTAGCTCTTTTTCTTATGTTCCAATCCGCTCCAAGCACTCCTTAGAAGCTCATGAAGAACTCCTCTTCAAGTTCCAGCTTCAAAGTTGAAGAACACCTTAGGGTTTCGCCTTGCGACTAACGTGAAAACGTCGTTTTTCCGAAATCTTTCTATTGAGATATCCTTACAATACCCCTAGGAACCTTGGGTAGTCTTGTGAATTATGGACAACAATTGGAAAATTTTTGTGTGGAAATGGCCTTAAAGCCGAGAGCTCCTCAATGTTGCTCAAATCTCTAATTTTTTTCTAAGTGTTGGAAGACAAGTATTGCTACTAGTGTGCTTATATAACACATTGGAGGGTCTAGATTATAACACTTGTTAAGTTTGGAGGGAAGAGATCAAGCCAAGTGGCCCTTGGACTTAGTCAACAATATCAAGCTCTTTAATTAGCAAGACTTGGTCATCTATACATTGGTCAAATGACCATTTCACCTTTGCAATTTTTGTCCAAGACCATTGTGGGGAGGTGCCACGTGTCTCCCTCCCATATGTCCATAAAATTCAATAACCCTCGTGGGCCCCACAAAACGTAAAATTCCCCGGGTGGGCCCCACATGACTAAATCCGTAAAAATAAATTTTCATAATGATAATACATTCCATAATCCTCAATTATTGCATTTTGAGAATCCAATTCTCCTCAACGAACATTTTTCCTTTCCGACGTTCGGAAGATTTTCCGTCGGAAAAACAATTCTTCCTTTCGTACCAATTTCAAGTCTTGTGTTCCTTACGTACATTCTCTTAAACATGTCCTGGACTTACGGGGTGTAACATTCTTCCCCCCTTAGAAACATTCGTCCCCGAATGTTCTTTCGGAGTCCAATCTAATTAGATAGTGACATAGTCTCCTTTTACTACACCCTTCATACAACATATGCTACCCACGACCACATAACCATACTTATACTAAAACGTCAACCTTGGCACTCACGAAGCCAACTAGTCCATACTCATAATGACCTCAAAGTCTGTCATAATCGTCTCTACTAGGTCTACTAGGGTCTGACGACTGTATCATCACCGGGCAAATCTCATATACCAGCTCAGCTACCACCCCTACTACTCACATGTGTAGTTACCCCGAAAGGTTCTTATGGATTCAGGCTCTATTCCTTTACACCTGGTTGCTATCTTTCTTACTGGTCGTACTCTTTCCGTACTTCCAACTCATACTAGCATACATACATAACTTCCATACCGATTCTGGCCTCCAATCTTTGGAGTTTACTAAATCGAACAATATAAGGCCATTTCCGGCTCTCACGACCTGGTTCCGGTGGAACGTGTCCACGGACTCGTACAACGACTAACTAAGCTTGAGCCTTACACTATCGTGACCCTATCATATAGCGGGACTACCTCCGACTGACCCCATTCCATTCCGGGCTACGGGTTGACCCGCAATAGTACATAACCCGATCTATTGTCGCACTTAATTCTCATTCTTGGTCTAGAATAAATCTTATTTCCCGAGAAAGCCTTATATACCTAAGGTCTCGGCGGTTATCAATATTCTTAGGCTCGCAATTTCCATGCTCCAAGCCTACCTTACCAGTCCCCCCGTAAACGGGTACAATAACTTCTCATAATACCATAATCATGTCGTCTTGATCACAACAACCATTACTTACTCCATATGGATCTCATCCGTACAATTCTCTTAAGCCTACCATGTAGCTTAATCTATTAACACGACATTCCATTAAGTTTCTTAACATGACTTCTTAAGGGTTCACTGCCCTATCAGACAACTCATCCTTTCCCAATTTTCTCAAAATAAAACATAAGACCTTGGCGAGAATTCATTAACTGTTTCGTACCTTCCCGATATCTATTTAGTTCTTACAAAAACCTGGTAATCTAAAATCATTGTAGGCAACACGCGTCTGACCCTCATACATAACTCCGTATAGCTGTATGTCATAATACCAACTGTACAACAATTATTACCAACCTGGATACAAAATCCACATAATCCTTCTCGTCATCACGCTTTCTCAGAATGCAATCAACATAACTCGTTAGGAGAGACGAACCTAACAACACAAATTTCTATCGCACGATCTCGAGTGAGAAGAATGGAAACTAATCCAAAATGTCCTGCAGCCTCTCCGATTATAGATGTGGTGCACAACACACCGATAATCAAGACTCTCTTAGACACGGTGCAGACACTTTCCGAGGACTAATCGCTTCGATACCACTTTTGTCACGACCGACCGGCCCACGATCGGTGCCCTACACAGGCACCCTTACAGGTACACATCAGAGAATAGTAGCGGAACATACATACATAAACTTAACAAGAATTAAATAATAGGTTAGCCGATATGGCTACCTTCCTGGATACATATAAACATGTAAAACCAAAAGCAGTTACCTTTTTTTTTTTTTTTTTTACAAAGCGACCCACAAGATATGACTACAGACCTCTAAGAATTTCTGACATAACCACTGTGATGGGACAGGGCCCCGCCATACCCCTGAATGTACACAAAACTACAACCTCAGGGAACCGTACCAAAAGACAAAGCCTCCGGAGAAACGGAGCTTCCCAAGAACTGAACAGTGATCCTAAAAGTGCGGATCAGCAAGCTATGTACCTCAACCTGCGGCATGAACGCAGCCCCCCGAAGGAGGTCAGTACAAAATATGTACCAAGTATGTGAAACTGAAAATACTGTAATGAAATCATAACAGTCTATATAAAGCTGGAGACATGTATGATAACCAGAACAACAATACACTGTGCCTTGCTGAAGTGAAAGTAATGAAAGTCAGTTTTTACCTTGTACAGACTATTTCAACACATGAACAATAGTCACGCCAGGGCTATGGACACAAGCCCTCAAATATCATCACATAGTCCAGTAAGGGTCTCAAGCCCACAAATATCAAAGTGTGCCCGTGGAATCCCCCATCACTGCCGACAGTCATAAGTGTAAAATATAACCATGTGACGCGCCCGTGGCTTCCCACCTCACTATCAGTGTACACATATACAATACATATATATATATATCTCCTGCCCGTGGAATCCCACATCACTGCCGACAGCCATAAATGTAACATACAACCATGTGACGCATGTGGCATCCCACCTCACCGTTGCCAGCACACATACAATATATATATATATATATATATATATAGATATATATATATATATATATATATATATATATCTCATGCCCGTAGAATTCCTCATCTCGGGTACATGACTTCATGGAGAGCTAATCCATGGGGTAATAATCGTATATAACATGGTCGCATGCCCCGGAATCCCTCATCGTATAAGCATGGTCATAGGGTAATAATCGTATATAATATTCCTGTGGAATCCCTCATCTCGGGTACATGTCTTCATGGGGAGCTAGTCCATGGAGTAATAGTCGTACATAACATGGTCGCATGCCCTAATCCTCATCGTATAAGTACATGGCTACGGGTAATAAAACAACCGAATCTAACCGCCTCCCGTCACACGCCTGAATCCTCATCGTATAAGCATGTCCAAGGAGTAATAAGAACAATCCGGGAATCTAACCCGCATCCTGGTTGCATGCCCCGGAATCCCACATCGTACAAGCATGTCCAAGGATCAATTACAATGGAAGCATACCCGTGGAAGCCTCCGTCACATCGCCAGACGCCCAAGTAAATTCACAAAGACAACCGAATTCTCCAACTGAGAGTCACGGCAGCGTAAACATATAATACTTGCACTCAAGGCTATCACAAGCAAGCATAGTCAAGTTCATAAAATCTTTAGACTTTCATTTTATATACTCAAGGCACTTTTCGTTTTACATGAAACAAATCCGGGAATTTAACCCTAAGTACTACGTACTTCCATTCTTTTCAAAAGATTCATTTTCATATAAAACCCCAAGATACTAACACCCGTAGTATCAAGGCTTGCTTACATTTCACACAAGTCACTACACTTTTAGAAATACATTTCTACTTTCTAAATCAAGTGACCCTTACTTTAAAACTTTAAGCAAGTGATACTTTTAAATCAAATTGCCCTTCCTTATTTCAAGTTATTTCTTTGTTTACCTATTTAGAGAAAACCATTCTCTTAACCTTCCATAAAGCCGTTATAACCAACTTCCATAAAGCCGTTATAACCCTTTATGGTTTTAGACAAATTCATTCCTTTTATAACCAAGAGACTTATACTTTTAAAACCAAGTATCATATACTTTCAAATCATTTTTCTTAACTTTCAAAATACTTCAAGTCTCTTATCTTTAGAAATCAAGTTTCTTAACTTTATATCTCAAGTAACTTACACCTTTTAAAAACAAGTTACTTAGCGGAACATACATACATAAACTTAACAAGAATTAAATAATAGGTTAGCCGATATGACTACCTTCCTGGATACATATAAACATGTAAATACAAAAGCAGTTACCTCTTTTTTTTTTTTTTTACAAAGCGACCCACAATTGATACGAAACTAGTTCCATATTTAAAGCCATTCTCGGCTAAACATATATAACAACACAAAGTCCTTTTCCAATTCTTTAAATCCAAATTCTTAGGTCTAACATGTTATATAGTCATAAACAACTTCAACAACTATAATTCCTTCTTTATATAACATGTGACGACTTAAACTAATAATCAACTTGAATTGTAATCTTACGGGTTAAACATGCTAATTTTCAAATTAGGGTTCCAATAGCCAATAGACTTATCAAACTTCATACTAAATACCTCATGCTTGCTAATATCCATAACTACAATGATAAGTAATCTTTAATTGCTAAAACGACAAGATTTATACCTTTACAAGCCCTTAAAATTTCCAAGATTCAAAGTCTCTCCTTAGCAATTATTAGCTCCTTCTTATGTTCCAATCCGTTTCAAGCACTCCTTAGAAGCTCATGAAGAACTCCTCTTCAAGTTCCAGCTTCAAAGTTGAAGAACACCTTAGGGTTTCGCCTTGCGACTAACGTGAAAACGTCGTTTTTCCGAAATCTTTCTATTGAGATATCCTTACAATACCCCTAGGAACCTTGGGTAGTCTTGGGAATTATGGACAACAATTGGAAATTTTTTGTGTGGAAATGGCCTCAAAGCCGAGAGCTCCTCAATGTTGCTCAAGTTCTCTAATTTTTTTCTAAGTGTTGGAAGACAAGTCTTGCTACTAGTGTGCTTATATAATACATTGGAGGATCTAGATTATAACACTTGTTAAGTTTGGAGGGAAGAGATCAAGCCAAGTGGCCCTTGGACTTAGTCAACAATATCAAGCTCTTTAATTAGCAAGACTTGGTCATCTATACATTGGTCAAATGACCATTTCACCCTTGAAATTTTCGTCCAAGACCATTGTGGGGAGGTGCCACGTGTCGCCCTCCCATTCGTCCATAAAATTCCGTAACCCTCGTGGGCCCCACAAAACGTAAAATTCCTTGGGTGGGCCCCACATGACCAAATCCGTAAAAATAAATTTCCATAATGATAATACATTCCATAATACTCAATTAATGCATTTTGAGAATCCAATTCTCCTCAACGAACATTTTTCCTTTCCGACGTTCGGAAGATTTTCCGTCGGAAAAACAATTCTTCCTTTCGTACCAATTTCAAGTCTTGTGTTCCTTACGTACATTCTCTTAAACATGTCATGGACTTACGAGGTGTAACAGGAATATATATGTATATATAAACCATTATTATTAAAGAAATTTCCGGCGTCGTATTCGCCATTAACAATAATTAATCTGTATTAGCACGTAAAATATATTTAAATTTGATAATTAGAAATTTTAATCCTTAATGACGTTCTTAATTATCGTCTTAACTTATGAGGTGTAACAGATGCATAATATGTAAATAAAATTATTATTACTTCATTATGTACTCTTATTAACATTATGAAAGTTCAAAAGTTTACATCTTATCATTAGTTTTAATTTTACTATCTATTTAGTTGTTAATTTGTTATTACTTATTTGTTAACTTATATATACTAATCTAATAAATTAATAAAAGTATAATTATAATATAAAGTTATAAACTATAAAGTATAACTATAACAGTACTATAAAGTAAACTATAAAATAAAGATAAAATATAAACTATAAAGTATAAAGTATAAAGTTATAAACTATAAAATAGAAAGTTAACTTTAAAGTTTCAATTTTAATATATAAAACTATATTATATATTATATTATTATATTACATATTTAAATTGAATTTAGTTTACATTGTAGAAAATAAATACTAGAAATTAAAAAAAAAATAAATCGAACCTAGAGCCTGCGCACCGCACCGCACGGCCGACTGAAATCCAGAATGAACCGGACCGGGCCTTGGTAGTCAGTGAACTGACCGTAATCGTCCGTAACCGTTAAACCGGTGGCTATCGGTCCGACCGATTCATTGTTAGATGTATACCAAGAATCTGCGATAAGTAGAGAAAGCACTACTGTCGGAGCATATATGACGAATAGCACCCATATCTAACCACCACTTCTTGGGGTTCTCTACCAAGTTTGCTTCTAGAACCACGACTGAGAAATCTTCAATCATGTCATTGAGATCTTTGTCTGCAACGATGTTAGCCTTGGATTTCTTCTTGCCTTTTTCCTTAGCGTTCTCTTGCTGCTCGCGCTTAAGCTGACAACAGTATTTAACCATGTGGCTAGCCTTTCCACAGTTATGGCAGTTGCCTTTGAACTTTTCGGCTGCCTGACTCTTACCATCTTTCAGAAACTTTCGTTTCTTACTTGGATTGCCTTTGGATTCAATCAAGTTTGCCTTGACCTCGGCGGATTGTTTGCCTTTAGATAAGGTATTCTTGTTATCCTCATGAATATGGAGCTTGATAACAAGTTCTTCAAGAGTCATCTCCTTGGATTTGAGCTTGAGATAGCTCATGAGCTCGCTTCATAAATGAGGCCGTTTTTCAATAAGAGAAGCAACCAAGAATGCTTCGTTAGGCTTCATTCCTTCTAGTTCCAGATCATGAGTGATGAACTGAAACTCTTGAACTTGTGACATGACAGACTTGTCATTCACCATCTGAAATTTTAGAAATTTCCCGACAATATACTTCTTAGCGCCAGCATCATGGGCACTGTATTTCTTTTGCAATTATCCCATAACTCCTTAGCGGTATTTGTTGCACAATATACCATGTAGAGCGGATCACATTGACAATTCAGGATGTAATTCCTACACATGAAGTCATTTTGACTCCAAGAGTTAAACTTCATTATCAGGCCATTGACAACTTGGGTACCTTGGCCCACCTCAACCGTGTTATCGGCTTGAGTGTCCATCTCATCTCTAATAGAAGGAGGATCTTCATTTAGGTATTGTTACACCCCGTAATTCCAAGACATGTATAAGAGAATAGACGCGAGAACACAAGACTTGAAAATGGGCACGAAGGGAAGAATTGTTTTTCCGGAGGAAAATCTTCCGAACGCCGGAAAAGAAAAATGTTCGTTGAGGAGAATTAGATTCTCAAAATGCATTATTTGAAGAGTATGGAATTTATTATCATTATGGAAATTATTTTTACGGATTTGGTCACGTAGGGCTCACCATAGAAATTTTACGTTTTGTGGGGCCCACGAGGGTTACGAAATTTATGAATGAATGAGAGGGCGACACATGTCACCCCCACATGGCTTGCTCGAATTAATACAAGGGTAAAATGGTCATTGACCATTGAAGATGAACAAGTCTTGCAAAGCTTGAGAAAATTGACTAAGTCAACTTGTCCACTTGGCTAAATATTTAATCTCTTCCATTCAAGCCACACAAGTGTTGTGATATAAGCCCTCCATTGTTTTATATATACCACACTAGTGCAAGACCAAGTCTTCAACACTTAGAGAAAAATTTAGAGACCTTGTTCTTCAAGAGAGGCTCTCGGGTTTGAACAATTTCCCACACATTGTTTTTGTAATTTTGGTCCATTAGTCATAAGACTTTAACCCAAGGTCCCTAAGGGTATTGTAAGGATATCTCAATAGAAAGATCTCGGAAAAATGACGTTTTCAAGTTAGTCGCAAGGCGAAAACCTAAGTCGTTTTCATAGTTTTGGATTGGAAATGGAAGAGAAGTTGGTTGTGAACTTCTAAAGGCTTCAAATAGCGGATTGGAGCGTAAAGGAAAGGAGCTAAGAATTGCTAAGGAGCGATTTTGAATCTTGGAATTTATAAGGGCTTATAAAGGTAACAATCTTGTCGTTTTAGTAATTAAGATTACTTATTGTTGTAGCTATGGATATTAGCAAGAATGAGGTATATAGTATGAAGTTTGATAAGTGTATTGACTATTGGAACCCTAATCCAAAATTAGCATGTTTAGCCTTTGAGATTACAATTCAATTTAATTATTAGTTTAAGTCGTCACATGTTATATAAAGAAGGAATTATAGTTGTTAAAGTTGTTTATGACTATATAACATGTTAGACCTAAGAACTTGGATTTAAAAAGAATTGGAAAGGACTTTTGTTGTTGTACAAGTTAGCGGAGAATGGCCTTGAATATGGAACTAGTTGGTATTAATTGTGGGGCAGAATTTTACACGTATTGTAAGACATGTAATCCCCTTTGTTTGGTTGTTGTATTGAGCCTTAAATGTGGCATATTGGTTATTGATTATCGGGCCTTGAAAAAGGTGAAAAAGTACGTAGAAACAAAGGAGGTGCTGCCCGATTTCCCGTAGAATAAGAGTCCTTATACTTAGTATGATTCTACGTTTAAAAAGGAGGAGTTGATAGACATGTTATGATTAATATAGGTTGAAGTACTACGAGTAGCGTATTCTACTTAAAGGATGGAATAGCTATCAAGGTTGAAGTACTTTGGAGCATTTTGCTACTTGTCGATAATCGTCGCGAGGTATGTGAACCTCTTCCTTCTTTTGGGCATGATTCTATGTACGAAATATACATGTGGTGTTATTTCATGATTCCTTCTACTCCTAGAAGTTAAGAGGTATGTATGTTGATTTACTCTATGTAAAAGTTATGTCTAAGTTATCCTAAGTCCTTACCAAGTCTTATGGAGGATGTTGGTAAGAGTCGTTAGGAAGTATTTGGAGTCGAGTTGACTTTGCTAATTTACTGTATGAATGAGAATAAGTATCGAACAAGCCATTGCAACGTTAATAAAAGAAAATGTATCGACAATCAATTATATTAAAATGAGTAGAATTCTCCATCTGCATAGAAACTAAGATAAGACATTGTATTACATTTTCTAGATCATGGCTGCTTTAATAAGATCGTTATAAACAAGTATAACTTATTCACAACGCACAAAAGTATATGTTACTTAATTTAAAGAGTTTACGTTATGAAGTTTTAAGACTATGAACCTTAAATTCTTGAAAGGTTAAGAGACTTTATTTTCAAGTTATGAGACTTGATTCTTAAAGGAAGAAATGACATGATTTAAAGTTAAGAGACTTGAAGTATTTTGAAAGTTAAGAAACTTGATTTCTAAAGTTAAGAGACTTGAAATAATTTGAAAGTTAAGGAACTTGATTTGAAAGTATATGATACTTTGTTTTAAAAGTATAAGTCTCTTGGTTATAAAAGGAATGAATTTGTCTAAAACCATAAAGGGTTATAACGACTTTATGGGAAGTTGGTTATAACGGCTTTATGGAAGGTTAAGAGAGTTGTCTATTTTGATGGATAGGTATGAGTTGCCTAGGTTGTGTAATTAAAAAGTTACTTAGTTTCAAAGCCTTGAAATGAATTTCTAAAAGGTGTAGTAACTTATTTTGAAAATAGACATACCTTGATACTACGGGTGTTAGTATCTTGGGGTTTTATATAAAAAAGAGTCTTTTGAAAAGAATGGACGTACGTAGTACTTTGGCTTATTTAAATGAGAATTATCCTATTTGTGCCTTGATAGTACTTTGGCTTGCTTAAATAAGGATTTCTCTTGGTTGTAAAAAGAAGGCATGGTAATTGTCTTGGTTTATGTAAAAAGAAGGTATGGTAATTGTCTTGGTTTGTGTAAAGGCATGGTATTGTCTTGATTTATGTAAAAAGGAAAGGCATGGTATTGTCTTGGTGTGTAAAGGCAGGGTATTGTCTTGGTTTGCTTGCATATGGGTTGCTCATATAGATATTCGTGCAAGTGTCATATTTCCACATCTCTGCGTCCCTCCATAAAGGGCCGACAACTTGTTTCAAGGATAACATGAGGTAGCTCCCCATGGGGGTGAGTGGTACACACTCACGGCGGGTCGGTATTTGACTCGGGCGGGTTAAATTCTCAGGATATATATATAAGCCATGGATTAGCTATCCGTGATGCGAGTATCGTGTACCGATGACTCATTGCGGGTCCACATGACCTAAGCGAGTGAAATAGTCCCTTGCCGGTGAAATAGTCCTATGATAGGTTGCATTATAACACAGAGGGTGGTTGACCCTGACACTAGCATGACCTTCATGTTTTGAAACGGTAGTGATTTCATTAATGAAAGGGTGCAGTGTGTTTATGACTTAAAGTGGAACAGTTGGTCTCATTGTTAAAAGCATAACTTAAAAGATAAAAAAGATTGCATTACTCTCATGATTGCAAGGTTCAGTGTGCTTATTGATGTTATATTATATCATGGACTGCCGGCAGTGAGGAAGGATTCCACGGGCATAATTGATATTATGGGCGTGAGACCCATGGTTATATTTGAGTAATGACATTGAGGGCATGCGTCCCTGACTTGATATGACTGGTTATGTATTGTGTACTGTAGTTTGGTTATCATACATGTCTCCTGTTTTGTATATATTGTTATGATTTTATTACGATTTCTCGCTTCACATACTTAGTACATTCTTCGCATCGACCTCCTTCGGCCGCGTTCATGCCGCAGTTTAGGTAATGCAGCTTTGGTGATCCGCAGTGTAGGACCGCCGTAGTTTTGGATAGCTCCATCTGTTCAGGAGTTTATCATTTTGGTATAGATCCTCCAGTACAGGCTTTTGTACAGTTATGGGTACGGCGGCGCCTTGTCCCGTCATAGTTCAGTAAAATTCTTAGAGGTCTGTATTCATATGTGGGATTGGACTCATGTACAGTGTAGTTTCTGTTGTTTATGTATATTATATGGCAGCCTTGTCGGCTTTTTCCTTGCATGTTCGTTGGTTTTTAAAAAAAAATGAGGTGTTATTTAGTTCCGCGATTTACTTGTGTCATTTAGGTAGAAAGGTGCCCAGGTAGGGCATCAGTCACGGGCCCGGGGTTCGGGGCGTGACAGGTATTTAGCCATACCTAACACAGTGAGGTAGAACAATATTTTCTGCTGCCACCTTTTGAAATTGACACCCAAAAACTTTTCGGGACGTTCAACTTGAAAGTTGGGAGGAATCATGGCGTTTCCAACAGTTCCAAAATTGAACCTAACAACCGGGCAGTAGCATTGCCTGAAGTAGCAGTGCCAGAGTAGGTGGCATGAGTAGAAGCAGATACTGGATCTTTTTCATTCACCATCTTTAGTTCTTCACAATGTAATTTTGCCTTAATCTATTGGAAGTTTTGTAATATGAACAGGGATGGAAGAACGGAAAGGTTAGACAAGAAACAATGGTAGCAACGTTTGCTAAGTCGAGTGATGACACTCCATCTTTAAGGTAAAATTACCCCTGTATATAATGGCTTACAGAAAGTGGGTAATAGCCTCCCAAGATAAAACAATAAAAACTTTCACAAGTACAAGACAAATACTTGTGAATCTCTAGAAGAATTAAAAACTCAAAATTGCTAGAAGAAGAAGGAGAGATACTCAAATAATCTCCAGATTTTTTATCTGTTTTTGGATTATTTCAAATGAGTGTTGAGACCTCTATTTATAGTGCAAAACATGGCCATTCACATGCTATGTGAATGCACTAAATGGGGAATCTTGAGCACTTCAAATAGTGACTAGAATCTGCCAAAGGTTGGTAGATTCATGGCCTCTAAGTGAGCTCAAACTTTCAGAAAAACCTTTGGTTTTCGGTTCACTGCACGCGTAGCGCCGCGGAGCCTCGGGAGGAAATGCGGAGCAAAATAGGCAGAACTGAACTTCGAGCTACTGGACGACAAGCTCCGCGACGCTGGCCCGTCTTTGCTCGGTGCCGCGACTCATCCCTAATTTTCGTATTTTGCACATTTCTTCTTTTCTCATACCGTTGTGGGAGACTCATCAATTTAGCCAATTAATCGTCCATCCTTACTTATCTGAAGAACACTTAACTTGTGTACCAACATCTCTTTCACTACTTCAAATTTAGCGACGTTGTACGACGTATGCATGCGTGTGGAAATAATATTTCCGACATGCGGGGCTCCATGTGCTCAAGTCATTAAGGAAGGGATAAACTCAATGCCACTAGGTAAATTTCTAACATTTTTTACATGATAGTTAGTGAAAGGGGTAAATATATAATATAAAATTTAAAAGTAAGTTAAGGAGGTAATAGGGCAATCACATAGTTTGGGTGTGTAATTGACAATTTCGCCATAATTTAGGTGTATATATATGCCTTATCCGTATTATTTATCATAACACGTGATACAAAGTAATTTCTTATTTTATTTTTGGTCTTTTACAAATTCATGTACTCTTTTGTATAAATATTTTGATGATAAAGTCCATTATTGTAAGGTCTACACGGTTATTCAAATTGTAAATGCTTATGTTCATCCATGTTTTCATGTCGGGGTTATTTCCTTTGTCCCTGTCTCCCTGATAGATATAATGTCTTGTATAACTAAATAAAGAAACAATATAACACCATTCATATAATCTCAAAACGATTTTGTTGGATTGTACTTATCAAATTTCATCGACGAGTACATAATAAACACAATACGAAGTTTTAAGTATGATTCACATGAGAGATAATAAACATAATAAACACCATTCATATTAAATTGAAGGTGGAATTGTAGATAGATTTCAATGACTTTCGGGATTCCTACTATTTAAACTATGAGTAACAATATTTAAACTAAAGTTTCTATTTTGCCCTTATGGGTCCGGGGTTGCTTGGGGGATGAGTAGTTGTTTTCCATTGAATAATCATCCTTATAAAAAGGGCAGCCCGATGCACTAAGCTCCCGCAATGCACGAAATTTTGGGAAGAGTCGGACCACAAGGGTCTATTTTACGCATTCTTATGTGATATTAAATGTATGTGTTGGTGTCACGACCCGACCCCGGGCCGGCGACTGGTGCCCTACCTGGGCACCCTTACAGGTAAACATCAGAGATAATCAGCGGAACATACATAAACTCAACAAGAAATAAATAACGGGTTAGCCGATAAGACTACCTTCCTGGATACATATAACTACGTAAAACCAAAAGCAGTTACCTTTTTTTTTTTTTACAAAGTGACCCACAAGATATGACTACAGACCTCTAAGAGTTTTGACGTAACAATCGTGACGACAGGCCCCGCCATACCCCGAATGTACAAAATCTACAACCTCGAGGAATCGTACCAAAATACAAAGCCTCCGAAATAATGGAGCTTCAACCACCTGAACAGTGATCCTAAGAATGAGGATCGCCAGCTATGTACCTCAACTCGCAGATGAACGCATTTCCGGGCGAGGTCAAGACGAAATATGTACCAAGTATGTGAATCAAAATATCAGAATGAAATCATAATCTACATAAAACAGAGACATGTATGATAGCCAAACTACGATACAATATATAAGCAGTCATGTCAAGTCAGGGACGCATGCCCTCAAAGTCATTACTCAAATATGACCATGGGTCTGACGCCCATAATATCAATCATGCCCGTGGAATCCATTCCTCACTGCCGGCAGTCCATGATATAATATAACAATAATATGCATACATGAACACCAGTCCCACTGCGCCATAAAATCAGACGGCTAAGTAGGAAAGCGAACCACGGATCGGCTGCATCATAAAACTGACCGGGGCAAGTACGAAAGCCAACTACCAGATCCAGCCTGCGTCAACAACTGACCGGGGCAAGTATGAAAGCCAACTACCAGATCCAGCCTGTCGTCACGAGATATGACCGGGGCAAGTGCGAAAGCTATCTACCAGAGTCTACCGTACCAAACTGTGCCATAGAACTGACGGGGGCAAGTACGAAAGCCAACTACCAGACCATCCTGCGTCAGCCACTGACCGGGGCAAGTACGGAAACTAACTACCAGACCATCATGCGTCACTAAACCTCATGGAGAGCTAGTCCATGGAATAACAATATCCAACATGGTCGCATTCCCCGGAATACCACATCGTATAAGCATGTCCATGGAGTAATAAAAACAATCTGGGAATCTAACCCGCCTCCTGGTCGCATGCCCCGGAATCTCACATCGTATAAGCATGTCCAAGGAGTAATAAAAATAATCCGGGAATCTAACCGGCATCCTGGTCGCATGCCCCGGAATCCCACATCGTATAAGCATGTCCAAGGAGTAATAAAAACAATCCGGGAATCTAACCCGCATCCTGGTCGCATGCCCCAGAATCCCACATCGTATAAGCATGTCCAAGGATCAATCACAATGTAAGCATACCCGTGGAATCCTTCGTAACTGTCGGTACGTCCAAGTAAATTCACAACAAGACAACCGACCCTCCAACTGAGAGTCACGGCAGCGTAAACATATAATACTTGCACTCAAGGCTATCACAAGCAAGAATATACAAGTTCATAAAATCTTTAGACTTTCATTATCATACAAAAATGAATTTCATTTTATAAACTCAAGGCACTTTTCGTTTCACATAAAAATCCGGGAATTTAACCCAAAGTACTACGTACTTTCATTCTTTTCAAAAGACTCATTTTCATATAAAACCCCAAGATACTAATACCCGTAGTATCAAGGCATGTCTACATTTCAAACAAGTCACTACATTTTTAGAAATACATTTCTAGGCTTCTAAATCAAGTGACCCTTACTTTAGAACTTTAAGCAATTGATACCGTTAAATCAAATTGCCCTTCTTTATTTCAAGTCATTTCTTTGTTTACATTACTAGAGAGAACCATTCCTTTAACCTTCCATAAAGTTGTTATAACCAACTTCCCATAAAACAGTTATACTGACTTTATGCTTTAGAAACTAGGACATCTTTAACCTTTCATAAAGCCGTTATACTAACTTTATGCCTTAGACTAATTCATTATTTTTATAACCAAGAGACTTATACTTTAAAATCAAGTTACATAACTTTCAAAATACTTCAAGTCTCTTAACTTTAGAAATCTAGTTTCTTAACTTTAGAAATCAAGTCTCTTATCTTTAGAATATCAAGAAATCAATACTTTCCAAATCAAGTATTCTATACTTTTAAATCAAGTCATTCCTTCCTTTAAGAATCAAGTCCCATAACTTGAAAAATAAAATCTCTTAACCTTTTAAGAATTCAAGGTTCATAGTCTTAAAACTTCATAACGTAAACTCTTCCAATTAAGTAACATATACTTTTATGCGTTGTGAATAGGTTATACTCATTTATAACGATCTTATTAAAGCAGCCATGATCTAGAAAATGTAATACAATTTTGTCTTATCTTAGTTTCTATGCAGATGGAGAATTCTACTCATTTTAATATAATTGATTGTCGATATATTTTCTTTTATTAACGCTGCAATGGCTTGTTCGATACTTATTCTCATTCTTGCAGTAAATTAGCAAAGTCAACTCGACTCCAAATACTTCCTAACGACTCTTACCAATATTCCCCATAAGACTTGGTAAGAACTTAGGATAACTTAGACATAACTTTTACATAGAGTAAATCAACATACATACCTCTTAACTTCTAAGAGTAGAATGAATCATGAAATAACACCACATGTATATTTCATACATAGAATCATGCCAAAAGAAGGAAGAGGTTCACATACCTCGGGACGATTATCGACAAGTAGCAAAATGCTCCAAAGCACTTCAACCTTGATAGCTATTCCATCCTTTAAGTAGAATACGCTACTCGTAGTACTTCAACCTATATTAATCATAACATGTCTATCAACTCCTAAATTTTTAACGTAGAATCATACTAAGTGTAAGGTCTCTTATTCTACGAAACATCGGGCAACACTTCCTTTGTTTCTACGTACTTTTCCACCTTTTTCAAGGCCCGAAAATCAATAACCAAACGCCACATTTAAGGTCCAACAATTCATCAATACAAAGGGGATTACACGCCTAATAGGACGTGTAAAATTCTGCCCCACAATCAATATAAAACTGTCCAATAATTCCAAGCCATATTCGGCTACCATTGTCACAACAATTATCAATTTCCTTTCAATTCATTTTTCAATCCAAGTTGTTATTCCAACATGTTATATACATAATAACAATTACAACAACTATAAATCCTTTCTTCCTTAACATGCGACGATTGTAACTATCGACCAAATTGATTACAACATTAATGGCTAACTTGTCCATTTTCGGTTTTAACATGTCGACATGATCCAAATCTTTTCGAACTTCATTCTAAATACCACATGCTCATTTCTTAACTACTATAACATGTAATCTTCAATTACATTAAGAAGATGATGATTTTACCTCAATAAGCCCTAAAAATGTCCAAGCGTAAAAGTCGATCCTTAACAACTTTTAGCTCCTCTTCTTATGTTCCAATCCGCTCCAAGCACTCCTTAGAAGCTCATGAAGAACTCCTCTTCAAGTTCCATCTTCAAAGTTGAAGAACACCTTAGTTTTTTGCCTTGCGACTAACGTGAAAACGTCGTTTTTCCGGGATTTTTCTATTGAGATATCCTCACAATACCCCTAGGAACCTTGGGTAAAAGTATTGTGAATTATGAACCACAAACTAAAATTTTTTGTGTGGGAAGAGTATCAAACCCGAGAGCACCCTTAAGCTAGCTCAAAGTTTTCTCAAATTTTTCTAAGTGTGAAGACTTGTCTTGCAACTAGTGTAGTATATATAAAACAATGGAGGGTCAAGATTATAACACTAAGGATATTTAATAACTATCAAGTGGGCAAGTTGACTTAGTCAATAATCTCAAGCTTGTCAAGACTTGATCATCTTCCTTAGTCATTGACCATTATACCCTTGGTATATTTCGAACAAGACTATGTAGGGGGGTGACACGTGTCGCCCACCCATTCGTCCATAAAATCTCGTAACCCTCGTGGGCCCCACAAAACGTATAATTTCTCGGGTGAGCCCTACGTGACCAAATCCGTAAATAAATTTCCACAATGTTAATAAAATACAAACTTCTCAAATAATGTATTTTGAGAATCTAATTCTTATCTACGAATATTTTCCTTCCCGAGGTTCGGAAGATTTTCCTTCGAAAAAACAATTCTTTCTTTCGTACCAATTTTCAAGTCTTGTGTTCTCGCGTCTATTCTCTTATACATGTCCTGGAATTACGGGGTGTAACATTCTTCCCCCCTTAGAAACATTCGTCCCCGAATGTTCTTTCGGAGTCCAATCTAATTAGATAGCGACACAGTCTCCTTTTACTACACTCTTCATACAAAATATGCCACCCACGACCACATAACAATACTCATACTAAAACGTCAACCTGAACTCAAAGTGTCGACGTTGTTCATCTGCATAAAGTTTTCGCTGACTCTGAGCTTACTAATAATCTTCCCTGGATAAGCTTCGCCTTATCCACAGCCCGCTGAATCAAGTCTGGGATAATTATCTGAACCTCGCCTACGTGGGACCAACCAATCGACGATTCTACACTTTCTTACTGGTTGTATTCTTTCCGTACCTCCAACTTATACTAGCATACTTACATAACCTCCATACCGATTACGGCCTCCAATCTTTGGAGTCACTCTATTAAACAATATAAGGCCATTTCCGGCTCTCACGACCTGGTTCCGGTGGAACGCGTCCACGAACCCGTAAAACAATTAACTAGACTTGGGCCTTGCACCCTCGTGACCCTGTCACGTAGATGAACTACTACCAACTGATCCCACTCCATTTTAGGCTATGAGGCGACCCGTAATAGGTCCTCAACCCGACCCACCGTCGCACTTAACTCTTACCCTTAGTCTGAATAAAATCTTATTGCCCTTATATACCTAAGGTCTCGGTGGTTATCAATATTCTTAGGCTCGCAATTTCCATGCTCCAAGCCTACCTTATCAGTCCCCCCCGTAAACAGGTACAATAACTTCTCATAATACCATAACCATGTTGTCTTGATCACAACAACCATTACTTACTCCATACGGATCTCATCCGTACAATTCTCTTAAGCCTACCACGTAGCTTAATCTATTAACATGACATTCCATTAAGTTCCTTAACATGACTTCTTAAGGGTTCACTACCCTATCAAACAGCTCATCATTTCCCAATTATCCCAAAATAAAACATAAGACCTTGACGAGAATTCATTAACTGTTTCATACCTTCCCGGTATCTATTTAGTCCTTACCAAATCCTGGTAATCTAAAATCATTCTAGGCAACACGCGTCTAACCCTCATACATAACTATGTATAGCTGTATGTCATAATACCAACTATACTACAATCATTACCAACCTGGATACGCAATCCACATAGCCCTTCCTAGGTCACTACTGCCTTTTTCATAGCTGCAATCAACATAACTCGTTAGGGAGAGACGACCCTAATAACACAACTCTATCGCACGATCTCAGAGTGAGAAGAATGGAAACCAATCCTAAATGTCCTGCAATCATGATTATAGATGTGGTGCACAACACACCGATAATCAAGACTCTACTAGATACGGTCTGTAGACAATTTCCGAGGACTAACTGCTCTGATACCACTTTTGTCACGACCCGACTTCGAGCCGCGATCGTGCCCTACAGGCACCCTTACAGGTAAACATCAGAGATAATCAGCGGAGCATACATAAACTCAACAAGAAATAAATAACGGGTTAGCCGATAAGGCTACCTTCCTGGATACATATAACTACGTAAAACCAAAAGAAGTTACCTCTTTTTGTTTTACAAAGCGATCCACAAGATATGACTACAGACCTCTAAGAGTTTTGACGTAACAACTGTGATGGGAAAGGGCCCCTGAATGTATAAAATCTACAACCTCAGGGAACTGTACCAAAATACAAAGCCTCCGAAATAATGGAGCTTCCCAACCAGCTGAATAGTGATCCTAAGAATGAGGATCAGCAAGCTATGTACCTCAACCTGCGACATGAACGCAGCCCCCCAAAGGAGGTCAGTATGAAATATGTACCAAGTATGTGAAACTGAAAATACGGTAATGAAATCATAACAGTCTATATAAAACAGGAGACATGTATGATAGCCAAACTACAATACACAATATATAAGCAGTCATGTCAAGTCAGGGACGCATGCCCTCAAATTCATTACTCAAATATGACCATGGGTCTCACACCCATAATATCAATCATGCCCGTGGAATCCCTTCCTCACTGCCGACAGTCCATGATATAATATAACAACAATATGAATACATGAACACTAGGTCCCACCTGCGTCATAAAAATCAGACGCCAAGTAGGAAAGCGAACCACGGATCGATCGCATCATAAAACTGACCGGCAAGTACGAAGCCAACTACGATCGATGCGTCATACAACAATCGACTGGCAAGTACGAAAGCCAACTACCATATCCAGCCTGTCGTCACGAGATATGACCGGGGCAAGTGCGAGAGCTATCTACCAGAGTCTCTGTACCAAATCGTGCCATGTAATCGACGGGAAAGTACGAAGCCAACTACCGACCATCTCGCGCACCATCGATCGGCAAGTACGGAAGCTAACTACCAGACCATCCTGCGTCACTAAATCTCATGGAGAGCTAGTCTATGGAATAACAATATCTAACATGGTCGCATGCCCCGGAATCCCACATCGTATAAGCATGTCCATGAAGTAATAAAAACAATCCGGGAATCTAACCCGCCTCCTGGCCGCATGGCCCGGAATCCCACATCGTATAAGCATGTCCAAGGAGTAATAAAAATAATCCGGGAATCTAACCCGCATCCTGGTTGCATGCCCCGGAATCCCACATCGTATAAGCATGTCCAAGGAGTAATAAAAACAATCCGGGAATCTAACTCGCATCCTGGTCGCATGCCCCGGAATTCCACATCGTATAAGCACGTCCAAGGATAAATCACAATGGAAGCATACCCGTGGAATCCTCCGTCACTGTCGGTACATCCAAGTAAACTCACAACAAGACAGCCGACCCTCCAACTGAAAGTCACGACAGCGTAAACATATAATACTTGCACTCAAGGCTATCACAAGCAAGCATAGGCAAGTTCATAAAATCATTAGACTTTCATTATCATACAAAAATGAATTTCATTTTATAAACTCAAGGCACTTTTCGTTTCACATAAAAATTCGGGAAATTAACCCAAAGTACTACGTACTTCCATTCTTTTCAAAAGACTCCTTTTCATATAAAATCCCAAGATACTAACACCCGTAGTATCAAGACATGTCTATTTTCAAACAAGTCACTACATTTTTAGAAATACATTTCTAGGCTTCTAAATCATGTGACCCTTACTTTAGAACTTTAAGCAACTGATACCGTTAAATCAAATTGCCCTTCTTTATTTCAAGTCATTTCTTTGTTTACATTACTAGAGAGAACCATTCCTTTAACCTTCCATAAAGTTGTTATAACCAACTTTCCATAAAGCCGTTATACTAACTTTATGCTTTAGAAACTAGGACATCTTTAACCTTTCATAAAGACGTTATACTAACTTTATGCCTTAGACTAATTCATTCTTTTTATAACCAAGAGACTTATACTTTCAAATCAAGTTACATAACTTTCAAAATACTTCAAGTCTCTTAACTTTAGAAATCTAGTTTCTTAACTTTAGAATTCAAGTCTCTTATCTTTAGAATATCAAGAAATCAATACTTTCGAAATCAAGTATTCTATACTTTTAAATCAAGTCATTCCTTCCTTTAAGAATCAAGTCCCATAACTTGAAAAATAAAATCTCTTAACCTTTTAAGAATTCAAGGTTCATAGTCTTAAAACTTCATAACATAAACTCTTCAAATTAAGTAACATATACTTTTATGTGTTGTGAATAGGTTATACTCGTTTATAACGATCTTATTAAAGCAGCCATGATCTAGAAAATGTTATACAATTTTGTCTTATCTTAGTTTCTATGCAGATGGAGAATTCTACTAATTTTAATATAATTGATTGTCTATACATTTTCTTTTATTAACGTTGCAATGGCTTGTTCGATACTTATTCTCATTCATGCAGTAAATTAGCAAAGTCAACTCGACTCCAAATACTTCATAACGACTCTTACCAACACCCCCCAAAAGACTTGGTAAGAACTTAGGATAACTTAGACATAACTTTTACATAGAGTAAATCAACATACATACCTCTTAACTTCTAAGAGTAGAAGGAATCATGAAATAACACCACATGTATATTTCATACATAGAATCATGCCAAAAGAAGGAAGAGGTTCACATACCTCGCGACGATTATCGACAAGTAGCAAAATGCTCCAAAGTACTTCAACCTTGATATCTATTCCATCCTTTAAGTAGAATACGCTACTCGTAGTACTTCAACCTATATTAATCATAACATGTCTATCAACTCCTAAATTTTTAACGTAGAATCATACTAAGTGTAAGGTCTCTTATTCTACGAAACATCGGGCAACACTTCCTTTGTTTCTACGTACTTTTCCACCTTTTTCAAGGCCCGAAAATCAATAACCAAACGCCAAATTTAAGGCCCAAAAATTCAGCAATACAAAGGGGATTGCACGCCTAATAGGACGTGCAAAATTCTGCCCCACAATCAATATAAACCTGTCCAATAATTCCAAGACATATTCGGCTACCATTGTCACAACAATTATCAATTTCCTTTCAATTCTTTTTTCAATCCAAGTTGTTATTCCAACATGTTATATACCATGGAGTGGGACATATATATATATATATATATATATATATATATATATATTCACTTAGAATATGACCATCCAATAAGTACTTCGAAAGAACAATGTTGGCATAAGAGTTCATAACACCTGCTCGATAATGAGGTAGGCTACAATTTTCTCTTCTATACATCGATAGAAACATGTAATTTATTTAAATATTGATGGGTATTAGATGCATTGGGGTCCCACCTTAGTGGCTGTGATGCGCGCTTGGGTGGGTATCGATGTTGAACGGTTTTGTGGAATCATCCTTAGGGTTGATTTCGACTACCGTTATGTGGGCTTGTCGCCATTACGTGGGTTTATCACCATTATTGATATTATCTGTGTTCACATTTGCCTTCTGCTATGAAATACTGATTATGTGAAATTATGTGATATTGATAATTTTGAGGATTGTTTTGTTCATCTCTTGAACTTGATGCATCTCATACTTCATGACTACTTGACTTATTACTGTTGCATTCATACATTCATGTTATTCTGATATTGAAATGGAGTGGTATGGAATGCTATTGTTCTGTTGAGACTTAGAACAAAGGTAATGATAATATTATGAGATGGTTTAGAAATACTAAGATGATGATGATTGATATGGCTCGACAAATGAGAATGAGGCTCTAATCAGATCGCAGGATTATTCCAGCTGGGTGTGAGCGGTATATGGACTTTGCAGGTCCTCCATAGGTCATTACTATATGACAATTTGATAGAATGTGTATACCGATTGATTGCGAGGTACCATTGCATTACATCATATTCAAGATATTGCATACATTTGATATGCATCTTATTCATGTTTGGTTGTTGGACATGTCTATTGATTGTGTGTGATTAGATAGTATATTTGGTATGGTTGGTGGTTTCCATGTATACTGATGTGGATGGTAGAGTCTGTAGTTGGTCTGTGATCTAAGGGGTGAAGATTGAATCCAAAAAGGGAATAATTGCCTTAGTTAATAGGAAATCTAGATTCTAAATGAATATCATGCTTCGTGATATAAGTATCGTCATATGTGAGTTAGATACATTAAATAAATCCTAACTAGGAGACTCATGGTTGTGTTCAGCTATTTGAAATTACATGGCTAAATAAGAATTTACATGTACTAATGTCCATAGTGTATTGATAGTAACAAGGTGTATAAATTAGGGAAAATATAAGACCAATGGATCTAACGGGTGTCTAATATATGCTTATGTGAAAGAGTTGTGATGTGGTTGTGTTGTTTAAGTGTTCGATTGTCCATACTAGGAAATCCAATGGTGTTAGGTGATTTGGTTATGTATGATTCATATCATTGAATAGTGTGTAGTGGACTTATTACTATGAGAGTTATGTATTCCTGCGTGTTTGAGATGACTTAAGTGTTGAACCATTTTTATTATTGAAGGTGACTTATGTGCTTAGCCAGACTATTTAGGTTAAGGATACTTGTGTGTTAACATGATGTTTATATTTGTTACTTGTTGTCTATGGTTGTCAGCTTATGATGCCTATGAGGGTACGTTGTGTACTCATGCTACACTTGTTGCTTATTTTACGTGGATGCAGGTGTAATGAACCGTCAAGTCATTTTTAGCTAAATACCTTTATCTGACTAAAAATTACCCTTACCGTAGACTCTATGTAGGGTTTATGACTTGCGAGGATGAGTAGTATGATTTCCAAGGCGCCTTTAGATGAATTTCATAAGAAAAATCCAAGTTGGATAATTTTGAAATAATATAGTTGACCCAAAGTTGACTTTTGAGTATATGGGTTTGTTTCTGGGTTTCATCACTTTCAGTAGGTCCGTAGCGTCATTTATGACTTAGTCAAGTCCTTAGTTTGCTTCCCAAGCCATTCAAATATGTTTTGAGTTATTATTTTCTAAATTAAGATATTTGATGATTTTGGATGGATTTGTAGAAAAGTGGGCCCTAGTTCGGTCGTATGAGAAATACGAGTGTGCAAGTGAGTTTGTAGCGTCATTTACACTTGAGTAGCATGTTTGGTTTGTATCTGGGAGGTTTTGGGTGTGTTTCAGGTGTTTGATGGACGTTTACGAATCTGCTATAGTTGCTGGTTTCTAGTGTGCTACACCAACGAACCATTGGCCACTTCTGCGGAAGTTGGTCAGCAGATTCAAGACATGGGAGGATTTGGGAATCCCTCTTATACGACATTTGGTGTGCATCCACCTCTGCGACATTTCTTCTGCTTTTGCAAGCATTGAGTATATTAAGTTAATCCACTTATGCGAGGTCAATTACGCAGAACCAGAATCACTATATCAAACCTAGAAATGAAAGCCCCATTTCAAAATCACTTTCCTTATTCTATCTTTTGAGAATTAAGATCAGTGGAGATGAGATTCTTAGAGGGTTACTTCACTATTCATCTTTGGGTGTACGATTCTAACATAATTCAATTAGTTATTCATGTATGTATCAGTAAATCTAGGTTTTTATTATTATTTTGGGTAGAATGAACCTAGGGTTATGTTAGAGAATAAGAGGCCTAATATCATGAAATTGGAGGTTAATATTGAATATGCCTTGATATTGTGGATATGAGTTGGGTAATGATAGTATGACCTATTACAATATGCAATTGTTGATTTGATTTCATAAATTATTGGAAGGATTTTTATGGTTAGCCTAATTTGGGAGTTTTAAGATTGAAGGGCAATTGAAGTTCTAAAAGTGATTAGACTCATAATTAACTTAAGGATATGACTCATTAGATTGTTTTCATGATTCTAGAACATTAAATTGTCGATTTTACCTTTGTGGGCTCGGGGTCGATTTGGAGGGTCGGGTATTCATTTCCTTGAAAGGCTATGTCTTTGTATATGTATTAGAATACTGTGTTAACGTAGAATCTATATTTTAGACTACGATTGTTAGGAGGCGCTTTGCAAAGGCAAGGCCTTGACTGAGGATTAGAGGTTCGTGGCACATGTTGTTACACCCCGTAATTTCAGGACATGTATATAGGAACGTACGTAAGAGAAAACGGGACTTTAAGATTCGAGACTTGTAGAATTTATCGGAATTTTGGAAATGTCGGGAAACGAAATATTGTGATGAATGGGAGGGCGACACGTGTCACCCCTACATAGGCTTGGTCGAATATTGACCAAGATTAAGTGGTCTTGTGACCAAGGTTAAGTAGTCTAATATGGATGAACAAAGCTTGAGAAAATTGACCAAGTCAACTAGTCAAGTTGACCCCTTGATATTTTAATTTCTTCATCCAAGACCACACAAGTGTTTTAATCTAGACCCTTCATTTTATTATATATACACCCACATAGCAAGACAAGTTCTAACACTTAGAAAAAAATTCAAGAAAACTTCTGTGCACAAAGGAGAGCTCTCGGCTAAAGCTCTTGAAGAAAAGAAATTTTTTTCGTTTGTTGTTCTTAATTCACAATACTTAAACCCAAGGTTCCTAGGAGTATTACAAGGATATCTCAATAGAAAGATCACAGAAAACTACATTTTTACGTTAGTCGCAAGGTGAAAACCTAAGGTGTTCTTCAACTTTGAAGTTGGAAATAGAAGATGAGTTCTTCACAAGCTTCTAAGGGTTGCAAATAGCGGATTGGAACGTCAAGAAGAGGAGTTAAAATTGCTAAGGGTCGACTTTAGGTTTTGGATTGTATTGGGCTTAAAGAGGTAATAATCTCCGTCTTGCTATTGTAATTCAAGATTTCATGTTGTAGTAGTTGATAGATGAGCATGTGAAATATATTATGAAGATTGATAAGTGTTATGAAATATTTTCCCCTGTCATTCTTTTGTACAGTTATGATTTGTTTACTGTACCTTATTTTCCGTTCCATACTCGGTACCTGTTGTACTGATCCCCTTCGGGGGGCTGCGTTCATGCCCGCAGGTATTAGGTACACAGGTTGGTGATCCTTGCTCTTAGGATCTCTGTTCAGTTTTTGGGAAAAGGCTCCATTTACTCCCGGGGCTTATCTTTTGGTACGGTTTCCCTGAGGTTGTAGATTTATGTACATCCAAGGGTATGGCGGGGCCCTGTCCCGTCACAGTTGTTATGTTAAAACTCTTAGAGGTCGGTAGTCATATCTTGTGGGTCAGTTTGTAAAAGAAAGGAGGTAACTGCTTTCGGTTATGTATTTATATATCCAGGGAGGTAGCCTTATTGGCTAACCTGTTGGTTATTCCTTATTGATTTTTTTTATTATTTATTAAGAGTTGTATGTATGTTCCTCTGATTTTCTCTGATGTATACCTGTAAGGGTGCCCAGGTAGGGCACCAGTCGCGGGCCCGGGGTCGGGCCGTGACACATGTCCGACTCCAAGATATACTACGAATACTTTTCTAGACTTCGAAAGAAGCATGTCATTATAACATATTGAGGGGTTTTGGGCGTATTTGATTTTCCACCTTAGTAGTTGTGATGAGCACCTGGGTGGGTACCAATTTTAAACTATTATGATGGGTATTTTGGGAGTCATCCTTAGGGTTGATTCCTGTTATACCTTGTAGTGTTATGTCAAATCATGTTGTGGACTATCTCGAAAAGTATGAGAAGGTATGACACATTGTGAAGGGCTAATGATGGTATGATACATGTTTTTAGAAGTGTAGAGAAGTATAAGAGTTAAACGAATCAAACATGATACATTTCGACAAAGTTTCTTCCGTTTCATGCCATGTATGAACCGCACAAAACGTCTGAGAGACTGTATAAAAGTTCAGAGAGTTGGCTGAGCTTTTCCGGAATCTTTCTATTAAGATAACCTTACAATACCTCTAGGAACATTGGGTTAAAGTATTGGGATTTATGAACAACAATTGAAGAATTTTTTTCTTCCTTTGGAGGCTTAGCCGAGAGCTCTAATGGAGCACAACAAAGTTTCTCTAAATTTTTTCTAAGTGTTGAATGATCTATTCTTGCACTAGTAGTAGTAATATATAAGGACACCAATGGCTAGGATTAAAACATATGGATGACTAAGATGAGGTCAATTATATCAAGCTCATTTTTTCCTTTGACTTGGTCCATTTTATCAAGCCAATTTGGCTAGTCTTTAAGGATTATTTTCGTCCAAGGATGACCATGTGTAGGGTGACACGTGTTGCCCTCCCATTGGTCCATAACATTCCGTCTCTCGAAATTTCCATAATTGGTCAAAATATCGGAAATCTTGTGGGCCCCACAAAAACGTAAAATCTCTCGGGTGGGCCCCACGTATTCAACTCTGAAAATAAAATTCCATAATCCCGATAAATTCTATAAGTCTCAAATATCAAATTCGGGAACTCAATTCTCATTAACGAACATTTCCTTCCCGAGGTTCGGAAAACTTTTCCTTAAGAATAACAAATCTTTCCTTCGTTCAAATTTATAAATCTTGTGCTCTCACGTCTATTCTCGTATACATGTCCTGGAATTACAGGGTGTAACACATCTAAGCTTTGGTCAAATGACCCTATTGCCCTTGGTCCATTTCGAACAAGCCCATGTGGGGGGGGGGGGTGACACGTGTCGCCCTCCCATTCGTCCATCAAATTTCGCAACCTTGGGGCCCCACAAACTGTAAAATTTCTCGGGTGGGCCCTACGTGTCCAAATCCGATAATAAATTTCCACAATGTTAATATATTCCATCCTCCTCAAATAATGTATTTTGAGAATCTAATTCTCATCAACGAACATTTTTCCTTTCCGAAGTTCGAAAGATTTTCCTTCGGAAAAACAATTCTTTCTTTCGTACCAATTTTCAAGTCTTGTGTTCTCGCGTCTAATCTCTTATACATTTCCCGGAATTACGGGGTGTAACATTCTTCCCCTCTTAGAAACATTCGTCCCCGAATGTTCTTTCGGAGTCCAATCTAATTAGATAGCGACATAGTCTCCTTTTACTACGCCCTTCATACAAAATATGCCACCCATGACCACATAACAATACTTATACTAAAACGTCAACCTGAACTCCAAGTGCCGACGTCGTTCATCTGCATAAAGTTTCTGCTGACTCTGAGCTTACTAATAATCTTTCCTGGATAAGCTTCGCCTTATCCACATCCCGCTGAATCAAGTCTGGGCCAATTATCTGAACCTCGCCTAAGTGGAACCAACCAATTGGTGATTCTACACTTTCTTTCATACAAAGCCTATGTTACACCCCGTAATTCCAGGACATGTATAAGAGAATAGACGTGAGAACACAAGACTTGAAAATTGGTACGAAAGAAAGAATTGTTTTTCCGTAGGAAAATCTTCCGAACTTCGGAAAGGAAAAATATTCGTTGATGAGAATTAGATTCTCAAAATACATTATTTGAGGAGTATGGGATTTATTAACATTGTGGAAATTTATTTACGGATTTGGTCACGTAGGGCCCACCCGAGAAATTTTTTGTTTTGTGGGGCCCATGAGGGTTACGAAATTCTATGGACGAATGGAAGGGCGAAATGTGTCACCCCCCTACATAGGTTTGTTCGAAATATACCAAGGGTATAATGGTCAATGACTAAGGAAGATGATCAAGTCTTGACAAGCTTGAGATTATTGACTAAGTCAACTTGCCCACTTGATATATATTAAATCTCCTTCATCCAAGCCACACAAATGTTATAATCTTGACCCTCCATTGTGTTATATATACTACACTAGTAGCAAGACTTGTCTCCACACTTAGAAAAAAATTAGAGAAAACTTGAGCTTGTATAAGATAGCTCTCGGCTTTGTCCATTTTCCCACACAAAATTTTTGCAATTGTGGATCATAATTCACAATACTTTAACCCAAGGTCCTAGGGGTATGGTAAGGATATCTTAATAGAAAGATCCCGGAAAAACGACGTTTTCACGTTAGTCGCAAGGTGAAAACCTAAGGTGTTCTTCAACTTTGAAGTGGGAACTTGAAGAAGAGTTCTTCATGAGCTTCTAAGGAGTGCTTGGAGCGGATTGGAACGTAAGAAGATGAGCTAAAAGTTTTTAGGATCGACTTTGACGCTTGGATATTATTAGGGCTTATTGAGGTAAAATCTTCATCTTCTTAATGTGATTGAAGATTACATGTTATAGTAGTTAAGAAATGAGCATGTGGTATATAGAATGAAGTTTGAAAAGATTTAGATCATGTCGACATGTTAAAACCGAAAATGGACAAGTTAGCCATTAATGTTGTAATCAATTTGGTCGATAGTTACAATCGTCGCATGTTAAGGAAGAAAGGATTTATAGTTGTTGTAATTGTTATTATGTATATAACATGTTGGAATAACAACTTGGATTGAAAAAGGAATTGAAAGGAAATTGATAATTGTTGTGACAATGGTAGCCGAATATGGCTTGGAATTATTTGACAGTTTTATATTGATTGTGGGGCAGAATTTTACACGTCCTATTAGGCGTGTAATCCCCTTTGTCTTGCTGAATTGTTGGGCCTTAAATGTGGCGTTTGGTTATTGATTTTCGGGCCTTGAAAAAGGTAGAAAAGTACGTAGAAACAAAAGAAGTGCTGCCCGATTTTCCGTAGAATAAGAGACCTTACACTTAGTATGATTCTAAGTTAAAAAGTTAGGAGTTGATAGACATGCTATGATTAATATAGGTTGAAGTACCACGAGTAGCGTATTCTACTTAAAGGATGGAATAGCTATCAATGTTGAAGTACTTTGGAGCATTTTGCTACTTGTCGATAATCGTCGCGAGGTATGTGAACCTCTTCCTTCTTTTGGCATGATTCTATGTATGAAATATACATGTGGTGTTATTTCATGATTCCTTCTACTCTTAGAAGTTAAGAGTATGTATGTTGATTTACTCTTTGTAAAAGTTATGTCTAAGTTATCCTAAGTTCTTACCAAGTCTTATGGGGGATGTTGGTAAGAGTCGTTAGGAAGTATTTGGAGTCAAGTTGACTTTGCTAATTTACTGCACGAATAAGAATAAGTATCGAACAAGCCATTGCAGCGTTAATAAAAGAAAATGTATTGACAATCAATTATATTAAAATGAGTAGAATTCTCCATCTGCATAGAAGCTAAGATAAGACAAAATTGTATTACATTTTCTAGATCATGGATGCTTTAATAAGATCGTTATAAATAAGTATAACCTATTCGCAACGCATAAAAGTATATGCTACTTAATTTAAAGAGTTTACGTTATGAAGTTTTAAGACTATGAACCTTGAATTCTAAAAAGGTTAAGAGATTTTATTTTTCAAGTTATGAGACTTGATTCTTAAAGGAAGGAATGACTTGATTTAAAAGTATAGAATACTTAATTTGGAAAGTATTGATTTCTTGATATACTAAAGATAAGAGACTTGATTTCTTAAGTTAAGAAACTAGATTTCTAAAGTTAAGAGACTTGAAATATTTTGAATGTTATGTAACTTGATTTGAAAGTATAAGTCTCTTGGTTATAAAAGGAATGAATTAGTCTAAGGCATAAAGTTAGTATAACGGCTTTATGAAAGGTTAAAGATGTCCTAGTTTCTAAAGCATAAAGTTAGTATAACGGCTTTATGGGAAGTTGGTTATAACAACTTTATGGAAGGTTAAAGGAATGGTTCTCTCTAGTAATGTAAATAAAGAAATGACTTGAAATAAAGAAGGGCAATTTGATTTAACGGTATCAATTCCTTAAAGTTCTAAAGTAAGGGTCACTTGATTTAGAAGCCTAGAAATGTATTTCTAAAAATGTAGTGACTTGTTTGAAATGTAGACATGCATTGATACTACAGGTGTTAGTATCTTGGGGTTTTATATGAAAAAGAGTCTTTTGAAAAGAATGGAAGTACGTAGTACTTTGGGTTAAATTCTCGGATTTTTATGTGAAACGAAAAGTGCTTTGAGTTTATAAAATGAAATTCATTTTTGTATGATAATGAAAGTCTAAAGATTTTATGAACTTGCCTATGCTTGTTTGTGATAGCCTTGAGTGCAAGTATTATATGTTTACGCAGCCGTGACTCTCAGTTGGAGGGCCAGCTGTCTTGTTGTGAATTTACTTGGACGTATTGACAGTGACGGAGGTTTCCACGGGTATGCTTCTATTGTGATTGATCCTTGGACATGCTTATACGATGTGGGATTCCGGGGCATGCGACCAGGATGCGGCTTAGATTCCCGGATTGTTTTTATTACTCATTGGACATGCTTATATGATGTGGGATTCCGGGGCATGCGACCAGGAGGCGGGTTAGATTTCCGGATTGTTTTTATTTCTCCATGGACATGCTTATACGATGTGGGATTCCGGGGCATGCGACCATGTTGGCTATTGTTATTCCATGGACTAGCTCTCCATGAGGTTTAGTGACGCTGGATGGTCTGGTAGTTAGCTTCCGTACTTGCCCCGGTCAGTGGCTGACGCATGATGGTCTGGTAGTTGGCTTTCGTACTTTCCCCCGTCAGTTCTATGACACAGTTTGGTACGGTAGACTCTGGTAGATAGCTTTCGCACTTGCCCCGGTCATATCTCGTGACGACAGGCTGGATCTGGTAGTTGGCTTTCGTACTTGCCCCGGTCAGTTGTTGACGCAGGCTGGATCTGGTAGTTTGCTTTCGTACTTGCCCCGGTCAGTTTTATGATGCAGGCTGGATCTGGTGTTTCGCTTTTCTACTTGGCCCATACAGTTTTTATGACATAGGTGGGACCTGGTGTTCATGTATACATATTTGTGTTATATTATATCATGGACTGACGGCAGTGAGGAAGGAATTCCACGGGCATGATTGATATTATGGGCGTGAGACCCATGGTTATATGTGCGTAATGACTTGAGGGCATGCGTCCCTGACTTGACATGATTGCTTATATATTGTGTACTGTAGTTTGGTTATCATACATGTCTCCTGTTTATATAGACTGTTATGATTTCATTACATTATTTTTAGTTTCACATACTTGGTACATATTTTGTACTGACCTCCTTCGGGGGGCTGCATTCATGTCGCAGGTTGAGGTACATAGCTTGTTGATTCTCATTCTTAGTATCACTGTCCAGCTGGATGGGAAGCTCCATTATTTCGGAGGCTTTGTATTTTGGGTACAGTTCCCTGAGGTTGTAGATTTTATACATTCAGGGGTATGTCGGGGCCCTGTCCCGTCACAGTTGTTACGTCAAAACTCTTAGAGGTCTGTAGTCATATCTTGTGGGTCGCCTTGTAAAACAAAAGGGAGGTAACTGCTTTTGGTTTTACGTAGTTATATGTATCTAGGAAGGTAGCCTTATCGGCTAACTTGTTATTTATTTCTTGTTGAGTTTATGTATGTTCCGCTGATTATCTCTGATGTTTACCTGTAAGGGTGCCTGTAGGGCACGATCGAGCGGATCGGGTCGTGACAAAAGTGGTATCAGAGCAGTTAGTCCCAGAAAGTGTCTACAGACCGTGTCTAGTAGAGTCTTGATTATCAGTGTGTTATGCACCACATCTATAATCAGGAGGCTGCAGGACATTTAGGACTGGTTTCCATTCTTCTCACTCTGAGATCGTGCGATAGAGCTGTGTTGTTAGGGCCGTCTCTCCCTAACGAGTTATGTTGATTACAACTATGAGAAAGGCAGCAGTGACCCAGGAAGGACTATGTGGATTGCGTATCCAGGTTGGTAATGATTGTAGTATAGTTGGTATTATGACATACAGCTATACGGAGTTATGTATGAGGGTCAGACGCGTGTTGCCTAGAATGATTTTAGATTACCAGGAATTGGTAAGGACTAAATAGATACCGGGAAGGTATGAAACAGTTAATGAATTCTCGCCAAGGTCTTATGTTTTATTTTGAGATTATTGGGAAATGACGAGTTGTCTGATAGGGTAGTGAACCCTTAAGAAGTCATGTTAAAGAACCTAACAGAATGCCATGTTAATAGATTAAGTTGCGTGGTAGGCTTAAGAGAATTGTACGGATGAGATCCATATGGAGTAAGTAATGGTTGTTGTGATCAAGACAACATGGTTATGGTATTACGAGAAGTTATTTTACCCGTTTACGGGGGGGACTGATAAGGTAGGCTTGGAGCATGGAAATTGCGAGCCTAAGAATATTGATAACCGCCGAGACCTTAGGTATATAAGGGCAATAAGATTTTATTCAGACTAAGGGTAAGAGTTAAGTGCGACGGTGGGTCGGGTTACGGGTCGCCCCATAGCCTGAAATGGAGTGGGATCAGTTGGTAGTAGTTCCGCTACGTGACAGGGTCACGAGGGTGCAAGACCCAAGTCTAGTTAATTGTTTTACGGGTTCGTGGACGCGTTCCACCGGAACCAGGTCGTGAGAGCCGGAATGGCCTTATATTGTTCGATTTAGTAACTCCAAAGATTGGAGGCCAGAATCGGTATGGAGGTTATGTAAGTATTCTAGTATAAGTTGGAGGTACGGAAAGAATACAACCAGTAAGAAAGTGTAGAATCGCCGATTGGTTAGTTCCACGTAGGCGAGGTTCAGATAATTGGCCCAGACTTGATTCAGCGGGTTGTGGATAAGGCGAAACTTATCCAGGAAAGATTTTTAGTAAGCTCGGAGTCAGCAGAAGCTTTATGCAGATAGCCGACGTCGACACTTGGAGTTCAGGTTGACGTTTTAGTATAAGTATTGTTATGTGGCCGTGGGTGGCATATTTTGTATGAATAGTGTAGTAAAAAGATAATGTGTCGCTATCTAATTAGATTGGACTCCGAAAGAACATTCGGGGATGAATGTTTCTAAGGGGGGAAGAATGTTACACCCCGTAATTCCAGGACATGTATAAGAGACTAGACGCGAGAACACAAGACTTGAAAATTGGTACGAAAGAAAGAATTGTTTTTTCGAAGGAAAATTTTCCGAACTTCGGAAAGGAAAAATGTTTGTTGATGAGAATTAGATTCTCAAAATATATTATTTGAGGAGTATGAAATTTATTAACATTGTGGAAATTTATTTACGGATTTGGTCACGTAGGGCCCACCCGAGAAATTTTACGTTTTGTGGGGCCCACGAGGGTTGCGAAATTTGATGGACGAATGGGAGGGCGACACGTGTCACCCCCTACATAGGCTTGTTCGAAATATACCAAGGGTATAATGGTCAATGACTAAGGAAGATGATCAAGTCTTGACAAACTTGAGATTATTGACTAAGTCAACTTGCCCACTTGATAGTTATTAAATATCCTTAGTGTTATAATCTTGACCCTCCATTGTTTTATATATACTACACTAGTTGCAAGACAAGTCTTCACACTTAGAAAAATTTGAGAAAACTTTGAGCTAGCTTAAGGGTGCTCTCGGGTTTGATACTCTTCCCACACAAAAAAATTTAGCTTAAGGATATCTCAACAGAAAGATCTCGGAAAAACTACGTTTTTACGTTAGTCGCAAGGTGAAAACCTAAGGTGTTCTTCAACTTTGAAGTTGGAAATAGAAAATGAGTTCTTCACAAGCTTCTAAGGGTTGAAAATAGCGGATTGGAACGTCAAGAAGAGGAGTTAAAGTTGCTAAGGATCGACTTTAGGTTTTGGATTGTATTGGGCTTAAAGAGGTAATAATCTCCGTCTTGCTATTGTAATTCAAGATTTCATGTTGTAGTAGTTGATAGATGAGCATGAGATATATATATTGGAGATTGATAAGTGTTATGGAATATTTGAAAGAAATCCAAAAGTTGCATGATTAGCTTTAAGATTTTAATTCAATTTAGTTATTAGTTTTAATCGTCGCATGTTGTACAAGAAAGGGATTATAGTTGTTAAAGTTATTTGCGACTATATAGCATGTTAGAACGACAATATGGATTGAAAGGAAGTGGAAAAGATTATTTGTGGTGGTACTTTATAGCCGAGGAGGATATTTAATATTGGACTGTTTTATATAATTGTGGGACAAAATTTTACACGTCCTGTTAGGCGTGTAATCCCCTTTTGTTAGCTACATTTTTGAGCCTTAAATGTGGGATGTTTGGTTATTGAATTCGGGCCTTGAAAAAGGTGGAAAAGTACGCAGAAACAAAGGAAGTGCTGCCCAAATTTCAGTAGAATAGAGACCTAACACTTAGTATTATTCCACGTTAATAAGCTAGGAGTTGATAGACATGTTATGGTTATTGTAGGTTGAAATACTACGTATAGCGTATTCTACTTGAAGGATGGAATAGCTATCAAGGTTGAAGTACTTTGGAGCATTTTGCTACTTGTCGATAATCGTCGCGAGGTATGTGAACCTCTTCCTTCTTTTGGCATGATTCTACGTTTGAAATATACATGTGGTGTTATTTTATGATTCCTTATACTCTTAAAAGTTAAGAGGTACATATGTTGATTTACTCTATGTAAAAGGTATGTCTAAGTTATCCTAAGTTTTTACCAACTTATGGGGGATGTTGGTAAGAGTCGTTAGGAAATATTTAGAGTCGAGTTGACTTTGCTAATTTACTGCACTAATAAGAATAGGTATCGAACAAGCCATTGCAGCGTTAATAAAAATGTATTGAAAATCAATTATACTAAAATAAGTAGAATTCTCCATCTGCATAGAAACTAAGATAAGACAAAATTGTATTACATTTTCTAGATCATGGCTGCTTTAATAAGATCGTTATAAACGAGTATAACCTATTCACAACTCATAAAAGTATATGTTACTTAATTTAAAAGAGTTTATGTTATGAAGCTTTAAGACTATGAACCTTGATTTCTAAAAAGGTTATGAGACTTTATTTTTCAAGTTATGAGACTTGATTCTTAAAGAAAGGAATGACTTGATTTAAAAAGTTTGGTTGCCATGGATTATTTCAAAAGTTAAGCCAAAAGAGAATGTAACTTGAGTTTTCAAAAGAAGAAGTTTATTGATTTAAAAGAGAAGGAGTTTTATGATTCTTTTTTAAGTATGTATGTACGTAGTACTTTTGGGTTTAATTTTCCCTAATGTAATAAGAAATAAAAGTGCCTTAAGTTCTCTAAAGTAAAAGGTTGTTATAATAGCTTTATGGGAAGTTGTTATAACGACTTAAGAAGAAGTGAAACGATGGTTTAAAATGTTATGTAAAGAAGACTTTATCGCGTCCCAGAATGGGCCGGACAGTATACCTTTATGGGCAGACTTATATGACTTTACCGCGTCCTAGAATAGGTCGGGAAATATACCTTTATGAGCAGACTTATATGACTTCATCGCATCCCAGAATGGGTCGGGCAGTATACCTTTATGGGCAGACTTATATGACTTTATCGCGTCCCAGAATGGGCCGGGCAGTATACCTTTATGGGCAGACTTATATGACTTTATCGCGTCCCAGAATGGGCCGGGCAGTATACCTTTATGGGCAGACTTATATGACTTTATCGTGTCCCATAATGGGCCGGGCAGTATACCTTTATGGGCAGACTTATATGACTTTATCGTGTCTCAGAATGGGCCGGGCAGTATGTCACGACCCAACCCCGGGCCCGCGACTGGTGCCCTACCTGGGTGCTTACAGGTATACATCAGAGAATAGCAGCGGAACATACACAACTCTTAAAATAAAAATCATACATAGACATCAACCGGCTAGCCGATAAGGCCGCCTTTCGTAACATATACATAATACAAAATTAAAAAAAGTATATCTTTGTTCTTACAAACCCAATCCACAAATGTGACTACAACACCTCTAAGAATAACAACTTGGCGGGACAGGGCCCCGCCATACCCCTGAATGTACAACAACCGACAATACCAGGGATAAGCCTCCGAAATAAAGGAGCTTCTCAACAGCTGAACAGTGATCCTAAGAGTGAGGATCAGCAACCTGTACTCTACCTGCGACATGAACGCAGCCCCCCGAAGGAGGTCAGTACAACATGTACCAAATATGTGAAACTGAAAGTACTGTAATGAAATCATAAGTCTATAATAAAACTGGAGACATGTATGATAACTCAATTAACAGTACACTGTGCCTTACTAACAATGAGAGTAAATAAGAGTATACTTACAACATAAAAATAGGAAGCTCACGATCAAAGCAGGACCACCTGCCCGCAGTATCATTAAGCAACCCTACTCCTGGGACTATTTCACCCGCAAGGGTCGTGTGGACCCGCATGAGGTATTCCTCGCATAGGCTGTATCCTCCCGCATAGGTCGTGTAGACCCGCATGAGGTATTCCTTGCATAGGACTGATCAGCCCCGCATGGGACTATTTCACCCGCATAAGCCCTTACAGACCCGCATGAGGTATTCCTCGCATCATGGGTAGCAAATCCACGGAATATGCAAATGCCACAAACCCGGGGAATGACCCCGTAATGAATAACATACCACTAGCACAAACCGGCTATCACACATAACATAAGCACTATCGGCTTATCATACATAACATAAGAACTACCGGCTTATCATACATAACATAAGCACTACCGGCTTATCATACCATATATAAGCAAGTTAAGAAATCCCCTAACTTCTTATTAGTCTTATACATGTACACTCTCATTTTAGTTTACTTAAGGCACTAACATGTCATTATAAAAATCCGGGAATTTAACCCAAAGTACTACGTACTTCTACTCTTTTAAAATGACTTTTTTTCATACAAAACTTCCAAGATACTAATAACCGTAGTATCAAGTCACATCTATTTTTCAAGACAAGTCATAATACCTTTTAGAAATACATTTAGGCTTCTAAATCAAGTGACTTCTTTATTTTAAAAACCTTAAGCAATTGATGCCTTTAAATCAATTTGCCTTTCATAATTTCAAGTCATTTAACATACTTAAATTACTTAGAGTAAATCACTCTTTTTTAAACTTTCCATAAAGCTATTATAACCAACTTCCCATAAAGCCGTTATACTAGCTTTATACTTTAGAAACTTACATTCTTCCTTATAACCAAGAGACTTAAACTTTCCAACAAAACAAGTATCAAAAATACTTTCAACATACTTAAAGTCTCTTAACTTTTGAAAACCAAGATATCCTTAATATTTAAACAAGTGAGTTAATTCCCTAACTCAATCAACTTGGACCTTCGTAAAATAAGCCAAGGATATCAAATGGACTAGATTGTCAAAATCTTGTACGTCAACCGTACTATACATTTACAACTTATTCATGCTCAAGAGATAAGAAAGTTCCACATACCTCTTCGGTTTAATCCACTTGCTAAGTCCAATTCGCCGTACGTAGTATGTAAACCTATAATTACCATAATACGTCTATTAACTTCTAGTTTCAAACGTAGAATATTCCAAGTGCAAAGTCACTAAATTCTACGGAAAATCGGACAGCACTTCCTTTGTTTCTACATACTTTGCCATCTATTTCAAGGCCGAATTCAATAACCAAACACGCCACATTTAAGGCTCAACAAAGTAGTTAACAATAGGGGATTACACGCTTAATCAAGACGTGTAAAATTCCGCCCCACAAAAAAAATATCAAACTAGTCCAACATATAATGTCCATTCGGCAAAATAGGGACAACAATACAAATTCGTTTCCAATCCCTTTTCAATCCAAGTGGTTTAATATAACATGTAATCAAGCCGCAATCGATAATAGCTACTACAATCTTCTAGTAGATAACATGCGACGATTCTAAATAACGACCACATTGTAATTCAATTTCAAATGGCTTAACATGTCATTTTCGGATTTGATCTTCTAAACTTCCATAACACTTATCAATCTTCATAACACATATCACATGATCATTTCTAACTTATCATAACATGGAATCTTCAATTACAAAAGTAAGACGAAAATTATTACCTCAATTAGCCCAAATATGATCCAAGATTACAAGTCAACCCTTAGCAACTTTAGCTATTCCTTTCGACATTCCAATCCACTCCAAGCAACCTTTAGAAGCCTATGAAGAACTCCTCTTCAAGTTCCATCTTCAAAGTTGAATAACTCCTTAGGTTTTCGCCTTGCGACTAATACGAAAACACCATTTTTCCGGGATCTTTCTATTGAGATACACTTACAATACCCTTAGGTACCTTGGTTTAAAGTATGGAGCTTATTGAACCAAAAACGAAAAATCTTCTTGCTCAACCAAGAGCAAACCCGAGAGCCCCTCACCTTGCACTCTAAGTTCTTGATTTATTTTAGTGTAGAAGTCATCTTGCACTAGTAGGATGAATATATAACACAATCAAGGGCCTAGATCTAAACACTTGAATGGCTAGGATGAAGGATTTTTAAATATCAAGTCAAGTGGCCTTTTCAAGACTAATTCATCTTTGCCTTGGTCACATGACCATTTTACCCTTGGTCCAATCGACCAAGACCATCCAAGGGGGGGGGGGGGGTGACACGTGTCTCCCTCCCGTTCGTCGCAATATTTCATTTTCCGACAATTTCCATAATTCCGGTAAATTTTTACTCGTCTCAAATCTTAACACCTTTGAGTTCTTACGTACGTTCTTATAAACATATCCTGGAATTACGGGGTGTCAAACTTAAAGATAGCGACATAGTCTCCTTACAACCCCTACATACCAATAATGCCACACGTGGCCACATAACAAAGCTCATACTAAAATGTCAACCTGAACCCCCATGTGTCCACGTCGGTTATCTGCATAAAGCTTCTGCTGACTCTGAGCTTACTCATAATCTTTCCTGGATAAGCTTCGCCTTATCCGCAGCCCGCTGAATCAAGTCTGGACCAAATAACTGAACTCGCCTACGTCGAACCAACCAACCGGCGATCTACACTCTCTTACATACAAGGCCTCATACAGGGCCATCTGAAAACTGGAAGGGTATATTTTATCGTACGTAACTCAATCAAGAGGCAGTTAACCCTCCCAGCTATCTCTGAACTCAAGAACACAGGCCCGCCACCTATCCTCAAGTACCTGGATAGTATGCTCTGCTTGTCCGTCGGTCTGAGGGTATAATGCAACACTGAGACTCACATGTGTCCCTAATCCCTTCTGAAAAACCTCCAGAAGTTATCCATAACCGAGCTCATCCGTATGTCATCATAAACGTAGGGACCCCGTGCAGTCTCACAATCTCTCAGCTATACAAGCTAGCATAATCCTCAGCCGAGTAAGTGGTCCTAACCGGAAGAACACGGCTGGTTTCACAAATTTATTTACTAAGACCCTGTGGAGTCGCACTTCCTCCGAAAGCACGATGCCACCTCAGAACAAGATCCATATTAATTACCTCTCATATCTAGGTTGGGATTTCAATCGCATGTAATAGCCCACTGGGCTTCTGGTGCTCAACCATGACCTGCTACTAACTCGGACACTAAGCAGTAAACTCCGCTATGTCCCTTTTCCGATCATCTTACCCATACATACATCTGAGGTCACGACACAACTTAGTCGACCCCGAACAATTTGAGCAATAAGCACTGCGTGCCTCCCCTAAAACATGCTGACTAGTCCTGCAGCACCGGGTACACACAATCTATCCTCATATCACAGCACCCCATCCGGTGCTACTCAAATAGGCTCTTCTCTTCTCGGAGAGCCGTATCTCGATACCGTATCATAACTGGATTCTCATACTGTCGCCTCTTTACCTTCTCAACGATGGAATACTCGGCAGCCTCTCAGATCTAAACATCATTAACCTTGGAAATAAAATAATCGAACCCCTCGGCTCGTTAGCTAATGAATCTCACGGACCATGTCCTGTCTACCTGGCTGCCCATCTGACAGACTACCCATAGATCCACGACTAAGAGTATCTGTAATTGTCTTGGATTTCCTCAGATGGTATAGGATATCAATATCACAATCCTTGGGTAACTCTAACCTTATCGTGTTGCGTCGGCACGCAACCCAGCCAAACACTCAAAATATTACCATAATAACCTAACCTCCTAGTCTCTCAGGGGGGTTAGAACTGAAGTCGTGGTCCACTTATTTTCCAATAACTGGAAGCCTTTCTCATACCTGCGAAATATTCGGGCATCCTTAATCTCAATTATGGTTCCTGTTTCCCTTTCTCTGTTGCAACCAAACTTGGTCACAAACTTAGATTTGATTCCTTTGTTTGCCTCATGGCCAAGACTTCCTGTCAATCACAATTTAGTGGGGGGGGGGGGGAGATTTCCTTGATCTCGTCAAGTAGTAACCCGATTATTTCCTCCCCGCTCGTAGAGCTTATAGCCAGGTGTTCAACCTCAATTCATGGTATTACATAATCCAATGACTTGTCAAAATTTCTTATTGTTCGAGTGTCTACTCGTCTTTCCTTTATAAGATATTTCAAGTTGTTCTGGGGTCCCTTACCCCTCCGTACTTTCTTACTATCTTTCTCGTTAGCACAGATGCTACCACCTTCCCTCGAGGTGTTCTTACTGCCCATTATTTACTAATGGTCTTTACACTAGTCCGGGGTAATCGTATCTCGTGCAACTTACATAACCATAGTTGCATTCTCTTTTATCATTCTGGTCATAACCTTACCTTATGCTTATTATTAGCAAAAGTATTTCTATCTTGATTCATAATCGTACAGTTTCATATATGCGTACTACCTGCATTTTTATCCCTACGACACTCCCCCGACCATTTCGTAATGTCGTTCTTAATTACCCCAACACAACACTTTTCCCACGGTTATCCACAACTGTAACCTATGGCATGGCGATACCGAAGACCTTACCAGTCTCATATCCTTCGTCTAACAACATGGGTACACGTAACCCCATAATACATAAAACTGTTCTTTTACGTGGGGGAGAGAACTTATCTCCTTTCTTAAACTTTCCTTGGAATAACAACCCTAATCACAGGGTCCCTCGCGGTCCAGTAAATATCTAATCATCACGCACCGCCTTAAAGTCATATAGATTTTTAAAACCTACCAAAGACGCCCTCAGCTTTCCGCCGGCAGCACTCGTACTTATTTTATTCTTGCCTTGCATATTTTTCTGAAATTATCCGGAAGGTCGTGGCCCTGACCGCCACACCAAACCAACTCCAAGTACATCCAAGGGCACTTAGCATAAATTCCTTCAAATTCGAGTATCACTTACTTTCTGCATTAATTTCCCTCCAATGCACAAGTCACACAGACTTATTAAAATCAACAATGTCAAAGAAGGAAGGATAATTCACTGGTTACCACCACTTCTCTTTCTTTCCACTTGATAACCGGTTTACTGGAAAATTGGTATCGAACCAATCTCTCTCTGTAGTCCACGTTGGCATAATAAGAGGCCAACTAGCCAGTACACATAATGACCTCAACGTCTGTCATAACAGCTCTGCTAGGTCTGCTAGGGTCTAACGACTGTATCATTACCGATAATTATTATCTAACCGCTCAGCTACCACCCAACACTCACGGGTGTAGTCACCTCGAAAGGTCCTCATGGATTCAGGTTCCATTTCTTAACACTTGGTTGCTCTCTTTCATCGGGTCGCATTCTTCCGCATTTCCAAACTTATTCTAGCGTACGTACATAGCCTTCATACTGATTTGGTCCTCTAATCTTTGGAGTTACTATTTTGAACAACATAAGGCCATTTCCGGCTCTCACAACCTGGTTCCGGTGGAATGCGTCCATGAACCCGTAAAATGATTAACTAGACTTGGGCCTTGCACCTCGTGACTCGTCATGTAGGGACTACTATCAATCGATCCCATTCCATTTCAAAGGCTGGGCGACCCTTAATAGGTCCTCAACTCGACTCGGCGTCATACTTAACTCTTATCCTTGGCCTGACTTAACTTTTTACTACCCGAGAAGGCCTTATATACCTAAGGTCTCGGTGGTTATCAACATTCTTAGGCTCGCAATTTCCATGCTCCACGCCTACCTTATCACCTCCTCGTGAACGGTACAAAACTTCTCGTAATACCATAATCGTGTTGTCTTGACCACAACAACCATACTTACTCCATACAGATCTCACCCGTACCATTCTCTTAATCATACCACGTAGCTTAACCTATTAACATAGTCTTCCATTAAGTCCCTTAATTATAACCTCTTAAGGGTCCATTACATTCTCACACAACTCATCATCACCTAATTATCTCAAATTAGCACGTAAAACCTTGATGAGAGTTCCTTAACTGTTCATACCTTCCCGGTATTTATTTAGTCCTTACCAAATCCTAGTAATCTAAAATCATTCTAGGCAACACGCGTCTGACCCTCATACATAAATCCGTATAGTTGTATGTCACAATACCAACTATACTACAAACATTACCAACCTGGATACACAATCCACATAATCTTTCCTGGGTCACTGCTGCCTTTCTCGTAGCTGCAATCAACATAACTCGTTAGGGAGAGACGACCCTAACCATACAGCTCTATCGCACGATCTCAGAGTGAGAAGAATGGAAACCAATCCTAAATGTCTTGCAGCCTCCTGATTATAGATGTGGTGCACAACACACCGATAATCAAGACTCTACTAGACACGGTCTGTAGAGACTTTCCGAGGACTAACTGCTCTGATACCACTTTTGTCACGACCCGACCAAGCTCGCGATCGTGCCCTACCTGGGCACCCCTTACAGGTATACATCAGAGAATAGCAGCGGAACATACACAACTCTTAAAATAAAAATCATACATAGACATCAACCGGCTAGCCGATAAGGCCGCCTTTCTTAACATATACATAATACAAAATTAAAAAAAAGTATATCTTTGTTCTTACAAACCCAATCCACAAATGTGACAACAGACCTCTAAGAATAACAACTTGGCGGGACAGGGCCCCGCCATACCCCTGAATGTACAACAACCGATAATACCAGGGATAAGCCTCCGAAATAAAGGAGCTTCTCAACAGCTGAACAGTGATCCTAAAAGTGAGGATCAACAACTCAGACTCTACTGCGACATTTAACGCAGCCTCGGAGGTCGAGATAACATGTACCAAATATGTGAAATCGAAGCATCAGAATGAAATCATAAGTCTATAATAAAGCGGAGACATGTATGATGGCTCAATTAACGACAATGTGCCTTACTAACAATGAGAGTAAATAAGAGTATACTTACAACATAAAAATAGAAGCTTTCATCACGCCCCAAACACTGCGTGGATCGGTGCCCTACAGGGCACCCTTCTACCTTAACAACACAAGTAAACTGCGGAATTTAAATAACGCCTCATTTTTTTTTTAAAAAACCCAACGTACGTACAAGGGCAAAGCCGACAAGGCTGCCATATAATATACATAATCAAAATACACTACACTGCACATGAGTCCAATCCCACATATGAATACAGACCTCTAAGAGTTTTACCGAAATATGACGGGACAAGGCCCCGCCGTACCCATAACCGTACAAAAGCCTGTACTGAAGGAACTATACCAAAAAGATAAACTCCCGAGCAGGAGCTATCCAAAACTCTGCAGGTCCTACACTGCAGATCACCAAATCAAGCATACCTAAACTCGCGGCAGATGAACGCAACCCCGAAGGAGGTCGATCTGAAGAATGTACCAAGTATGTGAAATGAAGTATTGTAATGAAATCATAATATCTAAACAAAGCAGAGACATGTATGATAGCCAACCTACAAGATACACCATACAAAAGCGATCATATCAAGTCGTGACGCGTGCCTCAAAGTCATTACTAAAATATAACCATGGGTCTCACGCCATAATATCAATCATGCGTGGAATCCTTCCTCACCGCAGCCCATGATATAATATAACACCAATAGGCATACATGAACACCAAGTCCTACATGTGTCCTAAAATCAGCAAAGCAAGTATGAAAACGAACCACCGATCCACCGCATCATAAAATCGACGGCAAGACGAAAGCTAACTACGGATTCGGCTGCTAATAATCGACGGGGCAAGTACGAAAGCTAACTACCAGATCCATCATGCATCACGAAATATGACCGGGGCAAGTGCGAAAGCTATCTACCGGAGCCTACCGTACCAAACTGTGTGATAGAACTGACGGGGGCAAGTATGAAAGCCAACTACCAGATCCACCAAGGCTATCAATCGACGGGGCAAGTACGAAAGCTATCTACCAGATCCAGCCTACGTCACTCAATATCATGGAGGGCGAATCCATGGAATAACAATATCCTCGCGTCGACGCCGGAATCCCACATCGTATAAGCATGACCATGGGGTAATACAAACAAATCTGGGAATCTAACCCGCCTCCTGGTCACATGCCCCGGAATCCCACATCATATAAGCATGTCCAAGGAGTAATACAAATAATGGAAGCATACCCATGGAATCCCACATCACCGCTCAGACGCCCAAGTAAACTTACAAGACAAGACCACCCTCCAACCGAGAGTCGCGGCAGCGTAAAAATATAATACTTGCACTCAAAGGCTATCACCAGCACATATAGGCAAGTTCATAAAATCTTTAGACTAATTCTCATTTAACAAGCCAAAGTACTTATCAAGGCACACATAGAATAATTCTCAATTAACCAAGCCAAAGTACTACGTACGTACATTCTTTTCAAAAGACTCTTTTTTATGTAAAACCCCAAGATACTAACACCCGTAGTATCAAGGTGTGTCTATTTTTCAAAGTAAGTTACTACACTTTTAGAAAACTCATTTCAAAGCTTGAAATCAAGTAACTTCAAATTTTCACAATCTAGGCAACTTATGCCCATTAATCAAAATAGACAACTTTCTTAACCTTCCATAAAGCCGTTATAACCAACTTCCCATAAATCCGTTATAACCCTTTATGGTTTTAGACATATTCATTCCTTTTATAACCAAGAGACTTATACTTTTAAAACCAAGTATCACATACTTACAAATCAAGTTCTTAACTTTCAAAATACTTCAAGTCTCTTAATATTTAGAAAACAAGTTTCTTCTACTTTTAAACCTCAAGTAACTCACACCTTTAAAACAAGTTACTTCTCTTAAATCATGTCATTTCTCCTCTTTTAAACCAATTAAGTAACTCACTCCTTTTGACTCCCCTAAAGTCATTATAACAACCTTAGGTTTTGGAACTAAGGCACTAGCCAAAAGATTTGGAAACCACTTCCTTTTCAAGACTCTATGTACTTTAAGTAAAATACTTTCACTTTTAGGAATCCAAACTTCACTAAGGAAATGGATTATACAACTTACAATTTAAACATCAAAGTACAATCAAGGAAGTACATAGAACAAATTCTATTTTAGGCAACCCAAGTACAACCAAGGAATGGATCATTTAAGGAGTAGGACATACTTTCTTTATCTTAAGGAATCATGCTAGAAGAGGAGATAGTTCACATACCTTTTCGGCTAAATCCACAAGCTAAGCCGAATACGCCGTACGTAGAATTGTCAACCTATAATGGTCACAACATGACTATCAACTTCTAATCTCTAACGTAGAATAATACTAAGTAAACGGTCTCTTATTCTACGGAAAATTGGGCAGCACTTCCTTTGTTTCTACATACTTTGCCACCTTTTTCAAGGCCGAATACAATAACCAAACATGCCACATTTAAGGCTCAACATACCAACCAATTAAAGGGGATTACACGCCTTACAATACGTGTAAAATTCCGCCCCACAATTCATACGAAGTAGTTCCATATTTAAAGCAATTCTCGGCTATATAAACAACAACTCAAAGTCTTTTCCAATCTTTTTCCAATTCCAAGTTCTAAGGTCTAACATGTTATATAGTCATAAACAACTTCAACAACTACAATTTCCTTCTTTATACAACATGCGATTTACTTAAACTAATAATCAACTTGAATTGTAATCTTAAGGCTAAACATGCTAGTTTTCGGATTAGGGTTCCAATAGCCAATACACTTATCAAACTTCATAATATAAACCTCATGCTTGCTAATATCCGTAACTACAATGATAAGTAAACTTTAATTGCTAAAACGACAAGATTTATACCTTTACAAGCCCTTAAAAATTCCAAGATTCAAAGTCGCTCCTTAGCAATTCTTAGCTCCTTTCCTTTACGCTCCAATCCGCTATTTGAAGCCTCTAGAAGTTCACAACCAACTTCTCTTCCATTTCCAATCCAAAACTAGGAAAACTACTTAGGTTTTTGCCTTGCGACTAACGTGAAAACGCCGTTTTTCCGAGATCTTTCTATTGAGATATCCTTACAATACCCTTAGGGACCTTGGGTTTAAGTCTTGTGAATAATGGATCAAAACTACAATTTTTTCTTGTGTGAAATACCTTGAACCCGAGAGCACATGTTTTTGCACAAGAATGAGTGAAATAATTCTAAGTGTTGGAAGACCTTGTCTTGCACTAGTAGTATGCTTATATAACACATTGGATGGCTTAGATTAAAACACTTGTGGGCTAGGATAAAGGACAATTAATGTTAAGCCAAGTGGACAAGTTGACAAGTCAACAATCTCAAGCTAGCAAGACTTGATCTTTTACTATGGTCAATGACTATTTTACCCTTGAAATTTTTCGACCAAGACCATGTGGGGGAGGTGTCACGTGTCGCCCTATCATTCGTCCATAAAATTCCGTAACCCTCGTGGGCCCCACAAAAATGTAAAATTCCTCGGGTGGGTCCCACATGACCAAATCCGTAAAAATAAATTTCCATAATGTTAAAAGTTCCATATTCCTCAAATAATACATTTTGAGAATCCAATTCTCATCAACGAACATTTTTCCTTTCCGACGTTCGGAAGATTTCCCGTCGGAAAAACAATTCTTCCTTTCGTACCAATTTCCAAGTCTTGATTCCTTACGTACATTCTCTTATACATGTCCTGGACTTACGGGGTGTAACATTCTTCCCCCCTTAGAAACATTCGTCCCCGAATATTCTTAGTCGGTTGCCAAGCTATACAAACTCCGGCACAGTCTCTATACTATGCCTAACAATCAATACTCCACAAGACCAACGATGCCACACATGGCCACCACATAACATACATAAACATATCAATGGACCTTCCGTCCGCGAATTTCTTCTCACAAAACTCAAGGTTACGCTTTCTAAAACACGAGATCCTTAGAGGTTCCTTTATTTTCTTACTTGTCATACTTAACTTCTCATTCTTAGTCTGAAATAAATCTTTCTCTTATCTCAAGGTACTTCTCACCCTATCCCCCTATTCACTAGAGGTTCGTCACATAGGCCAAAGTATTTCTACCGTACATTTTTTCCTATTGGTCTTACACTGTTATGGGGCAATTACAACTTGTGAACTATACACAACTATAGTCTCAGTTCACTTACCATTCTTGTCAACATTCTTAACTTTTCACTTTACTAATCAAAGTATTCCTACCTCTGGGGGTACTATCACTTACAACTGCTAGCAACAAAGAGAAAACATATATGCTAAGGCGAAATCTGAATCTATCAATGCACGTATGATTCCAAAGAATCGAGATATACCTGTAACCCCATGCGATATTGCCTCCTGATCCTGTCCAGTAGTCACGTCATCTATGCGGTTCGAAGGACCGCCAGAACTATAAATTCCACCCTGACCTCTACCACGATTGGCTGACATCTGAACGCCCTGCCTTGGGGGACGCACAACTGTGGAGGAAAGAGAACCAACTATCGGCCTCATAGGCTGAGCCACCTCACCGGTGCTCTTTCTAAAAGGACATACCCTCAGTATATGGCCCGGATGGCCACAATAATAACAAACACCTGTGCCATAATGACATTTCCCCATATGACGCTTACTACAATGGAAACACTGAGGAATAAGTGGCCTCGACTGAGAAAATCCTCTGCTCCTCTGAGAACTTCGAACCTTGGAGCTCGGACAAGCTCCTAAATACCTTGTGGGGTCAAATCTCCCACCTGTGAGCTGCGGGGGTATGTACTAGGTAGGCTGGGACAAATATCTCACTCGCCGAGGCCGTCATTCAAAACTCACCGGGATAACCAACCGGCCTAGCCTCTCTTACGCTGATTTCCGCTGCCTCTCTACCCTGTGACACTGCCTGCATCGCCGAATAACTTCCTGCTGATGAAATTGTAGCACCGCTATCTTGGTCAATAACTTAACTGCTTCTCTCATGACCCTATAGTCTTCTCCTAACTAAGAAACTGGAGGCTCTGGTGCTGGGGTCTCAAAACCTGGCGCAGAAGAACTTCACGATCAAGCACAATATCCAGATACCCCGGCATAAGCCCTATCAACTCTCTCGAGTCCGACTAGTAGCTCGCTACTCCTTTGCCCTTCTCGGGCGCCGTTGTTCTCCTCGAGGCATAATCAGAACACAAAATTATGTCAGAGAGGAATTATCTTACTAACACAGCTCTATGGCACGATCTTAGAGTGAGAAGAATAGAAACCAACTCCTAAATGTCCTGTAGCCTCCTGTTTATGGGTGTGGCACGCAACACACCGATAATCAAGTCTCTACTAGACACGGTCTGTAGACATTCCGAGGACTGACTGCTCTGATACCACTCTGTCACGCCCCAAACCCCGGGCCCGTGACTGGTGCCCTACCTGGGCACCCTTCTACATTAACAACACAAGTAAACTGCGGAATTTAAATAACGCCTCATTTTTTTTTTTAAAAACCCAACGTACGTACAAGGGCAAAGCCGACAAGGCTGCCATATAATATACATAATGTTATACCCCGTATTTCCAGAGTATGTATGTGAGGACGTACGTACGAATATATAAGCCTTAATTAGGTAAAGGACGAAATTGTGAACTTCCAACAGAAAAGATTCCGAACCTTGTGAAGGAAATTTTACGGTTTTAATATTTTAATTTATTGCGGATTTTTCCGAGCGATGAAATATTTTGGACCAATAGGAGGGCGACATGTGTCACCCTTAGGTGGCACATGTTGGACGAAAATTGTGGGCAAGTGGCCAAGTCAATTAGTCAAAGTCTTGGAAGATATTTTGTGGGGCAAGTGGAGGTGCCTTGGACGGTTTTTGGAGGAGCAAGTGGATAGCCACATGGATCATTTTTGTGGTGGACATATGTCCCAAAGTTGTGGTGGACATATGTCCCAATGTTGTGGTGGACACTTGGTGGAAGACTCCACTCACACAAGCAATCAAATCTTCACCCTCCACTTGCTTGAATCTTGGCCATTGAAGGTTCTATAAATACCCCCCTTAAGTGCAAGACTTCTTCATCCACTTATCAATTTCCAAGTCTCCAAAAATCCTTCCCCCTTGTAGTGCTCTCGTCCAAAACACCCCCCCTTTTCTAGTTGCTTCGTCCGAAACACCCACCCCCCTTGGTAGGAAAATAGTCTTCTAATATTGTTGCTATCCCAAATACCTTAGCCTAAATCCCTTGTTGTATTCCAAAGTTACCTCTATACTAAAAGCCCGAAAATACTACTTTATATCCTTTAGTCACAAAACGAAACCCTAGGAAAATCTTCATAGTTGGTTGAAGTATTAAGTAGAAGTTGTTTAGAAACTTCTAAGGGTTTCTTGGAGCTATCGGAGCGTGAAAATTAGGAGCTAAACGTTGTTCAGAATCGACATTTAATCTTGGATAATTTTGGGCTTACCGAGGTAATAATCTTTGTCCTTCTATTGTAATTGGAGATTACATATTGTAGTAGTTTAGAATTAAGTATAAGATTTATAGAAGGATGGTATAAAATAAGAGAATTGAACTGTACTTACATTGGGCTGTATTTACAGTAGACTTGTGTAGTTTGTCGGGTAGGGAAATACTGCCCAATTTTCTGTAGAATAGAGAACCTTCTGCTTAAAATATTCTACAGAGTAGTCTAGACGTTGATAGACGTATTTGACTATTATAGGTTGAGACTCTGCGCGCGACATATTCGACTTAGAAGGTGGATTGAGCCGAGGAGGTATGTGATTCTTCCTATCCTCTTGAGCATGATACTTTTGAAATATATATAGTATGGTAGACGTACATGTGTTAACTAAACTTGGTTTTACTTTGATGTCTTTTGACTTGAGTTTTAAATGATAAGAATCTTGGAAATATTTCAAAAGAGTTATGAATCATTTTTGAAAGAAAAGTAATACTTGGTTTTAAAAGCTTAAGAGTTATACTAGCTTTATGGGAAGTTAGGTATAACAACTTAAGAAAGATAAAAGGAACGATTTACTTATTTGTTGATGAAAGTCTTGTATTGATTTCTGGAAAGTGTAGTAAGATGGTTTGATAAGTAAACATGTTATGATGCTACGTGTGTTAGTGTCTTGTGATGTTTGAGTAAGGGGGTTATTCTTGTTGTGCTTACGTTGTTAAACGATAAGCCCGTTGTACTGCTATTATATCACATACCCCCCTGACTTGTTATGATGCCGAAGACTTGCCACCCTCGATGCGAGGAATACCTCATGCGGGTCCATGTGACCTATGCGGAGCTGCGGGAGTTTCAGGATTGATCATTCCGGGTGTGTTACGCCGATGCGAGGAATACCTCATGCGGTCCATAGGACTATGCGGACTTCGGGGGGCTGCGTTCATGCCGCAGGTAGAGGTACTCCTGTTGTTGATCCCCGCTCCTAGGATCACCGTTTCTGCTTTTGGAAAAGCCTCGTTTCTCCGGAGGCTTATCTTTTGGGTATGATCTCCCTGCCATTGTAGCTTTATGTACATTCAGGGTATGGCGGGGCCCTGTCCCGCCATAGTTGTTTACATTCCTAGAGGTCTGTAGTCCTGTTGTAAAGTTGGGATGTAACTGTTCACTCTTGATGTATATATATACATGCCGAAAGGCAATCTTTTCTTGGATAAACTGTGTCTCATTTTACATATGTTTCATGTATTGTTTTTATATTCCGCTGGTTACTCTGATGTATGTCTACTTGGGTGCCCGGGTAGGCACGACCACGCCCGGATCGGTCGTGACAAAAGTGGTATCAGCGCTTAATCATCGGAAAGTGTCTACGCATCAGATCTAGTAAGTCTTGATTATCGGTGTGTTGTGCACCACACCAATAATCGTGAGGCTATAGGATATTTAGGATTGGTTTCATTCTTCTTGTCACGAATTCGCCCGTTCGTGATCGTGCTCACCGGGCACCCAAGTAGTCATACATCGAGTAACCAATGGAAATATAAAACAAGACAGAAACATAGTAAAACAGTAGCAGCTTTATCTCGATGAAAAGCTTGCCTTACTTGCATAATATAAATAACTCAAGTTTTGCGATTACATCCCAACTGCATAATAGTACTGCACTCTAAGGAAGTAACAACTATGGCGACAGGCTCGCCATACCCTCGATCAGATAAAACTATCTACAATACAGGAGATCATACCAAAAGCAGAGCCTCCGGAGAAGATGGAGCTCCCGACACCAACGCAAAGATCCTAAGGATGTGGATCTAGCACCGCTGCCTTTACCGCACAGATGAACGCACTTCCGAAGGAGGTCGACAACAGTACCAAGTATGTGAAACTATAAGAACTAAAATGAAATCAAAGTATTTAAAACCTTTTCACAAATACACCGCCCAATTGCACATAATGCCACATCACAAACAACAATGAATAGGAAAATCAATGTGTCTATTCTAGGCCGCGAATGATCAAGCAAGGCCAATCGCCCATAGTATCATTCTGCGTGCCTAGTCCCGACTTCCGCACCGCATAGTCACACACGCACCCGCATGAGGTATTCTCGTGACGGGGCAGCTAACCCCAGATCCGCCTAGGCTCCCGCAGCCCGCATAGCCTCAAAAGACCGCATAGTCTCAACTGCATCGCATAGGAATCCCGCGATCAGGCTAAACGCCCGAATGATCAATCTCGAGCATACCGCTCCGCATAGTCTCACAGACCGCATAGCCGTATAGACCAAGATCGCGGGCAAGCCCTGTGATAACAACGAGGGGTAGGTGATACAATAACAAGACAACGGACTTACTGGTTAGCAACGTAAGCACATCAAGAATGACCCTTTACACAAAGATTTCAAGACACTAACCTGTAGCATCGTAATATGTCTACTTATCACACAAATCTTACTACACTTAACAGAAATCAATACAAGGCTTTTATAAACAAACAAGTAAACAGTTCCTTTTTATCTCTCTTAAGTTGTTATACCTAACTTTCCATAAAGCTAGTATAACTCTTAAGCTTTTGTTTTAAAACCAAATATTTATCTTCCGTTAAAAAATGATTCAAGATTCTTTTGAAATGCTTTCGATTATTTACTATTCAAAGCTTAAGCGTGAGGCATCTGTAAGTATTATTCAGCTTAAGCTAGGCATTGCCGTAAGTATTATTCAGCTTAAGTCAAAGACATTGCCGTAGTTATTATTCGATTAACACATGTACGCTCTGTACTATATATATATTGTAAAATATCATGCTTTAGGAAGAATCACATACCTTCTCAAATAAAACCACCGCCAAGTTGAATATGTCGCAAGCAGAGTCACCTATAATAGTCATGCACATCTATCAAAGACTACTCAAGGTCATTCTAAACAGAGGTTCATAATTCTACGGAAAGTCGGGCAAAGACTTCCTACCGGTGAGCTATATAAGCATAGTTCAATTATTCATCTTTTAAACCCTTCTATCGTGATAACGGTTCAATTCTATTCGCAATATTCTTCTAAGTATTTATACTTATTCTTATACTACTACAGTAAGTATTCTCTCATTCAAAAGAGGGTTAGGATTAGTTACCTCGGTAAGCCCAATAATATCCTAGATAAAGTCGCGCCTGAGCAAGGTTTAGCTCCTAAGTTGTACGCCCAGAGCTCTAAGAAACCTTAGAAGTTCTTAACAACTTCTACAAAGGACTAAGGGATTTGGGCTAGGTATTTTGGGCATTATAACAATACTAGAAGACAACTTTTCTACCAAGGGAGGGGGTAGATTTAGGCTAGGCTAGTGGGTAGGCCCTCGCCAAACTCACTCAAAGTGGGGGAGGTGTTGGACGAAAGGCTTAAGGGAGAGGAGAGGATTTTTCAAGACTTAGAAGATAACTTTGTGGATGAAGAACTCTTCATCTAAAGCGGTATTTATAGCTCAAGCCTTGGCCAACCAATGGCCAAGATGAAGACAAGTGCAAGGCAAGTGTAGGGTGAGGATTAACTCCACACAAATATCCTACCCACTCCGTGACTTGTGCACAAGGCACAAAAAACGGGCTCACCTTTGCTTAAGTCGTCCAAATGGACGATTTCAAGTCCATCAATTGGAGGGTGACAAGTGTCGCCCTCCCGTTGGTCCAAATGTTGCCTCTCGGAAAAATCCGCAAAATTAGTAATGGCATAGCGGAATTTTCCCTACGAGTCGTGGAAACGTTTCGCGGAAACGATTCTTTTAGCGAGTTGTGTACAAAAAAACGCCCAAGGCTAACTTTAAGGCCAACTTTTAGACGTATTCCCACGCATACTCTGGAAATACGGTATAACATTCTCCTCCTTAGAAACATTCGTCCCAATGTTCCTTCTCAAGACCATCGATAAGCTTAAATAGTTTGTAAGTGCCACATGGCCACAAAAAAATAACACTTAGGCATATATGAAAAAGGAAATTTACAAGTAGGAAAGTGAATTACCTGGAGGTGTGGGGAATAGGTGAGGATACTTCTGCCTCATGTCCTCCTCAGCTTCCCACGTCATCTCCTCCCTGAGCTCTGCACAAGCCACAAGACTTTGCCACGCCCCTTGGTCCGCACGCCTAACCCGACGATCGACATTCGCTATGGGAATCTCTCTCATACGATAACCCTCGGTCACTGGACATCACAATCGGGTGTACCCTAGATGGATCCCCGATACATCTCCTCATAGATCGTGAAAACGTGAAAACCGGACGGACCAGATCCAACTCATAAAGTACCCCGCAGAATCAATGTACCTTGGTGAGTTTCCTTCTTCCGAATCTCATCACACCCTTCATGGTGACACTTTAGGAAAACCCAATCATGAACCTCGAACTCAAGATGCCGACGACGATGATCTGCATACGATTGCCGACTACGAATATTAGCCGCTCTCGGATAAGCTTCACCTTATCCACTGCCTGCTGCACCAAATCTGGTCCCACTAGCTGCCCCTCGCCTACATCGAACCAACCTATAGGCGATCTGCACTTCCTCCCATACAAGGCCTCATAAGGCGCCATCTGTGTTATACCCCGTATTTCCAGAGTATGTACGTAAGGACGTACGTAGAAAATTTGAAACTTGTAATTAGGCTTGGCCGAATTAACTTTGTTCACAACACCCGGTTAGAGTCGTTTTTTGACGAAACGTTTCCACAACTTTCGTAGGGGAATTTCCGGCTATGTCATTTATTATTTTTGCGGATTTTTCCGAGAGACGTAAAATCTTGGACCAACGGGAGGGTGACATGTGTCACCCTCACATTGGAAGCTTTGGACGGCATTATGGACGATTTGGGCTTAAGGGAGTAGGTAGGATATTTTGTGTTGGTTGGTGTGGTAGATGGATAAGGTGTACTTGGGTGAATCTTGGCCTTACACTTGTGTAGCACTTGGCTTGATCTTGGCCATTGGTTGGCCATTGGTTGGCCTATAAATACCACCCTATGTTGAAGACTTTCTTCATCCTAAAATCTTCTAAGTGTTAAAATCCCTCCCTCTTCCTTCTTGTGGTTCTCGTCCAAGAGCCTTCCCCCTCCCCCTTGAGTGGCCTTGTGGCCGAGAGCCTCCCCCTCTCCCCTTTGTGGTGCTAGCCGTGGGGTACCCCCCCCTAGCCTAGTTGCTTTCGGAGAATACCCCTCTTGGTAGAAATACTCTCAAAAGTATTGTTATAATGCCCAAATTACCTTAGCAGATATACCTTGTAGTATTCTAAGGTTATACCTATACAAAAGCCCGTAAATACTATTATACTTTCCACAATACAAAACCGAACCCTAAGTAAATCTTCACCCGTAGTTGAAGTTATAAGTAGAAGTTGGTTAGAACTTCTGAGGGTTGTTTGGAGCGGGTCGGAGCGCACGGAGTAGGAGCTAAACCTTGCTCAGGATCGACATTTAAACTCGGATAATTATGGGCTTATCGAGGTAAATATCTTGTCCCTCTATTGTAATTGGAAATTACATGATTGTTAGACTATATAGTTGAAGTATACTATATATATAAAACTGAACGTTGTTATCGGCAATGTCTTTTGACTTAAGCCTGAATAATAAGAAACCTTTTCGAAAGAAGAGTACTGAACTGTATTTACATAGGACTGTATTACAGTAGACTTGTGTAGCTTTTCTGTGGAGTATAATTGTACCCGTTCGGGTTAGATGTATAACCCCCCCTGGTTGGCTTGGTAGCCGGCCTCGATTAAGGAGGAGATTTACGCTGTTGGGGGAGGTCACGAATTTTCGGTAGAATGTTCGACGATGAGGTCTAACTGTTAATAAGAGCCTTGTGGCCTTATAGGTTGAAGTACTACGTGTGGCGCGATCTACTTGGCTTAAGGAGTAGCCGACGGTTGGAAGTACTTGGAGCGTTTTTCTATTAGTCGATACTGCCGCGAGGTATGTGAACCTCTTCCTATCTCTTCTAGCATGATATGTGTGAACTATGTAGTACGGTAGACGATACGTGCTAAATGTATTTGATTGGTTTAAAACATAAAGTGTTATAACGGCTTTATGGGAAGTTGGTTATAATACTTTATGTTGGTAAGAATATACTTGTGGTTTTTAAAAGGTAAATCGATTTGAACTATAAGCGGCTTGTTATGTGTTAATAAAGAACTTGAAGTATTTCAAAAGATTTTGAATCATTTTGAAAGAAGTAATACTTGGTTTTTGAAAACTTAAGCGTTATACTAGCGTTATGGGAAGTTAGGTATAACGACTTAAAAATGTTTTACTGATTTCGGAAATCAGAATGTGTACCGACAAACCACTGCAGCGTTAATAAAAGGAAATGTTTTGTGATTAAGTATTATTAAAACCAGAGAAACTTCCATCCGCATAAGCTAAGATGAGACAAAATGATATTTCTAGATCATGGTCTTTGTAATAAGATTGTTATAAACAAGAATATCCTACTCACATATAAGGCTTATGTTTCTCAGATAGTGTAAAAGAGAATTATATTCTTAAATGAATAAGACTATGAACTACGAAACCCTTCTAAGATAAGAAACGTGAACATTTGAAATTAGGCAAACCCGACGCTTTGGATAATAATGTTGTTACTTGATTTTACAAAGATAAGTGTTTGGATTTACCTCAAAAGATAATCACTCGATTTTCATATACTACGTATTGTGTGACTTTTGGGAAAGTAACATATCTTTTAAAAAGTTAATGTATGAAGTACTTTGGGGATAGAAACCCAACATGTTGACATAGAGTAGAAAGTACCTTGTGGTATAACTTGATTGTGTTGGTTTGTGATAGCCTTGTAATACTTTCTTGTTGATTGATAAGTAAATGTGCTAGGACGCTACGTGTGTTAGTATCTTGTGATGTTTGTGTAAAGGGTTCCTGATTGTGAACTATCAATCGTTATGATAGTATTGTACCATTCATCTTGACTTATTTCCGAGGTTGTCGCCTCCACGCGGGTAGACTCAGCGGGTCTAGTGACCTATGATTCGAGAATACCTACGCGGATCCAGTGATCCATGCGGAGCTACGAGAGTTCCAGTTAGCGCGTCCTTTACGGGCATGCGGTCCATGTGGCCATGCGATCGCGAAGTCGGGGCGATGCCGGGAGTAGCTACCCTCGATGCGGAATACCTCACGCGGGCCGATGAGATTGGCCTACGCGGAGTGCGGGAAGTTCGAGTGGCTAGACGCGCACATTAGATATCGCGGGCAAGTGGCCGCCTTTGATCATGTGACGATGCAGACAGATCTTATGATACGATTCATGACCTTGTTGGTACTATGGTGTTAGTAGTCGGCTATGCCTTCGTACTTACCCCGTACGGTTTTATTATGGCACAGGTGGGACCTGGTGTTCATGTGTGTTCCTTGGTGCTTTTATATCATAAACTGCCGGCAGTGAGGAAGGTATTCCACGGGCACGATTGATGTTGTGGGCGTGAGACCCATTGTTATGTTTGAGTGATGACTTGATGGCGTGAGTCCCTGACTTGATATGACTGTTTATTTATTGTGAACTGTAGTTTGGTTATCATACATGTCTCCTGCTTTATATAGACTACTATGATTTCATTTACAATATTTTTCATTTCATACTGTACTTGTCTTGACCTCCTTCCGGGGGCTGCGTCATGCCGCAGTAAAGGTACACCGATCGTTGATCCTCGCTCTAGTGGTCACGATTCGTTTGGGAAGCTCCGTTCCTCCGAGGCTTATCTTGGTATAGTCCCCTGTTGTAGGTGCTTACGTTCAGGGTATGACGGTCCTCGACCGTCGTTGTTGTCATATCATTCGTAGAGGTCCTGTAATCGTTGTGGTGGTTTGTAAAAGGATTAAACTGCTCGAGTTGAAAGAGTTGTTGTTTCTATATATACCGGCGTAACCGCTTTTGGTTAGCCTGCCTTCTTAATTTCACCGTCTTATTACATCGTTTCATGTATTGTCTTTATGTTCCGATTACTCGATGTATGTCTACTGGGTGCGGTAGGCATCCACGCCCGGTTCGGTCGTGACAATCAATCTCGGAGTGGTAGCTATTATTATACGCGAACTCAACTAGAGGCAAATGATCCTCCCAACTACCATCGAAGTCAATAACACAGCTCGCAGATATCCTCAAGAGTCCGGATAGTGCGCCTGCCGCCTGCTGCATACGTGGATGAAATGCGATCGTGCTCACCGCTGCCCCTAAACCCTCGGAAGGACCTCCAGTTAGCCGAAATCGGGCTCCTGCATCGATATGATCGAAGTAGGGACTCATGCGATCGACGATCTCTGATGTAAAGTTCGCATAATCCTCACCAAAAGTCGTCCGGACGGAAGAAAGTGGGCTGATTTCACACCGCCGACGATAACCCATATAGAATCATGTCTCCTCCGAGTGCGAGGTAATCCCGTGATGAAGTCCATGTTGATTACCTCCCACTTCCGTGTCGGGATCTCTATCGCCAGAATAAACCACCAGCCTCGTGCTCTACCTTCACCGCCGACAACACGGGCACCGAGCTACGAACTCGCAACGCCCCTCTTCAAGCCATCCCACCAATACAGATCTAAGGTCGTGGTACATCTTGGTCGACTCGGATGGATGAGTAACGCGCTACGTGTGCTTCCCAAGAACTCGCCGAAGTCCTCAAACGTTCGGGACACACAACCAGCCTCAAACCTTAGCACCCCATCGTGCTACCTCAAAAGGACCCTTGCCTCACGTAAGAGTCAGATCACGATATCGAATCAAAGCCGATCTCGAATCGCTGCCTCTTCACCTCTCGACGATGGAAGACTCGGCAACCTCACGAACTCTAACCCCATCGCTATCGTAATCAATCAAGCGGACACCAAGGCTCGCTAATCGATGCAAATCACGAACCATGTCCTCCTCTCTAGTCGCACATCCGATAGGCTCCCATCGACCTACGACTAAGAGCATCCGCCACAACATCGCCTTCCGGGTGGTACAGATATCAACATCGTAATCCTTAAGCAACTCTAACCACCGCTCTCGCCGTAAGTTCACTCCTCCGTGAAGATATACCGGAGGCTCTTGTGGTGCGTAAAAATATCCACGTGAACCCCATACAAATAGTGCCTCCGGATCTTCAAAGCGTGAATCACACCGCTAACTCCAAATCATGGGGGTAGTTCCTCGTGTTTCTTCACCGCTGACGATATGCTATAACCCCGCCATGCTGCATCAACACACATCCCAACCCGATGCCCGACGATCACAATACACGACATAACCATCCGACCTCCGGAAGAGTAAGAACGAGGCGCCGTTTCTCTTTTCAAAGAATCGAAACCCCGCCACAAGCATCACCATCTGAAACTTGGCCGCCTTCGAGTCACCTAGTCAATGGTGCAGATAGAAGCAAACTTCTCCACGAACCGAGATAATATCTCGCAAGGCCCGTAAAATCGCGAACCTCGCCGGAGTAGAGGTTTAGGCCAAGTCCCGATCGCTTCGATCTTGCCGTATCCACTGAATGCCATCACCCCGACAATATGCCCAAGAAACTCCATCAAGTCAACCAAAACTCACATTTGGAAAACTTGGCGCACAATTCGGTCCCGAGAATCACAAGATCCCCTGCTTCGCACGCATGCTCGCTCTGAGCGAGAATAAACCAAGATATCATCAATGAACACTATCACAAACGTGTCCAAAATGGTTTGAACACTCGGTTCATCAAATCCATGAATACACGAGCATTGGTCAACCCAAAAGACATGACCGAACTCATAATGCCTGCATCGGTCCGAATGCACCCAGGGACATCCACCTCAAAACGAACTCGATGATAGCCCGATCGCAGATCAATCTTGAGAAACATCTCGCGCTCGCAATCGGGTCGAACAAATCATCAATCCCGGAAGGGGGTATCTGTTTAATGGTCACCTTGTTCACCGCTCGTAGTCAACACACATGCGCAACGCCCCGCCCTTCTTCTTCACGAACAATACGGCGCTCCCGGGGAGAAACACTAGGCCCGGATGAAGCCCTTTCTCCAAAGAAATCCCTGGCGATCCTTCAACTCTCTCAACTCGGCAGGTGCCATTCTGTATGGCGGAATGGAAATAGGCCGAGTGTCTGGCAACACATCTATATAAAACTCGATCTCCCTCTCAGGAGGGATACCCGGAGGTCGCCCGAAACACGTCGGGAATTCTTCACCACCGAATCGATCAAATCTGTACCGCAGCCTTCAAGATCAAACACCAACGAGATGGTAGATATACCCTTCGCACTATCTTCCTAGCCTTGAGGTAGGAAATAAACCTACCCCTACGATACCGTGCTCCTCCCACTCAACAACCGGCCTCGTGAAACTGGAACTGCATTACTCTCTCTGCAGTCTACATTGGCGTAGCAAGAAGCTAGCCAATCCATCCCCATGATCACGTCAAGTCAATCATCTCCAACTCTATCAGTCGGCCAGGGTCCGACGATCAGAATGGTCACAGACAAGCTCTATATACCCGCCGAGCTACCACCAAATCACCCATCTGGCGTAGCTACCTCGAAAGGGTCTATGGACTCGTGCTCTATCCCTATCCTACTAGCAACAAGGGGAGATATATAGATGAGTAGAACCCGGATCTATCAAAGCATACACATCAAACCAGAACCGATAAGGTACTGTGGACGACATCGTGTGAGGCCTCACGATCCCGCTTACCGGACAAAGCATAAATGCGGTTCGAGGACCGCTAGAATCGGACCCGCGCCACGACCTCCGCCGCGACCCGGGTCCATGAGTACCTTGCTCCGGCGAGTAATCGCTTGGGATGAAGAAGCGCAATGCACTCGCAGATCGGGCCCTACTACCGCCGCCGGCCTGACAAACTCGCAAATGACCTCGCGCTACAAGTAGCAGGCTCCTGAGTACGGCTCGAATGGTATATACCACAACGGGCACATCGAAAGCGGACTCGAGCAGTTAGCACCCCTTCTACCGAAATCAAGTCCGGGCCCCGACCGCCCCGATCGCCTGGGCGTACCGAAAATGAGGTAGAGCGCTCATACCGGCCGTGGTGCAACCGACTTCGCGATGCCGCCACCCCGAGAACCACCAAAAGAACCGCCGTCTTGGCCTTCTTCTCGCCGATATCGCTTACCCGCGGTCTCTACGCCTCGCATCCTAGTGCATGAGCTGCATACGGGTTATGTCCATGCCTGGCTGAAGGGACACACCCGCACAAGACTCGCCATGTAATCATCTAGCCAGTGACATAGCGATGCACCCGGCCCTCCATCTCTCGCTACGGCGAGGACATATCGAGCCAAAGAATCAAACTCGACATTGTACTCCTCACCGCAAGGCCCTCCCGTCTCAAAGAACAAGAATCTATCGGCTGCGGCCCTCCTCATCCGCGGAGGCAAGAAGTGTGTGAGAAAAACCTCTCAAAACTCATCCCATATGGCCGAGGTGCATGCTCTCCCGAAAGCTCCCATGAATCAAAACCAATCGATTGCGGTATCACGCACCGATGCGAACCGGCGTCACGACTCGCCTCTCGAGGCCTTGATCACCCGCATGATCCTTCAGAATGACGGATGAACTCTCGCGATCATCCTCCGCCTCGACCAGTAAAACTCGGGCGGCTACAACTCAAGAAATCTCGTAGCCTCAAACTATTCGCTTCGGTGCACCACGCGCGATCGAGCCGAGCCGAATCGAACCGCCGATCCAAATTTCTCTCGTATCGGGCCACAACTCTAGCCAATAGTTGGGCTATCTCTTGTACCCTAACTCTCCGCCCAGCCGTGGGACGAGGTGTGGTACTGTGGTCTCGCTGGGCCGGGCGGCGCCATAGAACTCGCCGTCTTTGGTATAGATCGGGCCCGAGCCCTCGTGACTGGGTGTCTCGCTAGCGCCTCGGCCGCCTTGCCCTTCGGGCCCGGTTGCCTTACGTGGAGGCATAATCAGCACAGAAAGGAATACGTTAGAGGGTCCAACCTATAACACAGCCTCTAGAGCACGATCTCGTAATGAGAAGAATGGAAACCAATCCTAAATATCCTATAGCCTCCTGATTATTGGTGGTGCACAACACACCGATAATCAAGACTTACTAGATACGGCCTGTAGACACTTTCCGAGGATTAATCGCTCGATACCACTTTTGTCACGACTGCCCGGCTCGTGGATCGTGCCTACCGGCACCCAAGTAGTCATACATCGAGTAACCACTGGAAATATAAAACAAGACAGAAACATAGTAAAAAAAATGTGCTTTATCGATGAAAAGCTTGCATTACGGCATAATATAAATAACTCAAGTTTTGCGCTACATCCCAACTGCATAATAGTACTACTGCACTTCTAAGGAAGTAAACAACTATGGCGACAGTGTTCCGCCATACCTCGATCAGACAAAACTATCTACAATACAGGAGATCATACCTAAAAGTAGAGCCTCCGGAGAAGATGGAGCTCACGACACCAACGCAAAGATCCTAAGGATGTGGATCTAGCACCGCTGCCCTTACCGCGGCATGAACGCAGCCCGGGCGAGGTCAAGACAACAGTACCAAGTATGTGAAACTATAAGAACTGAAATGAAATCAAAGTATTTAAAACCTTTTCACAAATACAATCAGTTCAATTGCACATAATGCCACATCACAAACAACAATAAAGAATAGGAAAATCAGAATAGTCTATTCTAGGCCGCGAATGATCAAGCAAGGCCAATCGCCCATAGTATCATTCTGCGTGCCTAGTCCTCGACTTCCGCACCGCATAGTCACACATGCACCCGCCTGAGGGATTCCTCGCATCGGGGGCAGCCACCCCCCGGCATCCGCCTAGGCTCCCGCAACCCGCATAGCCTCAAAAGACCGCATAGTCTCAGCAGACCGCATAGGAATCCCCGTGATCAAAGCAAACGCCTAATGATCAATCTCGAGCATACCGGCCCGCATAGTCTCACAGACCGCATAGCCGTATAGACCAAGATCAAGGGGCAAGCCCTGTGATAACGATCGAGGGGTAGGTGATACAATAACAAGACAACGGACTTACGGTTAGCAACGTAAGCACGCAAGAATGACCCCTTACACAAAGATTTCAAGACACTAACCTGTAGCATCGTAATATGTCTACTTATCACACAAATCTTATTACACTTAACAGAATCAATACAAGGCTTTTATAAACAAACAAGTAAATGCCTTTTTATCTTTCTTAAGTTGTTATACCTAACTTCCCATAAAGCTAGTATAACTCTTAAGCTTTTGTTTTAAAACCAAATATTTATCTTCGTTAAAAAAATGATTCAAGATTCTTTGAAATGCTTTCGCTTCTTACTATTCAAAGTGCTTAAGCCGTGAGGCATTCCGTAAGTATTATTCAAAGCTTAAGCCAGGCATTGCCGTAAGTATTATTCAGCTTAAGTCAAAGACATTGCCGTAGTTATTATTCGATTAACACATGTACGTCACCGTACTATATATATATTGTAAAATATCATGCTTTAGGAAGAATCACATACCTTCTCGTGAAAACCACCGCCAAGTCAATATGTCGCGCGCAGAGAGTCAGCCTATAATAGTCACAGACATCTATCAAAGACTACTCTGAAGGTCATTCTAAACAGAGGGTTCATAATTCTACGGAAAGTCGGGCAGCACTTCCCTACCCGGTGAGCTATATAAGCATAGTTCAATTATTCATCTTTTAAACCCTTCTACTGTGATAACAGTTCAATTCTATTCTGCAATATTCTTCTAAGTATTTATACTTATTCTTATACTACTACAGTAAGTATTCTCTAATTCAAAAGAGGGTTAGGATTAGTTACCTCGGTAAGCCCAATAATATCCTAGATAAAGTCGCGCCTGAGCAAGGTTTAGCTCCTAAGTTGTACGCTCCGGTAGCTCCAAGAAACCTTAGAAGTTCTTAACAACTTCTACAAAGGACTAAGGGATTTGGGCTAGGGTATTTTGGGAATTATAACAATACTAGAAGACAACTTTTCTACCAAGGGAGGGGGGTAGATTTCGCCGAGGCTATGGGGGGTAGGCCCTCGGCCAAACTCACTCAAAGGGGAGGGGAGGTGTTGGATGAAAGGCTTAAGGGAGAGGAGAGGATTTTTCAAGACTTGGAAGATAACTTTGTGGATGAAGAACTCTTCATCTAAAGGGGGGTATTTATAGCTCAAGCCTTGGCCAACCAATGGCCAAGATGAAGACAAGTGCAAGGCAAGTGTAGGGTGAGGATTAACTCCACACAAATATCCTACCAACTCCTTGACTTGTGCACAAGGCACAAAAAACGTGCTCACCTTTGCCCAATTCGTCCCAATGGACGATTTCAAGTCCATCAATTGGAGGGTGACAAGTGTCGCCCTCCCGTTGGTCCAAAATGTTTCGTCTCTCTAAAAATCCGCAAAAATTAGTAATGGCATAGCCGGAATTTTTCCTACGAAAGTCGTGGGAAACGCTTCGTCGGAAAACGATTCTTTTAGCGAGTTGTGTACAAAAACGCCCAAGGCTAACTTTAAGGCCAAACTTTTTGTACGTATTCCTCACGCATATACCGAAATACGGGTATAACACTTCACTCGAGATCGTGCCTTAGAGCTATGTTATAAGTTGGACCTCTAACGTATTTCTTTTACTCGATTATGCCTCCACGCAAGGCAACCCGCCCGTGGCGGCAAGGCACCGAGGAGTCGCTAGTAGGACACCGAGGGTCACGAGGGCCCAGGCCCAGACTTTACCCGAGGCGATACCTCAGACGGCGAGTTCTACGACGCCGCCCCAAAGAGAGAGTTTAGAGTCGCAGCGGCCACGAGACCACAAGACTGCGCCTCACCCACACCGAGCAGAGGAGATGGGTTACAGGGAGATGGCCCAGTTACTAGCCAGGATTGTGGCCAGACATGAGGATAGGCTGGACGCAGCAGTTCCAGTAGCACCCGTGGTTCACCCCAGATCGGACAGCTTGAGACTACGGGATTTTCTGAGTTGTAGCCCGCCAGAGTTCTACGGGTCGAGGCCTGAGGATGATCCGCAGGAGTTCATCCGACAGTTACAGCGGATCATGAGAGTGATCAGGGCTTCGGAGACCGAGTCAGTGGTCTTAGGTTCACATCGGCTGCGTGATACTGCAGTCGACTGGTTTGATTCGTGGGAGCTGTCCCGGGGAGAGCATGCACTTCCAGCGGTATGGGACGAGTTCTCGGAGGCTTTTCTCAGCCACTTCTTGCCTCCGCAGATGAGGAGAGCACGGGCCGACAGGTTTCTGATGCTGAGACAGGGAGGACGTACGGTTCGGGAGTACAACGTGGAGTTCGACTCGTTGGCTCGATATGTCCCTGCGTTAGTGGCAGATATGGAGGATAGAGTGCACCGCTACGTCACGGGACTGGATGACTACTTGGCAGAGTCTTGCTCAGGTGTGGCTCTTCAGCCGGGCATGGACATTGCCCGCATTCAGGCTCATGCACTTGGGTGCGAGGAGCGTAGAGGCCGACGGGTTGACCGATATCAGCAGAAGAAGGCCAAGACGGCCGGATCTTTTGGTAGCTCTCGGGGTGGACGATCTCAGCAGCAGACTAGATTTGCACCACAGCCAGCTCAGAGCACTCCTACACCATCTTCAGGACAGCTAGGGTATCTGGGAAGATCGGGCCCTGTGGCTTGGACTTCCGTGGTAGCAGGGTGCTAACCGTCGAGGTCCTCTCAAAGGTCCGTGTGGTAGATTCCATCAGGAGTTGTGGTACTACTGGAGTTTGCTACACTTGCGCCAGCAGGGTCACTATGCGAGAGACTGTCCGACGCAGGCGCGCGAGATGGTAGGGTCACCACGGTCTTTCGCCGGGTCTTCATCTCCTATAGTTACTCGCCCCGGAGGGCAGGGTGCTCATGGACCAGCAGGTCGCAGCAGAGGTCGTGGCAGGGGTGTCACGACCCGAACCCGGGCCCGTGACTGGTGCCTTACCCGGGCACCCAAGTAGTCATACATCAGAGTAATCAGCGGAATATAAAATAAGACATGAAACAATTATAAGATAATAAAACAGGCCAACCAAAACGGTTGCCTTCTTGCATATATACAGAATTTTTTGAACAGTTACATCCTTTACAACCCTGCCCACAACAGTACTACAGACCTCTAAGAATGTAACAACAACTATGACGGGACAGGGCCCCGCCATACCCCTGTATGTACAAGAACCTACAACTCAGGGAAACATACCAAAAGATAAGCCTCCGGAGAAACGGGGCTTCCCAATACGCTGAACTGTGATCCTATGAGCGAGGATCAACAACCGGTGTACCTCTACCTGCGGCATGAACGCAGCCCCCCGAAGGAGGTCAGTACAACAGGTACCAAGTATGTGAAACTGAAAAATACTGTAAATGAAATCATAACAGTCTAAAATAAAACAGGAGACATGTATGATAACAAAACTACAGTTCACAACATAAAAACAGTCATGTCAAGTCAGGGACTCACGCCCTTAAAGTCATCCCTCATGCCCGTGGAACTCCTTCCTCACTGCCGGCAGTCTAGGTATAAGTTAGGTGATACGTGTAACATGTCTCGGCCCATCTCATGGACTCGAGGTGGAATCGTATGGAATACATGTCTCGGCCCATCTCATGGGACTCGATAGAAATCGCACATGTCTCGGCCCATCTCATGGGACTCTATAGAAATCGAACATGTCTTGGCCCATCTCATGTGACTCGATAGAAATCACACATGTCTCGGCCCATCTCATGGGACTCGATAGAAATCGCACATGTCTCGGCCCATCTCGTGGGACTCGATAGAAATCGCACATGTCTCGCCCATCTCATGGGACTCGATAGGAATCGCACATGTCTCGGCCCATCTCATGGGACTCGATAGAAATCGCACATGTCTCGGCCCATCTCATGGGACTCGATAGAAATCGGATGGAATACATTCCCGGTTCATCCCATGAACGCGGTGTCGCATGAAATACATTCCCGGTCCATCTCATGGACGCGGTGTCGTGTGGCCCTAACATCTAAACGCTCTTTTAAGATAGATTAAGATAATACCATATGTTCCTTTTAAAACAACTAAGGTAACATTATGCCCTTCTTTTTAAACCAAAACACTTTCCTTCTTGAAGTCAAGTAACAACATTCTTTTCCAAAAGTTCAAGTTTGCCTAATTTCAAATATTCACATTTCTTATTTTCGAAAGGTTTCATAGTTCATAGTCTTAATCTTTTAATAACATAATTCTCCTTTTAAAACAGTTGAGTAATATATGCCTTATGTGTGAGTAGGTTATTCTTGTTTATAACAATCTTATTAAAGCAGCCATGATCTAGGAAATGTAATATCATTTTGTCTCATCTTAACTTCTATGCAGATGGAGGTTTCTACTGGTTTTAATATAATTACTTATTTGTCAATACATTTTCCTTTATTAACGCTGCAGTGGTCTGCTCGATACTTATTCTCATTTCCGAATCAAGAAACATTATTCTTTTAAAAACCAAGTACTCATTACTCACGAATGAGGTTTCACACTTTTTAACAAAATTCATATCAATTCAATTAAGTCAAGCCTCTTGTCTTTTGAGATCAAGTCTCTTAACTTCTAAAATCAATAACCCATTCTTTTTATTACTCTTAAGTCGTTATACCTAACTTCCCATAAAGCTAGTATAACTCTTAAACTTTTAAAACCAAGTATTACTCTTCTTTCAAAACGATTCTTAATTCTTTTTGAAATACTTCAAGATTCTTTATTATTTAAAACTCAAGTCAGAAGACGTCAAGTAAAACCATGCTCAGTTAACACACGTACGTCTACCGTACTATATATACTCTTTTAAAATATCATGCTCAAGAAGATAGGAAGAATCACATACCTCGCGACGATTATCGACTATTAACAAATAGCTCCAAAGTACTGTAATCCGGCTAGCCCTTTCCACCCTTCGAGTAGAATACGCTACTTGCAGTACTTCAACCTATAACGGTCATACAAGTCTATCAACGTCTAGACTACTCTGTAGAATAATTCTAGATACAGATTCCTTATTCTACGGAAAATTGGGCAGCACTTCCTACCACAAACTATCCAATTCTCATCAGAATACGGTCACATGTAAGTACAATTCAGTCTTCTTCTTTAATATTCTTCTGATGTGATTTCAGTTCAATTCTTTTCTGTAATATCCTTCTATTACAGTTCTATTCTCTTCTGTAATACCCTTCTATGAATCTAATATTCATTTCTATACTACTACAGTATGTAATTCCCAATTACAATAGAAGGACACGAGTATTTACCTCGATAAGCCCAAAATTATCCAAGTTTTAATGTCGATCCTGAGCAACGTTTAGCTTCTATTCTGAACGCTCCAACCCGCTCAAAACAACCCTTAGAAGTTCTACGCAACTTCTTCTTAATACTTCAACCAACTGTGAAGATTTTCCTTAGGGTTTCGTTTTTGTGACTGAAGGGAAGTATAAAAGTATTTCTGGGCTTTTAGTATAGGTGTAACCTTGGAATACTATAAGGTATATGGGCCAAGGTATTTTGGAATAATAACAATACTTGGAGAGTATTTTTCTACAAAGGGGGGGTGTATTTTACGAAAACAACTAGGCAAGGGGGGGTATACTCTCGGCCAAGGGCCTTCTCAAGAGGGAGGGGTGGCTTTGGACGAAAACTTTAAGAGGGAGGGATAGGGATTTTTGCCTTGGATTTTTACAAGTGTGGATGAAGAAATGTCTTGCATTAGAGGGGTATTTATAGGCCAACCAATGGCCAAGATCAAGACAAGTGGTGTGCAAGTGTAGGGTGAGGATTTATCCATGTGTCCTTATCCATCTACTACACAAAATATCCTACCTAACCCTTGACCAAAAGAAAGGCACAAAAAACGTGCCAAGAGCCTCAATTTGCCGTCCACTTGAGGGTGACAAGTGTCACCCTCTCGTTGGTCCAAAATATTTTATCTCTCGGAAAAATCCGCAAAAATAATAAATGACATAGCCGTATTTTTCCCTTCGCAAAGTTTGGAAAACGTTTCGTCGGAAAACAATTCTTTTTGGTAGCTGTGTACAAATTTCGTCTCTAATGCCTACTTAAGGCTAAAAACTTTTGTACGTACGCCCTCACGTACATACTCTGGAAATACGGGGTATAACAAGGGGTCCCAGTTCCAACGGTCCTCAGAACCGCATTTATGCCTTGTCCAGCCGACAGGACCAGGAGGCGTCACCGGATGTCGTCACAGGTACTTTATCAGTTTCATGTTGTGACGTGTATGCCTTGATAGATCCGGGTTCTACTTTGTCCTATATATCTCCCCATATAGCTAGTAGGATAGGGATAGATCCTGAGTCCATAGACCCTTTTGAGGTAGCTACGCCAGTGGGTGATTCGGTAGTAGCTCGACGGGTATATAGGGCTTGCCCAGTGTCCTTATGCAGTCGTCAGACCCTAGCCGACTTGATAGAGTTGGATATGACCGATTTTGATGTGATCATGGGTATGGATTGGTTAGCTTCTTGCTACGCCAATGTAGACTGCAGGGAGAGAGTGGTACGGTTCCAGTTTCCTGGGGAGCCGGTTATTGAATGGGAGGGGAACACTGTGTCGCCGAGGGGTAGGTTTATTTCTTACCTCAAGGCTAGGAAGATGGTGCGGAAGGGGTATATCTACCATCTCATTCGGGTGTTTGATCACGAGGTCGCGGTACAGATTTTCGCCGATTCAGAGTCGAGAGTTCCCAGATGTGTTTCGGATGACCTCGGTATCCTCCCGAGAGGAGATAGAGTTTTGTATCGATGTTGCGGACACTCGGCCTATATCCATTCCGCCATACAGAATGGCACCTGCCGAGTTGAGAGAGTTGAAGGACCAACTGAGAGATTTGCTGGAGAAGGGCTTCATCAGGCCTAGTGTTTCTCCCCGGGAGCGCGTATTGTTCGTGAAGAAGAAGGACGGACGCTGCGCATGTGTGTTGATTACGTGCAATGAACAAGGTGACTATTAAGAACAGATACCCCCTTCCCAGGATTGATGATTTGTTCGACCAGTTGCAGGGTGCGAGATGTTTTTCCAAGATTGATCTGCGATCGGGCTATCATCAGGTGCGAGTTAGGAAGGCGGATGTGCTTAGGACTGCATTCCGGACCCGGTACGGGCACTATGAGTTCAGGGTTATGTCTTTCGGTTTGACCAATGCTCCGGCGGTATTCATGGATTTGATGAACCGAGTGTTCAAGCCATTTTTGGATACGTTTGTGATAGTATTCATTGATGACATCTTGGTTTATTCCGCCAGAGCGGAGTACGCGAGCATTTGGCGATGAGAGTTCTCAGACCAGCGTTGTACGCCAAGTTTTCGGTGTGAGTTTTGGTTGGCTTCGTGGCGTTCTTAGGGCACATTGTCAGCCGATGGTATTCGGGTGGATACGCCAAGATCGAGGCGATCGAGTTGGCCTAGACCTACTCCGGCGAGGTGCACAACTTTCGGGCCTTGCAGTTACTATCGGAGGTTCGTGGAGAAGTTTGCTTCTATTTCGCACCTTTGACTAAGTCGACTCGTAAGGCGATTTCAGTGGAAGAATGCTTGTGAGGAGGGCTTCCGGTTACTGAAAGAGAGATTAACGACCGCCCCAGTTCTTACACTTCCTGAGGGTCTAGACGGCTATGTGGTGTATTGTGATGCGTCAGACATCGGGCTTGGATGTGTGTTGATGCAGCTGTTATACCCCGTAGTTGCAGGGTATGTATGTGAGGACGTACGTACGAGAGTACGGCAGAAATTTTGAAAAGAAAGAAAGATGTGAGTTTTCGACGGAAAAGTTTCCGGTTATTTGTGAAGAAAAGGTTCGTTAATGGAATTGGATTCCCGATTTGGTATTTGGACTTCATGGATTATATTAGAATTTTGAGATTTTATTTTGGAAATGGTCACGTGGGGCCCACGGAGAAATTTACTGTTTTGTAGGGCCCACTTTGTTTTGAGATTTTGGCCATTGTGGATATTTTTGGAAGACGTTTTTGAGGGCCAATAGGAGGGTGACACGTGTCACCCCGCCAGTGGCTCGCCGAATGACATTTGTGCACAACACCTTTAGAGTCGCCGACTAAACGTTTTACATAACTTGCGAAGGGAAAATTCGGCTATGTCGTTTTGTATTTTTGCGGATTTTTCCGAGAGACGAAACATTTTTGGACCAACGGGAGGGTGACACTTGTCACCCTCATCGACTGAAAGAGGCCACGGCAGGAGGTTTTGAGGCCCTTTTCTTGGGTCTTTGTTTTGTGAGGGATTTAAGGAGTAGGTTAGGGTGCACTTGTGCCAATCTTGGCCATCCACTTGCCCCCCACATGGCTTGATCTTGTCCGTTGGTGCCCCTATAAATACCCCCTTGCTTGAAGGTTTTTCTTCATCCCTCAATTCATTCTAAGTCTTGAAAACTCTTTCCCCCCTTTGTGTTGTTCTCGTCCTAGCCTCTGCCCCTCCCCTTGTGTGGCCTTGTGGTCGAGAGCCTCCTCCCCTTTGTGGTGCTAGGTGGGGTACCCCACTAGCCTAGTTGTTTTCGTATAATACCCCTCCCTTGTGGCATTGAAATACTTCTCCTAGTATTGTTATAATGCCCAAAATACCTTAGCCTTGTACCTTGTAGTATTCCAAAGATACCTCTATACGTAGAGTCCGGAAATACTACCTTTTGTCCTTTTTAGTCTCAAACCGAAACCCTAAGGAAATCTTCATAGTTGGTTGAAGTATTTGAGTAGAAGTTGGTTAGAACTTCTAAGGGTTGTTTGGAGCGCACGGAGTAGGAGCTAAACCTTGCTCAGGATCGACATTATAACTTGGATAATTTTGGGCTTATCGAGGTAATTATCTTGTCCTCTATTGTAATTGGAAATTACATGTTTGTTAGAATATATAGTTGAAGTATACTATATATGGAACTATACTTAGTATTCGCAATGTCTTTTGACTTAAGCTGAAGAATAAAGAATCGAATCGAATCGTATTTACATGGGGTATTGCGAGACTTGTGTAGTATTGAGTAGAATTGTACACGCCCAGGTTAGACGTAAACCCCTCGTTGGCTTGGTAGCCTCGATAGAGAGAGGAGATTTACGCTGCATGTGGAGGTCGCGAATTTTCTGTAGAAAGATAGTAACTTGTGTTTTGGGGTTAATAGACGTTGTGACCTTTATAGGTGAAAGTACTAAGAGTAGCGTATTCTACTCGAGGAGTGGAAAGGGCTAGCAAGGTTGTAGTACTTGGAGCATTTTGCTTATTGTCGATAAATCGTCGCGAGGTATGTGAACCTCTTCCTATCTCTTCTAGCATGATATGTGTGAACTATGTAGTACGCATACGTGTTAACTGTGTTTGATTGTTCTTAAAACATAAAGTGTTATAACGGCTTTATGGGAAGTCGGTTATAACAGCTTTATGTAGGTAAGAAAATACTGTGTGGTTTTAAACTGATGTGAATTATAACTGGCTAAGTCATAATAAAGAACTTGATGTATTTCAAAAGATTTATAAATCGTTTTGAAGGGAGAGTAACACTTGGTTTTATTTAAAGGGATAATGTTTTACTGATTTCGGAAATCAGAATGTGTATCGACAGACCACTGCAGCGTTAATAAAGGAAAATGTATTGAATAATGATGTATCGTATTAAAACCAGTAGAAACCTCCATCTGCATAGAAACTAAGATGAGACAAAATGATATTACATTTTCTAGATCATGGCTGCCGTAATAAGAATGTTGTAAACAAGAATAACCTACTCTCACGTGAGACATATATTACTCAATTGTTCTAAAAAGGAATCAAGTGATTAAGTTTGGGAACTATGAAACCATTTGAAAATGAGAAGCTTGAGTAATTGAAACTAGGCAAACGGGAACTTAGGAAAAGAATGTTGTTACTTGATTTTGAAAAGGAATGTGGGTTGGTCATTCTAATACTACGGGTATCGGGTGACTTTTATAATAGTAATGGACCTCTTTTAAAAGAACTTAACGTATGTAGTACTTTGGGGTTAAAAACCCGGACTTTGGCATAAAATGAAAGTACCTTGAGTTGTGTGAAACTTGCCTATGCTTGTTGTTGTGAAACTTGCCTATGCTTGTTGTTGTGAAACTTGCCTATGCTTGTGATGATAGCCTTTGTTGTGCAAGTGTGGTATTTCTGTGTTACCGCGTCTCTCGATAGAGGGCCGGTCGACTTGTTGAGAACTTACTTGACGCGTCTTTGGCGGTGATGGAGAATTCCACGTATGTTTCCATTTTGATTATCGTCTTGTTGTTGATGTCACATGGACATGTCTACACCGATGCAGATTCAGGGGCACGCGCGTTACGCGCCGGGTTGATTACCCGATATATTGTTATTATGGTTACATGGACATGTCTACACCGAGGTAGAATTCCGGGCACGTGTGGCCACGCGCAGGTTGATCACCCAAGATATTATTATTGTTGATGTCACATGGACGTGTCTACACCGAGGTAGAATTCCGGGGGCATGTGGCCATGGGGCATTGGTATTATTGTTGCATCATGGACATGTCTACACCGGCGCAGAATCCGGCATGCGCCATGACGCGAACATGATTGATGTTGTGGGCGTGAGACCCATAGTTATATTGAGTGATGACTTGAGGCGTGAGTCCTCGATCGACATGATCGCTTATGTTGTGGAATCGTAGTTTGGTTATCATACATGTCTCCGCTTTATATAGACTAGTATGATTTCATTCTGATTTTTCTGATTTCACATACTTGGTACTGTTATCTTGACCTCCTTCGGCCGAGCGTATAAAGAGGCGAGCATCTCACGCGAACAGCACCAACCGTGGCTCCGTATGGCACGTCCTGAGAAGGTCCAAACCTCATGGATCGCATGCAGTCCGGTACCATTTGTTGGGTCGCCGGAGTGACACTAGAACCTCGCGGCAAAGTGACAAAAGTGGTATCAGAGCAGTTAATCCTCGGAAAGTGTCTACAGACCGTGTCTAGTAGAGTCTTGATTATCGATGTGTTGTGCACCACATCTATAATCAGGAGGTTGCAGGACATTTAGGATTGGTTTCCATTCTTCTCATTCTGAGATCGTGCCTTAGAGCTGTGTTGTAAGTTGGACCCCTCTGACGTATCTCGTTTTTACCAGTTATGCCTCCGCGCAAGGCAACCAGTGCCCAGAAGGGCAAGGCGTAGGAGCCGCTAGTGGATACAGAGGAGCACGAGGCGCAGCGGCCAAGACTGGGTTGTGCTTGACGGCGGGTTTTGGACGCCGCCACCCAAAGAGAGGTTAGAGCCGCAGTAATGGCTGCTGAGACCGCAGTACCTGAGCCTCCAGTCCCACAGTCTGAGGCAGAGGAGATGGGTTACAAGGAGATGGATTCTTGGCCGCTGGTCGTGGCCAGATATGAGGATAGGCTGGATGCAGCAGTTCCAGTTCCAGTAGCACCAGTGGTTCACCCCCGAGCAGATAGTTTGAGGCTGCGGGACTTTCTGAGTTGTAGCCCGCCAGAGTTTTATGGGTCGAGGCCTGAGGATGATCCGCAGGAGTTCATCCGGCAGTTACAGCGGATCATGCGGGTGATCAAGGCTTCAGAGACCGAGTCTGTGACCTTTGGTTCGCATCGGCTGCGTGATACCGCAGTCGATTGGTTTGATTCATGGGAGCTTTCCCGGGGAGAGCATGCACCTCCAGCAGTATGGGATGAGTTTTCGGGGGCTTTCCTCACGCACTTCTTGCCTCCGCAGATGAGGAGGGCACGGGCCGACAGATTTTTGATGCTTAGACAGAGCGGGCGTACGGTTCGGGAGTACAATGTGGAGTTCGACTCATTGGGCCTGCGACGTCCCAGCGTTGGTAGCTAGTATGGAGGATCGAGTGCACCGATATGTTACAGGGCTCGATGATTACATGTCAGAGGCATGTTCAGGAGTAGCTCTTCAGCCGGGCATGGACATTGCCCGCATGCAGGCTCATGCACTGGGATGTGAGGCACGGAGAGGTCGACGGAATGACCAAGATCAGCAGAAGAGGGCCAGAACAACAGGGTCCTTTGGTGACTTTCGAGGCGGACCGCCTCAGCAGCATACTAGTTTTGTACCTCCGCCAGTGCAGAGTGGTCCTCCACAACCTTCAGAGTATTCGGGAGCAGGTCAGGGCTCCAAGGGTTCAGGTTTCCAGGGAAGTAAGGGTGTTGGCCAGATGCGGTCACCCCTACCTCGGTGTGGTCGATGTGGTAGACCGCATTTCGGGGAGTGTCGTGGTGCCAGGGGAGCTTGTTATTTTTGCGGCCAGCAGGGCCATTTTGCGAGGAACTGTCACCAAGGGTAGCACGGATGTTACGACTCACCACCGGATCGATGGCTGGTTCATCGCTTTCATAGCATGCTACTGCAGGCGTGCCTATGATTAGAGTGAGCGGTGGCTTGGTGTATATACTTAACCCTCTATAGTTTTTGTATGCTTGTTATAATGGTCTCATTATTATGTGCTATTTACTAATAGCGTTTTGTTAATTGTTAGTTATTAAACATGCTTAGTTGGGAGGATACGATGGGGCATGGTAAGTGTGAACCTTAGACTATGTCACGGCCGAGACCTTAGGGTAAGGTCGTCTTGAGTTAAAGATTTATTTTATGTTTGACCCTTATCGAGTAGTGGTATACGTGGGATTTATTTGTGTGATAAGTCCGTGGGTAGTGAGATGGAAGTGGTAGCTTTCATGATGTGAGTTAGTAAGATTGTTAGGATCGGGAATAAGAGTTTGGCGCGTTGGTCGGGTTGAGGACCAATTGCGGTCAACCCAGAACCCGGTTTGGGGTGGGGTCAGTTCGGTGGTCCCGCCAGTGGTAGGGTCACGAGGATGCTCGGCCCAAGTTTGTCTGACCATCGTAGGAGTGGGTGGATAGGTTCGACGAAGCGGATCGTGAGGCCGGAATGGCCTTAAGGGAGATTGACGTTAGTATGATGACCAAGTTTGGAGGTAGTAACTCCAAAGGTTGGAAACAGAACCATTGACTGAAGTGTGGTACGGATACTAGAAAGAGTTCGAGTGTTCGAGAAGGGTACAACGAGTTAGGGGAGAAGAGAACGTGGATTAGTTAGTGGCCGTTCGGCGTCGGCAACTTGTTAGAGGAACTTTATCGTTATCCGATTGAGAAGGAACATTCGGACGAATGTTTCTAAGGAGGAGAATGTTATACCCGTAGTTGCGGGTATGTATGTGAGGACGACGCACGAGTGCAGTAAATTTTGAAAAGAAAGAAAGATGTGAGTTTTCGACGGAAAAGTTTCCGGTTATTTGTGAAGAAAAAGGTTCGTTAATGGGAATTGGATTCCCAGATTTGGTATTTGGACTTCATAGATTATATTAGAATTTTGAGATTTTATTTTCGGAAATGGTCACGTGGGGCCCACGGGAGAAATTTACGGTTTTGTGGGGCCCACTTTGTTTTCGAGATTTTGGCCATTGTGGATACTTTTCTAAGACGTTTTTGAGGGCCAATAGAGGGTGACACGTGTCACCCCGCCAGTGGCTCGCCGAATGACATTTGTGCACAACACCCGGTTAGAGTCGTTTTTCGACGAAACGTTTTACATAACTTGCGAAGGGAAAATTCCGGCTATGTCGTTTTGTATTTTTGCGGATTTTTCCGAGAGACGAAACATTTTTGGACCAACGGGAGGGTGACACTTGTCACCCTCATTGACGCAGAAAGAGGCTGGCCAGAGTGGTTTGAGGCCCTTTCGGGTCTTTGTTTTGAGGATTTAAAGAGGAGTAGGTTAGTGCACTTGTGCCAATCTTGGCCATCCACTTGCCCCCACATGGCTTGATCTTGTCCGTTGGTGCCCTATAAATACCCCTTGCTTGAAGGTTTTTCTTCATCCTCAATTCATTCTAAGTCTTGAAAACTCTTTCCCCTTTGTGTTGTTCTCCCTAGCCTCCCCTCCCCTTGTGTGGCCTTGTGGCCGAGAGCCTCCCCCCTTTGAGGTGCTAGCCGTGGGGTACCCCCCCTAGCCTAGTTGTTTTCGTATAATACCCCTCCCTTGAGGCATTGAAATACTTCTCCTAGTATTGTTATAATGCCCAAAATACCTTAGCCTTGTACCTTGTAGTATTCCAAAGATACCTCTATACGTAGAGCCCGGAAATACTACCTTTTGTCCTTTTAGTCTCAAACCGAAACCCTAAGGAAATCTTCATAGTTGGTTGAAGTATTTGAGTAGAAGTTGGTTAGAACTTCTGGGTTGTTTGAGCGCACGGAGTAGAGCTAAACCTTGCTCAGATCGACATTATAACTTGGATAATTTTGGGCTTATCGAGGTAATTATCTTGTCCTCTATTGTAATTGGAAATTACATGTTTGTTAGAATATATAGTTGAAGTATACTATATATGGAACTATACTTAGTATTCGCAATGTCTTTTGACTTAAGCTCAAGAATAAAGAATCGAATCGAATCAGATTTACATAGGACTTGTATCAGATAGACTTGTGTAGTATTCCGAGTAGAATTGTACACGCCAGGTTAGGCGTGTAAACCCCCTGGTTGGCTTGGTAGCCGCCTCGATAGAGAGGAGATTTACGCCATGTGCGGGAGGTCTTCTGCGAATTTTACGTAGAAAGATAGTAACTTGTGTTTTGGGGTTAATAGACGTTGTGACCTTTATAGGTGAAAGTACTAAGAGTAGCGATTCTACTCGAGGAGTGGAAAGGGCTAGGTTGTAGTACTTGGAGCATTTTGCTTATTGTCGATAAATCGTCGCGAGGTATGTGAACCTCTTCCTATCTCTTCTAGCATGATATGTGTGAACTATGTAGTACGTAGACGCATACGTGTTAACTGTGTTTGATTGTTCTTAAAACATAAAGTGTTATAACGCTTTATGGGAAATCGGTTATAATGACTTTATGTAGGTAAGAAAATATCGTGGTTTTAAACTGATGTGAATTATAACTGGCTAAGTCATAATAAAGAACTTGATGTATTTCAAAAGATTTATAAATCGTTTTGAAGGGAGAGTAACACTTGGTTTTATTTAAAGGGATAATGTTTTACTGATTTCGGAAATCGTAATGTATCGACGGACCACCGCAGCGTTAATAAAGGAAAATGTATTGAATAATGATGTATCGTATTAAAACCCGAGAAACCTCCATCCGCATAGAAACTAAGATGAGACAAAATGATATTACATTTTCTAGATCATGGTCGCCGTAATAAGAATGTTGTAAACAAGAATAACCTACTCACGTGAGACATATATTACTCAATTGTTCTAAAAAGGAATCAAGTGATTAAGTTTGGGAACTATGAAACCATTTGAAAATGAGAAGCTTGAGTAATTGAAACTAGGCAAACGGGAACTTAGGAAAAGAATGTTGTTACTTGATTTTGAAAAGGAATGTGGGTTGGTCATTCTAATACTACGGGTATCGGGTGACTTTTATAATAGTAATGGACCTCTTTTAAAAGAACTTAACGTATGTAGTACTTTGGGGTTAAAACCCGACTTTGGCATAAAATGAAAGTACCTTGAGTTGTGAAAACTTGCCTATGCTTGTTGTTGTGAAACTTGCCTATGCTTGTTGTTGTGAAACTTGCCTATGCTTGTGATGATAGCCTTTGCGCAAGTGTGGTATTTACGTTACCGCGTCTCTCGATAGAGGCGGCCGACTTGTTGAGAACTTACTTGGACGCGTCGGCGGTGATGGAGAATTCCACGTATGTTTCCATTTTGATTATCGTCTTGTTGTTGATGTCACATGGACATGTCTACACCGACGCAGATTTCGGGGCACGCGGCCACGCGGCGAGTTGATTACCCGATATATTGTTATTATGGTTACATGGACATGTCTACACCGAGGTAGAATTCGGGGCATGTGGCTACGCGGGGTTGATCACCCAAAGATATTATTGTTGATGTCACGTGGACGTGTCTACACCGAGGTAGAATTCCGGGGCACGTGGCCGGGCATTGGTATTATTGTTGCATCATGGACATGTCTACACCGATGCAGAATCCGGGGCACGCGCGCGATGCGAACATGATTGATGTTGTGGGCGTGAGACCCATAGTTATATTTGAGTGATGACTTGAGGCGTGAGTCCGATCGACAACGATCGCTTTATGTTGTGAATCGTAGTTTGGTTATACATGTCTCTCGCTTTATGGTATTATTGTTGCATCATGGACATGTCTACACCGATGCGGCATGCGCCATGATGCGAACATGATTGATGTTGTGGGCGTGAGACCCATAGTTATATTTGAGTGATGACTTGAGGCGTGAGTCCTCGATCGACATGATTGCTTTTATGTTGTGAATCGTAGTTTGGTTATCATACATGTCTCCGCTTTATATAGACTAGTATGATTTCATTCTGATTTTTACGATTTCACATACTTGGTACTGTTATCGACCTCCTTCGGGGCTGCGTTCATGCCGCAGTAGGTACATCGGTCGTGGATCCTCGCTCTTAGGATCTCGATTCAGCGTTGGGAAGCTCCGCTTCTCCGAGGCTTATCTTTTGTATGTGTTCCCGAGTTGTAGGTTCTTGTACATTCGGGGTATGGCGGGCCCCGTCCGTCATAGTTGTCGTAAATCTTAGAGGTCAGTAATCTTGTTGGCGGTGGTTTGTAAAAAGGATTAAACTGTGCGTTTTGTAAGAGTGGTCTGTATATCTGTGATTGGCAGGTAACCGGTGGGTTGGCCGGCTTTATGATCGTATCGTGTTTCTTGTTTAAAGTTTGATTTTCCACGTTCTCACGATGTTGTGTCACTAGGGTGCCCGATAATGCACCGAACGGGCCCGGGCGGTCGTTCAGCAGCAGGTAAGGTTATAGCGTGACGCATCTCGGCATTTCGAAGCATGAGAAGAACTACCCCACCCATGATTTGGAGTTGGCAGCGGTGATTCACGCCTTGAAGATCTGGATGCACTATTTGTATGGAGTTCATGTGGATATTTACACAGACCACAAGAGCCTCCAGTATATCTTCAGCCAGAGGGAGCTGAACTTACGACAGAGACGGTGATTAGAGCTACTCAAGGATTACGATGTCGATATCCTATACCACCCAGGGAAGGCCAATGTTGTGGCAGATGCCCTTAGTCGTAGGTCGATGGGTAGTCTATCAGAGGTGCAGCCAGAGAGGAGGGGCATGGTCCGCGAGTTACATCAGCTAGCGAGTCTTGGAGTCCGACTGATTGGTTCTGATAGCAGTGGGGTTCGGGTTCGAGAGGTTTCCGAGTCTTCCATCGTCGAGGAGGTGAAGAGGCAACAGTTTGAGGATCCGATTTTGACACGGTATCGTGATACGGCTCTTCGTGAGGGGAAGGGTCCTTTTGAGGTAGCACCTGATGGGGTGCTAAGGTTTGAGGGCAGGTTGTGTGTTCCAGATATTGCAGGACTTCGGCAGCAGGTTCTAGGGGAAGCACACAGCGCGCGTTACTCTATCCATCCGGGGTGGACAAAGATGTACCACGACCTCAGATCTGTGTATTGGTGGGATGGCCTAAAGAGGGACGTTGCAGAGTTTGTTGCTCAGTGCCCGTGTTGTCGCAGCAGTAAGGTAGAGCATCGAGGCCGGTGGGTTGTTGCGCATTTAGAGATTCCGACCTGGAAGTGGGAGGTGATCAACATGGACTTTATCACAGGGTTACCTCGCACTCAGATGAAGCATGATTCTATCTGGGTTATCGTCGACAGGCTGACGAAATCAACCCACTTTCTTCCAGTCAGGATGATTTTTTCAGCCGAGGATTATGCCAGACTTTACATCCGAGAGATCGTGAGACTGCATGGGGTCCCTATTTGTATCATATCGCATGCAGGAGCCGATTTACGGCTAACTCGGAGGTCTTTCCGAAGGATTAAGGACGACGTGAGCCTCGATCGCATTCCATCCTCGCAGACGACAGCAGAGCGCACTATCCGCACTCGAGGATATCTCGTCACGACCCGATCCCGCCGCTGATCGTTCCTTACCCGCACCCAAGTAGACATATATCGAGTAACCAATGGAATATAAAAACAAGACATGAAACAATTATAGAATGAGAACAGCTTTATCGAGAAGATTGCCTTTTGGCATGTATATATATACATAAAATTTTGAACCCAACGCTACATCCCTTTACAAACTCGCCACAACAGCTGCACTCTAAGATTTTTACAACAACTATGACGGGGCCCCGCCATACCCGAATGTACAAGAACTTAAAAACTCTGGGAAAACATACCAAAATATAAGCCACAGGAGAAAACGGAGCATACCAAAACGCTGAACTGTGATCCTAAGATTGAGGATCAACCTATTTAACTCTACATGCGGCATGAACGCAGCCCGAAGGAGGTCGAACAGTACCAAGTATGTGAAATCGAAAATACGTAAATGAAATCATAAGCTTTATATAAACAGAGACATGTATGATAATCAAACTACGCTTTACAACATAAAAGTAGTCATGTGGCGCAGGGACTCACTCCTCAAAGTCATCCTCATGCCCGTGGAACTCGCTCACCGCGAGCCTAGGTATAAATCGTATGATACGATAACATGTCTGCCCATCCCATGGGACTCGAGGTGGAATCGTGTGGAATACATGTCTCGCCCATCTCATGGGACTCGATGAAGAATCGTATGGAATACATGTCTCGCCCATCTCACGGGACTCGATGGGAATCGTATGGAATACATGTCTCGCCATCTCACGGGACTCGATAGAATCGTATGGAATACATGTCTACCCATCTCACGGGACTCGATAGAATCGTATGGAATACATGTCTCGCCCATCTCACGGGACTCGATAGGAATCGTATGGAATACATGTCTCGACCATCTCGTGGGACTCGATAGGAATCGATGGAATACATGTCTCGCCCATCATGGGACTCGATAGGAATCGTATGGAATACATGTCTCGGCCCATCTCATGGGACTCGATAGGAATCGTATGTAATACATGTCTCGGCCCATCTCATGGGACTCGATAGGAATCGTATGGAATACATGTCTCGGCCCATCTCATGGGACTCGATAAAAATCATATGGAATACATTCCCGGTCCATCTCATGGACTCGGTATCAAATCGGCCATAACATTTAAACTCTCTTTTAGGACAGATTAAAATAATACCATACTTTCCTTTTTTAAAAAAAAAAATCAAGTAGCAACATTCTTTTCAAAAAGTTCAAGTTTGCCTAATTTCAAATACTCAAGTCTCTCATTTTCGAAAGGTTTCGTAGTTCATAGTCTTAATCACTTAATAACATAATTCTCTTTTAAAACAATTTGAGTAACATATGCCTTATGTGTGAGTAGGTTATTCTTGTTTATAAAAATCTTATTAAAGCACCCATGATCAAGGAAATGTAATACAATTTTGTTTTATCTTAGCTTCTATGCAGATGGAGGTTTCTACTGGTTTTAATATAATTAATTATTTGTCAATACATTTTCCTTTATTAACGCTGCAGTGGTTCGTTCGATACTTATTCTCATTTCTGAAATCAGTAAAACATTATTTTTTTTAAAAAACCAAGTACTCATTACTCACGAATGAGGTTTCACACTTTTTAACAAAATTCATATCAATTCAATTAAGTCAAGTCTCTTATCTTTTAAGATCAAGTCTCTTAACTTCTAAAATCAATAAACTATTCTTTTACCTACATAAAGTCGTTATAACTAACTTCCCATAAAGCTATTATAACACTTTATGTTTTAAACCAACCAAAACTCATTTAGCACATGTATGTCTACCGTACTACATAGTTTACAAAACATCATGCTAGAAAGGATAGGAAGAGGTTCACATACCTCGCGACGATTATCGACAATTAGCAAAACGCTCCACCGTACTATAACCCTGCTAGCCTTGTCCTCCCTTCAAGTAGAACACGCTACTCAGAACTTCAACCTATAATGGCCATATACGCCTATCAACGCCTAGACTACTCAGAGAATATTCTGCGATGTTCTCTATTCTATGGAAATTTGGGCAAAGATTTCCCCACAACTACACAAGTCTCATCAGAATACAAATCCCATGTAAGTCTGATTCAATACTCTTCTCTTATACCATCCTTCTATATATATTATACTCATTTCTATACTACTGGTATGTAATTTCCAATTACAATAGAAGGACAAAGATATTTACCTCGATAAGCCCAAAATTATCCAAGTTTTAAATGTCGATCCCGAGCAAGGTTTAGCTCCTATTGCAGACGCCCAATCCGCTCCAAGAAACCCTTAGAAGTTTCTAAACAACTTACTTAATACTTCAACCAACTATGAAGATTTTCCTAGGTTTCGTTTTGTGACTAATGGATATAAAGTAGTATTTACGGGCTTTTAGTATAGAGGTAACTTAGGAATACTACAAGGCATATGGCTAGGGTATTTTGGGGATAGTAACAATACTTGAGAATATTTTCTACCGTGGGTATTTCGAACAACTAGGAAGGGAAGGTGTTTCACGGAACCACTGTGCAAAGGGGGAAGAGGGCTTGGACGAGAACACTACAGCGGAGAGGGAGTTTTGAGACTTGGAAATTGTGTTTGTGGATGAAGAAGACTTGCATGAGGGGTATTTATAGAGCCCTCAATGGCCAAGATTAAAACAAATGGAGGGTGGGGATTAGGATCCATGTGAAGAGTGAGGTCTTCCAACCAAGTGTCCACCACAATGTTGGGACATATGTCCACCACAACATTGGGACATATGTCCCCCACAACAATGAGCCATGTGGCCTCCACTATCTCAAGGAAACCGCCCAAGGCAAGCCCCCCAATGCCCATAAAATCGTCCCTCACCTACTCCCACTCACCCAAAGAAAATATCTTCCAAGACTTGACCATTTGACCTTGTCCACTTGGCCAACATTTTCGTCCAACCCATGCCAACTAAGGTTGACACATGTCGCCCTCCTATTGGTCCAAAATATTTCATCTCTCGGAAAAATCCGTAATCGGTTAAAATATTAAAAACGTAGAATTTCCTTCACAAGGTTCGGAATCTTTTCCGTTGAAAGTTCACAATCTCATCCTTAACCTAATTAGGGTTTGTACAAATGTACGTACGTCCTCACATACATACTCTGGAAATACGGGGTATAACATTCTCCCCCCCTTAGAAATATTCGTCCCGAATGTTCCTTGTCAAGACAGGTAACGATATAGTTCCACACAACTTAAACAATTTGCAAACGCCACACATGGCCACAATACAACACATGCGCAAAACTCTAATCCAAGCCAACGAGGAATCACCTCTAACATCACGAAAGCTCCCACCGTCGACCTGAACTCCAAGTGTCGACGCCGACTATCCGCACGACTTCTGTTGACTCTGAGCTGCCAATAACTTCTTCTGGATAAGCTCCACCTTATCCACACCCTGCTGAATCAAGTATGAACCAACAATTCGGACCTTGCCAACATCGAACCAATCGACCGGCAACCTACACTACCGCCCATACAAGGCTTCATAAGGCGACATCCGAAATACTGAAATGGTAGCTATAATGATACTCACTCAACAAGAGGCACATAATCCTCTGTAACGCCCCGAAAATCGGGCCCGTCACTGGTGCCTTACCCCGGGCACCCTAGTGATACAACATCAGAGAAAACCAGCGGAAATAAAAACTTTACACATGAAATGAGAGATATAGTAAATAAACAGGCCAACCAAAACAGTTGCCTTGATATACATAAAACACGAGCAGTTTAATCCTTTTACAACCCCGCCACAACAAGATTACTGCACCTCTAAGATTTATACAACAACTATGACGGACGGGGCCGCCAAACCCCGAACGCACAAGAACTTACGGACTGTGGTAACATACCAAAGATAAGCCTCCGACGGAGCGGAGCTTCCCAAATGAGATCCTAAACGCGGGATCGGCGGTAGATGTACCTCTACCGGCATTTAACGCAGCCGAAGGAGGTCAAGACAACAGTACCAAGTATGTGAAATCAGAATATCGTAAATGAAATCATAATAGTCTATATAAAGCAGAGACATGTATGATGACCAAACTACGATATAACATATAACGATTCATCAAGACGGACTCACGCCTCCAAATTATCACTCGTGCGTGGAATTTCTTCCTCGCTTTATGATATAACAATACCAAGGATTATACATGAACACCATGTCCCACCTGTGTTATAAAAACCGACAGACAAGTATAACTACCAGATCCGACCGTACCAATAATACAATGCAAAAAACACGGCCGTCACGGCAAGTGCGAGCCGACTACCGGATACCAAGGCCGGCCACGCACTGACCGGGCAAGTCTGGTGACCACCAGGACCAAGGTCAGATCACGACTTCGTCACTACCGAACGGGCAAGTGCGGTGACTACCGATACCAAGGCCGAATCACGACGGCAAGTACGAGCGACCACCGGTACCAAGGCCGAACAAGAAGAAACCTCAACTACCAACCGCCTCTATCGAGAGACGAAACACCACACTTGCACAACAAAGGCTATCATCACAAGATAGGCAAGTTTCACAACAACATAGGAAAGTTTCACCACAACAAGATAGGCAAGTTTCACCACAACAAGCATAGGCAAGTTTCACATCACTCAAAGTACCTTCATTTTATGCCAAAGTCGGGTTTTAACTCCTAAAGTACTACGACGTTAAATTCTTTAAAAGAGATCCATTACTTTTATCAAAGTCACCCGATACAGTAGTATTAGAATGACCAACCCACATTCCTTTTCAAAATCAAGTAACAACATTCTTTCCTAAGTTCGGTTTGCCTAGTTTGATTACTCAAGCTTCTCATTTTCAAATGGTTTCATAGTTCATAAACTTAATCACTTGATTTCTTTTAGAACAATTGAGTAATATATGTCTCACGCGAGAGTAGGTTATTCTTGTTTACAACATTCTTATTACAACCATGATCTAGAAAATGTAATATCATTTTGTCTCATCTTAGTTTCTATGCAGATGGAGGTTTGGTTTTAATACAATTCATCATTATTCAATACATTTTCCTTTATTAAGGTGCGTCGATACACATTCTGATTTCCGAAATCAGTAAAACATTATCGTTTAAATAAAACCAAGTATTCATTACTCACGAATGAGGTTTCACACAAACATTCACATTTAAAACAAATAAGTTAAGTCTCTTATCTTATAAGATCAAGTCTCTTAACTTCTAACATCAGTAAACCATTTTCTTTACCTCTTAAGACATTATACCTAACTCCCCATCAAGCTAGTATAACTCTTTTAATACCTTTAAAACCAAGTGTTACTCTCCCTTCAAAACGATTTAGAAATCTTTTGAAATACATCAAGTTCTTTATTATAACAAGCAAGTTATAATTCACATTAGTTACCTTTTAAAACCACAAAGTATTTTCTTACCTACATAAAGTCATTATAACCAACTTCCCATAAAGCCGTTATAACACTTTATGTTTTAAAAACAATCAAACACAAATAACATGCATCTACATAGTTCACACATATCATGCTTTGGAAGAGATAGGAAGAGGTTCACATACCTCGCGACGATTTAACGACAATAAGCAAAATGCTCCAAGTACTACAACCTTGCTAGCCCTTTCCACTCGAGTAGAATCGCTACTCTTAGTACTTTCACCTATAAAGGCCACAAACGTCTATTAAATCTTAAACACACGTTCCCATCTTTCTACAGAAAATTCGGCAGCACCTCCCCCCCCCGCAACAGCGTAAATCTCCGCCTCTCTCGAGGTCGGCTACCAAGCCCACCGGGGTTAACACGCCTAACCGACGTACAATTCTACTACACAAGAATGCTACATAAGTCTCATCAGAATACAACCCTAGGTAATTACGATTCTTCTCTTTATTATCCTTCTACGTGATTACTGCTCAATTCTTCATTCTTCAGCTTAAGTCAAAAGACATTGCCATAATACTAAGTTGATTCTATATATAGTATATAACACTATATATTCAACACTTATGTAATTTCCAATTACAATAGGTGGACAAGATATTTACCTCGATAAGCCCAAAAATTATCCGAGTTTAAAGTCGCTCCTGAGCAAGGTTTAGCTCCTCCTCCGAGTGCTCCAATCCGCTCCAAACAACCCTTAGAAGTTCTACGCAACTTCTACTCCATACTTCAACAACGGGTGAAGATTTTCCTTAGGGTTTCGTGTAGAGGCTAAGGAAAGTATAATCGTATTTTCCGGTTTTTCAGACAAAGGGTACTTTGGAAAGTACTACACGGTATTTGGGCTAAAGTATTTTGGACATTATAACAATACTTAGGAGAGTATTTCTATACCACAACAAAGGGTATTATACGAAAACAACTAGGCTAGGGGGGGGGTACCCCACGGCCAAGGCACCACAAAGGGGGGGGGAAAGGGTGGTGGACGAATTTCACAAGGGAGGGAGGAAGAGAACTTCAAGACTTAGGCAATTTGTGGATGAAGAAAGTCTTCACAAAGGGAGCTATTTATAGCAAAACCAAAGGCCAACCAGGCCAAGATCCTTCCAAGTGTATAGCAAGTGTAAGGGCAAGATTAAACCAAGTGCACCCTAAACCCTACTCCACAAAACACTCCACAAAACAAGCCACAAAACAAGGCACAAATCAAGGAGCCAATTGGCCAAGAGAACGTGACCCATTTCGCCCAAGCCATGCCATGGTTGCCGAAGTTTTCCAATTGAGGGTGACAAGTGTCGCCTCTCGTTGATCCAAAATGTTTCGTCTCTCGGAAAAATCCGCAAAAATATAAATGACATAGCCGGAATTTTCCCTACGAAAGTCGTGGAAACGTTTCGTCGAAAACGACTCTTTCGGCACTTGTGTACAAATTTCAAACTATGCCTACTTAAGGCTCAAATTGTACACGCACGCCTCACGCATATACTGAAATATGGGTATAACATTCTCCCTTAGAAACATTCGTCCGAATGTTCCTTCAAGGTCTCAAACAAAAGCGCCAAGATAGTCTTCACCGCTATACGTGCGAAAACAATCATGCCACACCGCCACAAAACATACGTTCACTTTTCCTTTCTCGAGTACTCGCCACGAACACTCGAACTCGTTCTAGTATCCGTACTCACACTTCACAACGCTCGTTTCCAACCCTCGAGTCACTACTCCAAACTTGGTCATCTCACTAACCTCGATTTCCCTAAGGCCATTCCCGCCTTCACGAACTGATTCGATCGAACGATCCACGAACTCATACGATGGTCATCTAAACTTGGCCTAGCACCTCGTGACCCTACCACCGCTGACCACCGACCCCACCCCAAATCGGGTTACGGTTGACCCAAATGGTCCTCAACCCGACCCCCAACCGCGCTAACTCTTGTTCCCCGATCCGAACGATCTTACTATTTCACATCACGAAAGCTACCACTTCCATCTCACACTACCTGTGGACTTACCCTTTTAACTAACCATGTTTCTAAATCACATTTTAGCACAAAGCTATCCAAACATAACATTAAACACATCAACAACATCAATACAAACAAAACTCTAGAGGGTTAAGGATATACACAAACTAGGCGTTCAAGGACCGCTAAAACTGAACTCCACCGCGACGGGCCTTAACATCTGCTACGGTGAAGAACCAATCGCTCTAGTAGTCCATGCTATCCTACCGTGATCCTGCCGAGATGGGCGCAAAAATAACAATCTCAGAGTTAGTACGACACTCTCTATGAAGCTTTCCACAACGCCACACCGAGACAAGGCAACCTCATCCGGCGAGCACTCCGCTCCGAAAATCTGAAACACAGGAGCCCCGACCTGAATATCCCGGCGTCCCGGAGGACCACGGCTTGACGGAGGTACATAACTAGTCTCATCACTGAGGCGGTCCGCCTCGAAAGTCACCAAAGGACCTGCTGTTACGCCTCGACTTTGGTCATTCCGATTTATCCGCCTCACATCCAAGTGTATACGCTGCGTGCGGCGATGTCCATGCGGTGAAGAGCTACAAACAACTCTGCAAGGCAATCATCGAGCCTCAGTAACATATCGGTGCACTCGATCCTCCATACTAGCTACTAACGCGGACGCACGCCAATGAGTCGAACTCCACATTGTACTACGCCTGCTTCGCCAGAACACCAAAAATAGCCCTCCTCATGCGGGAGGCAAGAAATGTGCAAGAAAGGCCTCGAGAACTCGTTCCATACCGCTGGAAGGCATGCTCTCCTCGACAGCTCCCAAGAATCAAACCCGATCATTGCGGTATCACGCGATTGATGTGAACCTAGGCCACCGACTCGATCTCCGATGCCTTGATCACTCACGATCGAATCGCCGGATGAACTCCTCGCGATCATCCTCGAGCCTCGACCCATAAAACTCGCGGCCTACAACTCGTAAAAATCCCGTAGCCTCGAACTATCCGATCTAGGGTGAACGGTGCATCCTCAAGTTCGCCACAACCACGGCCATTAATCGCCCACTTTGTAACTCATCTCTCTCGCTGGATCGAGGCTCAGTCTTGTGGTCTCGCTTACTCGCAGATCCTTCACGCTTTGCCCTTCGGGCCCGGTTGCCTTCGCGAGGCATAATCGTAAAAACGAAACACGTCGAGGGTCGATCTTATCACGGCACGATCTCGAGAATGAGAAGAATGGAAACCAATCCTAAATGTCCTATAGCCTCGATTATAGATGTGGTGCACAACACACCGATAATCCGGACTTACTAGACACGTAGACACTTTCCGAGGATTAAGCGCTCGATACCACTTGTAACGCCGAAAATCGGGCGATCGGTGCCTTACCGCACCCTAGTGATACAACATCGAGAAAACGGAAATAAAAACTTTACACATGAAATGAGAGATATAGTAAATAAACAGCAAGATATACATAAAACACGAGCTTTAATCCTTTTACAACCCCGCCCACAACAAGATTACGGACCTCTAAGATTTACACAACAACTATGACGGACAGGCCCGCCAAACCCCGAACGTCTGAGAACTTACAGACTGTAACATACCAAAGATAAGCCTCCTTCCCAAATGAGATCCTAAACGCGGATCGGCGGTAGATGTACCTACTGCGGCGTGAGGTCAATGCAGTACCAAGTATGTGAAATCAGAATATCAGAAATGAAATCATAATAGTCTATATAAAGCAGAGACATGTATGATGACCAAACTACGATATATAACATATAACCGATCAAGACGAGGACTCACGCTCCAAATTATCACTCGTGCGTGAATTTCTTCCTCATTTATGATATAACAATACCAAGGATTATACATGAACACCATGTCCCACTGTGTTATAAAAACCGCGAGACAAGTATAACTACCAGATCCGACTGTACCAATAATACAATGCAACGAAAACACGGCCGACACGGCAAGCGAGCCGAAGGATACAGGCCGGCCACGCCGGCAAGTGACCACCAGGACCAAGGTATCACGAGACCGTGGAGCAGGCAAGTCACGGTGACTACCGATACGAGCGAATCACCACGAGGCGGCAGTACGAAGAAACCTCAACCACCAACCGCCTCATCGAGGTAGCGGTACGTAAACACCACACTTGCACAACAAAGGCTATCATCACAAGCATAGGCAAGTTTCACAACAACAGGCATAGGAAAGTTTCACCACAACAAGCATAGGCAAGTTTCACCACACCAAGCATAGGCAAGTTTCACATCACTCAAAGTACCTTTATTTTATGCCAAAGTCCGGGTTTTAACCTAAAGTACTACGTCGTTAAATTCTTTAAAAGAGATCCATTACTTTTATCAAAGTCACGATACGTAGTATTAGAATGACCAACCCACATTCCTTTTCAAAATCAAGTAACAACATTCTTTCCTAAGTTCGGTTTGCCTAGTTTCAATTACTCAAGCTTCTCATTTTCAAATGGTTTCATAGTTCATAAACTTAATCACTTGATTTCTTTTAGAACAATTGAGTAATATATGTCTCACGCGTGAGAGTAGGTTATTCTTGTTTACAACATTCTTATTAATGACCATGATCTAGAAAATGTAATATCATTTTGTCTCATCTTAGTTTCTATGCAGATGGAGGTTTCTTGGTTTTAATACAATTCATCATTATTCAATACATTTTCCTTTATTAACGATACACATTCGATTTCGAAATCAAGAAACATTATCCTTTAAATAAAACCAAGTATTCATTACTCACGAATGAGGTTTCACACAAACATTCACATTTAAAACAAATAAGTTAAGTCTCTTATCTTATAAGATCAAGTCTCTTAACTTCTAACCTCAGTAAACCATTTTCTTTACCTCTCTTAAGACATTATACCTAACTCCCATCAAGCTAGTATAACTCTTTTTAAAACCTTTAAAACCAAGTGTTACTCTCCCTTCAAAACGATTTAGAAATCTTTTGAAATACATCAAGTTCTTTATTATAACAAGCCAGTTATAATTCACATCAGTTACCTTTTAAAACCACAAAGTATTTTCTTACCTACATAAAGCTGTTATAACCAACTTCCCATAAAGCCGTTATAACACTTTATGTTTTAAAACAATCAAACACTTAACACATGCGTCTCCGCACTACATAGTTCACACATATCAATGCTGGAAGAGATAGGAAGAGGTTCACATACCTCGCGACGATTTAACGACAATAAGCAAAATGCTCCAAGTACTACAACCTTTCCACTCCTCGAGTAGAATACGCTACTCTTAGTACTTTCACCTATAAAGGCCACAAACGTCTATTAAATCTTAAACACACGTTCCCATCTTTCTACAGAAAATTCGCCAGAAATCTCTCTCTATCGAGGTCGGCTACCAAGCCAACCGGGGTTAACACGCCTAACGACGCTGCATAATTCTACTACACAAGAATGCTACATAAGTTCATCAGAATACAACCCTAGGTAATTACATCGATTCTTCTCTTTATTATCCTTCTATGATGATACGCTCAATTCTTCATTCTTCAGCTTAAGTCAAAAGACATTGCCATAATACTAAGTTCGATTCTATATATAGTATACAACACTATATATTCAACACTTATGTAATTTCCAATTACAATAGGACAAGATATTTACCTCGATAAGCCCAAAATTATCCGAGTTTAAAGTCGCTCACGAGCAAGGTTTAGCTCCTCCGAGTGCTCCAATCCGCTCCAAACAACCCTTAGAAGTTCTACGCAACTTCTACTCCATACTTCAACAACGGGTGAAGATTTTCCTTAGGGTTTGTGTAGAGGCTAAGGAAAGTATAATCGTATTTTCAGGTTTTTCAGACAAAGGGTACTTTGGAAAGTACTACAAGGTATTTGGGCTAAAGTATTTTGGACATTATAACAATACTTAGGAGAGTATTTCTATACCACAACAAAGGGTATTATACGAAACAACTAGGCTAGTGGGTACCGGCACCACAAAGTGGGGAGCTCGCAGGGGAAAGGGGTGTGGTGGACGAATTTCACAAGGGAGGAGGAAGAGAACTTCAAGACTTAGGCAATTTGTGGATGAAGAAAGTCTTCACAAAGGGGAGCTATTTATAGCAAAACCAAAGGCCAACCAAGGCCAAGATCCTTCCAAGTGTATAGCAAGTGTAAGGGCAAGATTAAACCAAGTGCACCCTAAACCCTACTCCACAAAACACTCCACAAAACAAGCCACAAAACAAGGCACAAATCAAGGAGCCAATTGGCGAGAACGTGACCCATTTCGTCCAAGCCATGCCATGGTTGCCGTAGAGGGTGACAAGTGTCGCCTCTCGTTGATCCAAAATGTTTCGGAAAAATCCGCAAAAATATAAATGACATAGCCGGAATTTTCCTACGAACGTGGAAACGCTTCGTCGAAAACGACTTTTCGCACTTGTGTACAAATTTCGAAACTATGCCTACTTAAGGCTCAAATTGTACACGTACGCCCTCACGTACATACTCTGGAAATACGGGGTATAACATCCTCGATGCTACCCCTGAAATCAAAAACACCGGCCCGAGGGTGAATGCAATAATGAGACTCACCTGAGTTCCTAACCTTGCCTGGTAAAACCTCCATAAAAAGAAATAGCCGTAAACTGGGCTCCACTGCCTGTCATAAAGTAAGAGTAGGAACCCCGTGCAGCCTTACAACCTTCCTGATATATAACGTCTCGCATAACCCTCTGCCGAGTAAACAGTCCTGACTGAAAGACAAGATGGGCTGACCTCATCGGCCCGACTACTGGTCGAACGCATCCACGAACTTGTACGACGGTCCTCTAAACTTAGGTCTAGCGCCCTCGTGACCTTACCACCTGGCGGGACCACCTCAAACTGACCCCACCACCTAACAGGCCGCGGGTTGACCCGCGATCGGTCCTCAACCCGACCCGCTATCACGCCAAACTCTTGTTCCCCCGATCCGGAACAATCTCACCATCAAGTCACGAAAACCTAGTGGTCTTCTTAGCTCAACTACCCTCTTTCATTTCACACCACTCAGGGACTTATCACACAAATATATCTCACGTATACTATGCACTCCGATAAGGGTCAAACATAAAAATAAATCTTTTACTCAAGATGACCTCGCCTCTAAGGTCTCCACGTATAAAATCCTAAAGCTTACAATTTCCCTGTCCCCAATCTCACCCTTTTAACTAACCTTGTCTACTAAACGCAATTAACACAATGCTATCTGAACATAACACTTAATCAAGATCATCATATCAAGAATACTAATCTCTAGAGGGGTAAGAATATACCTGTATTAACTGCCTCACTTTCCCTTCGTCGCTCTAATCATAATCACGCCTGCCGCATAGCTATAGAAGGCGATGAACACGCCATCGACCGGTAGTCGCGTCATTCTACCGTATCCTCCTTCAGGGTCCTCGTCACATGGCTCCGACGGCCGCAGTGAAACAAGCACCGATGAAGACGACACTCTCGGGATGGCGTTTGCCGATCGTGCACACTGAGGAAAACATGAACCCGACTGGCTAGAACCCATGTATACTGTGAACTAAGCCCGAGCTCACCAGCTCCGAATACCCCGAACGTCACGAAGGCGCGGAGGACCACTGCATCTTGGCGGAGGTGCATAACTAACTCGCCTTGGCGGTTCGCCTCGAAAGTTACCAAAGGACCCTGCTGTTCTGGACCTCTTCTGCTAATCTCGGTCATTCCGTCGTCCCCTCCGCTCATCACATCCAAGTGCATAAGCCTGCATGCGGGCAATATCTATGCCCGGCTGAAGGGCTCTGACAACAAGCCTCGCCGGGTAGTCATCGAGCCCGGTGGCGTGGCGGTGTACTCGCCCTCCATATCGCCTACTAACGCGGGGACATACTGAGCTAATGAGTCGAACTCCACGTTGTACTCGAACCGCACGCCTCTTCTCTCGCTCAAAGATCGTAAACTGCCGGCGTGCCCTCCTCATCTGCGGAGGCAAGAAGTGGCTGAGAAATGCCTCCGAGAACTCGTCCCATACAGCTGGAAGCGCATGCTCCCCCCGGGACAGCTCCCACGAATCAAACCAGTCGACTGCAGTATCACGCAGCCGATGTGAACCTAAGACCACTGACTCGGTCTCCGAAGCCTTGATCACTCTCATGATCCGTCAGAATCGCCGGATGAACTCCTGCGGATCATCCTCAGGCCTCGATCCATAAAACACTGGCGGGCTGCAACTCAGAAAGTCCCGCAGTCTCAAACTATCCGCTCTCGGGTGAACTACGGGTACTACCGGTACCGGAATCGCTGCATCCAGCTTATCCTCGTGCCTTGCCACTATCCTGGCCAATAACTGGGCCATCTCCTTGTAACCCATCTCCTCTGCTCCAGGTTGTGGGACTGGAGGCTCAGGTACTGTGGTCTCAGCAGCCACTGCTGCGGCTCTAAACTCTGCTGGGGCTGGCGGCGTCGCAAAACTCGCCGTCTGAAGCACTATCTCAGGTAATGACCGGGCCTGCGCCCTCGTACTCCTCTGTATCCTACTAGCAGCTCCCTCGGCTGCCTTGCCCATCTGGGCCCGGGTTGCCTTGCGCGGAGGCATAACTGGTAAAAACGAAATACGTCAGAGGGGTCCAACTTATAATACAGCTCTAAGGCACGATCTCAGAATGAGAAGAATGGAAACCAATCCTAAATATCCTATAGCCTCCTGATTATTGGTGTGGTGCACAACACACCGATAATCAAGACTCTACTAGATACGGTCTGTAGACACTTTCCGAGGATTAACTGCTCTGATACCACTTTTGTCACGACCCGATCCCGGGCCCGTGACTGGTGCCTTACCCGGGCACCCAAGTAGACATATATCAGAGTAACCAGCGGAATATAAAAACAAGACATGAAACAATTATAGAATGAGAACAGTTTATCAAGAGAAGATTGCCTTTTGGCATGTATATATACATAAAATTTTGAACCCGAACAGTTACATCCCTTTTACAAACTCTGCCCACAACAGTACTACAGACCTCTAAGATTTTTACAACAACTATGACGGGACAGGGCCCCGCCATACCCCTGAATGTACAAGAACTTACAAACTCGGGGAAAACATACCAAAAGATAAGCCTCCGGAGAAGCGGAGCTTCAATACGCTGAACTGTGATCCTAAGAGTGAGGATCAACATATGTACCTCTACTGCAGATGAACGCAGCCCGAAGGAGGTCGATAACAGTACCAAGTATGTGAAACTGAAAATACTGTAAACGAAATCATAACAGTATAAAATAAAACAGGAGACATGTATGATAATCAAACTACAGTTTACAACATAAAAGTAGTCATGTCAAGACAGGGACTCACTCCCTCAAAGTCATCCCTCATGCCCGTGGAACTCGTTCCTCACTGCCGGCAGAGTCAGGTATAAATCGTATGATACGTATAACATGTCTCGCCCATCCCATGGGACTCGAGGTGGAATCGTGTGGAATACGTGTCTCGCCCATCTCACGGGACTCGATGAAGAATCGTATGGAATACGTCTCGGCCCATCTCATGGGACTCGATAGGAATCGTATGGAATACATGTCTCTGCCCATCTCATGGGACTCGATAGGAATCGTATGGAATACATGTCTCGGCCCATCTCATGGGACTCGATAGGAATCGTATGGAATACATGTCTCGGCCCATCTCATGGGACTCGATAGGAATCGTATGGAATACATGTCTCGGCCCATCTCATGGGACTCGATAAAAATCGTATGGAATACATTCCCGGTCCATCTCATGGACTCGGTATCAAATCGACCATAACATTTAAACTCTCTTTTAGGACAGATTAAAATAATACCATACTTTCCTTTTAAAAAAAAAAAATCAAGTAGCAACATTCTTTTCAAAAAGTTCAAGTTTGCCTAATTTCAAATACTCAAGTCTCTCATTTTCGAAAGGTTTCGTAGTTCATAGTCTTAATCACTTAATAACATAATTGTCGCGACCCGAACCCGGGCCCGTGACTGGTGCCTTACCCCGGGCACCCTAGTGATACAACATCAGAGTAATCAGCGGAATATAAAACAATAACATGAAATAACATGAAGTATGAAATAATAATCTGAGAAAAATTGCCTTTCGGCATGTATATATGAAAAATTAAATCCGAACAGTTACATCCCACTTACAATTCTGCCCACAACAGTACTACAGACCTCTAAGAGTGACATGACAACAATGGCGGGACAGGGCCCCACCATACCACGAATGTAGCACTACTACGACAGGACTATACCATCGATAAGCCTCCGAGAAACGGAGCTTCCCAAACGCCGAATCTGTGACCACGAGAGCTAGGATCAACGATCGGTGTACCTCAACTGCGGCATGAACGCAACCCCAAGGAGGTCGCATAACAGTACCAAGTATGTGAAATCAAAATATCAGAAAAGAAATCATAGCGATATATAAAGCAGGAGACATGTATGATAACCAAACTATAGTTCACCATAAGTAAGCAGTCATGTCAAGTCAGGGACTCACGCCCTCAAAGTCATCACTCAAATATAACAATAGGTCTCACGCCCACAACATCAATCATGTCCGTGGAATACCTTCCTCACTGCCGGCAGTCTATGATATGAAAGCACCAAGGAATGAATACATGAACACCGTGTCCTACGTGTCATCATAAACCGCACGGTAAGTGCGAAGGCATAGCCGACTACTAAAACCCACGTACAAACAAGGTCATAAATCAGTATCATGAGATCTGTCTGCATCGTCACATGATCAAAGCCGCCACTCGCGCAGATATCTAATGCGGCGTCTAGCCTCGAACTTCCCGCACTCCGCATAGGCCACTCCAATGGCCCGCATGAGGTATTCCCGCATCGAGGGTAGCTACTCCCGATCCGCCGACTCGCATCCGCATGGCCACATGTACCGCGTGACCATATAGGCCGCACACTAACTCGAACTCGTAGCTCCACATAGGTCCCCTGGACCCGCATGAGGTATCCTCAAATCATAGTCACACAGACTGCCTGAGTATTACCCCGCATCGGAGGGCAGCTTAACCTCCGGGATCATGTCAAGGTGAGTGGTACAATACCAACATAACGGCTGATAGTTAAACAACATAAGCGCGATCGAGGGAGAACCCCTTTACACAAACATCACAGAATACTAACACACGTAGCATCCTAACATGTTTACTTATCAAACCAACAAGAAAGTATTACAAGGCTATCACAAACCAACACAATCAAGTTATTCGCACAAGATACTTTCTACTATCTGATTAACAAGATCGGGTTTTTATCCCCAAGTACTTCATACATTAACTCTTTTAAAAGATCCGTTTCTTTCACAAAAGTCACACAATACCCGTAGTATAAAAATAGAGTGATTATCTTTTGAAGTAAACCAAAACACTTCTCTTTATAAAATCAAGTAACAACATTCTTTTCCAAACGTTCAAGTTTGCCTAATTTCAATTACTCAAGTTTCTCATTTTCGAAAGGTTTCGTAGTTCATAGTATTAATCACTTAATGATATAATTCTCTTTGAAAGCAATTTGAGAAACATATGTCTGATACGTGAGTAGGTTATTCTTGTTTATAACAATCTTATTTAAGCAGCCATGATCTAGGAAATGTAATATCATTTTGTCTCATCTTAGCTTCTATGCAGATGAAGGCTTCTACTGGTTATTAATAATTCTGTATTAGTCAATACATTTCCCTTTATTAGCGCTGCTGTGGTTTGTTCGACATTCATTCTGATTTCCGAAATCAGTAAAACATCATTCCTTTTGAAAACCAAAATACTCATTACTCACGAATGAAGTTTCACACGTTTTAACAAAATTCACATTAATAAAATTAAGTCAAGTCACTTATCTTTTAAGATCAAGTCTTTTAACTTCTTAAGTCAATAAATCATTCTTTTTATCTCTCTTAAGCCGTTATACCTAACTTCCCATAAAGCTAGTATAACTCTTAAGCTTTTAAAACCAAGTGTTACTCTTCTTTCAAAAAGGTTTCTTATTATCACACATCCAGTCAGTTATAAGTCAAATCAGTTATCTTTTAAAAACCACAAAGCATTTCTTACTTACATAAAGCTGTTATAACCAACTTCCCATAAAGCCGTTATAACACTTTATGTTTTAAACCAATCAAATACATTTAACATATGTACGTCTACCGTACTACATAGTTATACACATATCATGCTAGAAAAGATAGGAAGAGGTTCACATACCTCGCGACGATTATCGACTAATAGCAAAACGCTCCAAGTACCTCAAACCGTCGGCTACACCTTAAGCCAAGAAGCTCACGCCACACGTAGTACTTCAACCTATAGAGGCCACAAGGCGCCTATTAACATCTAGATCTCAACGTAGAATATTCTACAGAAAATTCGGAAGACTCTCCCCGCAACCGCAGAAATCTCCTCCTCTATCGAGACACGCTAACAGCCAACAACTCCTAGAAGGGGTTATGCGTCTAATCCGACGTGTACAATTCTACTTCACAGTAATGCTTACACAAGTCTCATGTAATACGCCATATGTAATTACGATTCGCTTCTTCTTTAAATTCAGGCTTAAGTCAAAAGACATTGCCGCAAAACTATGTTCAATTCTATATATAGTATACTTCAACTATATATTCCTACAACATGTAATTTCTAATTACAATAGAAGGACAGTAGTATTTACCTCGATAAGCCCAAAATTATCCAAGTTTAAATGTCGATCTTGAGCAAGGTTTAGCTCCTACTCCGTGCGCTCCAACCCGCTCCAAACAACCCTTAGAAGTTCTACGCAACTTCTACTTAACACTTCAACCGACTATGAAGGTTTTCCTTAGGGTTTTGTTTAGTGGCTAAAGGAAAGTATAATAGTATTTTCGGGCTCTACGTATAGAGGTAACTTTGGAATACTACAAGGTATAAGGTTAAGGTATTTGGGTATAGTAACAATACTTGGAGAGTATTTCTACCAAGAGGGGGGGTATTTATACGAGAAAACACCACAGGGTGTGTTTCTACCAACCCCACTAGGAGGGGGGGAAACTCTCGGCCAAGGGGGAGGGGACTCGGCCAAGGGGCCTCACAAAGGGGGAGGGGTGTGTTCTTGGACGAGAACACTACACTAAGGGGGGGAAGAGAGGGCTTTCAAGACTTAGAAAGATTTTAGGATGAAGAAGTCTTCACAAAGGGGGGGTATTTATAGGTCAAGCCATGGCCAACCAATGGCCAAGATCATGCCAAGTGCAAGGCAAGTGTAGGGTCAAGATTCACCCATGTGTACCTTATCCATCTACCACACAAATATCCCAAAATATCCTACCAACCCTTTGACTCCTTTTCGTCCAAACCGCCCAAAGTAACGCCCAATGTGAGGGTGACACATGTCACCCTCCCGTTGGTCCAAAATGTTTCATCTCTCGGAAAAATCCGCAAAAATACTAAATGACATAGCCGGAATTTTCCCTTCGCAAGTTGTGTAAAACGTTTCGTCGAAAAACGATTCTAATCGGGTGTTGTGCACAAAAATATTTCGGCCAAGTCTACTTCAAGTTCAACCTTTTCTACGTACGCCTCACGCATATACCAAAATACGGTATAACATTCTCCTCTCTTAGAAACATTCGTCGAATGTTCCTTCTAAGTCTCAAAACATACGCGGCGCCAAGATAGTCTTCACTACTATCGATTTAAAAACAAACATGCCCCACCTGGCCACAATACAACACGCGCAAACATACTTACATCCAAGTCCACGAGGAAACACCTCTAGCAACACAAAAGCCCTTACCCGAGGTCTAAAATATACTTCCTTCGCACCTTCTCCTTACAAAAGAAATGATCACATCAATGCTCGCAATACATGCTCGCTTCTTCCTTACGCTGTCCGCACTTTCTCGTACACTCGAACTCTTTCTTACCATATCTCTGTTACTGATTCAGTTTCCAAATCTCTGAGTTACTATCTCTAACTTGGTCATCATTAACTGGGAACACTCTGAATGGATCTCCGATACTTTTTCGAACCTAACAACAGGAAGGACCGGACATACTGCCTCCTAAGTCGGACGGCAAAAGCTAACATATAGGCAATCTGGCCTACTCTTCACATGACCTGAAAAGGCCCAAAGTAACTCGGGCTAAGTTTCCTCTGATTTCCGAATCTCGTCACACCCTTCCGGGGTGGTACCTTCAAGAAAACCCACCGTCATCCACGAACCTGCGTGCCGCCGATCATCCGTACGACTTCTGTTGATTCTGAGCTGTCGATAACCTCTCCTGGATAGGCTTCACCCTATCCCCATCCTGCCGAAACAAGTATGAACCCACTATCTGAACTTTGCCGACATCGAACTAATCGACCGGCAACTTACACTTCCGCCCCTACGAGGCTTCGTAAGGCGATATCCGAATACTGAAATGGTAGTTATAAAAGCACTCCCTCAACAGGAGGCAACAATCCTCATAGCTACCCCTGAAATCCAAACACAGGCCCGAGGGCGAATGCGCTACTGAGACTCACCTGAGTTCCTAACCCTGCTTGGTAAAACCTCCTGAAAAAGAAACAGCCGAACCTGGGCTTCACTGTCTGCCATAAGGTGAAGGTAGGCACCTCGTGCAGCCTTACAACCTTCCTGATATAACATCTCGCATAACTTACTGCCTAGTACAAGGTTTTGACTAAAAGATAAGACGGGCTGACCTCCTCGGCCCGACTACTGGTCGAACGCACCCACGAACTCGTACGACGGTTAACTAAACTTGGGCCTAACACCCTCGTGACCCTACCACCTGGAGGGACCACCACAAACTGACCCCACCATAAAACAGGTCGTGGGTTGACCCGCGGCATGGCCTCAACCCGACCCACTCTCGCGTAAAACACTTGCTCCCCGATCCGGAACAATCTCACTAATCACGTTACGAAAACCTAGCGGTCTTCTTAGCTCAACTACCCTCTTTCATTCCACACTACTCAGGGACTTATCCCACAACATAGCTCACATGCACCATGCACTCCGACAAGGGTTAAACGTAAAAATATAAATCTTTTACCCAAGATGGCCTTGCCTCTAAGGTCTCTACGTATAAAACTCTAAGGCTTACACTTTTTCTTATCCCCCAATCTTTCCTGGTTAACTAACCATGATTTCTAATCACAATACACTTATGTGATCTGAACATAATACTTAAGATATACTCATCTTACACGTACTAATCTTTAGAGGGTTAAGGATATACCAGATTCATCGCTTCACTCTTAGTCGTTTAATCAAACTCGCTCGTAGGCGCATAGCTAGGGAAGATGATGAACTGGTCACTGATTATGAAGGCTGAGTCCTCCTACTAGGACATCCTTTCGACACATGGCCCTGACGGCCGCAGGTAAAACAAGTACCAACTAAAAGACGACATTCCCAGGATGACGTGCCACACCGTGAACACGGGGAAAATCAACTACCGGCCTGGAACCTACGCAGCCGCGTGGAACCGAAGCTCGAGCTCGACCAACTCCGCTTACCCCGAACGTTACAACCTTGTGGAGGACCACTGCGACCGTGGATGTGCGTATCTAATCACGCTGGAGGCGATTGGCCTCGAAAGTTACCAAAGGACCTTGCTATTCGCCCTCTTCGCTGTCCTCGTTAACCCGTTGATCTCTACTTTTCTTGGCTCACGCGCATAAGCCCGCATACGTGCCATGCTCAATCCTAATCAAGAATTACTCTTGTACAACCTCTCTTAGATATTCATCAAGACTCGCAGACATCCAGATACTCTTCGGTAGCCAACTCCATAGCTAGTAATGTGGTCGCTTCTTTGCAATCTCTATTCTCTGCTCGTGGCCGTGGAAGGTTCAACTTATCATGGCCGCAGTAGGAACTGCTGCCGCTGTGCTAAACTCTGCTGGGGCTGGTGATGTCGCAGAACTCCCTAAATGAAGCGCCATGTCAGGTGATGATTGGGCCCGTGCCCACGTAACCCTCTCAGACTCAACTCGCAGCCTCCTCGGCCGCCTTGCCTCACGGCTCGGGTTTCTTACACGGAGGCATAGCGGTAAGGGAAAGAAATACGTTAGAGGGGTCCAACTTATAACCCAGTTCTAAGGCACGATCTCAGAGTGAGAAGAATGGAAACCAATCCTAAATATCCTATAGCCTTCTGATTATTGATGTGGTGCACAACACACCGATAATCAAGACTCTACTAGATACGGTCTGTAGACACTTTCCGAGGATTAATCGCTCGATACCACTTTTGTCACGACCAACCCGCCCGTGGATCGTGCCTTACCCAGGCACCCTAGTGATACAACATCGAGTAATCGGAATATAAAACAATAACATGAAATAACATGAAGTATGAAATAATAATCTGAGAAAAATTGCCTTTCGGCATATATGAAAACTTAAATCCGAAGCTACATCCCACTTACAACTCGCCACAGCGATTACATACACTCTAAGAGTGACATGACAACAATGGCGGGACAGGCCCCGCCATACCCCGAATGTAAGCACTACTACGACAGGGGACTATACCATCGATAAGCCTCCGAGAAACGGAGCTTCCCAAACGCCAATTGTGACCACGAGAGCTAGGATCAACGATCGTGTACCTCAACTGCGGCATGAACGCACTTCAAGGAGGTCGAGATAACAGTACCAAGTATGTGAAATCAAAATATCAGAATGAAATCATAGCGATCTATATAAAGCGGAGACATGTATGATAACCAAACTACGATCACAATAAATAAGCGATCATGTCAAGCGGGGACTCACGCCCGCAAAGTCATCACTTAAATATAACAATGGGTCTCACGCCCACAACATCAATCATGCGTGGAATACCTTCCTCACCGCGGCCTATGATATAAAAGCACCAAGGAATACACATGGACACGAGTCCTACCGTGTCATCATAAAACCGCACGGTAAGTACGAAGGCATAGCCGACTACTAAAACCCACAAGACAAACAAGGTCATAAATCGTATCATGAGATCTGTCTGCATCGTCACATGATCAAAGCCGCCACTAGCCCGCAGATCTAATGCGCGCGTCTAGCCACGAAACTTCCCGCAGACTCGCATAGGCCACCCGATGGCCCGCATGAGGTATTCTCCGCATCGAGGGTAGCTACTCCCGACATCCACTGGACTCGCACTCCGAATGTCCACAAAGACCGCATGACTAAATAGGCCGCACACTAACTCGAACTCGTAGCTCGCGATAGGTCCGCGACCCGCATGAGGTATCCTCGAATCATAGTCACACGGACTTCCCGAGTATTACCCGCGTCGGAGGCGCAACCTCCGGATCATGTCAAGGCGAGTGGTACAATACCAACATAACGTGATAGTTAAACAACATAAGCACGATCGAGGAGAACCCCTTTACACAAACATCACGTATCACTAACACACGTAGCATCCTAACATGTTTACTTATCAAACCAACAAGAAAGTATTACAAGGCTATCACAAACCAACACAATCAAGTTATTCGCACAAGATACTTTCTACTATCTGATTAACAAGATCGGGTTTTTATCCCCAAGTACTTCATACATTAACTCTTTTAAAAGATCCGTTTCTTTCACAAAAGTCACACAATACCCGTAGTATAAAAATAGAGTGATTATCTTTTGAAGTAAACCAAAACACTTCTCTTTATAAAATCAAGTAACAACATTCTTTTCCAAACGTTCAAGTTTGCCTAATTTCAATTACTCAAGTTTCTCATTTTCGAAAGGTTTCGTAGTTCATAGTATTAATCACTTAATGATATAATTCTCTTTGAAAGCAATTTGAGAAACATATGTCTGATACGTGAGTAGGTTATTCTTGTTTATAACAATCTTATTTAAGCTGTCATGATCTAGGAAATGTAATATCATTTTGTCTCATCTTAGCTTCATGCGGATGGAGGCCTGCGGTTATTAATAATTCTTTATTAGTCAATACATTTCCTTTATTAGCGGCTGCGTGGTTTGTTCGACATTCATTCGATTTCAAATCAAGAAACATCATTCCTTTTGAAAACCAAAATACTCATTACTCACGAATGAAGTTTCACACGTTTTAACAAAATTCACATTAATAAAATTAAGTCAAGTCTCTTATCTTTTAAGATCAAGTCTCTTAACTTCTTAAGTCAATAAATCATTCTTTTTATCTCTCTTAAGCCGTTATACCTAACTTCCCATAAAGCTAGTATAACTCTTAAGCTTTTAAAACCAAGTGTTACTCTTCTTTCAAAAAGGTTTCTTATTATCACACATCCAGTCAGTTATAAGTCAAATCAGTTATCTTTTAAAAACCACAAAGCATTTCTTACTTACATAAAGTTGTTATAACCAACTTCCCATAAAGCCGTTATAACACTTTATGTTTTAAACCAATCAAATACATTTAACACATGTACGTCTACCGTACTACATAGTTATACACATATCATGCTAGAAAAGATAGGAATAGGTTCACATACCTCGCGACGATTATCGACTAATAGCAAAACGCTCCAAGTACCTCAAACCGTCGGCTACACCTTAAGCCAAACAGCTCACGCCACACGTAGTACTTCAACCTATAGAGGCCACAAGGCGCCTATTAACATCAAGATCTCAACGTAGAATATTCTACTGAAAATTCAAGAAGACTCCCCCCCCCGCAACCGCGTAAATCTCCTCCTCTATCGAGGCCTGCTAACAGGCCAACAACTCCCTAGAAGGGGGGGGGGGGGTTGTACGTCTAATCCGGACGTGTACAATTCTACTTCACAGTAATGCTTACACAAGTCTACTGTAATACAGTCCTATGTAATTACAGTTCAGTTCTCTTCTTTAAATTCAGGCTTAAGTCAAAAGACATTGCCGCAAAACTATGTTCAATTCTATATATAGTATACTTCAACTATATATTCCTACAACATGTAATTTCCAATTACAATAGAAGGACAGTAGTATTTACCTCGATAAGCCCAAAATTATCCAAGTTTAAATGTCGATCCTGAGCAAGGTTTAGCTCCTACTCCGTGCGCTCCAACCCGCTCCAAACAACCCTTAGAAGTTCTACGCAACTTCTACTTAACACTTCAACCGACTATGAAGGTTTTCCTTAGGGTTTTGTTTAGTGGCTAAAGGAAAGTATAATAGTATTTTCGGGCTCTACGTATAGAGGTAACTTTGGAAGTACTACAAGGTATAAGGCTAAGGTATTTGGGTATAGTAACAATACTTGAGAGTATTTCTACCAAGAGGGGGTATTTATACGAGACAACACCAGGAGGGTGTGTACCTCTACCAACCCCACTAGGAGGGGGGGGGAAACTCTCGGCCAAGGGGGAGGGGACTCTCGGCCAAGGGGGAGGGGACTCTCGGCCAAGGGGCCTCACAAAGGGGGAGGAGTGTGTTCTTGGACGAGAACACTACACTAAGGGGGGGAAGAGAGGGCTTTCAAGACTTAGAAAGATTTTAGGAAGAAGAAGTCTTCACAAAGGGGGGGGGGGGATATTTATAGGTCAAGCCATGGCCAACCAATGGCCAAGATCATGCCAAGTGCAAGGCAAGTGTAGGGTCAAGATTCACCCATGTGTACCTTATCCATCTACCACACAAATATCACAAAATATCCTACCAACCCTTTGACTCTTTTTCATCCAAACCGCCCAAAGTAACGCCCAATGTGAGGGTGACACATGTCACCCTCCCGTTGGTCCAAAATGTTTCATCTCACGGAAAAATCCGCAAAAATACTAAATGACATAGCCGGAATTTTCCCTTCGCAAGTTGTGTAAAACGTTTCGTCGAAAAACGATTCTAATCGGGTGTTGTGCACAAAAATATTTCGGCCAAGTCTACTTCAAGTTCAAACTTTTCTACGTACGTCCTCACGTACATACTCTGGAAATACGGGGTATAACAATAATTCTCTTTTAAAACAATTTGAGTAACATATGCCTTATGTGTGAGTAGGTTATTCTTGTTTATAACAATCTTATTAAAGCAACCATGATCTAGGAAATGTAATACAATTTTGTCTTATCTTAGCTTCTATGCAGATGGAGGTTTCTACTTGTTTTAATATAATTAATTATTTGTCAATACATTTTCCTTTATTAACGCTGCAGTGGTTCGTTCGATACTTATTCTCATTTCTGAAATCAGTAAAACATTATTCTTTAAAAAAAACCAAGTACTCATTACTCACGAATGAGGTTTCACACTTTTTAACAAAATTCATATCAATTCAATTAAGTCAAGTCTCTTATCTTTTAAGATCAAGTCTCTTAACTTCTAAAATCAATAAACCATTCTTTTACCTACATAAAGTCGTTATAACTAACTTCCCATAAAGCTATTATAACACTTTATGTTTTAAACCAACCAAAACTCATTTAGCACATGTACGTCTACCGTACTACATAGTTTACAAAACATCATGCTAGAAAGGATAGGAAGAGGTTCACATACCTCGCGACGATTATCGACAATTAGCAAAACGCTCCACCGTACTATAACCCTGCTAGCCTTGTCCTCCCTTCAAGTAGAACACGCTACTCGCAGAACTTCAACCTATAATGGCCATATACGTCTATCAACGTCTAGACTACTCTGTAGAATATTCTAAGCAGAAGGTTCTCTATTCTATGGAAATTTGGGCAGCATTTCCCTACCCGTCAACTACACAAGTCTATTATAAATACAGTCCTATGTAAGTACAGTTCAATACTCTTCTCTTATACCATCCTTCTATATATCTTATACTCATTTCTATACTACTACAGTATGTAATTTCCAATTACAATAGAAGGACAAAGATATTTACCTCGATAAGCCCAAAATTATCCAAGTTTTAAATGTCGATCCTGAGCAAGGTTTAGCTCCTATTCTGTACGCTCCAATCCGCTCCAAGAAACCCTTAGAAGTTTCTAAACAACTTCTACTTAATACTTCAACCAACTATGAAGATTTTCCTAGGGTTTCGTTTTGTGACTAATGGATATAAAGTAGTATTTCTGGGCTTTTAGTATAGAGGTAACTTAGGAATACTACAAGGTATATGGCTAGGGTATTTCGGGGGATAGTAACAATACTTGGAGAATATTTTCTACTGGGGTATTTAGTGAACAACTAGGAATGGGGGAAGGGGGGTGTTTCGACAGAACCACTAGGCAAGGGGGCGGGAAAGAGGGCTTGGACGAGAACACTACAAGGGAGAGGGATTTTTGAGACTTGGAAATTGTGTTTGTGGATGAAGAAGTCTTGCACAAGAGGGGGGTATTTATAGAGCCCTCAATGGCCAAGATTAAAACAAATGGAGGGTGGGGATTAGGATCCATGTGAAGAGTGAGGTCTTCCAACCAAGTGTCCACCACAATGTTGGGACATATGTCCACCACAACATTGGGACATATGTCCCCCACAACAATGAGCCATGTGGCCTCCACTATCTCAAGGAAACCGCCCAAGGCAAGCCCCCCAATGCCCATAAAATCGTCCCTCACCTACTCCCACTCACCCAAAGAAAATATCTTCCAAGACTTGACCATTTGACCTTGTCCACTTGGCCAACATTTTCATCCAACCCATGCCAACTAAGGGTGACACATGTCGCCCTCCTATTGGTCCAAAATATTTTGTCAGTCGGAAAAATCCGTAATCGGTTAAAATATTAAAAACGTAGAATTTCCTTCACAAGGTTCGGAATCTTTTCCGTTGAAAGTTCACAATCTCATCCTTAACCTAATTAGGGTTTGTACAAATGTACGTACGTCCTCACATACATACTCTGGAAATACGGGGTATAACAGCTGCGAGCCTGTGTTATTGATTTCAGGGGTAGCTGGAAGGATCATTTGCCGCTAGTAGAGTTTGCGTATAATAACAGCTACCATTCCAGTATCCATATGGCGCCTTATGAGTCCTTATATGGGAGGAAGTGTAGGTCGCCGATAGGTTGGTTTGATGTGGGCGAGGTTCAGTTGGTTGGGCCGGACTTGATACAGCAGGCAGTGGATAAGGTGAAGCTTATCCAGAGCGATTCTTGGCAACAGAGTCGACAGAAGTCGTATGCAGATCATCGGCGTCGACATTTGGAGTTTGAGGTTGCTGATTGGGTTTTCCTGAAGGTGTTACCCATGAAGGGTGTGATGAGATTCGGGAAGAAAGGGAAACTCAACCCAAGGTACATTGGGCCTTATCAGATTGTCCGCAGGGTAGGCAAGGTTGCCTATGAGTTGGATCTGTCGTCCGATCTGGAGGCAGTGCATCCGGGTTTCCATGTTTCTATGCTGAGGAGATGTATCGGAGATCCATCTAGAGTGCACCCGATTGACGATGTCCAGGTGACCGAGGGGTTGTCGTATGGGGAGATTCCCATAGCGATACTCGATCGTCAGGTTAGGCGACTACGGACAAAGGATGTGGCTTCCGTCAAGGTCTTATGGCGGAACGAGCACAGAGAGGAGATGACGTGGGAAGTAGAGAAGGACATGAGGCAGAGGTATCCTCACTTATTCCCCACACCTCTAGGTAACTCACTTTCCTACTTGCTGGTTTTAATTATCATATATGCTTAAGTGTTGTATTGTGGCCATGTGTGGCATTTGCAAACTGTTTAAGTTGTGAGGAGCTATGTCGTTTCTGATTTAATTGAATCTAGAAGGAACATTCGGGACGAATATTTCTAAGGAGGGGAGAATGTTATACCCCGTATTTCCAGAGTATGTATGTGAGGACGTACGTACGAATATATAAGCCTTAATTAGGTAAAGGACGAAATTGTGAACTTCCAACGGAAAAGATTCCGAACCTTGTGAAGGAAATTTTACGGTTTTAATATTTTAATTTATTGCGGATTTTTCCGAGAGATGAAATATTTTGGACCAATAGGAGGGCGACATGTGTCACCCTTAGGTGGCACATGTTGGACGAAAATTGTGGGCAAGTGGCCAAGTCAATTAGTCAAAGTCTTGGAAGATATTTTGTGGGGCAAGTGGAGATGCCTTGGACGGTTTTTGGAGGAGCAAGTGGATAGCCACATGGCTCATTTTTGTGGTGGACATATGTCCCAAAGTTGTGGTGGACATATGTCCCAATGTTGTGGTGGACACTTGGTGGAAGACTCCACTCACACAAGCAACCAAATCTTCACCCTCCACTTGCTTGAATCTTGGCCATTGAAGGTTCTATAAATACCCCCCTTAAGTGCAAGACTTCTTCATCCACTTAACAATTTCCAAGTCTCCAAAAATCCTTCCCCCTTGTAGTGCTCTCGTCCAAAACACCCTCCCCCCTTTCTAGTTGCTTCGTCCGAAACACCCCCACCCCCTTGGTAGGAAAATTCTCTTCTAGTATTGTTGCTATCCCAAATACCTTAGCCTAAATCCCTTGTTGTATTCCAAAGTTACCTCTATACTAAAAGCCCGAAAATACTACTTTATATCCTTTAGTCACAAAACGAAACCCTAGGAAAATCTTCATAGTTGGTTGAAGTATTAAGTAGAAGTTGTTTAGAAACTTCTAAGGGTTTCTTGGAGCTATAGGTAGCGTGCAAATTAGGAGCTAAACGTTGTTCAGGATCGACATTTAATCTTGGATAATTTTGGGCTTACCGAGGTAATAATCTTTGTCCTTCTATTGTAATTGGAGATTACATATTGTAGTAGTTTAGAATTAAGTATAAGATTTATAGAAGGATGGTATAAAAGAAGAGAATTGAACTTACATTTACATCAATGTATTCTGATGAGACTTGTGTAGTTTGTCGGCAGGGAAATGCTGCCCAATTTTCCGTAGAATAGAACCTTCGCTTAAAATATTCTCTGAGTAGTCTAGACATTGATAGACGTATTTGACTATTATAGGTTGATACTCTGCACGCGACATATTCGACTTGGCAGGTGGATTGAGCCGAGGAGGTATGTAATTCTTCCTATCCTCTTGAGCATGATACTTTTGAAATATATATAGTACGGTGAGACGCATACGTGTTAACTAAACTTGGTTTTACTTTGATGTCTTTTGACTTGAGTTTTAAATGATAAGAATCTTGGAAATATTTCAAAAGAGTTATGAATCATTTTGAAAGAAAAGTAATACTTGGGTTTAAAAGCTTAAGAGTTATACTAGCTTTATGGGAAGTTAGGTATAACGACTTAAGAAAGATAAAAGGAACGGTTTACTTATTTGTTTATGAAAGTCTTGTATTGATTTCTGGAAAGTGTAGTAAGATGGTTTGATAAGTAAACATGTTATGATGCTACGTGTGTTAGTGTCTTGTGATGTTTGAGTAAGGGGGTTATTCTTGTTGTGCTTACGTTGTTAAACGATAAGACCGTTGTACTGCTATTATATCACATACCCCCCTGACTTGTTATGATGCTGAGGACTTGCCACCCTCGATGCGAGGAATACCTCATGCGGGTCCATGTGACCTATGCGCGAGTCGCGGGAGTTCGAGTTGATCACTCGGGTGTGTTACCGTCGCGAGGAATACCTCACGCGGTCCATAGACTACGCGACCGGGGTCCAGATGATGTCGCGTTAGCTACCCCGTCGCGAGAATACCTACGCGCCTATGTGGCCTATGCGGATCGCGGAGTTCCAGGATTAGGCACGCATAATGATACTATGGGCGAATGGCCTTGCTTCGATCATTAGCGGCCTAGAAAAGACCAGTTATGTTATATCTATTTTGCTCTTGGTTATGATGTGGCACTAGGTGCGGTTACATTGGTTGTTTCGTACATATTTGTAAAATTGGTTTTAAAATGATGTGATTTCATTTAAGTACTTTACAGTTTCACATACTTGGTACCTGTTTTACTGACCTCCTTTGGGGGGCTGCGTTCATGCCACAGGTAGAGGTACTCCTGTTGTTGATCCCCGCCCTAGATCACCGCTGCTGGGAAAGCCCCGTTTCTCCGGAGGCTTGTCTTTTGGGTATGATCTCCCTGCCATTGTAGCTTTATGTACATTCAGGGTATGGCGGGGCCCTGTCCCGCCATAGTTGTTTACATTCCTAGAGGTCTGTAGTCCTGTTGTAAAGTTGAGATGTAACTGTTCACTCTTGATGTATATATATACATGCCGAAAGGCAATCTTTTCTTGGATAAACTGTGTCTCATTTTACATATGTTTCATGTCTTGTTTTAAAACTCGTACGTCCACCGTACTATATATTTGTAAAACTCATGCTAAAAATATAGGGAAAGTTCTACATATCTCTTCGGTTCAATCCACTTGCTAAGTCATATATGTCGTACGTAATATGTCAACCTTGACAAGCACTAATATAACTTCAAGATCCAAAGTCGCTCTTTAGCAACTTAGCTCCTTTCCTTCATGCTCCAATCCGCTATTTGAAGCCCTTAGAAGTTCATAAACAACTTCCCTTCAATTTCCAAACAAAACTTATGAAAACAACTTAGATTTTCATCTTGCGACTAATGTAAAAACGTAGCTTTTCCGGGATCTTTGTATTGAGATATCCTTATAATACCCTTAGGAACCGTGGGTTTAAGTATTGTGAATTATGAACAACAAACGAAATTTTTTTCTTCTTCTATTTGAGCTTAGCCGAGAGCTCTCAATGTAGCACATAAGTTTCTTGAATTTTTTTCTGAGTGTTGAGACTTGTCTTGCTATATGGGTGTATGTATAATTAAATGGAGGGTCAAGATTAAAACACTTGTGGGGAGAGGCTGAAGAAGATTAAAATATCAAGTGTCAAGTGGGCTTATTGACTTGGTCAACAATGTCAAGCCTTGGCTTTCAAGACTTGACAAATTGGCCTTGTCCATTTCGTCCAAGCCCATAGAGTGGGGGAGGGGGGTGACACGTGTCACCCTCCCATTCGTCCATAGTGTTTCGTTTCCCGACATTTCCATAATTCCGATAAATTCTATAAGTCTCAAATCTTAAAGTCCTGTTTTCTTACGTACGTTCTTATATACATGTCCTGGAATTACGGGGTGTAACATTCTTCCCCCCTTAGAAACATTCGTCCCCGAATGTTCTTTCGGAGTCAATCTAATTAGATAGCGACATAGTCTCCTTTAACTACACCCAACATCCCAAAATATGCCACACATGGCCACATAATAACACTTAAGCAAATACGTCAATTAAAACTGACAAGTAAGGGAAAAGGATTACCTGGATGTGTAGGGAATAAGTGAGGATACTTCTTCATCATGTCTGTCACGACCCGACCCCGGGCCCGCGACTGGTGCCCTACCTGGGCACCCTTCTATTCATACAATACAAAATAACCGAGGAAGATAAGTAACACCCTTTTTAAAAAAAAAACAAAGGCAAAGCCGATAAGGCGCCATAATATAAATCACCCAAAAAGGGTCTACACTATTCAATAATGTAATTACAACTCTAGCCAGTCCAGCCCACATATGAATACAGAACTCTAAGATTTTGGACAAATACTATGACGGGACAAGGCCCCGCCGTACCCCTGAATATACATAGACATAATGACAAGCTCCGGAACATTGGAGCCATCTCAAAATGCTGAATCAGGATCCTAAGCCCGCGGATCCACAACTGTGTACCTAAACCTGCGGACATGAACGCAGCCCCCCGAAGGGGGTCAATACACAGGTACCGAATATGGAACGGAAATAAGGTACAACAAACAGATCATAACTGTACAAAAGAATGACAGAGGCAAGTATAAAAAAAGTAAATACCAGATCCTACCATGCCATTACAACTCATAAACTTAATCGCATATTATTACCTTTTCCCATTTTTCAATAAGAGTTATAGTCAAATTCTTACGTACATACTTAGGAAAAATCATCAAGTTCATTAGCATATAACTTACTTATCTTGCATAACATAATCCGTCCCTTTATGGAGGGACGCCTTATTTTGGAGTTCACTCTAATTATCCATACGTGATAACGTAACCCTGCCCATTTACGAGACACGGTGAAGTCATAAAAAGTCTTCCCACGAAGGTATACTGCCCGACCCATTCTGGGACGCGGTAAAGTCACATAAGTCTGCCCATAAAGGTATACTGCCCGACCCAATCTGGGACGCGGTAAAGTCACATAAGTCTCCCCATAAAGGTATACTGCCCGGCCCAATCTGGGACGCGGTAAAGTCACATAAGTATGCCCATAAAGGTATACTGTCCGGCCCAATCTGGGACCCGGTAAAGTCACATAAGTCTGCCCATAAAGGTATACTGCCCGACCCAATATGGGACGCGATAAAGTCACATAAGTCTGCCCATAAAGGTATACTGCCCGGCCCAATCTGGGACGCGGTAAAGTCACATAAGTCTGCCCATAAAGGTATACTGCCCGGCCCAATCTGGGACGCGGTAAAGTCACATAAGTCTGCCCATAAAGGTATACTGCCCGGCCCAATCTGGGACGCGGTAGAGTCACATAAGTCTGCCCATAAAGGTATACTTCCCGGCCCAATCTGGGACGCGGTAAAGTCACATAAGTATGCCCATGAAGGTATTCTGCATAAAAATAGGAAGCTTATGATCATATTACGGCTACCCGCCCAAAGTATCATTTGGTAATCCTACTCTTGAGACTATTTCACCCGCATAGGTCCTGTGGACCCGCAATGAGGTCATCCGCCTCGCATGAGACTATTTCACCCGCATAGAATTCTACTCATTTTAATATAATTGATTGTCGATACATTTTCTTTTATTAACGTTGCAATGGCTTGTTCGATACTTATTCTCATTCATGCAGTAAATTAGCAAAGTCAAATCGACTCCAAATACTTCCTAACGACTCTTACCAACATCCCCCATAAGACTTGGTAAGAACTTAGGATAACTTAGACCTACCTTTTACCTAGAGTAAATCAACATACGTACCTCTTAACTTCTAACAGTAGAAGGAATCATGAAATACCACCACATGTATATTTCATACATAGAACATGCCAAAAGAAGGAAGATGTTCACATACCTCGCGACGATTATCGACAAGTAGCAAAATTCTCCAAAGTACTTCAACCTTGATAACTATTCCATCCTTTAAGTAGAATACGCTACTCGTAGTACTTCAACCTATATTAATCATAACATGTCTATCAACTCCTCCCTCTTAAACGTAGAATCATACTAAGTATAATGACTCTTATTCTACGGAAAATCGGGCAGCACCTCCTTTGTTTCTACGTACTTTTCCACCTTTTTCAAGGCCCGAAAATCAATAACCAAACGCCACATTTAAGGCCCAACAATTCAGCAAATACAAAGGGGATTACACGCCTAATAGGACGTATAAAATTCTGCCCCACAATCAATATAAAACTGTCCATTCCTTAAGGCACATTCTCGGCAATAACACTATCCATAACAATATCAATTTCCTTTCAATTCCTTTTTCAATCCAAGTTGTTATTCCAACATGTTATAAACATAATAACAATTACAACAACTATAAATCCTTTCTTCCTTAACCTGCGACGATTGTAACTATCGACCAAATTAATTACAACATTAATGGCTAACTTGTCCATTTTCGATTTTAACATGTCGACATGATCCAAATCTTTTCAAACTTCATTATATAAACCACATGCACATTTCTTAACTACTATAACATGTAATCTTCAATTACATTAAGAAGAAGATTTTACCTCAATAAGCCCTAATAATGTCCAAGCGTAAAAGTCGATCCTTAGCAACTTTTAGCTCCTCTTCTTATGTTCCAATCCGCTCCAAGCACTACTTAGAAGCTCATGAAGAACTCCTCTTCAAGTTCCATCTTCAAAGTTGAAGAACACCTTAGATTTTCGCCTTGTGACTAACGTAAAAACGTCGTTTTTTCGGGATCTTTCTATTGAGATATCCTTACAATAACCCTAGGAACCTTGGGTTAAAGTCTTGTGAATTATGATCCACAATTGCAAAATTTTGTCTTCCATTTTAGCCCTAAAGCCGAGAGCCACTCTAAGAACAACAAGTTCTTGAATTTTTTTTTCTAAGTGTTCACTAGTCTTGCACTAGTAATGGATATATAAGAGAATCAAAGGCTAGGATTAAAACACTTGAAGGGCTAAGATTTAGTCAAGAATGTCAAGCTCCACTTGTCTAGCTTGACTTGTCTATTTTCGTCCTACTTGGCATGTGGAGGGTGACACGTGTCGCCCTTCGGTTGGTCTAAAATATTTCATCTCTCGAAAATCCGATAAATTCTATAAGTCTCAAATATCAAATTCGGAAACTCAATTCTCATTAATGAACAATTTTTCCTTCCCAAGGCTCGAAATAATTTTTCCGTAGGAAAAAGCAATCCTTCTTTCGTTTTAAATCTTAAGGTCGTATCTTCTCACGTACATTCTCTTAAACACATGTCCTGGAACTACGGGGTGTAACATTCTTCCCCCCTTAGAAACATTCGTCCCCGAATGTTCTTTCGGAGTCCAATCTAATTAGATAGTGACATACTCTCCTTTTACTACACCCTTCATACAACATATGCCACCCACGACCACATAACAATACTCATACTAAAACGTCAACCTGAACTCCAAGTGTCGACGTCGTTCATCTGTATACTGTTTCTGCTGACTCTGAGCTTACTAATAATCTCTTCCTGGATAAGCTTCGCCTCATACAGAGCCCGCTGAATCAAGTCTGGGCCAATTATCTGAACCTCACATACATGGAACCAACTAATCGGCGATTCTACACATTCTTACTGGTAGTATTCTTCCGTACCTCCAACTTATACTAGCATACTTACGTAACCTCCATACCGATTATGTCCTCCAATCTTTGGATTCACCCTATTAAACAATATAAGGCTATTTCCGGCTCTCACGACCTGGTTCCAGTGGAACGCGTCCACGAACCCGTAAAACAATTAACTAGACTTGGGCCTTGCACCCTCGTGACCCTGTCACATAGAGGGACTACTACCAACTGATCCCACTCCATTTCAAACTATGAGGCGACCCGTAATAGGTCCTTAACCCGACCCACCGTCGCACTTAACTCTTACTCTTAGTCTGAATAAAATCTTATTGCCCGAGAAGGCCTTATATACCTAAGGTCTCGGTGGTTATCAATATTCTTAGGCTCGCATTTTCCATACACCAAGCCTACCTTATCAGTCCCCCCGTAACGGGTACAATAACTCCTCATAATACCACAACCATGTTGTGTTGATCACAACAACCATTACTTACTCCATACGGATCCCATCCGTACCATTCTCTTAAGCCTACCACGTAGCTTAATCTATTAACATGGCATTACGTTAAGTTCCTTAACATGATTTCTTAAGGGTTCACTACCCTATCAGACAACTCATCCTTTCCTAATCATCTCAAAATAAAACATAAGACCTTGACGAGAATTCATTAACTGTTTCATACCTTCCCGGTATCTAGTTAGTCCTTACCAACTCTTGGTAATCTAAAATCATTCTAGGAAGCACGCGTCTGACCCTCATACATAACTCCGTATAGCTTTATGTCATAATACCAACTATACTACAATCATTACCAACCTAGATACGCAATCCACATAGTCCTTCATGGGTCACTGCTGCCTTTCTCATAGCTGCAATCAACATAACTCGTTAGGGATAGACGACCCTAACAACACAGCTCTATCACACGATCTCAGAGTGAGAAGAATGAAAACCAATCCTAAATGTCCTGCAGCCTCCTGATTATAGAAGTGGTGCACAACACACCGATAATCAAGACTTTACTAGACACGATCTGTAGACACTTTCCGAGGACTAACTGCTCTGATACCACTTTTGTCACGACTCGACCCCGGGCACGCGACTGATGCCCTACCTGGGCACCCTTCTATTCATACAATACAAAATTACCGCGGAAGATAAGTAACACCTTTTTTTTAAAAACAAAGGCAAAACCGATAAGGGGCCATAATATAAATCACCCAAAAAGGGCCTACACTATTCAATAATGTAATTACAACTCTAGCCAGTCCAACCCACATATGAATACAGACCTTTAAGATTTTAGACAAATACTATGATGGGACAAGGCCCCGCCGTACCCCTGAATATACATAGCCATAATGACAAGCTCCGGAACATTGGAGCTATCTCAAAATGCTGAATCAGGATCCTAAGCCCGCGGATCCACAACTGTGTACCTAAACCTGCGGACATGAACGCACTTCAAGTGGGTCGCACAGTACCGAATATGGAACGGAAATAAGGTACAACAAACAGATCATAACTGTACAAAAGAATGACAGAGGCAAGTACAAAAAAAGTAAATACCAGATCCTACCATGCCATTACAACTCATGAACTTAATCGCACATTATTACCTTTTCCCATTTTTCAATAAGAGTTATAGTCAAATTCTTACGTACATACTTAGGAAAAATCATCAAGTTCATTAACATATAACTTACTTATCTTGCATAACATAATTCGGCCCTTTATGGAGGGACTGTTATACCCCGTAGTTGCAGGGTATATATGTGAGGACGTACGTGCGAGGGTACGACAGAAATTTTGAAAAGAAAGAAAGATGTGAGTTTTACTAAAAGTTTCCGTTATTTGTGAAGAAAAAGGTTAGTTAATGAGAATTGGATTCCCAGATTTGGTATGTGGGCTTTTAAATTATATTAGAATTTTGAGATTTTATTTTCTAAATGGTCACGTGGGCCCACGGAGAAATTTACTGCTTTGCTGGGCCCACTTTGTTTCGAGATTTTGGCCATTGTGGATATTTTTCGAAAGACGCTGAGGGCCAATAGAGGGTGACACGTGTCACCCCGCCTATGGCTTGGCCGGTTACCTTTGTGCACAACACCCTGTTAGAGTCGTTTTCGGCGAAACGCTTACAGTAACTTGCGAAGGAAAATTCCGCTATGTCGCTTTTGTATTTTTGCGGATTTTTCCGAAGCGGCGAACATTTTGGCCAACAAGAGGGTGACACTTGTCACCCTGCCGACGCTTTAGGCTCGGTTTGGCCTCGCCGATTGGTGCCTTGTTGTGGCATTGTTTTGTGCAATGTTTTGTGCAATGTTTGTGGCATGTTTTGTGGAGTAGGGTTAGGATGCACTTGGCTTGATCTTGGCCTTACACTTGCCTTACACTTGGAAGGATCTTGGCCCTTGGTTGGCCTTTGGTTTTGCTATAAATACCCCTAAGTGTAAGACTTCATCCATCCCAAAACTTCCAAGTCTTGAAACCCTCTCCTCCCCTTTGTGAGCTCTTAGCCGAGAGCCTCCTCCCCTTTTCGTGGCCTTTGGCCGAGGGGTTCCTCCCCTTTGTGGTGCTAGCCGGGTACCCCTAGCCTAGTTGTTTTCAGATAATACCCTCCTCGTGGTATTGAAATACTTCTCCTAGTATTGTTATAATGCCCAAAATACCTTAGCCTTGTACCTTGTAGTATTCCAAAGATACCTCTATACGTAGAGCCCTAAATACTACCTTTTGTCCTTTTTGTCTCAAACCAAACCCCAAGGAAATCTTCATAGTTGGTTGAAGTATTTGAGTAAGTTGGTTAGAACTTCTAAGGGTTGTTTGGAGCGCACTGAGTAGGAGCTAAACCTTGCTCAGATTCGACATTATAACTTGATAATTTTGGGCTTATCGAGGTAATTATCTTGTCCTCTATTGTAATTGGAAATTACATGTTTGGTTGAATATATAGTCAAGTATACTATATATGGAACTACTTAGTATTCGCAATGTCTTTTGACTTAAGCCCAAGAATCGAATCGAATCAGTATTTACATGATCGGTAGACTCGTGTAGTATTGCGAGTAGAATTGTACACGTCAGGTTAGGCGTGTAGACCCCCGGTTGGCTTGGTAGCCGCCTCGATAGAGGAGGAGATTTCTGCCATGTGCGGGGAGAGTCAATTTTCTATGGAAAGATAGAAACTTGTGTTTTGGAGTTAATAGACGTTTGTGACCTTTATAGGTGAAAGTACTAAGAGTAGCGTATTCTACCGAGTGGAAAGGCGGCCAGCGGTTGTAGTACTTGAGCGTTTTGCTATTAGTCGATACTGCCGCGAGGTATGTGAACCTCTTCCTATCTCTTCTAGCATGATATGTGTGAACTATGTAGTACGGTGACGCATACGTGTTAACCGTGGTTTGATTGTTTTAAAACATAAAGTGTTATAACGGCTTTATGGGAAGTTGGTTATAAACTTTATGTAGGTAAGGAAATGGGTTGTGGTCTTCGAAAGGTAATCGATTTGATTATAATCGCTTGTTATGTGTTAATAAAGAACTTGATGTATTTCAAAAGATTTGTGAATCGCTTTTGAAAAAGGAGTAATATTTGGGTTTTGAAAACTTAAGAGTTATACTAGCTTTGTGGGAAGTTAGGTATAACGGCTTAAGAATGTTTCTTGATTTCGAAATCGAATGTATCGACAAACCAACTGCGGCGTTGATAAAGGAAAATGTATTGACTAATGAATTGTATTATTAAAACCAAGAGAAACCTCCATCCGCATAGAAACTAAGATGACAAAATGATATTACATTTTCTAGATCACGGTCATTGTAATAAGATTGTTATAAACAAGAATAAACTACTCCCACGTATGGTATATGTTTCTTAAATTGTTTTAAGGGATTAAAACTATGAACTATGAAACCTTTTGAAAATGAAGTTGGAGTAATTGAAACTAGGCAAACCGAACTTAGGAAAAGAATGTTGTACTTGATTTTAAAAGGAAAGTGTTCGCTTACTTAAAACGCTGGGTTGGTCATTCTAATACTACGGTATCGGGTGACTTTGATAAAAGTAATGGATCTCTTTACAAAATTTAACGCACGTAGTACTTTAGGCTAAAACCGGACTTTGGTATAAAATGAAAGTACTTTGTGTTGTTGTGAAACTTGCCTATGCTTGTTGTTGTGAAGCTTGGCTATGCTTATTGTGATAACCTTTGTTGTGCAAGCGTTGTATTTCGTGTTACCGCGTCTCGATGGAGGGTCGGTTGACTTGTTGAGAACTTACTCGACGCGGCGGCGACGAGAAATTCCACGCACGCCTCGCTGATAGTATTATTGTTGTGCATCGCTTTGGACATCTCGACACGACGCGAGCGCATCGGGTATGCTTCCATTTAGATTACCGCTTGTTGTTTCCCTTTGACATACCGACACGATGCGTAGCGCACGTATCGCCCATTTGGAATGTTGTCTTATTTTTCCTTTGACATACCGACACGATCGTAGCGCACGTATCGTCCATTTGGAATGTTGTCTTATTTTTCCCTTCGACATACCGACACGACGCGTAGCGCATCGTATGCTTCCATTTGGATTGTCTTGTTGTTGAGGTCACATGGACATGTCTACACCGATGCACTCCGGGTACGTGGCCATGGGACGATGTGGTATTATTGTTGCATCATGGACATGTCTACACCGACGCAGATTCGGGCATGCGCCATAATGCGAACTCGATTGATGTTGTGGGCGCGAGACCCATAGTTATATTGGAGTGATGATCGTTTTATGTTGTGAATCGTAGTTTGGTTATCATACATGTCTCCTCGCTTTATATAGACTAGTATGATTTCATTCTGATTGTGATTCACATACTTGGTACTGTTGTCGACCTCCTTCGGGCTGCGTCATGCCGCAGTAGAGGTACATCGGCCGTGGATCCTCGCCATAGGATCACAAGCCAGCAGATTTGAAGCTCCGTTTCTCCGAGGCTTATCTTTTGTAGGTGTTCTCGAGTTGTAGGTTCTTGTACATTCTGTGGTATGGGCCCCTGTCCGTCATAGTCGTGTATATCTTAGAGGTCTGTAATCTTGTGGGCGGTGGTTGTAAAAGGATTAAACTGCTCGAGTTTTATGTATATACCGAAGGCAATCGCTTTGGTTGGCCTGTTTATTTATTATATCTCTTGTTAAATGACTCATGTTTTATGTTCCGCTGATTTTCTCCGATGTATGTATCACTAGGGTGCCCGGTAAGGCACTGCGAACGCCCCGAACGGTCGTTACAAAGTGGTATCGAGCGATTAATCCTCGGAAAGTGTCTACGCACCGTGTCTAGTAGAGTCTTGATTATCGATGTTGTGCACCACATCTATAATCGTGAGGCTATAGGACATTTAGGATTAGTTTCCATTCTTCTCATTACGAGATCGTGCCTTAAGTGAGTTGAGTCGACCTCCGACGATCTCGCTTTACGATTATGCCTCGCGCGCAAGGCAACGAGCCCGAAGGCAAGGCGGCCGAGGGAGCTACTAGTGAGATCTGAGGAGTTCGAGGCGCAGCCCGCCAAGACTGAGATGCAGCCCGACGGCGAGTTTCGCGACGCCAAAGACCACAGAGTTTAGAGCCGCAGCGATGGGCTGCCGAGACTCGATGCACGAGCCTCCATCCCACGAGCAGGAGATGGGTCGCGAGATGGCGATTATTGGCGTGGTTGTGGCGATATGAGGATAGCCGGACGCAGCTAGCCCAGAGCACCAGTGGTTCACCCCGAGCGAATAGTTTGAGGCTACGGACTTTACGAGTTGTAGCCCGCCGTAGTTTTACGGGTCGAGGCTCGAGGATGATCCGCAGGAGTTCATCCGGCAGCCATTCCGATCGTGCGGGTGATCAAGGCTTGAGACCGAGTGCGTGACCTTTGTTCGCATCGCGCGTGATACCGCATCGATTGGTTTGATTCATGGGAGCTTTCCGGGAGAGCATGCACTCCAGCAGATGGGATGAGTTTTCGGGGCTTTCTCACGCACTTCTTGCCTCCGCATGATGAGGGCACGGGCCGACAAATTTTTGTTCTTGAGATGCAGAGGCGACCGCTGGAGTACAATGTCGAGTTCGATTCTTTGGCTCGATATGTCCTGCGCTTAGTTGCAGATATGGAGGATAGGTGCATCGCCACGCCACCGGCTAGATGATTATATGGTCGAGTCTTGTGCGGGTGTTTCTCTTCACCGGCATGGACATTGCCCGCATGCAGCTCATGCACCAGGATGTGAGGCACGGAGGGTCGACGAATGACTGGATCAGAAGAGGCCGGGACGGCAGGTCCTTCGTGGTTTTCGAGGCGGACCGCCAAGAAGAAAGCTAGTTATATACCCCACCGCATGAGTGGTCCTCCACCGTCTTCGAGGAGCAGGTCGGGGCTCGAGGTTCAGATTTTCGGCAGAGCGGGTGTTAACCACGAAGCCACCCCTACCTCGTTGTGACCATTGTGGTAGACTCCATTTTGGAGAGTGTCGTGCTAGATTGGGAGTTTGTTTTGCATGCGGCAGGCCATTTTGCAGGAACTGTCCGACCAAGGGAAGCGCGGATGTTACGACTCACCTTCAGATCTGTGGCTGGTTCATCACCTTCGGTATGCGCCTGCAGGGTGCCTATGATTAGAGTGAGCGGTAGCTTCTGTATATCCTTAACCTCTAGAATTTTGGTATGCTTGTTATGATGATCTCATTGTGTGCTATGTACGGATAGCATTGTGATATGTGTGAGTTAGAATGCATGGTTAGTTGGAAGGATACGTATGGAGGCATGGTAAGTGTGAACCTTAGACTATTTCACGACTGAGACCTTAGGGGTAAGGTCGTCTTGAGTAAAAGATTCGTTTTATGTTTGACCTTTATAAGGGTGAGTAGTATACGTGGGATTTATTTGTGTGATAAGTCCATGGGTAGTGTGAGATGGAAGTGGTAGCTTTCATGATGTGAATTAGTAAGATTGTTCCGGATCGGGGAACAAGAGTTTGGCGCGGTTGGGGGTCGGGTTGAGGACCATTTGCGGGTCAACCCGTAACCCGGTTTGGGGTGGGGTCAGTTTTGGGTGGTCCCGCCAGGTGGTAGGGTCACGAGGATGCTAGGCCCAAGTTTGTATGATCATCGTATGAGTTCGTGGACGCGTTCGACCAGAAGCGGTTCGTAAAGGCCGGGAATGGCCTTAAGGAAGTGTGAGGTTAGTAAGATGACCAAGTTTGGAGGTGGTGACTCCAAGGTTTTGGGAACTGAAGCGATGACTGAAGTGTGGTACGTATACTAGAAGAGTTCAAGTGTTCGAGGAGGGCACGACGAGTAAGGAAGAAAGATAACGTGTGTTATTTTCATGGCTTAGCTGTGGCGTTGGCAACTTGTTAGAGGAACTTTATCGTTATCCGACTTGAGAAGGAACATTCGGGACGAATGTTTCTAAGGAGGGGAGAATGTTATACCCCGTAGTTGCAGGGTATATATGTGAGGACGTACGTGCGGTGCAGCGTAAATTTTGAAAAGAAAGAAAGATGTGAGTTTTTGGAAAAGTTTCGGTTATTTGTGAAGAAAAAGGTTCGTTAATGAGAATTGGATTCCCAGTTTGGTATGTGGGCTTCTTAAATTATATTAGAATTTTGAGATTTTATTTTGGAAATGGTCACGTGGGGCCAGGGAGAAATTCTGGTTTTGTAGAACCCTTTGTTTTCGAGATTTTGGCCATTGTGGATATTTTTCGGAAGACGTTTTTTGAGGGCCAATAGGAGGGTGACACGTGTCACCCCCGCCTAGGTGGCTTGGCCGAAGTTACCTTTGTGCACAACACCCGGTTAGAGTCGTTTTTAGACGAAAACTTTTTCGTAACTTGCGAAGGGAAAATTCCGGCTATGTCGTTTTGTATTTTTGCGGATTTTTCCGAGCGGCGGAACATTTTGGGCCAACAAGAGGGTGACACTTGTCACCCTCAAGTGGACGCCTTAGGGTCGGTTTGGCCTTGGCCGATTGGTGCCTTGTTGTGGCATTGTTTTGTGCAATGTTTTGTGCAATGTTTTGTGGCATGTTTTGTGGAGTAGGGGTTAGGGTGCACTTGGCTTGATCTTGGCCTTACACTTGCCTTACACTTGGAAGGATCTTGGCCCTTGGTTGGCCTTTGGTTTTGCTATAAATACCCCCCCTAAGTGTGAAGACTTCATCCATTCCAAAAACTTCCAAGTCTTGAAACCCTCTCCTCCCCCTTTGTGAGCTCTTAGCCGAGAGCCTCCCCCCTCCCCACAGTGTGGCCTTTGGCCGAGGGTTCCTCCCCTTTGTGGTGCTAGCTGGGGTACCCCTGCCTAGTGGTTTTAGTATAATACCCTCCTTGGGGTATTGAAATACTTCTCCTAGTATTGTTATCATGCCCCAAATACCTTAGCCTTGTACCTTGTAGTATTCCCACGATACCTCTATACGTAGAGCCGAAATACTACCTTTTGTCCTTTTGTCTCAAACCGAAACCAAGGAAATCTTTAGTTGGTTGAAGTATTTGAGTAGAAGTTAGTTAGAACTTCTAAGGGTTGTTTGGAGCGCGGAGTAGGAGCTAAACCTTGCTCATTCGACATTATAACTTGGATAATTTTGGGCTTATCGAGGTAATTATCTTGTCCCTATTGTAATTGGAAATTACATGGTGGGTTGAATATATAGTGGAAGTATACTATATATGGAACTACTTAGTATTCGGCAATGTCTTTTGACTTAAGCCTGAAGAACTGAACTGAACTGTATTTACATAGGACTGTATTGCAGTAGACTTGTGTAGTATTACTGAGTAGAATTGTACACGTCCGGTTAGACGTGTAGACCCCCCCCTGGTTGGCTTGGTAGCCGGCCTCGATAGAGGAGGAGATTTACGTTGTTGCGGGAGTCTTTGCGAATTTTCTATGGAAAGATAGAAACTTGTGTTTTGGAGTTAATAGACGTTTGTGACCTTTATAGGTGAAAGTACTAAGAGTAGCGTATTCTACTCGAGGAGTGGAAAGGGCTAGCAAGGTTGTAGTACTTGGAGCGTTTTGCTATTAGTCGATACTCGTCGCGAGGTATGTGAACCTCTTCCTATCTCTTCTAGCATGATATGTGTGAACTATGTAATGCGGTGAAGCGTACGTGTGTTAGCGTGTTTGATTGTTTTAAAACATAAAGTGTTATAACGGCTTTATGGGAAGTTGGTTATAACGACTTTATGTAGGTAAGAAATGGGTTGTGGTCTTGAAAGTAAATCGATTTGATTATAAGCGGCTTGTTATGTGTTAATAAAGAACTTGATGTATTTCAAAGATTTGTGAATCGTTTTGAAAAAGGAGTAATATTTGGGTTTTGAAAACTTAAGAGTTATACTAGCTTTGTGGGAAGTTAGGTATAACGGCTTAAGAATGTTTTACTGATTTCGGAAATCAGAATGTGTATCGACAAACCACTGCAGCGTTGATAAAGGAAAATGTATTGACTAATGAATTGTATTATTAAAACCAGTAGAAACCTCCATCTGCATAGAAACTAAGATGAGACAAAATGATATTACATTTTCTAGATCATGGCTGCTGTAATAAGATTGTTATAAACAAGAATAAACTACTCACACGTATGGTATATGTTTCTTAAATTGTTTTAAGGGATTAAAACTATGAACTATGAAACCTTTTGAAAATGAGAAGTTGGAGTAATTGAAACTAGGCAAACTGGAACTTAGGAAAAGAATGTTGGTACTTGATTTTAAAAGGAAAGTGTTCTGGTTTACTTAAAAATGTGGGTTGGTCATTCTAATACTACGGGTATCGGGTGACTTTGATAAAAGTAATGGATCTCTTTTACAAAATTTAACGTACGTAGTACTTTAGGGCTAAAACCCGGACTTTGGTATAAAATGAAAGTACTTTGTGTTGTTGTGAAACTTGCCTATGCTTGTTGTTGTGAAGCTTGGCTATGCTTATTGTGATAACCTTTGTTGTGCAAAGCGTTGTATTTCTGTGTTACCGCGTCTCTCGATGGAGGGTCGGTTGACTTGTTGAGAACTTACTTGGACGTGCCGGCAGTGACGGAGAAATTCCACGGGTACGTTCCTGTTGATAGTATTATTGTTGTGCATCGCTTTGGACATACTGACACGATGCGTAGCGCACGGGTATGCTTCCATTTAGATTACCGCCTTGTTGTTTCCCTTTGGACATACTGACACGATGCGTAGCGCACGGGTATGCGTCCATTTGGAATGTTGTCTTATATTTCCCTTTGGACATATCGACACGATCGTAGCGCTGCGGGTATCGTCCATTTGGAATGTTGTCTTATTTTTCCCTTTGGACATCTCGACCGCGATCGTAAGCGCGCGGGTATGCTTCCATTTGGATTCTTGTCTTGTTGTTGAGTCACATGGACATGTCTACACCGATGCAGATTCCGGCATGTGGCCATGGGACGATGGTATTATTGTTGCATCATGGACATGTCTACACCGATGCAGATTCAGGGGCACGCGGCCATGTCACGAACGATTGATGTTGTGGGCGTGAGACCCATAGTTATATTGGAGTGATATTGTTTTATGTTGTGAGCGTAGTTTGGTTATCATACATGTCTCTGCTTTATATAGACTAGTATGATTTCATTCTGATGTTATGCAGTTTCACATACTTGGTACTGTTATCTTGACCTCCTTGGAGTGCGTTACGCCGCAGTAGAGTACATCGATCGTGGATCCTCGCTCATAGGATCACGATTCGCGCATTTGAAGCTCCGTTTCTCGGAGGCTTATCTTTTAGTAGGTGTTCCGAGTTGTAGGTTCTTGTACATTCAGGGGTATGGCGAGGTCTGTCCGTCATAGTCATCAATATATCTTAAGTGCATAATCTTGTTGTGGGCGGGGTTGTAAAAGGATTAAAGCGTTCGGGTTTTATGTATATACTTGAAAGCGTATTTTGGTTGGCTTTGTTTATTTATTATATCTCTTGTTAAATGACTCATGTTTTATGTTCGCTGATTTTCTCGATGTATGTATCACTAGGGTGCGGGGTAAGGCACCCGATGCGCCCGGGCGGTCGTTCTGAGGGCGCCTCATTTTGGAGTTCACTCTAATTATCCATACGTGATAACGTAACCACGCCCATTTACGGGACGGTGAAGTCATAAAAGTCTTCCCGAAGGTATCTTTGCCGAGCCATTTTGGGACGCGGTAAAGTCACATAAGTCGCCCATAAATGTATCTTGCCCGACCAACGGGGACGGTAAAGTCACATAAGTGCGCCCATAAATATATCGGCCACCAATCGCGGCGGTAAAGTAACATAAGTGCGCCCGTAAAGGTATCTTGTCCGGCCCAATCGGGACCCAGAAAAGTCACATAAGTCGCCCGTAAGGTATCTTCCCGGCCTAATCGGGTCGCGGTAAAGTCACATAAGTCTGCCCATAAAGGTATACTGCCCGGCCCATTCTGGGACGCGGTAAAGTCACATAAGTCTGCCCATAAAGGTATTGTCACGACCCGAACCGGGGCCCGTGACTGGTGCCTTACCCCGGGCACCCAAGTAGACATACATCAGAGTAATCAGCGGAACAAACACAACCATATGAGATAACAGAAGTATAAAACAATAATCTGAAAACTTGCCTTCGGCATATATATAAATGACAACTTTTAACATGAGCAGTTTAATCCTTTTTACAAACCATGCCCAGCAAGACTACAGACCTCAAGAATGATATGACAACAATGGCGGACGGGGCCCCGCCAAACCCCTGAATGTAAACACTTACTCTGACGGGGACTACACGTGATAAGCCTCGGGAAAGCGGAGCTTCCCAACTGACGCTGACCACGAGGCTAGGATCAACGGCGGTGTACCTCGACTGCGGCGTGAACGCGGCCCCGAAGTCGATAACAGTACCGAGTATGTGAAACTAAAAATACTGCAAATGAAATCATAATAGTCTATAAAGCAGGAGACATGTATGATGACCAAACTACAGTTTTACAATAACTAGCGATCATATCAAGTCGAGGACTCACGCCTCAAGTCATCACCAAAGAACATAACGATGGGTCTCACGCCACAACATCAATCGTGCGTGGGACACATTCCTCACCTGGCGGTTTATGATATAAAAGTTCAAGGAACACACATGAACACCAGGTCCCACCTGTGCCATAATAACACCGTACGGGGTAAGTACGAAGGCATAGCCGTCTACTAACACCCACAGTACCAACAAGGTCATGAACTGTATCATAAGATCTGTCTGGACCGTCACATGATCAAAGCTGGCCACTTGCCCGCAGTATCTAATGTGCGCGTCTAGTCACGGAACTTCCGCGACTCGCATAGGCCAATCTCATCGGCCGCGTGGCATCCCCGTCGAGGGTAGCTACTCCCGGCATCGTCACGGACTTCGCGATCCGCAGCCACAAGGACCGCATGCCCGTAAGGGCGATACACTAACACGGAACTCGTAGTTCCGCATAGGCCGGGACTGCATGAGGTATTCTCGAATCATAGGTCCATCGACCGCTGAGTCTACCCGCGTCGGAGGCGACTTAACCCGGAATCATCTCGAGATGAATGCCACAATACTATCATAACGAGATAGTTAATAAGCACAATCAAGGAAACCCTTCACACAAACATCACAAGATACTAACACACGTAGCATCCCAACATGTTTACTTATCAGCGCAATCAAGAAAGTATTACAAGGCTATCACAAACCAATACAATCAAGTTGTTCACACAAGGTACCTTCTACTATATGATTAACAAAATCGGGTTTTATCCCCAAAGTACTTCATACATCAACTCTTTAAAAGATACGTTACTTTCACGATGTCACACAATACGTAGTATAAAATAGAGTGGCTATCCTTTTAAAGTAAATCAATTACTTCTCTTTGTAAAATCAAGTAACAACATTATTTTCAAGCGTCCAAGTTTGCCTAATTTCAAATGTTCACGTTTCTTATTTTGAGAAAGGTTTAAGTAGTTCATAGTCTTATTCATTTAAGAATATAATTCTCTTTTAAACAATCTGAGAAACATAAGCCTTATATGTGAGTAGGATATTCTTGTTTATAACAATCTTATTACTGACCATGATCTAGGAAATATCATTTTGTCTCATCTTAGCTTACATGCGGATGGAAGTTTCTCTTGGTTTTCATAATACTTAATTATTCAAAACATTTCCTTTTAATTAGCTGCAGTGGTTTGTCGATACACATTCGATTTCGAAATCGGTAAAGCATTCTTAAGCGTTATACCTAACTTCCCATAAAGCTAGTATAACTCTTAAGTTTGCAAATACCAAGTATTACTTCTCCTTTCAAAATGATTCAAAATCTTTTGAAAATACTTCAAGTTCTTTCTTATCATATAACAAGCGGTTATAGTTCAAATCGATTTACCTCTTAAAAACCACATGTATTTTCTTACTAACATAAAGTCATTATAACCAACTTCCCATAAAGCCGTTATAACACTTTATGTTTTAAACCATTCAAACACATTTAGCACGTATGCGTCTACCGTACTACATAGTTCACACATATCATGCTAGAGAGATAGGAAGAGGTTCACATACCTCGCGGCGATTATCGACTAATAGCAAAATGCTCAAGTACCTCAGCCGTCGGCTACTCCTTAAGCCAAGTAGAACGCGCCACACGTGTCTTGACCTATAAGGCCACAGCGCATTAACATTCAGGTCTCATCGTAGAACTTTCTCGAAATTTCGGCACCTCCCCATGACGTAAACCTCCTCTCTAACGGTAGGCTACCAAGCCAACGAGGGGTTATCATCTAACCCTACGGTACAATTCTACTCCACGGTACTACTACACAAGTCTCATGTCTGATCCTATGTAATTCTGATTCGATACTATATATAGTATACTTCTACTATACAATCTAACAACATGTAATTTCCAATTACAATAGGGGACAAGATAATTACCTCGATAAGCCCATAATTATCCGAGTTTAAAGTCGATCTGGGCAATCGTTTAGCTCGACTCAGCGCTCGACCGCTCTAAACCACCCTTAGAAGTTCTAACCAACTTACACAAAACTCAACGGACTATGGAGATTTTCCTAGGGTTTCGGTTTTGTATTGACGGGAAGTATAATAGTATAATGGGCTTTTGTAAAGGTATAACCTTAGAATACTACAAGGTATATGGCTAAGGTAATTTGGGCATTATAACAATACTTTTGAGAGTATTTCTACCAAGAGGGGGGGGTATTATATGAAAACAAACTAGGCTAGGGGGGTACCACACCAAAGGAGGGGGTGGCTACCTCGGCCTACCCACTGTGGGGAACTCTCGGCGAGGGCCTGCGAAAAGGGAGGAAGGCTCTCAAGACTTAGGCATTTTGGATGAAGAAGTTCATCAAAGGAGAGGGGTATTTATAGCACAAGCCAAGGCCAACCAATGGCCAAGATCTAGCCAAGTGCCTAGCAAGTGTAGGGCCAAGATTCACCCAAGTGTCCTAGCCAACTTGCACACAAAATATCTACCAAAAATATCTCCCACTTGCCTCCCCAAATCGTCCATGCCGCTTTGCCCGCTGATGAGAGGGTGCCATGTGCCGCCGTCTGGTTGGTCAAAAATGTTCCTTCTCTCGGAAAAATCCATAAAAATACTTAATGACATAGCGGAAATTCCCTACGAAAGTCGTGAAAGCGTTTAGTCGGCGACTCTAGCAAGGGTGTTGTGCACAAACATATTTGGCCCGAAAGGTGCCACATGGGGGTGACACGTGTCGCCCCGATTAAATCAAAATATTTCGTCTTAGAAAATATCCAAAGCGGCAAAAATCTCAAAATCAAGCGGGCCCCACAAAAGCAGTAAATTTCTCAGTGGGCCCAGCGTGACCATTTTCGAAAATAAAATTCCATAATTCTCTAATATTCGGGAAGTCAGAATACCAAATCTGGGAATCAATTCCATAAACGAACCTTTTTCCTTCACAAAAACCGGAAACTTTTAGTGGAAAATTCACCTCTTTCTTCCTTTCCAATCTTTACTGCCATATTCTCAAATGCGTGCGTCCTTGCATACATACCACGGAACTACGGGGTATAACATTCTTCCCCAGAAACATTCGTCGAATGTTCCTTCTAGAATCTCAAAACAAACGTGCGCCAGTATAGTCTTCACTACTATACTTACGAAACAATCCTGCCATACCTGGCCACAGAAATACCTGCGCAACACTTACATCTAAGTCCACGAGGAAACACCTCTACATCACCACAAATAATACTACTTTTGTCACTTTGTCGCGAGCCTTGCTCCGACGACCCAACAAACGGATGCCGTGCGTCACGATCACGAAGGCTGTATGTACACTCGGATTCTTATCACATTTACGATCGCTTTAGTATCCAAAACTCGGGGGTTACTATCTCTAACGTGGTCATCATTAACTGGGATCATTCTGGATGGATCTTCGATACTTTCCCGAACATAACAATACGAAAGACCGGACGTCCTTCCTCCTAAGTCGGACGGCAAATGCTAACATATAGGCAACCTGGCCTATTCTTCACATGAACTCACAAAGGCCCACAGTAACTCGGGCTAAGTTCCCTTTGTTTCCAAAACTCGTCACACCACGCCGGGTGGTACTTTCAAGACCGACCGTCAACTGAACTCTAGCGTCGTCGCCGATTATCCGCACAATTCCTCCGAGTGCGAACTTCTTCTAGACAAGCTTCACCATTATCCACGATCTGCTGGAACAAGCTGAACCAACTATCGAACCACGCCAACATCGAACCAATCGGCCGTGACTTGCATTTACGCTTACAAGGCGTCGCAAGGCGACATCCGAACTCTTGAAATGGTAGCTTAAACACTCCCAACCGGAGACAACGATCCTCACGGCTACCTGAAATCAAAACAACGGCGAGGCGAATGCGTCTGAGACTCACGAGTTCCTAGCCTGCTGGTACAAACTCCCAAAAGAAAGCAGTAGTACCACTGGCTCCATCGTCGTCATAAGGTGAAGGTAGGCACCCGTGCAACCTCACAACCTTTCGGATAACATCAACACTGCAGAGCGACCACGACCGAGGAACACGATAGGCTGCCCCCATCGGCGGACCAGCGGTCGAGCATCCACGAACTTGCCGGCTAACTAAACATGGGCCTAACACCCTCATGACCCTAACACAAAGAGGACCACCACAAACTGACCCGCGCCCAAACCTACGGCGGGTTGACCGCGTAGCCTCAACCACGACCGTGGCGAAAATACCATCTCCCGAAGGAACAATCTTACTAAACACGTTACGAAAACGGCGGTCTTCTTAGCTCGACTACCTTCCTTCAAATCACGCTACTGGGACTTATCCCACGAACATAGCTCACGTGCACTATGCACTCCTATAAGGGTCAAACATAACACTACACCTTTCTCGAGATGGCCTTACCTCTAAGGTCTTTCGTATAACACTCTAAGGCTCACACTTCTCTATCCCCAAAATCTTACTCGGTTAACCCACGTGATTCTAATCACAACTAACATAACTTGCTATCGAACATAGCACTTAAGGTATACTCACCTGAAAGTTACGAAGGACCTTGCTGCTCTGGCCCTCTTAACGTCCTTGGTTAACCCGTCAATCTCTACGTTTTCGGCTGCTTGTACATAAGCGTTACCACAGGCCATGCTCAACCAATGAAGAATTACTCTTGCACAACCCTCTCTTAGGTAGTCATCAAGACTCGTGGTACGTCGGTATAATCTCTGGTAGCCAAATCTATAGCTAATGTAGGTCGCCTCTTTGAAATCTATATTCATTGTTCGGTCGTGGGCGAAGGTTCAAATATCGTGGGCGCGATGGAGCTGCCGTCAACTGTGCTAAACTCTGCTGGGGCTAGTGACGTCGCGAAATCCCGAATGAAGCACTACCTAGGTAATGATTGGGCTGTGCCTCGCCACCTCACGAACTGCTCGCGGCTCCTCCGGTGCCTTGCCCTCCGGGCTCGGGTTGCCCTGCAGCGGAGGCATAATGATAAGGGAAAAGATTTGCGTCGGAGGGTTCAACTTACAACCGGCTCTAAGGCACGATCTCGAGTGAGAAGAATAGAAACCAATCCTAAATATCCTATAGCCTCACGATTATTGATGTGGTGCACAACACGCGATAATCAAGACTCTCGGATACGATGCGCGTAGACACTTTCAGAGGATTAAGCGCTGCGATACCACTTTTGTCACGACCGAGCAGGGGCGTGGTTGGTGCCTACCGGGCACCCAAGTAGACATACATCGAGTAATCGTGGAACAAACACAACCATATGAGATAGCAGTATAAAACAATAATCATGTGAAAACTTGCCTTTGGCGTATATATAAATGACAACTTTTAACATGAGCGGTTTAATCCTTTTTACAAACCATGCCCAGCGATACTACGGACCTCAAGAATGATATGACAACAATGGCGGGACAGGGCCGCGAGCCTGAATGTAAACACTTACTACGACGGGGACTACACGTGATAAGCCTCGGAGAAAGCGGAGCTTCCCAAATTGACTGTGACCACGAGCTAGGATCAACGGCGGTGTACCTCGACTGCGGCATGAGCGGCCCGAAGAGTCGATGCAACAGTGCAGTATGTGAAACTAAAAATCTGCCAAATGAAATCATAATAGTCTATAAAGCGGGAGACATGTATGATGACCAAACTCTGATTTACAATAACTAGCGATCGTATCAAGTCGGGGACTCGCGCCTCAAGTCATCACCAAAGAACATATGATGGGTCTCACGCCCGACATCAATCGTGCGTGGGACACGTTCTCCATGGCGGTTTATGATATAAAGTTCAAGGAACACATGAACACGAGTCCCACGTGCCATAATAACACCGTGCGGGGTAAATGCGAAGGCATAGCCGTCTACTAACACCAGCGGTACCAACAAGGTCATGAGCGTATCATAAGATCTGTCTGAACCGTCACGTGATCAAAGGCGGCCACTTGCGCGATATCTAATGTGCGGCGTCTAGTCACGGAACTTCCGCGACTCCGCGTAGGCCAATCTCATCGGCCGCATGGCGTCCGCGTCGGTAGCTACTCCCGGCATCACGGACCGCGATCGCGCATAGCCTGAGACCGCGTGCCCGTAAGGGCGTCGCTAACACGGAACTCGTAGTTCGCGCCAGGCCGGGACTGCGTAGGTATTCTCGAATCATAGGTCCATCGACGCTGAGTCTACCGCGTCGGAGGCGACAACCGGAATCATCTCGAGATGAATGCCACAATACTATCATAACGTGATAGTTAATAAGCGCAATCAAGGAAACCGCCGCACAAACATCACAGATACTAACACCGTAGCGTCCCAACATGTTTACTTATCAGCGCAATCAAGAAAGTATTACAAGGCTATCACAAACCAATACAATCAAGTTGTTCACACAGGTACCTTCTACTATATGATTAACAAAATCGGGTTTTTATCCCCAAAGTACTTCATACATCAACTCTTTAAAGATCGTTACTTTCACGATGTCACATGATACGTAGTATAAAATAGAGTGGCTATCCTTTTAAAGTAAATCAATTACTTCTCTTTGTAAAATCAAGTAACAACATTATTTTTCAAGCGTCGAAGTTTGCCTAATTTCAAATGTTCACGTTTCTTATTTTGAGAAAGGTTTAGTAGTTCATAGTCTTATTCATTTAAGAATATAATTCTCTTTTAAACAATCGAGAAACATAAGCCTTATATGTGAGTAGGATATTCTTGTTTATAACAATCTTATTACAATGACCGTGATCTAGGAAATATCATTTTGTCTCATCTTAGCTTACATGCGGATGGAAGTTTCTCTGGTTTTCATAATACTTAATTATTCAAAACATTTCCTTTTATTAGCATGCGATGGTTTGTCGATACGTTCGATTTCCGAAATCGATAAAGCATTCTTAAGCGTTATACCTAACTTCCCGTAAAGCTAGTATAACTCTTAAGTTTGCAAATACCAAGTATTACTTCTCCTTTCAAAATGATTCAAAAATCTTTTGAAAATACTTCAAGTTCTTTCTTATCATATAACAAGCGGTTATAGTTCAAATCGATTACCTCTTAAAAACCACGTGTATTTTCTTACTAACATAAAGTGTTATAACCAACTTCCCATAAAGCGTTATAACACTTTATGTTTTAAACCATTCAAACACATTTAGCACGTATCGTCTACCGTACTACATAGTTCACACATATCATGCTAGAGAGATAGGAAGAGGTTCACATACCTCGCGACGATTATCGACTAATAGCAAAATGCTCGAAGTACCTCGCGTCGGCTACTCCTAAGCCAAGTAGAGCGCGCCACGCGTAGTACTTGACCTATAAGGCCACAAGTGACATTAACATTCGGTCTCATCGTAGAACTTTCTACGAAATTTGTGACCTCCTCCCCCAGCGGCGTAAACCTCTCTCTAACGAGGCTGCAAGCCAACCGGGGGTTATACATCTAACCACTAGCAGTGCAATTCTACTCCGCGGTACTACTACAAGTCTCAGTATGTCTGGTCCTATGTAATTACTGATTCGATACTATATATAGTATACTTCTACTATACAATCTAACAACATGTAATTTCCAATTACAATAGGGGACAAGATAATTACCTCGATAAGCCCATAATTATCCGAGTTTAAAGTCGATCTGGGCAATCGTTTAGCTCGACTCAGCGCTCGACCGCTCTAAACCACCCTTAGAAGTTCTAACCAACCTACACAAAACTCAATGACTATGGAGATTTTCCTAGGGTTTGGTTTGTAGTGACGGGAAGTATAATAGTATAAGCGGGCTTTTGTAAAGGTATAACCTTAGAATACTACAAGGTATATGGCTAAGGTAATTTGGGCATTATAACAATACTTTTGAGAGTATTTCTACGAGAGGGGTATTATATGAAAACAAACTAGGCTAGGGGGTACCCGGCCACACCCTGAGGAGGGGTGGCTGCCCTCGACTACCCAGTAGGGGAACTCTCGGCGAGGGCCTGCGAAAGGGGAGGGAAGGCTCTCAAGACTTAGGCATTTTGGATGAAGAAGTTCATCAAAGGAGAGGGTATTTATAGCACAAGCCAAGGCCAACCAATGGCCAAGATCTAGCCAAGTGCCTAGCAAGTGTAGGGCGAGATTCACCCAGTGTCTGTGACTTGCACCTGAAATATCTACCAAAAATATCTCCCACTTGCCTCTCCCAAATCGTCCAAACCGCCCACTTTGCCCACGATGAGAGGGTGCCAAGTGCGCCTCTCGTTGGTCCAAAATGTTGTCTCTCGGAAAAATCCATAAAAATACTTAATGACATAGCGGAAATTCCCTACGAAGGCGTGAAAGCGTTTAGTCGAAGCGACTCTAGCGGTGTTGTGCACAAACATATTTCGGCCCAAAGGTGCCACATGGGGTGACACGTGTCGCCCCGATTAAATCCAAAATATTTCGTCTTAGAAAATATCCAAAGCGGCAAAATCTCAAAATCAGCGGGCCTACAAAGCGTAAATTTCTCAGTGGGCCCAGCGTGACCATTTCGAAAATAAAATTCCATAATTCTCTAATATTCCGGGAAGTCAGAATACCAAATCTGGGAATCAATTCCATAAGCGAACCTTTTTCCTTCACAAAACCGGAAACTTTTAGTGGAAAATTCACTCTTTCTTCCTTTCCAATCTTTCTGTCGTATTCTCAAATGCGTCGTCCTTGCATACATACCACGGAACTACGGGGTATAACGGTATCTTGCCGGCCCAATTTGGGGACGCGGTAAATCACATAAGTCGCCGCGAGGTATCTTGCGCCCAATGTGGGACGCGGTAAAGTCACATAAGTCAGCCCATAAAGGTATACTGCCCGACCCAATCTGGGACGCGGTAAAGTCACATAACTCTGCCCATAAATGTATACTGCCCGGCCTAATCTGGGATGCGGTAAAGTCACATAAGTCTGCCCATAAAGGTATACTGCATAAAAATATGAACCTTATGATCATATTAGGGCCACCCGCCCATAGTATCATTTGGCAATCCTACTCCTGGGACTATTTCACCCGCATAGGTCATGTGGACCCGCAATGAGGTCATCCGCCTCGCATGGGACTATTTCACCCGCATAGGACTATTTCACCCGCATGGGCCCGGTGGGCCATGATGATGAAGCGCCGCGCTCGCGTCGAGGTAGCAAATCCATGGAATTAGTAGTAACCCGGGGGTTTACCCCGCAAGAATAACATAACCTAGCGCAACCGACTATCATACATAACATAAGCACCACCGTCTTATCATAGATAACATAAGCACCACCGACTTATCATACATAACATAAGCACCGCCGTCTTATCATACATAACATAAGCACCACCGGCTTATCATACATAACATAAACAAGTTAAGAAATCCCCTAACTTCTTATTAGCCTTATTTATATATACTTTCATTTTAGTTTACTTAAGGCTCTACCATGTCATTATAAAATTCGGGAATTCAACCCAAAGTACTATGTACTTCCATTCTTTTTAAAAGACTCCTTTTCATATAAAACCCCAAGATACTAACACCCGTAGTATCAAGGCATGTCTACATTTCAAACAAGTCACTACATTTTTAGAAATACATTTCTAGGCTTCTAAATCAAGTGACCCTTACTTTAAAACATTAAGAAATTGGTACCTTTAAATCAAATTGCCCTTCTTTATTTCAAGACATTCCTTTGTTTACATTACTAGAGAAAATCATTCTTTTAACCTTCCATAAAGTTGTTATAACCAACTTCTCATAAAGTCGTTATAACTCTTTATGTCTTAGACAAATTCATTCTTTTTATAACCAAGAGACTTATACTTTCAAATCAAGTTACATAGCTTTCAAAATACTTCAAGTCCCTTAACTTTTAAGAAATCAAGTTTCTTAACTTAGAATATCAAGTTATCAATGCTTTTCCCAAATCAAGTATTCTATACTTTTAAATCAAGTCATTTCTTCCTTTAAGAATCAAGTCTCATAACTTGAAAAATAAAGTCTCTTAACCTTTCAAGAATTCAAGGTTCATAGTCTTAAAACTTCATAACGTAAATTCTTTAAATTAAGTAACATATACTTCTATGCGTTGTGAATAGGTTATACTTATTTATAACGATCTTATTAAAGCATCCATGATCTAGAAAATGTAATACAATTTTGTCTTATCTTAGTTTCTATGCAGATGGAGAATTCTACTCATTTTAATATAATTGATTGTTGATACATTTTCTTTTATTAACGTTGCAATAGCTTGTTCGATACTTATTCTCATTCGTGTAGTAAATTAACAAAGTCAACTCGACTCCAAATACTTCCTAACGACTCTTACCAACATCCCCCATAAGACTTGGTAAGAACTTAGGATAACTTAGACCTACCTTTTACCTAGAGTAAATCAACATACGTACCTCTTAACTTCTAAGAGTAGAAGGAATCATGAAATACCACCACATGTATATTTCATACATAGAACATGCCAAAAGAAGGAAGAGGTTCACATACCTCGCGACAATTATCGACAAGTAGCAAAATGCTCCAAAGTACTTCAACCTTGATAGCTATTCCATCCTTTAAGTAGAATACACTACTCGTAGTACTTCAACCTATATTAATCATAACATGTCTATCAACTCCTCCCTCTTAAACGTAGAATTATACTAAGTTTAAGGACTCTTATTCTACGGAAAATCGGGCAACACCTCCTTTGTTTCTACGTACTTTTCCACCTTTTTCAAGGCCCGAAAATCAATAACCAAACGCCACATTTAAGGCCCAACAATTCAGAAAATACAAAGGGGATTACACACCTAATAAGACGTATAAAATTCTGCCCCACAATCAATATAAAACTGTCCATTCCTTAAGGCACATTCTTGGCAATAACATTATCCATAACAATATCAATTTCCTTTCAATTCCTTTTTCAATCCAAGTTGTTATTCCAACATGTTATAAACATAATAACAATTACAACAACTATAAATTCTTTCTTCCTTAACATGTGACGATTGTAACTATCGACCAAATTAATTACAACATTAATGTCTAACTTGTCCATTATCGGTTTTAACATGTCGACATGATCCAAATCTTTTCAAACTTCATTATATAAACCACATGCTCATTTCTTAACTACTATAACATGTAATCTTCAATTACATTAAGAAGATGAAGATTTTACCTCAATAAACCCTAATAATGTCCAAGCATAAAAGTCGATCCTTAGCAACTTTTAGCTCATATTCTTATGTTCCAATCCGCTCCAAGCACTCCTTAGAAGCTCATGAAGAACTCCTCTTCAAGTTTCATCTTCAAAGTTGAAGAACACCTTAGGTTTTCGCCTTGCGACTAACGTAAAAACGTCGTTTTTCCGGGATCTTTCTATTGAGATATCCTTAAAATACCCCTAGGAACCTTGGGTTAAAGTCTTGTGAATTATGATCCACAATTGCAAAATTTTGTCTTCCATTTTAGCCCTAAAGCCGAGAGCCACTCTAAGAACAACAAGTTCTTGAATTTTTTTTCTAAGTGTTCACTAGTCTTGCACTAGTAATGGATAAGTAAGAGAATCAAAGGCTAGGATTAAAACACTTGAAGGGCTAGGATTTAGTCAAGAATGTCAAGCTCCACTTGTCTAGCTTGACTTGTCCATTTTCGTCCTACTTGGCATGTGGAGGGTGACACGTGTCGCCCTCCGGTTGGTCTAAAATATTTCATCTCCCGAAAATCTGATAAATTCTATAATTCTCAAATTTCAAATTCGGGAACTCAATTCTCATTAATGAACAATTTTTCCTTCCCGAGGCTCGAAATAATTTTTCTGTAGGAAAAAGCAATCCTTCTTTCGTTTTAAATCTTAAGGTCGTATCTTCTCACGTACATTCTCTTAAACACATGTCCTGGAACTACGGGGTGTAACAATGTCCTCCTCTGCTTCCCAAGTCATCTCCTGTCTATTATCATTCCGCCACAAGACTTTGACGGAAGCCACATCCTTGGTCCGTCGTCACCTGACCTGGCGATCGAGTATCGCTATGAGACTCTCCTCATACGATAATCCCTCTGTCACCTGGACATCACTAGCTGGGAAAAATCTCGATGGATCTCCGATACACTTCCGCAACATAGAAACATGGAAGACCAGATGTCGCCTCGAGTCGGACTGACGATTCAAACTCATAAGCACCTTTCGCCTACATGAAGGATCTGATAAGGCCCAATGTACCTTGGGCTAAGTTTCTCCTTCTTTCCGAACCTCATCACTGTTACACCCCGTAAGTTCAGGACAGGTGTAAGTGAAGGTACGTGTGGAACACAAGACTTTGAAATATGTACGAAAGGAAGAATTGTTTTTAGCGGAAAATCTTAGGACGTCGGAAAAGGAAAAATGTTCGTTGTTGAGGTGGATTCTCAAAATGCATTATTTGAAGAGTATGGAACTCTTAACTTTTTGGAAATTTATTTTGTGGTTTGGTCACGTGGGGCCCACAGAGAATTTTACGTTTGCGGGGCCGAGGGGTTACGGAATTTTATGGACGAATGAGAGGCGACACGTGGCACCCCATGGCTTGGTCGAAATTTGTACAAAGGGTAAAATGGTCATTGACCACTTTGGAAGATAAGTCTTGCTAGCTTGAGTTTGTTGACCAGTCGACTTGTCCACTAGGCTTGATCAGTGAAACTCATCCTAGCCTCGCATTTGTTTAAGTCATGACCCTCCATTTGTGTTATAAGTATACTACTAGTGCAAGACAAGCTCATTTTACACTTAGAAAAATTAGAGAACCTTGTTGTCTTCACTCACGTGCTCTCGGAGTTCACCTTGTATCCCACAAAAATTTTATAGTTTTGATCCATTAGCCACAAGACTTTAACTTGATGTCCCTTAGGGTATTGTAAGGATATCTCAATAGAAAGATTTGGAAAAAGCGTATTTTTACGTTAGTCATGGCGGAAACTAAGGAGTTCTTGACTTTGAAGTTGGAACTTGAAGATGGGTTCTTCATAGGCCTCAGGAGTGCTTGGGCGGATTGGAACCTAAGGAAAGGAGCTAAGAATTGCTAAGGCGATTTTGGATCTTGGAAATTTTAAGGGCTTTGAAGGTATAAATCTTGTCGTTTTAATAGTTAAGGCTTACTTATGATTGTAGCTATGGTTATTAGCAAGCATGAGATATATAGTATGAGTATTGATAAGGATATTGGTTATTGGAACCCTAATCCGAAATCTAGCATGTTTAACTTTAAGATTTCAATTCTAGTTGATTATTAGTCTAAGCGTCGCATGTTGTATAAAGAAGGAAATTGTAGTTGTTGAAGTTGTTTAGACTATATAACATGTTAGACCTTAGAACTTGGAATTGGAAAAGGATTGGAAAGGACTTAGTGTTGCTATGGAAGTTGGTCGAGAATTGGCTAGTGTGCCTTAGGCTATTTCGTATGAATTGTGGGGCGGAATTTTACACGTATAGTAAGGCGTGTAATCCCTTTGTTTGATTGTTGTTTGGAGCCTTAAATGTGGCGTGTTGGTTATTGTATTCGGCCTTGAAAAGGTGGCAAAGTGAGTAGAAACAAAGGAAGTCTTTGCCCGATTTTAGTAGAATTAGAGACTAAATACTTAGTATTATTCTACATAGAGACTAGAAGTTGATAGCCTTGTTGTGACCATTATAGGTTGACACTTCCTACGTCGGTGTATTCGGCAGCTTGTGGATTTAGCGAAAAGGTATGTGAACTATCTCCTCTTACAGCATGATTCCTTAGAATAAAGAAAGTAAGTTCTACTCCTTGAATGATCCATTCCTTGCTTGTATTTGGATTGCCTAAGATAGAATTTGTTATATGTACTTCCTTGGGTGTACTTTGATGTTTAAATTGTAAGTAGTATAATCCATTTCCTTAGGAAGTTTGGATTCTTAAAAGTGAAGGTATTTTTCTTAAAGTACATAGAGACTTGAAAAGGAAGTGGTTTTCCAAATCTTTTGACTAATGCCTTAGTTCTAAAACCTAAAGGTCATTATAATGACTTTAGGGGAGTCAAAGGAGTGATTTACTTATTTGATTTAAAGAGGAGAAATGACATGATTTAAGAGAAGTAACTTGCGTTAAGGGTGAAGTTACTTGAGGTTTAAAAAGTAGAAGAAAACTTGTTTTCTAACTAGTAAGAGACTTGAAGTATTTTGAAAGTTAAGAACTTGATTTGTAAGTATGTGATACTTGGTTTTAATAGTATAAGTCTCTTGGTTATTGAAGGAATGGATCGTCTAAAACCATAAAGGGCTATAACGGCTTTATGGGAAGTTGGTTATAACGGCTTTATGGAAGGTTTAGAAAGTTGTCTATTTTGATTAAATCGGCATAAGTTGCCTAGATTGTGAAAATTTGGAGTTACTTGATTTCAAGCTTTGAAATGAGTTTTCTAAAAGTGTAGTAACTTACTTTGAAAAATAGACACGCCTTGATACTACGGGTGTTAGTATCTTGGGGCTTTACATAGAAAGGAGTCTTTTATAAAAGAATGTCGTATGTAGTACTTTGGCTTGATAAATTGAGAATTTGTCTAAGTGTGCCTTGATAAGTACTTTGACTTGTTAAAGAGAATTATTCTATGTATGCCTTGATTAGTACTTTGGCTTGAAAAATTGAGACTTAGTCTAAGTGTGCCTAAATAATTACATTTACTTGTTAAAATAGAATTATTAAATGTATTCCTTGATTAGTACTTTGGCTTGTTAAATGAGAATTTATTCTATTTGTGCGGATAAGTACTTTGGCTTGTTAAATGAGAATTTATTCTATTTGTGCGGATAAGTACCTTGGCTTGTTAAATGAGAATTTATTCTATTTGTGCGGATAAGTACTTTGGCTTGTTAAATGAGAATTTATTCTAGTTGTGCCCGGATAAGTACTTTGGCTTGTTAAATGAGAATTTATTCTATTTGTGCCCGGATAATAACTATGGCTTGTTAAATGAGTATTTATTCTACTTGTTCACTGATAAGTACTTTGGCTTGGTTAATTTAGAACTTGCCTATATGTGCTGGTAATAGCCTTTGAGTGCAAGTACTATGTTTAATTACGTTGTCGCGACTCTCGGTTGAAGGGTCGGCTGTCTGGTTGTAAGTTACTGGGACGTACCGACAGTGATGTGGGATTCCACGGGTATGCTTCCGTTATTTGTAGTACTTGGGTTAAATTCCCGGATTCTTTTTATAAAAGACATGGTGGTGCTTATGTCTTGTTTGATGGTCGGTCGAGATAGGGTAAGAGTATAAGTGAGGGGTAAACCCCCAAGATGCTATACCACCTGTTTTACCACCTTCTCCAGGGTAGAGTATATGTGAGGGGTACACCGAGACGCTATACCACTGTTTACCACTTCTCCAGGTAGAGTATATGTGAAGTGTACACCCGAATCTTTATACCACTGTTTTACCACCTTCTCCGGGGTAGAGTATATGTGAAGTGCACCGAGATGCTATACCACTGTTTACCTTCTCCAGGGTAGAGTATATGTGAAGTACACCCTGAGATCTTATACCACTGTTTACCACCTTCTCGAGGGTAGAGTATATGTGAAGTGCACCCCAAGATCTTATACCACTGTTTACCACCTTCTCCGGGTAGAGTATATGTGAAGTGCACCCCCAAGATGCTATACCACTGTTTACCACCTTCTCCAGGTAGAGTATATGTGAAGTACACTTTGAGATGCTATACCACTGCTTTACCTTCTCCAGGTAAGAGTATAAGTGAGGTAAACCCCCAGATGCTATACCAGGTGGGACTTGGTGTTCATGTATGCCTATTGGTGTTGTACTATATCATGAATTGGCGGTGAGGAAAGATTCCACGGGCATGATTGATGTTATGGGCGTGAGACCCGTGGTTATATTTGAGTAATGACTCAGGGCTGCGTCCACGACTTGATGTATCGCTTATGTATTATGTCTTGTAGGTTGGCTATCATACATGTCTCTACTTTGTTTAGGCTGTTATGATTTTATTCTGATACTTTCATTCACATACTTGGTACATTCTTGTCTTGACCTCCTTGGGTGCGTTCATCTGCGAGTTTAGGTCTGCTGTTCGGTGATCGGCGGCGTAGGATCACCTTTCGGGGTTTTGGATAGCTCCTCTGCTCGGGAGTTTATCTTTTTGGTATATATCCTTGATGCGAGCTTTATCTGATTTTGGGTGCTGGTCTTGTCCGTCATAGTTGATATAACTCTTAGAGTGCGTATTCATATGTAGGATTGGACTCGTATACGATGTTGTTTATGTATATATGGCAGCCTTGTCGGCTTTGCCCTTGCACGTACGTTTATTTTTAAAAAAAAATAAAAAATGAGCTGTTATTAATTTCCGCAATGTACTTAGTTGTTAAGGTAGAAGGGTGCCCAGGTAGGGCACGATCCACGAGCTTGAGGTTCGGGGTGTGACAGTGGTATCGAGCGATCGATCCTCGGAATGTCTGAGGCCGTGTCTAGTAGAGTCTTGCTTGCTCGGTGTGTTGCGCGCCACACCCATAAGCGGGAGGCTACTGAGACATTTAGGAGTTGGTTTCTATTCTTCTCACTCTGAGATCGTGCCATAGATTTGTGTTAGTAAGATGATTCCTCTACGGCGTATTTTTGTGTTATGGTATGCCTCGAGGAGGCAACACCGCTCGAAGGGCAAGGGAGTAGCGAGGAGCTACTAGTCGGACTCGAGAGAGTTGATAGGGCTCGTGCCCGGGGTATCTGGGATGTTGTTCCACGATCGGCAAGTTCTTCTGCGCCCGAGTTTTGAGACCCGGCACGAGCCTCTGATTTCTCGATTAGGAGAAGACTTTAGGAGTCGTGAGAAAGCGATTATGTTATTGACCAAGTTAGCGATGCTCTGATTTCCACAGCGAGGGAGTTGGTCGGCGGATGCAGACAGTGTCTGAGAGGAAGAGGGCGGCGGAGATCAGCGTAAGAGGCTAGACCGGTTGGTTATCGGTGAGTTTTGGGCGAGCTGCCTCGGCGGCGAGTGAGTGTCGTCGACCTACCCGGTACATACCCCGCAGCTCACGGTGGGAGATTTGACCCAGGTATTTAGGAGCGGTCCAGCTCCGGGGTCGAGGTTCTCGGAAGCGAAGGACGCTTCCGGTCGAGCCACCTATTCCTCGGTGTATCGGATGTGGTAAGCATCATTCGGAAATGCCGTTATGACACGGATGGTTGTTACTATTGTGGCGTCGGGCCCTGAAGTGGGAATGCCGGTTAGAAGGAGCGCCGGTAGGGTGGCTCAGCCTTTGAGGCCGGTAGTTGGGTCCCCTTCCTCCGCGGTTGTCGTCCCCGAGCGAGGTGTTGGATGTCGACCGATCGTGGTAGAGTCGGGGAGTTTATAGTTCTGGCGGTCCTTGAACCGCATAAATGGCGTGACTCTGGGCGAGGATCGGGGCGACATCGCGTAGAAGTACGGTATATTTCGACTCTTTTGAATCATCGTGCTTTGATAGATTGATTTTGCCTAGCATATATGTTTTCCTTGTGTTGCTAGCGATTATAAGTTATAGTTCCCCAGAGGTAGGCATACTTTGATTACGAAGGTGGGGAGTTAACAAGGTTGTCAAGCATGGTATGTGAAGTGAGACTATAGTTGTGTAGAGTTCACACGTAGTAATTGCCCATGTGAGTGTAAGACCCGATAGGGAAGATTATGCAGTAGAAATACTTGAACTATGTGCGAACCTCACAGTAATTAGGGGATAGGGTAAGAAGTACCTTGAGATAAGAGAGATTTATTTCAGGCTAAGAACAAGAAGTTAAGTGTGACGATGAGTCGGGTTATAGACTCATTTGGGTCAACCGATAGTATGGAATCGGGTGAATGTCGGATAGAAATGGTCAGATTATGTGATAGGGTCCGAGGATGCGGACCCAAGTTGAGTTAATCGTTATACAAGTTCGTGGATCGTTCCACCGGAACTAGGTCGTAAGGCGAGAAGAGCCTTAGCAGGAAATTCAAGTAGCAAAATGGCGGGTTGGTTAGTAACTCCAAGGATTGGGAGCGAAGCAAATTTGATATTTTGTACGTACACTAGATGAGTTTGAAAGTACGAGGAAGTATGACAAGTAAGGAAAGAAAGGAACCTCTAAGGATCCCGTGTTTGGGAAGACTGTAACCTTTGGGTTTTGTGAGAAGGGACCACGGACGGAAGGTCCATTATTATGTTTACGTATGTTATATGGTGGCCATGTGTGACATCGTTGGTCTTGTGCAGTTTTGATTGATAGGCATAGTATAGAGTTTATGCCGGAGTTTGTATAGCTTGATAACCGACTAAGAACATTCGGGGACGAATGTTTCTAAGGGGGGAAGAATGTTACACCCCGTAAGTTCAGGACAAGTGTAAGTGAAGGTACGTGTGGAACACAAGACTTTGAAATATGTACGAAAGGAAGAATTGTTTTTCCGACGGAAAATCTTCCGGACGTCGGAAAGGAAAAATGTTCGTTGTTGAGAATTGGATTCTCAAAATGCATTATTTGAAGAGTATGGAACTCTTAACTTTTTGGAAATTTATTTTGAGGGATTTGGTCACGTGGGGCCCACCCGAGGAATTTTACGTTTTGCGGGGCCCACGAGGGTTCTGAATTTTATGGACGAATGAGAGGCGACACGTGGCACCCCACATGGCTTGGTCGAAATTTGTACAAGGGTAAAATGGTCATTGACCACTTTGGAAGATAAGTCTTGCTAGCTTGAGTTTGTTGACCAGTCAACTTGTCCACAGGCTTGATCCAGTGAAACTCATCCTAGCCTCGCATTTGTTTAAGTCATGACCCTCATTGTGTTATAAGTATACTACTAGTGCAAGACAAGCTCATTTTACACTTAGAAAAATTAGAGAACCTTGTTGTCTTCACGTACTCTCGGGTTCACCTTGTATCCCCACAAAAATTTTATAGTTTTGATCCATTAGCCACAAGACTTTAACTTGATGTCCCTTAGGGTATTGTAAGGATATCTCGATAGAAAGATTTGGAAAAAGCGTATTTTTACGTTAGTCATGGCGGAAACTAAGGGAGTTCTTGACTTTGAAGTTGGAACTTGAAGATGGGTTCTTGTAGGCCTCTAGGAGTGCTTGGAGCGGATTGGAACCTAAGGAAAGGAGCTAAGAATTGCTAAGGCGCGATTTTGGATCTTGGAAATTTTAAGGGCTTTGAAAGGTATAAATTTTGTCGTTTTAATAGTTAAGGCTTACTTATGATTGTAGCTATGGTTATTAGCAAGCATGAGATATATAGTATGAGTATTGATAAGGATATTGGTTATTGGAACCCTAATCCGAAATCTAGCATGTTTAACTTTAAGATTTCAATTCTAGTTGATTATTAGTCTAAGCGTCGCATGTTGTATAAAGAAGGAAATTGTAGTTGTTGAAGTTGTTTAGACTATATAACATGTTAGACCTTAGAACTTGGAATTGGAAAAGGATTGGAAAGGACTTAGTGTTGCTATGGAAGTTGGTAGAGAATTGGCTAGTGTGCCTTAGGCTATTTCGTATTAATTGTTGTGCGGAATTTTAAACGTATAGTAAGGCGTGTAATCCCCTTTGTTTGATTGTTGTTTTGAGCCTTAAATGTGTGATGTTGGTTATTGTATTCTGCCTTGAAATAGGTTGAATAGTGAGTAGCAACAAAGGTAGTGCTGAACGATTTTCCGTAGAATTAGAGACTAAATACTTAGTATTATTCTACATAGAGACTAGAAGTTGATAGCCTTGTTGTGACCATTATAGGTTGACACTTCTACGTCACGGTGTATTCGGCTTAGCTTGTGGATTTAGTAGAAAGGTATGTGAACTATCTCTCTTCTAGCATGATTCCTTAGAATAAAGAAAGTAAGTTCTACTCGAATGATCCATTCCTTGCTTGTATTTGGATTGCCTAAGATAGAATTTGTTCTATGTACTTCTTGGGTGTACTTTGATGTTTAAATTGTAAGTAGTATAATCCATTTCCTTAGGGAAGTTTGGATTCTTAAAAGTGAAGGTATTTTTCTTAAAGTACATAGAGACTTGAAAAGGAAGTGGTTTTCCAAATCTTTTGACTAATGCCTTAGTTCTAAAACCTAAAGGTCATTATAATGACTTTAGGGGAGTCAAAGAGTGATTTACTTATTTGATTTAAAGAGGAGAAATGACATGATTTAAGAGAAGTAACTTGCGTTAAGGGTGAAGTTACTTGAGGTTTAAAAAGTAGAAGAAAACTTGTTTTCTAACTAGTAAGAGACTTGAAGTATTTTGAAAGTTAAGAACTTGATTTGTAAGTATGTGATACTTGGTTTTAATAGTATAAGTCTCTTGGTTATTGAAGGAATGGATACGTCTAAAACCATAAAGGGCTATAACGGCTTTATGGGAAGTTGGTTATAACGGCTTTATGGAAGGTTTAGAAAGTTGTCTATTTTGATTAAATCGGCATAAGTTGCCTAGATTGTGAAAATTTGGAGTTACTTGATTTCAAGCTTTGAAATGAGTTTTCTAAAAGTGTAGTAACTTACTTTGAAAAATAGACACGCCTTGATACTACGGGTGTTAGTATCTTGGGGCTTTACATAGAAAGGAGTCTTTTATAAAAGAATGTACGTATGTAGTACTTTGGCTTGATAAATTGAGAATTTGTCTAAGTGTGCCTTGATAAGTACTTTGACTTGTTAAAAGAGAATTATTCTATGTATGCCTTGATTAGTACTTTGGCTTGATAAATTGAGAATTTGTCTAAGTGTGCCTTAATAAGTACTTTGACTTGTTAAAAGAGAATTATTCTATGTATGCCTTGATTAGTACTTTGGCTTGTTAAATGAGAATTTATTCTATTTGTGCCCGGATAAGTACTTTGGCTTGTTAAATGAGAATTTATTCTATTTGTGCCCGGATAAGTACCTTGGCTTGTTAAATGAGAATTTATTCTATTTGTGCCCGGATAAGTACTTTGGCTTGTTAAATGAGAATTTATTCTATTTGTGCCCGGATAAGTACTTTGGCTTGTTAAATGAGAATTTATTCTATTTGTGCCCGGATAAGTACTTTGGCTTGTTAAATGAGAATTTATTCTACTTGTGCCATGATAAGTACTTTGTCTTGGTTAATTTAGAACTTGCCTATATGTCTTTGGTAATAGCCTTTGAGTGCAAGTACTATGTTTAATTACGTTGTCGCGACTCGGTTGAAGGGTGGTATGCAGTTGTAAGTTCTTGGGGACGTCTGGCGGTGATGTGGGATTCCACGGGTATGCTTCCGTTATTTGTAGTACTTGGGTTAAATTCCCGGATTCTTTTTATAAAAGACATGGTGGTGCTTATGTCTTGTTTGATGGTCGGTCGAGATAGGGTAAGAGTATAAGTGAGGGGTAAACCCCCAAGATGCTATACCACCTGTTTTACCACCTTCTCCAGGGTAGAGTATATGTGAGGGGTACACCCCCAAGATGCTATACCACCTGTTTTACCACCTTCTCCGTGGTAGAGTATATGTGAAGTACACCCGAGATCTTATACCACGTGTTTTACCACCTTCTCCAGTAGAGTATATGTGAAGTACACCCCAAGATGCTATACCACCTGTTTTACCTTCTCCAGGGTAGAGTATATGTGAAGTACACCCGAGATCTTATACCACCTGTTTACCACCTTCTCCGGTAGAGTATATGTGAGTGCACCCCAAGATGCTATACCACCTGGTTTACCACCTTCTCCAGGGTAGCGTATATGTGAGTGCACCGAGATGCTATACCACCTGTTTTACCACCTTCTCCAGGGTAGAGTATATGTGAGGGGTACACCCCCAAGATGCTATACCACCTGCTTTACCACCTTCTCCAGGGTAAGAGTATAAGTGAGGGGTAAACCCCCAAGATGCTATACCACCGGTGGGACTTGGTGTTCATGTATGCCTATTGGTGTTGTACTATATCATGGACTGCCGGCAGTGAGGAAAGATTCCACGGGCATGATTGATGTTATGGGCGTGAGACCCATGGTTATATTTGAGTAATGACTCCGAGGGCCTGCGTCCCTGACTTGATGTGACTGCTTATGTATTATGTACTGTAGGTTGGCTATCATACATGTCTCCTGCTTTGTTTAGACTGTTATGATTTTATTCTGATGCTCACATACTTGGTACATTCTTCGTCTTGACCTCGCCCGAGTGCGTTCAATCTGCGAGTTTAGGTACGTTGTTCGGTGATCGGCAGGCGTAGGATCCTGCTCAGGGTTTTTGGATAGCTCCCTCTGTTCAGGAGTTTATCTTTTTGGTATATATCCTTCAGTACAGGCTTTGTACAGTTTTGGGTACGGCGGGGTCTTGTCCCGTCATAGTTCAGTATAACTCTTAGAGGTCTGTATTCATATGTGGGATTGGACTCATGTACAGTGTTGTTTATGTATATATGGCAGCCTTGTCGGCTTTGCCCTTGCACGTACGTTTATTTTAAAAAAAAATGAGTTGTTACTAATTTCCGCAATGTACTTAGTTGTTAAGGTAGAAGGGTGCCCAGGTAGGGCACCAGTCACGGGCCCGGGGTTCGGGGTGTGACAATCACACCCTTCATGGGTGATATCTTCAAAAAGACCCAATCGTCAACATGAAATTCCAAGTGTCGACGCCGATTATCTGCATAAGACTTCTGCCGACTCTGAGCTGCTAAAAGTCTCTCCTGGATAAGCTTCACCTTATCCACAGCCTGCTAAATCAAGTCTGGGTCAACTAGATGAACCTTGCCCACGTCGAACCAAACAATCGGCGACCTATACTTCCGCCCATACAAAGCCTCATATGGCGCCATCTGAATACTAGAATGGTAGCTGTTGTTATATGCAAACTCAACAAGAGGAAAATGATCCTCCCAGCTACCCCTGAAATCAATAACACAGGCCCGCAACATATCCTCAAGTGTCTGGATAGTACACTCTGCCTGTCCGTCGGTCTAAGGATGAAACGCGGTACTGAGACTCACCTGTGTCCCTAACCCCTTCTGGAAAGACCTCCAGAAGTTAGCCGTAAACTGGGCTCCTCTATCCGATATAATAGATATAGGGACTCCGTGCAGTCTCACAATCTCACTGATGTAAAGTCTAGCATAATCCCCAGCCGAATACGTAGTCATGACTAGAAGAAAGTGGGCTGATTTCGTCAGCCTATCTACAATAAACCAGATGGAATCACACTTCCTCTGAGTACAAGGTAACCCTGTAACAAAATCCATGTTGATCACCTCCCACTTCCATGTCGGAATATCAATCTCTTGCAATAGCCCACCGGACTTTTGGTGCTCAACCTTGACCTGCTGACAATTCAGACACTGAGCAACAAACTCTGCTACGTCCCTCTTCAGGCCATCCACCAATACATACATCTGAGATCATGGTACATCTTAGTCGACCCCGGGTGAATAGAGTAACAGGAACTGTGTACTTACCCCTAGAACCTGCTGACGAAGTCCTGCAACATCAGGAACACACAATCTGCCCTCGTACCTTAGCACCCCATCAGGTGCTACCTCAAATAAACTTTTCTCCTCTCGAAGAGCCGTATCTCGATACCGTATCAGAACTGAATCCTCATAAAGTCGCCTCTTCACCTCCTTAACGATGGAAGACTCGGCAACCTCTCGGACCCGTACCCCATTATCATCGGTATCGACCAACCGAACCCCAAGGCTCGCTAGCTGATGGATCTGACGGACCATGTCCTGTCTATCTGGTTGTACCTCTGACAGACTCCCCATAGATCTATGACTCAGAGCATCTGCAACCACGTTGGCTTTTCCCGGATGGTATAGGATATCAACATCATAATCCTTCAGCAACTCTAACCATCGTCTCTGCCGCAAATTCAGCTCCCTCTGCCTAAAGATGTACTGGAGGCTCTTGTGGTCTGTATAAATATCCACATGAACCTCGTATAAATAATGTCTCCAAATCTTCAAGGCATGAATAACTGCTGCCAACTCTAAGTCGTGGGTAGGGTAATTCCTCTCATGCTTCCGTAGCTGCCGGGAAGTATAGGCTATAACCTTGTCGTGATGCATCAATACTGTCACGACCCGACCAGCCATGGCGGTGCCCTACACGGGCACCACTACAGTATACATCAGAGATAATCAGCGGAACATACATGAAACTTATAAAATAAAACAACAAGAATTTAAACAACAGGTTAGCCGATAAGACTACCTCACTGGACACATATACATATACTTAAACAACCGCAGTTACATCTTTTTTTTTTACAAACCGACCCACAAGATATGACTACAGACCTCTAAGAATTACAACTGTGGACAGGGCCCCGCCATACCCCTGAATGTACATAATCTACAATATCAGGGAAACTGTACCTAAAAGATAAGCCTCCGGAGTGAATGGAGCTTCTTCCCAAAAACTGAACAGAGATCACCAACCTGTGTACCTAACACCTGCGGGCATGAACGCAGCCCCGAAGAAGTCGATTACAACAGTGCAAGTATGGAACAGAAATAAGGAACAGTAACCAAATCATAACTGTATAAAAGAATGATAGGGGCAAGTATAAAAATGAAATACCAGATCCTACCGTGCCATTTTAACTCCTGAAATCAATCGTACATTAACCGTTCTTTTCCTTATTTTACTAAGAATTAATCATCATATTCTTACATACATACTTAAGAATTCAATCAAGTTTTTCACATAACTTACATATCTTGCATAACATAATCCGACCCTTTATGGAGGAACTTCTTATTTGGGGGCTTATTTTGATTATCCATACGTGATAACGTAATCCGGCCCATTTGCGGGACACGGTGTACTGATGAATCATGTGGCATAATCCGGCCCGCCTGTGGGGCTCGGTGTACTGTGGAATCATGTAGCATAATCCGGCCCGCCTGTGGAGCTCGGTGTACTGTGGAATCATGTAGCATAATCCGGCCCGCCTGTGGAGCTCGGTGTAAGATGACGTAACCCGACCTATGTGTAGGCTCGGGGTAATATGGCGTAATCCGGCCTATGTGTAGGCTCGGTGTATCTCATAACGTAATCCGGCCTATTTGTAGGCTCGGTGTATTTCATAACATAATTCGGCCTATTTGTAGGCTCGGTGTGATTTTCCTTACATAACATTTTTAAACCATCTTTTCACTTCTTCTTAAGTCATCATAACAACTTCCCATAAAGCAATTATAACAACCTTTCATTTTAGAGAACTTAGGACACTTTTATTCTTACAACATTAGGGAAACTAGGCCCAAAAATACTACGTACATACATACTTAAAAAGAATCATAAAACTCCTTCTCTTTAAATCAATAAACGTATACTTTTAAAACTCAAGTCACATACTCTTTCGAAATCAAGCCTCTTAACTTTAGAAGTAAATCAAGTAACCCATATCTTGAAAAATAAAGTCTCCTAACTTGTAAAATAAAGTTTCATAATCCTTTAAAGAAAATCAAAGTTCATAGTCTTAAAACTTCATAACATACATTCTTTAAAGTCCATTTACTTACACTTATAAAATCATGTCATCTACACTTTAGAAATCAAGTCCCATAATCTTGAAAAATAAAGTTTCATACACTTCCAAAACCAAGTAGCTTATTCTCTTTAAAATCATATAGCTTCCACTTTTTAAAATCAATCTTCTTTTCACATATAAATTCAACTTACTTACTTCAAATAAAACAAGGCACAAAGCTTTAAATCAAATCTCATAATTTCCTAACCATTCTTACCAACATCTCCCATAAGACTTGGTAAGGACTTAGAATAATTTAGACATACTTTTAACTTAGAATCAACAACTTGGATACTTCTTAACTTCTAAGAGTAGAAGGAATCATGAAATACTATCACATGGCTATTTCATACGTAGGATCATGCCAAAGAAAGAAGAGGTTCACATATCTCGCGACGATTAGCGACAAGTTGCAAAATGCTCCCAAGTACTTTATCCTTGCTAGCTTTTCCACCCTTCAAGTAGAATACTCTACTCGTAGTACTTAAACCTATATTAATCATAACATGTCTATCAACTCCTAGCTTTTTAACTTAGAATAATACTAAGTAAACGGTCTCTTATTCTACGGAAAATCGGGCAGCATCTCATTTGTTTCTACATACTTTTCCACCTTTTTCAAGGCCCGATAATCAATAACCAACATGCCACATTTAAGGCGCAACAATCCAACAATTCAAAGGGGATTACACGCCTTAATAGGACGTGTAAAATTCTGCCCCACAATAATACAAAACAATCCAATAACCTTAGGCAATATTCAGCAATATCAAGGACAACAACAACATCTATTTCTTTCCAATTCCTTTCCAATCCAAGTTCTTAGGTCTAACATGTTATATAGTCATAAACAACTTTAAACAACTATAATCCTTTCTTTATATAACATGCGACGACTAAAACTAATAACCAAATTGAATTGTACTCTCAAGGGCTAAACATACTAGTTTTCGGATTAGGGTTCCAATAGTCAATACACTTATCAAACTTCATACTATATACCTCATGCTTGCTAATATCCATAGCGACAACAATAAGTAATCTTAATTACTAAAACGACAAGAATGTTACCTTTATAAGCCCTTAAAAATTCCAAGATTTCAAAGTCGCTCCTTAGCAATTCTTAGCTCATTTCCTTCCCGCTCCAATACACTATTTGAAGTCTTTAGAAGTTCACAACCAACTTCTCTTCCATTTCCAATCCAAAACTATGAAAATGACTTAGGTTTTCGCCTTGCGACTAACGTGAAAACGTCGTTTTTCCGAAATCTTTATATTGAGATATCCTTACAATACCCTTAGGGACCTTGGGTTAAAGTCTTGTGAATAATGGACCAAAACTACAAATTTTTTGTGTGGAACTTATATCAAACCCGAGAGCAACTATGAAGGAACAAGGTATTCTCTAATTTTTCTAAGTGTTGAGGACAAGTCTTGCACTAGTGTAGTGTATATATAACACAATGGTGGGTTTAGATTATAACAAATGTGAGGCTAGGATGAAGAGCATTAAATAATTAGACAAGTGGACAAGTTGACTTGGTCAATTTTCTCAAGCTTTGAAGACTTGTTCATCCACAATGGTCAATGACCATTTTACCCTTGTCTTAATTTCGTCCAAGACCATGTGGGGGGGGGTGCCACGTGTCGCCCTCCCATTCGTCCATAAAATTTCATAACCCTCGTGGGCCCCACAAAACCTACAATTTCTCGGGTGGGCCCCACGTGACCAAATCCGTAAAAATAAATTTCCATAATGATAATAAGTTCCATATTCTTCAAATAATGCATTTTGAGAATCCAATTCTCATGAACGAACATTTTTCCTTTCCGACGTTCGGAAGATTTTTCCTTCGTAAAACAATTCTTTCTTTCGTACCAATTTTAGAGTCCTGATTCCTTCGTACATTCTCTTAAACATATCCTTGAATTGTGGGGTGTAACATTCTTCCCCCCCTTAGAAACATTCGTCCCCGAATGTTCTTTCGGAGCTCAATCTATCATTTCTTGGCATAGTCTCATAAAACTGCACTTAGTGAAACCTAATTATGCCATATATGGCCCTAATACACCGCACTTGCATATCCACCCATCATAAACCAAACGAGGAAACAAATCCAAAGTGTGCACCATCACTATTTACTCCCATTCATGGCCTAAAAGGATTATCTTTTCGTACTTCCAACTTACTTCAGCATACATACATAATCTCAATATTATCCGTTCATGACACTTAAACATACAACAACCTTATCATGCATACAAATATCTAAAGGGTCAAATATATACCTGAAATCATATAGGCGGTTCAAAGGACCGCTAAAACTGGGAACTTCCACCACGACCTCTGCCACGGCCTGCCGGTGTATGAACATCCTGCCTAGCTATTGAAGGCGAAGAACCCGCAACAAATCCAGTAGACTGTGCTATCCCTCCTGTAACCCTCATACTAGGACAATCCCTCAACATATGGCCCTGACGGGCACAGGTAAAACAGGCACCAGTAGCACGACGACATTTCCCATGGTGATACCGGCCACACTGTGAACACTGAGGGAAGAGTGGTCCCGACTGCCTAGAACCCATGTGCACGTGCGAATCCGAAACTCTGGAGCTCTGACCAGCTCCTGAATCACCCGGCTGATCCAACCTCCTGCCAGAAAACTGGGAAGTAGCACTCTGTGCATGATGAAATGTAGACCTAGTCTGCTGCTGAGGCTCTCCACCTCGAAAATCACCACAGAACCTCTTTGCCCCGGCCTCTTGGGCTGGTCTTGGTCTGGCCGGTCCTCTCTCTCCCTGTCCTCAATCCCCTGTGCATATATATGCATCCTGGCAATATCCATACCTGGCTGAAGGGCCACTCCCAGGCAAGCAGTGATCATATAATGGTATAGCCCCATAACATAGCGATGAACTCTATCAGCCATGTCAGCCACAATAGTGTGCGCATACCTGGCCAACCAGTCAAACTCCAGGTTGTACTCCTTGATGGTTCTCCCATTCTGCCTCAATGACAAGAACCTATCAACACGGGCTCTCCTCATCTCAGGAGGCAAAAAATGATCAAGAAAGGCCTCTGTGAACCTATCCCAAACAGCTGGAGGAGCACCCACACCCCTAGACAGTTCCCATGACTCAAACCAGTTCAATGCAATATCACGTAACCGGTAAGACGCTAGCACCACTGACTCGGTCTCCGAGACCCTAAGCACCTGCATAGTCTGCTGTATCTTCCAAATAAACTCCTGAGGATCCTCCTCAGATCTCGAACCATAGAACTCGGGTGGACTACAACCCAGAAAATCCCGAATCCTCAAACTGTCGGCTCTAGGGTTAGCTACTGCTCATCGTTTGTGCCGCCTACCACTATGCTAGTCAATAACCTGATCTTCTCTCCATAATCTCTATACTCCGCCAGGCTGCAGGCTGGAGGCTCAGTATCGGAACCCACGAGCTGCAGCTCTGCCGCTCTCTATCTGCCGGCGTGGCGAATGCCGCCTGGACCACAACCTCAGCCATAGTCTGGGCCTGAGTCCTAGTAACCCTCTGCGCACCACAACCAACTCCTGCCGCGCGCCTTGCCACGGGCCTGGTGCTTCCGTGGAGGCATAGCTGATTCATACACATAAGAATACGTCAGAGACGGATCAACCTAATAACACAGCTCTATTGCACGATCTCAGAGTAAGAAGAATGAAAACCAATCCTAAATGTCCTGCAGCCTCCTGATTATAGATGTGGAGCACAACACACCGATAATCAATACACTACTAGACACGGTCTGTAGACACTTTCCGAGGACTAACTGCTCTGATACCACTTTTGTCACGACCCGACCCCGGATCGTGTCACGACTCCGACCGGGCATGGCGGTGCCCTACAGGCACCCTTATAGGTATACATCAGAAAAAATCAGCGGAACATACATGAAACTTATAAAATAAAACAACAGAAGTAAAACAACAGGTTAGCCGATAGGGCTACCTTCCTGGACATATATATATATACAACCGAAGCAGTTGCCTCATTTCCTTAACAAACTGACCCACAATATGTGACTAAAGACCTCTAAGAGTTTTAACATAACAATAGTGGCGGGACAGGGCCCCGCCATACCCCTGAATACACATGAATCTACAACCTCAGGGAACACCGTACCAAGAGATAAGCCTCCGGAGCAAATGGAGCTTTTTCCCAAAAACTGAACCGAGATCCTAAGAGCAAGGATCACCAACCTGTGTACCTAAAACCTGCGGGCATGAACGCAGCCCCGAAGAAGTCGATAACAGTGCGAATATGGAACGGAAAAATAAGGTACAGTAAACAAATCATAACGGTACAAAAGAATGACAGGGGCAAGTATAAAAAAGGTACATACCATATCCTACCGTGTCATTACCATCTCGTGAAATTAATCGTACCTTATTATCTTTTCCCATTTTCAATAAAAGTTATAGTCACTTTCTTACGTACATACTTGGGAAAATCGTCAAGTTCATTACCATATAACTTACTTATCTTTCATAACATAATCCGACACTTTATGGAGGGACGCATATACTACCCGACCCAATCTGGGACGCGATCAAATTACACAAATATCAAAGCGTGCCCGTGGAATCCCCCATCACTGCCGACAGTCATAAGTGTAACATATAACCATGTGACGCGCCCGTGGCATCCTACCTCACTGCCGGCGTACACATACACAATACATATATATATCTCTTGCGTGGAATCCCATCATCGCCGATGTAGTAGGTGTAACATATAACCATGTGACGCGCCCGTGGCATCCTACCTCACTGTCGGCGTACACATATACAACACACATATATATATATATATATATATAACGTGGCCGCATGCCCCGGAATCCCTCATCGTATAAGCATGGCCATAACGTGCCCTCGGCATCCCTCATCGTAGGTGCAGGTCTTCATGGGGAGCTAGCCCATGGAGTAATAATATAACATGCCCCCGGAATCCCTCATCGTGGGTACATGTCTTCATGGGGAGCTAGCCCATGGAGTAATAATCGTACATAGCATGGTCGCATGCCCCAGAATCCCTCATCGTATAAGCATGGCCATGGTTAATAAAACAAATCCGGGAATCTAACCCGCCTCCTGGTCACATGCCCCGGAATCCCACATCGTATAAGCATGTCCAAGGATCAATCATAATGGAAGCATACCCGTGGAATCCCACATCACCGCTTCGATGCGTCCAAGTAAACTTTCAACAAGACAGTGACCTCCAACCGAGAGAGTCACGACAACGTAAACATATAATACTTGCACTCAAAGCTATCACAAGCAAACATAGGCAAGTTCATTAAACCTTTAGACTTCCATTTTTATAAACTCATGGCACTTTCGTTTCACACATAAAAATCCGGGAATTTAACCCCAAGTACTACGTACTTCCATTCTTTTTAAAAGATTCCTTTTCATATAAAACCCCAAGATACTAACACCCGTAGTATCAAGGCTTGTGTACATTTCACATAAGTCACTATACTTTTAGAAATACATTTCTCGGCTTCTAAATGAAGTGACCCTTACTTTAAAGCTTTAAGCAAGTGATACCTTTAAATCAAATTGCCCTTCCTTAATTCAAGTTATTTCTTTGTTTACCTTATTAGAGAAAACCATTCTCTTAACCTTCCATAAAGCTGTTATAACCAACTTCCCATAAAGTCGTTATAACCCTTTATGGTTTTAGACAAACTTATTCCTTTTATAACCAAGAGACTTATACTTTTTAAAACCAAGTATTATATACTTTCAAATCAATTCTCTTAACTTTCAAAATACATTTAGTCTCTTAACTTTTAGAAATCAAGTTTCATTACCTGAAAATAAAGTCTCTCAACCTTTTTGTGAGTCTAAGGTTCACAGTCTTAAAACTTCATAACGTAAATCCTTTAAGTTAAGCACATATGCCTTATGAGTGTGAGTAGATTATACTTGATTATAACGATCTTATTTAAGAAGCCATGATCTAGAAAATGTAATACAATTTTGTCTTATCTTAGCTTCTATGCAGATGGAGAATTCTACTCATTTTAATATAATCCATTTTCATTACATTTTCCTTTATTAACGCTGCAATGGCTTGATCGATACTTATTCTCATTCGGGCCATAAATTTGCCAAGTCAACTTGGCACCAAAGTACCTCCTAACGACTCTTACCAACATCCCCCATAAGACTTGATAAAGACTTAAGATAACTTTGACATAAACTTTACATAGAGTAAATCACACACATACCTCTTAACTTCTAAGAGTAGAAGGAAACATGAAATAATACCACATGTATATTCCATACATAGATTCATGCCAAAGGAAGGAAGAGGTTCACATACCTCGCGACGATTATCGACAAGTAGCAAAATGCTCCAAAGTACTTCAACCTTGATAGCTATTCCATCCTCCAAGTAGAATACGCTATACTAAGTACTTCAACCTATAATGGCCACAATACGTCCATTAACCTCTTACTTCAAACGTAGAATATTCTAAGTGCTAAGTCACTAAATTCTACGGAAAATCGGACAACACCTCCTTTGTTTCTACATACTTTGCCACCTTTTTCAAGGCCGGATTCAATAACCAAACACGCCACATTTAAGGCCCAATCAATGCAATCAACAATAGGGGATTACACGCCTACTAGACGTGTAAAATTCCGCCCCACAAAAGATATCAAACTAATACAAACTACTAGTCCAATTCGGCCACATTGAGTACAATAACACCAATTCTTATCCAATTTCCATTTCAATCCAAGTTGTTTGTCACGACCCGACCCCGGGCCCGTGACTGGTGTCTTACCCCGGGCACCCTAGTGATACAACATCAGATAAAATCAGCGGAAATGAAAACTTACACATGAAACAAGATATACAATAATGAAATAAAAAGACAAGCTAACCAAAACGGTTACCTTTCTGAATATATAAATAAAACTTGAACCCGAACAGTTACATCCTTTTTTCAAACTCTGTCCACAACAGTACTACAGACCTCTAAGAATGTTATAACAACAACGACGGGATAGGGCCCCGCCATACCCCTGAATGTAAGTACCTACAACGACAGGGGACTATACCAAAGATAAGCCTCTGGAGAAATGGAGCTTCCCAAAATGCTGAACTGTGATCCTATGAGCGAGGATCGACGACTGGTGTACCTCTACCTGCGGCATGAACGCATCCCCCCGAAGGAGGTCAGTACAACAGGTACCAAGTATGTGAAACTAGAAAATACTGTAAATGAAATCATAAGAGTTTATATAAAACAGGAGACATGTATGATAATCAAACTACAGTTTACAAGAAAAAAGTAGTCATGTCAAGGCAGGGACTCACTCCCTCAAAGTCATCCCTCATGCCCGTGGAACTCGTTCCTCACTGCCGGCAGTCTAGGTATAAATCGTATGATACGTATAACATGTCTCGGCCCATCCCATGGGACTCGAGGTGGAATCGTGTGGAATACATGTCTCGGCCCATCTCATGGGACTCGATGAAGAATCGTATGGAATACATGTCTTGGCCCATCTCATGGGACTCGATAAAGAATCGTATGGAATACATGTCTCGGCCCATCTCATGGGACTCGATAAAGAATCGTATGGAATACATGTCTCGGCCCATCTCATGGGACTCGATAAAGAACCGTATGAAATACATGTCTCGGCCCATCTCATGGGACTCGATAAAGAATCGTATGGAATACATGTCTCGGCCCATCTCATGGGACTCGATGAAGAATCGTATGGAATACATGTCTCGGCCCATCTCATGGGACTCGATGAAGAATCGTCCATAACATTTAAACCCTCTTTTAAGACAGATTAAGACAATACCATGCCTTCATTTTAAACCAACACATTTTCCCCTTTTAAGGTCAAGTAACAACATTCTTTTCCAAAAGTTCAAGTTGCATATTTTTAAATACTTAAGTCTCTTATTTTCGAAAGATTTCATCGTTCATAGTCCTAATCACTTAACAACGTAATTTCTTCTTTTAACAAAATTGAGTAACATATATCTTATGTGTCAGTAGTTTATTCTTGTTTATAACAACCTTATTAAAGCAGCTATGATCTAGGAAATGTAATACAATTTTGTCTTATCTTAGCTTCTATGCAGATGGAGGTTTCTACTGGTTTTAATATAATCAATTATTTGTCAATACATTTTCCTTTATTAACGCTGCAGTGGTTTGTTCGATGCTTATTCTCATTTCCGAAATCAATACAAGACTTTCATAAACAATTAAGTAAACCGTTCCTTTTATCTTTCTTAAGTCGTTATATCTAACTTCCCATAAAGCTAGTATAACTCTTAAGCTTTTAAAACCAAGTACTCATTACTCACGAATGAGGTTTCACACTTTTTAACAAAATTCATATCAATTCAATTAAGTCAAGTCTCTTATCTTTTAAGATCAAGTCTCTTAACTTCTAAAATCAATAAACCATTCTTTTACCTACATAAAGTCGTTATAACTAATTTCCCATAAAGCTATTATAACACATTATCTTTTAAACCAACCAAAACTCATTTAGCACATGTACGTCTACCGTACTACATAGTTTACAAAACATCATGCTAGAAAGGATAGGAAGAGGTTCACATACCTCGCGACGATTATCGACAATTAGCAAATAGCTCCAACGTACTGTAACCCTGCTAGCCTTTTCCACCCTTCCAGTAGAATACGCTACTCGTAGTATTTCAACCTATACAGCCAAAACGCCTATCAACCTCAGGTCTCTTCAGAGAATAATTCTAGATACAAGATTCCTTATTCTACGGAAAATTTGGCGCACCTCCCCGTAACCACATCAATCTCCTCCTCATCAAGGCCCGCTACAAGCCAACAACTCCTAGGGAGTTACACGTCTAACTGTGACGTACAACACTGCCCCACAATAATACTACAAGTCTACTGTAAATACAGTCCAATGTAAATACAGTTCAATTCTTCATAATTATACTTCCAATATATCTTATACTCAATTATTAATTACTACAACATGTAATTTCCAATTACAATAGGGGGACAAAGATCATTACCTCGATAAGCCCAAAATTATCCAAGTTTTATAAGTCGATCCTGAGCAACGTTTAGCTCCACTTCCTGACGCTCCAACCCGCTCCAAGCAACCCTTAGAAGTTTCCAAACAACTTCTCTTAACACTTTATCTAAGCTGTGAAGATTTTTCTAGGGCTTCATTTTGCGACTATTGGAATAAAGTAGTATTTCCGGGCTCCTAGTATTGAAATAACTTTGGAATACTACTAGGGATACTAGGCCAAGGTATTTGGGATTTATACAACAATACATGGAGTATTCTACACAAAGTGGGGGGGGGGGGTGGGGGTTGGACGAGAACTTCACAAGAGAGGGGGGGGGGGGGACGAAAACAACAAATGGGAGGGAGTGTTTTTGCTTGGAAAAGCTTTAAGTGTGGAATGAATTTAGTCATCAACTAAGGGGGTATTTATAGAGAATTCAAGGGTCAAGATTAGTGCAAGTGGGTGGTGTAGATTGGGGACATGTGGGTGTGGATTCTACCAACCACATGTCCACCACAAAATTTGGACAAGTGGCTAGCCACTTGTCCACTACCAACCGTCCAAGGCCATGTGTCCATCACCAATTCGGCCACATGGCCACATGGGGGTGACACGTGTCGCCCCCCTACTCGTCCGAAATATTTCATCTTCCGAAAATATCCGTAATGCCAAAAATCCGAAAATAAAGTGGGCCCCACAAAACCGTAAATTCTCCCGTTGTCCCCACGTGACCAATTTCGGAAATAAAATTCCATAATTCTCAAATATTCCAAAAAGTCCGAATACCAAATCTGGGAATCCAATTCCCATTAATGAACCTTTTTCCTTCACAAAATCCGGAAACTTTTCCGTCGAAAAATCACATCTTTCTTCCTTTCCAATTTTAATGTCGTATTCTCGTACGTACGTCCTCATATACATACTCTGGAACTACGGGGTGTAACATTCTTCCCCCCTTAGAAACATTCGTCCCGAATGTTCCTTCTAAGTCTCTAATCACACAAGTACCGGTATAGTCTTCACTACTATACTTACAAAACCAATTATGCCACACCTGGCCATAATACAACATACGCGCAAAACTCACATCCGAGTCAACGAAGAACCACCTCTAACATATATAACAACACTAAAGCTTCCACCCATGGTCCAAAGGATACTTTCTTCCCATCTTCACTTATAAAAAAAAAGGACACTTCCATCTTCTTAACGCATCTTAGCCTCTTTTCTTAACCATTGTACCTTCCTCGTACACTCGAACTCTTCCTACTATACGTACCACATTTCTGTCATTGCTTCAGTTTCCAAAATCTCGGGGTTACTATCTCTAACTTGGTCATCCTTAACTGGGAACACTCTGGAGGGATCTCCGATACTCTTTCGAAACATAGTAACTTGGGAGACCGGACGTACTGTCTTCTAAGTCGGACGACAGTGCTAACTTATAGGCAACCTGGCCTATTTACAAATGATCTGAAAATGCCCAAAGTACCTCGGGCTAAGTTTCCCCTGCTTTACAAATCTCGTCACACCCTTCCAGGGTGGTACCTTCAAGAAGACCCACCGTCAACCTGAACTCCAAGTGTCGACGCCGATTACCCGCACGACTTCTGTTGACTCTGAGCTGCAAAAAAAAACCTCTTCTGGATAAGCTTCACCTTACCCACATCCTGCTGAATCAAGTATGGACCAACTATCTGAACCTTGCCAACCTCGAACCAATCGACCGGCAATCTGCACTTCCGCCCATACAAGGCTTCATAAGGCGACATCCGAATACTGAAATGGTAGCTATTATAATACTCACTCAACAAGAGGCAAATAATCCTTACAGCTACCCCTGAAATCAAAACACCGGCCCGTAACCTATCCTCAAATGTCTGGATAAAACGCGCTGTTCGTCCGTCGGCCCGAGGGTGAATGCAATACTGAGACTCACCTGAGTTCCTAACCCGCCTGGTAAAACCTCCCGAAAAATAAATAACCCTAAACTGGGCTCCACTCCTGCCATAAAATAAAAGTAGGAACCCCGTGCAGCCTTACAACCTTCCTGATATACAACATCTCGCATAACCCTCCGCCGAGTAAACAGTCCTGACTAAAAGACAAGATGGGCTGACCCCATCGGCCCTACTACTGGTCGAACGCATCCACAAACTCGTACGATGGTTACCTAAACTTGGGCCTAACACCCTCGTGACCCTATCATCTAGCGGGACCACCTCAAACTGACCCCACCACATTCCGGGCTACGGGTTGACTCGCGATATGGCCTCAACCCGACCCACTTCGTACTAAACTCTCGTTCCTCGATCCGGAACAATCTTACCAATTCACGTCATGAAAGCTACCACTTCCATCTCACACTACCCATGGAATTATCCCACGCCTAACACAATGCTATCCGTACATAGCACTCCACATGTATCTACCATAACGATTTAGACCGGTCTCTTAAGGGCTGAAGATATCTCTGTAACATCGCCTCACTTTCCTTTGTCGCCAAATCAAAACTGCTCTGTGAGCATAACTCTGAAGGTGATGAACCACCACCGATCCCGGCGTCGAGTCTCAACATCCGTGCTACCTCTGGTCGGACAAACTCTCACCAAATGGCCCTGCTGGCCGCAAGCATAACAATCTCCCAAACTAGCACGACACCCTGAGGATCATCCTCAGCTCTCTATCCATAGAACTCTGGCGAACTGTAACTCAAGAAATCCCGAAGTCTCAGACTATTGGATCTAGGGTGAACCACTGGTACTGCCGGAACCACCGGCTCCCGTCAGTCCTCATTTCCAGCCACCAGACTAGCTAGTAACTGGGGCATCTCCTTGTAACTCATATCCTTTGTTCCTGGCCGTGGGACTAGAGGCTCAGGTATCGTGGTCTCAGTAGCTACTGCTATTGCTCTAAACCCTCCTGGGGCTAGCGGCATCGCAGAACTCCCCGAATGAAGTGTTGTCTCAGATAATGACTAGGCCCGTGCCCTGGTAACCCTCTGTGCTCTACTCGCAGCTCCCCCTGCTGCCTTGCCCTTCTGGGCTCTGGTTGCCTTGCGTAGAGGCAATACGGGTGAAAAGAATACGTCAGAGGGAGTACAACTTATAACACAGCTCTAAGGCATGATCTCAGAGTGAGAAGAATAGAAACCAATCCTAAATATCCTGCAGCCTCCTGATTATAGGTGTGGTGCACAACACACCGATAATCAAGACTCTACTAGATACGGTCTGTAGACACTTTCCGAGGATTAACTGCTCTGATACCACTTTTGTCACGACCCGACCCCGGGCCCGTGACTGGTGCCTTACCCCGGGCACCCTAGTGAAACAACATCAGAGAAAATCAGCGGAAATGAAAACTTACACATGAAACAAGATATACAATAATGAAATAAGAAGACAAGCTAACCAAAACGGTTACCTTTCTGAATATATAAATAAAACTTGAACCCGAACAGTTACATCCCTTTTTCAAACTCTGCCCACAACAGTATTACAGACCTCTAAGAATGTTATAACAACAACGACGGTACAGGGCCCCGCCATACCCCTGAATGTAAGTACCTACAACGACAGGGGACTATACTAAAGATAAGCCTCCGGAGAAACGGAGCTTCCCAAAACGCTGAACTGTGATCCTATGAGCGAGGATCGACGACTGGTGTACCTCAACCTGCGGCATGAACGCAGCCCCCCGAAGGAGGTCAGTACAACAGGTACCAAGTATGTGAAACTGGAAAATACTGTAAATGAAATCATAACAGTTTATATAAAACATGAGACATGTATGATAATCAAACTACAGTTTACAACATAAAAGTAGTCATGTCAAGGCAGGGACTCACTCCCTCAAAGTCATCCCTCATGCCCGTGGAACTCGTTCCTCACTGCCGGCAGTCTAGGTATAAATCGTATGATACGTATAACATGTCTCGGCCCATCCCATGGGACTCGAGGTGGAATCGTGTGGAATACATGTCTCGGCCCATCTCATGGGACTCGAGGTGGAATCGTGTGGAATACATGTCTCGGCCCATCTCATGGGACTCGATAAAGAATCGTATGGAATACATGTCTTGGCCCATCTCATGGGACTCGATAAAGAATCGTATGTAATACATGTCTCGGCCCATCTCATGGGACTCGATAAAGAATCGTATGGAATACATGTCTCGGCCCATCTCATGGGACTCGATAAAGAATCGTATGGAATACATGTCTCGGCCCATCTCATGGGACTCGATGAAGAATCGTATGGAATACATGTCTCGGCCCATCTCATGGGACTCGATGAAGAATCGTCCATAATATTTAAACCCTCTTTTAAGACAGATTAAGACAATACCATGCCTTCATTTTAAACCAACACATTTTCCCCTTTTAAGGTCAAGTAACAACATTCTTTTCCAAAAGTTCAAGTTGCATATTTTTAAATACTTAAGTCTCTTATTTTCGAAAGATTTCATAGTTCATAGTCCTAATCACTTAACAACGTAATTTCTTCTTTTAACAAAATTGAGTAACATATATCTTATGTGTCAGTAGTTTATTCTTGTTTATAACAACCTTATTAAAGCAACCATGATCTAGGAAATGTAATATAATTTTGTCTTATCTTAGCTTCTATGCAGATGGAGGTTTCTACTGGTTTTAATATAATCAATTATTTGTCAATACATTTTCCTTTACTAACGCTGCAGTGGTTTGTTCGATGCTTATTCTCATTTCCGAAATCAATACAAGGCTTTCATAAACAATTAAGTAAACCGTTCCTTTTATCTTTCTTAAGTCGTTATATCTAACTTCCCATAAAACTAGTATAACTCTTAAGCTTTTAAAACCAAGTACTCATTACTCACGAATGAGGTTTCACACTTTTTAACAAAATTCATATCAATTCAATTAAGTCAAGTCTCTTATCTTTTAAGATCAAGTATCTTAACTTCTAAAATCAATAAACCATTCTTTTACCTACATAAAGTAGTTATAACTAACTTCCCATAAAGCTATTATAACACTTTATGTTTTAAACCAACCAAAACTCATTTAGCACATGTACGTCTACCGTACTACATAGTTTACAAAACATCATGCTAGAAAGGATAGGAAGAGGTTCACATACCTCGCGACGATTATCGACAATTAGCAAATAGCTCCAACGTACTGTAACCCTGCTAGCCTTTTCCACCCTTCCAGTAGAATACGCTACTCGTAGTATTTCAACCTATACAGGCCACAAAACGTCTATCAACCTCTAGGTCTCTTCGTAGAATAATTCTAGATACAAGATTCCTTATTCTACGGAAAATTCGGCAGCACCTCCCCCCCGTAACCACATCAATCTCCTCCTCTATCAAGGCCCGCTACCAAGCCAACAACTCCTAGGGGGAGTTACACGTCTAACCGGACGTGTACAACACTGCCCCACAATAATACTACAAGTCTACTGTAAATACAGTCCAATGTAAATACAGTTCAATTCTTCATAATTATACTTCCAATATATCTTATACTCAATTATTAATTACTACAACATGTAATTTCCAATTACAATAGGGGGACAAAGATCATTACCTCGATAAGCCCAAAATTATCCAAGTTTTATAAGTCGATCCTGAGCAACGTTTAGCTCCACTTCCTGACGCTCCAACCCGCTCCAAGCAACCCTTAGAAGTTTCCAAACAACTTCTCTTAACACTTTATCTAAGCTATGAAGATTTTTCTAGGGCTTCATTTTGCGACTATTGGAATAAAGTAGTATTTAAGACTCTAGTATTGAAATAACTTTGGAATACTACTAGGGCTACTAGGCGAAGGTCTTTGGGATTTATACAACAATACATGGAGTATTCTACAAAAAGTGGGGTTGACGAGAACTTCACAAGAGAGTGGGGACGAAACAACAAATGGGAGGAGTGTTTTGCTTGGAAAAGCTTTAAGTGTGGAATGAATTTAGTCATCAACTAAGGGGGTATTTATAGAGAATTCAAGGGTCAAGATTAGTGCAAGTGGGTGGTGTAGATTGGGGACATGTGGGTGTGGATTCTACCAACCACATGTCCACCACAAAATTTGGACAAGTGGCTAGCCACTTGTCCACTACCAACCGTCCAAGGCCATGTGTCCATCACCAATTCGGCCACATGGCCACATGGGGGTGACACGTGTCGCCCCCTACTCGTCCGAAATATTTCATCTTCCGAAAATATCCGTAATGCCAAAAATCCGAAAATAAAGTGGGCCCCACAAAACCGTAAATTCTCCCGTGGGCCCCACGTGACCAATTTCGGAAATAAAATTCCATAATTCTCAAATATTCCAAAAAGTCCGAATACCAAATCTGGGAATCCAATTCCCATTAATGAACCTTTTTCCTTCACAAAATCCGGAAACTTTTCCGTCGAAAAATCACATCTTTCTTCCTTTCCAATTTTAATGTCGTATTCTCGTACGTACGTCCTCATATACATACTCTGGAACTACGGGGTGTAACATTGTTAGCATAACATGATATCAAGTCGCAATCAATTATAACTACTATAATCTTCAAGTAAGTAACATGCGACGATTTTAATAAACGACCAAATTGTAATCCAACTTCATATGGCTTAAATGACATTTCGGTTTTAAGGCAACAATCAATCCATAATACTTATAAAACTTCAACACATAAACTTCATGCTAGCAACATGTAAAGCTAACAACAATATATATAATCTTGTAACACTTTTAAGAGACAAGATTATTACCTCAACGAATCTTAATCCAACTCCAAATCCGAAGTCGCTCCCTAGCAACTTAGAGCCCCTTCAAGACACTTCAATCCGCTGCTTGAGACCCTTATAACAATACCAACAACTTTCCTTCAAACTTCCAAACAAAACCTAGAAAAGCAACTAGGTTTTCACCTTGCGACTAATACGAAAACTATCTTTTTCCGGGATTTTTCTATTGAGATACACTTACAATAAACTCATGAACCTTGGTTTAAAGTGTAGAGCTAAATGGATAACAAACAATTTTTTTTGTTGTGGGAGGCTAGCAAACCCGAGAGCCCCTAAAGAGTGATCTTGAAATTCTTGAAATTTTTTCTAAGTGTTTAGCTTAGTCTTGCTACTAGTAGTATTATATAGTAACATGGAGGGTCAAGATGTGTACAAATGGGTGGCTAGGATGAGGTTCTCTTAAATATCAAGCCTTGTGGACCCATTGACCAAGTCAATTTTCTCAAGCTCTACAAGTTGCAAGACTTGTCTTCCTAACAAGGGTCAAATGACCCTTGTGCCCATGCTACATTTCGTCCAAGGCAACATAAGGGGGGTGACACATGTCGCCCTCCCATTCGTCACAATATTATGTTTTCCGACAATTCCATAATTCCGATAAATTTTTACTAGTCTCAAATCTTAATATTTGGAATTCTTACGTACGTTCTTAACACATGTCCTGAAAATACGGGGTGTAACATTCTTCCCCCCTTAGAAACATTCGTCCCCGAATGTTCTTTCGGAGTCAAACTTATAATTAGCGACATAGTTTCCTTTTACCACCCCGACATACCAATAATGCCACACATGGCCCTAATACCTCGCACACGCATATCCGTCCATCATAAGCCCAAAAGAGATTATCTTTTCGTACTTCCAACTCCTTCTAGCATATACATAGTCTCAATATAATCTGTTCATGACACTTAAACATACCACAACTTTATCATGCATACAAGTTTCTAAAGGGACAGAGGCATACCTGAAATTATATAGGCGGTTCAAAGGACCGCTAAAACTGGAAACTTCCACCACGGCCTCTGTCACGGCCTGCCGGTGCATGAACATCCTGCCTAGCTATTGAAGGCGAAGAACCCGCCCGATCGATGGATCGCGCTATCCCACCAGTGCCACCTCTGGTCGGACAATCTCTCATGAAATGGCCCTGCTGGCCGCAAGCATAACAAGCTGTCGAAGTAGTACGACACTCCCCAAAATGGAATCTACTACAGTGACCACACCGGGGAAAATGTGGCTTCCCCTGGCTACTATCCTCGGACATCTGTGAACCTGCAGCCCTGGAGCCCTGACCTGCTCCTGAATATTCCCGGCGACCAAATCTCCGGCCAGAAGATCGGGAAGGAGCACTCTGTGCCGGCTGAGATGTAGACCTATTCTGCTGTTGAGGCTGTCCGCCTTGAAAGTTACCCTGGAACCCTGCCGTCCTGGCCCTCTTGGGCTGGACTGCGTCAGGCTGGTCCTCTCTCTCTCTGTCCTCGATCCCTTGTGCATAAGCCTGCATCCTGGCAATATCCATACCTGGCTGAAGGGCCACTCCTGTGAATGCGAATCATATGGCTAGCCCCATCACATAGCGGTGAACTCTGTCCGCCATATCAGCCACAATAGTGTGCGCATACCTGGACAACGAGTCAAACTCCAGGTTGTATTCCCTGATGGTCCTCCCATTCTGCCTCAATGACAAGAACCTATCAACACGGGCTCTCCTCATTTCAGGAGGCAAAAAGTGATCAAGAAAGGCCTCCGTGAACTCATCCCAAACTGCCGGACGAGCACCCACACCTCTCGATAGCTCCCAAGACTCAAACCAGTTCAACGCAATATCGCGTTACCGGTATGAAGCTAACACGACTGACTCTATCTCCGAGGCCCTAAGCACCTGCATAGTTCGCTGTAGCTGCCGAACGAACTCTTGAGGATCATCTTCAGATCTCGAACCATAAAACTCGGGTGGACTACAACCCAGAAAATCCCGAATCCTCAAACTATCGGCTCTAGGGTTAGCTACCGCTTCCGTTGCCAGCCGCCTACCACTATGCTAGTCAATAGCCTGATCTGCTCTCCATAATCTCTAAACTCTGCCCATGGCTGCGGAACTGGAGGCTCGGGTACCGGAACCTCTGGAGCTACTGCCGCTCTCGGCTCCTCTAATACCGCCGGCGTGGCTGAGCTCGCCGATCCGCCCACTACCTCAGGCATAGTCTGTTCCCGAGTCCTGGTAACCCTCTGCGCACCACTAGCAGCTCCTGCTGCTGCCTTGCCCCTACGGACTGATCGCGCTTGGAGGCATAACTGTTACATAAGAAGGGGTCAGAGAGGATTCAACCTACTATGAAAGCTCTACTGCACGATCTCAAAGAGAGAAGTATGGAAACCAATCCTAAATGTCCTGCAGCCTCCTGATTATAGATGTGGTGCACAACACACCGATAATCAAGACTCTACTAGACACGGTCTGTAGACACTTTCCGAGGACTAACTGCTCTGATACCACTTTTGTCACTTTCAGAGAAAATCAGCGGAACATACATGAAACTTATAAAATAAAACAACAGAAGTAAAACAACAGGTTAGCCGATAGGGCTACCTTCCTGGACATATATATATACAACCGAAGCAGTTGCCTCCTTTCCTTAACAAACTGACCCACAATATGTGACTACAGACCTCTAAGAGTTTTAACATAACAACAGTGGCGGGACAGGGCCCCGCCATACCCCTGAATATACATGAATCTACAACCTCAGGGAACACCGTACCAAGAGATAAGCCTCCGGAGCAAATGGAGCTTTTTCCCAAAAACTGAACCGAGATCCTAAGAGCAAGGATCACCAACCTGTGTACCTAAAACCTGCGGGCATGAACGCAGCCCCCCGAAGGGGGTCAGTACAACAGGTACCGAATATGAAACGGAAAAATAAGGTACAGTAAACAAATCATAACGGTACAAAAGAATGACAGGGGCAAGTATAAAAAGGGTACATACCAGATCCTACCGTGTCATTACCATCTCGTGAAATTAATCGTACCTTATTATCTTTTCCCATTTTCAATAAAAGTTATAGTCACTTTCTTACGTACATACTTGGGAAAATCGTCAAGTTCATTACCATATAACTTACTTATCTTTCATAACATAATCTGGCCCTTTATGGAGGGACGCATATACTACCCGGCCCAATCTTGGACGCGATCAAATTACACAAATATCAAAGTGTGCCCGTGGAATCCCCCATCACTGCCGACAGTCATAAGTGTAACATATAACCATGTGACGCGCCCGTGGCATCCTACCTCATTGCCGGCGTACACATACACAATACATATATATATCTCCTGCCCGTGGAATCCCACATCACTGCCGGTAGTAGGTGTAACATATAACCATGTGTGGCATCCGCGTGGCATCCTATACAACATATATATATATATATATATATATATATATATATATATATATATATATATATATATATATATATATATATATATATATATATATATATATAACGTAGCCGGAATCCCCTAATCGTATAAGCGTGGCCATAACGTGCCTCGACATCCTCATCGTAGGTGCAGTCTTCATGGGAGCTAGCCCATGGAGTAATAATATTACATGCCCGGAATCCCTCATCGTGGGTACATGTCTTCACGGGAGCTAGCCCATGGAGTAATAATCGTCACATGCATGGTCGCGTGCCGGAATCCTCATCGTCGTATAAGCGTGGCCATGGTTAATAAAATAAATCGGGAATCTAACCCGCCTGCTGGTCACAGGCCCCGGCATCCCCCATCGTCTAAGCATGTCCAAGGATCAATCATAATGGAAGCATACGTGGAATCCCACATCGATGCGTGACGCTCCAAGTAAACTTTCAACAAGACAAGCCCTCCATTGAGTCACGACAACGTAAACATATAATACTTGCACTCAAAGCTATCACAAGAAAATATAGGCAAGTTCATTAAACATTTAGAATTCCATTTTTATAAACTCATGGCACTTTCGTTTCACACATAAAATTCCGGGAATTTAACCCCAAGTACTACGTACTTCCATTCTTTTTAAAAGATTCCTTTTCATATAAAACCCCAAGATACTAACACCCGTAGTATCAAGGTTTGTGTACATTTCACATAAGTCACTATACTTTTAGAAATACATTTCTCGGCTTCTAAATCAAGTGACCCTTACTTTAAAGCTTTAAGCAAGTGATACCTTTAAATCAAATTGCCCTTCCTTAATTCAAGTTATTTCTTTGTTTACCTTATTAGAGAAAACCATTCTCTTAACCTTCCATAAAGCTATTATAACCAACTTCCCATAAAGCCGTTATAACCCTTTATGGTTTTAGACAAACTTATTCCTTTTATAACCAAGAGAGTTATACTTTTTAAAACCAAGTATTATATACTTTCAAATCAATTCTCTTAACTTTCAAAATACATTTAGTCTCTTAACTTTTAGAAATCAAGTTTCATTACCTGAAAATAAAGTCTCTCAACCTTTTTGTGAGTCTAAGGTTCACAGTGTTACACCCCGTAGTTCCAGGGTATGTATATGAGGACGTACGTACGAGAATACGACATTAAAATTGGAAAGGAAGAAATATGTGATTTTTCGACGGAAAAGTTTCCGGTTTTTTGTGAAGAAAAAGGTTCGTTAATGGGAATTGGATTCCCAGATTTGGTATTCGGACTTAGAATATTTGAGAATTATGGAATTTTATTTCCGAAATTGGTCACGTGGGGCCCACGGGAGAATTTACGGTTTTGTGGGGCCCACTTTATTTTCGGATTTTTGGCATTACGGATATTTTCGGAAGATGAGATATTTTGGACGAGTAGGGGGGCGACACGTGTCACCCCCATGTGGCCATGTTGGCCGAATGGTTGGTGGACAAGTGTTTGGACGTTTTGGTGCACAAGTGGCAAGCCACTTGTCCCATTTTTGTGGTGGACACATGTCTCATTGTTGTGGTGGACACTGTTATACCCCGTATTTCCAGAGTATGTATGTGGGGGCGTACGTACAAAAGTTTAGTCTTAAAGTTAGGCACTATGGACGAAAACTTGTGCACAACTCGCTAAAAGAATCGTTTTCCGACGAAACGTTTTACAAAACTTGCGAAGGGAAAATTCCGGCTATGTCATTTATTATTTTTGCGGATTTTTCCGAGAGCCAAAACATTTTGGACCAACGAGAGGGCGACACTTGTCACCCTCTAGTTGGCGGACTTGAGGCGTCCATTTGGACGAAATGGATGGCTTGTTTTGTCAAGGAGTTGGTAGGATATTTTTGTGTAGTAGATGGATAAGGACACTTGCCTAAATCCTCACCTTACACTTGCCTAGCACTTGGCTTCATCTTGGCCATTGGTTGGCCTATAAATACCCCCCCTAACTTGAAGGTTTTCTTCATCCACAAATTATCTTCCAAGTCTCAAAACTCCGTCCCCTCTCTTGTATTATTTCGTCCAAACACCCTCTCCCCCTCTAGCCTAGTGGCTTGGCCGAAAGCCCCCAGTATTTAAGTAGAAGTTGTTAGAAACTTCTAAGGGTTTCTTGGAGCTATCGGAGCGTGCAATTAGGAGCTAAACCTTGCTCAGGATCGACGTTTATACTTGGATAATTTTGGGCTTATCGAGGTAAATACTCTTGTCCTTCTATTGTAATTGGATATTACATTTAAGAATAGTATAGACTTGAGTATAAGATATAGAAGGATATTAAAGAATAGAATTGAACTGTAATCACATCAGAAAAATAATAAAGAAGATAGGACTGTATTTACAGTAGACTTGTATAATTACCGGGTAGGGAAGTGCTGCCCAAAATTCCGTAGAATAGAGAACCCTCTGCTTAGAACTGTTTACAGAGTAGTCTAGACGTTGATAAACGTGTCTGACTATTATAGGTTGATTCTCTGCGCGCGACATATTCAACTTGGCAGATGGATTTCGCCGAGAAGGTATGTGATTCTTCCTATACTCTTGAGCATGATATTTTAAAATATATATATAGTACGGTAGACGTACGTGTGTTAACTGAATAATAATTACGGCAATGTCTTTTGACTTAAGCCTGAATAATAATTACGGCAATGTCTTTTGACTTAAGCCTGAATAATAAGAATCTTGATGCATTTCAAAAGAATACTGAATCATTTAACAGAAGAGAAATATTTGGTTTTTAAACAAAAAGCTTAAGAGTTATACTAGCTTTATGGGAAGTTAGGTATAACAACTTAAGAAAGATAAAATGAACTGTTTACTTATTTGTTTATAAAAACCTTGTATTGATTTCTGTAAGGTGTAGTAAGATTGTTTGATAAATAGACATATTATGATGCTACGTGTGTTAGTGTCTTGTGATGTTGTGAAAGGGGGTCATTCTTGTTGTGCTTACGTTGCTAAACGGTAAGTCAGTTGTACTGTTATTATATCACCTACCCCCTTGACTTGTTATACCGAGGGCTTGCCACCCTTGATGCGGGTCTATACGGCCTATGCAGTCTATGTGACTATGCGGAGCTGCGGGAGTTCCAGGATTGATCATTCCGGGTGTTTTATCCGACGGGGATGCCATGCGGTCTGTGTGACTATGCGGTCTATGAGACTATGCGGTGCGAGGAGTCGAGGAGAATACCGGGGTTAGCTACCGTCACGAGGAATACCTCATGCGGGTCGTGTGTGACTATGCGGTGCGGGTAGTCCAGACTAGGCACGCATAATGATACTATGGGCGATTGGCCTTGCCCGATCATTCGCAGCCTAGGAAAGACCAGTTACATTATATCTATTTTGCTCTTATTTATGTTGTGGCACTATGTGCAGTTAAACTGGTTGTATTTGCAAATGGTTTTAAATACTTAGTACATGTTGTACTGACCTCCTTCGGGGGCTGCGTTCATGCCGCAGGTAAGGGCAAGCAGGTGCTAGATCCACATCCTTAGGATCTTTTTGCTTCGGTGTCAGGAGCTCCATCTTCTCCGGAGGCTCGACGTTTAGGTATGATCTCCCTGTTGTTGTATATAGTTTTGTACATTCAGGGTATGGCGGGGCCCTGTCCCGCCATAGTTGTTTATCTTCTTAGAGTGCGTAGTCCTATTGTATAGTTGGGATGTAACTGCAAAACTATGTTTATATATATATATGCCGAAAGGCGACATTTTCTCACATAAAACTGTGTCTCATTTTACAACTGTTTCATGTCTTGTTTTTATATTCCGATGATTTCTCTGATGTATGACTACTTGGGTGCCCGGGTAAGGCACCAGTCACGGGCCCCGGAACGGGTCGTGACAAAAGTGGTATCAGAGCAGTTAATCCTCGGAAAGTGTCTGAGACCAGTATCTAGTAAGTCTTGATTATCGGTGTGTTGTGCACCACCAATAATCGAGAGGCTATAAGATATTTAGGATTGGTTTCCATTCTTCTCACTCGAGATCGTGCCTTAGAGTGTGTTATAAGTTGGACCCCTCTAACGTATTCCTTTTATGCTGATTATGCCTCACGTAAGGCAAGGGCCCGAGAAGGGCAAGGCGGCGAGGAGCCGCTAGTAGGACACCGAGTCACGAGGGCTCGTGCCCGATCTATACGAGGCGGCGAGTTCCATGACGCCGCCGGCCCAGCGAGACCACGATGCCGCGCCTCGTCCCACGGCTGGGGCGGAGGTTAGGTACAAGGAGATGGCCCGGCTATTGGCGGGATCGTGGCGAACATGAGACAGTGAATCTGGATTCGATTCGGCCCAGTAGTACCGTGGTTCACCCAGGCGAGATAGTTTGAGGCTACGGGACTTCACGAGTTGTAGCTCGCGAGTTTTACTGGTCGAGGCGGGAGGATGATCCGCAGGAGTTCATCCGTCGACTCTGAGATTATGAGTGATCAGGCGCCGGAGACCGAGTCCGTGATCTTGGTTCGCATCGGCTGCGTGATACGCGATCGATTGGTTTGATTCGTGGGAGTTATCGGGAGAGCACGCGTCCCGGCTACTTGGGATGAGTTCTCGGAGGCTTTTCTCACTCACTTCTTGCCTCGCGGATGAGGAGGGCGCGGTAAACGATTTTCTTCTTTGAGACAGAGAGGCGCGATTAGGGAGTACAACGTCGAGTTGATTCTTTGGCTCGATATGTCCTGCATTGGTAGCGGATATGGAGGGTGGTGCATCGCTATGTCACGGGCTAGATATTATATGGCGAGTCTTGTGCGGGTGTGGCCCTTCCGGCGAGCATGGACATTACCGCATGCAGCTCATGCACTGATGCGAGGCGTAGAGGCCGACGGTCGACATATATCGCCAGAAGAAGGCCAAGGCGGCGGTTCTTTTGGTAGTTCTCGGGGTGGACGGCCTCGTGACGTCTAGGTTTGCACCACGGCCGGCTCGAGCACTCCTACATCATTTTCGATACCAGAGCATTCGGGCGTGTCGGGGCCCGGGACTTGGACTTCCAGGGGAGCAAGGGTGCTAACCGATCGTGGTCTGCTCAGTGTGTCCGTTGTGGTAGATTCCATTCAGGGCGGTGTCGTACTACTTCGGGATCTTGCTATACTTGTGGCCAGCAGGGTCATTATGCGAGGACTGTCCGGCCAGAAGCGGCGGTGGTAGGGCTCGGCCTACGAGTGCGTTGTCGGTTCATCATCTCCTCTGATTACTACTCGCCGGGAGCGAGGTACTCATGGGCGGCCAGTCGCGGTAGAGGTCTTGGTGCGGGTCTCAGTTCTAGCGGTCCTCAGAACCGCATTTATGCCTTGTCCAACGGCGGGACGGGAGGCCTCACCGATGTAAATCACAGTACCTTATCGATCTCCGATTATGATGTGTATGCCTTGATAGATCCGGGTTCTACTCTGTCCTATATATCTCCCCTTGTTGCTAGTAGGATAGGGATAGAGCCTGAGTCCATAGACCCTTTCGAGGTAGCTACGTCGGTGGGTGATTCGGTGGTAGCTCGGCGGGTATTTAGGGCTTGCCCAGTGACTTTATGCAGTCGTCGGACCCTAGTCGACTTGATAGAGTTGGACATCACTGATTTCGACGTGATCATGGGTATGGATTGGTTGGCTTCCTGCTATGCCAATGTAGATTGCAGAGAGAGAGTGGTACGGTTCCATTTTCCTGGGGAGCCGGTTGTTGAGTGGGAGGAACATCAGACGCCGAGGGGTAGGTTTATTTCTTACCTCAAGGCTAGGAAGATGGTGCAGAAGGGGTATATCTACCATCTCGTTCGGGTGTTTGATACTGAGGCTGCGGTACCAGATTTTCAGTCAGTTCCAGTAGTCAGAGAGTTCCCAGATGTGTTTCCAGACGACCTCCCAGGTATCCCTCCAGAGAGGGAGATAGAGTTTTGTATCGATGTGCTGCCAGACACTCGGCCTATTTCCATTCCGCCATACAGAATGGCACCTGCCGAGTTGAGAGAGTTGAAGGACCAGCTGCGAGATTTGCTGGAGAAGGGCTTCATCAGGCCTAGTGTTTCTCCCTGGGGAGCGCCGGTATTGTTCGTGAAGAAGAAGGACGGGACGCTGCGCATGTGTGTTGATTACAGGCAGCTGAACAAGGTGACTATTAAAAACAGATACCCCCTTTCCAGGATTGATGATTTGTTCGACCAGTGCGCGAGTGCGAGATGTTTCTCAAGATTGATCTGCGATCGGGCTATCATCAGTGCGAGTCGAGAGGTGGATGTCCCTAGGATCGCATTCGGACGATGCGGGCATTATGATTTCGAGGTCATGTCTTTTGGGTTGACCATGCTCGGTATTCATGGATTTGATGAACCAGTGTTCAAACCATTTTGGACACGCTTGTGATAGTGTTCATCGATGATATCTTGGTTTATTCTCGCTCGAGCGGGAGCATCAGAGCATTTGAGGTGTCTTGTGCTTCTCAGACCATTAGTTATACGCCAAGTTTTCCAAATGTAAGTTTTGGTTAGCTTCGGTGGCTTTTCTTAGGCATATTGTGGCCGATGGTATTCGGGTGGATCTGGCCAAGATCGAAGCGATCGAGGACTTGGCCTAGACCTACTACTCGGCAGTGCGCGACTTTACGGGCCTTGCGAGTTACTATCGGCGGTTCGTGGAGAAGTTTGCTTCTATCTACGCACGGTGACTCGGTGACTCGAGAAGGCAACTAAGTTTGATGGTGATGCTTGTGGCGGGGTTTCGATTCTTGAAGGAGAGCGGCCGCCCCGTTCTTACTCTTCCGGAGGTCGACGGCTATGTCGTGTATTGTGATCGTCGAGCATCGGGTTGGGATGTGTGTTGATGCAGCAGGGCAAGTTTATAGCGTATGCATCCTGACAGCTTAAGAAACACGAGAGGAACTACCCCACCCATGATTTGGAGTTGGCAGTGGTGATTCACGCCTTGAAGATCTGGAGGCACTATTTGTATGGGGTTCATGGATATTTATCTGCACCACAAGAGCCTCCAAGTATATCTTCACCAGAGGAGTGAACTTACGGCGAGACGGTGGTTAGAGCCGCTCAAGGATTATGATGTTGACATCTTGTACCACGGGAAGGCGATGTTGTGGCGGATGCTCTTAGTCGTAGGTCGATGGGGAGTCTATCAGATGTGCAGCCGGAGAGGAGGGGTCTGGTTCGCGATTTGCATCAGTTAGCGAGCCTTGGTGTCCGTTTGATTGATTCTGATAGCAGTGGGGTTCGAGTTCGAGAGGTTGCGAGTCTTCCATCGTCGAGAGGTGAAGAACAGATTTGAGATCCGTTTTGATTGGTATCGTGATACGGCTCTTCGTGAGGAAGGGTCCTTTTGAGGTAGCACTGATGGGGTGCTAAGGTTCGAGGCGGTTGTGTGTTCGGATATTGCAGGACTTGGCGGAGTTCTAGGGAAGCACACGGCGCGTTACTCTATCCATCCGGGTCGACCAAGATGTACCACGACCTTAGATCGTGTATTGGTGGGATGGCTTAAGAGGGCGTTGCGAGTTTGTAGCTCGATGCGTGTTGTCGGCAGTGAAGGTAGAGCACGGAGGCACGGTGGTTTGTTGCGACGATAGAGATCCCGCACGGAAGTGGGAGGTGATCAACATGGACTTCATCACGGGATTACCTCGCACTCGGAGGAAGCATGATTCTATCCGGGTTATCGTCGGCGGTGACGAAATCAGCCCACTTTCTTCCGTCGGGGCGACTTTTCGGTGAGGATTATGCGGACTTTACATCCGAGAGATCGTCGATCGCATGGAGTCCCTATTTCGATCATATCGCAGAGGAGCCCGGTTACGACTAACTTACGGAGGTCTTTCGGAAGGGTTTAGGACGCAGTGAGCACGAGTACCGCATTCCATCCACGCAGACGGACAGCAGAGCGCACTATCCAGACTCTTGAGGATATGCTGCGAGCCTGTGTTATCGACTTCAGGGGTAGCTGGGAGGATCATTTTCCTCTAGTTGAGTTTGCATATAATAATAGCTACCACTCCAGTATTCAGATGACGCCTTATGAGGCCTTGTATGGGAGGAAGTGCAGATCGCCGATAAATTTGGTTTGATGGCGAGTGCGATTAGTAGGACCAGATTTGGTGCATCAGGCAGTGGATAAGGTGAAGCTTATCCAGGAGCGGTTACTGACAGCTCAGAGTCGACAAAAGTCATATGCAGATCATCGTCGTCGGCATCTGAAGTTCGAGGTTGGTGATTGGGTTTTCCTGAAGGTGTCACCCATGAAGGGTGTGATGAGATTCGAGAAGAAAGGGAACTTCGGCCAGTACATTGGGCCCTATCAGATTGTCCGCAGGGTAGGCAAGGTTGCCTACGAGTTGGATCTGCCGTCCGATCTGGAGGTAGTGCATCCGGTTTTTCACGTTTCTATGCTGAGGAGATGTATCGGGGATCCATCTAGGGTACACCCGATTGACGATTTCCAGGTGACCGAGGGGTTATCGTATGAGGAGACTCCCATAGCGATAATCGATCGTCAGGTTAGGCGTCTGCGGACCAAGGACGTGGCTTCCGTCAAAGTCTTGTGGCGGAACGAGCTCAGGGAGGAGATGACGTGGGAAGCTGAGGAGGACATGAGGCAGAAGTATCCTCACCTATTCTCCACACCTCCAGGTAATTCACTTTCCTACTTTAAATTTTTTTTCATTGTCATATATGCCTAAGTGTTGTTTTGTGGCCGTATGTGGCATTTGCAAACTGTTTAAGTTATGAGGAAACTTATCATTAACTGTCTTGGGAAGGAACATTCGGGAAGAATGTTTCTAAGGAGGGGAGAATGTTATACCCCGTATTTCCAGAGTATGTACGTGAGGGCGTACGTACAAAAGTTTAGTCTTAAAGTTAGGCACTATGGATGAAAACTTGTGCACAACTCGCTAAAAGAATCGTTTTCCGACGAAACGTTTTACAAAACTTGCGAAGGGAAAATTCCGGCTATGCCATTAATTATTTTTGCGGTTTTTTCCGAGAGACGAAACATTTTGGACCAACGAGAGGGCGACACTTGTCACCCTCTAGTTGGAGGACTTGAGGCGTCCATTTGGACGAAATGGATGGCTTGTTTTGTCAAGGAGTTGGTAGGATATTTTTGTGTAGTAGATGGATAAGGACACTTGCCTAAATCCTCACCTTACACTTTCCTAGCACTTGGATTCATCTTGGCCATTGATTGGCCTATAAATACCCCCCCTAACTTGAAGGTTTTCTTCATCCACAAATTATCTTCCAAGTCTCAAAACTCCCTCCCCTCTCTTGTAGTATTTCGTCCAAACACCCTCTCCCCCTCTAGCCTAGTGGCTTGGCCGAAAGCCCCCCCCCCTCTTGGTAGAAAGTTGTCTTCCAAGTATAGTCACTATTCCAAAATACCCTAGCCCAAATCCCTTGTAGTATTTAAGTAGAAGTTGTTAGAAACTTCTAAGGGTTTCTTGGAGCTATCGGAGCGTGCAATTAGGAGCTAAACCTTGCTCAGGATCGACGTTTATACTTGGATAATTTTGGGCTTATCGAGGTAAATACTCTTGTCCTTCTATTGTAATTGGATATTACATTTAAGAATAGTATAGACTTGAGTATAAGATATAGAAGGATATTAAAGAATAGAATTGAACTGTAATCACATCAGAAGAATAATAAAGAAGATAGGACTGTATTTACAGTAGACTTGTATAATTACCGGGTAGGGAAGTGCTGCCCAATTTTCCGTAGAATAGAGAACCCTCTGCTTAGAACTGTTTACAGAGTAGTCTAGACGTTGATAGACGTGTCTGACTATTATAGGTTGATTCTCTGCGCGCGACATATTCAACTTGGCAGGTGGATTTCGCCGAGAAGGTATGTGATTCTTCCTATACTCTTAAGCATGATATTTTAAAATATATATATAGTACGGTAGACGTACATATGTTAACTGAATAATAATTACGGCAATGTCTTTTAACTTAAGCCTGAATAATAATTACGGCAATGTCTTTTGACTTAAGCCTGAATAATAAGAATCTTGATGCATTTCAAAAGAATACTGAATCATTTTAACAGAAGAGAAATATTTGGTTTTTAAACAAAAAGCTTAAGAGTTATACTAGCTTTATGGGAAGTTAGGTATAACAACTTAAGAAAGATAAAAGGAACTGTTTACTTATTTGTTTATAAAAACCTTGTATTGATTTCTGTAAGGTGTAGTAAGATTTTTTGATAAATAGACATATTATGATGCTACGTGTGTTAGTGTCTTGTGATGTTGTGAAAGGGGGTCATTCTTGTTGTGCTTACGTTGCTAAACGGTAAGTCAGTTGTAATGTTATTATATCACCAACCCCCTTGACTTGTTATACCGAGGGCTTGCCACCCTTGATGCGGGTCTATACGGCTATGCGATCCATGTGACTATGCGGAGTGCGGAGTTCGGGATTGATCATTCCGGTGTTTTATCCGTCACGGGGATGCCTATCGCGATGCTGTGACTATGCGGTCTATGAGACTATGCGGATGCGGGAGTCGAGGAGAATGCCGGTGGTTAGCTACCGTCACGAGAATACCTCATGCGGTGCAGTGTGACTTATGCGGTGCGGGAAGTCGGGACTAAACGCATAATGATACTATGGCGATTGGCCTTGCCCGATCATTCGCGGCCTAGGAAAGACCGGTTACATTATATCTATTTTGCTCTTGTTTATGTTGTGGCACTATGCGATTAAAGCTGGTTGTATTTGCAAATGGTTTTAAATACTTTGATTTTACTTGATGCTACTGATTTCACATACTTAGTACTGTTGTCGACCTCCGGGGCTGCGTTCATGCGCGGTAAGGGCAAGCGGTGCTAGATCCACATCCTTAGGATCTTTTGCTTGGTGTCGTGAGCTCCATCTTCTCGGAGGCTCGGCGTTTAGGTATGATCTCCTGTTGTTGTATATAGTTTTGTACATTCAGGGTATGGCGGGCCCGTCCGCCATAGTTGTTATCTTCTTAAGTGCTGTAGTCTATTGTATAGTTGGGATGTATCGCAAAACTATGTTTATATATATATATGCCGAAAGCGACATTTTCTCACATAAAGCGTGTCTCATTTTACAAGCTGTTTCATGTCTTGTTTTTATATTCGATTTCTACGATGTATGACTACTTGGGTGCGGGTAAGGCACGATCCACGCCTAACGGGTCGTGTGACAACACTTGGAAGACTCACTCCGCATGGACCAAATCCTCATCATACACTTGCTTTGATCTAGCCATTGATTTCTCTATAAATACCCCTTGTTGCAAGACTTTATTCATCCTCACTTGAAATATTTTTCCAAGGCAAAAATTCCCCTCCCTCCCTGTGGTTCTCGTCAACACCCCTCTTGTGAAAGAATTTCTTCAAGTATTGTTATAATCCCATATACCTTAGCCAAAAATCCCTTGTAGTATTCCAAAGTTATCTTTATACTAAGAGCAGAAAATACTACTTTATTCCTTAGTCATGAAAATAAAACCCTAGAAAAATCTTCATAAGCTTAGATGAAGTTTTAAGAGAAGTTGTTTAGAAACTTCTAAGGGTTGCTTGGAGGTAGTCGGGCGTAAGGAATTGGAGCTAAACGTTTCTCGGGATCGACTTATAAAACTTGGATAATTTTGGGCTTATCGAGGTAATGATCTTTATCCCCTATTGTAATTGGAAATTACATGTTGTAATGTATAGTTGAGTATACTATATATAGAATGAATATTGATAATAATTGAGTATTTACATTGAATTTGTATTCTGATGACTTGTAGTATTATTGTGGGGCGGTGTTGTACACGTCCAGGTTAGGCGATGTAACCCGGAGTTGTTGGCTTAGTAGCGGGCCTTGATAGATGAGGAGATTTATGTGGTTACGGGGAGGAGGTCTTTGCGAATTTTCCGTAGAATAATGACCTTGTGCTTTGAATTGTTCTACGAAGAGATCTAGAGGTTGATAGACGTTTTGTGGCCTTTATAGGTTGAAGTACTACGAGTAGCGTATTCTACTTGAAGGGTGGAAAAGGCTAGCAGAGTTATAGTACTTTGGAGCATTTTGCTAATTGTCGATAATCGTCGCGAGGTATGTGAACCTCTTCCTATCTTTTCTAGCATGATTGTTGTGAACTATGTAATACGGTAGGCGTCGTGTGCTAAGCAATTTGGTTGGTTTAAAACATAAAGTGTTATAACGGCTTTATGGGAAGTTTGTTATAACAACTTTATGTAGGTAAAAAAATGGTCTGTGGTTTTTAAAAGATAAGAGACTTGACTTATAAATGACTTGATGTGAAATATTAAGGACTTGGTTTGTGTTAAAAAGTTGTGAAACCGCATTTATGAGAAATGGGTAATTGGGTTTTAAAAGGAATAAGTTATATTGATTTCGGAAATGAGAATAAGTATCGAACAAACCACTGCAGCGTTAATAAAGGAAAATGTATTGACAAATAATTAATTATATTAAAACCAGTAGAAACCTCCATCTGCATAGAAGCTAAGATAAGACAAAATTGTATTACATTTCCTAGATCATGGTTGCTTTAATAAGATCATTAATAACAAGTATTGATTTTTCTTAAATTCCAAAGTAAGGAACTTGTTTTCTAAAAGAAAAGAGACTTGAGGAAATTAAAGTGTTTTGGTTTTAAAGAAAGACATGGTTTTGTCTTAAGTTGGTTTATTCGAAAAGAAGATATGGAAATTGTTTTGGTTTACTTAAAAAGATAGTTACTCTATTTTGATACTACGGGTATCGTGTGACTTTTTGTGAAAGAAATGGATCTTTTAAAGAGTTAAAATACGTAGTACCTTGGGGTTAAAATCCGGATTTGTTGTAATAAAATGAAAGTCTATGAGTATGTTGAACTTGCCTATGCTTGTGGTGATAGCCTTTGTTGTGCAAGTGTTGTATTTCTGTGCTACCGCGTCTCTCGTTGGAGGGCCGACTATCTGGTTGATTGATGGACATACTGACACGATGGGTGGCCGGGTATGCTTCCATATCGATCCTTTTGGACATCACGACACGATGGGTGGCCACGGGTATGCTTCCATTAGGAGTGTTATCTTGTTATTTGCTTTGGACATACCGCGATGGGTGGCGCGAGTATGCTTCCATTATGATTGTTATCTTGTTATTTCCTTTTGGACATACCGACACGATGGGTGGCCACGGGTATGCTTCCATTAGGAGTGTTATCTTGTTATTTGCTTTGGACATACTGACACGATGGGTGGCCCGTGAGTATCTTCCATTATGATTGTTATCTTGTTATTTCCTTTGGACATCTCGACCACGATGGGTGGCCCATGAGTATGCTTCCATTAGGATGGTTCCATGGCCATGCTTATACCGAGGTAAGATCTTGGGGCATGCGGCCGTTGTGCGAGTTAAATTCGGGTTATATTTGAGTGATGACTTCTGGCGTGAGTCACGACTTGACATACGCTACATATTGTGTATCGTAGTTTGGTTATCATATATGTCTCCTGTTTTATATAGACTATTATGATTTCATTTACTGTATTTTCAGTTTCACATACTTGGTACCTGTTGTACTGACCTCCTTCGGGGGGCTGCGTTCATGCCGCAGGTAGAGGTACACCAGTTGTTGATCCTTGCTCATAAGATCACAATTCAGCGTTTTGGGAAGCTCCGTTTCTCCGGAGGCTTATCTTTTGGTATGATTCCCTGAGATTGTAGGTACTTGTACATCAGGGTATGGCGGGGCCCTGTCCCGTCATAGTTGTTATAAAAATTATTAGAGGTTTGTAATCTTTTGTTGTGGCGGGGGTTTGTAAAGGATGTAGCTTGCTCAAGTTTTTATTTATATATCTGAGAAAGGTAACCGTTTTGGTTGCTTTGTTTTCTTATTTCACTGTTTATCTTTTATGAGTTTTTATTTCTGCTGATTTTCTCTGATGTTGTATCACTAGGGTGCCCGGGGTAAGGCACCAGTCGCGGGCCCTAGGTCGGGTCGTGACAAAAGTGGTATCAGAGCGATTAATCCTCGGAAAGTGTCTCTGACCGTATCTAGTAGAGTCTTGATTATCGGCGTGTTGTGCACCACCTATAATCGGGAGTGCGAGATATTTAGGATTAGTTTCCATTCTTCTCACTCGAGATCGTGCCTTAGAGCCGTGTTATAAGTTGGACTCATCGCGTATTCGTTTGTGCTAGTTATGCCTCTGCGCAAGGCAACCAGGGCCCAGAGGGGCAGGGCAGCAGAGGGAGCTGCTAGTGGAACACAGAGGAGTGTGAGGGCACAGGCCCAGTCATCACCTGAGGTGATGCTTCATTCGGGGAGTTCTGCGACGCCGCTAGCCCCAGAAGAGTTTAGAGCAGCAGCAGTAGCTACAGAGACCACGATACCTGAGCCTCTAGTCCCGGCGAACAAAGGATATGGTTACTAGGAGATGGCGATTACTAGTTCGGCTTGAGCGAGGCATGAGGATGAGCGAGGCGGTGATGCCGTAATACACCCAGAGCCGGTTTGAAACCGGGACTTTTGGAGTTGCGATCCACGAGTTCTATGGGTCGGGCGAGGATGATCCTCAGGAGTTTATACGACAGTTGTAGCGGATCATGAGAGTGATCGAGGCCTCAGAGACAGAGTCAGTGGTATTAGGTTCACATCGGTTGCGTGATACTGCAGTCGATTGGTTTGATTCATGGGAACTGTCCCAGGGGAGCATGCGCCTCCAGCTGGTTGGGACGAGTTCTCAGAGGCATTTCTTACACACTTCTTGCCCTCACAGATGAGGAGAGCTCGGGCAGATAGATTTATGATGTTGAGGCAGAACGGGCGGACGGTTCAGAAATACAATATCGAGTTTGACTCATTCGCTCATTATGTCCCCGCTTTAGTGGCAGACATGGAGGATAGAGTGCACCGATATGTCACAGGACTTGACGATTATCTAGTAAAGGGTTGTACAAGAGTAGCTCTTGATCGAGCATGGATATTGCCCGCGTCTGAGCTTATGCGCGCGTGAGGAAACGTAGATCGACGGATTAACCAAGATCAGCGAAGAGGCGAGCGGCGAGGTCCTTTGGTAACTTTCGAGGCGGACCTTCCGGCAGGCCCGGTTATGCGCCTCCGCCAAGACTGAGTGGTCCTCCGCGGACTTACGGGCGTTCGGGTATTTAGGAGTTGGTCGAACTCCGGGGTTTAGTTCCGCGATTTACATAGGTTCTAGCCAGCCAGATTCAGTTTCCCCTCAGTGTTCACTATGTGGTAGACGTCATCCCGGGAAATGTCGTCTTTTTACTAATAGCTTGTTATGCTTGCGGCCAGCAGGGCCATTTTGCGAGAAATTGTCCGGCCAGAGGTGGCGCGGATGTTACGATTCAGCCTTCGGGATCAGTGGCTGGTTCATCATACGTAGTTATCGCCCGTGAGCGGATTTGATTAGGCGACAAAGGAAAGTGAGCGATGAGTTCTGAGAGATATCTTCACCGCAGAGACTTGTTTAGTCGTTATGGTAGATACATGTGGAGTGCTATGTGCGGATAACATTGTGTTAGGTGTGGATTAGAAAACATGGGTAGTTGAAAAGGGTAAATGCTGGGGCGAGAAAATGGTGAGCCTTAGAATTTATAACAGTTGGGACCTTGGATGCAAGGCCGTCTTGAGTGGATGATTTTACGGTTGATCTTTGTCGGAGTGCATAGTATACGTGGAGTTTTGTGTGATAATTCCATGGGTAGTTTGAGATAAAGTTGTAGCTTTCATGACGTGAATTAGTAAGATTGTTCCGGAACGGGGAACGATAGAGTTTGGCGCGATAGCGGGTCGGGTTGAGGCCAGATCGCGGGTCAACCCGCAACCCGGAATGAGGTGGGGTCAGTTCGAGGTGGTCCCTCCAGGTGGTAGGATCACGAGGGTGCAAGGCCCAAGTTTAGGTAACCGTTGTACGAGTTCGTGGATGCATTCGACCAGAATCGGATCGTGAAGGCCGGGAAGGGACTTAAAGGAATTTGAGGCTAGTAAAATGACCAAGTTTGGAGGTAGTGACTCCAAGGTTTTGAAGCCAGGCGATGATGGAGTATGAATGCGTGTACTAGAGAGTTCGGGTGTACGAGAAGGGTATGACGAGTAAGGAAAGGAGTGAACGTGTGTTAACAGAATAAAATAGATCATTTTGTTGTGAAGTGAAGATGCGAAACGAGTATCCTTTAGACCATAGGTGAAAGCTTTTGTGATGTTAGAGGTGATTCCTCGTTGGCTTGGATTTGAGTTTTGCGCATGTGTTATATTATGGCCAGGTGTGGCATAAGTGATTTTGTAAGTATAGTAGTGAAGACTATACGGTAGCGTATCACGACCGAACCTGGCGTGGTAGTGCCTTACGGGCACCCAAGTAGACATACATCGAGTAATGTCGGAATATAAAACAAGACATGATATAATATGAAGTGAAAGCAGTTTATACGAGAAAAGTTACCTTCGGCATATATATATAACTTGAATCGAAACGATTACATCCCTTTTACAAACTACGCCAGCGGTACTACAGGACCTCTAAGAATGATATAACAACAATGGCGGGGCGGGGCCGCCATACCCTAATGTAAGTACCTACTGACGACAGGACTATACGAGATAAGCCTCGGAGAAAGCGGAGCTTCCCAAACGCTGAGTGACCCATGGCGAGGATCAACAACGGTGTACCTCTACCTGCGGCATGACGCAGCCCCCAGAGTCGATACAACGGTACCAAGTATGTGAAGCGAAAATACGAAAATGAAATCATAGTAGTCTATATAAGCGGGAGACATGTATGATAACCAAACTACGATTCCTGATAAATAAGCGATCATGTCAAGTCGGACTCGCGCCATCAAAGTCATCACTCAAATATAACTATGGGTCTCACGCCCACAACATCAATCATGCGTGGAATACCTTCCGCCACGCGATCTATGATATAAAAGCACCAAGGAATACACATGAACATCAGGTCCTAACTGTGTCATAATAAAACCGTACGGGGTAAGTACGAAGGCATAGCCGACAACTAAAACCCACAGTACCAACACTGTCGTAAAACTGTATCACAAGGTCTTTCTAGACCGCCACATGATCGAAGCTGGCCACTCGCCCGCAGTATCAAATGTGCGCGTCTAATCCTGGAACTTCCGCGACTCCGCATAGGCCACACATAGGCCGCGTGAGGTATTCCCGCGTCGGGGTAGCTACTCCCGACATCGTCCTAGACTCGCGATCCGCGTGGCCACATAGACGCATGGCCATATAGACCGCATTAACACGGAACTCGTAGCTCGCATAGGTCCCTGGACCCGCGAGGTATTCTCGAATCATAGTCCTGGACTTACGAGGTATACCACACGTGGAGGCACAACCCCGGTATCATGTCAAGAGGTGAGTGGTACAATACTATCATAACGGCTTATCGTTAAACAACATAAGCACAATCAAGGGAAACCCCTTTACACAAACATCACAAGATACTAACACACGTAACATCCTAAACATGTTTACTTATCAAATCAACAAGAAAGTATTACAAGGCTATCACAAACCAACACAATCAAGTTATTCACACAAGGTACTTTCTACTTTATGTTAACAAGTTCGGGTTTTTATCCCCAAAGTACTTCATACATTAACTCTTTTAAAAGATCCGTTTCTTTCACAAAAGTCACACAATATCTGTAGTATAAAAATAGAGTGACTATCTTTTTAAGTAAACCAAAACACTTCCATTTGTAAAATCAAGTAACAACATTCTTTTCCAAACGTTCAAGTTTGCCTAATTTCAAATGCTCAAGTTTCTCATTTCGAAAGGTTTCGTAGTTCATAGTCTTAATCACTTAATAATATAATTCTCCTTTAAAACAATTTGAGAAACATATGCCTTATGTGTGAGTAGGTTATTCTTGTTTATAACAATCTTAATAAAGCAGCCATGATCTAGGAAATGTAATATCATTTTGTCTCATCTTAGCTTCTATGCAGATGGAGGTTTCTACTGGTTTTTAATAATACTTTATTAGTCAATACATTTCTCTTTATTAGCACTGCTGTGGTTTGTTCGATACTTATTCTCATTTCCGAAATCAATATAAGGCGTTCATAAACAATTAAGTAAACCGTTCCTTTTATCTCTCTTAAGTCGTTATACCTAATTTCCCATAAAGCTAGTATAACTGTTAAGCTTTTAAAACCAAGCATTACACTTCTTTCAAAAACGATTCTTAATTCTTTTGAAATACTTCAAGATTCTTATTATTCAGACTCAAGTCAAAAGGCATCGCAGTAAAACCACGTTCGATTAACACCGTCGTCTACCGTACTATATATATTCTTTTAAAATATCATGCTCAAGAGGATAGGAAGAATCACATACCTCGCGGCGATTATCGACAATTAGCAAAAGCGCTCACGGCTATAACGGCTAGCCTTGTCCACCTTTCAAGTAGAACATGCTACTCGCAGAACATTCAACCTATAAAGGCCATATACGTCTATCAACGTCTAGACTACTCTGTAGAATATTCTAAGCAGGGGGTTCTCTATTCTACGGAAAATTGGGCGTGACTTCCTACAGTTAAACTACACAAGTCTCTGCAAATACGATCTATGTAAATGCAGTTTAATCTTCTTCTTTAATATTCTTCTAGTGATTTCAGTTCAATTCTCTTCTGTAATATACTTCTATTACAGTTCAATTCTCTTCTGTAATATCCTTCTATGTATCTTATATTCATTTCTATACTACTACAGTATGTAATTTCCAATTACAATAGAAGGACAAGAGTATTTACCTCGGTAAGCCCAAAATTATCCAAGTTTAAATGTCGATCCTGAGCAACGTTTAGCTCCTACTCTGGGTGCTCCAACCCGCTCCAAACAACCCTTAGAAGTTCTACGCAACTTCTTCTTAATACTTCAACCAACTGTGAAGATTTTCCTTAGGGTTTCGTTTTGTGACTGAAGGAAAGTATAGTAGTATTTCTGGGCTTTTAGTATAGGGGTAACCTTGGAATACTACAAGGTATTTGGGCCAAGGTATTTTGGAATAGTAACAATACTTTGGAGAGTATTTTCTACCAAGGGGGGGTATTTTACGAGAACAACTCTCAAGAGAGGGGGGGATGTTTCGGCCAAGGGCCTTCTCAAGGGGGAGGAGTGCTCTTGGACGAGAGCAACAAGAAGGGGGGGAGGATTTTCAAGACTTAGAAAATGTTTAAGGGATGAAGAAGTCTTCAACTCAAGGGGGGTATTTATAGGGAAATCAATGGCCAAGATTAAGACAAGTGGTGGGCAAGTGGAGGGTGAGGATTTGGACAAGTGTTGTGTGGGTCCCACTTACTCATCTACCACACAAATATCCTACCAAACATTGACCAAATGTTTTAGGCACAAAAAATGAAAAAAGCATGCAAGGAATTCGTCCACTTGACCGTCCACTTGAGGGTGACAAGTGTCGCCCTCTCGTTGGTCCAAAATATTTCATCTCTCGGAAAAATCCACAAAAATAATAAATGTTGCAACCGTAATTTTCCCTTCGCAAAGTTTGGAAAACGTTTCGTCGGAAAACAATTCTTTTCGTGGGTTGTGAACAAAATTTTCGTCCCTTGCCTAATTTAAGGCTCAACTTTTGTACGTACGCCCTCACGTACATACTCTGGAAATACGGGGTATAACATTCTCCCCTCCTTAGAAACATTCGTCCTGAATGTTCCTTCTAAGTCTCAAAACACATACATGCGCCAGTATAGTCTTCACTACTATACTTACGAAAACAATCATGCCACACCTGGCCATAAAATAACACACGCGCAAATACTTAATCCAAGTCCACGAGGAATCACCTCCATCACTACAAAAGCTCCCACCAAAGGGCTAAAAGATACTCCCTTCGCACCTTTTCTTTACAAAAGAAATGATCACATCTATGTTCTTAACACATGCTCGCTTCTTCCCTTACTCGTCGTACCCTTCTCGTACATTCGAACTCTTTCTCATGACTTACCACATTTCTGTTACTGCTTCTGTTTCCAAAATCTTTGGGTTACTACCTCCAACTTGGTCATCATTAACTGGGAACACTCTGGATGGATCTCCGATACTTTTCCGAACATAACAACATGAAAGACCGGACGCACTGCCTCCCACGTCGGACGGCAAAGCTAACTTATAGGCAACCTGGCCTATCCTCCAAAGGATCTGAAAACGCTCCAAGTACCTCAGGCTAAGTTTCCTCTGTTTTCCAAAACTCGTCACACCCTTTCCGGGGTGGTACCTTCAAGAAGACCCACCGTCAACCTGAACTCCAAGCGTCGACGCCGATTATCCGCACGACTTCTGTTGACTCTGAGCTGCCAATAACCTCTTCTGGATAAGCTTTACCCTATCCACATCCTGCTGAAACAAGAATGAACCGGCTATCTGAACCTTGCCAACATCGAACCAATCGACCGACAACTTACACTTCCGCCCCTACAAGGCGTCATAAGGCGATATCCGAATACTGATATGGTAGCTATTATAATACACACTCAATCAAGAGGCGAATAATCCTTACAACTACCTCTGAAATCAAAACCACCGCGGCGAGGTGAATGCAATCGAGACTCACTTTGAGTTTCTAACCTGCACGTAATACTTCCAGAAAACGAAATAGCCGTAACCTGGGCTCCCATGCCCGTCATAAGGTGAAAGTAGGCACCTCGTGCAGCCTTACCACCTTCCTGATATAATCATCTCGCATAACCCTCTGCCGAGTAAACGGTCTTGACTAAAAGACAAGATGGGCTGACCTCATCGGCCCGACTACTGGTAGAACGCATCCACGAACTCGTACGATGGTTAACTAAACTTGGGCCTAACACCCTCGTGACCCCACCACCTGGCGGGACCACCTCGATTGCAGGCCGCAGGTTGACCCGCGATCGGTCCTCAACCCGACCCGCTATCGCGCAAAACTCTTGTTTCCCCCGATCCGGAACAATCTCACTAATCAAGTTACGAAAACCTAGTGGTCTTCTCAGCTCAACTACCCTCTTTCATTTCACACCACTCAGAGACTTATCACACAAACATATCTCACGTGTACTATGCACTCCGATAAGGGTCAAACATACAAATATAAATCTTTTACTCGAGATGGTCTTGCCTCTAAGGTCTCCACGTATAACATTCTAAGGCTCACACTTTCCCTTATCCCCAATCTTACCCTTTTAACTAACCATGATTTCTAATCACAATTAACACAATGCTATTTGAACATAACACTTAAGATATATTCATCTTATCACACATACCCATCTCTAGAGGGTTAAGGATATACATGTATCTAATGCTTCACTCCCCTTTGTCGTTCTAATCAATCACCTTGTTTGGGCGCATAGCTAGGGAGGTGATGAACTAGCCACCGATCACGAAGGTGAGTCTACATCCGCGCCACCTCTGGTCGGACAATTTCTCGCAAAATGGCCCTGCTGGCCGCAAGTAAAACAAGCTGTCGAAGAAGTACGACACTCTCCACAATGACACTTACCACAACGGCCACGCCAAGGTGGGGGTGGCCTCCTCTGGCTAACACCCCTTCCTCTACGAACTACTGAATCCGCAACTAATCTGATAGGCTGAGTCCTCCTACTTGCATCCCTCCTACTAGGACATCCTTTCGACACATGGCCCGGCGGCGCGATTAAAACAAGTACCCAACAAAGCGACATTCCCGGGATGGCGCACCGCCTGTGAACACCGAGGAAAAGCGAACCGGTGGCTAGAACCTACGTATAGCTGTGACCCAGAAGCCCTGGAGCTCTGACCAACTCCGGCATACTCGAGCGTCACGAACCACAGCGAGGACCACTGCGATTTGGCGGAGGCGCATATCCAGTCTGCTGCTGAGGCGATTCGCCTCGAAAGTTACCAAAGGACCCTGTTGTTCTGGCCCTCTTCTGCGGATCTTGGTTAACCCGTCGATCTCTACGTTTCTCGGCTTGCTGTGCATAAGCCCGTCACGAGCCATGTTCAAGCTTCGATGAAGAGCTACTCTTGCACAACCTTCTCTTAGATAGTCATCAAGACCCGTGATAAATCGGTACATAATAAACTCTCACGGTTGCTAACTCCTAGCTAATGCAGGTCGTCTCTTAGCAATCTATTCTTTACGCTCGGGTCGTGGGCGAAGGTGTAAATGCCATGGCGCGGTAGGCTACTGCCGCCGTGCTAAACTCTCTTTGGGTGGCGATGTCGAGAACTCCCGAATGAGCACCACCGCCACGACCGACCGGGGCCGCGGCGGTGCCTACTACGGGCACCACTACAGTAAACATCAGAGATAATCAGCGGAACATACATGAAACTTATAAATAAAACAACGGAAGTAAAACAACAGGTCAGCCGATAGGGCTACCTTCCTGGACGTACATACATAAACGAAGCAGTTGCCTCTTTTCTTTACAAACAGACCCACAATATGTGACTACAGACCTCTAAGAATTTCAACTGTGGCGGGACAGGGCCCCGCCATACCCCTGAATATACATAGCCATGACAACTCCGGAACATCGGAGCCATCTAAAATGCTGAACCAGGATCCTAAGCTCGCGGATCCACACTGTGTACCTAAACCTGCGGACATGAACGCAGCCCCCCGAAGGGGGTCAGTACAACAGGTACCGAATATGGAACAAAAATAACGTGCAAGAATCAAATCATAACTGTACAAAAGAATGCCATTTTTAACTCCTGAAATCACTCGTATATTAACCGTTTCATTCCTTCTTTCCATAAGATTTAACAACATATTCTTACATACATACTTAAGAGTTTAATCCAGTATTTTTCACATAACTTACATATTTTTCATAACATAATCCGGCCCGCCTGTGGGGCTCGGTGTACTGTGGAATCATATAACATAATCCGGCCCGCCTGTGGGGCTCGGTGTACTGTGGAATCATATAACATAATCCGGCCCGCCTGTGGGGCTCGGTGTACTGTGGAATCATATAACATAATCCGGCCCGCCTGTGGGGCTCGGTGTACTGTGGAATCATATAACATAATCCGGCCCGCCTGTGGGGCTCGGTGTAAGATGACGTAACCCGGCCTATGTGAAGGCTCGGGGTAATATGGCGTAATCCGGCCTATGTGTAGGCTCGGTGTATCTCATAACGTAATCCGGCCTATTTGTAGGCTCGGTGTATTTCATAACGTAATCCGGCCTATTTGTAGGCTCGGTGTGATTTTCCTTACATAACATTTTCAAACCATCTTTTCACTTCTTCTTAAGTCGTCATAACAACTTCCCATAAAGCTATTATAACAACCTTTCATTTTAGAGAACTTAAGACACTTTTTTATTCTTACAACATTAGGAAAACTAGATCCAAAAATACTACGTACATACATACTTAAAAGAATCATAAAACCTCCTTTCCTTTTAAAGCGCAAGTCACATACTCTTTTGGAAACCATCTTCTTAACCTTCGAAATAAATTAAGAAGCCATACTTTGTAAAATTAAGTCATTTCCACTTATAAAATCAAGGCTTATAGTCTTAACACCTCGTAGCATACACTCTTTAAAATCATGCCGCTTATACTTTAGAAATCAAGTCCCATAACTTGAAAAATAAAGTTTCATAATCCTTTAAAGAAAATCAAAGTTCATAGTCTTAAAACTTCATAACATACATTCTTTAAAGTCCATTTACTTATACTTGTAAAAATCATGTCATCTACACTTTTAAAACCAACCCCCTTTCACATATAAATTCAAGTCATTTTCAAACATAAAAATCAACTTACATACTTACTTTAAATGAATCACGACACGTAGCTTTAAATCAAATCTCATAACTTCCTAACCATTCTTACCAACATCTCCCATAAGACTTGGTAAGGACTTAGGATAATTTAAACATACTTTTAGCTTAGAATCAACAATGCAAATACTTCTTAACTTCTAAGAGTAGAAGAAATCTTGAAATATTATCACATGGACATTACGTACGTAGGATCATGCCAAAGAAAGAAGAGGTTCACATACCTCGCGACGATTGTCGACAAGTAGCAAAATGCTCCAAAGTACTTCAACCTTGAGCTATTCCATTCTTCAAGTAGGATACGCTATACTTAGTACATCAACCTATAATGGTCACCATACGTCCATTAACCTCTTATTTTATACGTAGAATATTCTAGGTGCTAAGTCGCTAAATTCTACGGAAAATCGGACAGCACCTCCTTTGTTTCTACTTACTTTGCCACCTTTTTCAAGGCCGAATACAATAACCAAACAGCCCCAATTGGCTCACCACAATCTATAAGGTAGTCTAGTACAAATGAATAACTAAACAGCCCCAATTGGCTCACAATTTTAGAAAGTAGTCCAATACAATTGAATAACAAACTAAAAGTCCAAATTCGACCACCTAGAGTTCAACCATACCAATTCTTATCAAATTTCCATTTCAATCCAAATTGTTAACATAACATGATATCAAGTCGCCTTTGATTTATAACAACCAAAATCTTTAAGTAAGTAACATGCGACGATTTCTAATAAACGACCAATTAGTAATCCATTTTCAAGTGGCTTGCATACATTTCGGACTTAGCTACAAGCAATCCATAATACTTATAACTTCAACCTATTAATCTTCATGCTAGCAACAAGTAAAGCTAACAACAACAATAAGAACATGTAATCTTGTAACACTTTTAAAAGACAAGATTATACCTTAACGATTCTTAATCCAATTCCAATCCGAAGTCGCTCCTTAGTTGTTTATAGCCTCTCCAAGACACTTCAATCCGCTTGTTGAGACCCTTAGAACCACACCAACAATTTAACCTTCAAGTCTCCAAACAAAACCTAGAAAGCCACTAGGTTTTCACTTTGCGACTAATACGAATACTCTCTTTTTCCGGGATTTTTTTCTATAGAGATACACTTACAATACCCTCATGAACCTTGGTTTAAAGTGTGGGGTTGAATGGACAAGAAACGAAAATTCTTCTTCTTTCTCCTTCATGAACCCGAGAGCACTAGCTCTAGTTCTCCAATTTTTCTTCAATTTTTTTCTAAGTGTTGGACTAAGTCTCACTACTAGTAGTATAACAAAGGGACATGGAGGGTTAAGATTAACACAATTGTGTGGTTTGGATGAAGTCTTAGTAAATATCAAGTAAGTGGTCCCATTGACCAAGTCAACATTGTCAAGCTACTACTTGCAAGGCTTGTCTTGCTAACCAAGGTCCAATGACCCTCTTGCCCTTGCAAGATTTCGTCCAAGGCATCATTTAAGGGGGGTGACACGTGTCGCCCTCCCATTCGTCACAATAGTACGTTTTCCGACAATTCCATAATTCCGATAACATTTTTACAAGTCGCAAATCTTTACACTTATGAGTTCTTACGTACGTTCTTAAAACATGTCCTGTAAGTACGGGGTGTAACATTCTTCCCCCCTTAGAAACATTCGTCCCCGAATGTTCTTTCGGAGTCAATCTTTATAATTTGCGACATAGCTTCCTTTCACCACCCCGACATACCAACAATGCCACACATGGCCCTAATACCTTGTGCACGCATATCTGTCCATCATAAGCCCAAAAAAGATTATCTTTTCGTACTTCCAACTCCTTCTAACATACATACATAACTTCCATACCGACTCTGGCCTCAAACCTTTGGAGTCACTCTATATAACAACATAAGGCCATTTAGGCTTCGGCACTGGTTAGGTGGAGCGCGTCCACGAACAGTAAAACAATTAACTAAACTTGGGCCTTGCGCCGTGTGACAATCACGTGGCGGAACTACTACCAACTGATCCCACTCCATTCGGGCCATGGGAGACCCGTGCCCTCAACCGACTCGTCGCGACTTAACTCTTATCCTTGAGTCGACTTAAAATCTTATTGCGGAGAAAACCTTATATACCTAAGGTCTCGGCAGTAATCAATATTCTTAGGCTCGCAATTTCCATGCTCCACGCCCACTTTACCAGTCCCCCAGTAACCGGGTACAAAAACTTCTCATAATACCAAAACCATGTTGTCTCGATCACAATAACCATTGCTTACTCTATCCTGACCTCATCCGTATAATTCTCTTAAGCTTACTACACAGCTTAATCTATTAACATGACATTCCGTTAGGTTCCTTAATATGGCTTCTTAAGGGTTCACTACCCTATCAGACAGCTCATCCTTTCCCAATTACCTCAAAATAAAACACAAAACCTTGGCGAAAATTCATTAACTATACCATACCTTCCCGGTATCTAGTTAGTCTTTACCAATTCCTGGTAATCTAAAATTATTCTAGGCAACACGCGTCTGACCCTCATACATAACTCCGTATAGATGTATGTCACAATACCAACTATACTATAATCATTACCAACCTGGATACGCAATCCACATGATCCTTCTTGGGTCACTGCTGCCGTTCTCGTAACTGCAATCAACATAACTCGTTAGAGAGAGACGACCCTAACAACACAGCTCTTTGGCACGATCTCAGAGTGAGAAGAATGGAAACCAATCCTAAATGTCCTGCATCCTCCTGATTATAGATGTGGTGCACAACACACCGATAATCAAGACTCTACTAGACACGCGATGCGTAGACACTTTCCGAGGACTAACTGCTCTGATACCACTTTTGTCACGACCCGACCCCGGGACCGCGACTGGTGCCCTACCTGGGCACCCTTACAGGTAAACATCAGAGATAATCAGCGGAACATACATGAAACTTATAAATAAAACAACGGAAGTAAAACAACAGGTCAGCCGATAGGGCTACCTTCCTGGACGTACATACATAAACGAAGCAGTTGCCTCTTTTCTTTACAAACAGACCCACAATATGTGACTACAGACCTCTAAGAATTTCAATTGTGGCGGGACAGGGCCCCGCCATACCCCTGAATATACATAGCCATGACAACTCCGGAACATCGGAGACATCTAAAAATGCTGAACCAGGATCCTAAGCTCGCGGATCCACACCGTACCTAAACTGCGGACATGAACGCGGCCGAAGAAGTCGATTACAACAGTGCAGAATATGGAACAGAAATAACGTGCAAGAATCAAATCATAACTGTACAAAAGAATTCCATTTTTAACTTCTGAAATCACTCGTATATTAACCGTTTCATTCCTTCTTTCCATAAGATTTAACAACATATTCTTACATACATACTTAAGAGTTTAATCCAGTATTTTTCACATAACTTACATATTTTTCATAACATAATCCGGCCGCTGTGGGGCTCGGTGTCTTGTGGAATCATATAACATAATCCGGCCGCTTTGTGGGGCTCGGTGTCTTGTGGAATCATATAACATAATCCGGCCGCTGTGGGGCTCGGTGTAAGATGACGTAACCCGGCCTATGTGAAGGCTCGGGGTAATATGGCGTAATCCGGCCTATGTGTAGGCTCGGTGTATCTCATAACGTAATCCGGCCTATTTGTAGGCTCGGTGTATTTCATAACGTAATCCGGCCTATTTGTAGGCTCGGTGTGATTTTCCTTACATAACATTTTCAAACCATCTTTTCACTTATTCTTAAATCGTCATAACAACTTCCCATAAAGCTATTATAACAACCTTTCATTTTAGAGAACTTAAGACACTTTTTTATTCTTACAACATTAGGAAAACTAGATCCAAAAATACTACGTACATACATACTTAAAAGAATCATAAAACCTCCTTTCCTTTTAAAGCGCAAGTCACATACTCTTTTGGAAACCATCTTCTTAACCTTCGAAATAAATTAAGAAGCCATACTTTGTAAAATTAAGTCATTTCCACTTATAAAATCAAGGCTTATAGTCTTAACACCTCGTAGCATACACTCTTTAAAATCATGCCGCTTATACTTTAGAAATCAAGTCCCATAACTTGAAAAATAAAGTTTCATAATCCTTTAAAGAAAATCAAAGTTCATAGTCTTAAAACTTCATAACATACATTCTTTAAAGTCCATTTACTTATACTTGTAAAAATCATGTCATCTACACTTTTAAAACCAACCCCCTTTTCACATATAAATTCAAGTCATTTTCAAACATAAAAATCAACTTACATACTTACTTTAAATGAATCACGACACGTAGCTTTAAATCAAATCTCATAACTTCCTAACCATTCTTACCAACATCTCCCATAAGACTTGGTAAGGACTTAGGATAATTTAAACATACTTTTAGCTTAGAATCAACAATGCAAATACTTTTTAACTTCTAAGAGTAGAAGAAATCTTGAAATATTATCACATGGACATTACGTACGTAGGATCATGCCAAAGAAAGAAGAGGTTCACATACCTCGCGACGATTGTCGACAAGTAGCAAAATGCTCCAAAGTACTTCAACCTTGAGCTATTCCATTCTTCAAGTAGGATACGCTATACTTAGTACATCAACCTATAATGGTCACCATACGTCCATTAACCTCTTATTTTATACGTAGAATATTCTAGGTGCTAAGTCGCTAAATTCTACGGAAAATCGGACAGCACCTCCTTTGTTTCTACTTACTTTGCCACCTTTTTCAAGGCCGAATACAATAACCAAACAGCCCCAATTGGCTCACCACAATCTATAAGGTAGTCTAGTACAAATGAATAACTAAACAGCCCCAATTGGCTCACAATTTTAGAAAGTAGTCCAATACAATTGAATAACAAACTAAAAGTCCAAATTCGACCACCTAGAGTTCAACCATACCAATTCTTATCAAATTTCCATTTCAATCCAAATTGTTAACATAACATGATATCAAGTCGCCTTTGATTTATAACAACCAAAATCTTTAAGTAAGTAACATGCGACGATTTCTAATAAACGACCAATTAGTAATCCATTTTCAAGTGGCTTGCATACATTTCGGACTTAGCTACAAGCAATCCATAATACTTATAACTTCAACCTATTAATCTTCATGCTAGCAACAAGTAAAGCTAACAACAACAATAAGAACATGTAATCTTGTAACACTTTTAAAAGACAAGATTATACCTTAACGATTCTTAATCCAATTCCAATCCGAAGTCGCTCCTTAGTTGTTTATAGCCTCTCCAAGACACTTCAATCCGCTTGTTGAGACCCTTAGAACCACACCAACAATTTAACCTTCAAGTCTCCAAACAAAACCTAGAAAGCCACTAGGTTTTCACTTTGCGACTAATACGAATACTCTCTTTTTCCGGGATTTTTTCTATAGAGATACACTTACAATACCCTCATGAACCTTGGTTTAAAGTGTGGGGTTGAATGGACAAGAAACGAAAATTCTTCTTCTTTCTCCTTCATGAACCCGAGAGCACTAGCTCTAGTTCTCCAATTTTTCTTCAATTTTTTTCTAAGTGTTGGACTAAGTCTCACTACTAGTAGTATAACAAAGGGACATGGAGGGTTAAGATTAACACAATTGTGTGGTTTGGATGAAGTCTTAGTAAATATCAAGTAAGTGGTCCCATTGACCAAATCAACATTGTCAAGCTACTACTTGCAAGGCTTGTCTTGCTAACCAAGGTCCAATGACCCTCTTGCCCTTGCAAGATTTCGTCCAAGGCATCATTTAAGGGGGGGTGACACGTGTCGCCCTCCCATTCGTCACAATAGTACGTTTTCCGACAATTCCATAATTCCGATAACATTTTTACAAGTCGCAAATCTTTACACTTATGAGTTCTTACGTACGTTCTTAAAACATGTCCTGTAAGTACGGGGTGTAACAACCACCCTAGGTGATGATTGGGCCTGTGCCCTCGTAACCCTCTGTGCTCTACTCGCAGCTCTCTGGGCTGCCTTGCCCTTCTGGGCCCGGGTTGCCTTACGCGGAGGCATAACTGGTACGGGATAGAAATACGTTAGAGGGGTCCAACTTATAAAACGGCTCTAAGAACGATCTCAGAGTGAGAAGAATGGAAACCAATTCTAAATATCCTATAGCCTCCTGATTATTGGTGTGGTGCACAACACACCGATAATCAAGATTCTAGATACGATGCGTAGACACTTTCAGAGGATTAAGCGCTCGATACCACTTTTGTCACGACCGAACCGGGCAGGTATGGTGCCTTACAGGGCACCCAAGTAGACATACATCGAGTAATCGGAATATAAAACAAGACATGATATAATATGAAGTGAAAGCAGTTTATCGAGAAAAGTTGCCTTTCGGCATATATATATAACTTGAATCAGCGATTTACATCCCTTTTACAAACTACGCCATAGCGATTACTACAGACCTCTAAGAATGATATAACAACAATGGCGGGACGGGGCCCGCCATACCTAAATATAAGTACCTACAACGCGGGGACTATACGAAAGATAAGCCTCGAGAAAGCGGAGCTTCCCAAAGCTGAATGTGACCACATGGCGAGGATCAACACGGTGTACCTCTACTGCGGCATGAACGCGCCCCCGAAGGTCGATACAACGGTACCAAGTATGTGGCGAAAATACTGTAAATGAAATCATAGTAGTCTATATAAAGCAGGAGACATGTATGATAAACAAACTACAATTTACAATAAATAAGCAGTCATGTCAAGTCAGGGACTCACACCCTCAAAGTCATCACTCAAATATAACTATGGGTCTCACGCCCACAACATCAATCATGCATGTGGAATACCTTCCTCACTGCCAGCAGTCTATGGAATAAAAGCACCAAGGAATACACATGAACACGAGTCCCACCTTTGTCATAATAAAACCGTCACGGGGTAAATGCGAAGGCATAGCCGACTACTAAAAGCCACAGTACCAACCCTGTCGTAAAACTGTATCACTAGGTCTTTCTAGACCGCCACATGATCGAAGCTGGCCACTCGCCCGCAGTATCAAATGTGCGTGTCTAATCCTGGAACTTCCGCGACTCGCGCATAGGCCACACATAGGCCCGCATAGGTATTCCCGCGTCGGGGTAGCTACTCCCGACATCATCTGGACTCGCGATCCCGCATGGCCATATAGACCGCACGCTAACACGGAACTCTCGTAGCTCCGCATAGGTCCCCTGGACCCGCATGAGGTATTCTCGAATCATAGTCCCAGACTGCCTGAGGTATACCCCGCATCGGAGGGCAGCTTAACCCCCGGTATCATGTCAAGAGGTGAGTGGTACAATACTATCATAATGGCTTATCGTTAAACAACATAAGCACAATCAAGGGAAACCCCTTTACACAAACATCACAAGATACTAACACACGTAGCATCCTAAACATGTTTACTTATCAAATCAACAAGAAAGTATTACAAGGCTATCACAAACCAACACAATCAAGTTATTCACACAAGGTACTTTCTACTTTATGTTAACAAGTTCGGGTTTTATCCCCAAAGTACTTCATACATTAACTCTTTTAAAAGATCCGTTTCTTTCACAAAAGTCACACAATATCCGTAGTATAAAAATAGAGTGACTATCTTTTTAAGTAAACCAAAACACTTCCCTTTGTAAAATCAAGTAACAACATTCTTTTCCAAACGTTCAAGTTTGCCTAATTTCAAATGCTCAAGTTTCTCATTTCGAAAGGTTTCGTAGTTCATAGTCTTAATCACTTAATAATATAATTCTCCTTTAAAACAATTTGAGAAACATATGCCTTATGTGTGAGTAGGTTATTCTTGTTTATAACAATCTTAATAAAGCAGCCATGATGTAGGAAATGTAATATCATTTTGTCTCATCTTAGCTTCTATGCAGATGGAGGTTTCTACTGGTTTTTAATAATACTTTATTAGTCAATACATTTCCCTTTATTAGCGCTGCTGTGGTTTGTTCGATACTTATTCTCATTTCCGAAATCAATATAAGGCGTTCATAAACAATTAAGTAAACCATTCCTTTTATCTCTCTTAAGTCGTTATACCTAACTTCCCATAAAGCTAGTATAACTCTTAAGCTTTTAAAACCAAGCATTACTCTTCTTTCAAAAACGATTCTTAATTCTTTTGTAATACTTCAAGATTCTTATTATTCAGACTCAAGTCAAAAGGCATCGCAGTAAAACCACGTTCAGTTAACACACGTACGTCTACCGTACTATATATATTCTTTTAAAATATCATGCTCAAGAGGATAGGAAGAATCACATACCTCGCGACGATTATCGACAATTAGCAAAACGCTCCACGGCTATAACCCGGCTAGCCTTGTCCACCTTTCAAGTAGAACATGCTACTCGCAGAACATTCAACCTATAAAGGCCATATACGTCTATCAACGTCTACACTACTCTGTAGAATATTCTAAGCAGGGGGTTCTCTATTCTACGGAAAATCGGGCAGCACTTCCCTACCCGTTAAACTACACAAGTCTACTGCAAATACAGTCCTATGTAAGTATAGTTTAATCTTCTTCTTTAATATTCTTCTAGTGATTTCAGTTCAATTCTCTTATGTAATATCCTTCTATTACAGTTCAATTCTCTTCTGTAATATCCTTCTATGTATCTTATATTCATTTCTATACTACTACAGTATGTAATTTCCAATTACAATAGAAGGACAAGAGTATTTACCTCGGTAAGCCCAAAATTATCCAAGTTTAAATGTCGATCCTGAGCAACGTTTAGCTCCTACTGCAGGTGCTCCAACCGCTCCAAACAACCCTTAGAAGTTCTACGCAACTTCTTCTTAATACTTCAACCAAGTGAAGATTTTCCTTAGGGTTTCGTTTTGTAGTGAAGGAAGTATAGTAGTATTTATGGGCTTTTAGTATAGGGGTAACCTTGGAATACTACAAGGTATTTGGGCCAAGGTATTTTGGAATAGTAACAATACTTTGGAGAGTATTTTCTACCAAGAGGGGGGTGTATTTTATGAGAACAACTCTCAAGAGAGGGGATGTTTGGCCAAGGGCATACCGAGGGAGGAGTGCTCTTGGGCGAGAGCAACTGAAGGGGAGGATTTTCAAGACTTAGAAAATGTTTAAGGGATGAAGAAGTCTTCAACTCAAGGGGGGTATTTATAGGGAAATCAATGGCCAAGATTAAGACAAGTGGTGGGCAAGTGGAGGGTGAGGATTTGGACAAGTGTTGTGTGGGTCCCACTTACTCATCTACCACACAAATATCCTACCAAACATTGACCAAATATTTTAGGCACAAAAAATGAAAAAAACGTGCAAGGAATTCGTCCACTTGACCGTCCACTTGAGGGTGACAAGTGTCGCCCTCTCGTTGGTCCAAAATATTTCATCTCTCGGAAAAATCCGCAAAAATAATAAATGTTGCAACCGTAATTTTCCCTTCGCAAAGTTTGGAAAACGTTTCGTCGGAAAACAATTCTTTTTGTGGGTTGTGAACAAAATTTTCGTCCCTTGCCTAATTTAAGGCTCAACTTTTGTACGTACGCCCTCACGTACATACTCTGGAAATACGTGGTATAACAGCGCATGTATGTTTTGAGACTTAGAAGGAACATTCGGGACGAATGTTTCTAAGAGGGGAAGAATGTTACACCCCGTAGTTCCAGGGTATGTATATGAGGACGTACGTACGAGAATATGACATTAAAATTGGAAAGGAAGAAAGATGTGATTTTTCGACGGAAAAGTTTTCGGATTTTTTGTGAAGAAAAAAGGTTCGTTAATGGGAATTGGATTTCCAGATTTGGTATTCGGACTTTTTAGAATATTTGAGAATTATGGAATTTTATTTCCGAAATTGGTCACGTGGGGCCCACGGGAGAATTTACGGTTTTGTGGGGCACACTTTATTTTCGGATTTTTGGCATTACGGATATTTTCGGAAGATGAGATATTTTGGACGAGTAGGGGGGCGACACGTGTCACCCCGTGTGGCGTGTTGGCGAATGGTTGGTGGATACGTGTTTGGACGTTTTGGTGGACAAGTGGCAAGCCATTTGTCCCATTTTTGTGGTGGACACATGTCTCATTGTTGTGGTGGACACTTGGTTGGAAGACTCCACTCCCACATGGACCAAATCCTCACCATACACTTGCTTTGATCCTAGCCATTGATTTCTCTATAAATACCCCCTTGTTGCAAGACTTTATTCATCCTCACTTGAAATCTTTTCCAAGGCAAAATTCCCCTCCTCCCTTTGTGGTTCTCGTCCAACACCCCCTCTTGTGAAAGAATTTCTTCAAGTATTGCTATAATCCCATATACCTTAGCCAAAAATCCCTTGTAGTATTCCAAAGTTATCTTTATATTAAGAGCAGAAAATACTACTTTATTCCTTAGTCGCATAAAATAAAACCTAGAAAAATCTTCATAAGCTTAGATGAAGTGTTAAGAGAAGTTGTTTAGAAACTTCTAAGGGTTGCTTGGAGCGGGTTGGGCGTAAGGAATTGGAGCTAAACGTTGCTCATGATCGACTTATAAAACTTGGAAAATTTTGGGATTAGCGAGGTAATGATCTATATCCCCCTATTGTAATAGGAAATTACATGTTGTAGTCATGTAGAGTTGAGTATACTAGATATAGAATGAATATTGATAATAATTGAATCTGTATTTACATTGGGTGTATTCTGATAGACTTGTAGTATTATTGTGGGGCGGTGTTGTGCGTCAGGTTAGGCGTGTAACCGCAGAGTTGTTGGCTTAGTAGCGGGCCTTGATAGAGGAGAGATTTATGTGGTTACGGGGAGGAGGTGATGCGAATTTTCCGTAGAATAATGACCTTGTGCTTTGAATTGTTCTCTGAAGAGATCTAGAGGTTGATAGGCGTTTTGTGGCCTTTATAGGTTGAAGTACTACGAGTAGCGTATTCTCTTGAAGGGTGGAAAAGGCTAGCAGGGTTATAGTACTTTGGAGCATTTTGCTAATTGTCGATAATCGTCGCGAGGTATGTGAACCTCTTCCTATCTTTTCTAGCATGATTGTTGTGAACTATGTAGTACGGTAGACGTACGTGTGCTAAGCAATTTGGTTGGTTTAAAACATAAAGTGTTATAACGGCTTTATGGGAAGTTTGTTATAACAACTTTATGTAGGTAAAGAAATGGTCTGTGATTTTTAAAAGATAAGAGACTTGACTTATAAATGACTTGATGTGAAATATTAAGGACTTGGTTTGTGTTAAAAAGTTGTGAAACCGCATTTATGAGAAATGGGTAATTGGGTTTTAAAAAGGAATAAGTTATATTGATTTCGGAAATGACAATAAGTATCGAACAAACCACTGCAGCGTTAATAAAGGAAAATGTATTGACAAATAATTAATTATATTAAAACCAGTAGAAACCTCCATCTGCATAGAAGCTAAGATAAGACAAAATTGTATTACATTTTCTAGATCATGGTTGCTTTAATAAGATCATTAATAACAAGTATTGATTTTTCTTAAATTCCAAAGTAAGGAACTTGTTTTCTAAAAGAAAAGAGACTTGAGGAAATTAAAGTGTTTTGGTTTTAAAGAAAGACATGGTTTTGTCTTAAGTTGATTTATTCAAAAAGAAGATATGGAAATTGTTTTGGTTTACTTAAAAAGATAGTTACTCTATTTTGATACTACGGGCATCGTGTGACTTTTTGTGAAAGAAATGGATCTTTTAAAGAGTTAAAATACGTAGTACCTTGGGGTTAAAATCCGGATTTGTTGTAATAAAATGAAAGTCTATGAGTATGTTGAACTTGCCTATGCTTGTGGTGATAGCCTTTGTTGTGCAAGTGTTGTATTTACGTGCTCTGGCGTCTCGTTGGAGGCGGCTATCTGTTGATTGATGGACATCACGACACGATGGGTGGCCCACGGGTATGCTTCCACTATATCGATCCTTTTGGACATCACGACGATGGGTGGCCCGGGTATGCTTCCATTAAGTGTTATCCTGTTATTTGCTTTGGACATCACGACACGATGGGTGGCCCACGAGTATGCTTCCATTATGATTGTTATCTTGTTATTTCCTTTTGGACATACCGACACGATGGGTGGCGGGTATCTTCCATTAAGTGTTATCTTGTTATTTGCTTTGGACATCCGACACGATGGGTGGCCACGAGTATGCTTCCATTATGATTGTTATCTTGTTATTTCCTTTTGGACATACGCACACGATGGGTGGCCACGGGTATGCTTCCATTAGGAGTGTTATCTTGTTATTTTCTTTGGACATCTCGACCACGATGGGTGGCCGAGTATCTTCCATTATGATTGTTATCTTGTTATTTCCTTTGGACATACTGACACGATGGGTGGCCCACGGGTCTGCTTTCATTAGGATGGTTCCATGGCCATGCTTGTACCGAGGTCAGATGCCGGGGTATGCGGCCGTTGTGCGAGTTAAATTCGGGTTATATTTGAGTGATGACTTTACTGGCGTGAGTCACGACTTGACATATGGCTATATATGTGTGTATCGTAGTTTGGTTATCATATATGTCTCTGTTTTATATAGACTATTATGATTTCATTTCTTGTATTTTGATTTCACATACTTGGTACTTATCTTGACCTCCGGGAAGTGCGTTACGCCGCGGTAGAGGTACACGATTGTTGATCCTCGCTCATAGGATCACGATTGACGTTTTAGGAAGCTCCGTTTCTCGGAGGCTTATCTTTTGGTATGATTCCACGAGATTGTAGGTACTTGTACATTCGGGGTATGGCGGGCCTGTCGTCATAGTTGTTATAAAATTATTAGAGGTTTGTAGTACTTTGTTGTGGCGGGGTTTGTAAAGGATGTAGCATTGAGTTTTTATTTATATATCTGAGAAAGGTAACCGTTTTGGTTGCTTTGTTTTCTTATTTCACTGTTTATCTTTTATGAGTTTTTATTTCCGCTGATTTTCTCTGATGTTGTATCACTAGGGTGCCCGGGGTAAGGCACCAGTCGCGGGCCCGAGGTCGGGTCGTGACATACAGTCTTAAAACTTCATAACGTAAATCCTTTAAGTTAAGCACATATGCCTTATGAGTGTGAGTAGATTATACTTGATTATAACGATCTTATTTAAGCAACCATGATCTAGAAAATGTAATACAATTTTGTCTTATCCTAGCTTCTATGCAGATGGAGAATTCTACTCATTTTAATATAATCCATTTTCATTACATTTTCCTTTATTAACGCTGCAATGGCTTGCTCGATACTTATTCTCATTCGTGCCATAAATTTGACAAGTCAACTTGGCTCCAAAGTACCTCCTAACGACTCTTACCAACATCCCCCATAAGACTCGGTAAGGACTTAGGATAACTTTGACATAAACTTTACATAGAGTAAATCACACACAAATCTCTTAACTTCTAAGAGTAGAAGGAAACATGAAATAATACCACATGTATATTCCATACATAGAATCATGCCAAAGGAAGGAAGAGGTTCACATACCTCGCGACGATTATCGACAAGTAGCAAAATGCTCCAAAGTACTTCAACCTTGATAGCTATTCCATCCTCCAAGTAGAATACGCTATACTAAGTACTTCAACCTATAATGACCACAATACGTCTATTAACCTCTTACTTCAAACGTAGAATATTCTATGTGCTAAGTCACTAAATTCTACGGAAAATCGGATAACACCTCCTTTGTTTCTACATATTTTGCCACCTTTTTCAAGGACGAATTCAATAACCAAACACGCTACATTTAAGGCCCAATCAATACAATCAACAATAGGGGATTACACACCTATTAGACGTGTAAAATTCCGCCCCACAAAAGATATCAAACTAATACAAACTACTAGTCCAATTCGGCCATATTGAGTACAATAACACCAATTCTCATCCAATTTCCATTTCAATCCAAGTTGTTAGCATAACATGATATCAAGTCGCAATCGATTATAACTACTATAATCTTCAAGTAAGTAACATGCGACGATTCTAATAAACGACCAAATTGTAATCCAACTTCACATGGCTTAAATGACATTTCGGTTTTATGGCTACAATCAATCCATAATACTTATAAAACTTCAACACATAAACTTCATGCTAGCAACATGTAAAGCTAACAACAATATATATAATCTTGTAACACTTTTAAGAGACAAGATTATTACCTCAATGAATCTTAATCCAACTCCAAATCCGAAGTCGCTCCCTAGCAACTTAGAGCCCCTTCAAGACACTTCAATCCGCTACTTGAGACCCTTAGAACAATACCAACAACTTTCCTTCAAACTTCCAAACAAAACCTAGAAAAACAACTAGGTTTCCACCTTGCGACTAATACGAAAACTATCTTTTTCCGGGATTTTTCTATTGAGATACACTTAAAATACACTCATGAACCTTGGTTTAAAGTGTGGAGCTAAATGGATAACAAACAAATTTTTTTGTTGTGGGAGGCTAGCAAACCCGAGAGCCCCTAAAGAGTGATCTTGAAATTCTTGAAATTTTTTATAAGTGTTTAGTTTAGTCTTGCTACTAGTAGTATTATATAGTAACATGGAGGGTCAAGATGTGTACAAATGGGTGGCTAGGATGAGGTTCTCTTAAATATCAAGCCTTGTGGACCCATTAACCAAGTCAATTTTCTCAAGATCTACAAGTTGCAAGACTTGTCTTCCTAACAAGGGTCAAATGACCCTTGTGCCCATGCTACATTTCGTCCAAGGCAACATAAGGGGGGGTGACACATGTCGCCCTCCCATTCGTCACAATATTACGTTTCCGACAATTCCATAATTCCGATAAATTTTTACTAGTCTCAAATCTTAATATTTGGAATTCTTACGTACGTTCTTAACACATGTCCTGAAAATACGGGGTGTAACATTCTTCCCCCCTTAGAAACATTCGTCCCCGAATGTTCTTTCGGAGTCAAACTTATAATTAGCGACATAGTTTCCTTTTACCACCCCGACATACCAATAATGCCACACATGGCCCTAATACCGCGCGCATGTATCCGTCCATCATAAGCCCAAAAGAGATTATCTTTTCGTACTTCCAACTCCTTCTAGCATATACATAGTCTCAATATAATCTGTTCATGACACTTAAACATACCATAACTTTATCATGCATACAAGTTTCTAAAGGGCCAAAGGCATACCTGAAATTATATAGGCGGTTCAAAGGACCGCTAAAACTGGGAACTTCCACCACGACCTCTGTCACGGCCTGCCGGTGCATGAACATCCTGCCTAGCTATTGAAGGCGAAGAACCCGCAAGCGATCGATGGCTGCGCTATCCCACCGGTGCCACCTGCGGTGGGACGGTCTCTCGCGAAATGGCCTGGCGCATGGCATAACAAGCTATCGAAGTAGTACGACCTCCCAAAATGGAATCTACTACGTGACCACAGGGGCAAAGGTGGCTTCCACGGCTACTATCCTCGGACATCGTGAACTGCAACCACGGAGCCCGACTGCTCCGAATATTCCGGCGACCAAATCTCGGCGGAAGGCGGGAAGGAGCACTGTGGTGAGATGTAGACCTATTCTGCTGTTGAGGCTGTCCGCCTCGAAAGTTACCCTGGAACCCTGCCGTCCTGGCCCTCTTGTGAATTTGCGTCGGTGGTCCTCTCTCTCTCTGTCCTCGATCCCTTATACATAAGCCTGCATCCTGGCAATATCCATACCTGGCTGAAGGGCCACTCCCAGGAATACAATAATCATATGACGGTCTAGCCCCATCACATAGCGGTGAACTCTGTCCGCCATATCAACCACAATAGTGTGCGCATACCTGGATAACGAGTCAAACTCCAGGTTGTATTCCCTGATGGTCCTCCCATTCTGCCTCAATGACAAGAACCTATCAACACGGGCTCTCCTCATTTCAGTAGGCAAAAAGTGATCAAGAAAGGCCTCCGTGAACTCATCCCAAACTGCCGGACGAGCACCCACACCTCTCGACAGCTCCCAAGACTCAAACCAGTTCAACGCAATATCGCGTAACCGGTAAGAAGCTAACACGGTCGACTCTGTCTCCGAGGCCCTAAGCACCTGCATAGTCATTGTAGGCTGCGAGCGAACTCTTGAGGATCATCCTCATATCTAGAACCATAAAACTCGGGTGGACTACAACCCAGAAAATCCCGAATCCTCAAACTGTCGGCTCTAGGGTTAGCTACCTGCTCCTGTCGGCGCTGCCCTACCACTATGCTAGTCAATAACTTGATCTGCACTCCATAATCTCTAAACTCTGCCCCTGGCTGCGGAACTGGAGGCTCGGGTACCAGAACCTCTGAGCTCGCATTCTCGGCTCTCACAATACCGCCGGCGTGGCTGAGCTCGCCGATCCGCCCACTACCTCAGGCATAGTCTGTGCCCGAGTCCTGATAACCCTCTGCGCACCACTAGCAGCTCCTGCTGCTGCCTTGCCCCTGGGACACGGTGGCGCCGTGGAGGCATAAGCTGTACATAAGAAGTCGGATAGGATTCAACCTACTATGACGGCTCGCGCGATCTCAAGAGAAGAATGAAACCAATCCTAAATGTCCTCTGACCTCACGATTATAGATGTGGTGCACAACACACGATAATCAAGACTCTACTAGACACGGTGCGTAGACACTTTCAGAGGACTAGCGCTCGATACCACTTTTGTCACGACCCGACCCGGGCATGGTGGTGCCCTACAGGCACCCTACAGTATACATCGAGAGAAAATCAGCGGAACATACATGAAACTTATAAAATAAAACAGAAGTAAAACAACGGTTAGCGATAGGCTACCTTCACGGACATATATATATACAAAGCGGTTGCCTCCTTTCCTAACAAAGCGACCCACGATATGTGACTACAAACCTCTAGAGTTTTAACATAACAGATGGCGGGGCAGGGCCCGCCATACCACGAATATACATGAATCTACAACCTCGAGAACAGTACCAAGAGATAAGCCTCGGAGCAAATGGAGCTTTTTCCCAGCGAGAGATCCTAAGAGCAAGGATCGCCAACATGTGTACCTAAAACCTGCGGGCATGAACGCAGCCCCCCGAAGGGGGTCAGTACAACAGGTACCGAATATGGAATGGAAAAATAAGGTACAGTAAACAAATCATAATGGTACAAAAGAATGACAGGGGCAAGTATAAAAAGGGTACATACCAGATCCTACCGTGTCATTACCATCTCGTGAAATTAATCGTACCTTATTATCTTTTCCCATTTTCAATAAAAGTTATAGTCACTTTCTTACGTACATACTTGGGAAAATTGTCAAGTTCATTACCATATAACTTACTTATCTTTCATAACATAATCCGGCCCTTTATGGAGGGACGCATATACTACCCGTCGGGGCGCGATCAAATACACAAATATCAAAGTGTGCGTGGAATCCCCATCGCTGCCGCGGTCATAAGTGTAACATATAACCATGTGGCGCCGTGACATCCTACCTGTAGGCGTGCACACAATACATATATATATCTCCTACGTGGAATCCACATCACTGCCGATACCGTAGGTGTAACATATAACCATGTGGCGCGCGTGGCATCCTACCTCACCGGGCGTACATATATAACACATATATATATATATATATATAACGTGGCCGCATGCCCCGAAATCCCTCATCGTATAAGCATGGCCATAACGTGCCCTCGACATCCCTCATCGTAGGTGCAGGTCTTCATGGGGAGCTAGCCCATGGAGTAATAATATAACATGCCCCCGGAATCCCTCATCGTAGGTACATGTCTTCATGGGAGCTAGCCCATGGAGTAATAATCGTACATGCATGGTCGCGTGCCAAAATCCTAAATCGTATAAGCATGGCCATGGTTAATAAAACAAATCGGAATCTAACGCCTCGGTCACATGCCGGAATCCCAAATAGTATAAGCATGTCGAGGATCAATCATAATGGAAGCATACAGTGGAATCTGTTATACCGTATTTCGAGTATATGCGTGAGGCGTGCGTATAAAGTTTAAAGCCTTGAGTAGGCAAAGTAGGCTTGGCGATTTAATTTGTGCACAACAGGTTAGAGTCGTTTTTAGTGAAACGTTTTCCACGACTTTCGTAGGGAATTTCCGGCTATGCCATATTTTATTTTGCGGATTTTTCCGAGGCGAAACATTTTGGACCAACAAGAGGCGACACTTGTCACCTCTCATTGGAACACCTTGGGCGGCATTATGGACGATTTGGGCTTAAGGGAGTAGGTAGGATATTTTGTGTTGGTTGGTGTGGTAGATGGATAAGGTGTACTTGGGTGAATCTTGGCCTTACACTTGTGTAGCACTTGGCTCAATCTTGGCCATTGGTTGGCTTTCACTTGGCCTATAAATACCCATCCCTTTGAAGACTTATTCATCCATTCCTAAATGTTCCGAAGTGTTCAATCTTCTCCTCCCTTTGTGTTGAGTTCGGCCAAGAGGCCTCCTCTCCTGAGGCCTTGGCCGAGTACACCCTCCTAGTAGTGTGGCCGTGGGGTACCCCCCCCCTAGCCTAGTTGCTTTCGTATATACCCCCCTCTCTTGGTAGGAATACTCTCCATAGTATTGTTCATGCCCCAATTACCTTAGCCGTATACCTTGTAGTATTCTAAGGTTATACCTATCTGAAAAGCCGAAATACTATTATACTTCCGTCATCACAAAACGAAACCTAGGAAAATCTCCATAGTCCGTTGGAGTATTGTGTAGAAGTTGGTTAGAACTTCTAAGGGTGGTTTAGAGCGGTTGGGCGCTGAGTTGGAGCTAAACGATTGCCCAGGATCGACTTTATACTTGGATAATTATGGGCTTATCGAGGTAAATATCTTGTCCCTCTATTGTAATTGGAAATTACATGTTGTTAGATTATATAGTTGAAGTATGCTATATATAGTACTGAACATAGTTATCGGCAATGTCTTGCGACTTAAGCCTGAATAAAAGAAGAATACTGAACTGTAATTACATAGGGCTGTATTACAGTAGACTTGTGTAGTAGTACCGTGAAGTAGAATTGTACCCGTTAGGGTTAGATGTATAACCCCCCCCCCCCTGGTTGGCTTGGTAGCCGGTCTCGATAGAGGAGGAGATTTACGCTGTTGCGGGGGGGGGGAGGTGCTGCCGAATTTTCTGTAGAATATTCTACGATTAGACCTAAATGTTAATAAGCGCCTTGTGGCCTTATAGGTTGAAGTACTACGTGTGACGCGATCTACTTGGCTTAAGGAGTAGCCGACGTTTGGAAGTACTTGGAGCGTTTTGCTATTAGTCGATACTCGTCGCGAGGTATGTGAACCTCTTCCTATCTCTTCTAGCATGATATGTGTGAACTATGAGTGCGGTGAGCGTACATGTGCTAAATGTATTTGATTGGTTTAAAACATAAAGTGTTATAACGGCTTTATGGGAAGTCGGTTATAAACAGCTTTATGTTGGTAAGAAAATACTTGTGGTTTTTAAAAGGTAACTGATTTGAACTATAACTGGCTTGTTATGTGTTAATAAAGAACTTGAAGTATTTCAAAAGATTTTGAATCATTTTGAAAGAAGAAGTAATACTTGGTTTGTGAAAAACTTAAGAGTTATACTAGCTTTATGGGAAGTTGGGTATAACGGCTTAAGAATGTTTCTTGATTTGGAAATCGAGAATGTGTATCGACAAACCCTGCGGCGTTAATAAAAATGTTTTGACTAATTAAGTATTATTAAAACGAGAAACTTCCATCTGTGAAGCTAAGATGAGACAAAATGATATTTCCTAGATCACAATTTGTAATAAGATTGTTATAAACAAGAATATCCTACTCACATATAAGACTTATGTTTCTCAGTTGTTTAAAAGAGAATTATATTCTTAAATGAATAAGACTATGAACTCTGAAACCTTTCTAAAATAAGAAGCGTGAACATTTGAAATTAGGCAAACTTGGGCGTTTGGAAAATAATGTTGTTACTTGATTTTACAAAGGTAAGTGTTTTAGTATTTAAAAAACAGATACTCTATTTTATACTACGGGTATTGTGTGACTTATGTGAAAGCAACGGATCTTTTAAAAGATTTAATGTATGAAGTCCTTTAGGGGTAGATACGAACTTGTTAGCTTAAGGTACCTTGTGTGAATAACTTGATTGTCTTTGGTTTGAGATAGCCTTGTAAATACTTTCTTGTTGATGTGATAAGTGAAAATGTTAGGATGCTACGTGTGTTAGTATCTTGTGTGATCGTGATGTAAAGGGGGTCATTCTTGTTATACCCGTAGTTGCGAGTATGTATGTGAGGACGTGCGTGCGGAAGTGCAATGAAAATTTTGAAAGAAAGAAAGATGTGAGTTTCGGAAAAGTTTCGGTTATTTGTGAAGAAAAAGGTTCGTTAATGGAATTGGATTCCCAGTTTGGTATTTGGACTTCATAGATTATATTAGAATTTTGAGATTTTATTTTCGGAAATGGTCACGTGGGGCCACGGGAGAAATTCTGATTTTGTGGAGCCAGCTTTGTTTTGAGATGTCGGTATTTTGGATATTTTCGGAAGGCGAAATATTGCAGGCGAATCGGGGCGACACGTGTCACCGTGGCACCTGGCGAAATATTTATTGTGCCTGACACCGGTTGGAGTCGTTTTTCGCGAAGCGTTTTCGCGTAACTGCGAAGGAAAATTCGGCTATGTCGTTTTGTATTTTGCGGATTTTTAGAGGCGAAACGATACGGACCAACGGGAGGGTGACATGTGTCACCTGCGATGAACAAGTGGTGTGACTGGGCGGGTGGTGGGCAAGTTGGGCTTGATATTTGTGTAGATATTTGTGAGGTTTTAAGGAGTAGGGTCTAGGGTGCACTTGGCTTGATCTTGGCCTTACACTTGCCTTGCACTTGGCTTGATCTTGGCCGTTGGTTGGCATTTGGGTTTGCTATAAATACCACTTTGTGAAGACTTCATTCGTCCACAAATGTTTCCAAGTCTTGAATCCTCCTCCCTCTTGTAGACTCTCGTCCAGAGCTCCTCTCCCTTGAAAGTGGCCTTTGGCCGAGAGGTCTCCCTCCCTTGTGAGGTCTAGCCGTAGGGTACCCACCAGCCTAGTTGTTTTAAGTATAATACCCTTGTTGTGGTATAGAAATACTCCTAGTATTGTTATAATGCCCAAAATACCTTAGCCTTGTACCTTGTAGTATTCCAAGATACCTCTTTACGTAGAGTCGGAAATACTACCTTTTGTCCTTTTAGTCTCAAACCAGAAACCCTAAGGAAATCTTGTAGTTGGTTGAAGTATGTGAGTAGAAGTGGTTAGAACTTCTAAGGGTTGTTTGGAGTGGTTTGGAGCGCGTGGAGTGGAGCTAAACCTTGCTCGGGAGCGACATTAAACTTGGATAATTTTGGGCTTATCGAGGTAATTATCTTGTCCCTCTATTGTAATTGGAAATTACATGTTTGTTAGAGTATATAGTTGAAGTATACTATATATAGAACTACTTAGTATTCGGCAATGTCTTTTGACTTAAGCCTGAAGAATAAAGAACTAAACTGAACTGTATTTACATAGGACTGTATTGCAGTAGACTTGTGTAGGATTGTACACGTCCGGTTAGACGTGTAAACCCCCCCCCTGGTTGGCTTGGTAGCCGGCCTCGATAGAGGAGGAGATTTACGCTGTTGCGGGGGGGGGAGGTGCTGCCGAATTTTCTATAGAAAGATAGAAAACTTGTGTTTTGGGGTTAATAGACGTTTGTGACCTTTATAGGTGAAAGTACTAAGAGTAGCGTATTCTACTCGAGGAGTGGAAAGGGCTAGCAAGGTTATAGTACTTGGAGCATTTTGCTTATTGTCGATAAATCGTCGCGAGGTATGTGAACCTCTTCCTATCTTTTCTAGCATGATTGTTGTGAACTATGTGATACGGTGAGCGACATGTGCTAAGTGATTTGGTTGGTTTAAAACATAGGGTGTTATAATAGCTTTATGGGAAGTTAGTTATAACGACCTTATGTAGGTGAAAATGGTTTACTGATGTTAGAAGTTAAGAGACTTGATCTTATAAGATAAGAGACTTAACTTATTTGTTTTAATGTGGATGTTTGTGAAACCTCATTCATGAGTAATGAGTACTTGGTTTTAAAGGGATAATGTTTCTTGATTTGGGAATCAGAATGTGTATCGGCAGACCAACTGCGGCGTTAATAAAGAAATGTATTGAATAATGATGTGTTGTATTAAAACGGTAGAAACCTCCATCTGCATAGAAGCTAAGATGAGACAAAATGATATTACATTTTCTAGATCATGGTCTTTGTAATAAGATCGTTATAAGCAAGAATAAACTACTCACATATGTGACATATATTACTCAATTGTTCTAAAAGAAATCAAGTGATTAAGTTTGGGAACTATGAAACCATTTGAAAATAAGAAGCTTGAGTAATTGAAACTAGGCAAGCTGGAACTTAGGAAAGGAATGTTGTTACTTGATTTTGAAAAGGAAGATGGGTTGGTCATTCTAATACTACGGGTATCGGGTGACTTTTATAAAGTAATGGATCTCTTTTAAAAGAACTTAACGTATGTAGTACTTTGGGGTTAAAACCGGACTTTGGCATAAAATGAAAGTACTTTGAGTTGTGTGAAACTTGCTATGCTTGTTGTTGTGAAACTTGCCTATCTTTGTGATGATAGTCTTTATTGTACAAGCGTTGTGTTTACGTATTCTGGCGTCTCGATAGAGGTCGGTTGGTAGTTGAGAACTTACTTGGGCGTCTTGGCGTGTGGCGGAGAAATTCCGCGAATGCGTTCTGGTGATAGTATTATTGTTGTTAATCGCTTTGGACATACGACCGCGATCGTAGCGCGCGGGTATGCCTCCATTTTGGTTAAGGTCTTGTGGTTAATCGCTTTGGATATCTTGACCGCGATCGTAGCGCGCGGGTATGTTTCCATTTGATTATCGCCTTGTGATTTCCTTTTGGACATCTTGACACGATCGTAGCGCACGGGTATCGTCCATTTGGAATGTTGTCTTATTGTTTCCCTTTGGACATACCGACCACGATCGTGGCGCTGCGGGTATCTTCCATTTGGAATGTTGTCTTATTGTTTCCCTTTGGACATCGACCACGATCGTGGCGCGGGTATGCTTCCATTTGGATTCTTTGTCTTGTTGTCGAGTCACGTGGACATGTCTACACCGATGCGAATTCGGGGCATGTGGCCATGGGACATTGGTGTGTTGCATCATGGACATGTCTACCGTCTGATATTCGGGAGCATGCGGCCATAATCGAACTGATTGATGTTGTGGGCGTGAGACCCATAGTTATATGGAGTGATGATTTTATGTTGTGAGCGTAGTTTGGTTATCATACATGTCTCTGCTTTATATAGACTAGTATGATTTCATTTCTGATATTATGCGATTTCACATACTTAGTACTGTTATCGACCTCGCGAAGTGCGTTCATCTGCGGTAAGTGCATCGATCGTGGATCCTCGCTCATAGGATCACAGTTCAGCGCATTGAAGCTCCGTTTCTCCGGAGGCTTATCTTTTGGTAGGTGTTCCCTGAGTTGTAGGTTCTTGTACATTGGGGTATGGCGGGGCCACTGTCCGTCATAGTCATGTATATCTTAGAGTGCAGTAATCTTGTTGTGGGCGGGGTTGTAAAGGATTAAAGCTATTCGGAGTTTTATGTATATCTTGAAGGCAAGTTGTTTTTGGTTGGCTGTTTATTTATTATATCCCTAGTTAAATGACTCATGTTTTATGTTCCTGATTTTCTCGATGTATGTATCACTAGGGTGCCCGAGGTAAGGCACCCGATGCGGGCCGGGCAGTCGTTACAAAAGTGGTATCGAGCGATTAATCCTCGGAAAGTGTCTGAACCGTGTCTAGTAGAGTCTTGATTATCGGTGTGTTGTGCACCACATCTATAATCGGAGGCTATAGGACATTTAAGTTGGTTTCCATTCTTCTCATTAGAGATCGTGCCTTAGAGCTATGTTGTAAGTTGTACCCCTACGGCGTATCTCGTTTTTACAGTTATGCCTCGCGAGGCAACGAGCCGAGAAGGGCAAGGCAGCGAGTCTTGCTAGTGAGATCTGAGGATGCGAGCGCGAGCGAGCGATGCACGAGGTTGTGCTTGACAGCGGGTTTCGCGGCGCCCGGCCAGCGAGGATTTAGAGCGCAGCGATGGCTGATGAGACTCTGATACGAGCCTCGATCCGCGATGCAGGCGGGAGATGGAGTCACGAGAGATGGCGATTATTGGCGGGTTGTGGCGAGATATGAGGCAGTGGATCACGGCGATTCGGTCCGATGCACGATGGTTCACCGGCGAATAGTTTGAGGCTACGGGACTTTACGAGTTGTAGCCCGCGAGTTTTATGGGTGAGGCACGAGGATGATCCGCGGGAGTTCATCCGGCGATTCTGCGGATCGTGCGGGTGATCAAGGCTTGAAACCAAGTCTGTGACGCTTTGGTTACGCATCGGTGCGTGATACCGCGATCGATTGGTTTGATTCATAGGAGCTTTCGGGAGAGCATGCACCTCCAGCGGTATGGGATGAGTTTTGGGGGCTTTCCTCACGCGCTTCTTGCCTCCGCGGATGAGGAGGCACGGTAAACGATTTTGTTACTAAGGCGAGAGGCGTATTTGTCGAGTACAATGTCGAGTTCGATTCTTTGGCTCGATATGTCCTGCGCTAGTTGCGGATATGGAGGATAGGTGCGTCGCTACGTCGGGCTTGATGATTATATGGCGAATCTTGTGCGGGTGTTTCTCTTGTGGGCATGGACATTGCCGCATGCGAGCTCATGCGCTAGGATGTGAGGCACGGAGAATCGGCGGAATGACTGGATCAGCGAGAAGAGGCGGGGCGGCGAGGTCGCTGGTGGCTTCGAGGCGGACCGCCTCGTGGCGAGCTAGTTATATACCCCGCGATGCAGTGGTCCTCCACCGTCTTGAGAGCGGTCGGGGCTCCAGGTTCAGATTTTGAGCGAGGGTGTTAACGGTGAAGCCACCACCTCGTTGTGACCATTGTGGTAGACTCCATTTTGGAGAGTGTCGTGCTAGATTGGGAGTTTGTTTTGCATGCGGCCAGCGGAGCCATTTGCGAGGCTGTCCGACCAAGGGAAGCGCGGATGTTACGACTCGACGCCCGGGATGCGTGGTGGTTCATCACCTACGGTATGCGCCTGCGGCAGGCCTATGATTAGAGTGGGCGGTAGCCGGTATATCCTTAACCCTCACAGAGTTTTGGTATCTTTGGTTATGATGGTCTCATTATTGTGTGCTATGTGCGGATAGCATTGTGTTATGTGTGAGTTAGAATGTATGGTTAGTTGGGAGGATACGTATGGGGGCATGGTAAGTGTGAACCTTAGACTATGTCACGACTGAGACCTTAGGGGTAAGGTCGTCTTGAGTTAAAGATTTATTTTTGACCCTTATCGAGTAGTAGTATGCGTGGGATTTATTTGTGTGATAAGTCCACGGGTAGTGTGAGATGGAAGTGGTAGCTTTCATGATGTGAATTAGTAAGATTGTTTGGATCGGGAACAAGAGTTTGGCGGTTGGGAGTCGGGTTGAGGACCATTTGCGGGTCAACCGTAACCCGGTTTGGGGTGGGGTCAGTTCAGGTGGTCCGCCAGGTGGTAGAGTCACGAGGATGCTAGGCCCAAGTTTGTATGATCATCGTATGAGTTCGGGGCGCGTTCGACGAAGCGGTTCGTAAAGGCGGGAATGGCCTTAAGGAAGTTTGAGGTTAGTAAGATGACCAAGTTTGGAGGTAGTGACTCCAAAGATTTTCGGAGCGGAGTAATGGTGAAGTATGGTGCGTCTTGGGAGAGTTCTAGTGTTCGAGAAAGTCAACGAGTAAGGGAGGAAGATAACGTGTGTTATTTGATTAGCAGTGTGGCGTTGACAACTTGTTAGAGGAACTTCATCGATATCAGTCTTGAGAAGGAACATTCGGGACGAATGTTTCTAGGAGGAGAATGTTATACCGTAGTTGCGGGGTATGTATGTGAGGGCGTGCGTGCGAAGTGCAGAAAATTTTGAAAGAAAGAAAGATGTGAGTTTTGTGGAAAAGTTTCGGTTATTTGTGAAGAAAAGGTTCGTTAATGGGAATTGGATTCCCAGTTTGGTATTTGGACTTCATAGATTATATTAGAATTTTGAGATTTTATTTTGGAAATGGTCACGTGGGGCCCAGGGAGAAATTCTGATTTTGTGGAGCAGCTTTGTTTTGAGATGTCGGTATTTTGGATATTTTGGAAGGCGAAATATTCAGGCGAATCGAGGCGACACGTGTCACCCATGGCACCTGGCGAAATATTTATTGTCTGACACCGGTTGGAGTCGTTTTCGGAAGCGTTTTCGTAACTGCGAAGGAAAATTCCGGCTATGTCGTTTTGTATTTTTGCGGATTTTTAGAGGCGAAACATGCTGGACCAACGGGAGGGTGACATGTGTCACCTGCGATGATGAACAAGTGGGGCGTGACGGCGAATTGATGGGCAAGTTGGGCTTGATATTTGTGTAGATATTTGTGAGGGTTTTAAGGAGTAGGGTCTAGGGTGCACTTGGCTTGATCTTGGCCTTACACTTGCCTTGCACTTGGCTTGATCTTGGCGTTGGTTGGCGTTTGGGTTTGCTATAAATACCCCTTTGTGAAGACTTACGTTCGTCCACAAATGTTTCCAAGTCTTGAATCCCTCCTCCTCTTGTAGACTCTCGTCAGAGCTCCTCTCCCCATGAAAGTGGCCTTTGGCGAGAGGTCTCCACTCCCCCTTTGAGGTCTAGGTAGGGTACCCACTGCCTAGTTGTTTCGTATAATACCCTTGTTGTGGTATAGAAATACTCACAGTATTGTTATAATGCCCAAAATACCTTAGCCTTGTACCTTGTAGTATTCCAAAGATACCTCTTTCACGTAGAGTCAGGAAATACTACCTTTTGTCCTTTAGTCTCAAGCCGAAACCAAAGGAAATCTTCGTAGTTGGTTGAAGTATGTGAGTAGAAGTGGTTAGAACTTCTAAGGGTTGTTTGGAGTGGTTTGGGCGCGTGGAGTGGAGCTAAACCTTGCTCGGGGCGACATTAAACTCGGATAATTTTGGGCTTATCGAGGTAATTATCTTGTCCTACATTGTAATTGGAAATTACATGTTTGTTAGAGTATATAGTTGAAGTATACTATATATAGAACTACTTAGTATTCGTGATGTCTTTTGACTTAAGCACTGAAGAATAAAGAACTAAAGTGACGTATTTACATGGGGTATTGCGATGAACTTGTGTAGGATTGTACGTCAGGTTAGGCGTGTAAACCCCACTTGGTTGGCTTGGTAGCCGGCCTCGATAGAGGAGGAGATTTCTGTTGTTGCGGGGAGAGTCTTTGAATTTTCTATAGAAAGATAGAAAACTTGTGTTTTGGGGTTAATAGGCGTTTGTGACCTTTATAGGTGAAAGTACTAAGAGTAGCGTATTACCGAGGAGTGGAAAGGGCTAGCAAGGTTATAGTACTTGGAGCATTTTGCTTATTGTCGATAAATCGTCGCGAGGTATGTGAACCTCTTCTATCTTTTCTAGCATGATTGTTGTGAACTATGTAGTGCGGTGAGCGTACATGTGCTAAGTGATTTGGTTGGTTTAAAACATAGGGTGTTATAATAGCTTTATGGGAAGTTAGTTATAACGACCTTATGTAAGTGAAAATGGTTTCTTGATGTTAGAAGTTAAGAGACTTGATCTTATAAGATAAGAGACTTAACTTATTTGTTTTAATGTGGATGTTTGTGTGAAACCTCATTCGTGAGTAATGAGTACTTAGTTTTAAAGGATAATGTTTTCTTGATTTGGAATCGAATGTGTATCGGCAGACCACTGCAGCGTTAATAAAGGAAAATGTATTGAATAATGATGTGTTGTATTAAAACCGATGAAACCTCCATCTGCATAGAAGCTAAGATGAGACAAAATGATATTACATTTTCTAGATCATGGCTTCTTTGTAATAAGATCGTTATAAGCAAGAATAAACTACTCGCATATGACATATGTTACTCGATTGTTCTAAAAGAAATCAAGTGATTAAGTTTGGGAACTATGAAACCATTTGAAAATAAGAAGCTTGAGTAATTGAAACTAGGCAAGCTGGAACTTAGGAAAGGAATGTTGTTACTTGATTTTGAAAAGGAAGATGGGTTGGTCGTTCTAATACTACGAATTATCGGGTGACTTTTATAAAAGTAATGGATCTCTTTTAAAAGAACTTAGCGTATGTAGTACTTTGGGGTTAAAAACCGGACTTTGGCGTAAAATGAAAGTACTTTGAGTTGTGTGAAACTTGCTATGCTTGTTGTTGTGAAACTTGCCTATCTTGTGATGATAGTCTTTATTGTACAAGCGTTGTGTTTTACGTATTACGCGTCTCGATAGAGGTCGGTTGGTAGTTGAGAACTTACTTGGGCGTCGGCGGTGTGGAGAAATTCCGCAGTGCGTTCTGTTGATAGTATTATTGTTGTTAATCGCTTTGGACATCGACACGATCGTGGCGCGCGGGTATGCCTCCATTTTAGTTAAGGTCTTGTAGTTGTCGCTTTGGATATCGACCGCGATCGTAGCGCGCGGGTATGTTTCCATTTTGATTATCGCCTTGTGATTTCCTTTTGGACATCTTGACACGATCGTGGCGCGCGGGTATCGTCCATTTGGAATGTTGTCTTATTGTTTCCCTTTGGACATCACGACCACGATCGTGGCGCGCGGGTATGCTTCCATTTGGAATGTTGTCTTATTGTTTCCCTTTGGACATCGACCGCGATCGTGGCGCTGCGGGTATCTTCCATTTGGATTCTTTGTCTTGTTGTCGAGTCACATGGACATGTCTACACCGTCTGCAATTCGGGGCATGTGGCCATGGGACATTGGTATTATTGTTGCATCATGGACATGTCTGCCGTCACGATATTAGAGGGCATGCGGCCATGTCACGAACGATTGATGTTGTGGGCGTGAGACCCGTAGTTATATGGAGTGATGGTGTTTTATGTTGTGAGCGTAGTTTGGTTATCATACATGTCTCACTTTATATAGACTAGTATGATTTCATTCTGATATTATGCAGTTTCACATACTTAGTACTGTTATCTTGACCTCGCCCGAGTGCGTTCATCTGCATGGTAGAGTGCATCGATCGTGGATCCTCGCTCATAGGATCACGATTCAGTAGCATTTGAAGCTCCGTTTCTCGGAGGCTTATCTTTTAGTAGGTGTTCCACTGAGTTGTAGGTTCTTGTACATTCGAGGGGTATGGCGGGGCCACTGTCCGTCATAGTCGTTATATATCTTAAGTGCGTAATCTTGTTGTGGCGGGGTTGTAAAAGGATTAAAGCTATTCGGAGTTTTATGTATATCTTGAAAGGCAAGCTGTTTTTAGTTGCTTTGTTTATTTATTATATCCCTAGTTAAATGACTCATGTTTTATGTTCATTGATTTTCTCGATGTATGTATCACTAGGGTGCGGTAAGGCACGATGCGCCCGGGCGAGTCGTTACAATTCTTGTTATCTTACGTTGTTAAGCGTTAAGCCCGTTGTACTATTATTGTATCACATACCCCTTTGACTTATTATGCAGGGCTTGCCACCCTTGATGCGAGTCTTTACGGCTATGCGGTCCTCGTGACTATGCAGTCGCGGTAGCTCGGGATTGATCATTAGGGTGTTTAGCTTTGATCACGGGGATTCCTGCGGTCTGTTGAGACTATGCGGTCTTTTGAGATTATGCGGGTTGCGGGAGCCTAGGCGGATACCGAGGTTGTTTGCGCCCGATGCGGGGGTATACCTCGGCGATGCAGGACCATGATTCGAGAATACCTCATGCGGGTCGTGTGTGACCTATGCGGGTGCGAGAGTTCGAGGATAGGCGCGCATTGATATTGCGAGTGGCGGCCGATCATGTAGTGCGATGCAGAAAGACCTCGGAATCTGGTTTGTGGTATTTTTAGTGCGTGGGTCTTAGTAGTCGGCTATGCCTTCGTACTTGCCCGTCACGGTTTTATTGTGATAAATTTGAGGCGTGAGTTCACGACTTGACATGGCCTTATTTGTTGTGAGCGTAGTTTGCTTATCATCATGTCTCTGCTTTATAGACTATTATGATTTCATTTCTGATATTTTTAGTTTCACATACTCGGTAATTTTTGTTATCGACCTCGCTTGAAGTGCGTTCATCTGCGAGTTGAGGTACACGATCGTTGATCCTAGCTCGTGGTCACGATTTGGCGTTTGGGAAGCTCCGTTTCTCGGAGGCTTATCGTGGTATAGTCCTGTCGTAGTAAGTGTTTACATTCGAGGGGTTTGGCGGAATCTGTCCGCCATTGTTGTCATATCATTCTTAAGTGCATGTAATCTTTGTTGTGGCGGGGTTTGTAAAAAGTTAAGCTGTTCATGTTGAAAAAGTTGTTATTTACATATATGCAGAAGGCAAGTTTTCTCAGTTATTGTTTCATATTTCATAATATGTCTTGTATCGTTTATGTTCCGTGATTACTCGATGTTGTATCACTAGGGTGCCGGGTAAGGCACGATCCACGAACTGGAATCGGGTCGTGACAAAAGTGGTATCGAGCGATTAATCCTCGGAAAGTGTCTGGGCCGTATCAGATAGAGTTGATTATCGGTGTGTTGTGCACCACATCAATATCAGGAGGCTATAGGGTATTTAGGATTGGTTTCTATTCTTCTCACTCTGAGATCGTGCCTTAGAGGCGTGTTGTAAGTTGGACCCTCGGCGAAATTATTTCCCTTATCGTTATGCCTCGCGTAGAGCAGGCCGGGCCCGGGAGGGCAAGGCGGCGAGGAGGCTGAGTAGAGTTCGAGAGGGTTACGAGGGCACGGGCCCAATCATCACTGAGTTAGGTGCTTCGTTCGGGATTCTGCGACATCACTAGCCCAGTAAAGTTTAGCGGCGGCGATTCCTCTGCGGCCATGATATTTGAACGCCGGTTCCACGACCGAGAGCAGAGAATATGGATTGCAAGGCGACCACATTACTAGCTATGGATTTAACTACCGAAGAGTATACCGATGTACGCGAGTCTTGATGAATATCAACGAGAGGGTTGTGCAAGTAGTTCTTGATTGAAGCGAGCATGGCACGTATGCGAGCTTATACGGCGGTAGAAAGCGTAGAGATCGGCGGGTTAACGAGGGCGAGAAGGGCGGGCGGCAAGGTCGCTGGTAACTTCGGCGAGTCACCTCGCAAGCGGTCGATTATGCACATCCACAATGCGAGTGGTCTTCCACGGATTCGGGGCGTCGGGGTATGCAGGAGTTGGTCAGAACTCCAGGGCTTCCGGTTCACAGTGTGACAGATGTCATCCCGGGGAATGTCGTCTTTTAGTTCGTACTTGTTGTACCTATGACCGTCAGGGTCTGTTGTCGAAAGAGTGTCCTGGTAGGAGGACTTAGCCGAGGATCGGTGGGTAGTTCGTCACCTTCCCAGCTACGCCCTACAGGCGAGTTTGATTAAACGACTAGGGAGTGAAGCGATGGGTCGAGCATATCCTTAACCTCTAGAGTTCGGTATGTGTGATAAGATGGGTATAGCATAAGTGCTATGTTTTGATAGCGATGTGTTAATATTTGTGATTAGAAATCATGGTTAATGCTTAGGGAAGATTGGGGATAGAGAAAGTGTGGGCCTTAGAGTTTTATGCGTAGGAACCTTAGAGGTAAGGCCGTCTCGAGTAAAGGTGTAGTGTTATGTTTGATCCTTATCGGAGCGCATAGTGCCGCGTGAGCTATGTTTATGGGATAAGTCACGAGTAGCGTGATTTGAAAGAGGGTAGTCGAGCTAGAAGACCGCTAGGTTTTCAAGCGTGATTAGTGAGATTGTTGGGATCGGGAGCTAGTATTGTGCGGCGTTGCGGGTCGGGTTGAGGCCACGTTGCGAGTCAACCAGCGGTAGGTTTGGTGGTGAGGGTCGGGTTGTGGTGGTCCCTTGTGTTAGGGTTGTGAGGGTGTTAGGCCCAGTTTAGTTAACTGACATACGAGTTCGTGGATGCGTTCGACGATGGTCGGGCGAGAAGTCGGCCGTCTTGTCTTCTAGCAAAGGCGATTTACTCGGCAGTGTTGATTTTACCCGAAAGGTTGTAAGGCTGCACGGGGTGCCTACCTTCACCTTATGAGACAGTGGAGCCCAGGGTACGGCTGTTTTTGTTTCTGGAAAGTTTTACCAGGCAAGGTTAAGAACTTCGAGAGTCTCAGAATCGCGTTCGCCACGGGCGGTGTTTGGATTTGAGAGGTAGTTGTAGGGATTGTTGTCTCACGGAGGAAATGTTTTTAACTACCATTTCGGTGTTCGATGTCGCCTTATGAAGCCTTGCAGAGGCGGAAGTGTAAGTTGCGGTCGATTGGTTCGATGTTGGCAAGGTTGAACCGATTAGTTGGCTTGTTCCGGCGTAGTCGGTGAAGCTTGTCTAGAAGAAGTTCTAGCGGCTCGAGAGGAAATCGTGCGGATAATCGGCGGCGCAGAGTTCAGGTTGTGGTCGGTCTTCTTGAAGGTACCACCCGGGTCGGGTGTGGCGTGTTCGAAGCAGAGGAACTTAGCGAGTTGTTTTGGGCCACGAGTTCATGTGAAGAATAGGCGGGTTGCTATATGTTAGCTTTGCCGTCCGACTTAGGAAGCGGTATGTCGATCTTTCGTATTGTTATGTTAGGAAAGTATCGGAGATCCATCAGTGTTCGATTAATGATGACCGTTAGAGATAGTAACCCGAGTTTGAGCGAAGCGATATCAGAGTTTGGGAGCACGACCAGGCGATGATCATGCGATCGGTACCATTTGTTGGGTCGCTGAGAAGGTTTATGCCTCGGGCAAAGTGACAAAAGTGGTATCATGTGGTAAGAATTGAGTGTCACGAGAAAGTGCACGACACGTAAAGGAAGAAGCGGCGTGTATGGCGGCGTAGATGTGATCATTTCTTTTGTGTGGAGAAAGTGCGAAGAAATTATATTTTAGACCCTTGGATGGGAGCGTTTGTGATGTTAGAGGTGTGTCCTCGTGGACTTGAAGGTAAGTACTTTGCGCAAGTTGGTTCCGTGGCCATGCGTGGCGGATTGATTTAAGTAAGTATAGCGGTGAGGACTATGCTGCGCGTTTGTTTGAGACTTAGAAGGAACATTCGGACGAATGTTTCTAAGGAAGGGAGAATGTTATACCCGTATTTCGAGTATGTGAGGCGTGCGTATAAAAGTTTAAAGCCTTGAGTAGGCAAAGTAGGCTTGGCGATTTAATTTTGTGCCTGACACTTTGGTTAGAGTCGTTTTTAGTGAAAGCGTTTTCCACGACTTTCGTAGGGAATTTCGGCTATGCCATATTTTATTTTGCGGATTTTTCAGAGGCGAAACATTTGGACCAACAAGAGGGCGACATTTGTCACCCTCTCATTGGAACACCTTGGGCGGCATTATGGACGATTTGGGCTTAAGGGAGTAGGTAGGATATTTTGTGTTGGTTGGTGTGGTAGATGGATAAGGTGTACTTGGGTGAATCTTGGCCTTACACTTGTGTAGCACTTGGCTCAATCTTGGCCATTGGTTGGCTTTCACTTGGCCTATAAATACCCATCCCTTTGAAGACTTATTCATCCATTCCTAAATGTTCCTAAGTGTTAAATCTTCTCCTCCCCTTTGTGTTGAGTTCGGCCAGAGGCCTCCTCTCCTGAGGCCTTGCCGAGGGTACACCACTCCTAGTAGTGTGGCGTGGGGTACCCTAGCCTAGTTGCTTTAGTATATACCCCTCTCTTGGTAGAAATACTCTCAGTATTGTTATAATGCCCAATTACCTTAGCCGTATACCTTGTAGTATTCTAAGGTTATACCTATCTGAAAAGCCGAAATACTATTATACTTCAGTCTGTCACAAGGCGAAACCACTAGGAAAATCTCCATAGTCAGTTGGAGTATTGTGTAGAAGTTGGTTAGAACTTCTAAGGGTGGTTTAAATGGGTTGGAGCGCTGAGTTGGAGCTAAGCGATTGCCAGGGATCGACTTTATACTTGGATAATTATGGGCTTATCGAGGTAAATATCTTGTCCTATTGTAATTGGAAATTACATGTTGTTAGATTATATAGTTGAAGTATGCTATATATAGTACTGAACATAGTTATCGGCAATGTCTTGCGACTTAAGCCTGAATAAAAGAAGAATACTGAACTGTAATTACATAGGGCTGTATTACAGTAGACTTGTGTAGTAGTACCGTGAAGTAGAATTGTACAGTTAGGGTTAGATGTATAACCCCGGTTGGCTTGGTAGCGGTCTCGATAGAGGAGGAGATTTCTGTTTGTTGCGGGGAGGTCTTCGAATTTTACGTAGAATATTCTACGATTAGACCTAAATGTTAATAAAGCGCTTGTGGCCTTATAGGTTGAAGTACTACGTGTGACGCGATCTACTTGGCTTGGGAGTAGCGAGCGTTTGGAAGTACTTGGGCGTTTTGCTATTAGTCGATACTCGTCGCGAGGTATGTGAACCTCTTCTATCTCTTCTAGCATGATATGTGTGAACTATGTAGTACGGTGAGCGTACATGTGCTAAATGTATTTGATTGGTTTAAAACATAAAGTGTTATAACGGCTTTATGGGAAGTCGGTTATAAACAACTTTATGTTGGTAGAAAATACTTGTGGTTTTTAAAAGGTAACTAATTTGAACTATAAGCGGCTTGTTATGTGTTAATAAAGAACTTGAAGTATTTCAAAAGATTTTGAATCATTTTGAAAGAAGAAGTAATACTTGGTTTGTGAAAAACTTAAGAGTTATACTAGCTTTATGGGAAGTTGGGTATAACGGCTTAAGAATGTTTCTTGATTTGGAAATCAGAATGTGTATCGACAAACCACCGCGGCGTTAATAAAAGGAAATGTTTTGACTAATTAAGTATTATTAAAACCAGAGAAACTTCCATCTGCATAGAAGCTAAGATGAGACAAAATGATATTTCCTAGATCACATTCTTTGTAATAAGATTGTTATAAACAAGAATATCCTACTCATATAAGACTTATGTTTCTCAGATTGTTTAAAAGAGAATTATATTCTTAAATGAATAAGACTATGAACTACTGAAACCTTTCTAAAATAAGAAACGTGAACATTTGAAATTAGGCAAACTTGGGCGTTTGGAAAATAATGTTGTTACTTGATTTTACAAAGGTAAGTGTTTTGGTATTTAAAAACATCCTCTATTTTATACTACGGGTATTGTGTGACTTATGTGAAAGCAACGGATCTTTTAAAAGATTTAATGTATGAAGTCCTTAGGGGTAGATACGAACTTGTTAGCTTAAGGTACCTTGTGTGAATAACTTGATTGTCTGGTTTGAGATAGCCTTGTAAATACTTTCTTGTTGATGTGATAAGTGAAAATGTTAGGATGCTACGTGTGTTAGTATCTTGTGTGATCGTGATGTAAGGGGTCATTCTTGTTGTGCTTACGTTGTTAAGCGTTAAGCGTTGTACTATTATTGTATCACATACCCTTTGACTTATTATACCAGGGCTTGCCACCCGATGCGGTCTTTACGGCTATGCGGTCCTCGTGACTATGCGAGTCGCGGTAGCTCGAGATTGATCATTCGGGTGTTTAGCTTGATGCGTGGGATTCCCTATGCGATGCTGTGAGACTATGCGGTCTTTTGAGACTATGCGGGTTGCGGGAGCCTAGGCGGATACCGAGGTTAGCCGCCGATGCGGGGTATACCTCGGTGATGCAGGACCATGATTCGAGAATACCTCATGCGGGTCGTGTGTGACCTATGCGGGCTGCGAGAGTTCGAGGATAGACGCGCGCATTGATATTGCGGGCGAGTGGCGGCGATCGTGTGGTGCGGTGCAGAAAGACCTCGAATACTGATTTGTGGTATTTTTGTGCTGTGGGTCTTAGTAGTCGGCTATGCCTTCGCACTTGCCGTGCGGTTTTATTGTGATAACTTTGAGGCGTGAGTTCGACTTGACATGGCGCTTATTTGTTGTGAGCGTAGTTTGCTTATCATACATGTCTCGCTTTATAGACTATTATGATTTCATTTACTGTATTTTTAGTTTCACATACTCTGCACTGTTATCGACCTCCGAAGTGCGTTCATGCCGCATGAGTTGAGGTACACGATCGTTGATCCTAGCTCTCGGTCACGATTTCAGCGTTTGGGAAGCTCCGTTTCTCGGAGGCTTATCAGTGGTATAGTCCCTGTCGTAGTAAGTGTTTACATTCGGGGTTTGGCGGCCACTGTCCGCCATTGTTATCATATCATTCTTAAGTGCATAATCTTGTTGTGGGCGAGGTTTGTAAAAAGGATTAAACTGTTCATGTTGAAAAAGTTGTTATTTACATATATCGAAAGGCAAGTTTTCTCAGTTATTGTTTCATATTTCATAATATGTCTTGTATCGTTTATGTTCCGATTACTCGATGTTGTATCACTAGGGTGCGGGGTAAGGCACCGATCCACGGGCGGAATCGGTCGTGGCGAGAATCCTACATCATCGCGATGCGTCCAAGTAAACTTTCAACAAGACATTCGGCCCTCCAACTGAGAGTCACGACAACGTAAACATATAATACTTGCACTCAAAGCTATCACAAGCAAACATAGGCAAGTTCATTAAACCTTTAGACTTCCATTTTTATAAACTCATGGCACTTTCGTTTCACACATAAAAATCCGGGAATTTAACCCCAAGTACTACGTACTTCCATTCTTTTCAAAAGATTCCTTTTCATATAAAACCCCAAGATACTAACACCCGTAGTATCAAGGCTTGTGTACATTTCACATAAGTCACTATACTTTTAGAAATACATTTCTCGGCTTCTAAATCAAGTGACCCTTACTTTAAAGCTTTAAGCAAGTGATACCTTTAAATCAAATTGCCCTTCCTTAATTCAAGTTATTTCTTTGTTTACCTTATTAGAGAAAACCATTCTCTTAACCTTCCATAAAGTCGTTATAACCAACTTCCCATAAAGCCGTTATAACCCTTTATGGTTTTAGACAAACTTATTCCTTTTATAACCAAGAGACTTATACTTTTTAAAACCAAGTATTATATACTTTCAAATCAATTCTCTTAACTTTCAAAATACATTTAGTCTCTTAACTTTTAGAAATCAAGTTTCATTACCTGAAAATAAAGTCTCTCAACCTTTTTGTGAGTCTAAGGTTCACAGTCTTAAAACTTCATAACGTAAATCCTTTAAGTTAAGCACATATGCCTTATGAGTGTGAGTAGATTATACTTGATTATAACGATCTTATTTAAGCAGCCATGCTAGCTTCTATGCAGATGGAGAATTCTACTCATTTTAATATAATCCATTTTCATTACATTTTCCTTTATTAACGCTGCAATGGCTTGCTCGATACTTATTCTCATTCGTGCCATAAATTTGCCAAGTCAACTTGGCTCCAAAGTACCTCCTAACGACTCTTACCAACATCCCCCATAAGACTCGGTAAGGACTTATGATAACTTTGACATAAACTTTACATAGAGTAAATCACACACATACCTCTTAACTTCTAAGAGTAGAAGGAAACATGAAATAATACCACATGTATATTCCATACATAGAATCATGCCAAAGGAAGGAAGAGGTTCACATACCTCGCGACGATTATCGACAAGTAGCAAAATGCTCCAAAGTACTTCAACCTTGATAGCTATTCCATCCTCCAAGTAGAATACGCTATACTAAGTACTTCAACCTACAATTACCACAATACGTCCATTAACCTCTTACTTCAAACGTAGAATATTCTATGTGCTAAGTCACTAAATTCTACGGAAAATCGGACAACACCTCCTTTGTTTCTACATACTTTGCCACCTTTTTCAAGGCCGAATTCAATAACCAAACACGCTACATTTAAGGCCCAATCAATGCAATCAACAATAGGGGATTACACGCCTACTAGACGTGTAAAATTCCGCCCCACAAAAGATATCAAACTAATACAAACTACTAGTCCAATTCGGCCACATTGAGTACAATAACACCAATTCTCATCCAATTTCCATTTCAATCCAAGTTGTTAGCATAACATGATATCAAGTCGCAATCGATTATAACTACTATAATCTTCAAGTAAGTAACATGCGACGATTCTAATAAACGACCAAATTGTAATCCAACTTCACATGGCTTAAATGACATTTCGGTTTTAAGGCTACAATCAATCCATAATACTTATAAAACTTCAACACATAAACCTCATGCTAGCAACATGTAAAGCTAACAACAATATATATAATCTTGTAACACTTTTAAGAGACAAGATTATTACCTCAACGAATCTTAATCCAACTCCAAATCCGAAGTCGATCCCTAGCAACTTAGAGCCCCTTCAAGACACTTCAATCCGATACTTGAGACCCTTAGAACAATACCAACAACTTTCCTTCAAACTTCCAAACAAAACCTAGAAAAACAACTAGGTTTTCACCTTGCGACTAATACGAAAACTATCTTTTTCCGGGATTTTTCTATTGAGATACACTTACAATACACTCATGAACCTTGGTTTAAAGTGTGGAGCTAAATGGATAACAAACAAATTTTTTTGTTGTGGGAGGCTAGCAAACCCGAGAGCCCCTAAAGAGTGATCTTGAAATTCTTGAAATTGTTTCTAAGTGTTTAGATTAGTCTTGCTACTAGTAGTATTATATAGTAACATGGAGGGTCAAGATGTGTACAAATGGGTGGCTAGGATGAGGTTCTCTTAAATATCAAGCCTTGTGGACCCATTGACCAAGTCAATTTTCTCAAGCTCTACAAGTTGCAAGACTTGTCTTCCTAACAAGGGTCAAATGACCGCGTGCCCATGCTACATTTCGTCCAAGGCAACATAAGGGGTGACACATGTCGCCTCCCATTAAATCCTGATATTACGTTTTCCGACAATTCCATAATTCCGATAAATTTTTACTAGTCTCAAATCTTAATATTTGGAATTCTTACGTACGTTCTTAACACATGTCTTGAAAATACGGGGTGTAACAGACTGGTGCCCTACCTGGGCACCCTTACAGGTATACATCAGAGATAATCAGCGGAACATACATGAAACTTATAAAATAAAACAACAAGAATTTAAACAACAAGTTAGCCGATAAGGCTACCTCCTGACACATACACATATACTTAAACAACGCGATTTACATTTTTTTTTACAAACCGACCACAAGATATGACTACAGACCTCTAAGAATTACAACTGTGGCGAGACAGGGCCCCGCCATACCCCTGAATGTACATAATCTACAATATCAGGGAAACCGTACCCAAAAGATAAGCCTCAGGAGAGAATGGAGCTTCTTCCCAAAAACTGAACAGAGATCACCAACCTGTGTACCTAACACCTGCGGGCATGAACGCAGCCACGAAGAAGTCGATCTAACAGTGCAAGTATGGAACGAGAAATAAGGCGATAACCAAATCATAATCGTATAAAAGAATGACGAGGGCAAGTATAAAAATGAAATACGGATCCTACCGTGCCATTTTAACTCCTGAAATCAATCGTACATTAACCGTTCTTTTCCTTATTTTACTAAGAATTAATCATCATATTCTTACATACATACTTAAGAATTCAATCAAGTTTTTCACATAACTTACATATCTTACATAACATAATCCGACCCTTTATGGAGGGACTTCTTATTTTGATTATCCATACGTGATAACGTAATCCGGCCCATTTGCGGGACACGGTGTACTGATGAATCATGTAGCATAATCCGGCCCGCCTGTGGGGCTCGGTGTACTGTGGAATCATGTAGCATAATCCGGCGCGCCTGTGGAGCTCGGTGTACTGTGGAATCATGTAGCATAATCCGGCCCGCCTGTGGAGCTCGGTGTAAGATGACGTAACCCGGCCTATGTGGAGGCTCGGGGTAATATGGCGTAATCCGGCCTATGTGTAGGCTCGGTGTATCTCATAACATAATCCGGCCTATGTGTAGGCTTGGTGTATTTCATAACATAATCCGTCCTATTTGTAGGCTCGGTGTGATTTTCCTTACATAACATTTTTAAACCATCTTTTCACTTCTTCTTAAGTCGTCATAACAACTTCCCATAAAGCTATTATAACAACCTTTCATTTTATAGAACTTAGGACACTTTTATTCTTATAACATTAGGGAAACTAGGCCCAAAAATACTACGTACATACATACTTAAAAAGAATCATAAAACTCCTTCTCTTTAAATCAATAAACGTATACTTTTAAAACTCAAGTCACATACTCTTTCGAAATCAAGCCTCTTAACTTTAGAAGTAAATCAAGTAACCAATATCTTGAAAAATAAAGTATCATAACTTGTAAAATAAAGTTTCATAATCCTTTAAAGAAAATCAATGTTCATAGTCTTAAAACTTCATAACATATATTCTTTAAAGTCCATTTACTTACACTTATAAAATCATGTCATCTACAATTTAGAAATCAAGTCTCATAATCTTGAAAAATAAAGTTTCATACACTTCCAAAACCAAGTAGCTTATTCTCTTTAAAATCATATAACTTCCACTTTTTAAAATCAACCTTCTTTTCACATATAAATTCAACTTACTTACTTCAAATAAAACAAGACACAAAGATTTAAATCAAATCTCATAACTTCCTAACCATTTTTACCAACATCTCTCATAAGACTTGGTAAGGACTTAGGATAATTTAGACATACTTTTAACTTAGAATCAACAACTTGGATACTTCTTAACTTCTAAGAGTAGAAGGAATCATGAAATACTATCACATGGCTATTTCATACGTAGGATCATGCCAAAGAAAGAAGAGGTTCACATACCTCGCGACGATTAGCGAAAAGTTGCAAAATGCTCCCAAGTACTTAGGTCTAACATGTTATATAGTCATAAACAACTTTAAAAAACTATAATCATTTCTTTATATAACATGCGACGACTAAAACTAATAACCAAATTGAATTGTACTCTCAAGGGCTAAACATACTAGTTTTCGGATTAGGGTTTCAATAGTCAATACACTTATCAAACTTCATACTATATACCTCATGCTTGCTAATATCCATAGCGACAACAATAAGTAATCTAAATTACTAAAACGATAAGAATGTTACCTTTATAGGCCCTTAAAAATTCCAAGATTTCAAAGCCGCTCCTTAGCAATTCTTAGCTCCTTTCCTTCCCGCTCCAATCCGCTATTTGAAGCCTTTAGAAGTTCACAACCAACTTCTCTTCCATTTCCAATCCAAAACTATGAAAACGACTTAGGTTTTCGCCTTGCGACTAACGTGAAAACGTCATTTTTCTGAAATTTTTCTATTTAGATATACTTACAATACCCTTAGGGACCTTGGGTTAAAGTCTTGTGAATAATGGACCAAAACTACAAATTTTTTGTGTGGAACTTATATCAAACCCAAGAGCAACTATGAACGAACAAGGTATTCTCTAATTTTTCTAAGTGTTGAGGACAAGTCTTGCACTAGTGTAGTGTATATATAACACAATGGAGGGTTTAGATTATAACAAATGTGAGGCTAGGATGAAGAACATTAAATAATTAGCCAAGTGGACAATCTGACTTGGTCAATTTTCTCAAGCTTTGAAGACTTGTTCATTCACAATGGTCAATGACCATTTTACCCTTGTCTTAATTTCATCCAAGACCATGTGGGGGGTTGGGGGTGCCACCTGTCGCCCTCCCATTCGTCCATAAAATTTCATAACCCTCGTGGTCCCCACAAAACGTAAAATTTCTCGGGTGGGCCCCACGTGACCAAATCCGTAAAAATAAATTTCCATAATGATAATAAGTTCCATATTCTTCAAATAATGCATTTTGAGAATCCAATTCTCATCAACGAACATTTTCCCTTTCCGACGTTCGGAAGATTTTTCCTTCGGAAAACAATTCTTTCTTTCGTACCAATTTTAGAGCCCTGATTCCTTCGTACATTCTCTTAAACATGTCCTTGAATTATGGGGTGTAAAGTTCTTCCCCCCTTAGAAACATTCGTCCCCGAATGTTCTTTCGGAGCTCAATCTATCATTTCTTGGCATAGTCTCATAAAACTGCACTTAGTGAAACCTAATTATGCCACATATGACCCTAATACACCGCACTTTCATATCCACCCATCATAAACCAAACGAGGAAACAAATCCAAAGTGTGCACCATCACTATTTACTCCCATTCATGGCCTAAAAGAATTATCTTTTCGTACTTCCAACTTACTTCTAGCATACATACATAATCTCAATATTATCTGTTCATGACACTTAAACATACAACAACCTTATCATACATACAAATAACTAAAGGGTCAAAGATATACCTGAAATCATATAATCGGTTCAAATGATCGCTAAAACTGGGAACTTCCACCACGACCTCTACCACGGCCTGCCGGTGTATGAACATCCTGCCTAGCTATTGAAGGCGAAGAACCCACAACTGATCCAATATACTGTGCTATCCCTCATGTAACCCTCCTACTAGGACAATCCCTCAACATATGGCCCTGACGGCCTGTCACGACCCGATTCCGGGCCCGTGACTGGTGCCTTACCCAGGGCACCCTAGTGATACAACATCAGTAATGTGGAACATAAACGATACAAGACATATTATGAAATATGAAACAATAACTGAGAAAAACTTGCCTTTCGGCATATATATAAACAATGCTTTTCAACATGAGCAGTTTAATCCTTTTACAAACCACGCTGCAATTACTACTGGACCTCTACGAATGATATGACAACAACGGGACGGGGCCGCCATACCACGAATGTAGCACCTACAACAGGGGACTATACGAAGATAAGCCTCGGAGAAACGGAGCTTTCCCAACGAATTGTGACCCTAAGAGAGAGGATCAACGAATGGTGTAACTTTACCTGCGGCATGAACGCAGCCTCGAAAGGAGTCGATCTGGCCAGTGCAGAGTATGTGGCGAAAATAAATCGTAAATGAAATTATAGTAGTCTATACAAAGCAGGAGACATGTATGATAACCAAACTACAATTTACAATAAATAAGCAGTCATGTCAAGTTAGGGACTCACGCCCTCAAGTCATCACAATAAAACCGTACGGGGTAAGTACGAAGGCATAGCCGACTACTAAGACCCTCAGTACCACAAATGCCATAAACTGTATCACGAGGTCTTTCTAGACCGCACCACATGATCGAAGCTGGCCATTTGCCCGCAGTATCAATGTGCGTGTCTATCCCTGGAACTCTCGCAGCTCCGCATAGGTCACCTGCGCACCGCATAAGGTATTCCTCGAATCATGGTCCTAGACCGCTGAGGTACACCCGCGTCGGCGGCTTAACGCCGGTATCCGCCTAGGCTCCCGCAACCCGCATAGTCTCAAAAGACCGCATAGTCTCAACAGACCGCATAGGGAATCCCCCGCATCAGGCTAAACACCCGGAATGATCAATCCTGGAGCTCTCGCACTCCGCATAGTCACAAGGACCGCATAGGCCGTATAGACCCGCATCAAGGGTGGCAAGCCCTCGGTATAATAAGTCGAGGGTAGGTGATATAATAATAGTACAATGGACTTACCGTTTAGCAACGTAAGACGCAGAATGACTCCTTACATAACAACCACAAGATACTAACACACGTAGCATCCTAACATGTTTACTTATCAAATCAACAAGAAAGTATTACAAGACTATCACAAACCAATACAATCAAGTTATTCACACAAGGTACTTTCTACTAACAAGTTTGGGTATCTATCCCCAAAGTACTTCACATTAAATCTTTAAAAGATCCGCTTCTTTCCCATAAGTCACGATACGTAGTATAAAATAGAGTATCTGTCTTTTAAGTAAACCAAAACACTTACCTTTGTAAAATCAAGTAACAACATTATTTTCCAAGCGTTCAAGTTTGCCTAATTTCAAATGTTCACGTTTCTTATTTTAGAAAGGTTTAGCTGTTCATAGTCTTATTCATTTAAGAATATAATTCTCTTTTAAACCATCTAAGAAACATAAGCCTTATGTGAGTAGGATATTCTTGTTTATAACAATCTTATTACAATGACCATGATCTAGGAAATATCATTTTGTCTCATCTTAGCTTACATGCGGATGGAAGTTTCTCTTGGTTTTATTAATACTTCATAAATCAAAACATTTCCCTTTATTAACGCTGCAGTGGTTTGTCGATACACATTCTGATTTCCGAAATCAGTAAAACATTATCCCTTTTAAAAATCAAGTACTCATTACTCACGAATGAGGTTTCACACAAAATTCATTAATTAAGTTAAGTCTCTTATCTTACAAGATCAAGTCTCTTAACTTCTAAAATAAATCATTCGTTTTATCTCTCTTAAGCCGTTATACCTAACTTCCCATAAAGCTAGTATAACTCTTAAGTTTTTAAAACCAAGTATTACTCTTCTTTTAAAAACAGTTCTTAATTCTCTTGAACTACTTCAAGATTATTATTATTCGGGCTTAAGTCAAAAGACATTGCCGTACAACTACGTTCAATTAACACACGTACGTCTACCGTACTACATAGTTATACACATATCATGCTAGAAGAGATAGGAAGAGGTTCACATACCTCGCGACGATTATCGACTATTAGCAAATCGCTCCACGGCTATAATCCACTTTGGTCCACCTTCTCAAGTAGCACATGCTACTCATAGAACATTCAACCTATACAGGTTATACAAGTCTATCAAAGTCTAGACTACTCGGTAGAATAAATCTAGATACAAGATCCTACGGGAAATTGGGCAGCCCTTCCCTACCCGTCAAACTACACAGTCTCGTAATACTGATCTGCGTAATTCTGATTCGCTTCTCTTCTTTAAATTCAGGCTTAAGTCCAAAGACATTGCCACAAGCTATGTTCAGTTATATATATAGTATACCTCAACTATATATTCCTACAACATGTAATATCCAATTACAATAGGGGGACAAGATAATTACCTCGATAAGCCCATAATTATCCAAGTAGAAATGTCGATCTGGGCAACGTTTAGCTCGACTCAGGCGCTCAACCCGCTCTAAACCACCCTTAGAAGTTCTAACCAACTTCTACACAATACTCCAACCGACTATGGAGATTTCCCTAGGGTTTCGATTTGAGACAAAGGACATAGTAGTATTTAAGACTCTACGTATAGAGGTTTCTTTGGAATACTACAAGGTATCGGCTAAGGTAATTTGGGTATAGTAACAATACTTTTGAGAGTATTTCTACCAAGAGGAGGTATTTATACGAGACAACACCACAAGGGGGTGTATACCCTCTACCCCACTAGGGGGTACTCTCGACCAAGGGGAGGACTTCGGCTAAGGCCTCACAAGGGGAGGGACGAGAACTCTAGAGGAGGAGGAAGAGATTTCAAGACTTAGCACAATTTTGGATGAAGAAGTTCATCAAAGGAGGGGTATTTATAGGTCAAGCCAAGGCGACCAATGGCCAAGATTATGCCAAGTGCATAGCAAGTGTAGGACAAGATTGGGACAAGTGTGTGTGGGTCCCACTTTATCAATCAACACACAAAATATCCTACCAACTACACTCTCAATTTCGTCCAATGTCCGCCTCACGTCCGCTAATGGGAGGGTGCCAAGTGGCGCCCTCCGTTGGTCAAAATGTTTCGTCTCTCGGAAAAATCCGCAAAATTAAAAATGACATAGCGGAATTTTCCTACGAAAGCTGTGAAAGCGTTTCGTCGAAAAACGACTCTAACCGGTGTTGTGCACAAAAATAATTCGCCAAGCCTTATTAAAAGTTCAAATTTTCTACGCACGCCCCACGCATACCCGGAAATACGGGGTATAACATTCTCCCCTCCTTAGAAACATTCGTCCCGAATGTTCCTTCTAAGTCTCAACACAAACGTGCGCCAGTATAGTCTTCACTGCTATGCTTGCGAGAACAATCCTGCCACACATGGCCATAGAAACAACTAGCGCAGAATTCTTACATCCACGTCCACGAGGAAACACTTCTAACATCACCACAAAACACCCTCTCAGGGTCTAGAATATACTTCCTTCGCACCTTCCTTTAAAAAGAAATGATCACCTCTATGCTCGCCATACATGCTCTCTTCTTCCCGATACCACTTTTGTCACTTTGCCGCGAGGCATTAACCTTCTCAGGCGACCCAACAAATGGTACCGGGCTGCATACGATCCCTGAGGCTGTCATACACTTCTTGTACACTCGAACTCTTTCTCATAACCTACCATATTTCTGATACTGCTTCAGTTTCCAAAACTCGGGGTTACTATCTCCAACCTGGTCATCATAACTGGGAACACTCTGGATGGATCTCCGATTTCCTTCTCGAGCATGACACGAAAGACTGGACGCACTGCCTCCTAAGTCGGACGGCAAATGCTAACATATAGGCAACCTGGCCTATCCCTCACATGAACTCAAAAGGCCCAAAGTAACTCGGGCTAAGTTCCCTCTGTTTTCCAAAACTCGTCACACCCTATCTGGGGTGGTACCTTCAAGAAGACCGACCGTCAACCTGAACTCTAAGCGTCGTCGCCGATTATCCGCACGATTTCTCTGAGCTGCCAGAACCTCTTCTAGACAAGCTTTACCCTATCCACAGTCTGCTGGAATAAGCCTGAACCCACTATCTGAATCTTGCCAACATCGAACCAATCGACCGGCAACTTACACTTTCGCCCCTACAAGGCTTCATAAGGCGACATCCGAACACTGAAAAGGTAGCTAAAAACACTTCTCTCTACAGGAGACAACAATCCCCACAACTACCCCTGAAATCCAAACACCGCACGAGGCGAATGCGGTCGAGACTCACCTGAGTTCTTAACCCTGCCTGGTAAAACTTACAGAAACAAAAACAGCCGTACCCTGGGCTCCACTGTCTGTCATAAGGTGAAGGTAGGCACCCCGTGCAGCCTTACAACCTTTCAGATAACTCAACACAGCCGAGTAAACGGTCCTGACCGAAGAACACGATGGGCTGCCCCCATCGGCCCGACCACTGGTCGAACGCATCCACGAACTCGTACGCTGGTTAACTAAACTTGGGCCTAACACCCGCGTGACCCTACCACAAGGCGGGACCACCACAACCAGACCCCACCACCAAACATGCCGCGGTTTGACCATGGCGTGGCCTCAACCCGACCCGCAGCGCAAAATACTATCTCCTCGTAGGAAAAATCTCACTAAACACGTTACGAAAACCTAGCGGTCTTCTTAGCTCAACTACCCTCTTCCATTTCATACTACTTAGGGACCTATCCCAAACATAGCTCACGTGCACTATGCACTCCGATAAGGATCAAACATAAACACTACACCTTTACTCGAGATGGCCTTACCTCTAAGGTCTCCACGTATAAAACTCTAAGGCTCACACCTTCTCTATCCCCCAAAATCTTACTCGGTTAACCCACCATGATTTCCAATCACAACTAACACACTGTTATCAGAACATAGCACTTAAGGTATACTCACCTTATCACACATACTGATCTCTAGAGGGTTAAAGATATGCCTGAATCTACTGCTTCACTCCCCTAGTCGTTCTAATCAAACCTGCCCCGTAGGGCGCATAGCTAAGGAAGGTGACGAACTACCCACCGATCCTGAAGGCTAAGTCCTCCTACAAGGACACTCTTTCGACATCAGACCCTGACGGTCATAGGTACAACAAGTACCAACTAAAAGCGACATTCGCCGGGATGGCGTGCGCCTGTAATGACCGGAAGCCACGAGGTTCGACCAACTCCTGCATACCCCGACGCCTGAACCCCGCGGAGGACCTCTCGCAGTGGATGTGCATAATCTAATCATTGGTGGTGACTCGCCTCGAAAGTTACCAAAGGACCTTGCTGCTCTGGCCCTCTTCTGTTGTCCTTCGTTAATCCATCGATCTCTACGTTTCTTGGCCTGCTGCGCATAAGCCCGTACACAGGCCATGCTCAAGCCCAACTGAAGAATTACTCTTGCACGATCCTCTCTTAGATAGCCATCAAGACTTGCGGTAATCGGTATACTCTCGGTAGCCAAATCCATAGCTAATGTGGTCGCCTCTTTGCAATCTATATTCTCTGTTCGGCCGTGGGCGAAGGTTCAAATGTCATGGCGCGATGGAACTGCGCCGCCGTGCCAAACTCTGCTGGGGCTAGTGGCGACGCAGAACTCCCAAATGAAGCACCACCCTGGTGATGATTGGGCTGTGCCTCGTAACCCTCACGAACTCTACTCGCAGCTCCCTGCCTTGCACTCACTGGGCCGGGTTGCCTACGCGGAGGCATAACGATAAGGAAAGAATTTCGTTAGAGGTCCAACTTACAATCTGACTCTAAGGCACGATCTCGAGTGAGAAGAATAGAAACCAATCCTAAATATCCTATAGCCTCACGATTATTGATGTGGTGCACAACACACCGATAATCAAGACTCTCTATCGATACTGCATAGACACTTTCCGAGGATTAATCGCTCACGATACCACTTTTGTCACGACCGATTCCGGCCCGTGGTAGTGCCTTACCGGGCACCCTAGTGATACAACATCGAGTAATCGTGAACATAAACGATACAAGACATATTATGAAATATGAAACAATAATCGAGAAAAACTTGCCTTTCGGCATATATATAAACAACGCCTTTTCAACATGAACAGTTTAATCCTTTTACAAACCACGCCTACAGCGGTACTACAGACCTCTACGAATGATATGATAACAACGACGGACGGGGCCGTCATACCACGAATGTAGCACCTACAACAACGGGGACTATACGAAGATAAGCCTCGAGAAGCGGAGCTTTCCCAAGCAATGACGTGACCCTAAGAGCGAGGATCAACGGCGGTGTACCTTTACTGCGGCATGAACGGCCACGAAGGAGGTCGATCTGACAGTGCAGAGTATGTGGCGAAAATAAATACTGTAAATGAAATCATAGTAGTCTATACAAAGCAGGAGACATGTATGATAACCAAACTACAATTTACAATAAATAAGCAGTCATGTCAAGTTAGGGACTCACGCCCTCAAGTCATCACAATAAAACCGTACGGGGTAAGTACGAAGGCATAGCCGACTACTAAGACCCTCAGTACCACAAATGCCATAAAGCGTATCACGAGGTCTTTCTAGACCGCACGCATGTCGGCGGCCATTTGCCCGCGAGATCAATGTGCGTGTCTATCCACGGAACTCTCGCACTCGCATAGGTCACACGGACCCGCATAAGGTATTCCTCGAATCATGGTCCTAGACCGCTCGAGGTACACCCGCATCGGCGGCTTAACCTTCGGTATCCGCTGAGCTCCGCAACCCGCATAGTCTCAAAAGACCGCATAGTCTCAACAGACCGCATAGGAATCCCCGCATCGGGCTAAACACCCGAATGATCAATCCTCGAGCTCTGACTCCGCATACACAAGGACCGCATAGGCGTATAGACCGCATCAAGGGTGGCAAACCCTGTATAATAAGTCAAGGGGGTAGGTGATATAATAACAGTACAATGGACTTACCGTTTAGCAACGTAAGCACGGCTAGAATGACCCCCCTTACATAACAACCACAAGATACTAACACACGTAGCATCCTAACATGTTTACTTATCAAATCAACAAGAAAGTATTACAAGACTATCACAAACCAATACAATCAAGTTATTCACACAAGGTACTTTCTACTAACAAGTTTGGGTATCTATCCCCAAAGTACTTCACACATTAAATCTTTAAAAGATCCGCTTCTTTCCCATAAGTCACGCAATACGTAGTATAAAATAGAGTGGTTTGTCTTTTAAGTAAACCAAAACACTTACCTTTGTAAAATCAAGTAACAACATTATTTTCCAAACGTTCAAGTTTGCCTAATTTCAAATGTTCACGTTTCTTATTTTAGAAAGGTTTAAATGCTCATAGTCTTATTCATTTAAGAATATAATTCTCTTTTAAACCATCTAAGAAACATAAGCCTTATGTGTGAGTAAGATATTCTTGTTTATAACAATCTTATTACAGCAGCCATGATCTAGGAAATATCATTTTGTCTCATCTTAGCTTCTATGCAGATGGAAGTTTCTACTGGTTTTATTAATACTTCATTAATCAAAACATTTCCCTTTATTAACGCTGCAGTGGTTTGTCGATACACATTCTGATTTCCGAAATCAGTAAAACATTATCCCTTTTAAAAATCAAGTACTCATTACTCACGAATGAGGTTTCACACAAAATTCATTGATTAAGTTAAGTCTCTTATCTTACAAGATCAAGTCTCTTAACTTCTAAAATAAATCATTCGTTTTATCTCTCTTAAGCCGTTATACCTAACTTCCCATAAAGCTAGTATAACTCTTAAGTTTTTAAAACCAAGTATTACTCTTCTTTTAAAAACAGTTCTTAATTCTCTTGAACTATTTCAAGATTATTATTATTCGGGCTTAAGTCAAAAGACATTGCCGTACAACTACGTTCAATTAACACACGTACGTCTACCGTACTACATAGTTATACACATATCATGCTAGAAGAGATAGGAAGAGGTTCACATACCTCGCGACGATTATCGACTATTAGCAAATCGCTCCACGGCTATAACCCGCACGGTCCACCTTCTCAAGTAGCACATGCTACTCACAGAACATTAAACCTATACAGGTTATACAAGTCTATCAAAGTCTAGACTACTCGGTAGAATAAATCTAGATACAAGATCCTACGGGAAATTGGGCAGCCCTTCCCTACCCGTCAAACTACAAGTCTCATCATGTCTGATCTGCGTAATTACTGATTGATTCTCTTCTTTAAATTCGGGCTTAAGTCCAAAGACATTGCCACAAGCTATGTTGATTATATATATAGTATACCTCAACTATATATTCCTACAACATGTAATATCCAATTACAATAGGACAAGATAATTACCTCGATAAGCCCATAATTATCCAAGTAGAAATGTCGATCACAGGCAACGTTTAGCTCGACTCAGGCGCTCAACCCGCTCTAAACCACCCTTAGAAGTTCTAACCAACTTCTACACAATACTCCAACTGACTATGGAGATTTCCCTAGGGTTTCAGTTTGAGACAAAAAGGACATACGGTAGTATTTCCGGGCTCTACGTATAGAGGTTTCTTTGGAATACTACAAGGTATACGGCTAAGGTAATTTGGGTATAGTAACAATACTTTTGAGAGTATTTCTACCAAGAGGAGGGTATTTATACGAGACAACACCACAAGGGGGGGTGTATACCTCGGCCTACCCAGCTGGGGGTACTCTCGACGAGGGGGGGACTCTGGCTAAGGCCTCACAAGGAGGGGACGAGAACGCTAGAGGGCGGGGGAAGAGATTTCAAGACTTAGCACAATTTTGGATGAAGAAGTTCATCAAAGGGAGGGTATTTATAGGTCAAGCCAAGGCCAACCAATGGCCAAGATTATGCCAAGTGCATAGCAAGTGTAGGGCCAAGATTGGGACAAGTGTGTGTGGGTCCCACTTTATCAATCAACACACAAAATATCCTACCAACTACACTCTCCAATTTCGTCCAATGTCCGCCCCTCACGTCCGCCAATGGCAGGGTGCCAAGTGGCGCCCTCTGTTTGGTCAAAAATTTTTCGTCTCTCGTAAAAATCCGAAAAAATTAAAAATTAAATAGCCGTATTTTTCCCTACTAAAGCTTTTAAAACTTTTCGTCTAAAAACGACTCTAACCGGGTGTTGTGCACAAAAATTAATTCGGCCAAGCCTTATTAAAAAGTTCAAATTTTCTACGTGCGCCCTTACGCATACTGCGAAATACGGGTATAACACGGCCACGAGTAAAGCAGGCACGATGTACGGCGACATTCCCGTGGTGATACGGCCACTGTGAACACTAAGGGAAGAGTGGTCCGTGCGCAGAACCCGTGTGCGTGCGGAATCGAAACTCTGGAGCTCGACCAGATCTGAATCACCCCAGGCCAACCTCACGCGGAAAGCGAGGAAGGAGCACTCTGTGCAGTGAAATGTAGACCTAGTCTGTGAAGCTCTCGCCTCGAAAATCACCACAACCCACGATGTCGACCTCTTGGGCTGGCCTTGGTCTAGCCGGTCCTCTCTCTCCCTGTTCTCAATCCCCTGTGCATATGTCTGCATCCTGGCAATATCCATACCTGGCTGAATGGCCACTCCCAGGAAAGCAGTGATCATATAACGGTATAGCCCCATAACATAGCGATGAACTCTATCAGCCATGTCAGCCACAATAGTGTGCGCATACCAGGCCAACGAGTCAAACTCCAGGTTGTACTCCCTGATGGTTCTCCCATTCTGCCTCAATGACAAGAACCTATCAACACGGGCTCTCCTCATCTCAGGAGGCAAAAAGTGATCAAGAAAGGCCTCTGTGAACTCATCCCAAACAGCTGGAGGAGCACCCACACCCCATGACTCAAACCAGTTCAATGCAATATCGCGTAACCATTAAGAAGCTAGCACCACTGACTCGGTCTCTGAGACCCTAAGCACCTGCATAGTCCGCTGTATCTGCCGAATAAACTCCTAAGGATCCTCCTCAAATCTCGAACCATAGAACTCGGGTGGACTACAACCCAGAAAATCCCGAATCCTCAAACTGTCGGCTCTAGGGTTAGCTACCTGCTCATGTCGGCGCTGCCCAACCACTATGCTAGTCAATAACCTGATCTGCTCTCCATAATCTCTATACTCTGCCCGTGGATGCGGCGGAGGCTCGGTGTCGGAACCCTGGAGGCTGCGGTGCTCTGCGCTCCTCTGTCTTTGCCGGCGTGGCGAACTTGCGCTGGACCACAACCTCAGGCATAGTCTGGGCCTGAGTCCTAGTAACCCTCTGCGCACCACTAGCAGCTCCTGCTGCTGCCTTGCCTACGGGCCTGGCCTTCCGTGAGGCATAGGTGATTCATACACATAAATATCGTCAAGGCGGATCAACCTAATAAAACAACTCTATTGCGATCTCGGACTAAGAAGAATGAAACGATCCTAAATGTCCTCTGACCTCACGATTATAGATGTGGTGCCTGACACCGATAATCAAGACTCTACTAGACGGTGCGTAGACACTTTTAGAGGACTAAGCGCTCGATACCACTTTTGTCACGACCGACAGGGCATGGCGGTGCCCTACTTGGGCACCACTACAGTATACATCGAGAGATAATCGTGAACATACATGAAACTTATAAAATAAAACAACAAGAATTTAAACAACGGGTTAGCCGATAAGGCTACCTCCTGACACATATACATATACTTAAACAACGCGATTACATCTTTTTTTACAAACCGACCCACAAGATATGACTACAGGACCTAAGAATTACAAGCGTGGCGAGACAGGCCCGCCATACCCTGAATGTACATAATCTACAATATCGGAAGCCGTACCCAAAGATAAGCCTCGGAGTGAATGGAGCTTCTTCCCAAAAGCGAGCAGAGATCACCAACTGTACCTAACACTGCGGGCATGAGCGGCCAGAAGAAGTCGATTAACAGTGCAGAGTATGGAATAGAAATAAGGAACTGTAACCAAATCATAACTGTATAAAAGAATGACAGAAGCAAATATAAAAATGAAATAACAGATCCTACCGTGCCATTTTAACTCCTGAAATCAATCTACATTAACCGTTCTTTTCCTTATTTTACTAAGAATTAATCATCATATTCTTACATACATACTTAAGAATTCAATCAAGTTTTTCACCTAACTTACATATCTTACATAACATAATCCGGCCCTTTATGGAGGGACTTCTTATTTTGATTATCCATACGTGATAACGTAATCCGGCCCATTTGCGGGACACGGTGTACTGATGAATCATGTAGCATAATCCGGCCCGCCTGTGGGGCTCGGTGTACTGTGGAATCATGTAGCATAATCCGGCCCGCTTTTGGAGCTCGGTGTACTGTGGAATCATGTAGCATAATCCGGCCCGCCTGTGGAGCTCGGTGTAAGATGACGTAACCCGGCCTATGTGTAGGCTCGGTGTATCTCATAACATAATCCGGCCTATGTGTAGGCTCGGTGTATTTCATAACATAATCCGTCCTATTTGTAGGCTCGGTGTGATTTTCCTTACATAACATTTTTAAACCATCTTTTCACTTCTTCTTAAGTCGTCATAACAACTTCCCATAAAGCTATTATAACAACCTTTCATTTTATAGAACTTAGGACACTTTTATTCTTATAACATTAGGGAAACTAGGCCCAAAAATACTACGTACATACATACTTAAAAAGAATCATAAAACTCCTTCTCTTTAAATCAATAAACGTATACTTTTAAAACTCAAGTCACATACTCTTTCGACATCAAGCCTCTTAACTTTAGAAGTAAATCAAGTAACCCATATCTTGAAAAATAAAGTCTCCTAACTTGTAAAATAAAGTTTCATAATCCTTTAAAGAAAATCAATGTTCATAGTCTTAAAACATCATAACATATATTCTTTAAAGTCCATTTACTTACACTTATAAAATCATGTCATCTACAATTTAGAAATCAAGTCTCATAATCTTGAAAAATAAAGTTTCATACACTTCCAAAACCAAGTAGCTTATTCTCTTTAAAATCATATAACTTCCACTTTTTAAAATCAACCTTCTTTTCACATATAAATTTAACTTACTTACTTCAAATAAAACAAGACACAAAGCTTTAAATCAAATCTCATAACTTCCTAACCATTCTTACCAACATCTCCCATAAGACTTGGTAAGGACTTAGGATAATTTAGACATACTTTTAACTTAGAATCAACAACTTGGATACTTCTTAACTTCTAAGAGTAGAAGGAATCATGAAATACTATCACATGGCTATTTCATACGTAGGATCATGCCAAAGAAAGAAGAGGTTCACATACCTCGCGACGATTAGCGACAAGTTGCAAAATGCTCCCAAGTACTTAGGTCTAACATGTTATATAGTCATAAACAACTTTAAACAACTATAATCATTTCTTTATATAACATGCGACGACTAAAACTAATAACCAAATTGAATTGTACTCTCAAGGGCTAAACATACTAGTTTTCGGATTAGGGTTCCAATAGTCAATACACTTATAAAACTTCATACTATATACCTCATGCTTGCTAATATCCATAGCGACAACAATAAGTAATCTAAATTACTAAAATGACAAGAATGTTACCTTTATAGGCCCTTAAAAATTCCAAGATTTCAAAGCCGCTCCTTAGCAATTCTTAGCTCCTTTCCTTCCCGCTCCAATCCGCTATTTGAAGCCTTTAGAAGTTCACAACCAACTTCTCTTCCATTTCCAATCCAAAACTATGAAAACGACTTAGGTTTTCGCCTTGCGACTAACGTGAAAACGTCGTTTTTCTGAAATCTTTCTATTGAGATATCCGTACAATACCCTTAGGGACCTTGGGTTAATGTCTTGTGAATAATGGACCAAAACTACAAAATTTTTGTGTGGAACTTATATCAAACCCAAGAGCAACTATGAAGGAACAAGGTATTCTCTAATTTTTCTAAGTGTTGAGGACAAGTCTTGCACTAGTGTAGTGTATATATAACACAATGGAGGGTTTAGATAATAACAAATGTGAGGCTAGGATGAAGAACATTAAATAATTAGCCAAGTGGACAATCTGACTTGGTCAATTTTCTCAAGCTTTGAAGACTTGTTCATTCACAATGGTCAATGACCATTTTACCCTTGTCTTAATTTCATCCAAGACCATGTGGGGGGTGGGGGGTGCCACCTGTCGCCCTCCCATTCGTCCATAAAATTTCATAACCCTCGTGGGCCCCACAAAACGTAAAATTTCTCGGGTGGGCCCCACGTGACCAAATCCGTAAAAATAAATTTCCATAATGATAATAAGTTCCATATTCTTCAAATAATGCATTTTTAGAATCCAATTCTCATCAACGAACATTTTCCCTTTCCGACGTTCGGAAGATTTTTCCTTCGGAAAACAATTCTTTCTTTCGTACCAATTTTAGAGTCCTGATTCCTTCGTACATTCTCTTAAACATGTCCTTGAATTATGGGGTGTAATGTTCTTCCCCCCTTAGAAACATTCGTCCTCGAATGTTCTTTCGGAGCTCAATCTATCATTTATTGGCATAGTCTCATAAAACTGCACCTAGTGAAGCCTAATTATGCCACATATGACCCTAATACACCGCACTTTCATATCCACCCATCATAAACCAAACGAGGAAACAAATCCAAAGTGTGCACCATCACTATTTACTCTCATTCATGGCCTAAAAGAATTATCTTTTCGTACTTCCAACTTACTTCTAGCATACATACATAATCTCAATATTATCTGTTCATGACACTTAAACATACAACAACCTTATCATGCATACAAATAACTAAAGGGTCAAAGATATACCTGAAATCATATAAGCGGTTCAAATGACCGCTAAAACTTGGAACTTCCACCACGACCTCTACCACGGCCTGCCGGTGTATGAACATCCTGCCTAGCTATTGAAGGCGAAGAACCCACAACTGATCCAGTATACTGTGCTATCCCTCCTGTAACCCTCCTACTAGGACAATCCCTCAACATATGGCCCTGACGGCCACAGGTAAAACAGGCACCAGTCGCACGACGACATTCCCCATGGTGATACCGGCCACACTGTGAACACTAAGGGAAGAGTGGTCCCGACTGCCTAGAACCCATGTGCACGTGCGAATCCGAAACTCTGGAGCTCTGACCAGATCCTGAATCACCCAACTGAGCCAACCTCCTGCCAGAAAACAGGGAAGGAGCACTCTGTACAGGCTGAAATGTAGACCTAGTCTGCTGCTGAGGCTCTCCGCCTCGAAAATCACCCTGAACCCTGCTTTGTCACGACCTCTTGGGCTGGCGCGGTCTAGCCGGTCCTCTCTCTTCACATTCTCGATCCACGTGCATATGTCTGCATCACGGCGATATCCATACACGGTGAATGGCCACTCCCAGGAAAGCAGTGATCATATAACGGTATAGCCCCATAACATAGCGATGAACTCTATCAGCCATGTCAGCCACAATAGTGTGCGCATACGACCAACGAGTCAAACTCGAGTTGTACTCACGATGGTTCTCCCATTCTGCCTCAATGACAAGAACCTATCAACACGGGCTCTCCTCATCTCAGGAGGCAAAAAGTGATCAAGAAAGGCCTCTGTGAACTCATACCAAACAGCTGGAGGAGCACCCACACCCCATGACTCAAACCAGTTCAACGCAATATCGCGTAACCATTAAGAAGCTAGCACCACTGACTCGGTCTCCGAGACTCTAAGCACCTGCATAGTCCGCTGTATCTGCCGAATAAACTCCTAAGGATCCTCCTCAGATCTCGAACCATATAACTCGGGTGGACTACAACCCAGAAAATCCCAAATCCTCAAACTGTCGGCTCTAGGGTTAGCTACCTGCTCCTGTCGGCGCTGCCCTACCACTATGCTAGTCAATAACCTGATCTGTTCTCCATAATCTCTATACTCGCAGTGGATGCGGCTGGAGGCTCGGTGTCGGAACCCCGAGCTGTGGGCGCTCTGCGCTCCTCTGTCTTTGGCGTGGCCCAGACATGCCGCTGGAGCACAACCTCGGGCATAGTCTAGGCACGAGTCCTAGTAACCTCTGCGCACCACTAGCGGCTCTGCGCCTTGCCGCCGGGCCTGGTGCGCCAGTGGAGGCATAGATTCATACACATAAATATCGTCAAAGCGGATCAACCTAATAAAACAACTCTATTGCGATCTCGAGTAAGAAGAATGGAAACGATCCTAAATGTCCTCTGACCTCACGATTATAGATGTGGTGCGCACACACGATAATCAAGACTCTCTTGGACACGATGCGTAGACACTTTTCGAGGACTAAGCGCTCGATACCACTTTTGTCACGACCGACCACAGTCGCGGCCCGGTGCCCTACTTGGGCACCGCTACAGTATACATCGGATATAATCAGTGAACATACATGAAACTTATAAAATAAAACAACAAGAATTTAAACAACGAGTTAGCCGATAAGGCTACCTCACTGAACATATACATATACTTAAACAACGCGATTACATCTTTTTTTACAAACCGACCACAAGATATGACTACAGACCTCTAAGAATTACAAGCGTGGCGTCTGAGGGCCGCCATACCACAGAATGTACATAATCTACAATATCGGAAAGCGGTACCCAAAAGATAAGCCTCGGAGTGAATGGAGCTTCTTCCCAAAAGCGAGCAGAGATCACCAACTGTGTACCTAACACTGCGGGCATGAGCGGCCCGAAGAAGTCGATCTTATTATACCGTATTTACGGTATATGCGTGAGGGTGTGCGTCTAAAAGTTAGCCTAAGTTAAAGACCTTGGGCGAAAAAGTTTGTGCCTGACCCTCGAAAAGAATCGTTTTTTAAACGTTTTACTAAACTCGCGTAGGTAAATTCCGGCTATATCATTTATAATTTTTGCGGATTTTCCGAGAGACAAAACATTTTGGACCAACGGGAGGTGACACTTGTCACCTCGTTGACGACAATTGGGCTATTGTTTGGCACGTTTTTGTGCCTTTGCACAAGTCAAGGAGTTGGTAGGATATTTTGTGTAGTAGATGGATAAGGACACTTGCCTAAATCTTCACCCTACACTTGACTTGCACTTGGCATCATCTTGGCAATTGGTTGGCCACTTCTTGACCTATAAATACCCCAAGATGAAGAGTTCTTCATCCACAAATCATTCAAGTCTTGAAAAATCCCTCCCTCTCTCTAAGCCTTTCATCCAAGCCTCCTCTTTCCCCTTGAGAAGGCCTTGGCGAATACCCCACTCTATAAAGAAGCCCTAGCCGAAACACTACCCACTCCGGTAGAAAAGTTGTCTTCCAAATACCACTAGCCCAATTCCCTTATAGTATCTTATTAGAAGTTGTTGGGAACTTCTAAGGGTTCTTGGAGCTATCGGAGCGTACAAATTAGGAGCTAAACCTTGCTCGGGGACCGACTTTTATCTAGGATATTATTGGGCTTACAGGGTAAATAAACTTATCCTTCTTTTGTAATTAGAGGATACATAATGTAGAGTATAGGAATAAGTATAAATACTTAGAAGGATATTCTGAGAATAGAATTGAGCTGTTATCACGGTAGAAGGGTTTAAAGAAGAATAATAGAAGCTGTACTTACATGGGGTGTTTTCTGATGAACTTGAGTAGCTCACGGGTAGGAAGTGCTGCCCGACTTTTCATAGAATATAGAACCCTCTGCTTAGAAATTTCTGAGAATAGTCTAGGCGTTGATAGGCGTATTTGACTATTATAAATTTGATTCTCTGCGCGCGACATATTCGACTTGGCGGTGGATTTACGAGAAGGTATGTGATTCTTCCTAAAGCATGATATTTTAAAATATATATATATAGTGCGGTGAGGCGTACATGTGTTAACTGAATAATAACTACGGCAATGTCTTTTGACTTAAGCACGAATAATAACTACGGCAATGTCTCGACTTAAGCTGAATCATAAATGATCTTGAAGCATTTCAAAAGAATCTTGAATCATTTTTAACGGAAGAAAGCGGTTGGTCTTTAAACAAGCGCTTAAGAGTTATACTAGCTTTATGGGAAGTTAGGTATAACCACTTAAGAAAGATAAAAAGCATTTACTTAATTGCTTAATAAAACCTTGTATTGTATTACATGTAAGGTATGTTAAGATTGTTTGATAAATAGACATACTATGATGCTATGTGTGTTAGTGTCTTGTGATGTTGTGAAGGGGTCATTCTTGTTGTGCTTACGTTGCTAGGCGGTAAGTCGGTTATCTTGTTATTATATCACCTACCCCTTGGTAGTTATCCCAGGGCTTGCCACCGATGCGGGTCTATACTGCCACGATCTGTGAGACTATGCGGGCTGCGGGAGCTCGGGATTGATCATTAGGGTGTTTTAGCCCGTCACGGGGATGCCTATGCGATGCTGTGACTATGCGGTCTATTGAGACTATGCGGTGCGGGAGTCGAGGAGAATGCAGGGGTTAGCTACCCCGTCACGAGAATACCTCATGCGGTGCGTGTGACTATGCGGGTGCGGAAGTCGAGGACTAGGCACGCATCATGATACTATGGGAGATTGGCCTTGCCGATCATTCGCGGCCTAGGAAAGACCCGATTCTGATATATCTATGTTGCTCTTGCTTATGTTGGCACATGTGCAATTAGGCGATTGTATTTGTAATGGCTTTAAATACTTTGATTTCACTTAAGTACTTTGATTTCACATACTTGGTACTGTTGTCTTGACCTCCTTGAAGTGCGTTCATCATGCCGCAGTAAGGGCAAGCGAGTGCTAGATCCACATCCTTAGGATCTCTTTGCTTTGGTGTCGGGAGCTCCATCTTCTAGGAGGCTCGACTTTTGGGTATGATCTCCTGTTGTTGTATAAAGTTTTGTACATTCAGGGTATGGCGGGGCCCTGTCCCGCCATAATTGTTTATCTTCTTAGAGATCTGTAGTCCTATTGTACAGTTGGGATGTAACTGCAAAAACTTGGGTTATATATATATCGAAAGGCAAGCTTTTCTTACGATAAAGCGTGTCTCATTTTACAAGCTGTTTCATGTATTGTTTTTATATTCGATTACTCGATGTATGACTACTTGGGTGCGGGTAAGGCACGATCCACGAGCGAGCAGTCGTGACAAAAGTGGTATCGAGCGATTAATCATCGGAAAGTGTCTCTGAGCGTATCTAGTAGAGTTTTGATTATCGGTGTGTTGTGCACCACACGATAATCGAGAAGCGATAGGATATTTAGGATTGGTTTCCATTCTTCTCACTCTGAGATCGTGCCTTAGAGTTGTGTTATAAGTTGGACCCCTCTAACGTATTCCTTTTACATATGATTATGCCTCGCGTAAGGCAACCGGGCGCCCGAGAAGGCAAAGCGGAGAGGCGCTAGTAGGGCCGAGATTACGAGGCTCGGGCCCGATCTATGCGAGGCGGCGAGTTCCATGACTCCGGCCCAGTGAACCACGATACTGCCTCGGTCCCACGGCTGGAAGCGGATGAGATGGGTTCTGAGAGATGGCCCGATTCTGGCGAGATCATGGCGAACATGATGGCAGTGGATCGCGATTCCGGCCCGTAGCACGCGTGGTTCACGAGGCGAATAGTTTGAGGCTACGGGACTTCACGAGTTGTAGCCTTGAGTTCTGGTCGAGACGGAGGATGATCGCGAGGAGTTCATCCGTCATTCTGAGAGGATTATGAGAGTGATCGGGCGTCGGAGGCCGAGTCAAGTGATCTTTGGTTCGCGTCGGCTGCGTGATACGCGATCGATTGGTTTGATTCATGGGAGTTATCGGGAAACCGCGTCCCGGCTACTTGGGGCGAGTTCTCGGAGGCCTTTCTTACTCACTTCTTGCCTCGCGGATGAGGAGGGCACGGCCGCGAGTTTTGCTGCGAGGCAGAGGGCGTCTGATTAGGGAGTACAATGTTGAGTTCGATTCTTTGGCTCGATATGTCCACTGCATTGGTAGCGGATATGGAGGCAGGGTGCATCGCTACGTCAGCGGGCTAGATGATTATATGGCGAGTCTTGTGCGGGTGTGTCTCTTGACGGCGCATGGACATTACCGTATGCGAGCTCATGCACTCGGATGTGAGCGCGAGAGGCAAGCGAGTCGATAGGTATCGGCATCGAGAAGAAGGCGGGGCGGCGGTTCTTTTGGTAGTTCTCGGGGTGGGCGGCCTCGGCGGCGATCTAGATTTGCACCCGGCCGGCTCGAGCACTCCAGCATCATTGTCGATCTGACGAGTATTGGGGCGGTCGGGGCCCAGGACTTGGATTTCGGGGTAGCAAGAGGTGCTAACCGATCGAGTCCGCTTCGGTGTGTCGGCGTGGCGAGTTCCATTCGAGGTTGCGATACTACTCAGGGAGCTTGCTATACTTGTGGCGGCAGGTCATTTGCGAGAGTTTGTCCGTCGGCGGCGGTGGTAGGGCTCGGCTACGAGTGCATTGCGCCGTCATCATCTCCTCTGATTACTCGCCGGGCGAGGGTATCATGGGCCAGCGGTCGCGGCGGTCGTGGTGCGAGTCGATTCTAGCGGTCCTCGAGCGCATTTATGCCTTGTCGGGCGGGATCGGGAGGCCTCACGATGTAAATCACAGTACTTTATCAGTCTTCGATTATGATGTGTATGCATTGATATATCCGGGTTCTACTCTGTCCTATATATCTCCCCTTGTTGCTAGTAGGATAGGGATAGAGCCTGAGTCCATAGACCCTTTTGAGGTAGCTACGCCAGTGGGTGAATCGGTGGTAGCTCGGCGGGTATATAGAGCTTGTCCAGTGACCATATCTGATCGTCGGACCTAGCCGACTTGTTAGAGTTGGATATGGCCGACTTGGCGTGATCATGGGTATGGATTGGCTAGCTTCTTGCTACGCCCATGTAGACTGCAGGGAGAGAGTAGTACGGTTCCAGTTTCCTGAGGAGCCGGTTGTTGAGTGGGGGGGAACACTGTATCGCCGAGGGGTAGGTTTATTTCCTACCTCAAGGCTATGAAGATGGTGCAGAAGGGGTACATCTACCATCTCGTTCGGGTGTTTGATACTGAGGCTGCGGTACCAGATTTTCAGTCAGTTCCAGTAGTCAGAGAGTTCCCAGACGTGTTTCCAGACGACCTCTCGGGTATCCCTCCTGAGAGGGAGATCGAGTTTTGTATAGATGTGTTGCCAGACACTCGGCCTATTTCCATTCCGCCATACAGAATGGCACCTGCCGAGTTGAGAGAGCTGAAGGACCAGCTTAGAGATTTGCTGGAGAAGGGCTTCATCAGGCCTAGTGTTTCTCCCTGGGGAGCGTCGGTATTGTTCGTGAAGAAGAAGGACGGGACTGTTACACCCCGGAATTTCAGGATATGTTTATAAGAACGTACGTAAGAACTCGCAAGTGTTAAGATTTGAGACTTGTAAAAATTTATCGGAATTGTGGATTTGTCGGAAAACGAAATATGGCGACGAACGGGAGGGCGACACGTGTCACCCCCCCGGTAGTCTTGGGCGAATTGTGCATGGGTAGAGTGGTCATTTGACCATATTTTTATGATGAAAGTCTTACAAAGCTTAGAGCTTGACAACATTGACCAAGTCGATGACCCAGCAACGATTTAAATGAATCTCATCCAAACCACACAAGTGTCTTAATCTTAACCCTTCCTTGTGTATTATAAGCTTACTAGTAGTGCAAGACCTTGCCATTCTCCACACTTAGAAAATATTTTAAAATCTTGTTCTTGTGCAATGTGAAGCCCACGGTTTTAGCTAGGGTTTGGAGAGAAAATTTTCAATTGTTGTCCAATAACCTCCCCACTTTAAACCAAGGTACCTAAGGGTATTCTAAGTGTATCTCAATAGAAAGATCCCGGAAAAATGGCGTTTTCGTATTAGTCGCAAGGCGGAAAGTTAAGGAGTTCTTCAACTTTGAAGTTGGAACTTGAAGATAAGTTCTTCATAAGCTTCTAAGGGTTGCTTGGAGTGGATTGGAACGTCGAAAGGAGGAGCTAAAGTTGCTAAGGATCGACTTGTAGTCTTGGATCATATTTGGGCTAAAATGAGGTATAATCTTCGTCTTACTTTTGTAGTTGAAGATTCAATGTTATTATAAGTTAGAAATGATCATGTGATATGTGTTATGAAGTTTGATAAGTGTTATGGAATTTTAAGAGCTCAAAACCGAAATGGCATGTTTAGCCCTTTGAAATTGAAATACAATTTTAGTCGTTATGTAGAATCGTCGCATGTTACTTACTTGAAGAAATTGGTTGTTTTAATCAAATGCGACTTGATATCATGTTAGGCTAATAACTTGGATTGAAATGGAAATTTGATAAGAATTGGTATGGTTGAACTCGAGGTGGCCGAATTTGGACTACTTTCTAAATTGTGAGCCAATTGGGGCTGTGTAGTTATTCATTTGTATTGGAGTACCTTATAGATTTTTGGTGAGCCAATTGGGGCTGTTTGGTTATTGTATTCGGCCTTGAAAAAGGTGGCAAGTAAGTAGAAACAAAGGAGGTGCTGTCCGATTTTCCGTAGAATTTAGCGGCTTAGCACTTAGAATATTCTACGTTTGAAATAAGAGGTTAATGGACGTATGGTGACCATTATAGGTTGAAGTACTAAGTATAGCGTATCCTACTTGAAGAATGGAATAGCTCAAGGTTGAAGTACTTTGGAGCATTTTGCTACTTGTCGACAATCGTCGCGAGGTATGTGAACCTCTTCTTTCTTTGGCATGATCCTACGTATGAAATATCCATGTGATAATATTTCAAGATTCCTTCTACTCTTAGAAGTTAAGAAGTATTTACATTGTTGATTCTAAATTAAGAGTACGTTTAAATTATCCTAAGTCTTTACCAAGTCTTATGGGAGACGTTGGTAAAAATGGTTAGGAAATTTTGAGATTTGATTTAAAGGCTATGTGCCTGGATTTATGTAAAGTAAGTAAGTTGATTTTATGTTTGAAAATGACTTGAATTTATATGTGAAAAGGGGATTGGTTTTAAAAGTATAGATGACATGATTTTACAAGTATAAGTAAGTGGACTTTAAACAATGTATGTTATGAAGTTTTAAGACTATGAACTTTGATTTTCTTTAAAGGATTATGAACTTTATTTTTCAAGTTATGAGACTTGATTTTTAAAGTATAAGCGACATGATTTTAAAGAGTGTATGCTACGAGGTGTTAAGACCATAAGCCTTGATTATAAGTGGAAAGGACTAAATTTTAAAAGTATGGCTTCTTAATTTATTTCGAAAGTTAAGAAGATGGTTTCCAAAAGAGTATGTGACTTGAGCTTTACAAAGAAAGGAGGTTTTTATGATTCTTTTAAGTATGTATGTACGTAATATTTTTGGATCTAGTTTTCCTAATGTTGTAAGAATAAAAGTGTCTTAAGTTCTCCAAAATGAAAGGTTGCTATAATAGCTTTATGGGAAGTTGTTATGACGACTTAAGAAGAAGTGAAAAGATGGTTTAAAAATGTTATGTAAGGAAAATCACACCGAGCCTACAAAGAGGCCGGATTACGTTATGAGATACACCGAGCCTACAAATAGGCCGGATTACGTTATGAGATACACCGAGCCTACACATAGGCCGGATTACGCCATATTACCCCGAGCCTTCACATAGGCCGGGTTACGTCATCTTGCAGGAGCCCCAGGCGGGCGGATTATGCTACATGATTCCACGATGCAAGGCCCGGCGGGCGGATTATGCTACATGATTCCACGATGCAAGGCCGCGGCGGGCGGATTATCTTATATGATTCCACGATGCACGAGCCCAGCGGGCGGATTATGTCACATGATTCATGATGCACGTGTCATAAATGGGCCGGATTATGTTATGTAAGATATGTAAGTTATGTGAAAGAGACTGGATTAAAATCTTAAGTATGTATGTAAGAATATGTTGTTAAATTTTATTGAAAGAAGGAAAGGAACAGTTATTATATGATTGATTTCAGGAGTTAAAAGGACATTCTTTTATACAGATATGATTTGGTTGTTGCATTTTATTTACATTTCCATACTAAATTTTTGTTATGCGACCCCCAGAAGCTGCGTTCATGCCGCGGTGATAGGTACAGAGTTGGTGATCCTTGCTCTTAGGATCTCTGTTGATTTTGGAAAGAAGCTCCTTTCACTCCGGAGGCTTATCTTTTAGTGCAGTTTCCACGATGTGGTGGACTTATGTACATTCGGGGTATGGCGAGCCTGTCACTTGTGATTGTAATTCTTAAGTGCTGTAGTTACATATTGTGGGTCGGTTTGTAAAAGAAAGGGATGTGGCTTTGTTGTTATGTATATGTATATGTGTCGGGAAGGTAGCCTTATCGGCTAACACGTGGTTTAATTTCTCGTTATTTTATTTTATAAGTTTCATGTATGTTCATTGCTATTCTCGATGTATACGAGCAGGGTGCCCGAGTAGGGCACCGATCGCGGGCGAAGTCAGTCGTGACAAAAGTAGTATCGAAGCGATTAATCCTCGGAAAGTGTCTACAGACCGTGTCTAGTAGAGTCTTGATTATCGGTGTGTTGTGCACCACATCTATAATCAGGAGGCTGCAGGACATTTAGGATTGGTTTCCATTCTTCTCACTCTGAGATCGTGCGAGATGTTTTTCCAAGATTGATCTGCGATCGGGCTATCATCAGTGCAGTCGAGGCGGATGTCACAGGATGCATTCGGACGATGCGGGCATTATGAGTTGAGTCATGTCTTTTGGGTTGACCAATGCTCGGCGATATTCATGGATTTGATTAGCAAGTGTTCAAACCATTTTTGGACACGTTTGTGATAGTGTTCATTGATGATATCTTGGTTTATTCTCGCTCGAGGCGAGAGCGTGCGAGCATTTGAGGCTATCTTGTGAGTTCTCGGGACCAGCGATTATCGCCAAGTTTTCCAAATGTGAGTTTTGGTTAACCGGTGGCTTTTCTTGGGCATATGTCGGGTGATGGTATTGGTAGATCTGGCAAGATCGAAGCGATCGAGTTGGCCTCGACTCTACTCAAACGGAGGTTCGCGATTTCTGGGCCTTGCGAGGATATTATCGGCGGTTCGTGGAAGTTTGCTTATCTACGCACCATTGACTAGTGACTCGGAAGCGGCTAAGTTCGATGGTGATGCTTGAAGAAGCGGTTTCCGATTCTTGAAGGAGAAGCGGCAGCCCGTTCTTACTCTTCCAGAGGGTTCAGACGGTTATGTCGTGTATTGTGATGCGTCAAGCATCGGTTTGGGATGTGTGTTGATGCAGCGGGGCAAGGTTATAAGCGTATGCGTCCCGGCATTTGAAGAAACACGGAGGAACTACCGCCCGTGATTTGGAGTTAGCGGCGGTGATTCACGCTATGAAGATGCGGAGCACTATTTGTATGGGGTTCGTGGATATTTATCTGAGACCACAAGGCGTCGGTATATCTTGACGAGAGAAGTGAACTTACGGCGAGGCGGTGGTTAGAGTTTGCTCAAGATTATGATGTTGACATCTGTACCACGGGAAGGCGATGTTGTGGCGATTCCCTTAGTCGTAGGTCCATGGGTAGCCTATCGAGTGCGGCCGGAGAGGAGGGCATGGTTCGTGATTTGCATCGGTTAGCGAGCCTTGGTGTCCGTTTGATTGATTACGATATGATGGAGTTCGAGTTCGAGAGGTTGCGAAGTCTTCCATCGTCGAGGAGGTGAAGAGGCAACATTTTGAGGACCGGTTTTGATTCGGTATCGTGTCTGACTCTTCGTGAGCAAGGGTCGCTTTTGGTAGCACGATGGGGTGCTAAGGTTTGAGCGAGTTGTGTGTTCGGATGTTTGAGGACTTGGCGAGTTCTTGGGGAAGCACGGTAGCGGCGTTACTCTATCCGTCGAAGTCGACCAAGATGTACCACGACCTTAGATCGTATATTGGTGGGATGGCTTGAAGAGGGCGTTGCGAGTTCGTAGCTCGATGCCCGTGTTGTCAACGGTGAAGGTAGAGCACGAGAGGCACGGTGGTTTGTTCTGACGATAGAAATCACGACACGGAAGTGGGAGGTAATCAACATGGACTTCATCACGGGATTACCTCGCACTCGGAGAGAACATGATTCTATATGGGTTATCGTCGGCGGTGGCGAAATCAGCCCACTTTCTTCCGTCGGGCGACTTTTTGGTGAGGATTATGCGGACTTTATATCAGAGATCGTCGATTGCATGGAGTCCCTATTTCGATCATATCGCACGAGGAGCCGGTTCTGGCTAACTTACGGAGGTCTTTCGAGAAGGGTTTAGGGGCGGTGAGCACGAGTCTGCATTCCATCCGCAGAGCAGGCCAGACGGGCGAGCGCACTATCGGACTCTTGAGGATATGCTACGAGCTGTGTTATCGACCGAGGGTATGGGAGGATCATTTGCCTCTAGTTGAGTTTGCGTACAATAATAGCTACCACTCGGTATTCGGATGGCGCCTTATGAGGCTTTGTATGAGAGGAAGTGCGGATCGCCGATAAGGCTGGTTCGATGTGGGTGAGTGCGATTAGTGGGACGGATTTGGTGCGGCGGCGATGGATAAGGTGAAGCTTATCGGAGAGGTTCTTGGCGACTCGAGTCGGCGAAGTCATATCACGAGATCATCGTCGTCGGCATCCGGAGTTCGATGTTGATGATTGGGTTTTCTGAAGGTGTCACCCATGAAGGGTGTGATGAGATTCGGGAAGAAAGAAACTTCGGCCCAGTACATTGGGCCACTATCAGTTGTCGCGAGGGTAAGCGAGGTTACTACGAGTTGAATCTGCCGTCCGATGCGGAAGCGGTGCATTCGGTGTTCCACGTTTCTATCTTTGAGGAGATGTATCGGGGATCCATCTAGGTACACCGATTGGCGATGTCGGTGTGAGGGGTTATCGTATGAGGAGATTCCCATAGCGATAGTCGATCGTCGAGTTAGGCGTCTGCGGACGGGGCGTGGCTTCCGTCAAAGTCTTGTGTGAACGAGCTCGAGGAGGAGATGGCGTGGGAAGGCGAGGAGGACATGAGGCGAAGTATCCTCACCTATTCCCAGCACCTCCGGGTAATTCACTTTCCTACTTGTAAATTTTAAATTGTCATATATGCCTAAGTGTTGTTTTGTGGCGTATGTGGCATTTGCAAGCTATTTATGTTATGAAGAACCTTATCGTTAAATGTCTTGGGAAGGAACATTCGGACGAATGTTTCTAAGGAAGGGAGAATGTTATACCGTATTTCAGTATATGCGTGAGGGTGTGCGTACAAAAGTTAGCCTAAGTTAAAGACCTTGGGCGAAAAAGTTTGTGCCTGACCCTCGAAAGAATCGTTTTTCGGCGAAGCGTTTTACTAAACTCGCGTAGGGTAAATTCGGCTATATCATTTATAATTTTTGCGGATTTTTAGAGAGGCGAAACATTTTGGACCAGCGGGAGGGTGACACTTGTCACCCTCGTTGGGCGGCAATTGGGCTATTGTTTGGCACGTTTTTGTTCCTTTGCACAAGTCGAGGAGTTGGTAGGATATTTTGTGTAGTAGATGGATAAGGACACTTGCCTAAATCTTCACCTACACTTGCCTTGCACTTGGCATCATCTTGGCCATTGGTTGGCCACTTCTTGACCTATAAATACCCCCAAGATGAAGAGTTCTTCATCCACAAATCATTCAAGTCTTGAAAAATCCCTCCCTCTCTAAGCCTTTCGTCCAAGCCTCCTCTTTCCCCTTGAGAAGGCCTTGGCGAATACCACACAAGAAGCCCTATCAGAAACACCCCCCTCCCTTGGTAGAAAAGTTGTCTTCCAAATACCTAGCCCGATTCCCTTATAGTATCTTATTAGAAGTTGTTGGGAACTTCTAAGGGTTCTTGGAGCTATCGGAGCGTACAAATTAGGAGCTAAACCTTGCTCGGGACCGACTTTTATCTAGGATATTATTGGGCTTACAGAGTAAATAAACTTATCCTTCTTTTGTAATTAGAGGATACATAATGTAGAGTATAGGAATAAGTATAAATACTTAGAAGGATATTCTGAATAGAATTGAACTGTTATCACGATAGAAGGGTTTAAAGAAGAATAATAGAAGCTGTACTTACATGGGAATTTTCTGATGAACTTGAGTAGCTCAGGGTAGGGAAGTCTTTGCCCGACTTTTAAGTAGAATATAGAACCCTACGCTTAGAAGCTGTTTACGAGAATAGTCTAGGCGTTGATAGGCGTATTTGACTATTATAAATTTGATTCTCTGCGCGCGACATATTCGACTTGGCAGGTGGATTTCGCCGAGAAGGTATGTGATTCTTCCTAAAACATGATATTTTAAAATATATATATATAGTACAGTAGACGTACATGTGTTAACTGAATAATAACTACGGCAATGTCTTTTGACTTAAGCACGAATAATAACTACGGCAATGTCTCGACTTAAGCACGAATCATAAATGATCTTGAAGCATTTCAAAGAATCTTGAATCATTTTTAATGGAAGAAAGCAGTTGGTCTTTAAACAAGCGCTTAAGAGTTATACTAGCTTTATGGGAAGTTAGGTATAACCACTTAAGAAAGATAAAAGAAGCATTTACTTAATTGCTTAATAAAACCTTGTATTGAATTACGTAAGGTATGTTAAGATTGTTTGATAAATAGACATCTTATGATCTTATGTGTGTTAGTGTCTTGTGATGTTGTGAAAGGGGTCATTCTTGTTGTGCTTACGTTGCTAGGCGGTAAGTCGATTATCTGTTATTATATCACCTACCCCCGATAGTTATCTGAGGGCTTGCCACCCTTGATGCGGGTCTATCGGCCTATGCGATCTGTGAGACTATGCGGGTGCGGGAGCTCGATTGATCATTCGGGTGTTTTAGCGTCACGCGGGGATGCCCTATGCGGTGCAATGTGACTATGCGGTCTATTGAGACTATGCGGTGCGGGAGTCGAGGAGAATGCAGGGGTTAGCTACCGTCACGAGGAATACCTAAATGCAGGTGCATGTGTGACTATGCGATGCGAGAAGTCGAGGACTAGGCACGCATCATGATACTATGGGCGATTGGCCTTGCTTCGATCATTCGCGGCCTAGGAAAGACCGATTCTGATATATCTATGTTGCTCTTGCTTATGTTGTGGCACGTGTGCAATTGAAGCGATTGTATTTGTAATGGCTTTAAATACTTTGATTTCACTTAAGTACTTTCTGATTTCACATACTTGGTACTGTTATCGACCTCGCCGGAAGTGCGTTAATCTGCGGTAAGGGCAGCGAGTGCTAGATTGTTATACCCGTTTTCAGTATATGCGTATGGGCGTGCGTCGAAATTTGAGCCTTAAGATAGGCATTGGATTCGAAATTTGGGCACAAGTGCCGATTAGAGTCGTTTTACGGCGAAGCGTTTCCCACTACGTTGGGAAAATTCGGCTATGTCATTTAGTATTTTGCGGATTTTTAGGCGGCGAACATTTTGGACCAACGGGAGGTGACACTTGTCACCCTCGTTGGACGGCAAGAGGAGGCTTGGCCTGGCGATTGGTTCATGGTTTTGTGCCTTGTTTTGTGGCTTGTTTTGTGCCGTGTTTTGTGGAGTAGGGGTTAGGGTGCACTTGGCTTGATCTTGGCCTTACACTTGCTATACACTTGGAAGGATCTTGGCCATTGGTTGGCTTTTGGTTTTGCTATAAATACCCCTCTAATGCAAGAGTTATTCTTCATCCACACTTGTGAAATTCCAAGAAAAATACTCCCTCCCTCTTGTGAGCAACTCGTCCGCCACTACCTCCCCACAGGTGAGCCTTGGCGAGAGGCCACCCCTCCCCTTTGTGGTGCCTTGGCGTAGGGTACCCCACTGCCTAGTTGTTTCGTATAATACCCTTGTTGTGGTATAGAAATACTCTCTAATATTGTTATAATGTCCAAATACCTTGGCCCAAATACCTTGTAGTATTCCCGAGGTTACACTTATAAAGCCGAGAAAATACGATTATACTTCCTTTAGCCACAAAACGAAACCTAGGAAATCTTCACCGTTGTTGAAGTTGTAAGTAGAAGTTGGTTAGAACTTCTAAGGGTTGTTTGGAGAGCTCGGAGTAGGAGCTAAGCGTTGCTCAGGATCGACTTTATACTTGGATAATTTTGGGCTTATCGAGGTAAACACTACTGTCCTTCTATTGTAATTGGAAATTACATAAGTGTTGAATATATAGTTGAAGTATACTATATATAGAACTATACTTAATCTTGTGTGATGTCTTTTGACTTAAGCTGAAGAATTAAATCGAATGAGCTGTAATTACATGGGGTGTATTCTGATGGACTTGTGTAGTATTCTTGTGTAGTAGAATTGTACACGTCCAGGTTAGGCGTGTAAACCCCGCGGTTGGCTTGGTGGCCGGCCTCGATAGAAGGAGATTTGCGTGGCGAGGGAGAGTCTTTGCCGAATTTTACGTAGATTATGGAGCGTTGAGATCTAGATGTTAATAAGCGCCTTGTGGCCTTATAGGTTGAAGTACTACGTGTGGGTGATCCACTTGGCTTAGGAGTAGCGGCGGTTTGAGGTACTTGGGCGTTTTGCTATTAGTCGACAATCGTCGCGAGGTATGTGAACCTCTTCTATCTCTTCTAGCATGATATGTGTGAACTATGTAAATGCGGTAGACGCATGTGTTAGCGTGTTTGATTGTTCTTAAAACATAAAGTGTTATAACGGCTTTATGGGAAGTTGGTTATAACAACTTTATGTAGGTAAGAAAATACTTTGTGGTTTTAAAAAGGTAGCGATGAATTATAAGCGGCTTGTTATAATAAAGGACTTGATGTATTTCAAAAGATTTATAAATCGTTTTGAAGGAGAGTAACACTTGGTTTTAAAAGGTTTTAAAAAGAGTTATACTAAGCTTTATGGGAGTTAGGTATAATGTCTTAAGAGGTAAAGAAAATGGTTTACTGATGTTAGAAGTTAAGAGACTTGATCTTATAAGATAAGAGACTTAACTTATTTGTTCTAATGTGAATGTTTGTGTGAAACCTCATTCATGAGTAATGAGTACTTGGTGTTATTTAAAGGGATAATGCTTTACTGATTTCGGAAATCAGAATGTGTATCGACAGACCACTGCAGCGTTAATAAAGGAAAATGTATTGAATAATGATGAATTGTATTAAAACCAGTAGAAACCTCCATCTGCATAGAAACTAAGATGAGACAAAATGATATACATTTTCTAGATCATGGCTGCTGTAATAAGAATGTTGTAAACAAGAATAACCTACTCTCACGTGAGACATATATTACTCAATTGTTCTAAAAAGGAATCAAGTGATTAAGTTTGGGAACTATGAAACCATTTGAAAATGAGAAGCTTGAGTAATTGAAACTAGGCAACCTGGAACTTAGGAAAAGAATGTTGTTACTTGATTTTTGAAAAGGAATGTGGGTTGGTCATTCTAATACTACGGGTATCGGGTGACTTTTATAAAAGTAATGGATCTCTTTTAAAAGAACTTAACGTATGTAGTACTTTGGGGTTAAAAACCCGGACTTTGGTATAAATGGAAGTACTTTGAGTTGTTGTGAAACTTGCCTATGCTTGTTGTTGTGAAACTTGCCTATGCTTGTTGTTGTGAAACCTGCTATGCTTGTTGTTGTGAAACTTGCCTATGCTTGTGATGATAGCCTTTGTTGTACAAGTGTGGTATTTACGTATTCTGGCGTCTCGATAGAGGCGGTTGACTTGTTGAGAACTTCTTTGGGGCGTCTTTGGCGGTGATGGAGAATTCCACGGGTATGTTTCCATTTTGATTCTTGTCTTGTTGTTGATATCACATGGACATGTCTGCCGTCTGATATTCAGGGGCATGCGGCCGTGCGGCGGGTTGATTACCGATATATGGTTATGCGCAACATGGGCGTGTCTACCGTCACGCGATGATTCGGGGCATGTGGCCGTGCGGCGGGTTGACCACCCAATATATTGTTATTGAGGTTACATGGGCATGTCTACACCGTCAAGATGTCCGGGGCGTGTGGTCATGCGGCCTTGTTATTGTTGCATCATGGACATGTCTACAGAAGCGATATTTCGGGGCATGCGGCCATGATGCGAACATGATGGATGTATGGGCGTGAGACCCGTAGTTATATTTGAGTGGTGACTTTGAGGCGTGAGTCCACGACTTGTATTTTATGTTGCGTCTTGTATTTTGGTTATCATACATGTCTCACCTTTTTAAGCTATTATGATTTCGTTCTGATATTGTGATTTCACATACTTGGTACTGTTGTCTTGACCTCCTTGAAGTGCGTTAAATGTCGCGGTAGAGTACATCGATCGTGGATCCTCGCTCTTAGGATCTCGGTTCAGCGTTTTAGGAAGCTCGTTTCTCGGAGGCTTATCTTTTAGTATGTGTTCCACGAGTTGTAGGTTCTTGTACATTCGGGGATATGGCGGGGCCCTGTCCGTCACGATCATTGTAAATCTTAAGTGCAGCCATTGTTGTGGCGAGGTTGTAAAAGGATTAAAGCTGTTCGGGTTTTATGTATATACTTGAAGGCAAGCTGTTTTGGTTGCTTTGTTTATTTATTATATCTCTTGTTTCATGATTCATGTTTTATTTTCATTTGGTTTTCTCGATGTTGTATCACTAGGGTGCCGGGGTAAGGCACCCGATGGGCCGAGGTTGGGGTGTTACAAAGTGGTATCGAGCGATTAGTCTCGGAAAGTGTCTACCGTGTCTAGTAGAGTCTTGATTATCGGTGTGTTGTGCGCACGTCTATAATCGAGGAGGCTATAGGACATTTAGGATTAGTTTCCATTCTTCTCATTACGAGATCGTGCCTTAGTTGTGTTGTAAGTTGGACCCTACGGCGTGTTTCGTTTTTACGATTATGCCTCTGCGAAAAGCAACGGGGCCCAGAGAAGGGCAAGGCGGCGGAGGCGCTAGTGGGATTGAAGAATGCGAGGCGCGAGCGTCGATACTGAGTAGTGCTTGAGCGAGTTTTGCGGCGCCGCCCGGCCTGTGAGTTTAAGCGCGGCGGTGGCTGCTGAGACTCTGATGCTGAGCCTCAGGTCCAGCGATGCAGGCGGGAGATGGTCCTGAGAGATGGCCCGATTATTGGCGAGTTGTGGCGAATATGAGATAAGTGGGCCGGCGATTCGATTCAGCGGCATTGTAGTGCGCCGAGGCGACAGTTTGAGGCTACAGGATTTCCTTAGTTGTAGCCCGCTTTGAGTTTCTGGTCGGCGGAGGATGATCGCGAGTTCATCCGTCGATTCTGAAGGATCGTGCGGGTGATCGAGGCTTGAGTGATGCGTGACATTTAGTTCGCATCGGTGCGTGATACGCGATCGATTGGTTTGATCGTGGGAGCTTTCGGGAGAGCATGCGGCTTCCGGTCGTTTGGGGCGAGTTTTGGGGCGCTGCAGCGCATTTCTTGCCTCGCAAATGAGGAGGGCTCGGTAACAATTTTTGATGTTGGCGAAGCGAGCGTCTGATTCGAGTACAATGTGGAGTTAGACTTCATTGGCGGTATGTTCCGCATTAGTAGCTAGTATGGAGGATCGAGTGCGCGGATATGTTACGAGGGCTCGATGATTACCTAGCGAGTTGTTGGTGTTTCTCTTGATCGGGCATGGGCATTGCCGCGTTCGAGCTCATACGCAGAGTGCGAGGCGCGCGGTCAGCGGGTGGACGGCTTTGAGAAGAAGGCCAAGGCAGTGGATATTTTGGCGACTTCGGCGAACCGCCTCGGCCAGGAACTAGTTATGTACCTCCGCCATTGCGAGTGGTCCTCCGCGACGCCGGGACCGCAGGATATTGAGGCGGTCGGGGCTCCCGAGTTTGAGATGTTGAGAGTAGGGGTGTTGGCGGATCTGATCACCCTACCGGTGTGGTCGATGTAGTAGACCGCATTTGGAGAAGTGTCGTAGTACGAGGAGCTTGTTATTCTTGCGGCCAGCGGGGCCATATGGCGGCTGTCAGGCCGGAGTATGCGGTAGGATAACCTGAGACTACTAGGCGATTGCGGGCCCACGGTAAGTCGCGGTGGAAGTTCGATTTTAGCGGTCCTTGAACCGCCTAGTTTGAGTATATCCTTAACCTACAGAGTTTTGTGTGTATTGATGTTGTTGATGTGTTTAATGATATGTTTGGATAGCTTTGTGCTAAAATGTGATTTAGAAACACAGTTAGTGAAAAGGGTAAGTCTGGTAGTGTGAAATGGAAGTGGTAGCTTTCATGACTGTAGAAATAAGATTGTTGGATCGAAACTAGAGAGTTGGCGCTACGATGGGTCGGGTTGGGGCCATGTTGCGGGCCAACCAGCGTCCGTTACGAGGAAGGTCAGCTCGGGTGGTCCCGCCAGGTGGCAGGGTCACGAGGGTGCTAGGCCCAAGTTTAGATGACCATCGTATGAGTTCGTGGATACGTTCGACCAGAATCAGTTCGTGAAGGCCGGGAATGGCCTTAGGGGAAATCGAGATTAGTGAGATGACCAAGTTTGAGGTAGTGACTCGAGGTTGGAAACGAAGCGTTGACGGAAGTGTGAGTACGGATACTAGAAAGAGTTTGAGTGTTGAGAAGTGGTGCAAGAAGATAGGGGAAAAGTGAAGCGTGTATGATCGTTTCTTTTGTGAAATGAAGGTGTGAAGGGTGTATATTTTAGACCTCGGGTAAGGGGTTTTTGTGATGATTAGAGGTATTTCCTCGTTGACTTGGGTTTAAGTATTGGTGCGTTTGTTATTTTTATGGCCAGGTGTGGCATGATCGTTTTCGTGCGTATAGCAGTGAAGGCTATTACTAGCGCATGTTTGTGTTGAGACTTGAGAAGGAACATTGGACGAATGTTTCTAAGAGGAGAATGTTATACCGTTTTTCGAGTATGTATGTATGGGCGTGCGTGAAATTTGAGCCTTAAGATAGGCATTGGATTCGAAATTTGGGCGCAAGTGCCGATTAAGTCGTTTTTACGGCGAAAGCGTTTCCCGACTTACGTTGGAAAATTAGGCTATGTCATTTAGTATTTTTGCGGATTTTTCGAGCGGCGGAACATTTTTGGACCAGCGGGAGGTGACACTTGTCACCTCGTTGACGGCAAAGAGGAGGCTTGGCCTTGGCGGATTGGTTCGTGGTTTTGTGCCTTGTTTTGTGGCTTGTTTTGTGCCATGTTTTGTGGAGTAGGGGTTAGGGTGCACTTGGCTTGATCTTGGCCTTACACTTGCTATACACTTGGAAGGATCTTGGCCATTGGTTGGCTTTTGGTTTTGCTATAAATACCCCTCTAATGCAAGAGTTATTCTTCATCCACACTTGTGAAATTCCAAGAAAATACTCTCCTCCTCTTGTGAGCAACTCGTCCGCCACACTACCCCTGAGTGAGCCTTGGCCGAGAGGCCGCCCTCCCCTTTGTGGTGCCTTGGCGTAGGGTACCCCTAGCCTAGTTGTTTCGTATAATACCCTTTGTTGTGGTATAGAAATACTCTCTAATATTGTTATAATGTCCAAATACCTTGCCCAAATACCTTGTAGTATTCCAGGTTACACTTATACAAAGCCGGAAAATACGATTATACTTCCTTTAGCCACAAAAACGAAACCCTAAGGAAATCTTCACCCGTTGTTGAAGTTGTAAGTAGAAGTTGGTTAGAACTTCTAAGGGTTGTTTGGGCGCTTCGGAGTAGGAGCTAAGCGTTGCTCGGGATCGACTTTATACTTGGATAATTTTGGGCTTATCGAGGTAAACACTATCGTCCTTCATTGTAATTGGAAATTACATGTTTGAATATATAGTTGAAGTATACTATATATAGAACTATACTTAATCTTGTGTGCAATGTCTTTTGACTTAAGCTGAAGAATTAAGAAGCGAATCTGACTGTAATTACATAGGACTATATTACATGAGACTTGTGTAGTATTGCTGTAGTAGAATTGTACACGTCAGGTTAGGCGTGTAAAACCCACACGGTTGGCTTAGTAGCCGCCTCGATAGAGAAGGAGATTTGCGGCGTGGCGGGGAGGTGCCGCCGAATTTTACGTAGATTATGGAGCGTTGAGATCTAGATGTTAATAAGCGCCTTGTGGCCTTATAGGTTGAAGTACTACGTGTGGAGTGATCCAGGCTTAAGGAGTAGCCGGTTTGAGGTACTTGGGCGTTTTGCTATTAGTCGACAATCGTCGCGAGGTATGTGAACCTCTTCCTATCTCTTCTAGCATGATATGTGTGAACTATGTAAATGCGGTGGGCGTCGTGTGTTAAGCGTGTTTGATTGTTCTTAAAACATAAAGTGTTATAACGGCTTTATGGGAAGTTGGTTATAACGACTTTATGTAGGTAAGAAAATACTTTGTGGTTTTAAAAAGGTAATCGTGAGAATTATAAGCGGCTTGTTATAATAAAGGACTTGATGTATTTCAAAAGATTTATAAATCGTTTTGAAGGAGAGTAACACTTGGTTTTAAAAGGTTTTAAAAAGAGTTATACTAAGCTTTATGGGGAGTTAGGTATAATGTCTTAAGAGAGGTAAAGAAAATGGTTTCTTGATGTTAGAAGTTAAGAGACTTGATCTTATAAGATAAGAGACTTAACTTATTTGTTCTAATGTGAATGTTTGTGTGAAACCTCATTCATGAGTAATGAAGTACTTGGTGTTATTTAAAGGGATAATGTTTCTTGATTTGAAATCGAATGTGTATCGACAGGACCACCGCGGCGTTAATAAAGGAAAATGTATTGAATAATGATGAATTGTATTAAAACCGGTAGAAACCTCCATCTGCATAGAAACTAAGATGAGACAAAATGATATACATTTTCTAGATCATAGTCATTAATAAGAATGTTGTAAACAAGAATAACCTACTCTCACGTGAGACATATATTACTCAATTGTTCTAAAAAGGAATCAAGTGATTAAGTTTGGGAACTATGAAACCATTTGAAAATGAGAAGCTTGAGTAATTGAAACTAGGCAAACTGGAACTTAGGAAAAGAATGTTGTTACTTGATTTTTGAAAAGGAATGTGGGTTGGTCATTCTAATACTACGGGTATCGGGTGACTTTTATAAAAGTAATGGATCTCTTTTAAAAGAACTTAACGTATGTAGTACTTTGGGGTTAAAAACCCGGACTTTGGTATAAATGGAAGTACTTTGAGTTGTTGTGAAACTTGCCTATGCTTGTTGTTGTGAAACTTGCCTATGCTTGTTGTTGTGAAACTTGCCTATGCTTGTGATGATAGCCTTTGTTGTACAAGTGTGGTATTTCTGTGTTACCGCGTCTCTCGATAGAGGGCCGGTTGACTTGTTGAGAACTTACTGGGACGTGCTGGCAGTGATGGAGAATTCCACGGGTATGTTTCCATTTTGATTACTGTCTTGTTGTTGATATCACATGGACATGTCTACACCGTCGCGATTAGGCATGCGGCCGTGCGGCGGGTTGATTACCCGATATATGGTTATGCGCAACATGGGCGTGTCTACACCGATGCGATTCGGGGCATGTGGCCATGCGGCGGTTGACAACCCAAGTATATTGTTATTGAGGTTACATGGGCATGTCTACACCGTCACGATTCCGGTACGTGGCGTGCGGCGCTTGTTATTATTGTTGCATCATGGACATGTCTACACCGAGGCGATTCCGGGCATGCGGCCGTGATGCGAACATGATGGATGTATGGGCGTGAGACCCGTAGTTATATTTGAGTGGTGACTTTGGCGTGAGTCCACGACTTGGCTTTTATGTTGCGTCTTGTATTTTGGTTATCATACATGTCTCACGCTTTTAAGCTATTATGATTTCGTTCTGATGTTGTGATTTCACATACTTGGTACTGTTATCTTGACCTCGCCGGGGCTGCGTTCATGCCGCAGGTAGAGGTACATCGGTCGTGGATCCTCGCTCTTAGGATCTCAGTTCAGCGTTTGGGAAGCTCCGTTTCTCCGGAGGCTTATCTTTTGGTATGTGTTCCCTGAGTTGTAGGTTCTTGTACATTCAGGGGTATGGCGGGGCCCTCAAATCCCGATCATTGTAAATCTTAAGTGCATAGAAGCTGTGGCGGGGTTGTAAAAGGATTAAAGCTGTCGGGTTTTATGTATATCTTGAAGGCAAGCTGTTTTGGTTGGCACATTTATTTATTATATCTCTTGTTTCATGATTCATGTTTTATTTTCCGCTGGTTTTCTCTGATGTTGTATCACTAGGGTGCCCGGGGTAAGGCACCAGTAACGGGCCCGGGTTCGGGGTGTTACATAGATCCACATCCTTAGGATCTCTTTGCTTTGGTGTCAGGAGCTCCATCTTCTCCGGAGGCTCGACTTTTTGGGTATGATCTCCCTGTTGTTGTATATAGTTTTGTACATTCAGGGTATGGTGGACTGTCCCATCGCCATAGTTGTTTATCTTCTTAGAGTGCGTAGTCCTATTGTACAGTTGGGATGTAACTGCAAAAACTTGGGTTATATATATATGCCGAAAGGCAAGCTTTTCTTCAGATAAACTGTGTCTCATTTTACAACTGTTTCATGTATTGTTTTTATATTCCGCTGATTACTCTGATGTATGACTACTTGGGTGCCCGGGTAAGGCACCAGTCACGGGCCCCGGAATGGGTCGTGACAAGTACAACAGGTACCGAGTATGGAACAGAAATAAGGAACTGTAACCAAATCATAACTGTATAAAAGAATAACAGGGGCAAGTATAAAAATGAAATACCAGATCCTACCGTGCCATTTTAACTCCTGAAATCAATCGTACATTAACCGTTCTTTTCCTTATTTTACTAAGAATTAATCATCATATTCTTACATACATACTTAAGAATTCAATCAAGTTTTTCACATAACTTACATATCTTACATAACATAATCCGGCCCTTTATGGAGGGACTTCTTATTTTGATTATCCATACGTGATAACGTAATCCGGCCCATTTGCGGGACACGGTGTACTGATGAATCATGTAGCATAATCCGGCCCGCCTGTGGGGCTCGGTGTACTGTGGAATCATGTAGCATAATCCGGCCCGCTTGTGGAGCTCGGTGTACTGTGGAATCATGTAGCATAATCCGGCCCGCCTGTGGAGCTCGGTGTAAGATGACGTAACCCGGCCTATGTGGAGGCTCGGGGTAATATGGCGTAATCCGGCCTATGTGTAGGCTCGGAGTAATATGGCATAATCCGGCCTATGTGTAGGCTCGGTGTATCTCATAACGTAATCCGGCCTATTTGTAGGATCGGTGTATTTCATAACATAATCCGGCCTATTTGTAGGCTCGGTGTGATTTTCCTTACATAACATTTTTAAACCATCTTTTCACTTCTTCTTAAGTCGTCATAACAACTTTCCATAAAGCTATTATTACAACCTTTCATTTTAGAGAACTTAGGACACTTTTATTCTTACAACATTAGGGAAACTAGGCCCAAAAATACTACGTACATATATACTTAAAAAGAATCATAAAACTCCTTCTCTTTAAATCAATAAACGTATACTTTTAAAACTCAAGTCACATACTCTTTCAAAATCAAGCCTCTTAACTTTAGAAATAAATCAAGTAACCCATATCTTGAAAAATAAAGTCTCCTAACTTGTAAAATAAAGTTTCATAATCCTTTAAAGAAAATCAAAGTTCATAGTCTTAAAACTTCATAACATACATTTTTTAATGTCCATTTACTTACACTTATAAAATCATGTCATCTACACTTTAGAAATCAAGTCCCATAATCTTGAAAAATAAAGTTTCATACACTTCCAAAACCAAGTAGCTTATTCTCTTTAAAATCATATAACTTCCACTTTTTAAAATCAACCTTCTTTTCACATATAAATTCAACTTACTTACTTCAAATAAAACAAGGTACAAAGCTTTAAATCAAATCTCATAACTTCCTAACCATTCTTACCAACATCTCCCATAAGACTTGGTAAGGACTTAGGATAATTTAGACATACTTTTAACTTAGAATCAACAACTTGGATACTTCTTAACTTCTAAGAGTAGAAGGAATCATGAAATACTATCACATGGCTATTTCATACGTAGTGTTATACCCCGTAGTTCTAGGGTATGTATGCGAGGACGTACGTACGAGAATACGACAGGAAGATTGGAAAGGAAGAAAGAGGCGATTTTCCCACGGAAAAGTTTCCGGTTTTTGTGAAGGAAAAAGGTTCGTTAATGGGAATTGGATTCCCAGATTTGGTATTCGGACTTCCTGGAATATTAGAGAATTATGGAATTTTATTTTCGAAAATGGTCACGTGGGGCCACGGGAGAAATTTACTTTTGTGGGGCCCACTTTGTTTTGAGATTTTGGCCATTATGGATATTTTGAAGATGTTTTATTTTGGGCCAATAGGAGGGTGACACGTGTCACCCCGCCTAGTGGCTCGTAGAATGGCATTTGTGCACAACACGGTTAGAGTCGTTTTTTAAACGTTTTTCATAACTTGCGAGGGAAAATTCGGCTATGTCTTTTCTTATTTTTGGATTTTCCGAGAGGCGAACATTTTGGACCAACGAGGCGGCACTTGGCACCTCTCATTGGAGCAAGGTGGGCGCCGCGGGCGATTTGGGAAGGCAAGTGGGAGATATTTTTGGTAGATATTTTGTGTGCAAGTTGGCTAGGTACACATGGGTGAATCTTGGCCCTACACTTGCCTAACACTTGGTGTAATCTTGGCCATTGGTTGGCTTTCACTTGACTATAAATACCCCTTTGAAGACTAATTCATTCACAAAATTGCCTAAGTCTTGAAAGCTTCTTCCTTCCCTTAGTGTAGTGTCTTGGCCGAGAGCCCCTCTCCCCTTGGCCGAGAGTCCCCTAGTGGGGTGGGTAGAGGTAGACACCCACTCCTAGAGTTGCTAGTAGTGGAGTACCACTGCCTAGGTTGTTTTAGTATAATACCCACTTGTTGTGGTATAGAAATACTCTCAGTATTGTTATAATGCCCAAATTACCTTAGTAGTATACCTTGTTGTATTCTAAGGTTACACTTATACAAAAGCCAGAAAATGCTATTATACTTCCCAGTCCTGGCAAAACCAAACACAGGAAAATCTCCATAGTCAGTTTGGAGTATTGTGAAGAAGTTGGTTAGAACTTCTAAGGGTGGTTTAGAGCGGTTGGAGCGCTCGGAGTTGGAGCTAAGCGATTGCCGGATCGACTTTATACTTGGATAATTATGGGCTTAGCGAGGTAAATATCTTGTCCCCTATTGTAATTGGATATTACATGTTGTAGGAAATTATAGTTGAAGTATACTATATATATATAAGCGAACATAGCTTGTGGCAATGTCCTTGGACTTAAGCTCAAGAATCGAAGCTTTTTACATAGGGTCAGACATGAGACTTGTGTAGTAGTCTTGTGGAGTAGAATTGTACCCGTCGGGTTAGATGTATAACCCCTGGTTGGCTTGATGGCGGCCAGATAGAGAGAGGAGATTTACGTTGTTGCGGGAGGTGTCGAATTTCGGTAGAATGTTCTACGATAAGATCTAGATGTTAATAAGCGCCTTGTGGCCTTATAGGTTGAAGTACTACGTGTGGCGTTCTACTTGGCAGGAGTAGCCGGCGGCTTGAGGTACTGAGCATTTTGCTATTAGTCGATAATCGTCGCGAGGTATGTGAACCTCTTCCTATCTCTTCTAGCATGATATGTGTGAACTATGTAGTGCGGTGAGCGTCATGTGCTAAATGTATTCGATGGGTTTAAACATAAAGTGTTATAGCGGCTTTATGGGAAGTTGGTTATAACGACTTTATGTAGATAAGAAAACACTTTGTGGTTGTTAAAAGGTAAATGATTTGTTTATAAGCGGCGATGTGTGATTATAAAGAACTTGAAGTATTTCAAAAGATTTACGAAATCGTTTTGAAAGAGAAGTAATACTTGGTTTTGAGAACTTAAGAGTTATACTAGCTTTATGGGAAGTTAGGTATAACGGCTTAAGAACGTTTTCTTGATTTTGGAAATCGGGATGTGTATCGACAAACCATTGCGGCGTTAATAAAAGGAAATGTTTTGAATAATTAAGTATTATTAAAACGAGAAACTTCCATCTGCGTAGAAGCTAAGATGAGACAAAATGATATTTCTAGATCATGGTCTTTGTAATAAGATTGTTATAAACAAGAATATCCTACTCACATATAAGGCTTATGTTTCTCCGATTGTTTAAAAGAGAATTATATTCTTAAATGAATAAAGCTATGAACTAACCCTTTCTAAAATAAGAAACGTGAACATTTGAAATTAGGCAAACTTGGGCGTTTGGAAAATAATGTTGTTACTTGATTTTACAAAGGTGAGAGTTTTAGTTTTCTTAAAAGGCGATACTCTATTTTATACTACGTATTGCGTGACTTATGTGAAAGAAGCAGATCTTTTTAAGATTTTAATGTGTGAAGTACTTTGGGGATAGATGCGAACTTGTTAGTAGAAAGTACCTTGTGTGAATAACTTGATTGTATTGGTTTGTGATAGCCTTGTAATACTTTCTTGTTGCTTTGATAAGTAAGCGTGTTAGGATGCTACGTGTGTTAGTATCTTGTGATGTTTGTGTAAGGGTTTCCTTGATTGTGCTTATTAACTATCGATCGTTATGATAGTATTGTGGCATTCATCTCTTGAGATGATTAGGGGTTAGCGCCTCCGTCGCGGGTAGACTCGGTGATGCAGGACCGTGATTCGAGAATACCTCATGCGGGTCCTGGGGGCCTATGCGGAGCTACGAGAGTTCCAGGTTAGTGTACGTCCTTTATGGGCATGCGGTCCTTGTGGCCATGCAGACTGCGAAGTCCAGGACGATGCCGGGGAGTAGCTACCCTCGATGCGGGAATACCTCATGCGGGCGATGAGATTGGCCTATCGCGGAGTCTGGAAGTTCGAGGACTAGACGCGCACATTAGATCTCTGCGGGCAAGTGGCGGCTTTGATCATGTGGCGATGCAGGCAGATCTTATGATCGATTTATGACCTTGTTGATGCGTAGGTGTTAGTAGTCGGCTATGCCTTCGCATTTACCTGCAGTTTTATTAGGACACGTGGGACACGTGTTCATGTGTATTCCTTGGTGCTTGTATATCATAAAGCTGGCGGTGAGGAAGGTATTCCACGCACGATTGATGTTGTGGGCGTGAGACCCGTTGTTAAATTGAGTGATGACTTGAGGTGTGAGTCACGACTTGACATGGCCGCTTATTTATGGTGTCTGTAGTTTGGTTATCATACGTGTCTCTGCTTTGTATAGACTACTATGATTTCATTTACGATATTTATTTTTAGTTTCACATACTGGTACTGTTGTCTTGACCTCCTTGAGTGCGTTCATGCAGCGAGTTGAGGTACATCGATCGTTGATCCTAGCTCTCGGTCGTCATTCGGCGTTTGGGAAGCTCCGTTTCTCGGAGGCTTATCGGTGGTATAGTCCTGCGTAGTAAGTGTTTACATTCGGGGGTTTGGCGGCCCCGTCGCCATTGTGCTCGTATCATTCTTAGAGGTGCGTGGCAATGCTTGTAGGCGGGGTTGGTAAAAAGGATTAAGGTTCATTTGTAAAAGAGTTGATGGTTATATATATGCGAAAGGCAAGTTTCCTGATTATTGTTTTATATTTACGTTATCTCATGTTGTTGTTTTATGTTATTGATTACTCGATGTTGTGTCACTAGGGTGCAGGGTAGGCACGATCCACGCCCGATTTGGTCGTGACAAAAGTGGTATCGAGCGATTAATCCTCGGAAAGTGTCTACGCATCAGTATCGATGAGAGTCTTGATTATCGGGTGTTGCGCACCACACCAATAATCGTGAGGCTATAGGATATTTAGGATTGGTTTCTATTCTTCTCACTCGAGATCGTGCCTTAGAGGCGTGTTGTAAGTTGGACCCTACGGCGAAATTATTTCCACTTATCGTTATGCCTCGCGTAGTGGCAACCCGCCCAGAGGGCAAAGCGGCCAGGAGGCTGCGAGTAGAGTTCGAGGGTGGCGAGGCACGGCCAAATCATTACCTAGGGTAGTGCTTCGTTCGGGATTTCTGCGGCGTCACTAGCGAGTTTAAGCATGGCGGCGGCAGTTCCTCTGCGGCCATGATATGTGAACCTTCGCCCACGGCGAAGCGAGAATATAGATTGCAAGAGACAACGCGTTACTAGCTATGGATTTGGCTACAGAGTATACCGATGTATCGCAAGTCTTGATGACTACCTAAGAGAAGGTTGTGCAAGAGTAATCCTTGATTAGGCTTGAGCATGGCACGTATGCGGGCTTATGCGCAGCGGCAGGAAGCGTAGAGATCGACGGGTTAACCAAGGGCGAAGAGGGCGAGTGCAAGGTCCCGGTAACTTTCAAGGTGAGTATACCTTAAGTGCTATGTTACGATAGCGGTGTTAGTTGTGATTAGAAATCATGGTGGGTTAGCCGAGTAAGATTTTGGAGGATAGAGAAAGTGTGAGCCTTAGAGCTTTATACGTAAAGACCTTAGAGGTAAGGCCGTCTCGGTAGAGGCGTATGTTTATGTTTGACCACTTATAGGAGTGCATAGTGCACGTGAGTGTGTTTGGGATAAGTCCTATGTAGTATGAAATGAAAGAGGGTAGTTGAGCTAAGAAGACCGCTAGGTTTTCGTAACGTGTTTAGTAAGATTGTTCCTTCGGGAGATGGTATTTTCGCGCCTAGGGTCGGGTTGAGGCTACGTGCGGTCAACCAGCGTAGGTTTGGTGGTGGGTCAGTTTGTGGTGGTCCTCTTTGTATTAGGGTCATGAGGGTGTTAGGCCCGTGTTTAGTTAGCGACGTGCAAGTTCGTGGATGCGTTCGACGGTGGTCGGGCGATGGGGCGACCTATCGTGTTCTTCGGTCGAAGTCGTTCCTCGGATGTTGATGTTATACGAAAAGGTTGTGAGGTTGCACGGGTGCCTACCTTCACCTTATGACGGACAGTGGAGCCAGTGGTACGGCTGTTTCTCTTCTCGAGTTTGTACGAGCGGGGCTAGGAACTCGGTGAGCCTCGTATCGCATTCGCCACCGGGCGGTGTTTTGATTTCGAGGTGGCTGTGAGATCGTTGTCTCCTGGTTGAAGTGTTTAAGCTACCATTTCGGTGTTCGGATGTCGTCTTGTGGCGCCTTGTAGGCGAAATGCAAGTTGCTTGGTCGATTGGTTCGATGTTGGCGGGGTTCGAATAGTTGGTTGAGCTTGTTCGCAGACCGTGGATAGTGAAGCTTGTCTAGAAAGAAGTTACGGCGGCTTCGGAGAATCGTGCGGATAATCGGCGACGCCAGAGTTGAGTTGGCGGTCGGTCTTCTTGAAAGTACCACCGGACGGTGTGACGAGTTTTGAAGCGAAGGAACTTAGCGAGTTACTTTGGGCCTTTGTGAGTTCATGTGAAGAATAGGCGGGTTGCCTATATGTTAGCATTTGCCGTCCGACTTAGGAGGAAGGACGTCGGTCTTCGTATTGTTATGATCGGAAAGTATCGGAGATCCATCCAGTGTTCCAGTTAATGATGACCACGTTAGAATAGTAACCCGAGTTTTGGAAGCGGCCGTGTCGAGAATGTGGTAAGAGTTCGAGTGTACGAGATCCTCGGGATCATGGCGACCGTACCATTTGTTGGTCGTCGGAGCAAGGCTCGCGACAAAGTGACAAAAGTGGTATCGTTGACTAAGGAAGTATATTTTGACCGGGAAGAGGTATTTGTGGTGATGTAGAGGTGTTTCCTCGTGGACTTAGATGTAAGTTTTGCGAGTGTTTCCATGGCGGTATGGCGAGTTGTTCTCGTAAGTATAGTAGTGAAGACTATACTGGCGCACGTTTGTTTTGAGACTTAGAAGGAACATTCGGGGCGAATGTTTCTAAGGAGGGGAGAATGTTATACCCGTAGTTCTAGGGTATGTATGCGAGGGCGTGCGTGCGAGAATCTGACGGAAGATTGGAAAGGAAGAAAGAGGCGATTTTCCCACGGAAAAGTTTCCGGTTTTGTGAAGGAAAAAGGTTCGTTAATGGGAATTGGATTCCCGATTTGGTATTCGGACTTCTGGAATATTAGAGAATTATGGAATTTTATTTTCGAAAATGGTCACGTGGGGCCACGGGAGAAATTCTGTTTTGTGGGGCCCACTTTGTTTTGAGATTTTGGCCATTATGGATATTTTCGAAGATGTTTTATTTTGGGCGAATAGGAGGGTGACACGTGTCACCGCCTAGGTGGCTTGCCGAATGGCATTTGTGCACAACACGGTTAGAGTCGTTTTTAAACGCGTTTTCATAACTTGCGAGGAAAATTCCGGCTATGTCTTTTCTTATTTTTGCGGATTTTTCCGAGAGGCGAACATTTTGGACCAACGAGAGGCGACACTTGGCACCTCTCATTGGTGCAAGGTGGGCGGCCGCGGGCGATTTGGGAAGGCAAGTGGGAGATATTTTTGGTAGATATTTTGTGTGCAAGTTGGCTAGGTACACATGGGTGAATCTTGGCCCTACACTTGCCTAACACTTGGTGTAATCTTGGCCATTGGTTGGCTTTCACTTGACCTATAAATACCCACCCCTTTGAAGACTAATTCATTCACAAAATTGCCTAAGTCTTGAAAGCTTCTTCCTTCCCCCTTAGTGTAGTGTCTTGGCCGAGAGCCCCTCTCTCCCCCCTTGGCCGAGAGTCCCCCCCCCTAGTGGGGTAGGCCGAGGGGTAGACACCCCCCCTCCTAGAGTTGCTAGCCGTGGGGTACCCCCCCCCTAGCCTAGGTTGTTTTCGTATAATACCCCTTGTTGTGGTATAGAAATACTCTCCAAGTATTGTTATAATGCCCAAATTACCTTAGCCGTATACCTTGTTGTATTCTAAGGTTACACTTATACAAAAGCCCAGAAAATACTATTATACTTCCCGTCAGTCACAAAACCGAAACCCTAGGAAAATCTCCATAGTCCGTTTGGAGTATTGTGAAGAAGTTGGTTAGAACTTCTAAGGGTGGTTTAGAGCGGTGTGGAGCGCTCGGCGTTTGAGCTAAACGATTGCCCAGGATCGACTTTATACTTGGATAATTATGGGCTTAGCGAGGTAAATATCTTGTCCCCCTATTGTAATTGGATATTACATGTTGTAGGAAATTATAGTTGAAGTATACTATATATATATAACTGAACATAGCTTGTGGCAATGTCCTTGGACTTAAGCCCAAGAAGCGACTGTTTTTACATAGGGTCAGACATGAGACTTGTGTAGTAATCTTGTGGAGTAGAATTGTACCCGTCGGGTTAGATGTATAACCCCTGGTTGGCTTGATAGCCGCCCGATAGAGGAGGAGATTTACTGTTGCGGGGAAGTCGAATTTTCGGTGAGAATGTTCTACGATAAGATCTAGATGTTAATAAAGCGCGTGGCCTTATAGGTTGAAGTACTACGTGTGGCGCGTTCTACTTGGCTTAAGGAGTAGCCGACGGCTTGAGGTACTCGAGCATTTTGCTATTAGTCGATAATCGTCGCGAGGTATGTGAACCTCTTCCTATCTCTTACAGCATGATATGTGTGAACTATGTAGTGCGGTGAGCGACATGTGCTAAATGTATTCGATGGGTTTAAAACATAAAGTGTTAGAACGGATTTATGGGAAGTTGGTTATACCAGCTTTATTTAGATAAGAAAACTCTTTGTGGTTGTTAAAAGGTAAATTATTTTTTTATAACTGGATTTATGTGTGATTATAAAGAATATGAAGTATTTCAAAAGATTTCTGAAATCGTTTTGAAAGAGAAGTAATACTTGGTTTTGAGAACTTAAGAGTTATACTAGCTTTATGGGAAGTTAGGTATAACGGCTTAAACGTTTTCTTGATTTTGGAAATCGGGATGTGTATCGACAAACCAACTGCGGCGTTAATAAAAGGAAATGTTTTGAATAATTAAGTATTATTAAAACCGTGAGAAACTTCCATCTGCATGAAGCTAAGATGAGACAAAATGATATTTCCTAGATCATGGTCATTGTAATAAGATTGTTATCAACAAGAATATCCTACTCACATATAAGGCTTATGTTTCTCCGATTGTTTAAAAGAGAATTATATTCTTAAATGAATAATGCTATGAACTACGAACACTTTCTAAAATAAGAAACGTGAACATTTGAAATTAGGCATACTTGGACGTTTTGAATATAATGTTGTTACTTGATTTTACTAATGTGAGTGTTTTGGTTTTATTAAAAGGACAGTCACTCTATTTTATACTACTTGTTTTGGGTTAGTTATGTGAAATATACAGATCTTTTTTTAAGATTTTAATGTGTGAAGTACTTTGGGGATAGATGCGAACTTGTTAGTAGAAAGTACTGTGTGAATAACTTGATTGTATTGGTTTGTGATAGCCTTGTAATACTTTCTTGTTGCTTTGATAAGTAAACGTGTTAGGATGCTACGTGTGTTAGTATCTTGTGATGTTTGTGTAAGGGGTTTCTTGATTGTGCTTATTAACTATCGGTCGTTATGATAGTATTGTGGCATTCATCTCTTGAGATGATTAGGGGTTAAGCCGCCTCCGACGCGGGTAGACTCAGTGATGCAGGACCATGATTCGAGAATACCTCATGCGGGTCCGGGGCCTATGCGAGCTACGAGTTCCGTGTTAGTGTGCGTCCTTTATGGGCATGCGCGTCTCAGGGCTACGCGACTCGAAAGTCGGGGCGACGCCGGAGTAGCTACCGATGCGGGAATACCTCACGCGGCCGATGAGATTGGCCTATGCGAGTCTGCGGAAGTTCGAGGACTAGACGCGCACATTAGATATCGCGGCAAGTGGTCGGCTTTGATCATGTGACAGTGCAGACAGATCTTATGATACGATTTATGACCTTGTTAGTGCGTAGGTGTTAGTAGTCGGCTATGCCTTCACTTACCCCATGCAGTTTTATTAGGACACAGTGGGACCCGGTGTTCATGTGTATTCCTTGGTGCTTGTATATCATAAACCGCCGGCGGTGAGGAAGGTATTCCACGCACGATTGATGTTGTGGGCGTGAGACCCATTGTTAAATTGAGTGATGACTTGAGGTGTGAGTCCTCGACTTGATACGATCGCTTATTTATGGTATCTGTAGTTTGGTTATCATACATGTCTCTGCTGTATAGACTACTATGATTTCATTTACGATTTATTTTTAGTTTCACATACTCGGTACTGTTATCGACCTCCTTCGGGGCTGCGTTCATGCGCGCAGTTGAGGTACATCGATCGTTGATCCTAGCTCGTGGTCACGTCAATGCGTTTGGGAAGCTCCGTTTCTCGAGGCTTATCGGTGGTATAGTCCTGGTCGTAGTAAGTGTTTACATTCGTGGGTTTGGCGGGGCCCATCCCGCCATTGTGGTCGTATCATTCTTAAGGTCCGTGAGTAATGCTTGTGGGCGGGGTTGGTAAAAAGGATTGCCGCTCATTTGTAAAAGAGTTGATGGTTATATATATGCCGAAAGGCAAGTTTTCACAGATTATTGTTTTATATTTATGTTATCTCATGTTGTTGTTTTATGTTCCGCTGATTACTCTGATGTTGTGTCACTAGGGTGCCCGGGGTAAGGCACCAGTCACGGGCCCAGTTTCGGGTCGTGACACGTAGGATCATGCCAAAGAAAGAAGAGGTTCACATACCTCGCGACGATTAGCGACAAGTTGCAAAATGCTCCCAAGTACTTTATCCTTGCTAGCTTTTCCACCCTTCAAGTAGAATACTCTACTGGTAGTACTTCAACCTATATTAATCATAACATGTCTATCAACTCCTAGCTTTTTAACTTAGAATAATACTAAGTAAACGGTCTCTTATTCTACGGAAAATCGGGCAGCATCTCCTTTGTTTCTACATACTTTTCCACCTTTTTCAAGACCCGATAATCAATAACCAACATGCCACATTTAAGGCGCAACAATCCAACAATTCAAAGGGGATTACACGCCTTAATAGGACGTGTAAAATTTTGTCCCATTATAATACAAAACAATCCAATAACCTTAGGCAATATTCGGCAATATCAAGGACAACAACAACATCTATTTCTTTCCAATTCCTTTCCAATCCAAGTTCTTAGGTCTAACATGTTATATAGTCATAAAAAACTTTAAATAACTATAATCCTTTTGTTATACCCCGTATTTCCAGAGTATGTACGTGAGGACGTACGTAGAAAATTTGAACTTGTAATTAGGCTTGGCCGATTTGTGTTTGTGCACAACACCCGATTAGAGTCGTTTTTTTAAAGCGTTTCCTGACTTTCGTAGGGAATTTCCGGCTATGTCAATTTGTAATTTTGCGGATTTTTCCCAGAGGCGAAACATTTTGGACCAACAAGAGGCGACACTTGTCACCCTCTCATTGGGACACCTAGGCGATAAGGGGTTGGCGAATGGCCATTGGTTGGTCGAGGGTTGGTAGGATATTTTGGTGGTAGATGGATAAGGTGCACTTGGCAAGATCTTGGCCTACACTTGCTATGCACTTGGCTAGATCTTGGCCATTGGTTGGCCTTCACTGACCTATAAATACCCACCCTTTGAAGACTAATTCATCCACAAAATTGCCTAAGTCTTGAAAGCTTCTTCCTTCCCAGTGTAGTGTCTTGGCCGAGAGCCCTCTCTCCCCTTGGCCGAGAGTCCCCTAGTGGGGTAGGCGAGGGTAGACACCCCCTTGGGGTGCTAGCCGGGTACCCCTAGCCTAGTTGTTTTCGTATAATACCCCCCCCTCTTGGTAGAAATACTCTCAAAAGTATTGTTATAATGCCCAAATTATCTTGTAGTATTCTAAGGTTATACCTATACAAAGCCCAGTCGTACTATTATACTTCCCGTCAGTCACAAAACCGAAACCCTAAGGAAAATCTCCATAGTTAGTTGGAGTCATAAGTAGAAGTTGGTTAGAACTTAAGGGTTGTTTGGAGCGGGTTGGAGCACACGAGTATGAGCTAAACCTTGCTCAGGATCGACATTTAAACTCGGATAATTATGGGCTTATCGAGGTAAATATCTTGTCCCTCTATTGTAATTGGAAATTACATGATTGTTAGAATATATAGTTGAAGTATACTATATATTTAGAACTGAACGTAGTTATCGGCAATGTCTTTGGACTTAAGCTTTGAATAAGAAACCTTTTGAAAGAGTATCGAACTGTTTTTACATAGGATCAGACTGTAGACTTGTGTAGCTTTTACGTGGAGTAGAATTGTACCCGTCGGGTTAGATGTATAACCCCACTGGTTGGCTTGGTAGCGGCCGATAAAGGAGGAGATTTTACGCCATGTGGGGAGGTGCTGCCGAATTTTCTGTAGAATGTTCTACGAAGGGATCTAAATGTTAATAAGCGCCTTGTGGCCTTATAGGTTGAAGTACTACGTGTGGCGCGATCTACTTGGCTTAAGGAGTAGCCGACGGTTGGAAGTACTTGGAGCGTTTTGCTATTAGTCGATACTCGTCGCGAGGTATGTGAACCTCTTCCTATCTCTTCTAGCATGATATGTGTGAACTATGTAGTACGGTAGACGTACATGTGCTAAATGTATTTGATTGGTTTAAAACATAAAGTGTTATAACGGCTTTATGGGAAGTTGGTTATAACAGCTTTATGTTGGTAAGAAAATACTTGTGGTTTTTAAAAGGTAAGCGATCCGAACTATAAGCGCTTGTTATGTGTTAATAAAGAACTTGATGTATTTCAAAAGATTTTTGAATCATTTGAAAGAAGAAGTAATACTTGGTTTTGAAAACTTAAGAGTTATACTAGCTTTATGGGAAGTTAGGTAATAACGGCTTAAGAATGTTTCTTGATTTGGAAATCGAATGTGTATCGACAAACCATCGCGGCGTTAATAAAAGGAAATGTTTTGTGATTTAGTATTATTAAAATCGGAGAAACTTCCATCTGCATAGAAGCTAAGATGAGACAAAATGATGTTTCCTAGATCATGGTCTTTGTAATAAGATTGCTATAAACAAGAATATCCTACTCACATATAAGACTTATGTTTCATATAGTTTAAAGGAGAATTGTATTCTTAAATGAATAAGACTATGAACTACTGAAACCTTTCTAAAATAAGAAACGTGAACATTTGAAATTAGGCAAACTTGGACGTTTGGATAATAATGTTGTTACTTGATTTTACAAAGATAAGTGTTTTGATTCACTTCAAAAGATAATCACTCTATTTTCATATACTACGGGTATTGTGTGACTTTTGTGAAAGTAACGTATCTTTTAAAAAAAGTTAATGTATGAAGTACTTTGGGGATAGAAACCCGAACATGTTGACATATAGTAGAAAGTACCTTGTGTGTATAACTTGATTGTGTTGGTTTGTGATAGCCTTGTAATACCTTCGTGATGCTTTGATAAGTAATCATATTAGGACGCTACGTGTGTTAGTATACGTGACGTTGGTGTAAAGGGGTTTTCCTCGATTGTGCTTATGTTGTTTAAGCGATAAACCGTTATGTTGGTATTATACCACTCACCGTGTTTAGGGGTTAAGCCGCTCCGATGCGGGTAGACTCAGCGATGCAGGACCATGATTCGAGAATACCTATGCGGGTCACGGGGCCTATGCGCGAGCTACGAGAGTTCCGTGTTAGTGTGCGGCCTTTATGGTCATGCGGTCTATGTGGCTACGCGATGCGAGTCGGTGATGCCGGAGTAGCTACCCTCGATGCGGGTTATACCTCACGCGCCTATGAGGCGGCCTATGCGAGTCGCGGGGAGTTCGGGGCTAGACGCGCACATTTGATATTGCAGGCGGCGACCGCTTTGATCATGTGACGGCAGACAGATATCATGATACATTTTATGACCTTGTTAGAACTGTGGGTGTTAGTAGTCGGCTATGCCTTCGTACTTACCCCGTACTGTTTTAATTGGACACAGGTGGGACCTGGTGTTCATATGTATTCCTTGGTGCTTTTCTATCATTGCCGGCAGTGGCGGGAAGGTATTCCGGGCATGATTGATGTTGTGGGCGTGAGACCCATTGTTATATTGGAGTGATGACTTGAGGCGTGAGTCCACGACTTGATATGACCGCTTATTTGTTGTGAATCGTAGTTTGGTTATCATACATGTCTCGCGCTTTATATAGACTACTATGATTTCATTTACGATTTTCGCCACATACTCTGCACTGTTGCATCGACCTCCTTCGGGGCCGCTCATGCCGCAGTAAAGGTACACCGCCGTTGATCCTCGCTCTTAGGGTCACACCAACGTTGGGAAAGCTCCGTTTCTCGAGGCTTATCTTGGTATAGTCCCTGTCGTTGTAGGTATTTACATTCGAGGGTATGGCGGGCCCTGTCCCGCCATTGTTGTCATATCATTTCTTAAGTGCAGCAATCAAGTTGTGGCGGGGTTTGTAAAAAGGATTAAACTGCTCATTTGTAAGAGTTGTTATTTATATATATGCCGAAAGGCAAGTTTTCCTCGACATCGTTTTTACTTCATTTGTTTCATGTATGTGTTTTATGTTCCATTGACACTGATGTTGTATCACTAGGGTGCCCGGTAAGGCACGATCCACGCCCAGTTCTGGTCGTGACAAAAGTGGTATCGAGCGATTAATCCTGAAAGTGTCTACGCATCGTATCGATGAGTCTTGATTATCGGTGTGTTGCGCACCACACCAATAATCGAGAGGCTATAGGATATTTAGGATTGGTTTCTATTTCTTCTCACTCGAGATCGTGCCTTAGAGTTGTGTTGTAAGTTGGACCTCTAACGTATTTCTTTCCTTACCGCTATGCCTCGCGCAGGCAACCCGGCTCGGGAGGCGCGCGGCGGAGCCGCGAGTAGAGTCTGAGAGGTTACGTGGCACAGCCCAATTATCACCTTAGGTGGTGCTTCATTCGGGAGTTCTGCGACGCCACTAGCCCGGTGAGTTTAGCACGGCGGCAGATTCCTCGCGGCCATGATATTTGAACCTTCGCCCACGGCCGAACAGAGAATATAGATTTCAAGGAGGCGACCTGCATTAACTATGGATTTGACTACCGAGAGTATACCGATGTACCGCGAGTCTTGATGACTATCTAAGAGAGGTTGTGCAAGAGTAATTCTTGATTGGGCTTGAGCATGGCACGTATGCGGGCTTATGCGCAGCAGCCGAAAAACATAGAGATCGACGTTAACGGGCGAGAAGAGGGCGAGCGGCAAGGTCCTTTAGTAACTTTTGAGGCGAGTCGCCTCACCGGATTAGATTATGCACATCCACCAGGCTGAGGTCCTCCACGAATTTCGGGGCGTTCGGCACGCAGAAGTTGGTCAGAGCTCCAGATCTTCCGTTTCACAGTTTGACAGACGTCATCCCGGGGAATCTCGTATTTTAGTTGGTACTTGTTGTACCTATGACCGTCAGGGTCTGATGTCGAACGAGTGTCCTTGTAGGAGGAGGTCGCCGTCCGGATCGAGGGGTCGTCGTCACCTTCCTGAGGTATGCGCCCTCCGGGGCAGGTTTGATTAGAACGACTAAGGAGTGAAGCGAGAGATATAGATATATCCTTAACCTCAGAGATCTCAGATGTGTGATAAGGTGAGTATACCTTAAGTGCTATGTTCTGATAGAAGTGTGTTAGTTGTGATTAGAAATCATGGTGGGTTAACCGAGTAAGATTTTGGGGGATAGAGAAGGTGTGAGCCTTAGAGTTTTATACGTAGAGACCTTAGAGGTAAGGCCATCTCGAGTAAAAGATGTATTGTTTATGTTTGACCCTTATAGGAGTGCATAGTGCACGTGAGTTATATTGGTGGGATTAGTCCCTGAGTAGTGTGGAATGAAAGAGGGTAGTTGAGCTAAGAAGACCGCTAGGTTTTCGTAACGTGATTAGTGAGATTGTTAGGTCGGGAGCTAGTATGATGCGCGTCGGGTCGGGTTAAGGCCACGTTGCGGTCAACCCGCGCGGGTTTGTGGTGGGGTCGGTTGTGGTGGTCCCGCTTTGGGTTGGGGTTACGAGGGTGTTAGGCGAGTTTAGTTAACCAACGCGTCGTGGACGATTCGACCATGAGTCGGGCGAGGTCACCGTCTTGTCTTCTAGCAAAGACCGTTTACTCGGCAGAGGTTATGCGAGATGATATATCGAGAAAAGTTGTAAGGTCGCAGGTGCCTACCTTCACCTTATGGCGCATGTGAGCCAGTGGTACTACTGTTTTTGTTTCGGAAGTTTTACCGCGGGTTAAGAACTCAGGTGAGTCTCGATCACATTCGCCTCGGCGGTGTTTGGATTTCGGGAATAGTTGCGAATTGTTATCTCCTGTTGGGGAAGTATTTTATAGATACCATTTCGTTCGGATATCGCCTTGTGGCGCCGTAGGGGCGGAAGTGTAAGTTGCGGTTGATTGGTTCGACGTTGGCAAGATTCAGATAGTTGGTTCAGCTTGTTCCGTGATGTGGATAGAGTAAAGCTTGTCTAGAAGAGGTTCGCGGCTCGGAGAAATCGTGCGGATAATCGGCGACGACGCTTAGAGTTCAGTGGACGGCCGTCTTCTTGAAAGTACCACCGGATTAGGTGTGACGAGCTTTGGAAAACAGAGGAAACTTAGCGAGTTGTTTGGGCCTTTTAAGTTCATGTGAAGAATAGGCGGGTTGAATATATGTTAGCTTTTGCCGTCCGACTTAGGAGGCGATGCGTCCGATTTTCGATTATTATGTTCGGAAAGTATCGAGATCCATCAGTGTTCGATTAATGATGACCACGTTAGAGATAGTAACCCGAGTTTTGGAAACTGGCGATGTCGAAAATGTGGTAAGAGTTCGAGTGTACGTCGACCTCGGGGATCGCATGCAGCCCGGTACCATTTGTTGGGTCGCCGGAGTGAACCTCGCGGCAAAGTGACAAAAGTGGTATCATTTCTTTTGAAAAGAGAAGGTGCGAAGGAAGTATATTTTAGACCCCGGAGAGAGGTGTTTGTGGTGATGTTAGAGGCGTTTCCTCGTGGACTTGGAGGTAAGTATTTTGAGCAAGTTTGTTCCGTGTACATGCGTGGCAGGATAGTTTTCTTAAGTATAGCGGTGAGGACTACCGCGCGTTTGTTTTGAGACTTAGAAGGAACATTCGGGACGAATGTTTCTAAGGAGGGGAGAATGTTATACCCCGTATTTCCAGAGTATGTACGTGAGGACGTATGTAGAAAATTTGAACTTGTAATTAGGCTTGGCCGATTTGTGTTTGTGCACAACACCCGATTAGAGTCGTTTTTAAACGCGTTTCCACACTTTCGTAGGGAATTTCGGCTATGTCATTTTTAATTTTTGGATTTTTCCGAGAGGCGAAACATTTTGGACCAACAAGAGGCGACACTTGTCACCCTCTCATTGGGACACCTTGGCGATAAGGGGTCGAATGGCCATTGGTTGGTCAAGGGTTGGTAGGATATTTTGGTGGTAGATGGATAAGGTGCACTTGGCAAGATCTTGCCCTACACTTGCTATGCACTTGGCTAGATCTTGCCATTGGTTGGCCTTCACTGACCTATAAATACCCACCCTTTGAAGACTAATTCATCCACAAAATTGCCTAAGTCTTGAAAGCTTCTTCCTTCCCCAGTGTAGTGTCTTGGCGAGAGCCCCTCTCCCCTTGGCCGAGAGTCCCCAGCTGGTAGGGGTAGGTAGACACCCTCCTTGGGTGCTAGCCGTGGGTACCACAGCCTAGTTATTTTCGTATAATACCCCCCCTCTTGGTAGAAATACTCTCAAAAGTATTGTTATAATGCCCAAATTACCTTAGCCGTATACCTTGTAGTATTCTAAGGTTATACCTATACAAAGCCCAATCGTACTATTATACTTCCCGTCAGTCACAAAACCGAAACCCTAAGGAAAATCTCCATAGTTAGTTGAGTCATAAGTAGAAGTTGGTTAGAACTTCTAAGGGTTGTTGGAGCGGGTTGGAGCACACGGAGTAGGAGCTAAACCTTGCTCAGGATCGACATTTAAACTCGGGTAATTATGGGCTTATCGAGGTAAATATCTTGTCCCTCTATTGTAATTGGAAATTACATGATTGTTAGACTATATAGTTGAAGTATACTATATATATAGAACTGAACGTTGTTGTCGGCAATGTCTTTGGACTTAAGCCTGAATAATAAGAAACCTTTTGAAAGAAGAGTAATCGAATTGTTTTTACATGTGATCAGACATGAGACTTGTGTAGCTTTTACGTGGAGTAGAATTGTACCCGTTCGGGTTAGATGTATAACCCCTAGTTGGCTTGGTAGCGGCCTCGATAAAGGAGGAGATTTTACGTTGCATGGGGAGGTGCCGCGAATTTTACGTAGAATGTTCTACGAAGGGATCTAAATGTTAATAAAGCGCCTTGTGGCCTTATAGGTTGAAGTACTACGTGGCGCGATCTACTTGGCTTAAGGAGTAGCCGCGGTTGGAAGTACTTGGAGCGTTTTGCTATTAGTCGATACTGCCGCGAGGTATGTGAACCTCTTCCTATCTCTTCAGCATGATATGTGTGAACTATGTAGTGCGCAGACGCATACGTGCTAAATGTATTTGATTGGTTTAAAACATAAAGTGTTATAACGGCTTTATGGGAAGTTGGTTATAACGACTTTATGTTGGTAAGAAAATACTTGTGGTTTTTAAAAGGTAATCGATCCGAACTATAAGCGCTTGTTATGTGTTAATAAAGAACTTGAAGTATTTCAACAGATTTTTGAATCATTTCGAAAGAAGAAGTAATACTTGGTTTTTGAAATCTTAAGAGTTATACTAGCTTTATGGGAAGTTAGGTAATAACGCTTAAGAATGTTTCTTCGATTTGAAATCGAATGTGTATCGACAAACCAACGCGGCGTTAATAAAAGGAAATGTTTTGTGATTTAGTATTATTAAAATCGGTAGAAACTTCCATCCGCATAAGCTAAGATGAGACAAAATGATGTTTCTAGATCATGGTCTTTGTAATAAGATTGCTATAAACAAGAATATCCTACTCATATAAGACTTATGTTTCTCATATAGTTTAAAGGAGAATTGTATTCTTAAATGAATAAGACTATGAACTCTGAAACCTTTCTAAAATAAGAAACGTGAACATTTGAAATTAGGCAAACTTGGACGTTTGGATAATAATGTTGTTACTTGATTTTACAAAGATAAGTGTTTTGATTCACTTCAAAAGATAATCACTCTATTTTCATATACTACGGGTATTGTGTGACTTTTGTGAAAGTAACGTATCTTTTAAAAAAAGTTAATGTATGAAGTACTTTGGGGATAGAAACCCGAACATGTTGACATATAGTAGAAAGTACCTTGTGTGTATAACTTGATTGTGTTGGTTTGTGATAGCCTTGTAATACCTTCGTGATGCTTTGATAAGTAATCATATTAGGATGCTACGTGTGTTAGTATTCTGTGACGTTGGTGTAAAGGGGTTTTCCCTTGATTGTGCTTATGTTGTTTAAACGATAAACTGTTATGTTGGTATTATACCACTCACCGTGTTTCCGGTGGTTAAGCTGCCCTCCGATGCGGGGTAGACTCAGCGATGCAGGACCATGATTCGAGAATACCTCACGCGGGTCCCGGGGCCATGCGGAGCTACGAGAGTTCCGGTTAGTGTGCGGCCTTTATGGTTAGCGCGGTACATGTGGTCATGCGATGCGAGTCGGGGCGATGCCGGGAGTAGCTACCCTCGATGCGGGTTATACCTTATGCGGGCCTATGACCGCCTATGCGCGAGTCGCGGAGTTCTGTGGCTAGACGCGCACATTTGATATTGCGGGCGGCGACCGGGCCTTTGATCATGCGACGGTATAGACAGATATCATTATACAGTTTATGACCTTGTTAGTACTGGGTGTGTTAGTATTCGGCTCTGCCTTCGCATTTACCCCGCATCTTTTTTTAATTGGACACGTGGGACTGTTGTTCATATGTATTCCTTGGTGCTTTTCTATCATTGATCGCGGCGGTGAGGAAGGTATTCCGGGCATGATTGATGTTGTGGCGTGAGACCCATTGTTATATCGAGTGATGACTTCGGCGTGAGTCCACGACTTGATATGATCGCTTATTTGTTGTGGAATCGTAGTTTGGTTATCATACATGTCTCCGCTTTATATAGACTACTATGATTTCATTTACTGATTTTCGCCACATACTCGCACTGTTATCGACCTCCTTCGGGCTGCGTTTATGCCGCAGTAAAGGTACACGATCGTTGATCCTCGCTCTAGGGTCACGATTCAGCATTTGGGAAAGCTCCGCTTTCTCCGAGGCTTATCTTGTATAGTCCCCGTCGTTGTAGGTATTTACATTCAGGGGTATGGCGGGCCCCGTCCCGCCATTGTTGTCATATCATTTCTTAAGTGCAGTAATCTTGTTGTGGGCGTGGTTTGTAAAAGGATTAAACTGCTCATTTGTAAGAGTTGTTATTTATATATATGCGAAAGGCAAGTTTTCCTCAGACATCGCTTTTGTACTTCATTTGTTTCATGTATGTGTTTTATGTTCCGCTGATTACTCTGATGTTGTATCACTAGGGTGCCCGGGGTAAGGCACCAGTCACGGGCCCAGGTTCGGGTCGTGACACCTTTCTTTATATAACATGCGACGACTAAAACTAATAACCAAATTGAATTGTACTCTCAAGGGCTAAATATACTAGTTTTCGGATTAGGGTTCCAATAGTCAATACACTTATCAAACTTCATACTATATACCTCATGCTTGCTAATATCCATAGCGACAACAATAAGTAATCTTAATTACTAAAACGACAAGAATGTTACCTTTATAAGCCCTTAAAAATTCCAAGATTTCAAAGTCGCTCCTTAGAAATTCTTAGCTCCTTTCCTTCCCGCTCCAATCCGCTATTTGAAGCCTTTAGAAGTTCACAACCAACTTCTCTTCCATTTCCAATCCAAAACTATGAAAACGACTTAGGTTTTCGCCTTGTGACTAACGTGTAAACATCATTTTTCCGAAATCTTTCTATTGAGATATCCTTACAATACCCTTAGGGACCTTGGGTTAAAGTCTTGTGAATAATGGACCAAAACTACAATTTTTTTGTGTGGAACTTATATCAAACCCGAGAGCAACTATGAAGGAACAAGGTATTCTCTAATTTTTCTAAGTGTTGAGGACAAGTCTTGCACTAGTGTAGTCTATATATAACACAATGGAGGGTTTAGATTATAACGAATGTGAGGCTAGGATGAAGAGCATTAAATAATTAACCAAGTGGACAAGTTGACTTGGTCAATTTTCTCAAGCTTTGAAGACTTGTTCATCCACAATGGTCAATGACCATTTTACCCTTGTCTTAATTTCGTCCAAGACCATGTGGGGGGGGGGGGGCACGTGTCGCCCTCCCATTCGTCCATAAAATTTCATAACTCTCGTGGGCCCCACAAAATGTAAAATATCTCGGGTGGGCTCCACGTGACCAAATCCGTAAAAATAAATTTCCATAATGATAATAAGTTCCATATTCTTCAAATAATGCATTTTGAGAATCCAATTCTCATCAACGAACATTTTTCCTTTCCGACGTTCGGAAGATTAATCCTTCGAAAATAATTCTTTCTTTCGTACCAATGTTAGAGTCCTGATTCCTTCGTACATTCTCTTAAACATGTCCTTGAATTATGGGGTGTAACAAATACGCACCCTATCCCGATACCCGAGGCATCACAATAAATCACATAACCCTCTAATCCCTCGGGAAGAGTAAGAACTAGAGCCGTCGTCAACTTTTCCTTCAATAACTGGAAGCCCTCCTCACAAGCTTTCGTCCATTGGAACTTAGCCACTTTCTGAGTTAGCCTAGTCAAAGGCGCTTATATCGAAGCGAACTGCTCCACAAATCTACGATAATAACCCGCCAACCCTAAGAAGTTGCGCACCTCCGTCGGAGTAGTAGGTCTCGGCCAAGTCATGACCGCCTCAATCGTTGTCGTATCAACCTGAACACCGTCGGCCCCAATAATGTGCCCCAAGAATGCCACTGAGGCCAACCAAAACTCATACTTGGAGAACTTGGCGTATAACTGCCGGCTCCGGAGGACCCCAAGTACCGTCCTCAAGTGATCTGCATGCTCCTGCTCGGTGCGAGAATAAGCCAGGATGTCATCAATGAATAATATAACAAACGTATCCAAAAATGGCTTGAACATCCGGTTCATCAAATCCATAAATACCGCTGTAGCGTTAGTCAAACCGAAAGACATCACCCTGAACTCATAGTGCCCATACCGGGTCCTGAATGCAGTCTTTGGGATATCTGCCTCCCTAACTCGCACCTGATGATAACCGGACTGCAGTTCTATCTTGGAGACACCTCGCACCCTGCAACTAGTCAAACAAATCATCAATCCTGGGGAGGGGGTGTCTATTTTTTATGGTTACCTTATTCAACTGCCTGTAGTCAACACACATACGCAGCGTCCCATCCTTCTTTTTAACAAACAAAATCGGCGCTCCCTAGGGAGAAATACTAGGCCTAATAAAGCCATTTTCCAGCAAATCTTTCAAATGGTCCTTCAACTCCCTCAACTCAGCAGGTGTCATCTTGTACGGCGGAATAGATATAGGCCGAGTGTCTTGCAGCATATCAATACAAAACTCCATCTCCCTCTCTGGAGGAATACCTGAGAGATCATCTGGGAATACATCCAGAAACTCTCTAACCACCGAAACTGACTGAAGAACTGTCACATCAGCCTCTGTATCGAATACCCGAACAAAATGATAGATGTACCCTTTCTGAACCATCTTTCTAGCCTTGAGGTAAGAAATAAACCTACCTACGACGCCAGTATTGCCCTTCCACTCAATAACCGGCTCACTGAGAAACTGGAATCGGACCAACCTGTCTCTACAGTCAACATTGGCATAACAAGAAGCCAACCAGTCCATACCCATAATGACGTCAAAATCTGTCATCTCCAACTCTATCAAGTTTGCTAGGGTCTGACGACTGTATATGAACACCGGGCAATCTTTGTACACTCACTTAGCTAACACCGAATCACCCACTAACATAGCTACCTCAAAAGTCTCTATCGACACCGGCTCTATCCCTATTCTACTAGCAATAAGAGGGGATACATAGGACAAGGTAGAACCTGGATCTATCAAAGCATAAATGTCACAGCATGAAATCAATAATGTACCTGTGACGACATCCGGGGAAGCCTCCTGATCTTGCCGGCTGGCTAAGGAATATATGCGGTTCTGTGGACCACTAGAACTAGGACATCTACCACCACCTCTGCCGCGGCCTACCGGCCCGTGAACACCCTGCCCTCCGGGGCGCATAACTACAGAAGATGAAGACCCGACAACTGACCCTGTAGGCTGAATCATACTACCCGTGCCCCCTTGTACGGACACTCCCTCACCATATGGTCTCGACTGCCGTATGAAAAATAGGATCTCGAAGTAGCATGACACTCCCCAACATGGTACCTCCCACATCGGACACACCGAGGTAGGAGTGGCCTCGTCCGTCTAGTACCTCTGAACCTCTGGGAACCTACCACCCTAGAGCCCTGACTTGCTCACGAATAACCCGACTGATCAAACCTCCTGCCAGAAAACCGAGAAGGAGCACTCTGTGCCGGCTAAAATATAGACCTAGCCTGCTGCTGAGGTTGTCCGCCTCGAAAGTTACCCTGAAACCCTGCCGTCCTGGCCCACTTGGGTTGGCCTGGGTCTGGCTGGTCCTCTTTCTCTCTGTCCTCAATCCCATGTGCATAAGCCTGCATCCTGACAATATCCATACCTGGCTGAAGGGCCACTCACAGGCATGCAGTAACCATGTAGCGGTCTAGCCCCATCACATAGCGATGAACTCTGTCAGCCATATCAGCCACAATAGTGAGCGCATACCTGGCCAATGAGTCAAACTCCAGGTTGTACTCTCTGATGGTCCTCTCATTCTATCTTAATGTCAAGAACCTATCCACGCGAGCTCTCCTCATCTCAGGAGGCAAAAAGTGATCAAGGAAGGCCTCTGTGAACTCATCCCAAACAGCTGGAAGAGCATCCATACCCCTAGACAGTTCCCATGACTCAAACCAGTTCAAATAATATATCGCGTAACCGATAAGAAGCTAGCACAACTGACTCTGTCTCTGAGGCCCTAAGTACCTGCATAGTCTGCTGTATCTGCCGAATGAGCTCCTGAGGATCATCCTCAGATCTCGAACCATAGAACTCGGGTGGATTACAACCCAGAAAATCCTGAATCCTCAAATCGCGCCACGGTTAGCTACTCGCTCCGCTTGCCACCGCCGCCACTATGCTAGTCAATAACCTGATTTGCTCTCCATAATCTCTATACCGCCTCGCCGCGAATCGAGGCTCGTGTATCGAAACCTCGAGCCGCACTGTTCTCGCTCCTCTAATACCGCCACAGAATCGAACTCACCGCCTGGGCCACAACCTCAGGCATAGTGTGGGCCTGAGTCCTAGTAACCCTCTGCGTACCACTAGCAGCTCCTGCTACTGCCTTGCCCTTCTGGGCCCTGGTCGCCTTCCGTGGAGGCTTAACTGATACATAAGAATAGGTTAGAGAGGATTCAACCTAATAAGAGAGCTCTACTGCACGATCTCAGAGAGATAAAAATGGAAACCAATCCTAAATGTCCTGCAGCCTCCTGGTTATAGATGTGGTGCACAACACATCGATAACCAAGACTCTACTAGACACGGTCTATAGACACTTTCCGAGGACTAACTGCTCTGATACCACTTTTGTCACGACCCGACCCCGGGCCCGCGACTGGTGCCCTACCTGGGCACCCTTACAGGTATACATCAGAGAAATCAGCGGAACATACATAAAACTCCTAACGTACATCAACAAAAAAAGAAACAAATAACAGGCTAGCCGATAAGACCACCTCCCTGGACATATATATACAAGTACATATCCAACAGCAGTCCATCTTTATACAAACTGACCCACAAGATATGACTACAGACCACTAAGAGTTTTAACCTAACAACTGTGACGGGACAGGGCCCCGCCATACCCCTGAATGTACATAAATCTACAACATCAGGGAAACCCATACCAAAAGACAAGCCTCCGGAGAAATGGAGCTTCTGACAACTGATCAGTGATCCTAAGAGTGAGGATCCACAACCTGCTTACCCCTACCTGCGGCATGAACGCAGCCCCCGAGGAAAGGGGGTCAGTACAAAATATGTACCAAGTATAAGAACTGAAAATACTGAAATGAAATCATATAGTCTAAAATAAAGCTGGAGACATGTATGATAACCAAATAACTGTACACCGCACCTTATTAACACTGAGACTAATGAGAGTATCTTTTGCTGTTTAAAAGTAGGAAGGTTATGATTATTTTAGGGCTACTCGCCCGTAATACCATTATGCAGTCATATTCATGGGAATTTAACCCGCATGGGAATCGAACCTGCAAAGGTCACGTGGACCCGCAATGAGTATATGTAGATACCCACATCGTGGAGAGCTAGCCCACGGAATAGTCATGGGAATTTAACCCGCATAGGTCTCGTGGACCCGCAATGAGTATATATGGATACCCGCATCGTGGAGAGCTAATCCACGGAATAAAACAATATCAAGGGAATTTAACCCATAACATAACACATGATTGTCGGCCCTCAAGTGAGGGACGCGGTGATATGGAAATATAATACTTGCCCGAATATCTATCGTGAGCAACATATGCAACCTATAATCATTTAGGACTCTCATTAGATTAAGATGAATCACCTATCATTTTTATAAGACTCAAGGCACTAGCATGTCATGTCAAATCCGGGAATTTATCCCCAAGTACTACACCTTTAGAAATTCAAACCCCAACTTTTAAAATCAAGCACTTCTACTTTCACAACCTAGGTAACTTCTGCCTATAAATCAAGTAGACAAATCTCTTAACTTTCCATAAAGGCGTTATAACTAACTTTTCATAAAGCCGTTATAACTCTTTATCTTTTAGACAATTAAGGCATTTTCATCTTTTAAAAACAAGTGAGTTAATTCTCTAACTCAACCAAACTTAGACATTCTTAGATTAAGGCAATGATATCAAAATGAAACCGAATTCCTTTAAAACTCGTACGTCCACCGTACTATATATTTGTAAAACTCATGCTCAAAAGATAGGGAACTTTCTACATATCTCTTCGGTTCAATCCACTTGCTAAGTCCAATATGTCGTACGTAGTATGTCAACCTTGACAAGCCCTAATATAACTTCAAGATCCAAAGTCGCTCCTTAGCAATTTAGCTCCTTTCCTTCACGTTCCAATCCGCTATTTGAAGCCCTTAGAAGTTCATAAACAACTTCCCTTCAATTTCCAAACAAAACTTATGAAAACAACTTAGGTTTTCATCTTGCGACTAATGTAAAAACGTAGATTTTCCGGGATCTTTGTATTGAGATATCCTTATAATACCCTTAGGAACCTTGGGTTTAGGTATTGTGAATTATGAACAACAAACGAAATTTTTTTCTTCTTCTATTTGAGCTTAGCCGAGAGCTCTCAATGTAGCACATAAGTTTCTTGAAATTTTTTCTAAGTGTTGAGACTTGTCTTGCTATATGGGTGTATATATAATTAAATGGAGGGTCAAGATTAAAACACTTGTGGGGAGAGGATGAAGAAGATTAAAATATCAAGTGTCAAGTAGGCTTATTGACTTGGTCAACAATGTCAAGCTTTGGCTTTAAAGACTTGACAAATTGGCCTTGTCCATTTCGTCCAAGCCCATAGAGTGGGGAGGGGGTGACACGTGTCATCATCCCATTCGTCCATAGTGTTTCGTTTTCCGACATTTCCATAATTCTGATAAATTTTATAAGTCTCAAATCTTAAAGTCCTGTTTTCTTACGTACGTTCTTATATACATGTCTTGGAATTACGGGGTGTAACACCACATTTGGTGACGCCTCCTGATCCTGCCTACTAGCCAAAGCATATATGTGGTTCGAGAGACAGCTAGAACTGGAAACTCCGCCATGACCTCTACCACGACCTGCTGTCATATGAATACCCTGCCTTGCGGGGCGCATAGCGATAGAAGAAGATGAACCAGCAACCGATCCAGTAGGCCGAGCCATACCACCTGTACCACTTCCATAAGGACATTCACTCATCATATGTCCTTGACGGCCGCAAGAAAAACAAGCACCTATAGTAAGACGACATTCCCCAAAATGGGACCTACCACACCGAGGCAAAAGTGGCCTCGACTGACTCGAACCCATGTTCATCTGTGAACCTGAAGCCTTGGAGCTCTGACCAACTTCTGAATACTCTGTGCGGTCAAATCTCCTATATGTGAACTATGGGGGTGCACTCTGTGTTGACTGGGAAGAATATCTAACATGCTGTTGAGGCTGCCCACCTCGAAACTCACCAGAATAACCAGCCGATCTAGCCCTCTTATGCTGGCCTCTGTCGTGATCTCTATCTGGCTGATGCCCTCTGTGTCGATCCTCTACCTCATGTGCATAGGCCTGTACCCGAGCAATTCCATACCTGGATGAAGAGCCACTACCATAAAACCATCAATTAAATAACGATCTAGTCCTATAACATAACGATGTACTCTATCCGCTATATCAGTTATAATAGTAGGCGCATATCTAGCCAACGAATCAAACTCAAGATTATACTCGTGAATGCTCCTGCCATTCTGCCTCAAGTGTAAGAATCTATCAACTCTAGCTCTACTCATCTCTGGAGGCAGGAAGTGGCCAAGGAAGGTCTCTGCAAACTCATCCCATACTGCTGGAGGAGCACCCTCACCCCTAGATAAATCCCAAGTCTCATATCAATTAATAGCTACATCCCGTAAGCCAACCCAATAGACTCAGTCTCAGAAGCCTTGATTATCCTTAATGTACGATGTAGCTGCCGAATAAACTCATGCGGATCATCCTCGGGCTTTGACCCGAAAAACTCTGGAGGATTACAACTTAAGAAGTCACGAACACTCAGACTATCAGTTCTATAGTCAACTCCTAGTCCATGCTTGCGAGTCTACCCTGCCACTAATCTGGTCACAGCTGATCTGCATCTCTCATGGCACTATCCTCCGCCCCTGGCTGAGGAGATGGAGGCTCAGGTTCTGGGGCCTCGGGAGCTGGCGGTGATGCTGCCTCGAATCGGAGTTGTTGCGCTACGCCTCCTCCGGAGGTGGTGTAGCAGAGCTCGCCGACTGGAGTACAATCTCAGGCGTAGACTGGGCATGGGCCCTAGTAACTCTCCGGATCTGACTAGTATTGTTACACCCCGTAAGTCTAGGACATATTTAAGAGAATGTACATAAGGAACACATGACTTGAAATTGGTACGAAAGGAAGAATTGTTTTTCCGACGGAAAAATCTTCCGAACGTCGGAAAGGAAAAATGTTTGTTGATGAGAATTAGATTCTCAAAATGCATTATTTGAGAAATATAGAAGGTATTAACATTATGGAAATTTATTTTTTTACGGATTTGGTCATGTGGGGGCCACCCGAGGAATTTTACGTTTTGTGGGCCCACGAGGGTTACAAAATTTTATGGACGAATGGGAGGGAGACACGTGGAACCTCCCCCACTTGGTCTTGGACGAAATTATTCAAGGGTATAATGGTCATTGACCATGGTAGAAGATCAAGTCTTGCTAGCTTGAGATTGTTGACTTGTCAACTTGTCCACTTGGCTAATTATCCAAGTGTTATTCATCCTAGCCACACATTTGTTATAATCTTGACCCTTCCTTGTGTTATATATACACACTAGTAGCAAGACAAGGTCTTCCAACACTTAGAAAAAATCACAACATTCTTGTTCATAGAAAAGAGCTCTTGGGTTGGCCATTTTTCACACAAGAAAATTTTGTAGTTTTGATCCATTATTCACAAGACTTTAACCCAAGGTCCCTAAGGGTATTGTAAGGATATGTCAATAGAAAGATTTCGGAAAAATGACGTTTTCACGTTAGTCGCAAGGCGAAAACCTAAGTCGTTTTCCTAGTTTTGGATTGGAAATGGAAGAGAAGTTGGTTGTGAACTTCTAAGGGCTTCAAATAGCGGATTGAAGCGTAAAAGAAAGGAGCTTAGAATTTCTAAGGAGCGACTTTGAATCTTGGAATTTTTAAGGGCTTATAAAGGTAACAATTCTTGTCGTTTTAGTAATTAAGATTACTTATTGTTGTAGCTATGGATATTAGCAAGCATGAGATGTATATTATGAAGTTTGATAAGTGTATTGACTATTGGAACCCTAATCCGAAAACTAGCATGTTTAGCCTTAAGATTACAATTCAATTTGATTATTAGTTTAAGTCGTCACATGTTATATAAAGAAGGAATTATAGTTGTTAAAGTTGTCTATGACTATATAACATGTTAGACCTAAGAACTTGGATTGAAAAAGAATTGGAAAGAACTTTGTATTGTTGAATAAGTTAGCCGAGAATGGCTTTGATTATGGACTTAGTTGGTATTAATTGTGGGGCAGAATTTTACACGTATTGTAAGGCGTGTAATCCCCTTTGTTGGTTGATGTATTGAGCCTTAAATGTGGCACATTGGTTATTGATTATCGGGCCTTGAAAAAGGTGGAAAAGTATGTAGAAACAAAGGAAGTGTTGTCCGATTTTCTGTAGAATTTAGTGACTTTGCACTTAGAATATTCTACGTTTGAAGCTAGAGGTTAATGGACGTATTATGGCCATTATAGGTTGAATTACTAAGTATAGCGTATTCTACTTAAAGGATGGAATAGCTATCAAGGTTGAAGTACTTTGGTTCATTTTGCTACTTGTCGATAATCGTCGCGAGGTATGTGAACCTCTTCCTTCTTTTGACATGATTCTATGTATGGAATATACATGTGGTATTATTTCATGTTTCCTTCTACTCTTAGAAGTTAAGAGGTATGTATGTTGATTACTCTATGTAAAAGATACGTCTAAGTTATCCTAAGTTCTTACCAAGTCTTATGGGGGATGTTTGTAAGAGTCGTTAGGAAGTATTTGGAGTCAAGTTGACTTTGCTAAGTTACTGCACGAATGAGAATAAGTATCGAACAAGCCACTGCAGCGTTAATAAAAGAAAATGTATCGACAATCAATTAAATTAAAATGAGTAGAATTCTCCATCTGCATAGAAGCTAAGATAAGAAAAAATTGTATTACATTTTCTAGATCATGGCTGCTTTAATAAGATCGTTATAAACTAGTATAACCTATTCACACGCATAAAAGTATATGTTACTTAATTTAAAGAGTTTACGTATGAAGTTTTAAGACTATGAACCTTAAATTCTTAAAAGGTTAAGAGACTTTATTTTTCAAGTTATGGGACTTGATTCTTAAAGGAAGAAATGACTTGATTTAAAAAGTATAGAATACTTGATTTGGAAAGTATTGACTTCTTGACACTCTAAGTTAAAGAGACTTGATATTCTAAGTTAAGAAACTTGTTTTCTTAAAAGTTAAGAGACTTGAAGTATTTTGAAAGCTATGTAGTTTGATTTGAAAGTATAAGTCTTTTGGTTATAAAAGGAATGAATTTGTCTAAGACATAACGAGTTATAACGGCTTTATGGGAAGTTGGTTATAACAACTTTATGGAAGATTACAAGAATGGTTTTCTCCAAGTAATGTAAGCAAAGAAATGACTTGATACTACGGTTATTAGTATCTTGGAAGTTTTATATGAAAAAGAGTCATTTTAAAAGAATAGAAGTACGTAGTACTTTGGGTTAAATTCCCGGATTTTATAATGACATGTCAGTGCCTTAAGTAAACTAAAATGAGAGTGTATATAAATAAGGTTAATAAGAAGTTAGGGGATTTCTTAACTTGCTTATGTTATGTATGATAAGCCGGTAGTGCTTATGTTATGTATGATAAGCCGGTAGCGCTTATGTTATGTATGATAAGCCGGTAGCGCTTATGTTTTGTATGATAAGCCGGTAGTGCTTATGTTATGTATGATAGCCATTGGTGCTAGTGTTATGAGTATAAATGCGGGGTAAACCCCCAAGACGTTATACACCTCCTGAGTATAAATGCGGGGTAAACCTCCAAGACGTTATACATATTTTGAGTATAATTGTGGGGTAAACCCCCAAGACATTATACCTCTCCATGGATTTGCTACCCATGATGCGAGCATGGCGTATTTGCTCATTGCGGGCCCGTAGGGCCTAAGCGGGTGAAATAGTCCCGTGCGGGTGAAATAGTCCCATGCAAGGAATACCTCATGCGGGTACACACGACCTATGCGGGCGGATACAGTCTATGCGAGAAATACCTCATGCGGGTCCATACGGCCCTTGCGGGTGAAATAGTCCCAGGAGTAGGATTGCTAAATGATACTATGGGCAGGTGACCCTAAGTTGATCATAAGCTTCCTATTTTTATGCAGTATACCTTTATGGGCAGACTTATGTGACTTTATCGCGTCCCAGATTGGGCCAGGCAGTATAGGCGTCCCTCCACAAAGGGCCGGTTTACGTTATGAAAGATAAGTAAGTTATATGGTAATGAACTTAATGATTTCTCCTAAGTATGTACGTAAGAATTTGACTATAACTCTTATTGAAAAATGGGAAAAGATAATGATGTACAATTAAGTTCATGAGTGGTAATGGCACAGCAGGATCTGGTATTTACTTTTTGTATACTTGCCCCTGTCATTCTTTTGTACAGTTATGATTTGTTACTGTACCTTATTTCCGTTCCATATTCGCACTGTTGTTATCGAATTTCTTCGGCCGCGTTCATGTCCGCAGGTTTAGGTACACAGTTGTGGATCCGCGGGCTTAGGATCCTGGTTCAACATTTTGAGATGGCTCTAATGTTATGGAGCTTGTCATCATGGTTATGTATATTCAGGGGTACGGCGGGGCCTTGTCCCGTCATAGTATTTGTCCAAACTCTTAGAGGTCAGTAGTCATATATTGTGGGTCGCTTTGTAAAAAAAAAGGGAGGTAACTGCTTTTGGTTTTACATATTTATATGTATCCAGGAGGTAGCCTTATCGGCTAACCTATTATTTATTTCTTGTTAAGTTTATGTATGTATGTTCCGCTACTATTCTCTGATGTATACCTGTAAGGGTGCCTGTGTTGGGCACGATCGCGCCTGGTCGGGTCGTGACAAAAGTGGTATCAGAGCAGTTAGTTCTCGGAAAGTGTCTACAGACCGTGTCTAGTAGTGTCTTGATTATCGGTGTGTTGTGCACCACATCTATAATCAGGAGGCTACAAGACATTTAGGATTGGTTTCCATTCTTCTCACTCTAAGATCGTGCGATAGAGCTGTGTTGTTAGGGTCGTCTCTCCCTAACGAGTTATGTTGGTTGCAGCTATGAGAAAGGCAACAGTGACCCAGGAAGGACTATGTGGATTGTGTATCCAGGTTGGTAATGATTGTAGTATAGTTGGTATTGGGACATACAGCTATACAAAGTTATATATGAGGGTCAGACGCGTGTTGCCTAGAATGATTTTAGATTACCAGGATTTGGTAAGGACTAAATAGATACCGGGAAGGTATGAAACACTAAATGAATTCTCATCAAGGTTTATGTACTAATTTAATATAATTAGGGAATGATGAGCTGTCTGATAGGGTGATGAACCCTTAAGAAGTAATGTTAAGGAACTTAATGGAATGTCATGTTAATAGATTAAGCTACGGGGTAGGCTTAAGAAAATTATACGGATGAGATCCGTATGGAGTAATAAATGATTGTTGTGACCAAGATAACCTAGTTATGGGATTATGAGAAGTTTTTTGTACCCGTTTACGAGGGGACTGATAAGGTAGGCTGGGAGCATGGAAATTACGAGCCTAAGAATGTTGATAACCGCCGAGACCTTAGGTATATAAGGCCTTCTCGGGTAGTAAAAATTTAAGTCAGACCAAGGATAAGAGTTAAGTGCGACGCTGAGTCGGGTTGAGGACCTATTACGGGTCGCCTCATAGTTTGAAATGGAGTGGGATCAGTTGGTAGTAGTTCCGCTACGTGACAGGGTCACGAGGGTGCAAGGCCCAAGTCTAGTTAATTGTTTTACGGGTTCGTGGACGCGTTCCACCGGAACCAGGTCGTGAGAGCCGGAAATGACCTTATATTGTTTAATAAAGTGACTCCAAAGGTTGGAGGCCATAATCGGGATGGAGGTTATGTATGTATGCTAGTATGAGTTGGTAGTACGGAAAGAGTACGACCAGTAAGGAAGATAGCAACCAAGTGTAAAGAAATAGAGCCTGAATCCATAAGAACCTTTCGAGGTAACTACACCTGTGAGTGTTTAGGGTGGTGGTTGAGCGGGTATTTGAGGTTTGCGCGGTGATGATACAGTCGTCATACCCTATCAGACCTAGTAAAGATGATTACGACAGACTTTGAGGTCATTATGAGTATGGACTAGTCGGCTTCATGGGTGCCAAGGTTGACAGTAGAGAGAGGTTGGTCCGATTCCGGTTTCCCGGTGAGCCGGTTATCGATAGGAAAGGAAAGGAAGTGCTAGTAATATGTAAGTTATTCCTTCATTCCTCGACATGAAATTGTGGAGTCTTTGTGACTTATTTTTCTTGAAATAATTGATTTGAATTTGAACGTTAAGAGACGGAGATAAGAACGTACGATTATTGAAGGATTTTATGTGCCTTGGAGGTACTTGGAGTGCAGGTTGACGTTTTTGTACAAGTATTGTTATATGGCCAAATGTGGCATATTTTGTATGAAGGGTGTAGTAAAAGGAGACTATGTCGCTATCTAACTAGATTGGACTCCGAAAGAACATTCGGGGATGAATGTTTCTAAGGGGGGAAGAATGTTACACCCCGTAAGTCCAGGACATGTTTAAGAGAATGTACTTAAGGAACACAAGACTTGAAATTGGTACGAAAGGAAGAATTGTTTTTCCGACGGAAAAATCTTCCGAACGTCGGAAAGGAAAAATATTTGTTGATGAGAATTGGATTCTCAAAATGCATTATTTGAGGAATATAGAAGGTATTAACATTATGGAAATTTATTTTTTTACGGATTTGGTCATGTGGGGCCCACCCGATGAATTTTACGTTTTGTGAGGCCCACGAGGGTTACAAAATTTTATGGACGAATGAGAGGGCGACACATGGCACCTCCCCCACTTGGTCTTGGACGAAATTATGCAAGGGTATAATGGTCATTGACCATGGTAGAAGATCAAGTCTTGCTAGCTTGAGATTGTTGACTTGTCAACTTGTCCACTTGGCTAATTATCCAAGTGTTATTCATCCTAGCCACACATTTGTTATAATCTTGACCATTCCTTGTTTTATATATACACACTAGTAGCAAGACAAGGTCTTCCAACACTTAGAAAAAATCACAACATTCTTTTTCATAGAAAAGAGCTCTCGGGTTGGCCATTTTTCACACAAGAAAATTTTGTAGTTTTGATCCATTATTCACAATACTTTAACCAAAGGTCCCTAAGGGTATTGTAAGGATATCTCAATAGAAAGATTTCGGAAAAATGACGTTTTCACGTTAGTCGCAAGGCGAAAACCTAAGTCGTTTTCCTAGTTTTGGATTGGAAATGGAAGAGAAGTTGGTTGTGAACTTCTAATGGCTTCAAATAGCGGATTGGAGAGTAAAGGAAATGAGCTAAGAATTGCTAAGGAGCGACTTTGAATCTTGGAATTTTTAAGGGCTTATAAAGGTAACAATTCTTGTCGTTTTAGTAATTAAGATTACTTATTGTTGTAACTATGGATATTAGCAAGCATGAGATGTATATTATGAAGTTTGATAAGTGTATTGACTATTGGAACCCTAATCCGAAAACTAGCATGTTTAGCCTTAAGATTACAATTCAATTTGATTATTAGTTTAAGTCGTCACATGTTATATAAAGAATGAATTATAGTTGTTAAAGTTGTCTATGACTATATAACATGTTAGACTTAAGAACTTGGATTGAAAAAGAATTGGAAAGAACTTTGTATTGTTGAATAAGTTAGCCGAGAATGGCTTTGATTATGGACTTAGTTGGTATTAATTGTGGGGCAGAATTACACGTATTGTAAGGCGTGTAATCCCCTTTGTTGGTTGATGTATTGAGCCTTAAATGTGGCATGTTGGTTATTGATTATCGGGCCTTGAAAAAGGTGGAAAAGAATGTAGAAACAAAGGAAGTGATATCCGATTTTCCGTAGAATTTAGTGACTTTGCACTTAGAATATTCTACGTTTGAAGCTAGAGGTTAATGGACATATTATGGCCATTATAGGTTGAAGTACTAAGTATAGCGTATTCTACTTAAATGATGGAATAGCTATCAAGGTTGAAGTACTTTGGAGCATTTTGGTACTTGTCGATAATCGTCGCGAGGTATGTGAACTTCTTCCTTCTTTTGACATGATTCTATGTATGGAATATACATGTGGTATTATTTCATGTTTCCTTCTACTCTTAGAAGTTAAGAGGTATGTATGTTGATTTACTCTATGTAAACGATACATCTAAGTTATCCTAAGTTCTTACCAAGTCTTATGAGGGATGTTAGTAAGAGTCGCTAGGAAGTATTTGGAGTCAAGTTGACTTTGCTAAGTAACTGCACGAATGAGAATAAGTATCGAACAAGCCACTGCAGCGTTAATAAAAGAAAATGTATCGACAATCAATTAAATTAAAATGAGTAGAATTCTCCATCTGCATAGAAGCTAAGATAAGACAAAATTGTATTACATTTTCTAGATCATGACTGCTTTAATAAGATCATTATAAACTAGTATAACCTATTCACACGCATAAAAGTATATGTTAGTTAATTTAAAGAGTTTACGTACGAAGTTTTAAGACTATGAACCTTAAATTCTTAAAAGGTTAAGAGACTTTATTTTTCAAGTTATGGGACTTGATTCTTAAAGGAAGAAATGACTTGATTTAAAAAGTATAGAATACTTGATTTGGAAAGTATTGACTTTTTGACACTCTAAGTTAAAGAGACTTGATATTCTAAGTTAAGAAACTTGTTTTCTTAAAAGTTAAGAGACTTGAAGTATTTTAAAAGCTATGTAATTTGATTTGAAAGTATAAGTCTTTTGGTTATAAAAGGAATGAATTTGTCTAAGACATAAAGAGTTATAACGACTTTATGGTAAGTTGGTTATAACAACTTTATGGAAGATTACAAGAATGGTTTTCTCCAAGTAATGTAAGCAAAGAAATGACTTGATACTACGGTTATTAGTATCTTGGAAGTTTTATATGAAAAAGAGTCGTTTTAAAAGAATAGAAGTACGTAGTACTTTGGGTTAAATTCCCGGATTTTATAATGACATGTCAGTGCCTTAAGTAAACTAAAATGAGAATGTATATAAATAAGGTTAATAAGAAGTTAGGAGATTTCTTAACTTGCTTATGTTATGTATGATAAGCCGGTAGTGCTTATGTTATGTATGATAAGCCGGTAGCGCTTATGTTATGTATGATAAGCCGGTAGTTCTTATGTTATGTATGATAAGCCGGTAGCGCTTATGTTATGTATGATAAGCCGGTAGTGCTTATGTTATGTATGATAGCCATTGGTGTTAGTGTTATGAGTATAAATGCGGGGTAAACCCCCAAGACGTTATACACCTCCTGAGTATAAATGCGGGGTAAACCCCCAAGACGTTATACACATTCTGAGTATAATTGCGGGGTAAACCCCCAAGACATTATACCTCTCCATGGATTTGCTACCCATGATGCGAGCATGGCGTATTTGCTCATTGCGGGCCCGTAGGGACTAAGCGGGTGAAATAGTCCTGTGCGGGTGAAATAGTCGTCCACACGACCTATGCGGGCGGATACAGTCTATGCGAGGAATACCTCATGTGGGTCCATACGGCCCTTGCGGGTGAAATAGTCCTTGGAGTAGGATTACTAAATGATACTATGGGCAGGTGACCCTAAGTTGATCATAAGCTTCCTATTTTTATGCAGTATATCTTTATGGGCAGAATTAAGTGACTTTATCGCGTCCCAGATTGGGTCGGGCAGTATAGGCGTCCCTCCACAAAGAGTCGGTTTACGTTATGAAAGATAAGTAAGTTATATGGTAATGAACTTAATGATTTCTCCTAAGTATGTACGTAAGAATTTGACTATAACTCTTATTGAAAAATGGGAAAAGATAATGATGTACAATTAAGTTCATGAGTGGTAATGGCACGGCAGGATCTGGTATTTACTTTTTTTATACTTGCCCCTGTCATTCTTTTGTACAGTTATGATTTGTTACTGTACCTTATTTCCGTTCCATATTCGGTACCTGTTGTACTGACCCCCTTCGGGGGTGTCACGACCCGTTCCCGGGCCCATGACTGGTGCCTTACCCGGGCACCCAAGTAGACATACATCAGAATAACTAGCGGAATATAAACTTGCAAACATGAAACAGTGTAAAATAAGAACAGTCTATCCAAAGAGAAGTTGCCTTTCGGCATGCATATGAATACCAAAAGTGAACAGTTACATCCCAACTTTACAACAAGATTACTGCACTTAAGAAGGTGTAAACACTATGACGGGACAGGGCCCCGTCATACCCCTGAATGTACAAAACATCTACAACACCAGGGAGAATCGTACCAAAAGTCGAGCCTCCGGAGAAATGGAGCTCCTGACACCTGAGTAAAGATCCTAAGAATGAGGATCCACCACCTGCTTTCCCTTACCTGCGACATGAATGCAGCCCCCCGAAGGAGGTCAGTACAACAGGTACCAAGTATGTGAAAATGTAAAGTACTGATATATATAATTATAACATTTTAAAACCAATTCACAAATATGTACGAAACAACCCAATTTAACCGCACATAGTGCCACATCATAAACAAGAGCAAAATAGATATAACGTAACAGGTCTTTTCTAGGCCGCTAATGATCGAAGCAAGGCCAATCGCCCATAGTATCATTATGCGAGCCTAATCCTGGAACTCCCGCAATCCGCATAGTCCACCTAGGCCCGCATGAGGTATTTCTCGCATCGGGGGTAGCTAACCATCGGCATCGTCCTGGACACCCGCAGTCCGCATGGCCACATAGACCGCATGAGGTATTCCTCGCATCGGCGTAACACACCCGGAGTGATCATCCTGGAATTCCCGCAGCTCCGTATAGGTCCCATGGACTCGCATGAGGTATTCCTCGCATCGGGGGCGGCTAACCCACGACATCGTAACAAGTCAGGAGGGTGAGTGATATAATACTAACACAACGACTTATCGTTAAACAACATAAGCACAACAAGAATAACCTCCTTACACAAGCGTCACAAGATACTAACACACGTAGCATCATAACATGTTTATCAAACCAACTTACCATACCTTCAAACATCATTTCAAGCATTTGATAAACAAATAATTAAACCGTTTTTCTTATCTTTCTTAAGTCGTTATAGCTAGCTTCCCATAAAGCTAGTATAACACTTAAACTTTTTATGAAAACCAAATATTACTTTTCTTCCAAAATGATTCATAACTCTTTTTGAAATATTCAAGATTCTTATTAATTAGAACTCAAGTCCAAAGACATCAAAGTAAAGCCAAATTTAGTTTAACACACGTACGTCTACCGTACTATATATATTTCACAAATATCATGCTCAAAGGGATAGGAAGAATCACATACCTCCTCGGCTAAATCCACTTGCCAAGTCGGATATGTCGCGCACAGAATGTCAACCTATAATAGTCAAAACACGCCTATCAACTTCTAGTTTTTACGTGGGATTCTTCTAAGTAAGATTTCTCTTAGTCTACGAAAAATTGGGCAGCACCTCCCCTGTTTCTACTCAATTCTCCACCTTTTTCAAGGCCCGATAACCGTAATTAACATACTATAATTAAGGTGCAATAATTCCGATTTTAAAGAAGGGGATCACACGCCCAAACGGAACGCGATTAACAATCTTCCCCTTATCAACAACAATAAATAAAGAAGGGGATCACACGCCCAAACGAAACGCGATTAACAATCTTCCCCTTAACAACAACAATAATTAAAGAAGGGGATCACACGCCCAAACGGAACGCGATTAACAATCTTCCCCTTAACAACAACAATAATTAAAGAAGGGGATCACACAACCAAACGGAACGCGATTAACAATCTTCCCTTTAACAACAATGTAAATACAGTCCAAAGTAAATACAGTCCAAAGTAAATACAATCCTTAAGTTGGGGTCCTTGGCCAACTTTTACAATTTTACTTATCCAATTACTTCATTAGTCTTTCAACTTATATTCCAATCTTTATATAAGTTATAGTTTCTTGGTTGTTAACTTCTTAGTAAGTAATGGATACAGTTTTACCATTTTAATGGCTAATATGCCAATTCTCCTTTTAACATCTTAACAAGATCCAAATCTTTCCTTATATCTCATACTCCATAATATACTTCCAATATATGTATAAAATCCAATATACATAATACAACTTCACAAAGAGGTTAAGGTTCATTACCTCAATTTAGCCCAAAAATATCCAAGAACTTAAAGTCGTTCCTAAGCAAGTCTTAGCTCAAAATATTTGTGTTCCAAACCACCACAAGTCACCCTTAGAAGTTCCTAACCAACTTCTATTCAAGAATTAACTCCAAAAAGTGAAGAACAGTAAAGTTTCAAATCTGCCCACTCTCGGCTTTGTGACGGTTTTTGAGGCTAGGGGTGTGAAATCTTGTCTAACTCTTGGTTAATAATCTTCCTAATACATTAAGGAAGAACACTTATAAGTTTAAGAATTTTTGGACAACATTTGCTCAAAAAAATACAAGGTTGGAGAGAGCAACTAGGGAGGGAGAGAAAATATTTTCAAGTCTTGAAATATTCTAAGTGTGGAAGATTTTCATCAACTAAAGGGGTTTATATAGTACAACCAAGGGTTAGTATTGAAACATGTGTATGGTATAGATTGTTTGTGTAGGTTCCTTTCTCCACTTGTCCCACAAATGCCATGCAAGACTTTGACCATTTGACTTGCCCACTAATTCTTGCAAAAACCGTCCACTACCATGCAAATGCCATGCAAGACTTTTGGCCACTTGTCTTGCCCACTAGTCTTGAAAAACGTCCACCCATGTCCACTTGGGGTGACACATGTCGCCCTCCTATTGGTCCAAAATATTTATCTCTCGGAAAAAATTCCATAGTTGGTTAAAATATTGAAAACGTAAAATTTCCTTCACAAGGTTCGGAATAATTTCCGTCGGAAAACAATTCTTTCATTCTTACCCTAATTAGGGTTTATACATACGTACGTACGTCCTTACACACATACTCCGGAACTACGGGGTATAACATTCTCCCCTCCTTAGAAACATTCGTCCCGAATGTTCCTTCTAAAACAAAGATAACGATATAGGCCCTCATAACTGTATCCCCCAATCAAGAATGTCATGCATAGCCAAAATAACCCGTAAGCAAAATGACAATTAAAATCAACAAGTAGAAAAGTGAGTTACCTGGAGGTGTGGGGAATAAGTGAGGATACTTATGCCTCATGTCCTCCTCTGTTTCCCACGTCATCTCCTCTCTGTTCTCGTTCCGCCATAAGACCTTGACGGAAGCCACATCCTTTATCCGCAGTTGCCTAACCTGATGATCGAGTATCGCTATGGGAGTCTCCCCATACGATAACCCCTCTGTCACCTGGACATCATCAATCGGGTGCACTCTAGATGGATCTTCGATACATCTCCTTAGCATAGAAACATGAAAAACTGGATGTACTGCCTCTAGATCGGACGACAGATCCAACTCATAGGCAACCTTGCCTACCCTACGGACAATCTGATAAGGCCCAATGTACCTTGGGCTGAGCTTCCCTTTCTTCCCAAACCTCATCACACCCTTCATGGGTGACACCTTCAGAAAAACCCACTCAGAAACCTCAATCTCCAAATGTCGACGCCGATGATCTGCATACGACTTCTGTTGACTCTGAGCTGTCAATAACCGCTCCTGGATAAACTTCACCTTATCCACCGCCTGCTGAACCAAGTCTGGCCCGACTAACTACACCTCACCCACATCAAACCAGCCTATCGGTGACCTGTACTTCCTCTCATATAAGGCCTCATAAGGCGCTATCTGGATACTGGAGTGGTAGCTGTTGTTATACACAAACTCTACTAGCGGCAAATGATCCTCCCAGCTACCCCTGAAATCAATAACATAGGCTCGTAGCATATCCTCAAGTGTCTGGATGGTACGCTCGCTGTCGCCGGCCTCGAGGATGTAATGCGATCGAGGCTCATCTGCGTCCCTAATCCCTTCTGGAAGGATCTCCAAAAGTTAACCGTAAACTGGGCTCCTCTGTCCGATATGATAGATATAGGGACCCCATGTAGTCTCACGATCTCTCGGATGTAAAGTCTAGCGTAATCCTCGGCCGAAAAAGTCGTCCTGACGGGAAGAAAGTGGGCGGATTTTGTCAGCCTGTCGACGATAACCCAGATGGAATCATGCTTCCTCTGAGTGCGAGGTAACCCTGTAATAAAGTCCATATTGATCATCTCCCACTTCCATGTCGGAATCTCTATAGCCTGCAACAACCCACTGTGCCTCCGTGCTCCACCTGACTCGCGACAACTCGGGCACTGAGCAACAAACTCTGCAACGTCCCTCTTCAGGACGTCCCACCAATACACAGATCTGAGGTCGTGGTACATCTTTGTCGACCCCGGATGGATAGAGTAACGCGCGCTGTGTGCTTCCCCTAGAACTCGCCGTCAAGTCCTCGCAATATCCGGAACACACAACTCGCCTCAAACCTTAGCACCCCATCAGGTGCTACCTCAAAAGGACCCTTCCCCTCACGAAGAGTCGTATCTCGATATCGTGTCATAATCGGATCCTCATACTGTCGCCTCTTCACCTCTTCGACGATGGAAGATTCGACAACCTCTCGAACCCGAACCCCACTACTATCAGAATCAATCAATCGGACTCCAAGGCTCGCTAGCTGATGTAACTCGCGGACCATGCCCCTCCTCTCTGGCTGCACACCTGATAGACTACCCATCGACCTACGACTAAGGGCATCTGCCACTACATTGGCCTTCCCTGGGTGGTATAGGATATCGACGTCATAATCCTTGAGTAGCTCTAACCACCGTCTCTGTCGCAAGTTCAGCTCCCTCTGGCTGAAGATATACTGGAGGCTCTTGTGGTCGGTGTAAATATCCACATGAACTCCATACAAATAATGTCTCCAGATCTTCAAGGCGTGAATCACTGTTGCCAACTCTAAGTCATGTGTGGGGTAGTTCTTCTCATGCTTCTTGAGCTATCGAGATGCGTAAGCTATAACCTTGACCTGCTGCATCAACACACATCCAAGCCCGACGCCCGACGCATCACAATAAACCACATAGTCGTCTGGACCCTCTAGAAGAGTAAGAACTGGGGCGGTCGTCAACCTCTCCTTCAGTAACTGGAAGCCCTCCTCACAAGCATCCGTCCACTGAAACTTAGCTGCCTTCTGAGTCAGCTTGGTCAAAGGTGCTGAAATAGAAGCAAACTTCTCCACAAACCTCCGGTAGTAACCCGCAAGACCCAAAAAGCTGCGCACCTCTGTCGGGGTAGTAGGTCTAGGCCAAGTCTTGACTGCCTCGATCTTTGCCATATCCACTCGAATACCATCGGCCCCGACAATGTGCCCCAGAAACGCCACCGAAGCCAACCAAAACTCACACTTCGAAAACTTGGCATACAACCGCTGGTCCCGGAGAACTCTCAGCACTGTCCTCAAATGCTCTTGCTCCGAGCGAGAATAAATCAAGATGTCATCAATGAATACTATCACAAACGTATCCAAAAATGGCTTGAACACTCGGTTCATCAAATCCATAAATACTGCCGGAGCATGGGTCAAGCCGAAAGACATGACCCTGAACTCATAGTGCCCGTACCGGGTCCGGAATGCAGTCCTAGGGACATCCGTCTCCCTAACTCGCACCTGATGGTAACCAGATCGCATGTCTATCTTGGAGAAACACCTCGCACCCTGCAACTAGTCGAACAAGTCATCAATCCTAGGAAGGGGTATCTGTTCTTAATAGTCACCTTGTTCAAGACACATGTCGACACATGCGTGGCCCCATCCTTCTTCTTCACAAACAATACCGGCGCTCCCCAGGGAGAAACACTAGGCCTGATAAAGCCCTTCTCCAGCAAATCTCTCAGCTGGTCCTTCAACTCTCTCAACTCGGCAGGTGACATCCTGTATGGCGGAATGGATATAGGCCGAGTGTCTGGCAACACATCGATGCAAAACTCAATCTCCCTCTCAGTAGGGATACCCGGGAGGTCGTCTGGGAACACATCTGGGAACTCTCTCGACCATCGAATCGATCAAGGTCCGGTATCTCGACCTCGAGATCAAATACTCGAATGAGATGGTAGATATACCCCTTCTGCACCATCTTCCTGGCCTTGAGGTAAGAAATAAACTTACCCTCGACACGGTGTTCCTCCCACTGAGCAACCGGCTCCCCAGGAAACTGGAACCGTACCAACCGCTTTCTATAGTCTACATTGGCGTAGCAAGAAGCTAACCAATCCATACCCATGATCACATCAAAATCGGTCATATCCAACTCTATCAAGTCGGCTAGGGTCTGACGAATGCATATAGTCACTGGGCAAGCCCTATATACCCGCTCAGCTACCACCGAATCCCCCACTGGCGTAGCTACCTCAAAAGGGTCTATGGACTCAGGCTCTATCCCTATCCTACTAGAAATATGGGGAGATATATTGGACAAGGTAGAACCTGGATCTATCAAGGCATATACGTGACAACAAGAAACTGTTAAAGTACCTGTGATGACATCCGGTGACGCCTCCTGGTCCTGGCGGCTGGACATGGCATAAATGCGGTTCTGAGGACCGCTGGAACTAGGACCCTTTCCACGACCTCTGCCGTGACCTGCTGGCCCATGAGCACCCTGCCCTCCGGGGCGAGTAACTGTAGGAGATGAAGACCCGGCTAAAGACCTGAGGCGTAACCCTACCATATGCTACGCGCTCTTGGCCTGACAGCCGCAAAGTGACCTCGCCGCCGCAAGTGTAACAAGCTCCCGCAGTCGTACCACAACTCCCGTAATGGGATCTACCACATAGAACATACTGAGAGGGAGGTGGTCTCGATCGGTTAGCACCTCTGCTACCCTGGAAGTCCGAAGTCCTGGGGCCCTGACCGCCTCGAATACCTCGGGCCGTCCCAAGGCGGTGTAGGAGGCTCGAGCCGGGCCGAGGTGCAAATTTAGTCTCGCCGAGACCGCCCACCCCGAGAGCTACCAAAAGACCGCTGCCCCGGCCTTCGTTATACCGTATTTGCAGTATGTACGTAAGGACGACGTAGAAAATTTGAACTTAAGAGTAAGGCTTGACGATTTTCACTTTGTTCACAACACCCGACAGAGTCGTTTTCGACGAACGCTTTTCTGACTTTCGTAGGAAAATTCGCTATGTCTTTTTAATTTGTGCGGATTTGTCCGAGAGACGAAACATTTTGGACCAACAAGAGGGCGCCACTTGGCACCCTCTCATTGGTGGAGTGGGGGCGGTAAAGGTGGCCGAAAGTTGGCCTTGTTTGGTCAAGGGTTGGTAGGATATTTTTGTGTTAGATGGATAAGGTGCACTTGGCAAGATCTTGGCCCTACACTTGCTATGCACTTGGCAAGATCTTGGCCATTGGTTGGCCTTGGCTTGTGCTATAAATACCCTCTCCCTTTGATGAATTCTTCATCCTTTCCACAAATCTTCTTAGTGTTAAAATCCCTCCTCTCCTCTTGTTGACTCTCGTCCAAGAGCCCCTCCCCCTTTGAAAGGCTCCCTTGGCCGAGAGCCCTCTCCCCTCCTAGTAGTGTGCCGTGGGGTACCCCTAGCCTAGTTGCTTTCAGATAATACCCCTTTGTGGTGTAGAAATACTCTCAAAAGTATTGTTATAATGCCCAAATTACCTTAGCCGTATACCTTGTAGTATTCTAAGGTTATACCTATATGAAAAGCCCGAAATACTATTATACTTCCCACTACAAAACCGAAACCCTAGGAAAATCTCCATAGTCCGTTGGAGTATTGTGTAGAAGTTGGTTAGAACTTCTAAGGGTGGTTTAGAGCGGTTGAGCGCCTGAGTTGGAGCTAAACGATTGCCCAGATCGACTTTATACTTGGATAATTATGGGCTTATCGAGGTAAATATCTTGTCCTCTATTGTAATTGGAAATTACATGATTGTTAGACTATAGTTGAAGTATACTATATGTAGAATCAACGTTGTTGTCGGCAATGTCTTTTGACTTAAGCCCAATAATAAGAAACCTTTTGAAAGAAGAATCGAATCGCTTTTTACATAGGATCAGACATGAGACTTGTGTAGCTTTTACGTGAGGTAGAATTGTGCACGTCCGGTTAGATGATGAACCCCCTGGTTGGCTTGATAGCCACCCGATAGAGGAGGAGATTTACGCTGCCATGGGGAGGTGAGGCTGCGAATTTTCGTAATGTTCTACGGAGGATCTAAATGTTAATAAGCGCCTTGTGGCCTTATAGGTTGAAGTACTACGATGGCGCGACCCATCTGGCTAAGGAGTAGCCGACGGTTTGAAGTACTTGGCGTTTTGCTATTAGTCGATACTCGCCGAGGTATGTGAACCTCTTCCTATCTCTTCTAGCATGATATGTGTGAACTATGTAGTACGGTAGACGATACGTGCTAAATGTATTTGATTGGTGTAAAACATAAAGTGTTATAACGCTTTATGGGAAGTTAGTTATATGACTTTATGTTGGTAAGAAAATACATGTGTTTTTTTAAGGTAAATCGGGTTTGAACTATAAGCGCTTGTTATGTGTTAATAAAGAACTTGAAGTATTTCAAAAGATTTTTGAATCATTTTGAAAGAAGAAGTAATACTTGGTTTTTGAAAACTTAAGAGTTATACTAGCTTTATGGGAAGTTAGGTATAACGGCTTAAGAATGTTTTGCTGATTTCGGAAATCAGAATGTATCGACAAACCACTGCAGCGTTAATAAAAGGAAATGTTTTGACTAATTAAGTATTAATAAAACCAGTAGAAACCTCCATCTGCATAGAAGCTAAGATGAGACAAAATGATATTTCCTAGATCGTGGTTGTTGTAATAAGATTTTTATAAACAAGAATATCCTACTCACATATAACGCTTATGTTTCTCAGATGGTTTAAAAGAGAATGATAGTCTTAAGTGATTAATACTATGAACTACGAAACCTTTCTAAAATGAGAAACTTGAACATTGGAAATTAGGCAAACTTGAACATTGGAAATTAGGCAAACTTGATCATTGGAAAAGAATGTTGCTACTTGATTTTACAAAGAGAAGTAATTGATTTACTTTAAAAGGATAGTCACTCTATTTTTATACTACGTATTGTGGGACATCAGAAAGTAACGATCTTTTAAAGAGTTAATGTATGAAGTACTTTGGGGATAAAACCCGAACTTGTTGGCATATAGTAGAAAGTACCTTGTGTGTATAACTTGATTGTGTTGGTTTGTGATAGCACAGTAATACTTTCTTGTTGATTGATAAGTAAACATGCTAGGATGCTACGTGTGTTAGTATCTTGTGATGTTGTGTAAAGGGTTTCCTTTGTTGTACTTATGTTGCTTAACGATAAGTCGTTGTGTTAGTATTTTACATCACTCATCTCTTGAGATGATTCCGGTTGTTAAGCCGCCTCCACGCGGGGTAGACTTCGGCGGTCGATGGACCTATGATTCGAGAATACCTGCACGCAGTCCTGGGGCCTACGCGGAGCTACGAGTTCCGTGTTAGTGTCGCCCTTACGGGCATGCGTCCATGTGCCACGCGATCGCAGTCCGTGACGATGCCGGGAGTAGCTACCCTCGACGCGGGAATACCTCACGCGGGCCGATGAAATTGGCCTACGCGGAGTCGCGGAAAGTTCGGGGCTAGACGCGCACATTAGATCTTGCGCAAGTGGGCCGCCTTTGATCATGTGACGGCCTGCAGACAGATCTTATGATACGATTCATGACCTTGTTGGTCTGCTGGTGTTAGTAGTCGGCTATGCCTTCGCATTTACTCGCACGGTGTTATTATGGCACAGTGGGACTCGTGTTCATGTGTGTTCCTTGGTGCTTTTATATCATAAACCGCCGGTGAGGAAGGTATTCCACGCATGATTGATGTTGTGGGCGAGACCCATTGTTATATTTGAGTGATGACTTGAGGCGTGAGTCCTCGACTTGATATGATCGCTTGTTTATCAGGAATCGTAGTTTTGTTATCATACATGTCTCGCTTTATATAGACTACTATGATTTCATTTACGATTTTCGATTTCACATACTCTGCACTGCCAGATCGACTCCTTCGGCCGCTCATGCCGCAGTAAAGGTACACCGCCGTTGATCCTCGCTCTTAGGGTCACAGTCACTGGCTGGGAAGCTCCGTTTCTCGAGGCTTATCTGTATAGTCCTCGTTATTGTGGGTGCTATTCAGTGGTATGACGGGCCCCGTCCCCGTTGTTGTCATATCATTCTTAGAGGTCTGTAGTACTGTTGTGGGCAGGGTTTGTAAAAAGGATTAAGCTGTTCATGATTGAAAGAGTTGTTGTTTATATATATACCGAAAGGCAAGTTTTCACCGACATCGCTTTGTACTTCATTTGTTTCACGATGTGTTTTATGTTCACGATTACTGATGTTGTGTCACTAGGGTGCCCGGTAAGGCACGATCCACGGACGATTCGGTCGTGACACCTTCTTCGCCGATACTGCCAACCCGTCGGCCTCTACGCCTCACACCTGCGTGAGCTCGCACGCGGCAATGTCCATGCCCGGTTGAAGAGCTACACCTGAGCAAGACTCTGCCAAGTAGTCATCAAGCCCTATGACGTAGCGGTACACTCGGTCCTCCATATCTGCCACTAACGCGGGGACATACCGAGCCAACGAGTCGAACTCCACGTTGTACTCCCAATCGCGGCGCCTGCTCGCCAAAGATCAAAACATGTCGGCTCGTGCTCTCCTCATCTGCGGAGGCAAGAAGTGAGTGAGAAATGCCTCTGAGAACTCGTCCCAAACAGCTGGAGACGCATGCTCCCCCCGGGACAGCTCCCATGAATCAAACCAGTCGACTGCAGTATCACGCAGCCGATGTGAACCTAAGACCACTGACTCGGTCTCCGAAGCCTGGATCACTCTCGATCCGTCAGAATCGCTTGATGAACTCCTGCGGATCATCCTCGTGCCTCGACCCATAGAACTCGCGGTCGCAACTCGTAAAGTCCCAAGTCTCAAACTATCCGACCTCGGGTGAACCACGGTACCACCGAATCGAATCGCAACATCCAAATTTATCCTCGTGCCTCGCCACGACCCTGGCTAATAACTGGGCCATCTCCTTGTAACCCATCTCTCTCTCGCCTGTGCCGTGGACCGAGGCTCGTGTCGTGGTTCGAGTAGCCACTATTGTGGCTCTAAACCCTGCTGGGGCTGGCGGCGTCGTGGAACTCGCCGTCTGGGGTATCACCTCGGATAAAGGCTGGGCCTGGGCCCTCGTGACCCTCTGTGTCCTACTAGCAGCTCCCTCGGCTGCCTTGCCCTTCTTGGCCCGGGTTGCCTTGCGTGGAGGCATAACTGGTGAACAAAAAAAATTCGTCAGAGGGGTCCAACTTATAACACAGCTCTAAGGCACGATCTCAGAGTGAGAAGAATGGAAACCAATCCTAAATATCCTGCAGCCTCCTGATTATTGGTGTAGTGCACAACACACCGATAATCAAGACTCTACTAGATACGGTCTGTAGACACTTTCCGAGGATTTAACTGCTCTGATACCACTTTTGTCACGACCCGTTCCCGGGCCCGTGACTGGTGCCTTACCCGGGCACCCAAGTAGACATACATCCGAGTAACCAGCGGAATATAAACTTGCAAACATGAAACGGTGTAAAATAAGAACAGTCTATCCAAAGAGAAGTTGCCTTTCGGCATGCATATGAATACTAAAAGTGAACAGTTACATCCCAACTTTACAACAGGACTACAGACCTCTAAGAAGGTGTAAACACTATGACGGGACAGGGCCCCTGTAATACCCCGTATTTCCAGAGTATGTACGTAAGGGAATACGTACAAAAAAAAAGTTTGGCCTTAGTTAGCCTTGGACGTTTTCTTTTGTACACAACTCACTAAAAGAATCGTTTTCCGACGAAACGTTTCCACAGCTTTCGTAGAGTAAATTCCGGCTATGCCATTTCTTATTTTTGCGGATTTTCCCGAGAGACGAAACATTTTGGACCAACGGGAGGGTGACATGTGTCACCCTCACATTGGAAGCAAGTGGGGTGGCTTTGGACGATTGGGCGTCCAAGAGGGGTGTTGGCCTTGGCCGATTGGTTCCTTGCTTAGGCCTTGTCTTGTGCCATGTTTTGTGGAGTGTTTTGTGGAGTGTTTTGTGGAGTAGGGGTTAGGGTGCACTTGGCTTGATCTTGGCCTTACACTTGCCTTGCACTTGTCTTCATCTTGGCCATTGGTTGGCCAAGGCTTGAGCTATAAATACCCCTCTTGAGATGAAGAGTTCTTCATCCACAAAAGCTTTCCAAGTCTAAAAATCCTTCCTCTCCCTTTGTAGCAATCCGTCCAACACCCCCTCCCTCGAGAAGCTTGGCCGAGGCTACCCCACCCCTAGCCTAGCCGAAACCTACCCCCCCTCCCTTGGTAGAAAAGTTGCCTTCTTGTTTTGTTATAATGCCTAAAATACCCTAGCCCAAATACCTTAGTACTTAGTAGAAGTTGTGAAGAACTTCTAAGGTTTCCTCGAGCATACAACTTAGAGCAAAACCTTGCTCAGCGACTTTTCTAGGATATTATTGGGCTTACCGAGGTAACTAATTCTAACCCTCTTTGAATTAGAGAATACTTCTCGTTGTAGAATAAGAATAAGTATGAATACTTAGAAGAATAATCAAATCAGATTTACATAGGACTGTTTTCACAAGAGACTTATATAGCTCACTGTAGGGAAATCTGCCCGACTTACCGTAGAATTATGAACCCTCTGTTTAGAATGACCTTGAGTAGTCTTTGATAGATATCTGTGACTATTATAGGTCGACTCTGCGTGCGACATATTCAACTTCAAGGTGGTTTTCACGAGAAGGTATGTGATTCTTCCTAAAGCATGATATTTTACAATATATAGTGCGGTAGACGCATACGTGTTAATCGAATAATACTTATGGTAATGCCTCACGCTTAAGCTCGAATAATACTTACAAGAATGCCACTAGCTTAAGCTGAATAACAAAGAACCGAAAACATTTCAAAAGAATATCGATCATTTTTAATGAAGATAAATATTTGGTTTTAAAACAAAAGCTTAAGAGTTATACTAGCTTTATGGGAAGTTAGGTATAACAACTTAAGAAGATAAAAAGGAACTGTTTACTTGTTTGTTTATAAAAGCCTTGTATTGATTTCTGTTAAGTGTAGTAAGATTTGTGTGATAAGTAGACATATTATGATGCTACCTGGGTTAGTGTCTTGAATTGCTGTGCTTACGTTGCTAACCGGTAAGTCCGTTGTACTGTTATTGTATCACCTACCCTCTTGACTGTTATACCGAGGGCTTGCCCCCCTTGATGCGGGTCTATACGGCCTATGCGGTCTGTGAGACTATGCGGAGCAGCGTATGCTCCGTGATTGATCATTCCGGTGTTTAGCCCGACGCGGGGATTCTACGCGTCCGCTGAGACTACGCGTCTTTTGAGGCTATGCGGCCGCGGAGCCTAGCGGACGCCGGGTTGGCTGCCCCGACGCGGGAATACCTCACGCGGTCTGTGTGACCTATGCGGCTGCGAAGTCCGTGACTAGACACGCAGAATGATACTATGGGCGATTGGCCTTGCTTCGATCATTCGCGCCTAGAATAGACTGCACGCTTTTCCTATTATCGTTGTTGTTTGTGATGTGACACTATGTGCAATTGAACCGATTGTATTTGTGAAAAGGTTTTAAATACTTTGATTTTATTCCGCTTCTTTATAGTTTCACATACTTGGTACTGTTATCGACCTCCTTCGGCCGCGTTCATGCCGCAGGCGGGCAAGCAGTGCTAGATCCACATTCCTAGGATCTCTACGTTGGTGTCGTGAGCTCCATCCTTTCCGAGGCTCTACTTGGGTATGATCTCCCCGTTGTAGATAGTTTTGTATGCCAGGTATGGCGGGCCCCGTCCCGCCATAGTTGTATATTTCAGAGGTCAGAAATTCGCTGACAAGATTTGATGTAATCGCTAAACCATGTTTTTATATATATGCCGAAAGGCGATGTTTTCACTTAAATTGTGTTCTATTTTATAAACTGTTTCATGTCTTGCTTTATATTTTCGCCGATTACTGATGTATGACTACTGGGTGCCTTGAGGCACGATCCACGCCCCGAACGGGTCGTGACAAAAGTGGTATCGAGCGATTAATCCTGAAAGTGTCTACTGCACCGTATCTAGTAGAGTTCGATTATCGGTGTTGTGCACCACACCAATAATCGTGAGGCTATAGGATATTTAGGATTGGTTTCATTCTTCTCATTCGAGATCGTGCTTTAGCCGTGCTATAGGTTGGACCTCTAACGTATTCCTTTCATGTACGATTATGCCTCCACGTAAGGCAACCCGCCCGTGGCGGCAAGGCAATGAGGAGTCGCTAGCAGACACCCAGAGTCACGAGGGCTCGTGCCCGTCTATACCGTAGACGGCGAGTTCTATGACGCCGCCATTTCAAAGAGACCACGCACTTCCCACCTCCCGCCCCACACCGGGCGAGGAGTTAGGGTACAAGGAGATGGCCCACTTTTGGCTAAAGTCAGGCCCGACACGGCGAGAGGCCGACGCGGCAGCTCCAGCTCCGGCCCAGCTCGCCGCACCGTAGTGCACCCGAGGCGATAGTTTGAGACTACGGATTTCCTTAGTTGTAGCCTCCGAGTTTTACGTCGAGGGAAGATGATCCGCAGGAGTTCATCCGTCACCGCAGAGGATTACGCGGTGATCGTGGCTTCAGATCGAGTCGTGATATTCGGTTCAGATCGGCCGCGTGATACCGCGATCGATTGGTTTGATTCACGGAGCTTTCGGGAGAGCATGCCTCCGCGGTATGGGATGAGTTTTGAGGCTTTTTCACACACTTCTTGCCTCCGCAGATGAGGGCACGAGCCGATAGATTCTTGTTGCCGAGATGCGAGGACGCATGCGGTGGAGTACAATGTCGAGTTTGATTCTTTGGCTCGATATGTCCCCGCGACCGGTAGCAGATGGAGGACAGGTGCATCGCTATGTCATCGGGCTAGATGATTACATGGCCGAAGTCTTGTGCGGTGTGTCCTTCACCCGTGCATGGACATAACCCGTATGCAGGCTCATGCACTGGGATGTGAGGAGCGTAGAGACCGCCGGGTAGAGCGATATCGCCAGCAGGTTAAGGCCAAGACGGCCGGTTCTTTGGTGGTCCTCGTGGTGGGCGATCGCCAGGTCGGATTTGCACCACACCAGCCGCAGAGCGCTCCTACCTCATTTTCGATAGCCAGAGCGATGGGGCGTGTCGTGGCCCCAGGACTTCGGATTTCTAGTGCAGCAGTGCTAACTGCTCGAGGTTCGCCGCAGTGTGCGTTGTGGCAGATACCATTCTCGAGTCAGTACCGAGCTCGCTATACTTGTGGCCAGCAGGTCATTTCGCGAGTTTGTCCGACCGAGCGGCGCTAGTAGTAGGCCCGCCACAGGTCTGCATTGCCGCTTCTTCATCCTCGACAGCTACTCGCCCGAGGCAAGGTACATGGATCAGGGTCGCGCAGAGGTCGTGGCGCAGTCCGATTCTAGCGGTCCTCGTAACCGCATATATGCTTTGTCCACCGACAGATCGTGAGGCCTCACCGATGTCGTCACGTACCTTATCGGTTCGGGTTTGATGTGTATGCTTTGATAGATCCGGTTCTACTGGCCCTATATATCTCCCTTGTTGCTAGTAGGATAGGGATAGAGCACGAGTCCATAGACCTTTCGAGGTAGCTACGCCTGGGTGATTCGGTGGTAGCTCGCGGGTATATGAGCTTGTCTGTGACTATTTACGCCGCGGACTCAGCCGACTTGATAGAGTTGGAGATGATTGACTTCGACGTGATTATGGGGACGGATTGGCTAGCTTCGCTACGCCAATGTAGACCGCAGAGAGAGAGTAGTACGGTTCCGTTTCGGCGAGCCGGTTGTTGAGTGAGGAGCACCAGTATCGCCGGTGGTAGGTTTATTTCCTACCTCAAGGCTAGAAGATGGTACGAAGGGTATATCTATCATCTCGTTCGGTGTTTGATAATCAAGCCGCGGTACCAGATTTTCGATTCGAGAGTCGTGAGTTCCCGCACGTGTTTCGGATGACCTTCCGGGTATCCTCCGCAGAGGGAGATCGAGTTTTGTATAGATGTGTTGCAGATACTGCCTATTTCCATTCCGCCATACGTAACGGCACCGCCGAGTTGAGAGAGTTGAAGGATCGCCTTAGGGATTTGCTAGAGAAGGGCTTCATTAGGCCCGTTTCTCCCCGGGAGCGCCGTATTGTTCGTGAAGAAGGGCGACGCCGCTGCACGTGTGTTGATTACGCACCAACAAGGTGACCATTAAGAATGTATACCCTTCCTGTGATTGATGATTTGTTCGACCGGCCAGGTGCGAGATGTTTCTCCAAGATTGATCGCGATCGGGCTATCATCAGTGCGAGTCGAGAGGTGGATGTCCCTAGGATCGCATTCGGACCAGACGGGCATTATGAGTTCGTGGTCATGTCTTTGGTTGACCAATGCTCCGGAGGTATTCATGGATTTGATGAACCGAGTGTTCAAACCATTTTTGGACACGTTTGTGATAGTGTTCATTGATGATATCTTGGTTTATTCTCGCCGAGCAGAGCACGCGAGCATTTGGCGATCTTGGCCGACAGCTTCCAGACCAGCCAGTTACGCCAAGTTTTCCAAATGTGAGTTTTGGTGACTTGATGGCGTTTCTTGGGCATATTGTCGGGCCGATGCATTCGAGTTGATACGCCAAGATCGAGCGCCAGACTTGGCCTGACCTACTACTCCGACAGAGGTTCGCAGATTTCGGGCCTTGCAGATATTATCGGCGTTCGTGGAGAAGTTTGCTTCTATCTTCGCACCATTGACTAGCCGACTCGTGGCGCAAGTTCCATGGACTGATGCTTGTGGCGGGGTTTCGATTCTTGAAGAGAGATTGACGACCGCTTCGCTTCTTACTCTTCCGCAGGTCCAGACGGTTATGTCGTGTATTGTGACGCGCCAAGCATCGGGTTGGGATGTGTTGATGCGGATGGCGGGTTATAGCATATGCATCCCGACACCAAGAAACACGAGAGGAACTACCCCACCCATGATTTGGAGTCGCACCGTAATTCACGCCAAGATCCGAGGCACTATTTGTATGGGGTTCACGTGGATATTTATACGCACCACAAGAGCCTCCAGATATCTTCACCAGGAGCCGAACTTACGGCAGAGGCGGTTAGAGTTGCTTAAGGATTACGATGTTGATATCTGTACCACCCGGGAAGGCCATGTTGGGCGGATGCTCTTAGTCGTAGTCGATGGGAGCCTATCGGATGTGCTAGAGAAGAGGGACATGGTTCGTGATTTGCATCGATTAGCGAGCCTTGTGTCCGCTTGATTGATTACGATAGCGGTGGGGTTAGAGTTCGTGAGGTTGCCGAGTCTTCCATCGTCGGCGAGGTGAAGAGGCAATTCGAGGATCGGCTTTGATTCGATATCGTGATACGCCTCTTCGTGAGGCAAGCGGTCCTTTGAGGTAGCACCTGATGGGTGCTAAGGTTTGAGGCGATCGTGTGTTCGGATGTTTCGTGACTTCGGCGAGGTTCTCGGGGAAGCACACAGCGGCGTTTCATCCATCGTGGTCGACCAAGATGTACCACGACCTTAGATCCGTATTGGTGGGATGGCTTGAAGAGACGTTGCGAGTTCGTAGCTCGGCCCGTGTTGTCGCGAGTGAAGGTAGAGCACCGAGGCACGGTGGTTTGTTACGCATTTATCGAGATCCCGACCGAAGTGGGAGGTAATCAACATGGACTTCATCACAGGATTACCTCGCACTCGCAGGAGACATG